>OY804578.1:32658320-33959738 GCA_963680875.1 Bathymodiolus brooksi
ACAAGTTGAATAGTGAAAAGATATGAAAAATACGGAAGAAAAGTAGGTTGAATAGTGAAATGATATGGAAAATATGGAAGAAAATAGGGAAATGATATGAAAAATACGGAAGAAAAATAAGTTGAATAGTGAAAAGATATGGTAAATATGAAAGAAAGACAAGTTGAATAGTGAAAAGATATGAAAAATATGGAAGAAAAGTAGGTTGAATAGTGAAGTGATATGGAAAATATGGAAGAAAGGTAGGTTGAATAGTGAAAGTATATTGAAAATATGGAAGCAAATTGAGAAAAGATATGAAAAATACGGAAGAATAGTGAAAAGATAGGGAAAATACAGAAGAAATTGTGAAAAGATATGGAAAATATGGATGAAAGGCAAGTTGAATGTTCAAATGATATGGACAATATGGAAGAAAAGTAAGTTGAAATGTGAAATGATATGGACAATATGGAAGAAAGGCAAGTTGAATAGTGAAAAGATATGAAAAATATGGAAGAAAAGTAGGTTGAATAGTGAAATGATATGGAGAATATGGAAGAAAATAGGGAAATGATATGAAAAATACGGAAGAAAAATAAGTTGAATAGTGAAAAGATATGGTAAATATGAAAGAAAGACAAGTTGAATAGTGAAAAGATATGAAAAATAGGGAAGAAAAGTAGGTTGAATAGTGAAATGATATGGAAAATATGGAAGAAAGGTAGGTTGAATAGTGAAAGTATATTGAAAATATGGAAGCAAATTGAGAAAAGATATGAAAAATACGGAAAAATAGTGAAAAGATAGGGAAAATACAGAAGAAATTGTGTAAAGATATGGAAAATATGGAAGAAAGGCAAATTGCATAGTGAAAAGATATGAAAAATACGGAAGAAAAGAAGGTTGAATAGTGAAATGATATGGAAAATATGGAAGAAAATAGTGAAAAATATGAAAAATAGGGAAGAACAGTATGTTGAATAGTGAAATGATATGGAAAATAGGGAAGAAAATAGGGAAAAGATATGAAAAATGTGGAAGAAATATAAGTTGAATAGTGAAAGGTATGGACAAATATGGAAGAAAGGCAAGTTGAATAGTGAAAAGATATGAAAAATACTGAAGAAAGGCAAGTCGAATAGTAATAAGATATGGACAATGGGGAAGAAAAGTAGGTTGAATAGTGAAAAGACATGGAAAAATAGTGTAGAAAAGCAAGTCGAATAGTGGTAAGATATGGACAATATGGAAAAAAGACAAGTTGAATAGTGAAAAGATATGAAAAATACGGAAGAAAAGTAAGTTGAATAGTGAAATGATATGGAAAATATGGAAGAAAATAGGGAAATGATATGAAAAATAAGTTGAATAGTGAAAAGATATGGTAAATATGAAAGAAAGACAAGTTGAATAGTGAAAAGATATGAAAAATAGGGAAGAAAAGTAGGTTGAATAGTGAAATGATATGGAAAATATGGAAGAAAATAGGGAAATGATATGAAAAATACGGAAGAAAAATAAGTTGAAATGTGAAATGATATGGACAATATGGAAGAAAGGCAAGTTGAATAGTGAAAAGATATGAAAAATACGGAAGAAAAGTAGGTTGAATAGTGAAATGATATGGAAAATATGGAAGAAAATAGGGAAATGATATGAAAAATACGGAAGAAAAATAAGTTGAATAGTGAAAAGATATGGTAAATATGAAAGAAAGACAAGTTGAATAGTGAAAAGATATGAAAAATAGGGAAGAAAAGTAGGTTGAATAGTGAAGTGATATGGAAAATATGGAAGAAAGGTAGGTTGAATAGTGAAAGTGTATTGAAAATATGGAAGCAAATTGAGAAAAGATATGAAAAATACGGAAGAATAGTGAAAAGATAGGGAAAATACAGAAGAAATTGTGAAAAGATATGGAAAATATGGATGAAAGGCAAGTTGAATGTTCAAATGATATGGAAAATATGGAAGAAAAGTAAGTTGAAATGTGAAATGATATGGACAATATGGAAGAAAGGCAAGTTGAATAGTGAAAAGATATGAAAAATACGGAAGAAAAGTAGGTTGAATAGTGAAATGATATGGAAAATATGGAAGAAAATAGGGAAATGATATGAAAAATACGAAGAAAAATAAGTTGAATAGTGAAAAGATATGGTAAATATGAAAGAAAGACAAGTTGAATAGTGAAAAGATATGAAAAATAGGGAAAAAAAGTAGGTTGAATAGTGAAATGATATGGAAAATATGGAAGAAAGGTAGGTTGAATAGTGAAAGTATATTGAAAATATGGAAGCAAATTGAGAAAAGATATGAAAAATACGGAAAAATAGTGAAAAGATAGGGAAAATACAGAAGAAATTGTGTAAAGATATGGAAAATATGGACGAAAGGCAAATTGCATAGTGAAAAGATATGAAAAATACGGAAGAAAAGAAGGTTGAATAGTGAAATGATATGGAAAATATGGAAGAAAATAGAGAAAAAATATGAAAAATAGGGAAGAACAGTATGTTGAATAGTGAAATGATATGGAAAATAGGGAAGAAAATAGGGAAAAGATATGAAAAATGTGGAAGAAATATAAGTTGAATAGTGAAAGGTATGGACAAATATGGAAGAAAGGCAAGTAGAATAGTGAAAAGATATGAAAAATACTGAAGAAAGGCAAGTCGAATAGTGATAAGATATGGACAATGGGGAAGAAAAGTAGGTTGAATAGTGAAAAGACATGGAAAAATAGTGTAGAAAAGCAAGTCGAATAGTGGTAAGATATGGACAATATGGAAAAAAGACAAGTTGAATAGTGAAAAGATATGAAAAATACGGAAGAAAAGTAAGTTGAATAGTGAAATGATATGGAAAATATGGAAGAAAGGTAGGTTGAATGTTCAAATGATATGGAAAATATGGAAAAAAAATAAGTTGAAATGTGAAATGATATGGACAATATGGAAGAAAGGCAAGTTGAATAGTGAAAAGATATGAAAAATACGGAAGAAAAGTAGGTTGAATAGTGAAATGATATGGAAAATATGGAAGAAAATAGGGAAATGATATGAAAAATACGGAAGAAAAATAAGTTGAATAGTGAAAAGAAATGGTAAATATGAAAGAAAGACAAGTTGAATAGTGAAAAGATATGAAAAATAGGGAAGAAAAGTAGGTTGAATAGTGAAATGATATGGAAAATATGGAAGAAAGGTAGGTTGAATAGTGAAAGTATATTGAAAATATGGAAGCAAATTGAGAAAAGATATGAAAAATACGGAAGAATAGTGAAAAGATAGGGAAAATACAGAAGAAATTGTGTAAAGATATGGAAAATATGGAAGAAAGGCAAATTGCATAGTGAAAAGATATGAAAAATACGGAAGAAAAGAAGGTTGAATAGTGAAATGATATAGAAAATATGGAAGAAAATAGTGAAAAAATATGAAAAATAGGGAAGAACAGTATGTTGAATAGTGAAATGATATGGAAAATAGGGAAGAAAATAGGGAAAAGATATGAAAAATGTGGAAGAAATATAAGTTGAATAGTGAAAGGTATGGACAAATATGGAAGAAAGGCAAGTTGAATAGTGAAAAGATATGAAAAATACTGAAGAAAGGCAAGTCGAATAGTGATAAGATATGGACAATGGGGAAGAAAAGTAGGTTGAATAGTGAAAAGACATGGAAAAATAGTGTAGAAAAGCAAGTCGAATAGTGGTAAGATATGGACAATATGGAAAAAAGACAAGTTGAATAGTGAAAAGATATGAAAAATACGGAAGAAAAGTAAGTTGAATAGTGAAATGATATGGAAAATATGGAAGAAAATAGGGAAATGATATGAAAAATACGGAAGAAAAATAAGTTGAATAGTGAAAAGATATGGTAAATATGAAAGAAAGACAAGTTGAATAGTGAAAAGATATGAAAAATAGGGAAGAAAAGTAGGTTGAATAGTGAAGTGATATGGAAAATATGGAAGAAAGGTAGGTTGAATAGTGAAAGTATATTGAAAATATGGAAGCAAATTGAGAAAAGATATGAAAAATACGGAAGAATAGTGAAAAGGTGGGGAAAATACAGAAGAAATTGTGAAAAGATATGGAAAATATGGATGAAAGGCAAGTTGAATGTTCAAATGATATGGAAAATATGGAAAAAAAGTAAGTTGAAATGTGAAATGATATGGACAATATGGAAGAAAGGCAAGTTGAATAGTGAAAAGATATGAAAAATACGGAAGAAAAGTAGGTTGAATAGTGAAATGATATGGAAAATATGGAAGAAAATAGGGAAATGATATGAAAAATATGGAAGAAAAATAAGTTGAATAGTGAAAAGATATGAAAAATAGGGAAGAAAAGTAGGTTGAATAGTGAAATGATATGGAAAATATGGAAGAAAGGTAGGTTGAATAGTGAAAGTATATTGAAAATATGGAAGCAAATTGAGAAAAGATATGAAAAATACGGAAGAATAGTGAAAAGATAGGGAAAATACAGAAGAAATTGTGTAAAGATATGGAAAATATGGAAGAAAGGCAAATTGCATAGTGAAAAGATATGAAAAATACGGAAGAAAAGAAGGTTGAATAGTGAAATGATATGGAAAATATGGAAGAAAATAGTGAAAAAATATGAAAAATAGGGAAGAACAGTATGTTGAATAGTGAAATGATATGGAAAATAGGGAAGAAAATAGGGAAAAGATATGAAAAATGTGGAAGAAATATAAGTTGAATAGTGAAAGGTATGGACAAATATGGAAGAAAGGCAAGTTGAATAGTGAAAAGATATCAAAAATACTGAAGAAAGGCAAGTCGAATAGTGATAAGATATGGACAATGGGGAAGAAAAGTAGGTTGAATAGTGAAAAGACATGGAAAAATAGTGTAGAAAAGCAAGTCGAATAGTGGTAAGATATGGACAATATGGAAAAAAGACAAGTTGAATAGTGAAAAGATATGAAAAATACGGAAGAAAAGTAAGTTGAATAGTGAAATGATATGGAAAATATGGAATAAAATAGGGAAATGATATGAAAAATACGGAAGAAAAATAAGTTGAATAGTGAAAAGATATGGTAAATATGAAAGAAAGACAAGTTGAATAGTGAAAAGATATGAAAAATAGGGAAGAAAAGTAGGTTGAATAGTGAAGTGATATGGAAAATATGGAAGAAAGGTAGGTTGAATAGTGAAAGTGTATTGAAAATATGGAAGCAAATTGAGAAAAGATATGAAAAATACGGAAGAATAGTGAAAAGATAGGGAAAATACAGAAGAAATTGTGAAAAGATATGGAAAATATGGATGAAAGGCAAGTTGAATGTTCAAATGATATGGAAAATATGGAAGAAAGGTAAGTTGAAATGTGAAATGATATGGACAATATGGAAGAAAGGCAAGTTGAATAGTGAAAAGATATGAAAAATACGGAAGAAAAGTAGGTTGAATAGTGAAATGATATGGAAAATATGGAAGAAAATAGGGAAATGATATGAAAAATACGAAGAAAAATAAGTTGAATAGTGAAAAGATATGGTAAATATGAAAGAAAGACAAGTTGAATAGTGAAAAGATATGAAAAATAGGGAAAAAAAGTAGGTTGAATAGTGAAATGATATGGAAAATATGGAAGAAAGGTAGGTTGAATAGTGAAAGTATATTGAAAATATGGAAGCAAATTGAGAAAAGATATGAAAAATACGGAAAAATAGTGAAAAGATAGGGAAAATACAGAAGAAATTGTGTAAAGATATGGAAAATATGGACGAAAGGCAAATTGCATAGTGAAAAGATATGAAAAATACGGAAGAAAAGAAGGTTGAATAGTGAAATGATATGGAAAATATGGAAGAAAATAGAGAAAAAATATGAAAAATAGGGAAGAACAGTATGTTGAATAGTGAAATGATATGGAAAATAGGGAAGAAAATAGGGAAAAGATATGAAAAATGTGGAAGAAATATAAGTTGAATAGTGAAAGGTATGGACAAATATGGAAGAAAGGCAAGTAGAATAGTGAAAAGATATGAAAAATACTGAAGAAAGGCAAGTCGAATAGTGATAAGATATGGACAATGGGGAAGAAAAGTAGGTTGAATAGTGAAAAGACATGGAAAAATAGTGTAGAAAAGCAAGTCGAATAGTGGTAAGATATGGACAATATGGAAAAAAGACAAGTTGAATAGTGAAAAGATATGAAAAATACGGAAGAAAAGTAAGTTGAATAGTGAAATGATATGGAAATTATGGAAGAAAATAGGGAAATGATATGAAAAATACGGAAGAAAAATAAGTTGAATAGTGAAAAGATATGGTAAATATGAAAGAAAGACAAGTTGAATAGTGAAAAGATATGAAAAATAGGGAAGAAAAGTAGGTTGAATAGTGAAGTGATATGGAAAATATGGAAGAAAGGTAGGTTGAATAGTGAAAGTATATTGAAAATATGGAAGCAAATTGAGAAAAGATTTGAAAAATACGGAAGAATAGTGAAAAGATAGGGAAAATACAGAGGAAATTGTGAAAAGATATGGAAAATATGGATGAAAGGCAAGTTGAATGTTCAAATGATATGGAAAATATGGAAAAAAAATAAGTTGAAATGTGAAATGATATGGACAATATGGAAGAAAGGCAAGTTGAATAGTGAAAAGATATGAAAAATACGGAAGAAAAGTAGGTTGAATAGTGAAATGATATGGAAAATATGGAAGAAAATAGGGAAATGATATGAAAAATACGGAAGAAAAATAAGTTGAATAGTGAAAAGAAATGGTAAATATGAAAGAAAGACAAGTTGAATAGTGAAAAGATATGAAAAATAGGGAAGAAAAGTAGGTTGAATAGTGAAATGATATGGAAAATATGGAAGAAAGGTAGGTTGAATAGTGAAAGTATATTGAAAATATGGAAGCAAATTGAGAAAAGATATGAAAAATACGGAAGAATAGTGAAAAGATAGGGAAAATACAGAAGAAATTGTGTAAAGATATGGAAAATATGGAAGAAAGGCAAATTGCATAGTGAAAAGATATGAAAAATACGGAAGAAAAGAAGGTTGAATAGTGAAATGATATAGAAAATATGGAAGAAAATAGTGAAAAAATATGAAAAATAGGGAAGAACAGTATGTTGAATAGTGAAATGATATGGAAAATAGGGAAGAAAATAGGGAAAAGATATGAAAAATGTGGAAGAAATATAAGTTGAATAGTGAAAGGTATGGACAAATATGGAAGAAAGGCAAGTTGAATAGTGAAAAGATATGAAAAATACTGAAGAAAGGCAAGTCGAATAGTGATAAGATATGGACAATGGGGAAGAAAAGTAGGTTGAATAGTGAAAAGACATGGAAAAATAGTGTAGAAAAGCAAGTCGAATAGTGGTAAGATATGGACAATATGGAAAAAAGACAAGTTGAATAGTGAAAAGATATGAAAAATACGGAAGAAAAGTAAGTTGAATAGTGAAATGATATGGAAAATATGGAAGAAAATAGGGAAATGATATGAAAAATACGGAAGAAAAATAAGTTGAATAGTGAAAAGATATGGTAAATATGAAAGAAAGACAAGTTGAATAGTGAAAAGATATGAAAAATAGGGAAGAAAAGTAGGTTGAATAGTGAAGTGATATGGAAAATATGGAAGAAAGGTAGGTTGAATAGTGAAAGTATATTGAAAATATGGAAGCAAATTGAGAAAAGATATGAAAAATACGGAAGAATAGTGAAAAGGTGGGGAAAATACAGAAGAAATTGTGAAAAGATATGGAAAATATGGATGAAAGGCAAGTTGAATGTTCAAATGATATGGAAAATATGGAAAAAAAGTAAGTTGAAATGTGAAATGATATGGACAATATGGAAGAAAGGCAAGTTGAATAGTGAAAAGATATGAAAAATACGGAAGAAAAGTAGGTTGAATAGTGAAATGATATGGAAAATATGGAAGAAAATAGGGAAATGATATGAAAAATACGGAAGAAAAATAAGTTGAATAGTGAAAAGATATGAAAAATAGGGAAGAAAAGTAGGTTGAATAGTGAAATGATATGGAAAATATGGAAGAAAGGTAGGTTGAATAGTGAAAGTATATTGAAAATATGGAAGCAAATTGAGAAAAGATATGAAAAATACGGAAGAATAGTGAAAAGATAGGGAAAATACAGAAGAAATTGTGTAAAGATATGGAAAATATGGAAGAAAGGCAAATTGCATAGTGAAAAGATATGAAAAATACGGAAGAAAAGAAGGTTGAATAGTGAAATGATATGGAAAATATGGAAGAAAATAGTGAAAAAATATGAAAAATAGGGAAGAACAGTATGTTGAATAGTGAAATGATATGGAAAATAGGGAAGAAAATAGGGAAAAGATATGAAAAATGTGGAAGAAATATAAGTTGAATAGTGAAAGGTATGGACAAATATGGAAGAAAGGCAAGTTGAATAGTGAAAAGATATCAAAAATACTGAAGAAAGGCAAGTCGAATAGTGATAAGATATGGACAATGGGGAAGAAAAGTAGGTTGAATAGTGAAAAGACATGGAAAAATAGTGTAGAAAAGCAAGTCGAATAGTGGTAAGATATGGACAATATGGAAAAAAGACAAGTTGAATAGTGAAAAGATATGAAAAATACGGAAGAAAAGTAAGTTGAATAGTGAAATGATATGGAAAATATGGAAGAAAATAGGGAAATGATATGAAAAATACGGAAGAAAAATAAGTTGAATAGTGAAAAGATATGGTAAATATGAAAGAAAGACAAGTTGAATAGTGAAAAGATATGAAAAATAGGGAAGAAAAGTAGGTTGAATAGTGAAGTGATATGGAAAATATGGAAAAGGTAGGTTGAATAGTGAAAGTATATTGAAAATATGGAAGCAAATTGAGAAAAGATATGAAAAATACGGAAGAATAGTGAAAAGATAGGGAAAATACAGAAGAAATTGTGAAAAGATATGGAAAATATGGATGAAAGGCAAGTTGAATGTTCAAATGATATGGAAAATATGGAAAAAAAGTAAGTTGAAATGTGAAATGATATGGACAATATGGAAGAAAGGCAAGTTGAATAGTGAAAAGATATGAAAAATACGGAAGAAAAGTAGGTTGAATAGTGAAATGATATGGAAAATATGGAAGAAAATAGGGAAATGATATGAAAAATACGGAAGAAAAATAAGTTGAATAGTGAAAAGATATGGTAAATATGAAAGAAAGACAAGTTGAATAGTGAAAAGATATGAAAAATAGGGAAGAAAAGTAGGTTGAATAGTGAAATGATATGGAAAATATGGAAGAAAGGTAGGTTGAATAGTGAAAGTATATTGAAAATATGGAAGCAAATTGAGAAAAGATATGAAAAATACGGAAGAATAGTGAAAAGATAGGGAAAATACAGAAGAAATTGTGTAAAGATATGGAAAATATGGAAGAAAGGCAAATTGCATAGTGAAAAGATATGAAAAATACGGAAGAAAAGAAGGTTGAATAGTGAAATGATATAGAAAATATGGAAGAAAATAGTGAAAAAATATGAAAAATAGGGAAGAACAGTATGTTGAATAGTGAAATGATATGGAAAATAGGGAAGAAAATAGGGAAAAGATATGAAAAATGTGGAAGAAATATAAGTTGAATAGTGAAAGGTATGGACAAATATAGAAGAAAGGCAAGTTGAATAGTGAAAAGATATGAAAAATACTGAAGAAAGGCAAGTCGAATAGTGATAAGATATGGACAATGGGGAAGAAAAGTAGGTTGAATAGTGAAAAGACATGGAAAAATAGTGTAGAAAAGCAAGTCGAATAGTGGTAAGATATGGACAATATGGAAAAAAGACAAGTTGAATAGTGAAAAGATATGAAAAATACGGAAGAAAAGTAAGTTGAATAGTGAAATGATATGGAAAATATGGAAGAAAATAGGGAAATGATATGAAAAATACGGAAGAAAAATAAGTTGAATAGTGAAAAGATATGGTAAATATGAAAGAAAGACAAGTTGAATAGTGAAAAGATATGAAAAATAGGAAAGAAAAGTAGGTTGAATAGTGAAGTGATATGGAAAATATGGAAGAAAGGTAGGTTGAATAGTGAAAGTATATTGAAAATATGGAAGCAAATTGAGAAAAGATATGAAAAATACGGAAGAATAGTGAAAAGATAGGGAAAATACAGAAGAAATTGTGAAAAGATATGGAAAATATGGATGAAAGGCAAGTTGAATGTTCAAATGATATGGAAAATATGGAAAAAAAGTAAGTTGAAATGTGAAATGATATGGACAATATGGAAGAAAGGCAAGTTGAATAGTGAAAAGATATGAAAAATACGGAAGAAAAGTAGGTTGAATAGTGAAATGATATGGAAAATATGGAAGAAAATAGGGAAATGATATGAAAAATACGGAAGAAAAATAAGTTGAATAGTGAAAAGATATGGTAAATATGAAAGAAAGACAAGTTGAATAGTGAAAAGATATGAAAAATAGGGAAGAAAAGTAGGTTGAATAGTGAAATGATATGGAAAATATGGAAGAAAGGTAGGTTGAATAGTGAAAGTATATTGAAAATATGGAAGCAAATTGAGAAAAGATATGAAAAATACGGAAGAATAGTGAAAAGATAGGGAAAATACAGAAGAAATTGTGTAAAGATATGGAAAATATGGAAGAAAGGCAAATTGCATAGTGAAAAGATATGAAAAATACGGAAGAAAAGAAGGTTGAATAGTGAAATGATATGGAAAATATGGAAGAAAATAGTGAAAAAATATGAAAAATAGGGAAGAACAGTATGTTGAATAGTGAAATGATATGGAAAATAGGGAAGAAAATAGGGAAAAGATATGAAAAATGTGGAAGAAATATAAGTTGAATAGTGAAAGGTATGGACAAATATGGAAGAAAGGCAAGTTGAATAGTGAAAAGATATGAAAAATACTGAAGAAAGGCAAGTCGAATAGTGATAAGATATGGACAATGGGGAAGAAAAGTAGGTTGAATAGTGAAAAGACATGGAAAAATAGTGTAGAAAAGCAAGTCGAATAGTGGTAAGATATGGACAATATGGAAAAAAGACAAGTTGAATAGTGAAAAGATATGAAAAATACGGAAGAAAAGTAAGTTGAATAGTGAAATGATATGGAAAATATGGAAGAAAATAGGGAAATGATATGAAAAATACGGAAGAAAAATAAGTTGAATAGTGAAAAGATATGGTAAATATGAAAGAAAGACAAGTTGAATAGTGAAAAGATATGAAAAATACGGAAGAAAAGTAGGTTGAATAGTGAAGTGATATGGAAAATATGGAAGAAAGGTAGGTTGAATAGTGAAAGTATATTGAAAATATGGAAGCAAATTGAGAAAAGATATGAAAAATACGGAAGAATAGTGAAAAGATAGGGAAAATACAGAAGAAATTGTGAAAAGATATGGAAAATATGGATGAAAGGCAAGTTGAATGTTCAAATGATAAGGAAAATATGGAAAAAAAGTAAGTTGAAATGTGAAATGATATGGACAATATGGAAGAAAGGCAAGTTGAATAGTGAAAAGATATGAAAAATACCGAAGAAAAGTAGGTTGAATAGTGAAATGATATGGAAAATATGGAAGAAAATAGGGAAATGATATGAAAAATACGGAAGAAAAATAAGTTGAATAGTGAAAAGATATGGTAAATATGAAAGAAAGACAAGTTGAATAGTGAAAAGATATGAAAAATAGGGAAGAAAAGTAGGTTGAATAGTGAAATGATATGGAAAATATGGAAGAAAGGTAGGTTGAATAGTGAAAGTATATTGAAAATATGGAAGCAAATTGAGAAAAGATATGAAAAATACGGAAGAATAGTGAAAAGATAGGGAAAATACAGAAGAAATTGTGTAAAGATATGGAAAATATGGAAGAAAGGCAAATTGCATAGTGAAAAGATATGAAAAATACGGAAGAAAAGAATGTTGAATAGTGAAATGATATGGAAAATATGGAAGAAAATAGTGAAAAAATATGAAAAATAGGGAAGAACAGTATGTTGAATAGTGAAATGATATGGAAAATAGGGAAGAAAATAGGGAAAAGATATGAAAAATGTGGAAGAAATATAAGTTGAATAGTGAAAGGTATGGACAAATATGGAAGAAAGGCAAGTTGAATAGTGAAAAGATATGAAAAATACTGAAGAAAGGCAAGTCGAATAGTGATAAGATATGGACAATGGGGAAGAAAAGTAGGTTGAATAGTGAAAAGACATGGAAAAATAGTGTAGAAAAGCAAGTCGAATAGTGGTAAGATATGGACAATATGGAAAAAAGACAAGTTGAATAGTGAAAAGATATGAAAAATACGGAAGAAAAGTAAGTTGAATAGTGAAAAGATATGGTAAATATGAAAGAAAGACAAGTTGAATAGTGAAAAGATATGAAAAATAGGGAAGAAAGGTAGGTTGAATAGTGAAGTGATATGGAAAATATGGAAGAAAGGTAGGTTGAATAGTGAAAGTATATTGAAAATATGGAAGCAAATTGAGAAAAGATATGAAAAATACGGAAGAATAGTGAAAAGGTGGGGAAAATACAGAAGAAATTGTGAAAAGATATGGAAAATATGGATGAAAGGCAAGTTGAATGTTCAAATGATATGGAAAATATGGAAAAAAAGTAAGTTGAAATGTGAAATGATATGGACAATATGGAAGAAAGGCAAGTTGAATAGTGAAAAGATATGAAAAATACGGAAGAAAAGTAGGTTGAATAGTGAAATGATATGGAAAATATGGAAGAAAATAGGGAAATGATATGAAAAATACGGAAGAAAAATAAGTTGAATAGTGAAAAGATATGAAAAATAGGGAAGAAAAGTAGGTTGAATAGTGAAATGATATGGAAAATATGGAAGAAAGGTAGGTTGAATAGTGAAAGTATATTGAAAATATGGAAGCAAATTGAGAAAAGATATGAAAAATACGGAAGAATAGTGAAAAGATAGGGAAAATACAGAAGAAATTGTGTAAAGATATGGAAAATATGGAAGAAAGGCAAATTGCATAGTGAAAAGATATGAAAAATACGGAAGAAAAGAAGGTTGAATAGTGAAATGATATGGAAAATATGGAAGAAAATAGTGAAAAAATATGAAAAATAGGGAAGAACAGTATGTTGAATAGTGAAATGATATGGAAAATAGGGAAGAAAATAGGGAAAAGATATGAAAAATGTGGAAGAAATATAAGTTGAATAGTGAAAGGTATGGACAAATATGGAAGAAAGGCAAGTTGAATAGTGAAAAGATATGAAAAATACTGAAGAAAGGCAAGTCGAATAGTGATAAGATATGGACAATGGGGAAGAAAAGTAGGTTGAATAGTGAAAAGACATGGAAAAATAGTGTAGAAAAGCAAGTCGAATAGTGGTAAGATATGGACAATATGGAAAAAAGACAAGTTGAATAGTGAAAAGATATGAAAAATACGGAAGAAAAGTAAGTTGAATAGTGAAATGATATGGAAAATATGGAAGAAAATAGGGAAATGATATGAAAAATACGGAAGAAAAATAAGTTGAATAGTGAAAAGATATGGTAAATATGAAAGAAAGACATGTTGAATAGTGAAAAGATATGAAAAATAGGGAAGAAAAGTAGGTTGAATAGTGAAGTGATATGGAAAATATGGAAGAAAGGTAGGTTGAATAGTGAAAGTATATTGAAAATATGGAAGCAAATTGAGAAAAGATATGAAAAATACGGAAGAATAGTGAAAAGATAGGAAAATACAGAAGAAATTGTGAAAAGATATGGAAAATATGGATGAAAGGCAAGTTGAATGTTCAAATGATATGGAAAATATGGAAAAAAAGTAAGTTGAAATGTGAAATGATATGGACAATATGGAAGAAAGGCAAGTTGAATAGTGAAAAGATATGAAAAATACGGAAGAAAAGTAGGTTGAATAGTGAAATGATATGGAAAATATGGAAGAAAATAGGGAAATGATATGAAAAATACGGAAGAAAAATAAGTTGAATAGTGAAAAGATATGGTAAATATGAAAGAAAGACAAGTTGAATAGTGAAAAGATATGAAAAATAGGGAAGAAAAGTAGGTTGAATAGTGAAATGATATGGAAAATATGGAAGAAAGGTAGGTTGAATAGTGAAAGTATATTGAAAATATGGAAGCAAATTGAGAAAAGATATGAAAAATACGGAAGAATAGTGAAAAGATAGGGAAAATACAGAAGAAATTGTGTAAAGATATGGAAAATATGGAAGAAAGGCAAATTGCATAGTGAAAAGATATGAAAAATACGGAAGAAAAGAAGGTTGAATAGTGAAATGATATGGAAAATATGGAAGAAAATAGTGAAAAAATATGAAAAATAGGGAAGAACAGTATGTTGAATAGTGAAATGATATGGAAAATAGGGAAGAAAATAGGGAAAAGATATGAAAAATGTGGAAGAAATATAAGTTGAATAGTGAAAGGTATGGACAAATATGGAAGAAAGGCAAGTTGAATAGTGAAAAGATATGAAAAATACTGAAGAAAGGCAAGTCGAATAGTGATAAGATATGGACAATGGGGAAGAAAAGTAGGTTGAATAGTGAAAAGACATGGAAAAATAGTGTAGAAAAGCAAGTCGAATAGTGGTAAGATATGGACAATATGGAAAAAAGACAAGTTGAATAGTGAAAAGATATGAAAAATACGGAAGAAAAGTAAGTTGAATAGTGAAATGATATGGAAAATATGGAAGAAAATAGGGAAATGATATGAAAAATACGGAAGAAAAATAAGTTGAATAGTGAAAAGATATGGTAAATATGAAAGAAAGACATGTTGAATAGTGAAAAGATATGAAAAATAGGGAAGAAAAGTAGGTTGAATAGTGAAGTGATATGGAAAATATGGAAGAAAGGTAGGTTGAATAGTGAAAGTATATTGAAAATATGGAAGCAAATTGAGAAAAGATATGAAAAATACGGAAGAATAGTGAAAAGATAGGGAAAATACAGAAGAAATTGTGAAAAGATATGAAAAATATGGATGAAAGGCAAGTTGAATGTTCAAATGATATGGAAAATATGGAAAAAAAGTAAGTTGAAATGTGAAATGATATGGACAATATGGAAGAAAGGCAAGTTGAATAGTGAAAAGATATGAAAAATACGGAAGAAAAGTAGGTTGAATAGTGAAATGATATGGAAAATATGGAAGAAAATAGGGAAATGATATGAAAAATACGGAAGAAAAATAAGTTGAATAGTGAAAAGATATGGTAAATATGAAAGAAGACAAGTTGAATAGTGAAAAGATATGAAAAATAGGGAAGAAAAGTAGGTTGAATAGTGAAATGATATGGAAAATATGGAAGAAAGGTAGGTTGAATAGTGAAAGTATATTGAAAATATGGAAGCAAATTGAGAAAAGATATGAAAAATACGGAAGAATAGTGAAAAGATAGGGAAAATACAGAAGAAATTGTGTAAAGATATGGAAAATATGGAAGAAAGGCAAATTGCATTGTGAAAAGATATGAAAAATACGGAAGAAAAGTAGGTTGAATAGTGAAATGATATGGAAAATATGGAAGAAAATAGTGAAAAAATATGAAAAATAGGGAAGAACAGTAGGTTGAATAGTGAAATGATATGGAAAATATGGAAGAAAATAGGGAAAAGATATGAAAAATGTGGAAGAAATATAAGTTGAATAGTGAAAGGTATGGACAAATATGGAACAAAGGCAAGTTGAATAGTGAAAAAATATGAAAAATACGGAAGAAAGGCAAGTCGAATAGTGATAAGGTATGGACAATGGGGAAGAAAAGTAGGTTGAATAGTGAAATGACATGGAAAAATAGTGCAGAAAAGCAAGTCGAATAGTGGTAAGATATGGACAATATGGAAAAAGACAAGTTGAATAGTGAAAAGATATGAAAAATACGAAGAAAAGTAGGTTGAATAGTGAAATGATATGGAAAATATGGAAGAAAATAGGGAAATGATATGAAAAATACGGAAGAAAAATAAGTTGAATAGTGAAAAGATATGGTAAATATGAAAGAAAGACAAGTTGAATAGTGAAAAGATATGAAAAATAGGGAAGAAAAGTAGGTTGAATAGTGAAGTGATATGGAAAATATGGAAGAAAGGTAGGTTGAATAGTGAAAGTATATTGAAAATATGGAGAAAATAGTGAAAAAATATGAAAAATAGGGAAGAACAGTATGTTGAATAGTGAAATGATATGGAAAATAGGGAAGAAAATAGGGAAAAGATATGAAAAATGTGGAAGAAATATAAGTTGAATAGTGAAAGGTATGGACAAATATGGAAGAAAGGCAAGTTGAATAGTGAAAAGATATGAAAAATACTGAAGAAAGGCAAGTCGAATAGTGATAAGATATGGACAATGGGGAAGAAAAGTAGGTTGAATAGTGAAAAGACATGGAAAAATAGTGTAGAAAAGCAAGTCGAATAGTGGTAAGATATGGACAATATGGAAAAAGACAAGTTGAATAGTGAAAAGATATGAAAAATACGGAAGAAAAGTAAGTTGAATAGTGAAATGATATGGAAAATATGGAAGAAAATAGGGAAATGATATGAAAAATACGGAAGAAAAATAAGTTGAATAGTGAAAAGATATGGTAAATATGAAAGAAAGACATGTTGAATAGTGAAAAGACATGGAAAAATAGTGTAGAAAAGCAAGTCGAATAGTGGTAAGATATGGACAATATGGAAAAAAGACAAGTTGAATAGTGAAAAGATATGAAAAATACGGAAGAAAAGTAAGTTGAATAGTGAAATGATATGGAAAATATGGAAGAAAATAGGGAAATGATATGAAAAATACGGAAGAAAAATAAGTTGAATAGTGAAAAGATATGGTAAATATGAAAGAAAGACATGTTGAATAGTGAAAAGATATGAAAAATAGGGAAGAAAAGTAGGTTGAATAGTGAAGTGATATGGAAAATATGGAAGAAAGGTAGGTTGAATAGTGAAAGTATATTGAAAATATGGAAGCAAATTGAGAAAAGATATGAAAAATACGGAAGAATAGTGAAAAGATAGGGAAAATACAGAAGAAATTGTGAAAAGATATGGAAAATATGGATGAAAGGCAAGTTGAATGTTCAAATGATATGGAAAATATGGAAAAAAAGTAAGTTGAAATGTGAAATGATATGGACAATATGGAAGAAAGGCAAGTTGAATAGTGAAAAGATATGAAAAATACGGAAGAAAAGTAGGTTGAATAGTGAAATGATATGGAAAATATGGAAGAAAATAGGGAAATGATATGAAAAATACGGAAGAAAAATAAGTTGAATAGTGAAAAGATATGGTAAATATGAAAGAAAGACAAGTTGAATAGTGAAAAGATATGAAAAATAGGGAAGAAAAGTAGGTTGAATAGTGAAATGATATGGAAAATAGGAAGAAAGGTAGGTTGAATAGTGAAAGTATATTGAAAATATGGAAGCAAATTGAGAAAAGATATGAAAAATACGGAAGAATAGTGAAAAGATAGGGAAAATACAGAAGAAATTGTGTAAAGATATGGAAAATATGGAAGAAAGGCAAATTGCATAGTGAAAAGATATGAAAAATACGGAAGAAAAGAAGGTTGAATAGTGAAATGATATGGAAAATATGGAAGAAAATAGTGAAAAAATATGAAAAATAGGGAAGAACAGTATGTTGAATAGTGAAATGATATGGAAAATAGGGAAGAAAATAGGGAAAAGATATGAAAAATGTGGAAGAAATATAAGTTGAATAGTGAAAGGTATGGACAAATATGGAAGAAAGGCAAGTTGAATAGTGAAAAGATATGAAAAATACTGAAGAAAGGCAAGTCGAATAGTGATAAGATATGGACAATGGGGAAGAAAAGTAGGTTGAATAGTGAAAAGACATGGAAAAATAGTGTAGAAAAGCAAGTCGAATAGTGGTAAGATATGGACAATATGGAAAAAAGACAAGTTGAATAGTGAAAAGATATGAAAAATACGGAAGAAAAGTAAGTTGAATAGTGAAATGATATGGAAAATATGGAAGAAAATAGGGAAATGATATGAAAAATACGGAAGAAAAATAAGTTGAATAGTGAAAAGATATGGTAAATATGAAAGAAAGACATGTTGAATAGTGAAAAGATATGAAAAATAGGGAAGAAAAGTAGGTTGAATAGTGAAGTGATATGGAAAATATGGAAGAAAGGTAGGTTGAATAGTGAAAGTATATTGAAAATATGGAAGCAAATTGAGAAAAGATATGAAAAATACGGAAGAATAGTGAAAAGATAGGGAAAATACAGAAGAAATTGTGAAAAGATATGGAAAATATGGATGAAAGGCAAGTTGAATGTTCAAATGATATGGAAAATATGGAAAAAAAGTAAGTTGAAATGTGAAATGATATGGACAATATGGAAGAAAGCAAGTTGAATAGTGAAAAGATATGAAAAATACGGAAGAAAAGTAGGTTGAATAGTGGAAATGATATGGAAAATATGGAAGAAAATAGGGAAATGATATGAAAAATACGGAAGAAAAATAAGTTGAATAGTGAAAAGATATGGTAAATATGAAAGAAAGACAAGTTGAATAGTGAAAAGATATGAAAAATAGGGAAGAAAAGTAGGTTGAATAGTGAAATGATATGGAAAATATGAAGAAAGGTAGGTTGAATAGTGAAAGTATATTGAAAATATGGAAGCAAATTGAGAAAAGATATGAAAAATACGGAAGAATAGTGAAAGATAGGGAAAATACAGAAGAAATTGTGTAAAGATATGGAAAATATGGAAGAAAGGCAAATTGCATAGTGAAAAGATATGAAAAATACGGAAGAAAAGAAGGTTGAATAGTGAAATGATATGGAAAATATGGAAGAAAATAGTGAAAAAATATGAAAAATAGGGAAGAACAGTATGTTGAATAGTGAAATGATATGGAAAATAGGGAAGAAAATAGGAAAAGATATGAAAAATGTGAAGAAATATAAGTTGAATAGTGAAAGGTATGGACAAATATGGAAGAAAGGCAAGTTGAATAGTGAAAAGATATGAAAAATACTGAAGAAAGGCAAGTCGAATAGTGATAAGATATGGACAATGGGAAGAAAAGTAGGTTGAATAGTGAAAAGACATGGAAAAATAGTGTAGAAAAGCAAGTCGAATAGTGGTAAGATATGGACAATATGGAAAAAAGACAAGTTGAATAGTGAAAAGATATGAAAAATACGGAAGAAAAGTAAGTTGAATAGTGAAATGATATGGAAAATATGGAAGAAAATAGGGAAATGATATGAAAAATACGGAAGAAAAATAAGTTGAATAGTGAAAAGATATGGTAAATATGAAAGAAAGACATGTTGAATAGTGAAAAGATATGAAAAATAGGGAAGAAAAGTAGGTTGAATAGTGAAGTGATATGGAAAATATGGAAGAAAGGTAGGTTGAATAGTGAAAGTATATTGAAAATATGGAAGCAAATTGAGAAAAGATATGAAAAATACGGAAGAATAGTGAAAAGATAGGGAAAATACAGAAGAAATTGTGAAAAGATATGGAAAATATGATGAAAGGCAAGTTGAATGTTCAAATGATATGGAAAATATGAAAAAAAGTAAGTTGAAATGTGAAATGATATGGACAATATGGAAGAAAGGCAAGTTGAATAGTGAAAAGATATGAAAAATACGGAAGAAAAGTAGGTTGAATAGTGAAATGATATGGAAAATATGGAAGAAAATAGGGAAATGATATGAAAAATACGGAAGAAAAATAAGTTGAATAGTGAAAAGATATGGTAAATATGAAAGAAAGACAATGTTGAATAGTGAAAAGATATGAAAAATAGGGAAGAAAAGTAGGTTGAATAGTGAAATGATATGGAAAATATGGAAGAAAGGTAGGTTGAATAGTGAAAGTATATTGAAAATATGGAAGCAAATTGAGAAAAGATATGAAAAATACGGAAGAATAGTGAAAAGATAGGGAAATACAGAAGAAATTGGTGTAAAGGATATGGAAATATGGAAGAAAGGCAATTGCATTGTGAAAGATATGAAAAATACGGAAGAAAAGTAGGTAGAATAGTGAAATGATATGGAAAATATGGAAGAAAATAGTGAAAAAATATGAAAAATAGGGAAGAACAGTAGGTTGAATAGTGAAATGATATGGAAAATATGGAAGAAAATAGGGAAAAGATATGAAAAATGTGGAAGAAATATAAGTTGAATAGTGAAGTATGGACAAATATGGAACAAAGGCAAGTTGAATAGTGAAAAAATATGAAAAATACGGAAGAAAGGCAAGTCGAATAGTGATAAGGTATGGACAATGGGGAAGAAAAGTAGGTTGAATAGTGAAATGACATGGAAAAATAGTGCAGAAAAGCAAGTCGAATAGTGGTAAGATATGGACAATATGGAAAAAAGACAAGTTGAATAGTGAAAAGATATGAAAAATACGAAGAAAAGTAGGTTGAATAGTGAAATGATATGGAAAATATGGAAGAAAATAGGGAAATGATATGAAAATACGGAAGAAAAATAAGTTGAATAGTGAAAAGATATGGTAAATATGAAAGAAAGACAAGTTGAATAGTGAAAAGATATGAAAAATAGGGAAGAAAAGTAGGTTGAATAGTGAAGTGATATGGAAAATATGGAAGAAAGGTAGGTTGAATAGTGAAAGTATATTGAAAATATGGAAGCAAATTGAGAAAAGATATGAAAAATACGGAAGAATAGTGAAAAGATAGGGAAAATACAGAAGAAATTGTGAAAAGATATGGAAAATATGGATGAAAGGCAAGTTGAATGTTCAAATGATATGGAAAATATGGAAAAAAAGTAAGTTGAAATGTGAAATGATATGGACAATATGGAAGAAAATAGGGAAATGATATGAAAAATACGGAAGAAAAATAAGTTGAATAGTGAAAAGATATGAAAAATAGGGAAGAAAAGTAGGTTGAATAGTGAAATGATATGGAAAATATGGAAGAAAGGTAGGTTGAATAGTGAAAGTATATTGAAAATATGGAAGCAAATTGAGAAAAGATATGAAAAATACGGAAGAATAGTGAAAAGATAGGGAAAATACAGAAGAAATTGTGTAAAGATATGGAAAATATGGAAGAAAGGCAAATTGCATAGTGAAAAGATATGAAAAATACGGAAGAAAAGAAGGTTGAATAGTGAAATGATATGGAAAATATGGAAGAAAATAGTGAAAAAATATGAAAAATAGGGAAGAACAGTATGTTGAATAGTGAAATGATATGGAAAATAGGGAAGAAAATAGGGAAAAGATATGAAAAATGTGGAAGAAATATAAGTTGAATAGTGAAAGGTATGGACAAATATGGAAGAAAGGCAAGTTGAATAGTGAAAAGATATGAAAAATACTGAAGAAAGGCAAGTCGAATAGTGATAAGATATGGACAATGGGGAAGAAAAGTAGGTTGAATAGTGAAAAGACATGGAAAAATAGTGTAGAAAAGCAAGTCGAATAGTGGTAAGATATGGACAATATGGAAAAAAGACAAGTTGAATAGTGAAAAGATATGAAAAATACGGAAGAAAAGTAAGTTGAATAGTGAAATGATATGGAAAATATGGAAGAAAATAGGGAAATGATATGAAAAATACGGAAGAAAAATAAGTTGAATAGTGAAAAGATATGGTAAATATGAAAGAAAGACATGTTGAATAGTGAAAAGACATGGAAAAATAGTGTAGAAAAGCAAGTCGAATAGTGGTAAGATATGGACAATATGGAAAAAAGACAAGTTGAATAGTGAAAAGATATGAAAAATACGGAAGAAAAGTAAGTTGAATAGTGAAATGATATGGAAAATATGGAAGAAAATAGGGAAATGATATGAAAAATACGGAAGAAAAATAAGTTGAATAGTGAAAAGATATGGTAAATATGAAAGAAAGACATGTTGAATAGTGAAAAGATATGAAAAATAGGGAAGAAAAGTAGGTTGAATAGTGAAGTGATATGGAAAATATGGAAGAAAGGTAGGTTGAATAGTGAAAGTATATTGAAAATATGGAAGCAAATTGAGAAAAGATATGAAAAATACGGAAGAATAGTGAAAAGATAGGGAAAATACAGAAGAAATTGTGAAAAGATATGGAAAATATGGATGAAAGGCAAGTTGAATGTTCAAATGATATGGAAAATATGGAAAAAAAGTAAGTTGAAATGTGAAATGATATGGACAATATGGAAGAAAGGCAAGTTGAATAGTGAAAAGATATGAAAAATACGGAAGAAAAGTAGGTTGAATAGTGAAATGATATGGAAAATATGGAAGAAAATAGGGAAATGATATGAAAAATACGGAAGAAAAATAAGTTGAATAGTGAAAAGATATGGTAAATATGAAAGAAAGACAAGTTGAATAGTGAAAAGATATGAAAAATAGGGAAGAAAAGTAGGTTGAATAGTGAAATGATATGGAAAATATGGAAGAAAGGTAGGTTGAATAGTGAAAGTATATTGAAAATATGGAAGCAAATTGAGAAAAGATATGAAAAATACGGAAGAATAGTGAAAAGATAGGGAAAATACAGAAGAAATTGTGTAAAGATATGGAAAATATGGAAGAAAGGCAAATTGCATAGTGAAAAGATATGAAAAATACGGAAGAAAAGAAGGTTGAATAGTGAAATGATATGGAAAATATGGAAGAAAATAGTGAAAAAATATGAAAAATAGGGAAGAACAGTATGTTGAATAGTGAAATGATATGGAAAATAGGGAAGAAAATAGGGAAAAGATATGAAAAATGTGGAAGAAATATAAGTTGAATAGTGAAAGGTATGGACAAATATGGAAGAAAGGCAAGTTGAATAGTGAAAAGATATGAAAAATACTGAAGAAAGGCAAGTCGAATAGTGATAAGATATGGACAATGGGGAAGAAAAGTAGGTTGAATAGTGAAAAGACATGGAAAAATAGTGTAGAAAAGCAAGTCGAATAGTGGTAAGATATGGACAATATGGAAAAAAGACAAGTTGAATAGTGAAAAGATATGAAAAATACGGAAGAAAAGTAAGTTGAATAGTGAAATGATATGGAAAATATGGAAGAAAATAGGGAAATGATATGAAAAATACGGAAGAAAAATAAGTTGAATAGTGAAAAGATATGGTAAATATGAAAGAAAGACATGTTGAATAGTGAAAAGACATGGAAAAATAGTGTAGAAAAGCAAGTCGAATAGTGGTAAGATATGGACAATATGGAAAAAAGACAAGTTGAATAGTGAAAAGATATGAAAAATACGGAAGAAAAGTAAGTTGAATAGTGAAATGATATGGAAAATATGGAAGAAAATAGGGAAATGATATGAAAAATACGGAAGAAAAATAAGTTGAATAGTGAAAAGATATGGTAAATATGAAAGAAAGACATGTTGAATAGTGAAAAGATATGAAAAATAGGGAAGAAAAGTAGGTTGAATAGTGAAGTGATATGGAAAATATGGAAGAAAGGTAGGTTGAATAGTGAAAGTATATTGAAAATATGGAAGCAAATTGAGAAAAGATATGAAAAATACGGAAGAATAGTGAAAAGATAGGGAAAATACAGAAGAAATTGTGAAAAGATATGGAAAATATGGATGAAAGGCAAGTTGAATGTTCAAATGATATGGAAAATATGGAAAAAAAGTAAGTTGAAATGTGAAATGATATGGACAATATGGAAGAAAGGCAAGTTGAATAGTGAAAAGATATGAAAAATACGGAAGAAAAGTAGGTTGAATAGTGAAATGATATGGAAAATATGGAAGAAAATAGGGAAATGATATGAAAAATACGGAAGAAAAATAAGTTGAATAGTGAAAAGATATGGTAAATATGAAAGAAAGACAAGTTGAATAGTGAAAAGATATGAAAAATAGGGAAGAAAAGTAGGTTGAATAGTGAAGTGATATGGAAAATATGGAAGAAAGGTAGGTTGAATAGTGAAAGTATATTGAAAATATGGAAGAAAATAGTGAAAAAATATGAAAAATAGGGAAGAACAGTATGTTGAATAGTGAAATGATATGGAAAATAGGGAAGAAAATAGGGAAAAGATATGAAAAATGTGGAAGAAATATAAGTTGAATAGTGAAAGGTATGGACAAATATGGAAGAAAGGCAAGTTGAATAGTGAAAAGATATGAAAAATACTGAAGAAAGGCAAGTCGAATAGTGATAAGATATGGACAATGGGGAAGAAAAGTAGGTTGAATAGTGAAAAGACATGGAAAAATAGTGTAGAAAAGCAAGTCGAATAGTGGTAAGATATGGACAATATGGAAAAAAGACAAGTTGAATAGTGAAAAGATATGAAAAATACGGAAGAAAAGTAAGTTGAATAGTGAAATGATATGGAAAATATGGAAGAAAATAGGGAAATGATATGAAAAATACGGAAGAAAAATAAGTTGAATAGTGAAAAGATATGGTAAATATGAAAGAAAGACATGTTGAATAGTGAAAAGACATGGAAAAATAGTGTAGAAAAGCAAGTCGAATAGTGGTAAGATATGGACAATATGGAAAAAAGACAAGTTGAATAGTGAAAAGATATGAAAAATACGGAAGAAAAGTAAGTTGAATAGTGAAATGATATGGAAAATATGGAAGAAAATAGGGAAATGATATGAAAAATACGGAAGAAAAATAAGTTGAATAGTGAAAAGATATGGTAAATATGAAAGAAAGACATGTTGAATAGTGAAAAGATATGAAAAATAGGGAAGAAAAGTAGGTTGAATAGTGAAGTGATATGGAAAATATGGAAGAAAGGTAGGTTGAATAGTGAAAGTATATTGAAAATATGGAAGCAAATTGAGAAAAGATATGAAAAATACGGAAGAATAGTGAAAAGATAGGGAAAATACAGAAGAAATTGTGAAAAGATATGGAAAATATGGATGAAAGGCAAGTTGAATGTTCAAATGATATGGAAAATATGGAAAAAAAGTAAGTTGAAATGTGAAATGATATGGACAATATGGAAGAAAGGCAAGTTGAATAGTGAAAAGATATGAAAAATACGGAAGAAAAGTAGGTTGAATAGTGAAATGATATGGAAAATATGGAAGAAAATAGGGAAATGATATGAAAAATACGGAAGAAAAATAAGTTGAATAGTGAAAAGATATGGTAAATATGAAAGAAAGACAAGTTGAATAGTGAAAAGATATGAAAAATAGGGAAGAAAAGTAGGTTGAATAGTGAAATGATATGGAAAATATGGAAGAAAGGTAGGTTGAATAGTGAAAGTATATTGAAAATATGGAAGCAAATTGAGAAAAGATATGAAAAATACGGAAGAATAGTGAAAAGATAGGGAAAATACAGAAGAAATTGTGTAAAGATATGGAAAATATGGAAGAAAGGCAAATTGCATTGTGAAAAGATATGAAAAATACGGAAGAAAAGTAGGTTGAATAGTGAAATGATATGGAAAATATGGAAGAAAATAGTGAAAAAATATGAAAAATAGGGAAGAACAGTAGGTTGAATAGTGAAATGATATGGAAAATATGGAAGAAAATAGGGAAAAGATATGAAAAATGTGGAAGAAATATAAGTTGAATAGTGAAAGGTATGGACAAATATGGAACAAAGGCAAGTTGAATAGTGAAAAAATATGAAAAATACGGAAGAAAGGCAAGTCGAATAGTGATAAGGTATGGACAATGGGGAAGAAAAGTAGGTTGAATAGTGAAATGACATGGAAAAATAGTGCAGAAAAGCAAGTCGAATAGTGGTAAGATATGGACAATATGGAAAAAAGACAAGTTGAATAGTGAAAAGATATGAAAAATACGAAGAAAAGTAGGTTGAATAGTGAAATGATATGGAAAATATGGAAGAAAATAGGGAAATGATATGAAAAATACGGAAGAAAAATAAGTTGAATAGTGAAAAGATATGGTAAATATGAAAGAAAGACAAGTTGAATAGTGAAAAGATATGAAAAATAGGGAAGAAAAGTAGGTTGAATAGTGAAGTGATATGGAAAATATGGAAGAAAGGTAGGTTGAATAGTGAAAGTATATTGAAAATATGGAAGCAAATTGAGAAAAGATATGAAAAATACGGAAGAATAGTGAAAAGATAGGGAAAATACAGAAGAATTTGTGAAAAGATATGGAAAATATGGATGAAAGGCAAGTTGAATGTTCAAATGATATGGAAAATATGGAAAAAAAAGTAAGTTGAAATGTGAAATGATATGGACAATATGGAAGAAAGGCAAGTTGAATAGTGAAAAGATATGAAAAATACGGAAGAAAAGTAGGTTGAATAGTGAAATGATATGGAAAATATGGAAGAAAATAGGGAAATGATATGAAAAATACGGAAGAAAAATAAGTTGAATAGTGAAAAGATATGGTAAATATGAAAGAAAGACAAGTTGAATAGTGAAAAGATATGAAAATAGGGAAGAAAAGTAGGTTGAATAGTGAAATGATATGGAAAATATGGAAGAAAGGTAGGTTGAATAGTGAAAGTATATTGAAAATATGGAAGCAAATTGAGAAAAGATATGAAAAATACGGAAGAATAGTGAAAAGATAGGGAAAATACAGAAGAAATTGTGTAAAGATATGGAAAATATGGAAGAAAGGCAAATTGCATAGTGAAAAGATATGAAAAATACGGAAGAAAAGAAGGTTGAATAGTGAAATGATATGGACAAATATAGAACAAAGGCAGTTGAATAGTGAAAAGATATGAAAAATACGGAAGAAAGGCAAGTCGAATAGTCATAAGATATGGACAATGGGGAAGAAAAGTAGGTTGAATAGTGACATGACATGGAAAAATAGTGCAGAAAAGCAAGTCGAATAGTGGTAAGATATGGACAATATGGAAAAAAGACAAGTTGAATAGTGAAAAGATATGAAAAATACGGAAGAAAAGTAGGTTGAATAGTGAAATGATATGGAAAATATGGAAGAAAATAGGGAAATGATATTACAAATACGGAAGAAAAATAAGTTGAATAGTGAAAAGATATGGTAAATATGAAAGAAAGACAAGTTGAATAGTGAAAAGATATGAAAAATAGGGAAGAAAAGTAGGTTGAATAGTGAAATGATATGGAAAATATGGATGAAAGGCAAGTTGAATGTTCAAATGATATGGAAAATATGGAAGAAAAGTAAGTTGAAATGTGAAATGATATGGACAATATGGAAGAAAGGCAAGTTGAATAGTAAAAAGATATGAAAAATACGGAAGAAAAGTAGGTTGAATAGTGAAATGATATGGAAAATATGGAAGAAAATAGGGAAATGATATGAAAAATACGGAAGAAAAATAAGTTGAATAGTGAAAAGATATGGTAAATATGAAAGAAAGACAAGTTGAATAGTGAAAAGATATGAAAAATAGGGAAGAAAAGTAGGTTGAATAGTGAAATGATATGGAAAATATGGAAGAAAATACGGAAAAGATATGAAAAATGTGGAAGAAATATAAGTTGAATAGTGAAAGGTATGGACAAATATGGAACAAAGGCAAGTTGAATAGTGAAAAGATATGAAAAATACGGAAGAAAGGCAAGTCGAATAGTGATAAGATATGGACAATGGGGAATAAAAGTAGGTTGAATAGTGAAATGACATGGAAAAATAGTGCAGAAAAGCAAGTCGAATAGTGGTAAGATATGGACAATATGGAAAAAAGACAAGTTGAATAGTGAAAAGATATGAAAAATACGGAAGAAAAGTAGGTTGAATAGTGAAAAGATATGAAAAATACAGAAGAAATCCAAGGCGAATAGTCATAAGATATGGACAATATGGAAGAAAAGTCAGTTGAAATGTGAAGTGATATGTACAATATGGAAGAAAGGCAAGTTGAATAGTGAAAAGATATGAAAAATATGGAAGAAAGGTAGGTTGAATACTGAAAGTATATTAAAAATATGGAAGAAAATTGGGAAAAGATATGAAAAATACGGAAGAATAGTGAAAAGATATGGAAAATACGGAAGAAAAGTAGGTTGAATAGTGAAATGATATGGAAAATATGGAAGAAAATAGGGAAATGATATGAAAAATACGGAAGAAAAATAAGTTGAATAGTGAAAAGATATGGTAAATATGAAAGAAAGACAAGTTGAATAGTGAAAAGATATGAAAAATAGGGAAGAAAAGTAGGTTGAATAGTGAAATGATATGGAAAATATGGAAGAAAGGTAGGTTGAATAGTGAAAGTATATTGAAAATATGGAAGCAAATTGAGAAAAGATATGAAAAATACGGAAGAATAGTGAAAAGATAGGGAAAATACAGAAGAAATTGTGTAAAGATATGGAAAATATGGAAGAAAGGCAAATTGCATAGTGAAAAGATATGAAAAATACGGAAGAAAAGAAGGTTGAATAGTGAAATGATATGGACAAATATAGAACAAAGGCAAGTTGAATAGTGAAAAGATATGAAAAATACGGAAGAAAGGCAAGTCGAATAGTCATAAGATATGGACAATGGGGAAGAAAAGTAGGTTGAATAGTGACATGACATGGAAAAATAGTGCAGAAAAGCAAGTCGAATAGTGGTAAGATATGGACAATATGGAAAAAAGACAAGTTGAATAGTGAAAAGATATGAAAAATACGGAAGAAAAGTAGGTTGAATAGTGAAATGATATGGAAAATATGGAAGAAAATAGGGAAATGATATTACAAATACGGAAGAAAAATAAGTTGAATAGTGAAAAGATATGGTAAATATGAAAGAAAGACAAGTTGAATAGTGAAAAGATATGAAAAATAGGGAAGAAAAGTAGGTTGAATAGTGAAATGATATGGAAAATATGGATGAAAGGCAAGTTGAATGTTCAAATGATATGGAAAATATGGAAGAAAAGTAAGTTGAAATGTGAAATGATATGGACAATATGGAAGAAAGGCAAGTTGAATAGTAAAAAGATATGAAAAATACGGAAGAAAAGTAGGTTGAATAGTGAAATGATATGGAAAATATGGAAGAAAATAGGGAAATGATATGAAAAATACGGAAGAAAAATAAGTTGAATAGTGAAAAGATATGGTAAATATGAAAGAAAGACAAGTTGAATAGTGAAAAGATATGAAAAATAGGGAAGAAAAGTAGGTTGAATAGTGAAATGATATGGAAAATATGGAAGAAAATACGGAAAAGATATGAAAAATGTGGAAGAAATATAAGTTGAATAGTGAAAGGTATGGACAAATATGGAACAAAGGCAAGTTGAATAGTGAAAAGATATGAAAAATACGGAAGAAAGGCAAGTCGAATAGTGATAAGATATGGACAATGGGGAATAAAAGTAGGTTGAATAGTGAAATGACATGGAAAAATAGTGCAGAAAAGCAAGTCGAATAGTGGTAAGATATGGACAATATGGAAAAAAGACAAGTTGAATAGTGAAAAGATATGAAAAATACGGAAGAAAAGTAGGTTGAATAGTGAAAAGATATGAAAAATACAGAAGAAATCCAAGGCGAATAGTCATAAGATATGGACAATATGGAAGAAAAGTCAGTTGAAATGTGAAGTGATATGTACAATATGGAAGAAAGGCAAGTTGAATAGTGAAAAGATATGAAAAATATGGAAGAAAGGTAGGTTGAATACTGAAAGTATATTAAAAATATGGAAGAAAATTGGGAAAAGATATGAAAAATACGGAAGAATAGTGAAAAGATATGGAAAATACAGAAGAAATTGTGAAAAGATCTGGAAAATATGGATGAAAGGCAAGTTGAATATTCAAATGATATGGAGAATTTGGAAGAAAAGTAAGTTGAAATGTGAAATGATTTGGACAATATGGAAGAAAGGCAAGTTGAATAGTGAAAAGTTATGAAAAATACGGAAGAAAGGTAGGTTGAATAGTGAAAGTATATTGAAAATATGGAAGCAAATTGAGAAAAGATATGAAAAATACGGAAGAATAGTGAAAAGATAGGGAAAATACAGAAGAAATTGTGAAAAGATATGGAAATTACGGAAGAAAAGTCAGTTGAAATGTGAAGTGATATGGACAATATGGAAGAAAGGCAAGTTGCATAGTGAAAAGATATGAAAAATACGGAAGAAAAGTAGGTTGAATAGTGAAATGATATGGAAAATTTGGAAGAAAATAGGGAAAAGATATGAAAAATGTGGAAGAAATATAAGTTGAATAGTGAAAGGTATGGACAAATATGGAACAAAGGCAAGTTGAATAGTGAAAAGATATGAAAAATACGGAAGAAAGGCAAGTCGAATAGTCATAAGATATGGACAATGGGGAAGAAAAGTAGGTTGAATAGTGACATGACATGGAAAAATAGTGCAGAAAAGCAAGTCGAATAGTGGTAAGATATGGACAATATGGAAAAAAGACAAGTTGAATAGTGAAAAGATATGAAAAATACGGAAGAAAAGTAGGTTGAATAGTGAAATGATATGGAAAATATGGAAGAAAATAGGGAAATGATATTACAAATACGGAAGAAAAATAAGTTGAATAGTGAAAAGATATGGTAAATATGAAAGAAAGACAAGTTGAATAGTGAAAAGATATGAAAAATAGGGAAGAAAAGTAGGTTGAATAGTGAAATGATATGGAAAATATGGAAGAAAATACGGAAAAGATATGAAAAATGTGGAAGAAATATAAGTTGAATAGTGAAAGGTATGGACAAATATGGAACAAAGGCAAGTTGAATAGTGAAAAGATATGAAAAATACGGAAGAAAGGCAAGTCGAATAGTGATAAGATATGGACAATGGGAATAAAAGTAGGTTGAATAGTGAAATGACATGGAAAAATAGTGCAGAAAAGCAAGTCGAATAGTGGTAAGATATGGACAATATGGAAAAAAGACAAGTTGAATAGTGAAAAGATATGAAAAATACGGAAGAAAAGTAGGTTGAATAGTGAAAAGATATGAAAAATACAGAAGAAATCCAAGGAGAATAGTCATAAGATATGGACAATATGGAAGAAAAGTCAGTTGAAATGTGAAGTGATATGTACAATATGGAAGAAAGGCAAGTTGAATAGTGAAAAGATATGAAAAATATGGAAGAAAGGTAGGTTGAATACTGAAAGTATATTAAAAATATGGAAGAAAATTGGGAAAAGATATGAAAAATACGGAAGAATAGTGAAAAGATATGGAAAATACGGAAGAAAAGTAGGTTGAATAGTGAAATGATATGGAAAATATGGAAGAAAATAGGGAAATGATATGAAAAATACGGAAGAAAAATAAGTTGAATAGTGAAAAGATATGGTAAATATGAAAGAAAGACAAGTTGAATAGTGAAAAGATATGAAAAATAGGGAAGAAAAGTAGGTTGAATAGTGAAATGATATGGAAAATATGGAAGAAAGGTAGGTTGAATAGTGAAAGTATATTGAAAATATGGAAGCAAATTGAGAAAAGATATGAAAAATACGGAAGAATAGTGAAAAGATAGGGAAAATACAGAAGAAATTGTGTAAAGATATGGAAAATATGGAAGAAAGGCAAATTGCATAGTGAAAAGATATGAAAAATACGGAAGAAAAGAAGGTTGAATAGTGAAATGATATGGACAAATATAGAACAAAGGCAAGTTGAATAGTGAAAAGATATGAAAAATACGGAAGAAAGGCAAGTCGAATAGTCATAAGATATGGACAATGGGGAAGAAAAGTAGGTTGAATAGTGACATGACATGGAAAAATAGTGCAGAAAAGCAAGTCGAATAGTGGTAAGATATGGACAATATGGAAAAAAGACAAGTTGAATAGTGAAAAGATATGAAAAATACGGAAGAAAAGTAGGTTGAATAGTGAAATGATATGGAAAATATGGAAGAAAATAGGGAAATGATATTACAAATACGGAAGAAAAATAAGTTGAATAGTGAAAAGATATGGTAAATATGAAAGAAAGACAAGTTGAATAGTGAAAAGATATGAAAAATAGGGAAGAAAAGTAGGTTGAATAGTGAAATGATATGGAAAATATGGATGAAAGGCAAGTTGAATGTTCAAATGATATGGAAAATATGGAAGAAAAGTAAGTTGAAATGTGAAATGATATGGACAATATGGAAGAAAGGCAAGTTGAATAGTAAAAAGATATGAAAAATACGGAAGAAAAGTAGGTTGAATAGTGAAATGATATGGAAAATATGGAAGAAAATAGGGAAATGATATGAAAAATACGGAAGAAAAATAAGTTGAATAGTGAAAAGATATGGTAAATATGAAAGAAAGACAAGTTGAATAGTGAAAAGATATGAAAAATAGTGAAGAAAAGTAGGTTGAATAGTGAAATGATATGGAAAATATGGAAGAAAATACGGAAAAGATATGAAAAATGTGGAAGAAATATAAGTTGAATAGTGAAAGGTATGGACAAATATGGAACAAAGGCAAGTTGAATAGTGAAAAGATATGAAAAATACGGAAGAAAGGCAAGTCGAATAGTGATAAGATATGGACAATGGGGAATAAAAGTAGGTTGAATAGTGAAATGACATGGAAAAATAGTGCAGAAAAGCAAGTCGAATAGTGGTAAGATATGGACAATATGGAAAAAAGACAAGTTGAATAGTGAAAAGATATGAAAAATACGGAAGAAAAGTAGGTTGAATAGTGAAAAGATATGAAAAATACAGAAGAAATCCAAGGCGAATAGTCATAAGATATGGACAATATGGAAGAAAAGTCAGTTGAAATGTGAAGTGATATGTACAATATGGAAGAAAGGCAAGTTGAATAGTGAAAAGATATGAAAAATATGGAAGAAAGGTAGGTTGAATACTGAAAGTATATTAAAAATATGGAAGAAAATTGGGAAAAGATATGAAAAATACGGAAGAATAGTGAAAAGATATGGAAAATACAGAAGAAATTGTGAAAAGATCTGGAAAATATGGATGAAAGGCAAGTTGAATATTCAAATGATATGGAGAATTTGGAAGAAAAGTAAGTTGAAATGTGAAATGATTTGGACAATATGGAAGAAAGGCAAGTTGAATAGTGAAAAGTTATGAAAAATACGGAAGAAAGGTAGGTTGAATAGTGAAAGTATATTGAAAATATGGAAGCAAATTGAGAAAAGATATGAAAAATACGGAAGAATAGTGAAAAGATAGGGAAAATACAGAAGAAATTGTGAAAAGATATGGAAATTACGGAAGAAAAGTCAGTTGAAATGTGAAGTGATATGGACAATAGGAAGAAAGGCAAGTTGCATAGTGAAAAGATATGAAAAATACGGAAGAAAAGTAGGTTGAATAGTGAAATGATATGGAAAATTTGGAAGAAAATAGGGAAAAGATATGAAAAATGTGGAAGAAATATAAGTTGAATAGTGAAAGGTATGGACAAATATGGAACAAAGGCAAGTTGAATAGTGAAAAGATATGAAAAATACGGAAGAAAGGCAAGTCGAATAGTCATAAGATATGGACAATGGGGAAGAAAAGTAGGTTGAATAGTGACATGACATGGAAAAATAATGCAGAAAAGCAAGTCGAATAGTGGTAAGATATGGACAATATGGAAAAAAGACAAGTTGAATAGTGAAAAGATATGAAAAATACGGAAGAAAAGTAGGTTGAATAGTGAAATGATATGGAAAATATGGAAGAAAATAGGGAAATGATATTACAAATACGGAAGAAAAATAAGTTGAATAGTGAAAAGATATGGTAAATATGAAAGAAAGACAAGTTGAATAGTGAAAAGATATGAAAAATAGGGAAGAAAAGTAGGTTGAATAGTGAAATGATATGAAAATATGGAAGAAAGGTAGGTTGAATAGTGAAAGTATATTGAAAATATGGAAGCAAAATTGAGAAAAGATATGAAAAATACGGAAGAATAGTGAAAAGATAGGGAAAATACAGAAGAAATTGTGAAAAGATATGGGAAATATGGAAGAAAAGTCAGTTGAAATGTGAAGTGATATGGACAATATGGAGGAAAGGCAAATTGCATAGTGAAAAGATATGAAAAATAGGGAAGAAAAGAAGGTTGAATAGTGAAATGATATGGATGGAAGAAAATAGTGAAAAAAATATGAAAAAATAGGGAAGAACAGTAGGTTGAATAGTGAAATGATATGAAAAATATGGAAGAAAATAGGGAAAAGATATAAAAATGTGGAAGAAATATAAGTTGAATAGTGAAAGGTATGGACAAATATGGAACAAAGGCAAGTTGAATAGTGAAAAGATATGAAAAATATGGAAGAAAGGCAAGTCGAATAGTGATAAGATATGGACAATGGGAAGAAAAGTAGGTTGAATAGTGAAATGACATGGAAAAATAGTGCAGAAAAGCAAGTCGAATAGTGGTAAGATATGGACAATATGGAAAAAAGACAAGTTGAATAGTGAAAAGATATGAAAAATAACGGAAGAAAAGTAGGTTGAATAGTGAAATGATATGGAAAATATGGAAGAAATAGGGAAATGATATTACAAATACGGAAGAAAAATAAGTTGAATAATGAAAAGATATGGTAAATATGAAAGAAAGACAAGTTGAATAGTGAAAAGATATGAAAAATAGGGAAGAAAAGTAGGTTGAATAGTGAAATGATATGGAAAATATGGAAGAAAGGTAGGTTGAATAGTGAAAGTATATTGAAAATATGGAATCAAATTGAGAAAAGATATGAAAAATACGGAAGAATAGTGAAAAGATAGGGAAAATACAGAAGAAATTGTGAAAAGATATGGAAAATTATGGAAGAAAATAGGGAAAAGATATGAAAAATACGGAAGAAAAATAAGTTGAATAGGGAAAAGGTATGGAAAAATATGACATGGACAAATATGGAACAAAGGTAAGTTGGAATAGTGAAAAGATATGAAAAATACTGAAGAAAGGCAAGTCGAATATGATAAGATATGGCCAATGGGGAAGAAAAGTAGGTTGAATAGTGAAATGACATGGAAAAATAGGGCAGAAAAGCAAGTCGAATAGTGGTAAGATATGGACAATATGGAAAGAAAGACAAGTTGAATAGTGGAAAGATATGAAAAATAGGGAAGAAAAGTAGGTTGAATAGTGAACTGATATGGAAAATATGGAAGAAAATAGTGAAAAAATATGAAAAATAGGGAAGAACAGTAGGTTGAATAGTGAAATGATATGGAAAATATGGAAGAATATAGAGAAAAGATATGAAAAATACGGAAGAATAGTGAAAAGATAGGGAAAATATGGATGAAAGGCAAGTTGAATGTTCATATGATATGGAAAATATGGAAGAAAAGTAAGTTGAAATGTGAAATGATATGGACAATATGGAAGAAAGGCAAGTTGAATAGTGAAAAGATATGAAAAATACGGAAGAAAAGTAGCTTGAATAGTGAAATGATATGGAAAATATGGAAGAAAATAGGGAAATGATATTACAAATACGGAAGAAAAATAAGTTGAATAGTGAAAAGATATGGTAAATATGAAAGAAAGACAAGTTGAATAGTGAAAATATATAAAAAATAGGGAAGAAAAGTAGGTTGAATAGTGAAAAGATATGAAATTTACAGAAGAAATGCAAGGCGAATAGTGATAAGATATGGACAATATGGAAGAAAAGTCAGTTGAAATGTGAAGTGATATGGACAATATGGAAGAAAGGCAAATTGCATTGTGAAAAGATATGAAAAATACGGAAGAAAAGTAGGTTGAATAGTGAAATGATATGGAAAATATGGAAGAAAATAGTGAAAAAATATGAAAAATAGGGAAGAACAGTAGGTTGAATAGTGAAATGATATGGAAAATATGGAAGAAAATAGGAAAAGATATGAAAAATGTGGAAGAAATATAAGTTGAATAGTGAAAGATATGGACAAATATGGAACAAAGGCAAGTTGAACAGTGAAAAGATATGAAAAATACGGAAGAAAGGCAAGTCGAATAGTGATAAGGTATGGACAATGGGGAAGAAAAGTAGGTTGAATAGTGAAATGACATGGAAAAATAGTGCAGAAAAGCAAGTCGAATAGTGGTAAGATATGGACAATATGGAAAAAAGACAAGTTGAATAGTGAAAAGATATGAAAAATACGGAAGAAAAGTAGGTTGAATAGTGAAATGATATGGAAAATATGGGAAGAAAATAGGGAAATGATATTACAAATACGGAAGAAAAATAAGTTGAATAGTGAAAAGATATGGTAAATATGAAAGAAAGACAAGTTGAATAGTGAAAAGATATGAAAAATAGGTAAGAAAAGTAGGTTGAATAGTGAAATGATATGGAAAATATGGAAGAAAGGTAGGTTGAATAGTGAAAGTATATTGAAAATATGGAAGCAAATTGAGAAAAGATATGAAAAATACGGAAGAATAGTGAAAAGATAGGGAAAATACAGAAGAAATTGTGAAAAGATATGGAAAATATGGATGAAAGGCAAGTTGAATGTTCAAATGATATGGAAAATATGGAAGAAAAGTAAGTTGAAATGTGAAATGATATGGACAATATGGAATAAAGGCAAGTTGAATAGTGAAAAGATATGAAAAATACGGAAGAAAAGTAGGTTGAATAGTGAAATGATAGGGAAAATATGGAAGAAAATAGGGAAATGATATGAAAAATACGGAAGAAAAATAAGTTGAATTGTGAAAAGATATGGTAAATATGAAAGAAAGACAAGTTGAATAGTGAAAAGATATGAAAAATAGGGAAGAAAAGTAGGTTGAATAGTGAAATGATATGGAAAATATGGAAGAAAATACGGAAAAGATATGAAAAATACGGAAGAAAAATAAGTTGAATTGTGAAAAGATATGGTAAATATGAAAGAAAGACAAGTTGAATAGTGAAAAGATATGAAAAATAGGGAAGAAAAGTAGGTTGAATAGTGAAAAGATATGAAAAATACAGAAGAAATCCAAGGCGAATAGTGATAAGATATGGACAATATGGAAGAAAAGTCAGTTGAAATGTGAAGTGATATGGACAATATGGAAGAAAGGCAAGTTGAATAGTGAAAAGATATGAAAAATATGGAAGAAAGGTAGGTTGAATACTGAAAGTATATTAAAAATATGGAAGAAAATTGAGAAAAGATATGAAAAATACGGAAGAATGGTGAAAAGATATGGAAAATACAGAAGAAATTGTGAAAAGATCTGGAAAATATGGATGAAAGGCAAGTTGAATATTCAAATGATATGGAGAATGTGGAAGAAAAGTAAGTTGAAATGTGAAATGATTTGGACAATATGGAAGAAAGGCAAGTTGAATAGTGAAAAGATATGAAAAATACGGAAGAAAGGTAGGTTGAATAGTGAAATGATATGGAAAATTTGGAAGAAAATAGGGAAAAGATATGAAAAATGTGGAAGAAATATAAGTTGAATAGTGAAAGGTATGGACAAATATGGAACAAAGGCAAGTTGAATAGTGAAAAGATATGAAAAATACTGAAGAAAGGCAAGTCGAATAGTGATAAGATATGGACAATGGGGAAGAAAAGTAGGTTGAATAGTGACATGACATGGAAAAATAGTGCAGAAAAGCAAGTCGAATAGTGGTAAGATATGGACAATATGGAAAAAAGACAAGTTGAATAGTGAAAAGATATGAAAAATACGGAAGAAAAGTAGGTTGAATAGTGAAATGATATGGAAAATATGGAAGAAAATAGGGAAATGATATTACAAATACGGAAGAAAAATAAGTTGAATAGTGAAAAGATATGGTAAATATGAAAGAAAGACAAGTTGAATAGTGATAAGATATGAAAAATAGGGAAGAAAAGTAGGTTGAATAGTGAAATGATATGGAAAATATGGAAGAAAGGTAGGTTGAATAGTGAAAGTATATTGAAAATATGGAAGCAAATTGAGAAAAGATATGAAAAAAACGGAAGAATAGTGAAAAGATAGGGAAAATAAAGAAGAAATTGTGAAAAGATATGGAAAATATGGAAGAAAAGTCAGTTGAAATGTGAAGTGATATGGACAATATGGAAGAAAGGCAAATTGCATAGTGAAAAGATATGAAAAATAGGGAAGAAAAGAAGGTTGAATAGTGAAATGATATGGAAAATATGCAAGAAAATAGTGAAAAAATATGAAAAATAGGGAAGAACAGTAGGTTGAATAGTGAAATGATATGGAAAATATGGAAGAAAATAGGGAAAAGATATGAAAAATGTGGAAGAAATATAAGTTGAATAGTGAAAGGTATGGACAAATATGTAACAAAGGCAAGTTGAATAGTGAAAAGATATGAAAAATACTGAAGAAAGGCAAGTCGAATAGTGATAAGATATGGACAATGGGGAAGAAAAGTAGGTTGAATAGTGAAATGACATGGAAAAATAGTGCAGAAAAGCAAGTCGAATAGTGGTAAGATATGGACAATATGGAAAAAAGACAAGTTGAATAGTGAAAAGATATGAAAAATACGGAAGAAAAGTAGGTTGAATAGTGAAATGATATGGAAAATATGGAAGAAAATAGGGAAATGATATTACAAATACGGAAGAAAAATAAGTTGAATAGTGAAAAGATATGGTAAATATGAAAGAAAGACAAGTTGAATAGTGAAAAGATATGAAAAATAGGGAAGAAAAGTAGGTTGAATAGTGAAATGATATGGAAAATATGGAAGAAAGGTAGGTTGAATAGTGAAAGTATATTGAAAATATGGAAGCAAATTGAGAAAAGATATGAAAAATACGGAAGAATAGTCAAAAGATAGGGAAAATAGAGAAGAAATTGTGAAAAGATATGGAAAATATGGAAGAAAATAGGGAAAAGATATGAAAAATACGGAAGAAAAATAAGTTGAATAGGGAAAAGGTATGGAAAATATGATATGGACAAATATGGAGCAAAGGCAAGTTGAATAGTGAAAAGATATGAAAAATACTGAAGAAAGGCAAGTCGAATATGATAAGATATGGACAATGGGGAAGAAAAGTAGGTTGAATAGTGAAATGACATGGAAAAATAGGGCAGAAAAGCAAGTCGAATAGTGGTAAGATATGGACAATATGGAAAGAAAGACAAGTTGAATAGTGGAAAGATATGTAAAATAGGGAAGAAAAGTAGGTTGAATAGTGAACTGATATGGAAAATATGGAAGAAAATAGTGAAAAAATATGAAAAATAGGGAAGAACGGTAGGTTGAATAGTGAAATGATATGGAAAATATGGAAGAATATAGAGAAAAGATATGAAAAATACGGAAGAATAGTGAAAAGATAGGGAAAATACAGAGGAAATTGTGAAAAGATATGGAAAATATGGATGAAAGGCAAGTTGAATGTTCATATGATATGGAAAATATGGAAGAAAAGTAAGTTGAAATGTGAAATGATATGGACAATATGGAAGAAAGGCAAGTTGAATAGTGAAAAGATATGAAAAATACGGAAGAAAAGTAGCTTGAATAGTGAAATGATATGGAAAATATGGAAGAAAATAGGGAAATGATATTACAAATACGGAAGAAAAATAAGTTGAATAGTGAAAAGATATGGTAAATATGAAAGAAAGACAAGTTGAATAGTGAAAATATATAAAAAATAGGGAAGAAAAGTAGGTTGAATAGTGAAAAGATATGAAAAATACAGAAGAAATGCAAGGCGAATAGTGATAAGATATGGACAATATGGAAGAAAAGTCAGTTGAAATGTGAAGTGATATGGACAATATGGAAGAAAGGCAAATTGCATTGTGAAAAGATATGAAAAATACGGAAGAAAAGTAGGTTGAATAGTGAAATGATATGGAAAATATGGAAGAAAATAGTGAAAAAATATGAAAAATAGGGAAGAACAGTAGGTTGAATAGTGAAATGATATGGAAAATATGGAAGAAAATAGGGAAAAGATATGAAAAATGTGGAAGAAATAAAAGTTGAATAGTGAAAGGTATGGACAAATATGGAACAAAGGCAAGTTGAATAGTGAAAAGATATAAAAAATACGGAAGAAAGGCAAGTCGAATAGTGATAAGGTATGGACAATGGGGAAGAAAAGTAGGTTGAATAGTGAAATGACATGGAAAAATAGTGCAGAAAAGCAAGTCGAATAGTGGTAAGATATGGACAATATGGAAAAAAGACAAGTTGAATAGTGAAAAGATATGAAAAATACGGAAGAAAAGTAGGTTGAATAGTGAAATGATATGGAAAATATGAAAGAAAATAGGGAAATGATATGAAAAATACGGAAGAAAAATAAGTTGAATAGTGAAAAGATATGGTAAATATGAAAGAAAGACAAGTTGAATAGTGAAAAGATATGAAAAAATAGGGAAGAAAAGTAGGTTGAATAGTGAAGTGATATGGAAATATGGAAGAAAAGTAGGTTGAATAGTGAAAGTATATTGAAAATATGGAAGCAAAGTGAGAAAAGATATGAAAAATACGGAAGAATAGTGAAAAGATAGGGAAAATACAGAAGAAATTGTGAAAAGATATGGAAAATATGGATGAAAGGCAAGTTGAATGTTCAAATGATATGGAAAATATGGAAGAAAAGTAAGTTGAAATGTGAAATGATATGGACAATATGGAAGAAAGGCAAGTTGAATAGTGAAAAGATATGAAAAATACGGAAGAAAAGTAGGTTGAATAGTGAAATGATATGGAAAATATGAAAGAAAGACAAGTTGAATAGTGAAAAGATATGAAAAATACGGAAGAAAAGTAGGTTGAATGATGAAATGATATGGAAAATACGGAAGAATAGTGAAAAGATAGGGAAAATACAGAAGAAATTGTGAAAAGATATGGAAAATATGGAAGAAAAGTCAGTTGAAATGTGAAGTGATATGGACAATATGGAAGAAAGGCAAGTTGCATAGTGAAAAGATATGAAAAATACGGAAGGAAAGTAGGTTGAATAGTGAAATGATATAGAAAATATGGAAGAAAATAGGGAAAAGATATGAAAAATGTGGCAGAAATATAAGTTGAATAGTGAAAGGTATTGACAAATATGGAACAAAGGCAAATACAGAAGAAATTGTGAAAAGATATGGAAAATATGGATGAAAGAAAAGTTGAATGTTCAAATGATATGGAAAATATGGAAGAAAGGCAAGTTGCATAGTGAAAAGATATGAAAAATACGGAAGAAAGGCAAGTCAAATAGTGATAAGATATGGACAATGGGGAAGAAAAGTAGGTTGAATAGTGACATGACATGGAAAAACAGTGCAGAAAAGCAAGTCGAATACTGGTAAGATATGGACAATATGGCAAAAAGACAAGTTGAATAGTGAAAATATATGAAAAATATGGAAGAAAAGTAGGTTGAATAGTGAAATGATATGGAAAATATGGAAGAAAATAGGGAAATGATATGAAAAATACGGAAGAAAAATAAGTTGAATAGTGAAAAGATATGGTAAATATGAAAGAAAGACAAGTTGAATAGTGAAAAGATATGAAAAATAGGGAAGAAAAGTAGGTTGAATAGTGAAATGATATGGAAAATATGGAAGAAAATAGGGAAAAGATATGAAAAATGTGGAAGAAATATAAGTTGAATAGTGAAAGGTATGGACAAATATGGAACAAAGGCAAGTTGAATAGTGAAAAGATATGAAAAATACTGAAGAAAGGCAAGTCGAATAGTGATAAGATATGGACAATGGGGAAGAAAAGTAGGTTGAATAGTGACATGACATGGAAAAATAGTGCAGAAAAGCAAGTCGAATAGTGGTAAGATATGGACAATATGGAAAAAAGACAAGTTGAATAGTGAAAAGATATGAAAAATACGGAAGAAAAGTAGGTTGAATAGTGAAATGATATGGAAAATATGGAAGAAAATAGGGAAATGATATTACAAATACGGAAGAAAAATAAGTTGAATAGTGAAAAGATATGGTAAATATGAAAGAAAGACAAGTTGAATAGTGAAAAGATATGAAAAATAGGGAATAAAAGTAGGTTGAATAGTGAAAGTATATTGAAAATATGGAAGCAAATTGAGAAAAGATATGAAAAATACGGAAGAATAGTGAAAAGATAGGGAAAATACAGAAGAAATTGTGAAAAGATATGGAAAATATGGATGAAAGGCAAGTTGAATGTTCAAATGATATGGAAAATATGGAAGAAAAGTAAGTTGAAATGTGAAATGATATGGACAATATGGAAGAAAGGCAAGTTGAATAGTGAAAAGATATGAAAAATACGGAAGAAAAGTAGCTTGAATAGTGAAATGATATGGAAAATATGGAAGAAAATAGGGAAATGATATTACAAATACGGAAGAAAAATAAGTTGAATAGTGAAAAGATATGGTAAATATGAAAGAAAGACAAGTTGAATAGTGAAAAGATATAAAAATAGGGAAGAAAAGTAGGTTGAATAGTGAAAAGATATGAAAAATACAGAAGAAATGCAAGGCGAATAGTGATAAGATATGGACAATATGGAAGAAAAGTCAGTTGAAATGTGAAGTGATATGGACAATATGGAAGAAAGGCAAATTGCATTGTGAAAAGATATGAAAAATACGGAAGAAAAGTAGGTTGAATAGTGAAATGATAAGGAAAATATGGAAGAAAATAGTGAAAAAATATGAAAAATAGGGAAGAACAGTAGGTTGAATAGTGAAATGATATGGAAAATATGGAAGAAAATAGGGAAAAGATATGAAAAATGTGGAAGAAATATAAGTTGAATAGTGAAAGGTATGGACAAATATGGAACAAAGGCAAGTTGAACAGTGAAAAGATATGAAAAATACTGAAGAAAGGCAAGTCGAATAGTGATAAGATATGCACAATGGGGAAGAAAAGTAGGTTGAATAGTGAAATGACATGGAAAAATAGTGCAGAAAAGCAAGTCGAATAGTGGTAAGATATGGACAATATGGAAAAAATACAAGTTGAATAGTGAAAAGATATGAAAAATACGGAAGAAAAGTAGGTTGAATAGTGAAATGATTTGGAAAATATGGAAGAAAATAGTGAAAAAATATATAAAATAGGGAAGAAAAGTAGGTTGAATAGTGAAATGATACGGAAAATATGGACGAAAATAGGGAAAAGATATAAAAAATGTGGAAGAAATATAAGTTGAATAGTGAAAGGTATGGACAAATATGGAACAAAGGCAAGTTGAATAGTGAAAAGATATGAAAAATACTGAAGAAAGGCAAGTCGAATAGTGATAAGATATGGACAATGGGGAAGAAAAGTAGATTGAATAGTGAAATGACATGGAAAAATAATGCAGAAAAGCAAGTCGAATAGTGATAAGATATGGACAATATGGAAGAAAGACAACTTGAATAGTGAAAAAATATGAAAAATAGGGAAGAAAAGTAGGTTGAATAGTGAAATGATATGGAAAATATGGAAGAAAATAGGGAAAAGATATGAAAAATGTGGAAGAAATATAAGTTGAATAGTGAAAGGTATGGACAAATATGGAACAAAGGCAAGTTGAATAGTGAAAAGATATGAAAAATACTGAAGAAAGGCAAGTCGAATAGTGATAAGATATGGACAATGGGGAAGAAAAGTAGGTTGAATAGTGACATGACATGGAAAAATAGTGCAGAAAAGCAAGTCGAATAGTGGTAAGATATGGACAATATGGAAAAAAGACAAGTTGAATAGTGAAAAGATATGAAAAATACGGAAGAAAAGTAGGTTGAATAGTGAAATGATATGGAAAATATGGAAGAAAATAGGGAAATGATATTACAAATACGGAAGAAAATTAGTTGAAGAGTGAAAAGATATGGTAAATATGAAAGAAAGACAAGTTGAATAGTGAAAAGATATGACAAATAGGGAAGAAAAGTAGGTTGAATAGTGAAATGATATGGAAAATATGGAAGAAAGGTAGGTTGAATAGTGAAAGTATATTGAAAATATGGAAGCAAATTGAGAAAAGATATGAAAAATACGGAAGAATAGTGAAAAGATAGGGAAAATACAGAAGAAATTGTGAAAAGATATGGAAAATATGGAAGAAAAGTCAGTTGAAATGTGAAGTGATATGGACAATATGGAAGAAAGGCAAATTGCATAGTGAAAAGATATGAAAAATAGGGAAGAAAAGAAGGTTGAATAGTGAAATGATATGGAAAATATGCAAGAAAATAGTGAAAAAATATGAAAAATAGGGAAGAACAGTAGGTTGAATAGTGAAATGATATGGAAAATATGGAAGAAAATAGGGAAAAGATATGAAAAATGTGGAAGAAATATAAGTTGAATAGTGAAAGGTATGGACAAATATGTAACAAAGGCAAGTTGAATAGTGAAAAGATATGAAAAATACTGAAGAAAGGCAAGTCGAATAGTGATAAGATATGGACAATGGGGAAGAAAAGTAGGTTGAATAGTGAAATGACATGGAAAAATAGTGCAGAAAAGCAAGTCGAATACTGGTAAGATATGGACAATATGGAAAAAATACAAGTTGAATAGTGAAAAGATATGAAAAATACGGAAGAAAAGTAGGTTGAATAGTGAAATGATATGGAAAATATGAAAGAAAGACAAGTTGAATAGTGAAAAGATATGAAAAATACGGAAGAAAAGTAGGTTGAATGATGAAATGATATGGAAAATACGGAAGAATAGTGAAAAGATAGGGAAAATACAGAAGAAATTGTGAAAAGATATGGAAAATATGGAAGAAAAGTCAGTTGAAATGTGAAGTGATATGGACAATATGGAAGAAAGGCAAGTTGCATAGTGAAAAGATATGAAAAATACGGAAGGAAAGTAGGTTGAATAGTGAAATGATATAGAAAATATGGAAGAAAATAGGGAAAAGATATGAAAAATGTGGCAGAAATATAAGTTGAATAGTGAAAGGTATTGACAAATATGGAACAAAGGCAAATACAGAAGAAATTGTGAAAAGATATGGAAAATATGGATGAAAGGCAAGTTGAATGTTCAAATGATATGGAAAATATGGAAGAAAGGCAAGTTGCATAGTGAAAAGATATGAAAAATACGGAAGAAAGGCAAGTCAAATAGTGATAAGATATGGACAATGGGGAAGAAAAGTAGGTTGAATAGTGACATGACATGGAAAAACAGTGCAGAAAAGCAAGTCGAATAGTGGTAAGATATGGACAATATGGCAAAAAGACAAGTTGAATAGTGAAAATATATGAAAAATATGGAAGAAAAGTAGGTTGAATAGTGAAATGATATGGAAAATATGGAAGAAAATAGGGAAATGATATGAAAAATACGGAAGAAAAATAAGTTGAATAGTGAAAAGATATGGTAAATATGAAAGAAAGACAAGTTGAATAGTGAAAAGATATGAAAAATAGGGAAGAAAAGTAGGTTGAATAGTGAAATGATATGGAAAATATGGAAGAAAATAGGGAAAAGATATGAAAAATGTGGAAGAAATATAAGTTGAATAGTGAAAGGTATGGACAAATATGGAACAAAGGCAAGTTGAATAGTGAAAAGATATGAAAAATACTGAAGAAAGGCAAGTCGAATAGTGATAAGATATGGACAATGGGGAAGAAAAGTAGGTTGAATAGTGACATGACATGGAAAAATAGTGCAGAAAAGCAAGTCGAATAGTGGTAAGATATGGACAATATGGAAAAAAGACAAGTTGAATAGTGAAAAGATATGAAAAATACGGAAGAAAAGTAGGTTGAATAGTGAAATGATATGGAAAATATGGAAGAAAATAGGGAAATGATATTACAAATACGGAAGAAAAATAAGTTGAATAGTGAAAAGATATGGTAAATATGAAAGAAAGACAAGTTGAATAGTGAAAAGATATGAAAAATAGGGAATAAAGGTAGGTTGAATAGTGAAAGTATATTGAAAATATGGAAGCAAATTGAGAAAAGATATGAAAAATACGGAAGAATAGTGAAAAGATAGGGAAAATACAGAAGAAATTGTGAAAAGATATGGAAAATATGGATGAAAGGCAAGTTGAATGTTCAAATGATATGGAAAATATGGAAGAAAAGTAAGTTGAAATGTGAAATGATATGGACAATATGGAAGAAAGGCAAGTTGAATAGTGAAAAGATATGAAAAATACGGAAGAAAAGTAGCTTGAATAGTGAAATGATATGGAAAATATGGAAGAAAATAGGGAAATGATATTACAAATACGGAAGAAAAATAAGTTCAATAGTGAAAAGATATGGTAAATATGAAAGAAAGACAAGTTGAATAGTGAAAAGATATAAAAAATAGGGAAGAAAAGTAGGTTGAATAGTGAAAAGATATGAAAAATACAGAAGAAATGCAAGGCGAATAGTGATAAGATATGGACAATATGGAAGAAAAGTCAGTTGAAATGTGAAGTGATATGGACAATATGGAAGAAAGGCAAATTGCATTGTGAAAAGATATGAAAAATACGGAAGAAAAGTAGGTTGAATAGTGAAATGATAAGGAAAATATGGAAGAAAATAGTGAAAAAATATGAAAAATAGGGAAGAACAGTAGGTTGAATAGTGAAATGATATGGAAAATATGGAAGAAAATAGGGAAAAGATATGAAAAATGTGGAAGAAATATAAGTTGAATAGTGAAAGGTATGGACAAATATGGAACAAAGGCAAGTTGAACAGTGAAAAGATATGAAAAATACTGAAGAAAGGCAAGTCGAATAGTGATAAGATATGCACAATGGGGAAGAAAAGTAGGTTGAATAGTGAAATGACATGGAAAAATAGTGCAGAAAAGCAAGTCGAATAGCGGTAAGATATGGACAATATGGAAAAAATACAAGTTGAATAGTGAAAAGATATGAAAAATACGGAAGAAAAGTAGGTTGAATAGTGAAATGATTTGGAAAATATGGAAGAAAATAGTGAAAAAATATATAAAATAGGGAAGAAAAGTAGGTTGAATAGTGAAATGATACGGAAAATATGGACGAAAATAGGGAAAAGATATAAAAAATGTGGAAGAAATATAAGTTGAATAGTGAAAGGTATGGACAAATATGGAACAAAGGCAAGTTGAATAGTGAAAAGATATGAAAAATACTGAAGAAAGGCAAGTCGAATAGTGATAAGATATGGACAATGGGGAAGAAAAGTAGGTTGAATAGTGAAATGACATGGAAAAATAATGCAGAAAAGCAAGTCGAATAGTGATAAGATATGGACAATATGGAAGAAAGACAACTTGAATAGTGAAAAAATATGAAAAATAGGGAAGAAAAGTAGGTTGAATAGTGAAATGATATGGAAAATATGGAAGAAAATAGGGAAAAGATATGAAAAATGTGGAAGAAATATAAGTTGAATAGTGAAAGGTATGGACAAATATGGAACAAAGGCAAGTTGAATAGTGAAAAGATATGAAAAATACTGAAGAAAGGCAAGTCGAATAGTGATAAGATATGGACAATGGGGAAGAAAAGTAGGTTGAATAGTGACATGACATGGAAAAATAGTGCAGAAAAGCAAGTCGAATAGTGGTAAGATATGGACAATATGGAAAAAAGACAAGTTGAATAGTGAAAAGATATGAAAAATACGGAAGAAAAGTAGGTTGAATAGTGAAATGATATGGAAAATATGGAAGAAAATAGGGAAATGATATTACAAATACGGAAGAAAATTAGTTGAAGAGTGAAAAGATATGGTAAATATGAAAGAAAGACAAGTTGAATAGTGAAAAGATATGACAAATAGGGAAGAAAAGTAGGTTGAATAGTGAAATGATATGGAAAATATGGAAGAAAGGTAGGTTGAATAGTGAAAGTATATTGAAAATATGGAAGCAAATTGAGAAAAGATATGAAAAATACGGAAGAATAGTGAAAAGATAGGGAAAATACAGAAGAAATTGTGAAAAGATATGGAAAATATGGAAGAAAAGTCAGTTGAAATGTGAAGTGATATGGACAATATGGAAGAAAGGCAAATTGCATAGTGAAAAGATATGAAAAATAGGGAAGAAAAGAAGGTTGAATAGTGAAATGATATGGAAAATATGCAAGAAAATAGTGAAAAAATATGAAAAATAGGGAAGAACAGTAGGTTGAATAGTGAAATGATATGGAAAATATGGAAGAAAATAGGGAAAAGATATGAAAAATGTGGAAGAAATATAAGTTGAATAGTGAAAGGTATGGACAAATATGTAACAAAGGCAAGTTGAATAGTGAAAAGATATGAAAAATACTGAAGAAAGGCAAGTCGAATAGTGATAAGATATGGACAATGGGGAAGAAAAGTAGGTTGAATAGTGAAATGACATGGAAAAATAGTGCAGAAAAGCAAGTCGAATACTGGTAAGATATGGACAATATGGAAAAAATACAAGTTGAATAGTGAAAAGATATGAAAAATACGGAAGAAAAGTAGGTTGAATAGTGAAATGATATGGAAAATATGGAAGAAAATAGGGAAATGATATGAAAAATACGGAAGAAAAATAAGTTGAATAGTGAAAAGATATGGTAAATATGAAAGAAAGACAAGTTGAATAGTGAAAAGATATGAAAAATAGGGAAGAAAAGTAGGTTGAATAGTGAAATGATATGGAAAATATGGAAGAAAATAGGGAAAAGATATGAAAAATGTGGAAGAAATATAAGTTGAATAGTGAAAGGTATGGACAAATATGGAACAAAGGCAAGTTGAATAGTGAAAAGATATGAAAAATACTGAAGAAAGGCAAGTCGAATAGTGATAAGATATGGACAATGGGGAAGAAAAGTAGGTTGAATAGTGACATGACATGGAAAAATAGTGCAGAAAAGCAAGTCGAATAGTGGTAAGATATGGACAATATGGAAAAAAGACAAGTTGAATAGTGAAAAGATATGAAAAATACGGAAGAAAAGTAGGTTGAATAGTGAAATGATATGGAAAATATGGAAGAAAATAGGGAAATGATATTACAAATACGGAAGAAAATTAGTTGAAGAGTGAAAAGATATGGTAAATATGAAAGAAAGAAAAGTTGAATAGTGAAAAGATATGACAAATAGGGAAGAAAAGTAGGTTGAATAGTGAAATGATATGGAAAATATGGAAGAAAGGTAGGTTGAATAGTGAAAGTATATTGAAAATATGGAAGCAAATTGAGAAAAGATATGAAAAATACGGAAGAATAGTGAAAAGATAGGGAAAATACAGAAGAAATTGTGAAAAGATATGGAAAATATGGAAGAAAAGTCAGTTGAAATGTGAAGTGATATGGACAATATGGAAGAAAGGCAAATTGCATAGTGAAAAGATATGAAAAATACGGAAGAAAAGAAGGTTGAATAGTGAAATGATATGGAAAATATGGAAGAAAATAGTGAAAAAATATGAAAAATAGGGAAGAACAGTATGTTGAATAGTGAAATGATATGGTAAATAGGGAAGAAAATAGGGAAAAGATATGAAAAATGTGGAAGAAATATAAGTTGAATAGTGAAAGGTATGGACAAATATGGAACAAAGGCAAGTTGAATAGTGAAAAGATATGAAAAATACTGAAGAAAGGCAAGTCGAATAGTGATAAGATATGGACAATGGGGAAGAAAAGTAGGTTGAATAGTGAAATGATATGGAAAAATAGTGCAGAAAAGCAAGTCGAATAGTGGTAAGATATGGACAATATGGAAAAAAGACAAGTTGAATAGTGAAAAGATATGAAAAATACGGAAGAAAAGTAGGTTGAATAGTGAAATGATATGGAAAATATGAAAGAAAGACAAGTTGAATAGTGAAAAGATATGAAAAATACGGAAGAAAAGTAGGTTGAATGATGAAATGATATGGAAAATACGGAAGAATAGTGAAAAGATAGGGAAAATACAGAAGAAATTGTGAAAAGATATGGAAAATATGGAAGAAAAGTCAGTTGAAATGTGAAGTGATATGGACAATATGGAAGAAAGGCAAGTTGCATAGTGAAAAGATATGAAAAATACGGAAGGAAAGTAGGTTGAATAGTGAAATGATATAGAAAATATGGAAGAAAATAGGGAAAAGATATGAAAAATGTGGCAGAAATATAAGTTGAATAGTGAAAGGTATTGACAAATATGGAACAAAGGCAAATACAGAAGAAATTGTGAAAAGATATGGAAAATATGGATGAAAGGCAAGTTGAATGTTCAAATGATATGGAAAATATGGAAGAAAGGCAAGTTGCATAGTGAAAAGATATGAAAAATACGGAAGAAAGGCAAGTCAAATAGTGATAAGATATGGACAATGGGGAAGAAAAGTAGGTTGAATAGTGACATGACATGGAAAAACAGTGCAGAAAAGCAAGTCGAATAGTGGTAAGATATGGACAATATGGCAAAAAGACAAGTTGAATAGTGAAAATATATGAAAAATATGGAAGAAAAGTAGGTTGAATAGTGAAATGATATGGAAAATATGGAAGAAAATAGGGAAATGATATGAAAAATACGGAAGAAAAATAAGTTGAATAGTGAAAAGATATGGTAAATATGAAAGAAAGACAAGTTGAATAGTGAAAAGATATGAAAAATACTGAAGAAAGGCAAGTCGAATAGTGATAAGATATGGACAATATGGAAAAAAGACAAGTTGAATAGTGAAAAGATATGAAAAATACGGAAGAAAAGTAGGTTGAATAGTGAAATGATATGGAAAATATGGAAGAAAATAGGGAAATGATATTACAAATACGGAAGAAAATTAGTTGAAGAGTGAAAAGATATGGTAAATATGAAAGAAAGACAAGTTGAATAGTGAAAAGATATGACAAATAGGGAAGAAAAGTAGGTTGAATAGTGAAATGATATGGAAAATATGGAAGAAAGGTAGGTTGAATAGTGAAAGTATATTGAAAATATGGAAGCAAATTGAGAAAAGATATGAAAAATACGGAAGAATAGTGAAAAGATAGGGAAAATACAGAAGAAATTGTGAAAAGATATGGAAAATATGGAAGAAAAGTCAGTTGAAATGTGAAGTGATATGGACAATATGGAAGAAAGGCAAATTGCATAGTGAAAAGATATGAAAAATAGGGAAGAAAAGAAGGTTGAATAGTGAAATGATATGGAAAATATGCAAGAAAATAGTGAAAAAATATGAAAAATAGGGAAGAACAGTAGGTTGAATAGTGAAATGATATGGAAAATATGGAAGAAAATAGGGAAAAGATATGAAAAATGTGGAAGAAATATAAGTTGAATAGTGAAAGGTATGGACAAATATGTAACAAAGGCAAGTTGAATAGTGAAAAGATATGAAAAATACTGAAGAAAGGCAAGTCGAATAGTGATAAGATATGGACAATGGGGAAGAAAAGTAGGTTGAATAGTGAAATGACATGGAAAAATAGTGCAGAAAAGCAAGTCGAATACTGGTAAGATATGGACAATATGGAAAAAATACAAGTTGAATAGTGAAAAGATATGAAAAATACGGAAGAAAAGTAGGTTGAATAGTGAAATGATATGGAAAATATGGAAGAAAATAGGGAAATGATATGAAAAATACGGAAGAAAAATAAGTTGAATAGTGAAAAGATATGGTAAATATGAAAGAAAGACAAGTTGAATAGTGAAAAGATATGAAAAATAGGGAAGAAAAGTAGGTTGAATAGTGAAATGATATGGAAAATATGGAAGAAAATAGGGAAAAGATATGAAAAATGTGGAAGAAATATAAGTTGAATAGTGAAAGGTATGGACAAATATGGAACAAAGGCAAGTTGAATAGTGAAAAGATATGAAAAATACTGAAGAAAGGCAAGTCGAATAGTGATAAGATATGGACAATGGGGAAGAAAAGTAGGTTGAATAGTGACATGACATGGAAAAATAGTGCAGAAAAGCAAGTCGAATAGTGGTAAGATATGGACAATATGGAAAAAAGACAAGTTGAATAGTGAAAAGATATGAAAAATACGGAAGAAAAGTAGGTTGAATAGTGAAATGATATGGAAAATATGGAAGAAAATAGGGAAATGATATTACAAATACGGAAGAAAATTAGTTGAAGAGTGAAAAGATATGGTAAATATGAAAGAAAGAAAAGTTGAATAGTGAAAAGATATGACAAATAGGGAAGAAAAGTAGGTTGAATAGTGAAATGATATGGAAAATATGGAAGAAAGGTAGGTTGAATAGTGAAAGTATATTGAAAATATGGAAGCAAATTGAGAAAAGATATGAAAAATACGGAAGAATAGTGAAAAGATAGGGAAAATACAGAAGAAATTGTGAAAAGATATGGAAAATATGGAAGAAAAGTCAGTTGAAATGTGAAGTGATATGGACAATATGGAAGAAAGGCAAATTGCATAGTGAAAAGATATGAAAAATACGGAAGAAAAGAAGGTTGAATAGTGAAATGATATGGAAAATATGGAAGAAAATAGTGAAAAAATATGAAAAATAGGGAAGAACAGTATGTTGAATAGTGAAATGATATGGTAAATAGGGAAGAAAATAGGGAAAAGATATGAAAAATGTGGAAGAAATATAAGTTGAATAGTGAAAGGTATGGACAAATATGGAACAAAGGCAAGTTGAATAGTGAAAAGATATGAAAAATACTGAAGAAAGGCAAGTCGAATAGTGATAAGATATGGACAATGGGGAAGAAAAGTAGGTTGAATAGTGAAATGATATGGAAAAATAGTGCAGAAAAGCAAGTCGAATAGTGGTAAGATATGGACAATATGGAAAAAAGACAAGTTGAATAGTGAAAAGATATGAAAAATACGGAAGAAAAGTAGGTTGAATAGTGAAATGATATGGAAAATATGAAAGAAAGACAAGTTGAATAGTGAAAAGATATGAAAAATACGGAAGAAAAGTAGGTTGAATGATGAAATGATATGGAAAATACGGAAGAATATTGAAAAGATAGGGAAAATACAGAAGAAATTGTGAAAAGATATGGAAAATATGGAAGAAAAGTCAGTTGAAATGTGAAGTGATATGGACAATATGGAAGAAAGGCAAGTTGCATAGTGAAAAGATATGAAAAATACGGAAGGAAAGTAGGTTGAATAGTGAAATGATATAGAAAATATGGAAGAAAATAGGGAAAAGATATGAAAAATGTGGCAGAAATATAAGTTGAATAGTGAAAGGTATTGACAAATATGGAACAAAGGCAAATACAGAAGAAATTGTGAAAAGATATGGAAAATATGGATGAAAGGCAAGTTGAATGTTCAAATGATATGGAAAATATGGAAGAAAGGCAAGTTGCATAGTGAAAAGATATGAAAAATACGGAAGAAAGGCAAGTCAAATAGTGATAAGATATGGACAATGGGGAAGAAAAGTAGGTTGAATAGTGACATGACATGGAAAAACAGTGCAGAAAAGCAAGTCGAATAGTGGTAAGATATGGACAATATGGCAAAAAGACAAGTTGAATAGTGAAAATATATGAAAAATATGGAAGAAAAGTAGGTTGAATAGTGAAATGATATGGAAAATATGGAAGAAAATAGGGAAATGATATGAAAAATACGGAAGAAAAATAAGTTGAATAGTGAAAAGATATGGTAAATATGAAAGAAAGACAAGTTGAATAGTGAAAAGATATGAAAAATAGGGAAGAAAAGTAGGTTGAATAGTGAAATGATATGGAAAATATGGAAGAAAATAGGGAAAAGATATGAAAAATGTGGAAGAAATATAAGTTGAATAGTGAAAGGTATGGACAAATATGGAACAAAGGCAAGTTGAATAGTGAAAAGATATGAAAAATACTGAAGAAAGGCAAGTCGAATAGTGATAAGATATGGACAATGGGGAAGAAAAGTAGGTTGAATAGTGACATGACATGGAAAAATAGTGCAGAAAAGCAAGTCGAATAGTGGTAAGATATGGACAATATGGAAAAAAGACAAGTTGAATAGTGAAAAGATATGAAAAATACGGAAGAAAAGTAGGTTGAATAGTGAAATGATATGGAAAATATGGAAGAAAATAGGGAAATGATATTACAAATACGGAAGAAAAATAAGTTGAATAGTGAAAAGATATGGTAAATATGAAAGAAAGACAAGTTGAATAGTGAAAAGATATGAAAAATAGGGAATAAAGGTAGGTTGAATAGTGAAAGTATATTGAAAATATGGAAGCAAATTGAGAAAAGATATGAAAAATACGGAAGAATAGTGAAAAGATAGGGAAAATACAGAAGAAATTGTGAAAAGATATGGAAAATATGGATGAAAGGCAAGTTGAATGTTCAAATGATATGGAAAATATGGAAGAAAAGTAAGTTGAAATGTGAAATGATATGGACAATATGGAAGAAAGGCAAGTTGAATAGTGAAAAGATATGAAAAATACGGAAGAAAAGTAGCTTGAATAGTGAAATGATATGGAAAATATGGAAGAAAATAGGGAAATGATATTACAAATACGGAAGAAAAATAAGTTCAATAGTGAAAAGATATGGTAAATATGAAAGAAAGACAAGTTGAATAGTGAAAAGATATAAAAAATAGGGAAGAAAAGTAGGTTGAATAGTGAAAAGATATGAAAAATACAGAAGAAATGCAAGGCGAATAGTGATAAGATATGGACAATATGGAAGAAAAGTCAGTTGAAATGTGAAGTGATATGGACAATATGGAAGAAAGGCAAATTGCATTGTGAAAAGATATGAAAAATACGGAAGAAAAGTAGGTTGAATAGTGAAATGATAAGGAAAATATGGAAGAAAATAGTGAAAAAATATGAAAAATAGGGAAGAACAGTAGGTTGAATAGTGAAATGATATGGAAAATATGGAAGAAAATAGGGAAAAGATATGAAAAATGTGGAAGAAATATAAGTTGAATAGTGAAAGGTATGGACAAATATGGAACAAAGGCAAGTTGAACAGTGAAAAGATATGAAAAATACTGAAGAAAGGCAAGTCGAATAGTGATAAGATATGCACAATGGGGAAGAAAAGTAGGTTGAATAGTGAAATGACATGGAAAAATAGTGCAGAAAAGCAAGTCGAATAGCGGTAAGATATGGACAATATGGAAAAAATACAAGTTGAATAGTGAAAAGATATGAAAAATACGGAAGAAAAGTAGGTTGAATAGTGAAATGATTTGGAAAATATGGAAGAAAATAGTGAAAAAATATATAAAATAGGGAAGAAAAGTAGGTTGAATAGTGAAATGATACGGAAAATATGGACGAAAATAGGGAAAAGATATAAAAAATGTGGAAGAAATATAAGTTGAATAGTGAAAGGTATGGACAAATATGGAACAAAGGCAAGTTGAATAGTGAAAAGATATGAAAAATACTGAAGAAAGGCAAGTCGAATAGTGATAAGATATGGACAATGGGGAAGAAAAGTAGGTTGAATAGTGAAATGACATGGAAAAATAATGCAGAAAAGCAAGTCGAATAGTGATAAGATATGGACAATATGGAAGAAAGACAACTTGAATAGTGAAAAAATATGAAAAATAGGGAAGAAAAGTAGGTTGAATAGTGAAATGATATGGAAAATATGGAAGAAAATAGGGAAAAGATATGAAAAATGTGGAAGAAATATAAGTTGAATAGTGAAAGGTATGGACAAATATGGAACAAAGGCAAGTTGAATAGTGAAAAGATATGAAAAATACTGAAGAAAGGCAAGTCGAATAGTGATAAGATATGGACAATGGGGAAGAAAAGTAGGTTGAATAGTGACATGACATGGAAAAATAGTGCAGAAAAGCAAGTCGAATAGTGGTAAGATATGGACAATATGGAAAAAAGACAAGTTGAATAGTGAAAAGATATGAAAAATACGGAAGAAAAGTAGGTTGAATAGTGAAATGATATGGAAAATATGGAAGAAAATAGGGAAATGATATTACAAATACGGAAGAAAATTAGTTGAAGAGTGAAAAGATATGGTAAATATGAAAGAAAGACAAGTTGAATAGTGAAAAGATATGACAAATAGGGAAGAAAAGTAGGTTGAATAGTGAAATGATATGGAAAATATGGAAGAAAGGTAGGTTGAATAGTGAAAGTATATTGAAAATATGGAAGCAAATTGAGAAAAGATATGAAAAATACGGAAGAATAGTGAAAAGATAGGGAAAATACAGAAGAAATTGTGAAAAGATATGGAAAATATGGAAGAAAAGTCAGTTGAAATGTGAAGTGATATGGACAATATGGAAGAAAGGCAAATTGCATAGTGAAAAGATATGAAAAATAGGGAAGAAAAGAAGGTTGAATAGTGAAATGATATGGAAAATATGCAAGAAAATAGTGAAAAAATATGAAAAATAGGGAAGAACAGTAGGTTGAATAGTGAAATGATATGGAAAATATGGAAGAAAATAGGGAAAAGATATGAAAAATGTGGAAGAAATATAAGTTGAATAGTGAAAGGTATGGACAAATATGTAACAAAGGCAAGTTGAATAGTGAAAAGATATGAAAAATACTGAAGAAAGGCAAGACAAATAGTGATAAGATATGGACAATGGGGAAGAAAAGTAGGTTGAATAGTGAAATGACATGGAAAAATAGTGCAGAAAAGCAAGTCGAATACTGGTAAGATATGGACAATATGGAAAAAATACAAGTTGAATAGTGAAAAGATATGAAAAATACGGAAGAAAAGTAGGTTGAATAGTGAAATGATATGGAAAATATGGAAGAAAATAGGGAAATGATATGAAAAATACGGAAGAAAAATAAGTTGAATAGTGAAAAGATATGGTAAATATGAAAGAAAGACAAGTTGAATAGTGAAAAGATATGAAAAATAGGGAAGAAAAGTAGGTTGAATAGTGAAATGATATGGAAAATATGGAAGAAAATAGGGAAAAGATATGAAAAATGTGGAAGAAATATAAGTTGAATAGTGAAAGGTATGGACAAATATGGAACAAAGGCAAGTTGAATAGTGAAAAGATATGAAAAATACTGAAGAAAGGCAAGTCGAATAGTGATAAGATATGGACAATGGGGAAGAAAAGTAGGTTGAATAGTGACATGACATGGAAAAATAGTGCAGAAAAGCAAGTCGAATAGTGGTAAGATATGGACAATATGGAAAAAAGACAAGTTGAATAGTGAAAAGATATGAAAAATACGGAAGAAAAGTAGGTTGAATAGTGAAATGATATGGAAAATATGGAAGAAAATAGGGAAATGATATTACAAATACGGAAGAAAATTAGTTGAAGAGTGAAAAGATATGGTAAATATGAAAGAAAGAAAAGTTGAATAGTGAAAAGATATGACAAATAGGGAAGAAAAGTAGGTTGAATAGTGAAATGATATGGAAAATATGGAAGAAAGGTAGGTTGAATAGTGAAAGTATATTGAAAATATGGAAGCAAATTGAGAAAAGATATGAAAAATACGGAAGAATAGTGAAAAGATAGGGAAAATACAGAAGAAATTGTGAAAAGATATGGAAAATATGGAAGAAAAGTCAGTTGAAATGTGAAGTGATATGGACAATATGGAAGAAAGGCAAATTGCATAGTGAAAAGATATGAAAAATACGGAAGAAAAGAAGGTTGAATAGTGAAATGATATGGAAAATATGGAAGAAAATAGTGAAAAAATATGAAAAATAGGGAAGAACAGTATGTTGAATAGTGAAATGATATGGTAAATAGGGAAGAAAATAGGGAAAAGATATGAAAAATGTGGAAGAAATATAAGTTGAATAGTGAAAGGTATGGACAAATATGGAACAAAGGCAAGTTGAATAGTGAAAAGATATGAAAAATACTGAAGAAAGGCAAGTCGAATAGTGATAAGATATGGACAATGGGGAAGAAAAGTAGGTTGAATAGTGAAATGATATGGAAAAATAGTGCAGAAAAGCAAGTCGAATAGTGGTAAGATATGGACAATATGGAAAAAAGACAAGTTGAATAGTGAAAAGATATGAAAAATACGGAAGAAAAGTAGGTTGAATAGTGAAATGATATGGAAAATATGAAAGAAAGACAAGTTGAATAGTGAAAAGATATGAAAAATACGGAAGAAAAGTAGGTTGAATGATGAAATGATATGGAAAATACGGAAGAATAGTGAAAAGATAGGGAAAATACAGAAGAAATTGTGAAAAGATATGGAAAATATGGAAGAAAAGTCAGTTGAAATGTGAAGTGATATGGACAATATGGAAGAAAGGCAAGTTGCATAGTGAAAAGATATGAAAAATACGGAAGGAAAGTAGGTTGAATAGTGAAATGATATAGAAAATATGGAAGAAAATAGGGAAAAGATATGAAAAATGTGGCAGAAATATAAGTTGAATAGTGAAAGGTATTGACAAATATGGAACAAAGGCAAATACAGAAGAAATTGTGAAAAGATATGGAAAATATGGATGAAAGGCAAGTTGAATGTTCAAATGATATGGAAAATATGGAAGAAAGGCAAGTTGCATAGTGAAAAGATATGAAAAATACGGAAGAAAGGCAAGTCAAATAGTGATAAGATATGGACAATGGGGAAGAAAAGTAGGTTGAATAGTGACATGACATGGAAAAACAGTGCAGAAAAGCAAGTCGAATAGTGGTAAGATATGGACAATATGGCAAAAAGACAAGTTGAATAGTGAAAATATATGAAAAATATGGAAGAAAAGTAGGTTGAATAATGAAATGATATGGAAAATATGGAAGAAAATAGGGAAATGATATGAAAAATACGGAAGAAAAATAAGTTGAATAGTGAAAAGATATGGTAAATATGAAAGAAAGACAAGTTGAATAGTGAAAAGATATGAAAAATAGGGAAGAAAAGTAGGTTGAATAGTGAAATGATATGGAAAATATGGAAGAAAATAGGGAAAAGATATGAAAAATGTGGAAGAAATATAAGTTGAATAGTGAAAGGTATGGACAAATATGGAACAAAGGCAAGTTGAATAGTGAAAAGATATGAAAAATACTGAAGAAAGGCAAGTCGAATAGTGATAAGATATGGACAATGGGGAAGAAAAGTAGGTTGAATAGTGACATGACATGGAAAAATAGTGCAGAAAAGCAAGTCGAATAGTGGTAAGATATGGACAATATGGAAAAAAGACAAGTTGAATAGTGAAAAGATATGAAAAATACGGAAGAAAAGTAGGTTGAATAGTGAAATGATATGGAAAATATGGAAGAAAATAGGGAAATGATATTACAAATACGGAAGAAAAATAAGTTGAATAGTGAAAAGATATGGTAAATATGAAAGAAAGACAAGTTGAATAGTGAAAAGATATGAAAAATAGGGAATAAAGGTAGGTTGAATAGTGAAAGTATATTGAAAATATGGAAGCAAATTGAGAAAAGATATGAAAAATACGGAAGAATAGTGAAAAGATAGGGAAAATACAGAAGAAATTGTGAAAAGATATGGAAAATATGGATGAAAGGCAAGTTGAATGTTCAAATGATATGGAAAATATGGAAGAAAAGTAAGTTGAAATGTGAAATGATATGGACAATATGGAAGAAAGGCAAGTTGAATAGTGAAAAGATATGAAAAATACGGAAGAAAAGTAGCTTGAATAGTGAAATGATATGGAAAATATGGAAGAAAATAGGGAAATGATATTACAAATACGGAAGAAAAATAAGTTCAATAGTGAAAAGATATGGTAAATATGAAAGAAAGACAAGTTGAATAGTGAAAAGATATAAAAAATAGGGAAGAAAAGTAGGTTGAATAGTGAAAAGATATGAAAAATACAGAAGAAATGCAAGGCGAATAGTGATAAGATATGGACAATATGGAAGAAAAGTCAGTTGAAATGTGAAGTGATATGGACAATATGGAAGAAAGGCAAATTGCATTGTGAAAAGATATGAAAAATACGGAAGAAAAGTAGGTTGAATAGTGAAATGATAAGGAAAATATGGAAGAAAATAGTGAAAAAATATGAAAAATAGGGAAGAACAGTAGGTTGAATAGTGAAATGATATGGAAAATATGGAAGAAAATAGGGAAAAGATATGAAAAATGTGGAAGAAATATAAGTTGAATAGTGAAAGGTATGGACAAATATGGAACAAAGGCAAGTTGAACAGTGAAAAGATATGAAAAATACTGAAGAAAGGCAAGTCGAATAGTGATAAGATATGCACAATGGGGAAGAAAAGTAGGTTGAATAGTGAAATGACATGGAAAAATAGTGCAGAAAAGCAAGTCGAATAGCGGTAAGATATGGACAATATGGAAAAAATACAAGTTGAATAGTGAAAAGATATGAAAAATACGGAAGAAAAGTAGGTTGAATAGTGAAATGATTTGGAAAATATGGAAGAAAATAGTGAAAAAATATATAAAATAGGGAAGAAAAGTAGGTTGAATAGTGAAATGATACGGAAAATATGGACGAAAATAGGGAAAAGATATAAAAAATGTGGAAGAAATATAAGTTGAATAGTGAAAGGTATGGACAAATATGGAACAAAGGCAAGTTGAATAGTGAAAAGATATGAAAAATACTGAAGAAAGGCAAGTCGAATAGTGATAAGATATGGACAATGGGGAAGAAAAGTAGGTTGAATAGTGAAATGACATGGAAAAATAATGCAGAAAAGCAAGTCGAATAGTGATAAGATATGGACAATATGGAAGAAAGACAACTTGAATAGTGAAAAAATATGAAAAATAGGGAAGAAAAGTAGGTTGAATAGTGAAATGATATGGAAAATATGGAAGAAAATAGGGAAAAGATATGAAAAATGTGGAAGAAATATAAGTTGAATAGTGAAAGGTATGGACAAATATGGAACAAAGGCAAGTTGAATAGTGAAAAGATATGAAAAATACTGAAGAAAGGCAAGTCGAATAGTGATAAGATATGGACAATGGGGAAGAAAAGTAGGTTGAATAGTGACATGACATGGAAAAATAGTGCAGAAAAGCAAGTCGAATAGTGGTAAGATATGGACAATATGGAAAAAAGACAAGTTGAATAGTGAAAAGATATGAAAAATACGGAAGAAAAGTAGGTTGAATAGTGAAATGATATGGAAAATATGGAAGAAAATAGGGAAATGATATTACAAATACGGAAGAAAATTAGTTGAAGAGTGAAAAGATATGGTAAATATGAAAGAAAGACAAGTTGAATAGTGAAAAGATATGACAAATAGGGAAGAAAAGTAGGTTGAATAGTGAAATGATATGGAAAATATGGAAGAAAGGTAGGTTGAATAGTGAAAGTATATTGAAAATATGGAAGCAAATTGAGAAAAGATATGAAAAATACGGAAGAATAGTGAAAAGATAGGGAAAATACAGAAGAAATTGTGAAAAGATATGGAAAATATGGAAGAAAAGTCAGTTGAAATGTGAAGTGATATGGACAATATGGAAGAAAGGCAAATTGCATAGTGAAAAGATATGAAAAATAGGGAAGAAAAGTAGGTTGAATAGTGAAATGATATGGAAAATATGGAAGAAAATAGGGAAAAGATATGAAAAATGTGGAAGAAATATAAGTTGAATAGTGAAAGGTATGGACAAATATGGAACAAAGGCAAGTTGAATAGTGAAAAGATATGAAAAATACTGAAGAAAGGCAAGTCGAATAGTGATAAGATATGGACAATGGGGAAGAAAAGTAGGTTGAATAGTGACATGACATGGAAAAATAGTGCAGAAAAGCAAGTCGAATAGTGGTAAGATATGGACAATATGGAAAAAAGACAAGTTGAATAGTGAAAAGATATGAAAAATACGGAAGAAAAGTAGGTTGAATAGTGAAATGATATGGAAAATATGGAAGAAAATAGGGAAATGATATTACAAATACGGAAGAAAATTAGTTGAAGAGTGAAAAGATATGGTAAATATGAAAGAAAGACAAGTTGAATAGTGAAAAGATATGACAAATAGGGAAGAAAAGTAGGTTGAATAGTGAAATGATATGGAAAATATGGAAGAAAGGTAGGTTGAATAGTGAAAGTATATTGAAAATATGGAAGCAAATTGAGAAAAGATATGAAAAATACGGAAGAATAGTGAAAAGATAGGGAAAATACAGAAGAAATTGTGAAAAGATATGGAAAATATGGAAGAAAAGTCAGTTGAAATGTGAAGTGATATGGACAATATGGAAGAAAGGCAAATTGCATAGTGAAAAGATATGAAAAATAGGGAAGAAAAGAAGGTTGAATAGTGAAATGATATGGAAAATATGCAAGAAAATAGTGAAAAAATATGAAAAATAGGGAAGAACAGTAGGTTGAATAGTGAAATGATATGGAAAATATGGAAGAAAATAGGGAAAAGATATGAAAAATGTGGAAGAAATATAAGTTGAATAGTGAAAGGTATGGACAAATATGTAACAAAGGCAAGTTGAATAGTGAAAAGATATGAAAAATACTGAAGAAAGGCAAGTCAAATAGTGATAAGATATGGACAATGGGGAAGAAAAGTAGGTTGAATAGTGAAATGACATGGAAAAATAGTGCAGAAAAGCAAGTCGAATACTGGTAAGATATGGACAATATGGAAAAAATACAAGTTGAATAGTGAAAAGATATGAAAAATACGGAAGAAAAGTAGGTTGAATAGTGAAATGATATGGAAAATATGGAAGAAAATAGGGAAATGATATGAAAAATACGGAAGAAAAATAAGTTGAATAGTGAAAAGATATGGTAAATATGAAAGAAAGACAAGTTGAATAGTGAAAAGATATGAAAAATAGGGAAGAAAAGTAGGTTGAATAGTGAAATGATATGGAAAATATGGAAGAAAATAGGGAAAAGATATGAAAAATGTGGAAGAAATATAAGTTGAATAGTGAAAGGTATGGACAAATATGGAACAAAGGCAAGTTGAATAGTGAAAAGATATGAAAAATACTGAAGAAAGGCAAGTCGAATAGTGATAAGATATGGACAATGGGGAAGAAAAGTAGGTTGAATAGTGACATGACATGGAAAAATAGTGCAGAAAAGCAAGTCGAATAGTGGTAAGATATGGACAATATGGAAAAAAGACAAGTTGAATAGTGAAAAGATATGAAAAATACGGAAGAAAAGTAGGTTGAATAGTGAAATGATATGGAAAATATGGAAGAAAATAGGGAAATGATATTACAAATACGGAAGAAAATTAGTTGAAGAGTGAAAAGATATGGTAAATATGAAAGAAAGAAAAGTTGAATAGTGAAAAGATATGACAAATAGGGAAGAAAAGTAGGTTGAATAGTGAAATGATATGGAAAATATGGAAGAAAGGTAGGTTGAATAGTGAAAGTATATTGAAAATATGGAAGCAAATTGAGAAAAGATATGAAAAATACGGAAGAATAGTGAAAAGATAGGGAAAATACAGAAGAAATTGTGAAAAGATATGGAAAATATGGAAGAAAAGTCAGTTGAAATGTGAAGTGATATGGACAATATGGAAGAAAGGCAAATTGCATAGTGAAAAGATATGAAAAATACGGAAGAAAAGAAGGTTGAATAGTGAAATGATATGGAAAATATGGAAGAAAATAGTGAAAAAATATGAAAAATAGGGAAGAACAGTATGTTGAATAGTGAAATGATATGGTAAATAGGGAAGAAAATAGGGAAAAGATATGAAAAATGTGGAAGAAATATAAGTTGAATAGTGAAAGGTATGGACAAATATGGAACAAAGGCAAGTTGAATAGTGAAAAGATATGAAAAATACTGAAGAAAGGCAAGTCGAATAGTGATAAGATATGGACAATGGGGAAGAAAAGTAGGTTGAATAGTGAAATGATATGGAAAAATAGTGCAGAAAAGCAAGTCGAATAGTGGTAAGATATGGACAATATGGAAAAAAGACAAGTTGAATAGTGAAAAGATATGAAAAATACGGAAGAAAAGTAGGTTGAATAGTGAAATGATATGGAAAATATGAAAGAAAGACAAGTTGAATAGTGAAAAGATATGAAAAATACGGAAGAAAAGTAGGTTGAATGATGAAATGATATGGAAAATACGGAAGAATAGTGAAAAGATAGGGAAAATACAGAAGAAATTGTGAAAAGATATGGAAAATATGGAAGAAAAGTCAGTTGAAATGTGAAGTGATATGGACAATATGGAAGAAAGGCAAGTTGCATAGTGAAAAGATATGAAAAATACGGAAGGAAAGTAGGTTGAATAGTGAAATGATATAGAAAATATGGAAGAAAATAGGGAAAAGATATGAAAAATGTGGCAGAAATATAAGTTGAATAGTGAAAGGTATTGACAAATATGGAACAAAGGCAAATACAGAAGAAATTGTGAAAAGATATGGAAAATATGGATGAAAGGCAAGTTGAATGTTCAAATGATATGGAAAATATGGAAGAAAGGCAAGTTGCATAGTGAAAAGATATGAAAAATACGGAAGAAAGGCAAGTCAAATAGTGATAAGATATGGACAATGGGGAAGAAAAGTAGGTTGAATAGTGACATGACATGGAAAAACAGTGCAGAAAAGCAAGTCGAATAGTGGTAAGATATGGACAATATGGCAAAAAGACAAGTTGAATAGTGAAAATATATGAAAAATATGGAAGAAAAGTAGGTTGAATAATGAAATGATATGGAAAATATGGAAGAAAATAGGGAAATGATATGAAAAATACGGAAGAAAAATAAGTTGAATAGTGAAAAGATATGGTAAATATGAAAGAAAGACAAGTTGAATAGTGAAAAGATATGAAAAATAGGGAAGAAAAGTAGGTTGAATAGTGAAATGATATGGAAAATATGGAAGAAAATAGGGAAAAGATATGAAAAATGTGGAAGAAATATAAGTTGAATAGTGAAAGGTATGGACAAATATGGAACAAAGGCAAGTTGAATAGTGAAAAGATATGAAAAATACTGAAGAAAGGCAAGTCGAATAGTGATAAGATATGGACAATGGGGAAGAAAAGTAGGTTGAATAGTGACATGACATGGAAAAATAGTGCAGAAAAGCAAGTCGAATAGTGGTAAGATATGGACAATATGGAAAAAAGACAAGTTGAATAGTGAAAAGATATGAAAAATACGGAAGAAAAGTAGGTTGAATAGTGAAATGATATGGAAAATATGGAAGAAAATAGGGAAATGATATTACAAATACGGAAGAAAAATAAGTTGAATAGTGAAAAGATATGGTAAATATGAAAGAAAGACAAGTTGAATAGTGAAAAGATATGAAAAATAGGGAATAAAGGTAGGTTGAATAGTGAAAGTATATTGAAAATATGGAAGCAAATTGAGAAAAGATATGAAAAATACGGAAGAATAGTGAAAAGATAGGGAAAATACAGAAGAAATTGTGAAAAGATATGGAAAATATGGATGAAAGGCAAGTTGAATGTTCAAATGATATGGAAAATATGGAAGAAAAGTAAGTTGAAATGTGAAATGATATGGACAATATGGAAGAAAGGCAAGTTGAATAGTGAAAAGATATGAAAAATACGGAAGAAAAGTAGCTTGAATAGTGAAATGATATGGAAAATATGGAAGAAAATAGGGAAATGATATTACAAATACGGAAGAAAAATAAGTTCAATAGTGAAAAGATATGGTAAATATGAAAGAAAGACAAGTTGAATAGTGAAAAGATATAAAAAATAGGGAAGAAAAGTAGGTTGAATAGTGAAAAGATATGAAAAATACAGAAGAAATGCAAGGCGAATAGTGATAAGATATGGACAATATGGAAGAAAAGTCAGTTGAAATGTGAAGTGATATGGACAATATGGAAGAAAGGCAAATTGCATTGTGAAAAGATATGAAAAATACGGAAGAAAAGTAGGTTGAATAGTGAAATGATAAGGAAAATATGGAAGAAAATAGTGAAAAAATATGAAAAATAGGGAAGAACAGTAGGTTGAATAGTGAAATGATATGGAAAATATGGAAGAAAATAGGGAAAAGATATGAAAAATGTGGAAGAAATATAAGTTGAATAGTGAAAGGTATGGACAAATATGGAACAAAGGCAAGTTGAACAGTGAAAAGATATGAAAAATACTGAAGAAAGGCAAGTCGAATAGTGATAAGATATGCACAATGGGGAAGAAAAGTAGGTTGAATAGTGAAATGACATGGAAAAATAGTGCAGAAAAGCAAGTCGAATAGCGGTAAGATATGGACAATATGGAAAAAATACAAGTTGAATAGTGAAAAGATATGAAAAATACGGAAGAAAAGTAGGTTGAATAGTGAAATGATTTGGAAAATATGGAAGAAAATAGTGAAAAAATATATAAAATAGGGAAGAAAAGTAGGTTGAATAGTGAAATGATACGGAAAATATGGACGAAAATAGGGAAAAGATATAAAAAATGTGGAAGAAATATAAGTTGAATAGTGAAAGGTATGGACAAATATGGAACAAAGGCAAGTTGAATAGTGAAAAGATATGAAAAATACTGAAGAAAGGCAAGTCGAATAGTGATAAGATATGGACAATGGGGAAGAAAAGTAGGTTGAATAGTGAAATGACATGGAAAAATAATGCAGAAAAGCAAGTCGAATAGTGATAAGATATGGACAATATGGAAGAAAGACAACTTGAATAGTGAAAAAATATGAAAAATAGGGAAGAAAAGTAGGTTGAATAGTGAAATGATATGGAAAATATGGAAGAAAATAGGGAAAAGATATGAAAAATGTGGAAGAAATATAAGTTGAATAGTGAAAGGTATGGACAAATATGGAACAAAGGCAAGTTGAATAGTGAAAAGATATGAAAAATACTGAAGAAAGGCAAGTCGAATAGTGATAAGATATGGACAATGGGGAAGAAAAGTAGGTTGAATAGTGACATGACATGGAAAAATAGTGCAGAAAAGCAAGTCGAATAGTGGTAAGATATGGACAATATGGAAAAAAGACAAGTTGAATAGTGAAAAGATATGAAAAATACGGAAGAAAAGTAGGTTGAATAGTGAAATGATATGGAAAATATGGAAGAAAATAGGGAAATGATATTACAAATACGGAAGAAAATTAGTTGAAGAGTGAAAAGATATGGTAAATATGAAAGAAAGACAAGTTGAATAGTGAAAAGATATGACAAATAGGGAAGAAAAGTAGGTTGAATAGTGAAATGATATGGAAAATATGGAAGAAAGGTAGGTTGAATAGTGAAAGTATATTGAAAATATGGAAGCAAATTGAGAAAAGATATGAAAAATACGGAAGAATAGTGAAAAGATAGGGAAAATACAGAAGAAATTGTGAAAAGATATGGAAAATATGGAAGAAAAGTCAGTTGAAATGTGAAGTGATATGGACAATATGGAAGAAAGGCAAATTGCATAGTGAAAAGATATGAAAAATAGGGAAGAAAAGAAGGTTGAATAGTGAAATGATATGGAAAATATGCAAGAAAATAGTGAAAAAATATGAAAAATAGGGAAGAACAGTAGGTTGAATAGTGAAATGATATGGAAAATATGGAAGAAAATAGGGAAAAGATATGAAAAATGTGGAAGAAATATAAGTTGAATAGTGAAAGGTATGGACAAATATGTAACAAAGGCAAGTTGAATAGTGAAAAGATATGAAAAATACTGAAGAAAGGCAAGTCGAATAGTGATAAGATATGGACAATGGGGAAGAAAAGTAGGTTGAATAGTGAAATGACATGGAAAAATAGTGCAGAAAAGCAAGTCGAATACTGGTAAGATATGGACAATATGGAAAAAATACAAGTTGAATAGTGAAAAGATATGAAAAATACGGAAGAAAAGTAGGTTGAATAGTGAAATGATATGGAAAATATGGAAGAAAATAGGGAAATGATATGAAAAATACGGAAGAAAAATAAGTTGAATAGTGAAAAGATATGGTAAATATGAAAGAAAGACAAGTTGAATAGTGAAAAGATATGAAAAATAGGGAAGAAAAGTAGGTTGAATAGTGAAATGATATGGAAAATATGGAAGAAAATAGGGAAAAGATATTACAAATACGGAAGAAAATTAGTTGAAGAGTGAAAAGATATGGTAAATATGAAAGAAAGAAAAGTTGAATAGTGAAAGTATATTGAAAATATGGAAGCAAATTGAGAAAAGATATGAAAAATACGGAAGAATAGTGAAAAGATAGGGAAAATACAGAAGAAATTGTGAAAAGATATGGAAAATATGGAAGAAAAGTCAGTTGAAATGTGAAGTGATATGGACAATATGGAAGAAAGGCAAATTGCATAGTGAAAAGATATGAAAAATACGGAAGAAAAGAAGGTTGAATAGTGAAATGATATGGAAAATATGGAAGAAAATAGTGAAAAAATATGAAAAATAGGGAAGAACAGTATGTTGAATAGTGAAATGATATGGTAAATAGGGAAGAAAATAGGGAAAAGATATGAAAAATGTGGAAGAAATATAAGTTGAATAGTGAAAGGTATGGACAAATATGGAACAAAGGCAAGTTGAATAGTGAAAAGATATGAAAAATACTGAAGAAAGGCAAGTCGAATAGTGATAAGATATGGACAATGGGGAAGAAAAGTAGGTTGAATAGTGAAATGATATGGAAAAATAGTGCAGAAAAGCAAGTCGAATAGTGGTAAGATATGGACAATATGGAAAAAAGACAAGTTGAATAGTGAAAAGATATGAAAAATACGGAAGAAAAGTAGGTTGAATAGTGAAATGATATGGAAAATATGGAAGAAAATAGGGAAATGATATGAAAAATACGGAAGAAAAATAAGTTCAATAGTGAAAAGATATGGTAAATATGAAAGAAAGACAAGTTGAATAGTGAAAAGATATGAAAAATAGGGAAGAAAAGTAGGTTGAATAGTGAAATGATATGGAAAATATGGAAGAAAATAGGGAAAAGATATGAAAAATGTGGAAGAAATATAAGTTGAATAGTGAAAGGTATGGACAAATATGGAACAAAGGCAAGTTGAATAGTGAAAAGATATGAAAAATACTGAAGAAAGGCAAGTCGAATAGTGATAAGATATGGACAATGGGGAAGAAAAGTAGGTTGAATAGTGACATGACATGGGAAAATAGTGCAGAAAAGCAAGTCGAATAGTGGTAAGATATGGACAATATGGAAAAAAGACAAGTTGAATAGTGAAAAGATATGAAAAATACGGAAGAAAAGTAGGTTGAATAGTGAAATGATATAGAAAATATGGAAGAAAATAGGGAAATGATATTACAAATACGGAAGAAAATTAGTTGAAGAGTGAAAAGATATGGTAAATATGAAAGAAAGAAAAGTTGAATAGTGAAAAGATATGACAAATAAGGGAAGAAAAGTAGGTTGAATAGTGAAATGATATGGAAAATATGGAAGAAAATAGGGAAAAGATATTACAAATACGGAAGAAAATTAGTTGAAGAGTGAAAAGATATGGTAAATATGAAAGAAAGAAAAGTTGAATAGTGAAAGTATATTGAAAATATGGAAGCAAATTGAGAAAAGATATGAAAAATACGGAAGAATAGTGAAAAGATAAGGAAAATACAGAAGAAATTGTGAAAAGATATGGAAAATATGGAAGAAAAGTCAGTTGAAATGTGAAGTGATATGGACAATATGGAAGAAAGGCAAATTGCATAGTGAAAAGATATGAAAAATACGGAAGAAAAGAAGGTTGAATAGTGAAATGATATGGAAAATATGGAAGAAAATAGTGAAAAAATATGAAAAATAGGGAAGAACAGTATGTTGAATAGTGAAATGATATGGTAAATAGGGAAGAAAATAGGGAAAAGATATGAAAAATGTGGAAGAAATATAAGTTGAATAGTGAAAGGTATGGACAAATATGGAACAAAGGCAAGTTGAATAGTGAAAAGATATGAAAAATACTGAAGAAAGGCAAGTCGAATAGTGATAAGATATGGACAATGGGGAAGAAAAGTAGGTTGAATAGTGAAATGATATGGAAAAATAGTGCAGAAAAGCAAGTCGAATAGTGGTAAGATATGGACAATATGGAAAAAAGACAAGTTGAATAGTGAAAAGATATGAAAAATACGGAAGAAAAGTAGGTTGAATAGTGAAATGATATGGAAAATATGGAAGAAAATAGGGAAATGATATGAAAAATACGGAAGAAAAATAAGTTCAATAGTGAAAAGATATGGTAAATATGAAAGAAAGACAAGTTGAATAGTGAAAAGATATGAAAAATACGGAAGAAAAGTAGGTTGAATGATGAAATGATATGGAAAATACGGAAGAATAGTGAAAAGATAGGGAAAATACAGAAGAAATTGTGAAAAGATATGGAAAATATGGAAGAAAAGTCAGTTGAAATGTGAAGTGATATGGACAATATGGAAGAAAGGCAAGTTGCATAGTGAAAAGATATGAAAAATACGGAAGGAAAGTAGGTTGAATAGTGAAATGATATAGAAAATATGGAAGAAAATAGGGAAAAGATATGAAAAATGTGGCAGAAATATAAGTTGAATAGTGAAAGGTATTGACAAATATGGAACAAAGGCAAATACAGAAGAAATTGTGAAAAGATATGGAAAATATGGATGAAAGGCAAGTTGAATGTTCAAATGATATGGAAAATATGGAAGAAAGGCAAGTTGCATAGTGAAAAGATATGAAAAATACGGAAGAAAGGCAAGTCAAATAGTGATAAGATATGGACAATGGGGAAGAAAAGTAGGTTGAATAGTGAAATGACATGGAAAAATAATGCAGAAAAGCAAGTCGAATAGTGATAAGATATGGACAATATGGAAGAAAGACAACTTGAATAGTGAAAAAATATGAAAAATAGGGAAGAAAAGTAGGTTGAATAGTGAAATGATATGGAAAATATGGAAGAAAATAGGGAAAAGATATGAAAAATGTGGAAGAAATATAAGTTGAATAGTGAAAGGTATGGACAAATATGGAACAAAGGCAAGTTGAATAGTGAAAAGATATGAAAAATACTGAAGAAAGGCAAGTCGAATAGTGATAAGATATGGACAATGGGGAAGAAAAGTAGGTTGAATAGTGACATGACATGGAAAAATAGTGCAGAAAAGCAAGTCGAATAGTGGTAAGATATGGACAATATGGAAAAAAGACAAGTTGAATAGTGAAAAGATATGAAAAATACGGAAGAAAAGTAGGTTGAATAGTGAAATGATATGGAAAATATGGAAGAAAATAGGGAAATGATATTACAAATACGGAAGAAAATTAGTTGAAGAGTGAAAAGATATGGTAAATATGAAAGAAAGACAAGTTGAATAGTGAAAAGATATGACAAATAGGGAAGAAAAGTAGGTTGAATAGTGAAATGATATGGAAAATATGGAAGAAAGGTAGGTTGAATAGTGAAAGTATATTGAAAATATGGAAGCAAATTGAGAAAAGATATGAAAAATACGGAAGAATAGTGAAAAGATAGGGAAAATACAGAAGAAATTGTGAAAAGATATGGAAAATATGGAAGAAAAGTCAGTTGAAATGTGAAGTGATATGGACAATATGGAAGAAAGGCAAATTGCATAGTGAAAAGATATGAAAAATAGGGAAGAAAAGAAGGTTGAATAGTGAAATGATATGGAAAATATGCAAGAAAATAGTGAAAAAATATGAAAAATAGGGAAGAACAGTAGGTTGAATAGTGAAATGATATGGAAAATATGGAAGAAAATAGGGAAAAGATATGAAAAATGTGGAAGAAATATAAGTTGAATAGTGAAAGGTATGAACAAATATGTAACAAAGGCAAGTTGAATAGTGAAAAGATATGAAAAATACTGAAGAAAGGCAAGTCGAATAGTGATAAGATATGGACAATGGGGAAGAAAAGTAGGTTGAATAGTGAAATGACATGGAAAAATAGTGCAGAAAAGCAAGTCGAATACTGGTAAGATATGGACAATATGGAAAAAATACAAGTTGAATAGTGAAAAGATATGAAAAATACGGAAGAAAAGTAGGTTGAATAGTGAAATGATATGGAAAATATGAAAGAAAGACAAGTTGAATAGTGAAAAGATATGAAAAATACGGAAGAAAAGTAGGTTGAATGATGAAATGATATGGAAAATACGGAAGAATAGTGAAAAGATAGGGAAAATACAGAAGAAATTGTGAAAAGATATGGAAAATATGGAAGAAAAGTCAGTTGAAATGTGAAGTGATATGGACAATATGGAAGAAAGGCAAGTTGCATAGTGAAAAGATATGAAAAATACGGAAGGAAAGTAGGTTGAATAGTGAAATGATATAGAAAATATGGAAGAAAATAGGGAAAAGATATGAAAAATGTGGCAGAAATATAAGTTGAATAGTGAAAGGTATTGACAAATATGGAACAAAGGCAAATACAGAAGAAATTGTGAAAAGATATGGAAAATATGGATGAAAGGCAAGTTGAATGTTCAAATGATATGGAAAATATGGAAGAAAGGCAAGTTGCATAGTGAAAAGATATGAAAAATACGGAAGAAAGGCAAGTCAAATAGTGATAAGATATGGACAATGGGGAAGAAAAGTAGGTTGAATAGTGACATGACATGGAAAAACAGTGCAGAAAAGCAAGTCGAATAGTGGTAAGATATGGACAATATGGCAAAAAGACAAGTTGAATAGTGAAAATATATGAAAAATATGGAAGAAAAGTAGGTTGAATAGTGAAATGATATGGAAAATATGGAAGAAAATAGGGAAATGATATGAAAAATACGGAAGAAAAATAAGTTGAATAGTGAAAAGATATGGTAAATATGAAAGAAAGACAAGTTGAATAGTGAAAAGATATGAAAAATAGGGAAGAAAAGTAGGTTGAATAGGGAAATGATATGGAAAATATGGAAGAAAATAGGGAAAAGATATGAAAAATGTGGAAGAAATATAAGTTGAATAGTGAAAGGTATGGACAAATATGGAACAAAGGCAAGTTGAATAGTGAAAAGATATGAAAAATACTGAAGAAAGGCAAGTCGAATAGTGATAAGATATGGACAATGGGGAAGAAAAGTAGGTTGAATAGTGACATGACATGGAAAAATAGTGCAGAAAAGCAAGTCGAATAGTGGTAAGATATGGACAATATGGAAAAAAGACAAGTTGAATAGTGAAAAGATATGAAAAATACGGAAGAAAAGTAGGTTGAATAGTGAAATGATATGGAAAATATGGAAGAAAATAGGGAAATGATATTACAAATACGGAAGAAAAATAAGTTGAATAGTGAAAAGATATGGTAAATATGAAAGAAAGACAAGTTGAATAGTGAAAAGATATGAAAAATAGGGAATAAAGGTAGGTTGAATAGTGAAAGTATATTGAAAATATGGAAGCAAATTGAGAAAAGATATGAAAAATACGGAAGAATAGTGAAAAGATAGGGAAAATACAGAAGAAATTGTGAAAAGATATGGAAAATATGGATGAAAGGCAAGTTGAATGTTCAAATGATATGGAAAATATGGAAGAAAAGTAAGTTGAAATGTGAAATGATATGGACAATATGGAAGAAAGGCAAGTTGAATAGTGAAAAGATATGAAAAATACGGAAGAAAAGTAGCTTGAATAGTGAAATGATATGGAAAATATGGAAGAAAATAGGGAAATGATATTACAAATACGGAAGAAAAATAAGTTGAATAGTGAAAAGATATGGTAAATATGAAAGAAAGACAAGTTGAATAGTGAAAAGATATAAAAAATAGGGAAGAAAAGTAGGTTGAATAGTGAAAAGATATGAAAAATACAGAAGAAATGCAAGGCGAATAGTGATAAGAATATGGACAATATGGAAGAAAAGTCAGTTGAAATGTGAAGTGATATGGACAATATGGAAGAAAGGCAAATTGCATTGTGAAAAGATATGAAAAATACGGAAGAAAAGTAGGTTGAATAGTGAAATAAGGAAAATATGGAAGAAAATAGTGAAAAAATATGAAAAATAGGGAAGAACAGTAGGTTGAATAGTGAAATGATATGGAAAATATGGAAGAAAATAGGGAAAAGATATGAAAAATGTGGAAGAAATATAAGTTGAATAGTGAAAGGTATGGACAAATATGGAACAAAGGCAAGTTGAACAGTGAAAAGATATGAAAAATACTGAAGAAAGGCAAGTCGAATAGTGATAAGATATGCACAATGGGGAAGAAAAGTAGGTTGAATAGTGAAATGACATGGAAAAATAGTGCAGAAAAGCAAGTCGAATAGTGGTAAGATATGGACAATATGGAAAAAATACAAGTTGAATAGTGAAAAGATATGAAAAATACGGAAGAAAAGTAGGTTGAATAGTGAAATGATTTGGAAAATATGGAAGAAAATAGTGAAAAAATATATAAAATAGGGAAGAAAAGTAGGTTGAATAGTGAAATGATACGGAAAATATGGACGAAAATAGGGAAAAGATATAAAAAATGTGGAAGAAATATAAGTTGAATAGTGAAAGGTATGGACAAATATGGAACAAAGGCAAGTTGAATAGTGAAAAGATATGAAAAATACTGAAGAAAGGCAAGTCGAATAGTGATAAGATATGGACAATGGGGAAGAAAAGTAGGTTGAATAGTGAAATGACATGGAAAAATAATGCAGAAAAGCAAGTCGAATAGTGATAAGATATGGACAATATGGAAGAAAGAAAACTTGAATAGTGAAAAAATATGAAAAATAGGGAAGAAAAGTAGGTTGAATAGTGAAATGATATGGAAAATATGGAAGAAAATAGGGAAAAGATATGAAAAATGTGGAAGAAATATAAGTTGAATAGTGAAAGGTATGGACAAATATGGAACAAAGGCAAGTTGAATAGTGAAAAGATATGAAAAATACTGAAGAAAGGCAAGTCGAATAGTGATAAGATATGGACAATGGGGAAGAAAAGTAGGTTGAATAGTGACATGACATGGAAAAATAGTGCAGAAAAGCAAGTCGAATAGTGGTAAGATATGGACAATATGGAAAAAAGACAAGTTGAATAGTGAAAAGATATGAAAAATACGGAAGAAAAGTAGGTTGAATAGTGAAATGATATGGAAAATATGGAAGAAAATAGGGAAATGATATTACAAATACGGAAGAAAATTAGTTGAAGAGTGAAAAGATATGGTAAATATGAAAGAAAGACAAGTTGAATAGTGAAAAGATATGACAAATAGGGAAGAAAAGTAGGTTGAATAGTGAAATGATATGGAAAATATGGAAGAAAGGTAGGTTGAATAGTGAAAGTATATTGAAAATATGGAAGCAAATTGAGAAAAGATATGAAAAATACGGAAGAATAGTGAAAAGATAGGGAAAATACAGAAGAAATTGTGAAAAGATATGGAAAATATGGAAGAAAAGTCAGTTGAAATGTGAAGTGATATGGACAATATGGAAGAAAGGCAAATTGCATAGTGAAAAGATATGAAAAATAGGGAAGAAAAGAAGGTTGAATAGTGAAATGATATGGAAAATATGGAAGAAAATAGTGAAAAAATATGAAAAATAGGGAAGAACAGTAGGTTGAATAGTGAAATGATATGGAAAATATGGAAGAAAATAGGGAAAAGATATGAAAAATGTGGAAGAAATATAAGTTGAATAGTGAAAGGTATGGACAAATATGTAACAAAGGCAAGTTGAATAGTGAAAAGATATGAAAAATACTGAAGAAAGGCAAGTCGAATAGTGATAAGATATGGACAATGGGGAAGAAAAGTAGGTTGAATAGTGAAATGACATGGAAAAATAGTGCAGAAAAGCAAGTCGAATACTGGTAAGATATGGACAATATGGAAAAAATACAAGTTGAATAGTGAAAAGATATGAAAAATACGGAAGAAAAGTAGGTTGAATAGTGAAATGATTTGGAAAATATGGAAGAAAATAGTGAAAAAATATATAAAATAGGGAAGAAAAGTAGGTTGAATAGTGAAATGATACGGAAAATATGGACGAAAATAGGGAAAAGATATAAAAAATGTGGAAGAAATATAAGTTGAATAGTGAAAGGTATGGACAAATATGGAACAAAGGCAAGTTGAATAGTGAAAAGATATGAAAAATACTGAAGAAAGGCAAGTCGAATAGTGATAAGATATGGACAATGGGGAAGAAAAGTAGGTTGAATAGTGAAATGACATGGAAAAATAATGCAGAAAAGCAAGTCGAATAGTGATAAGATATGGACAATATGGAAGAAAGAAAACTTGAATAGTGAAAAAATATGAAAAATAGGGAAGAAAAGTAGGTTGAATAGTGAAATGATATGGAAAATATGGAAGAAAATAGGGAAAAGATATGAAAAATGTGGAAGAAATATAAGTTGAATAGTGAAAGGTATGGACAAATATGGAACAAAGGCAAGTTGAATAGTGAAAAGATATGAAAAATACTGAAGAAAGGCAAGTCGAATAGTGATAAGATATGGACAATGGGGAAGAAAAGTAGGTTGAATAGTGACATGACATGGAAAAATAGTGCAGAAAAGCAAGTCGAATAGTGGTAAGATATGGACAATATGGAAAAAAGACAAGTTGAATAGTGAAAAGATATGAAAAATACGGAAGAAAAGTAGGTTGAATAGTGAAATGATATGGAAAATATGGAAGAAAATAGGGAAATGATATTACAAATACGGAAGAAAATTAGTTGAAGAGTGAAAAGATATGGTAAATATGAAAGAAAGACAAGTTGAATAGTGAAAAGATATGACAAATAGGGAAGAAAAGTAGGTTGAATAGTGAAATGATATGGAAAATATGGAAGAAAGGTAGGTTGAATAGTGAAAGTATATTGAAAATATGGAAGCAAATTGAGAAAAGATATGAAAAATACGGAAGAATAGTGAAAAGATAGGGAAAATACAGAAGAAATTGTGAAAAGATATGGAAAATATGGAAGAAAAGTCAGTTGAAATGTGAAGTGATATGGACAATATGGAAGAAAGGCAAATTGCATAGTGAAAAGATATGAAAAATAGGGAAGAAAAGAAGGTTGAATAGTGAAATGATATGGAAAATATGGAAGAAAATAGTGAAAAAATATGAAAAATAGGGAAGAACAGTAGGTTGAATAGTGAAATGATATGGAAAATATGGAAGAAAATAGGGAAAAGATATGAAAAATGTGGAAGAAATATAAGTTGAATAGTGAAAGGTATGGACAAATATGTAACAAAGGCAAGTTGAATAGTGAAAAGATATGAAAAATACTGAAGAAAGGCAAGTCGAATAGTGATAAGATATGGACAATGGGGAAGAAAAGTAGGTTGAATAGTGAAATGACATGGAAAAATAGTGCAGAAAAGCAAGTCGAATACTGGTAAGATATGGACAATATGGAAAAAATACAAGTTGAATAGTGAAAAGATATGAAAAATACGGAAGAAAAGTAGGTTGAATAGTGAAATGATATGGAAAATATGGAAGAAAATAGGGAAAAGATATGAAAAATGTGGAAGAAATATAAGTTGAATAGTGAAAGGTATGGACAAATATGTAACAAAGGCAAGTTGAATAGTGAAAAGATATGAAAAATACTGAAGAAAGGCAAGTCGAATAGTGATAAGATATGGACAATGGGGAAGAAAAGTAGGTTGAATAGTGAAATGACATGGAAAAATAGTGCAGAAAAGCAAGTCGAATACTGGTAAGATATGGACAATATGGAAAAAATACAAGTTGAATAGTGAAAAGATATGAAAAATACGGAAGAAAAGTAGGTTGAATAGTGAAATGATATGGAAAATATGGAAGAAAATAGGGAAATGATATGAAAAATACGGAAGAAAAATAAGTTGAATAGTGAAAAGATATGGTAAATATGAAAGAAAGACAAGTTGAATAGTGAAAAGATATGAAAAATAGGGAAGAAAAGTAGGTTGAATAGTGAAATGATATGGAAAATATGGAAGAAAATAGGGAAAAGATATGAAAAATGTGGAAGAAATATAAGTTGAATAGTGAAAGGTATGGACAAATATGGAACAAAGGCAAGTTGAATAGTGAAAAGATATGAAAAATACTGAAGAAAGGCAAGTCGAATAGTGATAAGATATGGACAATGGGGAAGAAAAGTAGGTTGAATAGTGACATGACATGGGAAAATAGTGCAGAAAAGCAAGTCGAATAGTGGTAAGATATGGACAATATGGAAAAAAGACAAGTTGAATAGTGAAAAGATATGAAAAATACGGAAGAAAAGTAGGTTGAATAGTGAAATGATATAGAAAATATGGAAGAAAATAGGGAAATGATATTACAAATACGGAAGAAAATTAGTTGAAGAGTGAAAAGATATGGTAAATATGAAAGAAAGAAAAGTTGAATAGTGAAAAGATATGACAAATAAGGGAAGAAAAGTAGGTTGAATAGTGAAATGATATGGAAAATATGGAAGAAAGGTAGGTTGAATAGTGAAAGTATATTGAAAATATGGAAGCAAATTGAGAAAAGATATGAAAAATACGGAAGAATAGTGAAAAGATAGGGAAAATACAGAAGAAATTGTGAAAAGATATGGAAAATATGGAAGAAAAGTCAGTTGAAATGTGAAGTGATATGGACAATATGGAAGAAAGGCAAATTGCATAGTGAAAAGATATGAAAAATACGGAAGAAAAGAAGGTTGAATAGTGAAATGATATGGAAAATATGGAAGAAAATAGTGAAAAAATATGAAAAATAGGGAAGAACAGTATGTTGAATAGTGAAATGATATGGAAAATAGGGAAGAAAATAGGGAAAAGATATGAAAAATGTGGAAGAAATATAAGTTGAATAGTGAAAGGTATGGACAAATATGGAACAAAGGCAAGTTGAATAGTGAAAAGATATGAAAAATACTGAAGAAAGGCAAGTCGAATAGTGATAAGATATGGACAATGGGGAAGAAAAGTAGGTTGAATAGTGAAATGATATGGAAAAATAGTGCAGAAAAGCAAGTCGAATAGTGGTAAGATATGGACAATATGGAAAAAAGACAAGTTGAATAGTGAAAAGATATGAAAAATACGGAAGAAAAGTAGGTTGAATAGTGAAATGATATGGAAAATATGGAAGAAAATAGGGAAATGATATGAAAAATACGGAAGAAAAATAAGTTCAATAGTGAAAAGATATGGTAAATATGAAAGAAAGACAAGTTGAATAGTGAAAAGATATGAAAAATACGGAAGAAAAGTAGGTTGAATGATGAAATGATATGGAAAATACGGAAGAATAGTGAAAAGATAGGGAAAATACAGAAGAAATTGTGAAAAGATATGGAAAATATGGAAGAAAAGTCAGTTGAAATGTGAAGTGATATGGACAATATGGAAGAAAGGCAAGTTGCATAGTGAAAAGATATGAAAAATACGGAAGGAAAGTAGGTTGAATAGTGAAATGATATAGAAAATATGGAAGAAAATAGGGAAAAGATATGAAAAATGTGGCAGAAATATAAGTTGAATAGTGAAAGGTATTGACAAATATGGAACAAAGGCAAATACAGAAGAAATTGTGAAAAGATATGGAAAATATGGATGAAAGGCAAGTTGAATGTTCAAATGATATGGAAAATATGGAAGAAAGGCAAGTTGCATAGTGAAAAGATATGAAAAATACGGAAGAAAGGCAAGTCAAATAGTGATAAGATATGGACAATGGGGAAGAAAAGTAGGTTGAATAGTGACATGACATGGAAAAACAGTGCAGAAAAGCAAGTCGAATAGTGGTAAGATATGGACAATATGGCAAAAAGAAAGTGGAATAGTGAAAATATATGAAAAATATGGAAGAAAAGTAGGTTGAATAGTGAAATGATATGGAAAATATGGAAGAAAATAGGGAAATGATATGAAAAATACGGAAGAAAAATAAGTTGAATAGTGAAAAGATATGGTAAATATGAAAGAAAGACAAGTTGAATAGTGAAAAGATATGAAAAATAGGGAAGAAAAGTAGGTTGAATAGTGAAATGATATGGAAAATATGGAAGAAAATAGGGAAAAGATATGAAAAATACGAAGAAAAATAAGTTGAAAAGGGAAAAGGTATGGAAAATATGATATGGACAAATATGGAACAAAGGCAAGTTGAATAGTGAAAAGATATGGACAATGGGGTAGAGAAGTTGGTTGAATAGTGAAATGACATGGAAAAATAGGGCAGAAAAGCAAGTCGAATAGTGGTAAGATATGGACAATATGGAAAAAAGACAAGTTGAATAGTGAAAAGATATGAAATATTGGGAAGAAAAGTAGGTTGAATAGTGAAATGATATGGAAAATATGGAAAAGATATGAAAAATACGAAGAAAAATAAGTTGAATAGGGAAAAGGTATGGAAAATATGATATGGACAAATATGGAACAAAGGCAAGTTGAATAGTGAAAAGATATGAAAAATACGGAAGAAATGCAAGGCGAATAGTGATAAGATATGGACAATATGGATGAAAAGTCAGTTGAAATGTGAAGTGATATGGACAATATGGAAGAAAGGCAAGTTGAATAGTGAAAATATATGAAAAATATGGAAGAAAGGTAGGTTGAATACTGAAAGTATATTAAAAATATGGAAGCAAATTGGGAAAAGATATGAAAAATACGTAAGAATAGTGAAAAGATATAGAAAATACAGAAGAAATTGTGAAAAAATCTGGAAAATATGGAAGAAAGGCAAGTTGAATATTCAAATGATATGGAAAATATTGAAGAAAAGTAAGTTGAAATGTGAAATGATATGGACAATATGGAAGAAAGGCAAGTTGAATAGTGAAAAGATATGAAAAATACGGAAGAAAAGTAGGTTGAATAGTGAAATGATTTGGAAAATATGGAAGAAAATAGTGAAAAAATATGAAAAATAGGGAAGAAAAGTAGGTTGAATAGTGAAATGATACGGAAAATATGGACGAAAATAGGGAAAAGATATCAAAAATGTGGAAGAAATATAAGTTGAATAGTGAAAGGTATGGACAAATATGGAACAAAGGCAAGTTGAATAGTGAAAAGATATGAAAAATACTGAAGAAAGGCAAGTCGAATAGTGATAAGATATGGACAATGGGGAAGAAAAGTAGGTTGAATAGTGAAATGACATGGAAAAATAATGCAAAAAAGAAAGTCGAATAGTGATAAGATATGGACAATATGGAAGAAAGACAACTTGAATAGCGAAAAAATATGAAAAATAGGGAAGAAAAGTAGGTTGAATAGTGAAATGATATGGAAAATATGGAAGAAAATAGTGAAAAAATATGAAAAATAGGGAAGAAAAGTAGGTTGAATAGTGAAATGATACGGAAAATATGGAAGAAAATAGTGAAAAGATAAGAAAAATATGGAAGAAATATAAGTTGAATAGTGAAAAGGTATGGACAAATATGGAACAAAGGCAAGTTGAATAGTGAAAGTATATTGAAAATATGGAAGCAAATTGGGAAAAAATATGAAAAATACGGAAGAATAGTAAAAAGATAGGGAAAATACAGAAGAAATTGTGAAAAGATATGGAAAATATGGAAGAAAGGCAAGCTGAATAGTGAAATAATATGGAAGTTATGGAAAAAAAATCAGTTGAAATGTGAAGTGATATGGACAATATGGAAGAAAGGCAAGTTGCCTAGTGAAATGATATGGAAAATATGGAAGAAAATAGTGAAAAAATATGAAAAATAGGGAAGAAAAGCAGGTTGAATAATGAAATGATATGGAAAATAAGGACGAAAATAGGGAAAAGATATAAAAAATGTGGAAGAAATATAAGTTGAATAGTGAAAGGTATGGACAAATATGGAACAAAGGCAAGTTGAATAGTGAAAAGATATGAAAAATACTGAAGAAAGGCAAGTCGAATAGTGATAAGATATGGACAATGGGGAAGAAAAGTAGGTTGAATAGTGAAATGACATGGAAAAATAATGCAGAATAGCAAGTCGAATAGTGGTAAGATATGGACAATATGGAAAAAAGACAAGTTGAATAGTGAAAAGATATGAAAAATACGGAAGAAAAGTAGGTTGAATAGTGAAATGATATGGAAAATATGGAAGAAAATAAAGTTGAATAGTGAAAAGATATGGTAAATATGAAAGATAGAAAAGTTGAATAGTGAAAAGATATGAAAAATAGGGAAGAAAAGTAGGTTGAATAGTGAAAAGATATGAAAAATAGGGAAGAAAAGTAGGTTGAATAGTGAAATGATATGGAAAATATGGAAGAAAATAGGGAAAAGATATGAAAAATACGGAAGAAAAATAAGTTGAATAGGGAAAAGGTATGGAAAATATGATATGGACAAATATGGAACAAAGGCAAGTTGAATAGTGATAAGATATGAAAAATACTGAAGAAAGGCAAGTCGAATATGATAAGATATGGACAATGGGGAAGAAAAGTAGGTTGAATAGTGAAATGACATGGAAAAATAGTGCAGAAAAGCAAGTCGAATAGTGGTAAGATATGGACAATATGGAAAAAAGACAAGTTGAATAGTGAAAAGATATGAAAAATACGGAAGAAAAGTAGGTTGAATAGTGAAATGATATGGAAAATATGGAAGAAAATAGGGAAATGATATTACAAATACGGAAGAAAAATAAGTTCAATAGTGAAAAGATATGGTAAATATGAAAGAAAGACAAGTTGAATAGTGAAAAGATATGAAAAATAGGGAAGAAAAGTAGGTTGAATAGTGATAAGATATGGACAATGGGGAAGAAAAGTAGGTTGAATTGTGAAATGACATGGAAAAATAGGGCAGAAAAGCAAGTCGAATAGTGGTAAGATATGGACAATATGGAAGAAAACTATGTTGAATAGTGAAATGATATGGAAAAATAGGCCAGAAAGGCAAGTCGAATAGTCATAAGATATGGACAATATGGAAGAAAGACAAGTTGAATAGTGAAAAGATATGAAAAATACGGAAGAAAAGTAGGTTGAATAGTGAAATGATATGGAAAATATGGAAGAAATGAAATGAAAAATACGGAAGAAAAATAAGTTGAATAGTGAAAAGACATGGTAAATATGAAAGAAAGACACATTGAATAGTGGAAAGATATGAAAAATAGGGAAGAAAAGTAGGTTGAATAGTGAAATGATATGGAAAATATGGAAGAAAATAGGGAAAAGATATGAAAAATACGGAAGAAAAATAAGTTGAATAGGGAAAAGGTATGGAAAATATGATATGGACAAATATGGAACAAAGGCAAGTTGAATAGTGAAAAGATATGAAAAATACGGAAGAAATGCAAGGCGAATAGTGATAAGATATGGACAATATGGAAAAAAAGTCAGTTGAAATGTGAAGTGATATGGACAATATGGAAGAAAGGCAAATCGAAAAGTCATAAGATATGGACAATATGGAAGAAAGACAAGATGAATAGTGAAAAGATATGAAAAATACGATAGAAAGGCAATTCGAATAGTGATAAGATATCGAGAATATGGAAGAAAGGCAAGTTGAATAGTGAAATGATATGGACAATATGGAAGAAAAGTCAGTTGAAATGTGAAGTGATATGGACAATATGGAAGAAAGGCAAGTTGAATAGCGACAAAATATGAAAAATAGGGAAGAAAAGTAGGTTGAATAGTGAAATGATATGGACAATATGGTAGAAAATAGGGAAAAGATATGAAAAATATGGAAGAAATATAAGTTGAATAGTGAAACGGTATGGACAAATATGGAACAAAGGCAAGTTGAATAGTGAAAAGATATGAAAAATACGGAAGAAAGCCAGGTCGAATAGTGATAAGATATAGACAATGGGGAAGAAAAGTAGGTGGAATAGTGAAATGACATGGAAAAATAGTGCAGAAAAGCAAGACGAATAGTGGTAAGATATGGACAATATGGAAAAAAGACAAGTTGAATAGTGAAAAGATATGAAAAATACGGAAGAAAAGTAGGTTGAATAGTGAAATGATATGAAAAATACGGAAGAAAAATAAGTTGAATACTGAAAAGATATGGTAAATATGAAAGAAATACAAGTTGAATAGTGAAAAGATATGAAAAATAGGGAAGAAAAGTAGATTGAATAGTGAAATGATATGGCAAATATGGAAGAAAATCGGGAAAAGATATGAAAAATACGGAAGAAAAATAAGTTGAAGAGGGAAAAGATATGAAAAATACGGAAGAAAGGCAAGTCGAATAGTGATAAGATATGGACAATGGGGAAGAAAAGTAGGTTGAATTGTGAAATGACATGGAAAAATAGGGCAGAAAAGCAAGTCGAATAGTGGTAAGATATGGACAATATGGAAGAAAACTAGGTTGAATAGTGAAATGATATGGAAAAATAGGGTAGAAAGGCAAGTCGAATAGTCATAAGATATGGACAATATGGAAGAAAGACAAGTTGAATAGTTAAAAGATATGAAAAATACGGAAGAAAAGTAGGTTGAATAGTGAAATGATATGGAAAATATGGAAGAAATGATATGAAAAATACGGAAGAAAAATAAGTTGAATAGTGAAAAGACATGGTAAATATGAAAGAAAGACACGTTGAATAGTGGAAAGATATGAAAAATAGGGAAGAAAAGTAGGTTGAATAGTGAAATGATATGGAAAATATGGAAGAAAATAGGGAAAAGATATGAAAAATACGGAAGAAAAATAAGTTGAATAGAGAAAAGGTATGGAAAATATGATATGGACAAATATGGAACAAAAGCAAGTTGAATAGTGAAAAGATATGAAAAATACGGAAGAAATGCAAGGCGAATAGTGATAAGATATGGACAATATGGAAAAAAAGTCAGTTGAAATGTGAAGTGATATGGACAATATGGAAGAAAGGCAAATCGAATAGTCATAAGATATGGACAATATGGAAGAAAGACAAGATGAATAGTGAAAAGATATGAAAAATACGATAGAAAGGCAAGTCGAATAGTGATAAGATATCGAGAATATGGAAGAAAAGTCAATTGAAATGTGAAGTGATATGGACAATATGGCAGAAAGGCAAGTCGAATAGTGATAAGATATGGACAATATGGAAGAAAGACAACTTGAATAGTGAACAAATATGAAAAATAGGGAAGAAAAGTAGGTTGAATAGTGAAATGATATGGAAAATATGGAAGAAAATAGGGAAAAGATATGAAAAATATGGAAGAAATATAAGTTGAATAGTGAAATGATATGGACAAATAGGGCAGAAAGGCAAGTCGAATAGTCATAAGATATGGACAATATGGAGGAAGCACAAGATGAATAGTGAAAAGATATGAAAAATACGGAAGAAAGGCAGGTCGAATAGTGATAAGATATGGACAATGGGGAAGAAAAGTAGGTTGAATAGTGAAATGACATGGAAAAATAGTGCAGAAAAGCAAGTCGAAGAGTGGTAAGATATGGACAATATGAAAAAAAGACAAGTTGAATAGTGAAAAGATATGAAAAATACGGAAGAAAAATAAGTTGAATAGGGAAAAGGTATGGAAAATATGATATGGAAAAATATGGAACAAAGGCAAGTTGAATAGTGAAAAGATATGAAAAATACGATAGAAAGGCAAGTCGAATAGTGATAAGATATGGATAATATGGAAGAAAAGTCAATTGAAATGTGAAGTGATATGGACAATATGGAAGAAAGGTAGGTTGAATAGTGAAAGTATATTGAAAATATGGAAGCAAATTGAGAAAAGATATGAAAAATACGGAAGAATAGTGAAAAGATAGGGAAAATACAGAAAAAATTGTGAAAAGATATGGAAAATATGGATGAAAGGTAAGTTGAATGTTCAAATGATATGGAAAATATGGAAGAAAAGTAAGTTGCATAGTGAAAAGATATGAAAAATACGGAAGAAAGGCAAGTCAAATAGTGATAAGATATGGACAAAGTGGAAGAAAAGTAGGTTGAATAGTGACATGACATGGAAAAACAGTGCAGAAAAGCAAGTCGAATAGTGGTAAGATATGGACAATATGGCAAAAAGACAAGTTGAATAGTGAAAATATATGAAAAATACGGAAGAAAAGTAGGTTGAATAGTGAAATGATATGGAAAATATGGAAGAAAATAGGGAAATGATATGAAAAATACGGAAGAAAAATAAGTTGAATAGTGAAAAGATATGGTAAATATGAAAGAAAGACAAGTTGAATAGTGAAAAGATATGAAAAATAGGGAAGAAAAGTAGGTTGAATAGTGAAATGATATGGAAAATATGGAAGAAAATAGGGAAAAGATATGAAAAATACGAAGAAAAATAAGTTGAAAAGGGAAAAGGTATGGAAAATATGATATGGACAAATATGGAACAAAGGCAAGTTGAATAGTGAAAACATATGGACAATGGGGTAGAGAAGTTGGTTGAATAGTGAAATGACATGGAAAAATAGGGCAGAAAAGCAAGTCGAATAGTGGTAAGATATGGACAATATGGAAAACAGACAAGTTGAATAGTGAAAAGATATGAAAAATGGGGAAGAAAAGTAGTTTGAATAGTGAAATGACATGGAAAAATAGGGCAGAAAAGCAAGTCGAATAGTGGTAAGATATGAACAATATGGAAAAAAGACAAGTTGAGTAGTGAAAAGATATGAAAAATACGGAAGAAAAATAAGTTGAATAGTGCAAAGATATGGAAAATGTGGAAGAAAGTCAGTTGACTAGTGATAAGATATGGAAAATATGAAAGAAATGCAAGTTGAATACTGAAATGATATGGAAAAATATGAAAGAAAAGTAAGTTGAAATGTGAAATAATATGGAAAATACGGAAGAAAGGCAAGTCGAATAGTGATAAGATATGGATAAGATAGAAGAAAGGCAAGTTGAAAATATGGAAGAAAAGTAGGTTGAAGAGTGAAATGATATGGAAGAAAATAGGGAAAAGATATGAAAAATAGGGAAAAAATAGGGAAAATTCTGAAATGATATGGAAAATATGGAAGAAAGGCAAGTCGAATAGTGAAAACATTTGGACAATATGGAATAAAAACAAGTTGAATAGTGAAAAGATAGGGAAAATATGGAAGAAAAGAAGGAAAGATATGAAAAATGCGGAAGAAAATAGTGAAAAGATACGGAAAATAAAGAAGAAAGGCAAGTTGAATAGTGAAATGATATGAAAAATATGAAAGAAAAGTAAGTTAAAATGTGAAATGATATGGTAAATATTGCAGAAAATAGTGAAAAGATATGAAAAATACGGAAGAAAGGTAGATTGAATACTGAAAATATATCAAAAATATGGAAACAAATTGGGAAAAGATATGAAAAATACGGAATAATAGTGAAAAGATAGGGAAAATACAGAAGAAACTGTGAAAAGGTCTGGAAAATATGGAAGAAAGGCATGTTGAATATTCAAATGATATGGAAAATATGGAAGAAAAGTAAGTTGAAATGTGAAATGATAAGGACAATATGGAAGAAAGGAAAGTTGAATAGTGAAAAGATATGAAAAATACGGAAGAAAGGCAGGTCGAATAGTGATAAGATATGGACAATGGGGAAGAAAAGTAGGTTGAATAGTGAAATGACATGGAAAAATAGTGCAGAAAAGCAAGTCGAAGAGTGGTAAGATATGGACAATATGAAAAAAAGACAAGTTGAATAGTGAAAAGATATGAAAAATACGGAAGAAAAATAAGTTGAATAGGGAAAAGGCATGGAAAATATGATATGGAAAAATATGGAACAAAGGCAAGTTGAATAGTGAAAAGATATGAAAAATACGATAGAAAGGCAAGTCGAATAGTGATAAGATATGGATAATATGGAAGAAAAGTCAATTGAAATGTGAAGTGATATGGACAATATGGAAGAAAGGCAAGTTGAATAGTGAAAAGATATGAAAAATACGGAAGAAAGGCAAGTCGAATAGTGATAAGATATGGACAATATGGAAGAAAAGTCAGTTGAAATGTGAAGTGATATGGACAATATGGAAGAAAGGCAAGTTGAATAGTGAAAAGATATGAAAAATGGGGAAGAAAAGTAGTTTGAATAGTGAAATGACATGGAAAAATAGGGCAGAAAAGCAAGTCGAATAGTGGTAAGATATGAACAATATGGAAAAAAGACAAGTTGAGTAGTGAAAAGATATGAAAAATACGAAGAAAAATAAGTTGAATAGTGCAAAGATATGGAAAATGTGGAAGAAAGTCAGTTGAATAGTGATAAGATATGGACAATATGAAAGAAATGCAAGTTGAATACTGAAATGATATGGAAAAATATGAAAGAAAAGTAAGTTGAAATGTGAAATAATATGGAAAATACGGAAGAAAGGCAAGTCGAATAGTGAAAAGATATGGATAAGATAGAAGAAAGCCAAGTTGAAAATATGGAAGAAAAGTAGGTTGAAGAGTGAAATGATATGGAAGAAAATAGGGAAAAGATATGAAAAATAGTGAAAAAATAGGGAAAATTCTGAAATGATATGGAAAATATGGAAGAAAGGCAAGTCGAATAGTGAAAACATTTGGACAATATGGAATAAAGACAAGTTGAATAGTGAAAAGATAGGGAAAATATGGAAGAAAAGAAGGAAAGATATGAAAAATGCGGAAGAAAATAGTGAAAAGATACGGAAAATAAAGAAGAAAGGCAAGTTAAATAGTGAAATGATATGAAAAATATGAAAGAAAAGTAAGTTAAAATGTGAAATGATATGGTAAATATGACAGAAAATAGTGAAAAGATATGAAAAATAGGGAAGAAAGGTAGGTTGAATACTGAAAATATATAAAAAATATGGAAGCAAATTGGGAAAAGATATGAAAAATATAAAGAATAGTGAAAAGATAGGGAAAATACAGAAGAAATTGTGAAAAGGTCTGGAAAATATGGAAGAAAGGCATGTTGAATATTCAAATGATATGGAAAATATGGAAGAAAAGTAAGTTGAAATGTGAAATGATAAGGACAATATGGAAGAAAGGCAAGTTGAATAGTGAAAAGATATGAAAAATACGGAAGAAAGGTAGGTTGAATAGTGAAAGTATATTGAAATATGGAAAGAAATTGGGAAAAGATATGAAAAATACGGAAGAATAGTGAAAAGATAGGGAAAATACAGAAGAAATTGTGAAAAGATATGAAAAATATGGAGGAAAGGCAAGTTGAATAGTGAAATGATATGGAAAATATGGAAGAAAAGTCAGTTGAAATGTGAAGTGATATGGACATTATGGAAGAAAGGCAAGTTGAATAGTGAAAAGATATGAAAAATACGGAAGAAAGGCAGGTCGAATAGTGATAAGATATGGACAATGGGGAAGAAAAGTAGGTTGAAGAGTGAAATGACATGGAAAAATAGTGCAGAAAAGCAAGTCGAATAGTGGTAAGATATGGACAATATGGAACAAAGACAAGTTGAATAGTGAAAAGATATGAAAAATACTGAAGAAAAGTAGGTTGTATAGTGAAATGATATGAAAAATACGGAAGAAAAATAAGTTGAATAGTGAAAAGATATGGTAAATATGAAAGAAAGACAAGTTGAAGAGTGAAAAGATATGAAAAATAGGGAAGAAAAGTAGGTTGAATAGTGAAATGATATGGCAAATATGGAAGAAAATCGGGAAAAGATATGAAAAATACGGAAGAAAAATAAGTTGAATAGGGAAAAGGTATGGAAAATATGATATGGACAAATATGGAACAAAGGCAAGTTGAATAGTGAAAAGATATGAAAAATACGGAAGAAATGCAAGGCGAATAGTGATAAGATATGGACAATATGGAAGAAAAGTCAATTGAAATGTGAAGTGATATGGACAATATGGAAGAAAGGCAAGTTGAATAGTGAAAAGATATGAAAAATATGGAATAAAAGTAGGTTGATAAGTGAAATGATATGGAAAAATATGGAAGAAATGCATGTTGAATATTCAAATGATATGGAAAATATGGAAGAAAAGTAAGTTAAAATGTGAAATGATAAGGACAATATGGAAGAAAGGCAAGTTGAATAGTGAAAAGATATGAAAAATACGAAAGAAAAGTAGGTTGAATAGTAAAATGATATGGAAAATATGGAAGAAAATAGGGAAATGATATGAAAAATACGGAAGAAAAATAAGTTGAATAGTGAAAAGACATGGTAAATATGATATGGACAAATATGGAACAAAGGCAAGTTGAATAGTGAAAAGATATGAAAAATACGGAAGAACTGCAAGGCGAATAGTGATAAGATATGGACAATATGGAAGAAAAGTCAATTGAAATGTGAAGTGATATGGACAATATGGGAGAAAGGCAAGTTGAATAGTAAAAAGATATGAAAAATATGGAATAAAAGTAGGTTGATTAGTGAAATGATATGGAAAAATAGGGCAGAAAGGCAAGGCGAATAGTCATAAGATATGGACAATATGGAAGAAAGACAAGTTGAATAGTGAAAAGATATGAAAAATACTATAGAAAGGCAAGTCGAATAGTGATAAGATATCGAGAATATGGAAGAAAAGTCAATTGAAATGTGAAGTGATATGGACAATATGGAAGAAAGGCAAGCCGAATAGTGATAAGATATGGACAATATGGAAGAAAGACAACTTGAATAGTGAACAAATATGAAAAATAGGGAAGAAAAGTAGGCTGAATAGTGAAATGATATGGAAAATATGGAAGAAAATAGTGAAAAGATATGAAAAATATGGAAGAAATATAAGTTGAATAGTGAAAAGATATGGACAAATATGATAGAAAGGAAAGTTGAATAATGAAAAGATATGAAAAATATGGAAGAAAGTATGTTGAATAGTGAAATGATATGGATAAATATGACAGAAAGGCAAGTCGAATAGTCATAAGATATGGACAATATGGAAGAAAGACAAGTTGAATAGTGAAAAGATATGAAAAATACGGAAGAAAGGCAGGTCGAATAGTGATAAGATATGGACAATGGGGAAGAAAAGTAGGTTGAATAGTGAAATGACATGGAAAAAGAGTGCAGAAAAGGAAGTCGAATAGTGATAAGATATGGACAATATGACAAAAAGACAAGTTGAATAGTGAAAAGATATGAAAAATACGGAAGAATTATAAGTTGAATAGTGAAAAGGTATGGACAAATATGGAACAAAGGCAAGTTGAATAGTGAAAAGGTATGGACAAATATGGAACAAAGGCAAGTTGAATAGTGAAAAGATATGGACAATATGGAAGAAAGACAAGTTGAATAGTGCAAAGATATGGAAAATGTGGAAGAAAGTCAGTTGAATAGTGAAAAGATATGGAAAATATGAAAGAAATGCAAGTTGAATACTGAAATGATATGGAAAAATATGAAAGAAAAGTAAGTTGAAATGTGAAATAATATGGAAAATACGGAAGAAAGGCAAGTCGAATAGTGATAAGATATGGATAAGATAGAAGAAAGGCAAGTTGAAAATATGGAAGAAAAGTAGGTTGAAGAGTGAAATGATATGGAAGAAAATAGGGAAAAGATATGAAAAATAGTGAAAAAATAGGGAAAATTCTGAAATGATATGGAAAATATGGAAGAAAGGCAAGTCGAATAGTGAAAACATTTGGACAATATGGAATAAAGACAAGTTGAATAGTGAAAAGATAGGGAAAATATGGAAGAAAAGAAGGAAAGATATGAAAAATGCGGAAGAAAATAGTGAAAAGATACGGAAAATAAAGAAGAAAGGCAAGTTGTATGGTGAAATGATATGAAAAATATGAAAGAAAAGTAAGTTAAATTGTGAAATGATATGGTAAATATGACAGAAAATAGTGAAAAGATATGAAAAATACGGAAGAAAGGTAGGTTGAATACTGAAAATATATCAAAAATATGGAAGCAAATTGGGAAAAGATATGAAAAATATAAAGAATAGTGAAAAGATAGGGAAAATACAGAAGAAATTGTGAAAAGGTCTGGAAAATATGGAAGAAAGGCATGTTGAATATTCAAATGATATGGAAAATATGGAAGAAAAGTAAGTTGAAATGTGAAATGATAAGGACAATATGGAAGAAAGGCAAGTTGAATAGTGAAAAGATATGAAAAATAAGGAAGAAAGGTAGGTTGAATAGTGAAAGTATATTGAAATATGGAAAGAAATTGGGAAAAGATATGAAAAATACGGAAGAATAGTGAAAAGATAGGGAAAATACAGAAGAAATTGTGAAAAGATATGGAAAATATGGAGGAAAGGCAAGTTGAATAGTGAAATGATATGGAAAATATGGAAGAAAAGTCAGTTGAAATGTGAAGTGATATGGACATTATGGAAGAAAGGCAAGTTGAATAGTGAAAAGATATGAAAAAAACGGAAGAAAGGCAGGTCGAATAGTGATAAGATATGGACAATGGGGAAGAAAAGTAGGTTGAAGAGTGAAATGACATGGAAAAATAGTGCAGAAAAGCAAGTCGAATAGTGGTAAGATATGGACAATATGGAACAAAGACAAGTTGAATAGTGAAAAGATATGAAAAATACTGAAGAAAAGTAGGTTGTATAGTGAAATGATATGAAAAATACGGAAGAAAAATAACTTGAATAGTGAAAAGATATGGTAAATATGAAAGAAAGACAAGTTGAAGAGTGAAAAGATATGAAAAATAGGGAAGAAAAGTAGGTTGAATAGTGAAATGATATGGAAAATATGGAAGAAAATCGGGAAAAGATATGAAAAATACGGAAGAAAAATAAGTTGAATAGGGAAAAGGTATGGAAAATATGATATGGACAAATATGGAACAAAGGCAAGTTGAATAGTGAAAAGATATGAAAAATACGGAAGAAATGCAAGGCGAATAGTGATAAGATATGGACAATATGGAAGAAAAGTCAATTGAAATGTGAAGTGATATGGACAATATGGAAGAAAGGCAAGTTGAATAGTGAAAAGATATGAAAAATATGGAATAAAAGTAGGTTGATTAGTGAAATGATATGGAAAAATATGGAAGAAAGGCATGTTGAATATTCAAATGATATGGAAAATATGGAAGAAAAGTAAGTTAAAATGTGATAAGATATGGACAGTATGGAAAAAAGACATGTTGAATAGTGAAAAGATATGAAAATTAGGGAAGAAAAGTAGGTTGAATAGTGAAATGATATGGAAAATATGTAAGAAAATAGGGAAAAGATATGAAAAATACGGAAGAAAAATAAGTTGAATAGGGAAAAGGTATGGAAAATATGATATGGAAAAATATGGAACAAAGGCAAGTTGAACAGTGAAAAGATATGAAAAATACGATAGAAAGTCAAGTCGAATAGTGATAAGATATGGACAATATGGAAGAAAAGTCAGTTGAAATGTGAAGTGATATGGACAATATGGAAGAAAGGCAAGTTGAATAGTGAAAAGATATGATAAATGGGGAAGAAAAGTAGTTTGAATAGTGAAATGACATGGAAAAATAGGGCAGAAAAGCAAGTCGAATAGTGGTAAGATATGAACAATATGGAAAAAAGACAAGTTGAGTAGTGAAAATATATGGAAAATACGGAAGAAAAATAAGTTGAATAGTGCAAAGATATGGAAAATGTGGAAGAAAGTCAGTTGAATAGTGAAAAGATATGGAAAATATGAAAGAAATGCAAGTTGAATACTGAAATGATATGGAAAAATATGAAAGAAAAGTAAGTCGAAATGTGAAATAATATGGAAAATACGGAAGAAAGGCAAGTCGAATAGTGATAAGATATGGATAAGATAGAAGAAAGGCAAGTTGAAAATATGGAAGAAAAGTAGGTTGAAGAGTGAAATGATATGGAAGAAAATAGGGAAAAGATATGAAAAATAGTGAAAAAATAGGGAAAATTCTGAAATGATATGGAAAATATGGAAGAAAGGCAAGTCGAATAGTGAAAACATTTGGACAATATGGAATAAAGACAAGTTGAATAGTGAAAAGATAGGGAAAATATGGAAGAAAAGAAGGAAAGATATGAAAAATGCGGAAGAAAATAGTGAAAAGATACGGAAAATAAAGAAGAAAGGCAAGTTGAATAGTGAAATGATATGAAAAATATGAAAGAAAAGTAAGCTAAATTGTGAAATGATATGGTAAATATGACAGAAAATAGTGAAAAGATATGAAAAATACGGAAGAAAGGTAGGTTGGATACTGAAAATATATCAAAAATATGGAAGCAAATTGGGAAAAGATATGAAAAATATAAAGAATAGTGAAAAGATAGGGAAAATACAGAAGAAATTGTGAATAGGTCTGGAAAATATGGAAGAAAGGCATGTTGAATATTCAAATGATATGGAAAATATGGAAGAAAAGTAAGTTGAAATGTGAAATGATAAGGACAATATGGAAGAAAGGCAAGTTGAATAGTGAAAAGATATGAAAAATAAGGAAGAAAGGTAGGTTGAATAGTGAAAGTATATTGAAATATGGAAAGAAATTGGGAAAAGATATGAAAAATACGGAAGAATAGTGAAAAGATAGGGAAAATACAGAAGAAATTGTGAAAAGATATGGAAAATATGGAGGAAAGGCAAGTTGAATAGTGAAATGATATGGAAAATATGGAAGAAAAGTCAGTTGAAATGTGAAGTGATATGGACATTATGGAAGAAAGGCAAGTTGAATAGTGAAAAGATATGAAAAATACGGAAGAAAGGCATGTCGAATAGTGATAAGATATGGACAATGGGGAAGAAAGGTAGGTTGAAGAGTGAAATGACATGGAAAAATTGTGCAGAAAAGCAAGTCGAATAGTGGTAAGATATGGACAATATGGAACAAAGACAAGTTGAATAGTGAAAAGATATGAAAAATACTGAAGAAAAGTAGGTTGTATAGTGAAATGATATGAAAAATACGGAAGAAAAATAAGTTGAATAGTGAAAAGTTATGGTAAATATGAAAGAAAGACAAGTTGAAGAGTGAAAAGATATGAAAAATAGGGAAGAAAAGTAGGTTGAATAGTGAAATGATATGGCAAATATGGAAGAAAATCGGGAAAAGATATGAAAAATACGGAAGAAAAATAAGTTGAATAGGGAAAAGGTATGGAAAATATGATATGGACAAATATGGAACAAAGGCAAGTTGAATAGTGAAAAGATATGAAAAATACGGAAGAAATGCAAGGCGAATAGTGATAAGATATGGACAATATGGAAGAAAAGTCAATTGAAATGTGAAATGACATGGAAAAATAGTGCAGAAAAGGAAGTCGAATAGTGATAAGATATGGACAATATGAAAAAAAGACAAGTTGAATAGTGAAAAGATATGAAAAATACGGAAGAATTATAAGTTGAATAGTGAAAAGGTATGGACAAATATGGAACAAAGGCAAGTTGAATAGTGAAAAGGTATGGACAAATATGGAACAAAGGCAAGTTGAATAGTGAAAAGATATGGACAATATGGAAGAAAGACAACTTGAATAGTGAAAAAATATGAAAAATAGGAAAGAAAAGTAGGTTGAATAGTGAAATGATATGGAAAATACGGAAGAAAATAGGGAAAAGATATGAAAAATATGGACGAAATATAAGTTGAATAGTGAAAAGGTATGGACAAATATGGAACAAAGGCAAGTTGAATAGTGAAAAGATATGAAAAATACGGAAGAAAGTCAAGTCAAATAGTGATAAGATATGGACAGTATGGAAAAAAGACATGTTGAATAGTGAAAAGATATGAAAAATACGGAAGAAAAGTAGGTTGAATAGTGAAATGATATGGAAAATATGGAAGAAAATAGGGAAAAGATATGAAAAATACGGAAGAAAAATAAGTTGAATAGGGAAAAGGTATGGAAAATATGATATGGAAAAATATGGAACAAAGGCAAGTTGAACAGTGAAAAGATATGAAAAAGACGATAGAAAGGCAAGTCGAATAGTGATAAGATATGGATAATATGGAAGAAAAGTCAATTGAAATGTGAAGTGATATGGACAATATGAAAGAAAGGCAAGTTGAATAGTGAAAAGATATGGTAAATATGAAAGAAAAGTAGGTTGAATAGTGAAATGATATGGAAAAATAGGGCAGAAAAGCAAGTCGAATAGTGGTAATATATGGACATTATGGAAAAAAGACAAGTTGAATAGTGAAAAGATATGAAAAATACGGAAGAAAGGCAAGTCAAATAGTGATAAGATATGGACAGTATGGAAAAAAGACATGTTGAATAGTGAAAAGATATGAAAAATAGGGAAGAAAAGTAGGTTGAATAGTGAAATGATATGGAAAATATGGAAGAAAATAGGGAAAAGATATGAAAAATACGGAAGAAAAATAAGTTGAATAGTGATAAGATATGGACAATATGGAAGAAAAGTCAGTTGAAATGTGAAGTGATATGGACAATATGGAAGAAAGGCAAGTTGAATAGTGAAAAGATATGAAAAATGGGGAAGAAAAGTAGTTTGAATAGTGAAATGACATGGAAAATTAGGGCAGAAAAGCAAGTCGAATAGTGGTAAGATATGAACAATATGGAAAAAAGACAAGTTGAGTAGTGAAAAGATATGGAAAATACGGAAGAAAAATAAGTTGAATAGTGCAAAGATATGGAAAATGTGGAAGAAAGTCAGTTGAATAGTGATAAGATATGGAAAATATGAAAGAAATGCAAGTTGAATACTGAAATGATATGGAAAAATATGAAAGAAAAGTAAGTTGAAATGTGAAATAATATGGAAAATACGGAAGAAAGGCAAGTCGAATAGTGATAAGATATGGATAAGATAGAAGAAAGGCAAGTTGAAAATATGGAAGAAAAGTAGGTTGAAGAGTGAAATGATATGGAAGAAAATAGGGAAAAGATATGAAAAATAGTGAAAAAATAGGGAAAATTCTGAAATGATATGGAAAATATGGAAGAAAGGCAAGTCGAATAGTGAAAACATTTGGACAATATGGAATAAAGACAAGTTGAATAGTGAAAAGATAGGGAAAATATGGAAGAAAAGAGGGAAAGATATGAAAAATGCGGAAGAAATTAGTGAAAAGATACGGAAAATAAAGAAGAAAGGCAAGTTGAATAGTGAAATGATATGAAAAATATGAAAGAAAAGTAAGTTAAAATGTGAAATGATATGGTAAATATTGCAGAAAATAGTGAAAAGATATGAAAAATACGGAAGAAAGGTAGGTTGAATACTGAAAATATATCAAAAATATGGAAACAAATTGGGAAAAGATATGAAAAATACGGAAGAATAGTGAAAAGATAGGGAAAATACAGAAGAAATTGTGAAAAGGTCTGGAAAATATGGAAGAAAGGCATGTTGAATATTCAAATGATATGGAAAATATGGAAGAAAAGTAAGTTGAAATGTGAAATGATAAGGACAATATGGAAGAAAGGAAAGTTGAATAGTGAAAAGATATGAAAAATACGGAAGAAAGGCAGGTCGAATAGTGATAAGATATGGACAATGGGGAAGAAAAGTAGGTTGAGTAGTGAAATGACATGGAAAAATAGTGCAGAAAAGCAAGTCGAAGAGTGGTAAGATATGGACAATATGAAAAAAAGACAAGTTGAATAGTGAAAAGATATGAAAAATACGGAAGAAAAAAGGGTTGAATAGGGAAAAGGTATGGAAAATATGATATGGAAAAATATGGAACAAAGGCAAGTTGAATAGTGAAAAGATATGAAAAATACGATAGAAAGGCAAGTCGAATAGTGATAAGATATGGATAATATGGAAGAAAAGTCAATTGAAATGTGAAGTGATATGGACAATATGGAAGAAAGGCAAGTTGAATAGTGAAAAGATATGAAAAATACGGAAGAAAGGCAAGTCGAATAGTGATAAGATATGGATAAGATAGAAGAAAGGCAAGTTGAAAATATGGAAGAAAAGTAGGTTGAAGAGTGAAATGATATGGAAGAAAATAGGGAAAAGATATGAAAAATAGTGAAAAAATAGGGAAAATTCTGAAATGATATGGAAAATATGGAAGAAAGGCAAGTCGAATAGTGAAAACATTTGGACAATATGGAATAAAGACAAGTTGAATAGTGAAAAGATAGGGAAAATATGGAAGAAAAGAAGGAAAGATATGAAAAATGCGGAAGAAATTAGTGAAAAGATACGGAAAATAAAGAAGAAAGGCAAGTTGAATAGTGAAATGATATGAAAAATATGAAAGAAAAGTAAGTTAAAATGTGAAATGATATGGTAATTAATGCAGAAAATAGTGAAAAGATATGAAAAATACGGAAGAAAGGTAGGTTGAATACTGAAAATATATCAAAAATATGGAAACAAATTGGGAAAAGATATGAAAAATACGGAAGAATAGTGAAAAGATAGGGAAAATACAGAAGAAATTGTGAAAAGGTCTGGAAAATATGGAAGAAAGGCATGATGAATATTCAAATGATATGGAAAATATGGAAGAAAAGTAAGTTGAAATGTGAAATGATAAGGACAATATGGAAGAAAGGAAAGTTGAATAGTGAAAAGATATGAAAAATACGGAAGAAAGGCAGGTCGAATAGTGATAAGATATGGACAATGGGGAAGAAAAGTAGGTTGAGTAGTGAAATGACATGGAAAAATAGTGCAGAAAAGCAAGTCGAAGAGTGGTAAGATATGGACAATATGAAAAAAAGACAAGTTGAATAGTGAAAAGATATGAAAAATACGGAAGAAAAAAGGGTTGAATAGGGAAAAGGTATGGAAAATATGATATGGAAAAATATGGAACAAAGGCAAGTTGAATAGTGAAAAGATATGAAAAATACGATAGAAAGGCAAGTCGAATAGTGATAAGATATGGATAATATGGAAGAAAAGTCAATTGAAATGTGAAGTGATATGGACAATATGGAAGAAAGGCAAGTTGAATAGTGAAAAGATATGAAAAATACGGAAGAAAGGCAAGTCGAATAGTGATAAGATATGGACAATATGGAAGAAAAGTCAGTTGAAATGTGAAGTGATATGGACAATAAGGAAGAAAGGCAAGTTGAATAGTGAAAAGATATGAAAAATGGGGAAGAAAAGTAGTTTGAATAGTGAAATGACATGGAAAAATAGGGCAGAAAAGCAAGTCGAATAGTGGTAAGATATGAACAATATGGAAAAAAGACAAGTTGAGTAGTGAAAAAATATGAAAAATACGGAAGAAAAATAAGTTGAATAGTGCAAAGATATGGAAAATGTGGAAGAAAATCAGTTGAATAGTGATAAGATATGGACAATATGAAAGAAATGTAAGTTGAATACTGAAATGATATGGAAAAATATGAAAGAAAAGTAAGTTGAAATGTGAAATAATATGGAAAATACGGAAGAAAGGCAAGTCGAATAGTGATAAGATATGGATAAGATAGAAGAAAGGCAAGTTGAAAATATGGAAGAAAAGTAGGTTGAAGAGTGAAATGATATGGAAGAAAATAGGGAAAAGATATGAAAAATAGTGAAAAAATAGGGAAAATTCTGAAATGATATGGAAAATATGGAAGAAAGGCAAGTCGAATAGTGAAAACATTTGGACAATATGGAATAAAGACAAGTTGAATAGTGAAAAGATAGGGAAAATATGGAAGAAAAGAAGGAAAGATATGAAAAATGCGGAAGAAATTAGTGAAAAGATACGGAAAATAAAGAAGAAAGGCAAGTTGAATAGTGAAATGATATGAAAAATATGAAAGAAAAGTAAGTTAAAATGTGAAATGATATGGTAAATATTGCAGAAAATAGTGAAAAGATATGAAAAATACGGAAGAAAGGTAGGTTGAATACTGAAAATATATCAAAAATATGGAAACAAATTGGGAAAAGATATGAAAAATACGGAAGAATAGTGAAAAGATAGGGAAAATACAGAAGAAATTGTGAAAAGGTCTGGAAAATATGGAAGAAAGGCATGTTGAATATTCAAATGATATGGAAAATATGGAAGAAAAGTAAGTTGAAATGTGAAATGATAAGGACAATATGGAAGAAAGGAAAGTTGAATAGTGAAAAGATATGAAAAATACGGAAGAAAGGCAGGTCGAATAGTGATAAGATATGGACAATGGGGAAGAAAAGTAGGTTGAGTAGTGAAATGACATGGAAAAATAGTGCAGAAAAGCAAGTCGAAGAGTGGTAAGATATGGACAATATGAAAAAAAGACAAGTTGAATAGTGAAAAGATATGAAAAATACGGAAGAAAAAAGGGTTGAATAGGGAAAAGGTATGGAAAATATGATATGGAAAAATATGGAACAAAGGCAAGTTGAATAGTGAAAAGATATGAAAAATACGATAGAAAGGCAAGTCGAATAGTGATAAGATATGGATAATATGGAAGAAAAGTCAATTGAAATGTGAAGTGATATGGACAATATGGAAGAAAGGCAAGTTGAATAGTGAAAAGATATGAAAAATACGGAAGAAAGGCAAGTCGAATAGTGATAAGATATGGATAAGATAGAAGAAAGGCAAGTTGAAAATATGGAAGAAAAGTAGGTTGAAGAGTGAAATGATATGGAAGAAAATAGGGAAAAGATATGAAAAATAGTGAAAAAATAGGGAAAATTCTGAAATGATATGGAAAATATGGAAGAAAGGCAAGTCGAATAGTGAAAACATTTGGACAATATGGAATAAAGACAAGTTGAATAGTGAAAAGATAGGGAAAATATGGAAGAAAAGAAGGAAAGATATGAAAAATGCGGAAGAAATTAGTGAAAAGATACGGAAAATAAAGAAGAAAGGCAAGTTGAATAGTGAAATGATATGAAAAATATGAAAGAAAAGTAAGTTAAAATGTGAAATGATATGGTAAATATTGCAGAAAATAGTGAAAAGATATGAAAAATACGGAAGAAAGGTAGGTTGAATACTGAAATATATCAAAAATATGGAAACAAATTGGGAAAAGATATGAAAAATACGGAAGAATAGTGAAAAGATAGGGAAAATACAGAAGAAATTGTGAAAAGGTCTGGAAAATATGGAAGAAAGGCATGTTGAATATTCAAATGATATGGAAAATATGGAAGAAAAGTAAGTTGAAATGTGAAATGATAAGGACAATATGGAAGAAAGGAAAGTTGAATAGTGAAAAGATATGAAAAATACGGAAGAAAGGCAGGTCGAATAGTGATAAGATATGGACAATGGGGAAGAAAAGTAGGTTGAGTAGTGAAATGACATGGAAAAATAGTGCAGAAAAGCAAGTCGAAGAGTGGTAAGATATGGACAATATGAAAAAAAGACAAGTTGAATAGTGAAAAGATATGAAAAATACGGAAGAAAAAAGGGTTGAATAGGGAAAAGGTATGGAAAATATGATATGGAAAAATATGGAACAAAGGCAAGTTGAATAGTGAAAAGATATGAAAAATACGATAGAAAGGCAAGTCGAATAGTGATAAGATATGGATAATATGGAAGAAAAGTCAATTGAAATGTGAAGTGATATGGACAATATGGAAGAAAGGCAAGTTGAATAGTGAAAAGATATGAAAAATACGGAAGAAAGGCAAGTCGAATAGTGATAAGATATGGACAATATGGAAGAAAAGTCAGTTGAAATGTGAAGTGATATGGACAATATGGAAGAAAGGCAAGTTGAATAGTGAAAAGATATGAAAAATGGGGAAGAAAAGTAGTTTGAATAGTGAAATGACATGGAAAAATAGGGCAGAAAAGCAAGTCGAATAGTGGTAAGATATGAACAATATGGAAAAAAGACAAGTTGAGTAGTGAAAAAATATGAAAAATACGGAAGAAAAATAAGTTGAATAGTGCAAAGATATGGAAAATGTGGAAGAAAATCAGTTGAATAGTGATAAGATATGGACAATATGAAAGAAATGTAAGTTGAATACTGAAATGATATGGAAAAATATGAAAGAAAAGTAAGTTGAAATGTGAAATAATATGGAAAATACGGAAGAAAGGCAAGTCGAATAGTGATAAGATATGGATAAGATAGAAGAAAGGCAAGTTGAAAATATGGAAGAAAAGTAGGTTGAAGAGTGAAATGATATGGAAGAAAATAGGGAAAAGATATGAAAAATAGTGAAAAAATAGGGAAAATTCTGAAATGATATGGAAAATATGGAAGAAAGGCAAGTCGAATAGTGAAAACATTTGGACAATATGGAATAAAGACAAGTTGAATAGTGAAAAGATAGGGAAAATATGGAAGAAAAGAAGGAAAGATATGAAAAATGCGGAAGAAATTAGTGAAAAGATACGGAAAATAAAGAAGAAAGGCAAGTTGAATAGTGAAATGATATGAAAAATATGAAAGAAAAGTAAGTTAAAATGTGAAATGATATGGTAAATATTGCAGAAAATAGTGAAAAGATATGAAAAATACGGAAGAAAGGTAGGTTGAATACTGAAAATATATCAAAAATATGGAAACAAATTGGGAAAAGATATGAAAAATACGGAAGAATAGTGAAAAGATAGGGAAAATACAGAAGAAATTGTGAAAAGGTCTGGAAAATATGGAAGAAAGGCATGTTGAATATTCAAATGATATGGAAAATATGGAAGAAAAGTAAGTTGAAATGTGAAATGATAAGGACAATATGGAAGAAAGGAAAGTTGAATAGTGAAAAGATATGAAAAATACGGAAGAAAGGCAGGTCGAATAGTGATAAGATATGGACAATGGGGAAGAAAAGTAGGTTGAGTAGTGAAATGACATGGAAAAATAGTGCAGAAAAGCAAGTCGAAGAGTGGTAAGATATGGACAATATGAAAAAAAGACAAGTTGAATAGTGAAAAGATATGAAAAATACGGAAGAAAAAAGGGTTGAATAGGGAAAAGGTATGGAAAATATGATATGGAAAAATATGGAACAAAGGCAAGTTGAATAGTGAAAAGATATGAAAAATACGATAGAAAGGCAAGTCGAATAGTGATAAGATATGGATAATATGGAAGAAAAGTCAATTGAAATGTGAAGTGATATGGACAATATGGAAGAAAGGCAAGTTGAATAGTGAAAAGATATGAAAAATACGGAAGAAAGGCAAGTCGAATAGTGATAAGATATGGATAAGATAGAAGAAAGGCAAGTTGAAAATATGGAAGAAAAGTAGGTTGAAGAGTGAAATGATATGGAAGAAAATAGGGAAAAGATATGAAAAATAGTGAAAAAATAGGGAAAATTCTGAAATGATATGGAAAATATGGAAGAAAGGCAAGTCGAATAGTGAAAACATTTGGACAATATGGAATAAAGACAAGTTGAATAGTGAAAAGATAGGGAAAATATGGAAGAAAAGAAGGAAAGATATGAAAAATGCGGAAGAAATTAGTGAAAAGATACGGAAAATAAAGAAGAAAGGCAAGTTGAATAGTGAAATGATATGAAAAATATGATAGAAAAGTAAGTTAAAATGTGAAATGATATGGTAAATATTGCAGAAAATAGTGAAAAGATATGAAAAATACGGAAGAAAGGTAGGTTGAATACTGAAAATATATCAAAAATATGGAAACAAATTGGGAAAAGATATGAAAAATACGGAAGAATAGTGAAAAGATAGGGAAAATACAGAAGAAATTGTGAAAAGGTCTGGAAAATATGGAAGAAAGGCATGTTGAATATTCAAATGATATGGAAAATATGGAAGAAAAGTAAGTTGAAATGTGAAATGATAAGGACAATATGGAAGAAAGGAAAGTTGAATAGTGAAAAGATATGAAAAATACGGAAGAAAGGCAGGTCGAATAGTGATAAGATATGGACAATGGGGAAGAAAAGTAGGTTGAGTAGTGAAATGACATGGAAAAATAGTGCAGAAAAGCAAGTCGAAGAGTGGTAAGATATGGACAATATGAAAAAAAGACAAGTTGAATAGTGAAAAGATATGAAAAATACGGAAGAAAAAAGGGTTGAATAGGGAAAAGGTATGGAAAATATGATATGGAAAAATATGGAACAAAGGCAAGTTGAATAGTGAAAAGATATGAAAAATACGATAGAAAGGCAAGTCGAATAGTGATAAGATATGGATAATATGGAAGAAAAGTCAATTGAAATGTGAAGTGATATGGACAATATGGAAGAAAGGCAAGTTGAATAGTGAAAAGATATGAAAAATACGGAAGAAAGGCAAGTCGAATAGTGATAAGATATGGACAATATGGAAGAAAAGTCAGTTGAAATGTGAAGTGATATGGACAATATGGAAGAAAGGCAAGTTGAATAGTGAAAAGATATGAAAAATGGGGAAGAAAAGTAGTTTGAATAGTGAAATGACATGGAAAAATAGGGCAGAAAAGCAAGTCGAATAGTGGTAAGATATGAACAATATGGAAAAAAGACAAGTTGAGTAGTGAAAAAATATGAAAAATACGGAAGAAAAATAAGTTGAATAGTGCAAAGATATGGAAAATGTGGAAGAAAGTCAGTTGAATAGTGATAAGATATGGACAATATGAAAGAAATGTAAGTTGAATACTGAAATGATATGGAAAAATATGAAAGAAAAGTAAGTTGAAATGTGAAATAATATGGAAAATACGGAAGAAAGGCAAGTCGAATAGTGATAAGATATGGATAAGATAGAAGAAAGGCAAGTTGAAAATATGGAAGAAAAGTAGGTTGAAGAGTGAAATGATATGGAAGAAAATAGGGAAAAGATATGAAAAATAGTGAAAAAATAGGGAAAATTCTGAAATGATATGGAAAATATGGAAGAAAGGCAAGTCGAATAGTGAAAACATTTGGACAATATGGAATAAAGACAAGTTGAATAGTGAAAAGATAGGGAAAATATGGAAGAAAAGAAGGAAAGATATGAAAAATGCGGAAGAAATTAGTGAAAAGATACGGAAAATAAAGAAGAAAGGCAGGTCGAATAGTGATAAGATATGAAAAATATGAAAGAAAAGTAAGTTAAAATGTGAAATAATATGGTAAATATGACAGAAAATAGTGAAAAGATATGAAAAATACGGAAGAAAGGTAGGTTGAATACTGAAAATATATCAAAAATATGGAAGCAAATTGGGAAAAGATATGAAAAATATAAAGAATAGTGAAAAGATAGGGAAAATACAGAAGAAATTGTGAAAAGGTCTGGAAAATATGGAAGAAAGGCATGTTGAATATTCAAATGAAATGGAAAATATGGAAGAAAAGTAAGTTGAAATGTGAAATGATAAGGACAATATGGAAGAAAGGTAAGTTGAATAGTGAAAAGATATGAAAAATACGGAAGAAAGGTAGGTTGAATAGTGAAAGTATATTGAAATATGGAAAGAAATTGGGAAAAGATATGAAAAATACGGAAGAATAGTGAAAAGATAGGGAAAATACAGAAGAAATTGTGAAAAGATATGGAAAATATGGAGGAAAGGCAAGTTGAATAGTGACATGATATGGAAAATATGGAAGAAAAGTCAGTTGAAATGTGAAGTGATATGGACATTATGGAAGAAAGGCAAGTTGAATAGTGAAAAGATATGAAAAATACGGAAGAAAGGCAGGTCGAATAGTGATAAGATATGGACAATGGGGAAGAAAAGTAGGTTGAAGAGTGAAATGACATGGAAAAATAGTGCAGAAAAGCAAGTCGAATAGTGGTAAGATATGGACAATATGGAACAAAGACAAGTTGAATAGTGAAAAGATATGAAAAATACTGAAGAAAAGTAGGTTGTATAGTGAAATGATATGAAAAATACGGAAGAAAAATAAGTTGAATAGTGAAAAGACATGGTAAATATGATATGGACAAATATGGAACAAAGGCAAGTTGAATAGTGAAAAGATATGAAAATTACGGAAGAAATGCAAGGCGAATAGTGATAAGATATGGACAATATGGAAGAAAAGTCAATTGAAATGTGAAGTGATATGGACAATATGGAAGAAAGGCAAGTTGAATAGTGAAAAGATATGAAAAATATGGAATAAAAGTAGGTTGATTAGTGAAATGATATGGAAAAATAGGGCAGAAAGGCATGTTGAATATTCAAATGATATGGAAAATATGGAAGAAAAGTAAGTTGAAATGTGAAATGATAAGGACAATATGGAAGAAAGGCAAGTTGAATAGTGAAAAGATATGAAAAATACGGAAGAAATGCAAGGCGAATAGTGATAAGATATGGACAATATGGAAGAAAAGTCAATTGAAATGTGAAGTGATATGGACAATATGGAAGAAAGGCAAGTTGAATAGTGAAAAGATATGAAAAATATGAAATAAAAGTAGGTTGATTAGTGAAATGATATGGAAAAATATGGAAGAAAGGCATGTTGAATATTCAAATGATATGGAAAATATGGAAGAAAAGTAAGTTGAAATGTGAAATGATAAGGACAATATGGAAGAAAGGCAAGTTGAATAGTGAAAAGATATGAAAAATACGAAAGAAAAGTAGGTTGAATAGTAAAATGATATGGAAAATATGGAAGAAAATAGGGAAATGATATGAAAAATACGGAAGAAAAATAAGTTGAAAAGTGAGAAAAGTGAAAAGACATGGTAAATATGATATGGACAAATATGGAACAAAGGCAAGTTGAATAGTGAAAAGATATGAAAAATACGGAAGAAATGCAAGGCGAATAGTGATAAAATATGGACAATATGGAAGAAAAGTCAATTGAAATGTGAAGTGATATGGACAATATGGGAGAAAGGCAAGTTGAATAGTGAAAAGATATGAAAAATATGGAAGAAAAGTAGGTTGATTAGTGAAATGATATGGAAAAATAGGGCAGAAAGGCAAGTCGAATAGTCATAAGATATGGACAATATGGAAGAAAGACAAGTTGAATAGTGAAAAGTTATGAAAAATACGATAGAAAGGCAAGTCGAATAGTGATAAGATATCGAGAATATGGAAGAAAAGTCATTTGAAATGTGAAGTGATATGGACAATATGGAAGAAAGGCAAGCCGAATAGTGATAAGATATGGACAATATGGAAGAAAGACAACTTGAATAGTGAACAAATATGAAAAATAGGGAAGAAAAGTAGGTTGAATAGTGAAATGATATGGAAAATATGGAAGAAAATAGGGAAAAGATATGAAAAATATGGAAGAAATATAAGTTGAATAGTGAAAAGGTATGGACAAATATGGAAGAAAGGAAAGTTGAATAATGAAAAGATAGGAAAAATATGGAAGAAAAGTATGTTGAATAGTGAAATGATATGGATAAATAGGACAGAAAGGCAAGTCGAATAGTCATAAGATATGGACAATATGGAAGAAAGACAAGTTGAATAATGAAAAGATAGGAAAAATATGGAAGAAAGGCAGGTCGAATAGTGATAGGATATGGACAATGGGGAAGAAAAGTAGGTTGAATAGTGAAATGACATGGAAAAATAGTGCAGAAAAGGAAGTCGAATAGTGGTAAGATATGGACAATATGAAAAAAAGACAAGTTGAATAGTGAAAAGATATGAAAAATACGGAAGAATTATAAGTTGAATAGTGAAAAGGTATGGACAAATGTGGAACAAAGGCAAGTTGAATAGTGAAAAGGTATGGACAAATATGGAACAAAGGCAAGTTGAATAGTGAAAAGATATGGACAATATGGAAGAAAGGCAAGTCAAATAGTGATAAGATATGGACAGTATGGAAAAAAGACATGTTGAATAGTGAAAAGATATGAAAAATAGGGAAGAAAAGTACGTTGAATAGTGAAATGATATGGAAAATACGGAAGAAAATAGGGAAAAGATATGAAAAATATGGACGAAATATAAGTTGAATAGTGAAAAGGTATGGACAAATATGGAACAAAGGCAAGTTGAATAGTGAAAAGATATGAAAAATACGGAAGAAAGGCAAGTCAAATAGTGATAAGATATGGACAGTATGGAAAAAAGACATGTTGAATAGTGAAAAGATATGAAAAATAGGGAAGAAAAGTAGGTTGAATAGTGAAATGATATGGAAAATATGGAAGAAAATAGGGAAAAGATATGAAAAATACGGAAGAAAAATAAGTTGAATAGGGAAAAGGTATGGAAAATATGATATGGAAAAATATGGAACAAAGGCAAGTTGAACAGTGAAAAGATATGAAAAATACGATAGAAAGGCAAGTCGAATAGTGATAAGATATGGATAATATGGAAGAAAAGTCAATTGAAATGTGAAGTGATATGGACAATATGGAAGAAAGGCAAGTTGAATAGTGAAAAGATATGGTAAATATGAAAGAAAAGTAGGTTGAATAGTGAAATGATATGGAAAAATAGGGCAGAAAAGCAAGTCGAATAGTGGTAAGATATGGACATTATGGAAAAAAGACAAGTTGAATAGTGAAAAGATATGAGAAATACGAAGAAAAATAAGTTGAATAGTACAAAGATATGGAAAATGTGGAAGAAAGTCAGTTGAATATTGATAAGATATGGACAATATGAAAGAAAAGTTGAATACTGAAATGATATGGAAAAATATGAAAGAAAAGTAAGTTGAAATGTGAAATAATATGGAAAATACGGAAGAAAGGCAAGTCGAATAGTGATAAGATATGGATAAGATAGAAGAAAGGCAAGTTGAAAATATGGAAGAAAAGTAGGTTGAAGAGTGAAATGATATGGAAGAAAATAGGGAAAAGATATGAAAAATAGTGAAAAAATAGGGAAAATTCTGAAATGATATGGAAAATATGGAAGAAAGGCAAGTCGAATAGTGAAAACATTTGGACAATATGGAATAAAGACAAGTTGAATAGTGAAAAGATAGGGAAAATATGGAAGAAAAGAAGGAAAGATATGAAAAATGCGAAAGAAAATAGTGAAAAGATACGGAAAATAAAGAAGAAAGGCAAGTTGAATTGAGAAATGATATGAAAAATATGAAAGAAAAGTAAGTTAAAATGTGAAATGATATGGTAAATATGGCAGTAAATAGTGAAAAGATATGAAAAATACGGAAGAAAGGTAGGTTGAATACTGAAAATATATCAAAAATATGGAAGCAAATTGGGAAAAGATATGAAAAATACGGAAGAATAGTGAAAAGATAGGGAAAATACAGAAGAAATTGTGAAAAGGTCTGGAAAATATGGAAGAAAGGCATGTTGAATATTCAAATGATATGGAAAATATGGAAGAAAAGTAAGTTCAAATGTGGAATGATAAGGACAATATGGAAGAAAGGCAAGTTGAATAGTGAAAAGATATGAAAAATACGGAAGAAAGGTAGGTTGAATAGTGATAAGATATGGACAATATGGAAGAAAGACAACTTGAATAGTGAACAATAGGGAAGAAAAGTAGGTTGAATAGTGAAATGATATGGAAAATATGGAAGAAAATAGGGAAAAGATATGAAAAATATGGAAGAAATATAAGTTGAATAGTGAAAAGGTATGGACAAATATGGAAGAAAGGAAAGTTGAATAATGAAAAGATATGAAAAATATGGAAGAAAAGTATGTTGAATAGTGAAATGATATGGATAAATAGGACAGAAAGGCAAGTCGAATAGTCATAAGATATGGACAACATGGAAGAAAGACAAGTTGAATAGTGAAAAGATATGAAAAATACGGAAGAAAGGCAGGTCGAATAGTGATAAGATATGGACAATGGGGAAGAAAAGTAGGTTGAATAGTGAAATGACATGGAAAAATATTGCAGAAAAGGAAGTCGAATAGTGGTAAGATATGGACAATATGAAAAAAAGACAAGTTGAATAGTGAAAAGATATGAAAAATACGGAAGAATTATAAGTTGAATAGTGAAAAGGTATGGACAAATATGGAACAAAGGCAAGTTGAATAGTGAAAAGGTATGGACAAATATGGAACAAAGGCAAGTTGAACAGTGAAAAGATATGGACAATATGGAAGAAAGGCAAGTCAAATAGTGATAAGATATGGACAGTATGGAAAAAAGACATGTTGAATAGTGAAAAGATATGAAAAATAGGGAAGAAAAGTAGGTTGAATAGTGAAATGATATGGAAAATACGGAAGAAAATAGGGAAAAGATAAGAAAAATATGGACGAAATATAAGTTGAATAGTGAAAAGGTATGGACAAATATGGAAGAAAGGCAAGTCGAATAGTGAAAACATTTGGACAATATGGAATAAAGACAAGTTGAATAGTGAAAAGATAGGGGAAATATGGAAGAAAAGAAGGAAAGATATGAAAAATGCGAAAGAAAATAGTGAAAAGATACGGAAAATAAAGAAGAAAGGCAAGTTGAATAGTGAAATGATATGAAAAATATGAAAGAAAAGTAAGTTAAAATGTGAAATGATATGGTAAATATGGCAGAAAATAGTGAAAAGATATGAAAAATACGGAAGAAAGGTAGGTTGAATACTGAAAATATATCAAAAATATGGAAGCAAATTGGGGAAAGATATGAAAAATACGGAAGAATAGTGAAAAGATAGGGAAAATACAGAAGAAATTGTGAAAAGGTCTGGAAAATATGGAAGAAAGGCATGTTGAATATTCAAATGATATGGAAAATATGGAAGAAAAGTAAGTTCAAATGTGGAATGATAAGGACAATATGGAAGAAAGGCAAGTTGAATAGTGAAAAGATATGAAAAATACGGAAGAAAGGTAGGTTGAATAGTGAAAGTATATTGAAATTGAGAAAGAAATTGTGAAAAGATATGAAAAATACGAAAGAAAAGTGAAAAGATAGGGAAAATACAGAAGAAATTGTGAAAAGATATGGAAAATATGGAAGAAAGGCAAGTTGAATAGTGAAATGATATGGAAAATATGGAAGAAAAGTCAGTTGAAATGTGATGTGATATGGACATTATGGAAGAAAGGCAAGTTGAATAGTGAAAAGATATGAAAAATACGGAAGAAAGGCAGGTCGAATAGTGATAAGATATGGACAATGGGGAAGAAAGGTAGGTTGAATAGTGAAATGACATGGAAAAATAGTGCAGAAAAGCAAGTCGAATAGTGGTAAGATATGGACAATATGGAACAAAGACAAGATGAATAGTGAAAAGATATGAAAAATACGGAAGAAAAGTAGGTTGAATAGTGAAATGATATGAAAAATACGGAAGAAAAATAAGTTGAATAGTGAAAAGACATGGTAAATATGAAAGAAAGACAAGTTGAAGAGTGAAAAGATATGAAAAATAGGGAAGAAAAGTAGGTTGAATAGTAAAATGATATGGAAAATATGGAAGAAAATAGGGAAATGATATGAAAAATACGGAAGAAAAATAAGTTGAATAGTGAAAAGACATGGTAAATATGATATGGACAAATATGGAACAAAGGCAAGTTGAATAGTGAAAAGATATGAAAAATACGGAAGAAATGCAAGGCGAACAGTGATAAAATATGGACAATATGGAAGAAAAGTCAATTGAAATGTGAAGTGATATGGACAATATGGGAGAAAGGCAAGTTGAATAGTGAAAAGATATGAAAAATATGGAAGAAAAGTAGGTTGATTAGTGAAATGATATGGAAAAATAGGGCAGAAAGGCAAGTCGAATAGTCATAAGATATGGACAATATGGAAGAAAGACAAGTTGAATAGTGAAAAGATATGAAAAATACGATAGAAAGGCAAGTCGAATAGTGATAAGATATCGAGAATATGGAAGAAAAGTCAATTGAAATGTGAAGTGATATGGACAATATGGAAGAAAGGCAAGCCGAATAGTGATAAGATATGGACAATATGGAAGAAAGACAACTTGAATAGTGAACAAATATGAAAAATAGGGAAGAAAAGTAGGTTGAATAGTGAAATGATATGGAAAATATGGAAGAAAATAGGGAAAAGATATGAAAATTATGGAAGAAATATAAGTTGAATAGTGAAAAGGTATGGACAAATATGGAAGAAAGGAAAGTTGAATAATGAAAAGATATGAAAAATATGGAAGAAAAGTATGTTGAATAGTGAAATGATATGGATAAATAGGACAGAAAGGCAAGTCGAATAGTCATAAGATATGGACAATATGGAAGAAAGACAAGTTGAATAGTGAAAAGATATGAAAAATACGGAAGAAAGGCAGGTCGAATAGTGATAGGATATGGACAATGGGGAAGAAAAGTAGGTTGAATAGTGAAATGACATGGAAAAATAGTGCAGAAAAGGAAGTCGAATAGTGGTAAGATATGGACAATATGAAAAAAAGACAAGTTGAATAGTGAAAAGACATGAAAAATACGGAAGAATTATAAGTTGAATAGTGAAAAGGTATGGACAAATGTGGAACAAAGGCAAGTTGAATAGTGAAAAGGTATGGACAAATATGGAACAAAGGCAAGTTGAATAGTGAAAAGATATGGACAATATGGAAGAAAGGCAAGTCAAATAGTGATAAGATATGGACAGTATGGAAAAAAGACATGTTGAATAGTGAAAAGATATGAAAAATAGGGAAGAAAAGTAGGTTGAATAGTGAAATGATATGGAAAATACGGAAGAAAATAGGGAAAAGATATGAAAAATATGGACGAAATATAAGTTGAATAGTGAAAAGGTATGGACAAATATGGAACAAGCAAGTTGAATAGTGAAAAGATATGAAAAATACGGAAGAAAGGCAAGTCAAATAGTGATAAGATATGGACAGTATGGAAAAAAGACATGTTGAATAGTGAAAAGATATGAAAAATAGGGAAGAAAAGTAGGTTGAATAGTGAAATGATATGGAAAATATGGAAGAAAATAGGGAAAAGATATGAAAAATACGGAAGAAAAATAAGTTGAATAGGGAAAAGGTATGGAAAATATGATATTGAAAAATATGGAACAAAGGCAAGTTGAACAGTGAAAAGATATGAAAAATACGATAGAAAGGCAAGTCGAATAGTGATAAGATATGGATAATATGGAAGAAAAGTCAATTGAAATGTGAAGTGATATGGACAATATGGAAGAAAGGCAAGTTGAATAGTGAAAAGATATGGTAAATATGAAAGAAAAGTAGGTTGAATAGTGAAATGATATGGAAAAATAGGGCAGAAAAGCAAGTCGAATAGTGGTAATATATGGACATTATGGAAAAAAGACAAGTTGAATAGTGAAAAGATATGAGAAATACGAAGAAAAATAAGTTGAATAGTACAAAGATATGGAAAATGTGGAAGAAAGTCAGTTGAATATTGATAAGATATGGACAATATGAAAGAAAAGTTGAATACTGAAATGATATGGAAAAATATGAAAGAAAAGTAAGTTGAAATGTGAAATAATATGGAAAATACGGAAGAAAGGCAAGTCGAATAGTGATAAGATATGGATAAGATAGAAGAAAGGCAAGTTGAAAATATGGAAGAAAAGTAGGTTGAAGAGTGAAATGATATGGAAGAAAATAGGGAAAAGATATGAAAAATAGTGAAAAAATAGGGAAAATTCTGAAATGATATGGAAAATATGGAAGAAAGGCAAGTCGAATAGTGAAAACATTTGGACAATATGGAATAAAGACAAGTTGAATAGTGAAAAGATAGGGAAAATATGGAAGAAAAGAAGGAAAGATATGAAAAATGCGAAAGAAAATAGTGAAAAGATACGGAAAATAAAGAAGAAAGGCAAGTTGAATAGTGAAATGATATGAAAAATATGAAAGAAAAGTAAGTTAAAATGTGAAATGATATGGTAAATATGGCAGAAAATAGTGAAAAGATATGAAAAATAAGGAAGAAAGGTAGGTTGAATACTGAAAATATATCAAAAATATGGAAGCAAATTGGGAAAAGATATGAAAAATACGGAAGAATAGTGAAAAGATAGGGAAAATACAGAAGAAATTGTGAAAAGATCTGGAAAATATGGAAGAAAGGCATGTTGAATATTCAAATGATATGGAAAATATGGAAGAAAAGTAAGTTCAAATGTGGAATGATAAGGACAATATGGAAGAAAGGCAAGTTGAATAGTGAAAAGATATGAAAAATACGGAAGAAAGGTAGGTTGAATAGTGAAAGTATATTGAAATTGAGAAAGAAATTGGGAAAAGATATGAAAAATACGAAAGAAAAGTAAAAAGAAAGGGAAAATACAGAAGAAATTGTGAAAAGATATGGAAAATATGGAAGAAAGGCAAGTTGAATAGTGAAATGATATGGAAAATATGGAAGAAAAGTCAGTTGAAATGTGATGTGATATGGACATTATGGAAGAAAGGCAAGTTGAATAGTGAAAAGATATGAAAAATACGGAAGAAAGGCAGGTCGAATAGTGATAAGATATGGACAATGGGGAAGAAAGGTAGGTTGAATAGTGAAATGACATGGAAAAATAGTGCAGAAAAGCAAGTCGAATAGTGGTAAGATATGGACAATATGGAACAAAGACAAGATGAATAGTGAAAAGATATGAAAAATACGGAAGAAAAGTAGGTTCAATAGTGAAATGATATGAAAAATACGGAAGAAAAATAAGTTGAATAGTGAAAAGACATGGTAAATATGAAAGAAAGACAAGTTGAAGAGTGAAAAGATATGAAAAATAGGGAAGAAAAGTAGGTTGAATAGTGAAATGATATGGAAAATATGGAAGAAAATAGGGAAAAGATATGAAAAATACGGAAGAAAAATAAGTTGAATAGGGAAAAGGTATGGAAAATATGATATGGACAAATATGGAACAAAGGCAAGTTAAATAGTGAAAAGATATGAAAAATACGGAAGAAATGCAAGGCGAATAGTGATAAGATATGGACAATATGGAAGAAAAGTCAGTTGAAATGTGAAGTGATATGGACAATTTGGAAGAAAGGCAAGTTGAATAGTGAAAAGATATGAAAAATATGGAAGAAAAGTAGGTTGAATAGTGAAATGATATGGAAAAATAGGGCAGAAAGGCAAGTCGAATAGTCATAAGATATGGACAATATGGAAGAAAGACAAGTTGAATAGTGAAAAGACATGGTAAATATGAAAGAAAGACAAGTTGAATAGTGGAAAGATATGAAAAATACGGAAGAAAGGCAGTTCGAATAGTGATAAGATATGGACAATGGGGAAGAAAAGTAGGTTGAAGAGTGAAATGACATGGAAAAATAGTGCAGAAAAGCAAGTCGAATAGTGGTAAGATATGGACAATATGGAACAAAGACAAGTTGAATAGTGAAAAGATATGAAAAATACGGAAGAAAAGTAGGTTGTATAGTGAAATGATATGAAAAATACGGAAGAAAAATAAGTTGAATAGTGAAAAGATATGGTAAATATGAAAGAAAGACAAGTTGAAGAGTGAAAAGATATGAAAAATAGGGAAGAAAAGTAGGTTGAAGAGTGAAATGATATGGCAAATATGGAAGAAAATTGGAAAGAGATATGAAAAATACGGAAGAAAATTAAGTTGAATAGGGAAAAGGTATGGAAAATATGATATGGACAAATATGGAACAAAGGCAAGTTGAATAGTGAAAAGATATGAAAAATACGGAAGAAAGGCGAGTCGAATAGTGATAAGATATTGACAATGGGGAAGAAAAGTAGGTTGAATAGTGAAATGACATGGAAAAATTAGGGCAGAAAAGCAAGTCGAATAGTGGTAAGATATGGACAATATGGCAAAAAGACAAGTTGAATAATGAAAAGATATGAAAAATACGGAAGAAAAGTAGGTTGAATAGTAAAATGATATGGAAAATATGGAAGAAAATAGGGAAATGATATGAAAAATACGGAAGAAAAATAAGTTGAATAGTGAAAAGACATGGTAAATATGATATGGACAAATATGGAACAAAGGCAAGTCGAATAGTCATAAGATATGGACAATATGGAAGAAAGACAAGTTGAATAGTGAAAAGATATGAAAAATACGATAGAAAGGCAAGTCGAACAGTGATAAGATATGGACAATATGGAAGAAAAGTCCATTGAAATGTGAAGTGATATGGACAATATGGACGAAAGGCAAGTCGAATAGTGATAAGATATGGACAATATGGAAGAAACACAACTTGAATAGTGAACAAATATGAAAAATAGGGAAGAAAAGTTGGTTGAATAGTGAAATGATATGGAAAATGTGGAAGAAAAGAAGGAAAGATATGAAAAATAGTGAATTGAATAGTGAAAAGATATGAAAATTACAGAAGAAAAATAAGTTGAATAGTGCAAAGATATGGAAAATATTGAAGAAAGTCGGTTGAATAGTGATAATATATGGACAATATGGAAGAAATGCAATTTGAATAGTGAAATGATATGGAAAAATATGGAAGAAAGTAAGTTGAAATGTGAAATAATATGGAAAATACGGAAGAAAGGCAAGTCGAATAGTGATAAGATATGGATAAGATAGAAGAAAGGCAAGTTGAAAAGTGAAAAGATATGAAAATATGGAAGAAAAGTAGGTTGAATAGTGAAATGATACGAAGAAAAATAGTGAAAAAATAGGGAAAATACAGAAGAAAATTCTGAAATGATATGAAAAATATGGAAGAAAGACAAGTTGAACAGTGAAATGATATGGAAAATATGGAAGAAAAGTAAGTTGAAATGTGAAATGATATGGAAAATATGACAGAAAGGCAAGTCGAATAGTGAAAAGATTTGGACAATATGGAATAAAGACAAGTTGAATAGTGAAAAGATATGAAAAATATGGAATAAATGCAAGTTGAATGGTGAAAAGATATGGAAAATATGGAAGAAAAGAGGGAAAAGATATGAAAAATACGGAAGAAAATAGTGAAAAGTTAGGGAAAATACAAAAAAAGGCAAGTTGAATAGTTAAATGATATGAAATATATGGAAGAAAAGGAAGTTGAAATGTGAAATGATATGGAAAACATGGCAGAACATAGTGAAAAGATATGAAAAATACGGAAGAAAGGCAAGTTGAATATTGAAAAGATATGAAACATACGGAAGAAAAGTAAGTTGAATAGTGAAAAGATATTGAAAATACAAAAGAAATTGTGAAATGATATGGAAAATATGGAAGAAAATAGTGAAAAGATTTGGAACATATGGAAGAAATATAAGTTGAATAGTGAAATCATTTGGAAAATATGGAAGAAAAGTGAGTTGAATAGAGAAATGATATGGAAAAAATGGAAGAAACCAGTGAAAAGATTTGGAAAATACAGAAGAAAATTGTGAAAAGATAAGGAAAATATGGAAGAAAATAGTGAAAAGATTTGGAATATATGGAAGAAAGATAAACTGAATAGTGAAAAGATATGAAACATACGGAAGAAAAGTAAGTTGAATAGTGAAAAGATATTGAAAATACAAAAGAAATTGTGAAATGATATGGAAAATATGGAAGAAAATAGTGAAAAGATTTGGAACATATGGAAGAAATATAAGTTGAATAGTGAAATCATTTGGAAAATATGGAAGAAAAGTGAGTTGAATAGAGAAATGATATGGAAAATATGGAAGAAACCAGTGAAAAGATTTGGAAAATACAGAAGAAAATTGTGAAAAGATAAGGAAAATATGGAAGAAAATAGTGAAAAGATTTGGAATATACAGAAGAAAGATAAACTGAATAGTGAAAAGATAGGAAAAATATGGAAGAAATGTAAGTTGAATAGTGAAAAGATATGAAAAATATGGAAGAAACACAAGTTGAATAGTGAAAAAGATATAGAAAATACAGAAGAAAAGTAAGTTGAATAGTGAAATGATCTGGAAAATGCGGAAGCAGATTGTGAAAAGATATGGAAAATACAGAGGAAAAGTAAGTTGAATAGTGAAAAGATAGGGAAAATGGGTGGTGGAGGTGGCAAACTTTTGTAAGAAATGTAATTATTGAAATAAATAATGTAATTATGAAAATAAAATGGCGGGGAAGGGGCAAATAACCAGTGAAAGGGCTAGTTCGTAAAAAATAATAAGGTTATAGGATGCGGATAAAGAAATAAAATGGCGGGGAAGGGGCAGATAACCAGTAAAAGGGCTAGTTCCTAGAAAATAATAAGGTTATAGGACCCTGATAATGAAAATAAAATGCTCGCAGGTGAACATGGTCATCGTCTATCAAAAAGACAGAATGCCAATTACGATTCTGTCACCGTATATATTGCTCGGACGGGGACGTAAAAGAAGTCACCCCTCTTCTGATTGGTTCATTTCTTACAATCTGATTGGCTAATCGGCCGGAAATAGCGACTTCTAATTGGTTCAATAGCCAGTGATATGATTGCTTGATACTATAAAACACTTCAATCCTCTTTTGGGTTAAATAAATTCATTGTTGGTCCCTTCTGATCGCGCATGCGCGCACCCCACCTTCCAGGGGAAGCCCTACGGGTGACGCTTGAATTGATATTCCACAAGGAACATGAACTGTGCTATAACGACATGTACTAGAAAAACAACTAACTGATATTATAAAACGTTGAATTTCAAACGTCGCGACTTTTGAAAAAAGTACGGGAAAATAGTACGAGAAAAAATAAGTACGAGGAAAAAAGTACCGGAAAATAGTACGAGAAAAAATAAGTACGGGGAAAAAATACGGGAAAAAAATACGGGAAAAATAGTACGGGAAAAAAAAAGTACGGAGAAAAAAGTATGGGGGAAAAAAAAAAAAAAAAAAAAAAAATAGCAAAAAAAAAAAAAAATGAGAAATAAAAATGAAAAAATATAAAAAAAAATATAAAAAAATAAAAAAAATGAAAAAATAGAAAAAAGTACGGGAAATAAGTGCGGGAAACCCGAAATAAGGGCGAGAAACGCTGTTGCGCATGCGCACACCCGAGGGAACCCCTTCGGGGTCACGAGATCACGTGTACTACGTACGGTACTACTACTCTAGAAGGAAAAACGCGGGGGAAATCCGCGCATGCGCCCTCGATCACTTCCGGTAGCTCCTCCTCACAGCTCCGCAAATGCGACTTGAGCTGTACCCATATACTACTCATATCCAATGAAAAATTACCGAAGGACGGCAAAGTTCTTTGCCACTCGGGGTTTAAGTCAAAGGTATTGCCCGGGCCTTTAACTGACTTAAGTGCCTAGGTGTGATAATGCACCTCAAGCCCACAGCAGGGTGTCAAATATCAACTTTGATATTTGGATTTGGGGGTGACCCTATACATATCCCATGAAAAATTACAGAAGGACGGCAAAGTTCTTTGCCACTTGGGGCTTCAATCAAAGATATTGCTCGGGCCTTTAACTGACTTAAGTGCCTAGGTGGGATAATGCACCTCAAGCCCACAGCAGGGTGTCAAATATCAACCTTGATATTTGGATTTGGGAGGGGGACCCTATGCATATTCCATGACAAATTACCGAAGGACGGCAAACTTCTTTGCCACTTGGGGTTTAGATCAAAGGTATTGCCCGGGCCTTTAACTGACTTAACTGTCTAGGTGGGATAATGCACCTCAAGCCCACAGCGGGGTGTCAAATATCAACTTTGATATTTGGATTGGGGGGCCTATGCAAATCCCATGAAAAATTGCCACTTGGGGTTTCAATCAAAAGCATTGCCCGTGCCCTTACCTGACTGAAGTGCCTAGGTGGGATAATGCACCTCAGGCCCACAGCAGGGTGTCAAATATCAACTTTGATATTTGGATTTGGGAGGGGAGACCCTATACGTATCCCATGAAAAATTTCCGAAGGACGGCAAAGTTCTTTGCCACTTGGGGTTTAGATCAAAGGTATTGCCCGGGCCTTTAACTGACTTAAATGTCTAGGTGGGATAATGCACCTCAAGCCCACAGCGGGGTGTCAAATATCAACTTTGATATTTGGATTGGGAGGGGCCCTATGCAAATCCCATGAAAAATTGCCACTTGGGGGTTTCAATCAAAAGCATTGCCCGGGCCCTTACCTGACTGAAGTGCCTAGGTGGAATAATGCACCTCAAGCCCACAGCAGGGTGTCAAATATCAACTTTGATATTCGGATTTGGGAGGGGTATCTTATACATATTCCATGACAAATTACCGAAGGACGGCAAAGTTCTTTGCCACTTGGGGTTTAGATCAATGGTATTGCCCGGGCCTTTAACTGACTTAAATGTCTAGGTGGGATAATGCACCTCAAGCCCACAGCGGGGTGTCATATATCAACTTTGATATTTGGATTGGGGGGGGGGGGGGCCTATGCAAATCCCATGAATAATTGCCACTTGGGGTTTCAATCAAAAGTATTGCCCGGGCCCTTACCTGACTGAGGTGCCTAGGTGGGATAATGCACCTCAAGCCCACAGCAGGGTGTCAAATATCAACTTTGATATTTGGATTTGGGAGGGGAAACCCTATGCATATCCCATGAAAAATTTCCGAAGGACGCCAAAGTTCTTTGCCACTTGGGGTTTAGATCAAAGGTTTTGCCGGGGCCTTTAACTGACTTAAATGTCTAAGTGGGATAATGCACCTCAAGCCCACAGCGGGGTGTCAAATATCAACTTTGATATTTGGATTTGGGATGCCTATGCAAATCCCATGAAAAATTGCCACTTGGGGTTTCAATCAAAAGTATTGCCCGGGCCCTTACCTGACTTAAGGGAATACGATACAGTACCAAGGGCAGATAATTACTTTGCCGAATACCGCATGTTGTTTTCGCGACGTCGCGGTAACGAGCGCGACATTTTCGAGATTGCGCTTGACGGAACGTCTCATTTTCGCGGAAGTTGCATCGACGTCATAAAAAAGCCGATTGCATAAAAATTTTGAAAGTACGTGCTTCAAGCCGAATAATGCCGTTTTTAAAAGAAGGAGAAATACGCCGTCGGAAAAAATGTTCAGAGCGCTTGAATAGAGGATAATTGTAAAAGAGGACAATATTTCATAGGGACACTATTTATTGTTACACATGCCCCTTTTTTGTAAACATTCAAAGCGAAGCACAAAAGTCCCCTGTCTTGCAACATTATTTTTTGGTTCCCATTACGTAGAGATGTAGGGATCGTAAACTTATTTTGTGCCAATATTCAAAACGATCTATCAAAGCATCTCTCTGCGTAATCTTCTGAACAATAGTAAATGGAAAGGAGAGAAAAAAAAATACATGTATAAGAAATGGTGCAAATACAATTAACTTCCTACTCTTCGTGCAGGGATTTTATGGATAAAAGAAAACAGTTTAACAAATGTCGAAGACTAAATATTGATATAAACACAGGCACGAGTAACACGGTACCCCAAATTTAGACAAAAAACAAACAAAAAAACAAAACTAAACTGAGACAAAACATGTGGTGTTCATTTGCTGAACAACTCTGTTTCATATCTGTGAAAGTAATAATTGGTACACGAGTTATGTGCATATTTTGAATAATTTATTCTCGTCAGTAGTTCTTGAAATCTACATGTAAATGATTGAATATCCAAATAAATACACAAAACGATGTGAAGCACAAACAACCGAAAAGAGGACTTGATTAACTCCGGGTATTCGGATACTCGAAACCGGTGAGGACACTATGAATTCGGTGCAATCTAATAATTTTGAATGTTTTCATTGGTCAATTTAGAATTTGTGTACACTACATACCGCGGAACATTCTTCTCCGTGTTCCATTGTAGAATGTTCCGCCCTCTGTAGTGTCCACAAATTCAAAATTATAATTAGGGACCGACCATTTAACTTGAAGGAGGGGGGGCATAGTTTTTTCCTAAATGTTCCCCCTTTTTGTGTCCTTACTCCGGCATTTTTTTTCTCTCCATGAACTCCTTTCTCAAACCCCTTTCTCCCTATTTTCCTTTACCCTGTTTCGCTTTAGATTGAACGTACAGTCACATGTTAGTTTAAAAAATCTGGAGTTGGTAAAATCAAACTCGGCTAACGGTATTATAAGAACCCCGGACTGACTTACATGTCGTGTAAAGGAAGTGTTTTACGATCATGACCATTGCCCTTTTGTAAACATTTACTGCAGGGCTTCATACGATGGTTAGTTTTTGCCGTCTTCGCCTCGAAACAATACTATAAGATTGATTGAATTTTGATCTTTGGTGTTTTAACGCCACTTTCAGCAAGATTTCAGCTATATCATGGCGACCAGCTTTAGTGGTGGAGGAAGCCGGAATACCCGGAAAGAACCACCGACCATGAGCAAGCAACTGGTAAACTTTATCACTTGCGGCTGCCAGTCGAGTGCACCCTTTTTGTAATTTACAAAACCGGGTACGAACCCACGCCGTATTGGTGATAGGCTTGTATGAGTTGTTAGATCCAACGATCTAACTCATTGAGCAACCGCAATACTATAAGACAACAATACTCTGAGGACCAATACTTCCGATCACTTCCTGCAGTTTTCATCTTTTCGTCACAAAAAATGTGCCTCGCCTCGTCTAGCGAAAGGATGATGAATGCTATCGTCTTTTCATCCCACAGATTTGCGGGGGGGGGGGGGGGGGGTTGTTACTGTAGGACAATGAAAATAAATTAGACATTTATTGCTTGTTCTGCTTTCGCCTCGAAAATAATAAACCTCAAATTTCTTTTCGTTATAAGGTCGTAAAGGTATCTTTAAAAGGCGTATAAATACGTTTCATAGAATACATTTATTGGTGAGAATATTACATAATTGTTTGTCATGCAGACTATAGTCGTTCTCTTTCATTTATTTCATTCTCCGGTTGCGTTGACCTTTCATCCAATCCAAGGAAAACGGCGGGAAAGACACCACGACGTTTTACCTATTAAAATACATTGTAGGTTAATTTGGCGCCGAAATTGACGATGTCTAGGTTTGTCATTAAAAAATGCACGGTTTTTGCTCTGTAGCTAAAAAACAAGCACATATACCCCCTTACTTTTTGTTAAAATTCTAAATAAAATCATTGCGAGAATATCATGACAAAATATTAAGAAAATATCAATTGTCATTTTTTTTTCTACATGTAAATTTATTCATGAAAAAAACACTAAATAATCCATATTCCACAAATAAATAGAATTTTTGGACTGCTTAATCTATTATTGGCAATGTACATGTTCATCATCTTTGAACGAAATTATCATAGGAAGCTATTGCAAAAAACCGGATGCAATTATCTTTTACCGTTTTGAAATTGTGATATTTTCTTTACCGCTATAAAAATCCGTATTTTAAAAATTTGTCGAAAAATGGTCGAAATTCGATCGTAAATATCTCGAAAACTAAGTCACGAAGGTATATTTTTCTTTGCATATTTGGAAAGAGCATGTCGAAATTGACCAAATCACGAATTTTCATGAAAAAATCAATTGGCAATCCCTACTGTATCGTATTCCCTTAAGTGCATTGGTGAATTAAATTAGTTGTTTGGCACATTTAAATGCACATTTTAAAAATAAATAGATAAAACAAAATAATACTATTTATTAAATAAATGTGACATGCACATGCAGGGTTTATATTTTGTTTATTTTTATAATACGTATTGCTATATTTTTCTAATGTTCTATATTTACATTTTTTTGTAGATTGATGAGACGTCTTCATGTGAACAGGGAAGCTTATGACTTTATTTTGTTTGACAAAGCGCTGGCAAATCCAAATTATATACCGGTTTACATGAAAGTATATTATTTGTTTACGCTGTGTTTTTTTAATGTTGGCCGACTGTTTTCTAAGCTCGCCATCCCTAAATATATGTTTGTCTTCGTCATTAAGCTCAGTAGAGAGATGACATATGTTATGTACGGATGAACATGGGAAATAGAACATACAATGTATTGTCTTTTACTCACATGAGTGTCTGTGTGAGATTCTGCACCTTATTTCCACAGTAGTGTGTCTGATGTCAACTTTGTATTGTGGAGGGGGCGAGGGGCAGATATATTTCCTGTATGCCCAGATGTCGATTCAATGTGTTGAATGTGCAATTACAGAAATATATTTATTATTGGTCGCTAGAAATCTTTAAAAGTACATTTTGTTCTTATTTATTTTTTTGGTTTTGAGACATATCGCCTTATTGGCTGCTAGCTTAGTGGTCGCTAGCTTGAGCCTGGTACTTTCATATCGGAGATAAATGAGAAAATTGTAACACCATATTACTTATCTAATGACAAAATCGTCACCTTTTTGTAGATTATATGTTACTAGAAACTCGTGTATCCCTTCTACGATTAAAGTATGGAATAGTTCACAGGTACTTGTGGACAGGACACAGCATTGCCCCCTATTTACACCCTACCCCCCTTTTTTTCATTTTTTTTTTAATTTTTTTATTTTTTGTCATTTCCATGGCTTAGAAATATGTAAAACAGCAATAATATGCCGTTTTCTCATTGCATAAGTCGATTGATATGTATATAGAGATGCCGTTTTCTGATTGCATCAGTCGACTGATATGTATATATAGAGAAGGTATCTCACTTCCACATAATTTTCACGAAAACTATGCTACATGCTAGGGGAATCCCAGGTCTAAATCAATAAAAATGCATCTACCTTTGAGTTGGTGAGCAAGCTTCGTCTCCTCTAATATTCCTTTTTGTAAACGGTCGGCATTTTTCACGAACATTTTCCTCTGAAACAAGAAATCCGACGAACTTTACATCGTATCTACAATTTTGGATTTCTAATCAACGGAAGTCTACTATGGGCGATAACTCTAATATGGCGCCAAATCCGGTTCCCTGAAACAAAAGTTCCGAATGTTACTGCAGTCACGATAAGGTAAGAGAATTTCATTTAACAGTCGAATAAAGTTCGGGAAAACTATACAAACTGTAAACATGCTTGATGAAGATCAGCAAACTGCGTTAGATTTGGCCAAGGATGGCCACAATTTAGTTGTCATTGGTCAAGGCAGTTGTGGAAAAACATTTATTATCAAAAAAATGGTGAATTATTTACGTTCAAAGGGAAAAACTGTTACTATAGCGTGTTCAACTGGCATAGCTTCCACACATTACGGCAAGTTGGGGGTACCACGTTACATAAGTGGTCCGGAATTGGCGATGGCCGATACTTAAATGAAGAGATAGTCAATTAGCTGAATGTCACCTTTTTTCTTTGAAAATTGCAAATCAGGATGAATGGACATCTCATCTATAACCAGTCCACCCTCATATCCTTCAGGTGGCATGTTTTTTATTTGGGCTTCATTTGCCATCCAATGCAAAATTTCTTTATTTATACCTGCTTCTTGGTGTACTATGTTTTTATAATTTTGAAGTATTTTTTGAGAAGGCAATACAATGAATCCACTATTTCGCAAATCTGTATACCCCCTTGGACTCCTACACCAAAGTGTTAAGCACATTCGAATAATATATTTGCTCCATCGCCTTCCATGTGGGTCTCTTTCCAAAGCCATTTTTTGTGAACACAAAAAGGTAGATATTTTGAGGTTACATTCTGGGAAAACTGTTTTTAAAATGTCTGATAAATCAGTATGGTCATTTTCACTCAAAGTGACATTTTCATTTTCGTCATTTGACTCTGATTCCAACAAACTTTGTGACCTCTTACAAATCATATTGCAGTTAAAACAGGATAAATTGATTGCTGTGAAAGATAAAATTGTAGCACAATTTTTGGCCCTACATCTCATTCTATTAGTATATTCACCAACCTTTGTAACTTGCTCTCTAAAATATTTCAAAGTAGTTTTGTATTCTCCATCAGTAACACCATCACAGTATCTAAGCCTTTTCACAGTATCTACTATTAAATCAAGAGTTTTTCTTTGAAAGTCAAAGCTTGTGCCAATACCCAAATTGTTTAAGTCAATTATTTTCCCCATGAAATTCAATGTCCATATTCCTTCACTGAAAATATTTATTTCAATCATAGCCCTGTTACCATTTACGAGATAACGGGTGAAATATCCCACAATATTATTGTTTGAGGTATTTGAAATAACAAAAAAATCAGGTGGTAAAAATGAGGCCAGATTGTTAAAATTAATAATTGCATTGTCACAGGGTTCGTTGCACCAAGAAAGATCATAATATCTCTGTGTAGATTTAGCCCAGTTATCCTTGCAACGACCAGGTTTTATTTTCACACCATGGAATAATGTTGTAATTAAATTTCCAATTGTTCTAGAACTTGGAACTTCAACCAAGACATCAGACTGAAATTTGCTCTTAATTTCTGTCAAATCTATAAAATTTGTTTCACTCGACTTTTCCACATATTGTATTAACCATGATGTCAGTGCTAATTGGTCACTTCGACTTGAAGCCATTTCCAATAATTGCTAGTCCGTTTACACTTTCGGTGATTTTTTTTTCAGTTTGTATAAAACCGCGCTAACTTTATTCGACTGTTAAATGAAATTCTCTTACCTTATCGTGACTGCAGTAACATTCGGAACTTTTGTTTCAGGGAACCGGATTTGGCGTCATATTAGAGTTATCGCCCATAGTAGACTTCCGTTGATTAGAAATCCAAAATTGTAGATACGATGTAAAGTTCGTCGGAATTCTTGTTTCAGAGGAAAATTTTCGTGAAAAATGCCGACCGTTTACAAAAAGGGATATTAGAGGAGACGAAGCGTGCTCACCAACTCAAAGGTAGATGCATTTTTATTGATTTAAACCTGGGATTCCCCGAGCATGTAGCATAGTTTTCGTGAAAATTATGTGGAAGTGAGATACCTTCTCTATATATACATATCAGTCGACTGATGCAATCAGAAAACGGCATCTCTATATACATATCAATCGACTTATGCAATGAGAAAACGGCATATTATTGCTGTTTTACATATTTCTAAGCCATGGAAATGAAAAAAAATACAAAAATACAAAAAAAAAGGAAAAAGGGGGGTAGGGTGTAAAAAGGGGGGAATGCTGTGTCCTGTCCACAAGTACCTGTGGAATAGTTTAGATATTTTAAATCGGAAAATTGATTCTATTTCAAAGTTAAAATCTGAACTGAAAAATAATATTTAGTACTTGTGAAATTTGCACTCCTTAATATCACTCATATGGACCTAACAAATCGAATATTATTCTGACCCGAATTAGGTGATTAGCTTCCTTTTTAGATTATGATTGCATTTTTGTATTTAGAGTTAACATTACTACTGATCCCTCTTGTCGGTGTGGATTCCGGAGACATTATTGAAAACGCCAACCATTTCTTTTTTTTTAATGTATATTATATGGTTACCTGATCACTGTATATTCGACCTTGAGCTCTTAACTCACGGTTCATCACCATTTACCATAGAACAAAAGAGGTTAATTTTAAGCATGGTTTTGAATGCTTGAATGAACTTATAAGTTAAATATATTCCTTGTTACAGTTGTATATGAAAAATTCAGCTGGATAAATCACACACACACACTACCAGGCACGGATCCAGGATTTTACGTTAAGGGGGGTGGACTTCAGCAGGTCCAGGAGAGCGCCCAGTGGGAATTAGAAAATATAGGACCTCTTTTCTGAACCGATATTGATTAAAATTGTACCATGTGCGGCATGCGCTCGTTTTGCTCGTGGTTCATCAGACTCAACATCCATAGTGAAATGTAACCGATGGCGATGCCGGTTTTTATATGATCCGGAACGGGGCAGCAAAGACATGTAAGAATATTCATTGCAATGGAGAGATGAGTCGGAAGAACAAAGTGTTAATATCACGTATTAAACATCAAGCGATTGCCAGTCCAGTCACGCCAATCCTTTTTTTTTCTTTTTTCTTTTTTGAAGGGGGTGGGGGGGGGTGGGCGCGACGGGTGCGCCCCCGCCTGGATCCGCGCCTGACTACCACCACCAACAATCCCCAATGTCTCTCTCTCTCTCTCATTACAATCTGATTTATAATAATTTTATAAACACTTGTACATTTTGCATGTTTATTTGCAATTAATATATATATATATACAATAATAAGCTAAACTACAGTATATCCATTTTACCCTCAAATGTTATTTTCATGTGGAAAACATAATCAACAAGACCAGTAATAATGTGTGTCTTTAAATAAAGGGCGCGCATTCTGTTTGCTATATACGCGGCCTTTGGATTATCTCCCTCATGTTCAATAAATTACTTCCTTATTATAAACGAGTGGTGTTCCAATAGCTAGAAGAATTGCATAAGGTTGACTGTCCGAGATGTAAGTCTTTTATTATTTTAGAATTTGTCTATATCAGGAAGGAAACGACCATGTCATAATCTTATGGTGAGCACGGGGAATAATTTATTTTAATTTCTTGAATATCATGATACTCAAATAACTGTTTCAAGTTATATTTGTTTTAAGCGATGTACATGTATTTGATTTTATTGTACATAATACACACAAACAAATAACATTGAAACAAAATAGATCCAGAAACAGTGGAACTGCTTTTGCAATCTGTCTCCCTAAATACATCGTGAAATAAATAGCTACAAATACAAGTACTGATAATTATTAATTAATCTAAGCCTAATATACCACATTATTTGCGAATGTGTGATTTTATTATATAATGATGAGAAAACAAATAAACAGAGAAATAAATGAAGCAAATTTGAACAGGAATCTGAACTAAGGAAGACAAAGTTGAAATTGTACTTTAATTTGAAGTAAGCAAAATAAAAAAAAATTTTAAATAATTATGGTGAAAATCTCTTAGTTTTGAATGTGAAAAAAAATACATGTATGTATATTTTTGGTCAACAATTAATTTACTAGAGGCATAAAGAGGTAATTTACAATCAAGGAATATCGAGATCGAGATCGAAAGAGAGAGAGAGAGAGAGAGAGATCATGACTCGAGCAATGCATAATAAAATTGAAATGTAGATTCCATTACACCACATGCACAATGGGGTCAGACCTATAATCCGACAGTCCGATAGTCCGACAACCCTTTAGTCCAACAGTCCGACAGACTAACTACATTTAATAGCTAATCTAGGAAAATTAAATACCTGTTCTTATTAGGAATATTCACCGAGTTTTGCGCATTGTGAAAGATCCGTCGTCAACCTGGCGTTACAAGATTCTTATGTGGTTTACTGAAGTATATATTAAAAATATTTGCATCAAATTAACTTTTTTTGTGTGTGTTCAAATGAGAGAAGAGTATATAATTACGCTTACACAACATTTCTTGAATTTAATTGTGTAGAATTAATATTTAAAATATTATATTTAGCGTAGCATAACTCACATTGGCGATTCAAGATGGGGGCGTTTAGACCTATCGTTAGGAAATTAAAAAAACAGTTAAAATCGACCATAAAATCGGCAAAAATTAGGTTATATCCCTTTAAAATATGTGGATCCGCACCTGAATCGCAGAAAGTACATTAGTAACTTTGTTACTTTATTAACATTGATATAGTCGCCAATTTTAGAATTCGGAAATATTCTGAAAAAAAAATTTTCCTTGCGAGATTCGACGCGGAATGAAAACATCACTTAACTTTGTCTTCTTTTTCAAAAGGGAGGATATTGAAATGGAGCGATGCTTACAAAGATTTTAATAGTATATATTGTTAGTTTTCTATGACTTTCTTTTATTTCAAAAAGTCATATTAACCAAGGACGTATATACGTCCTTGTATTAACCCATACATTGTATTTTAGAAGGGGTGTTCCCTTTAATGGGATATTGTCTACCAGCTGCGTAATTTTTTCATACCCAAAATTATTGTCGATTTCCGTACTGACCTTCATAAAATGAAGATTAAACACCGAATTATTGATGAATACGCTCCGAAACGTTGTTTTTTCGACTAAAAAAGCTAACCATCGTTACCGGAAGCTAATTAATTATGCACTCACCTGGGCGAGGCCAACTCTATTTATTTATCTATTTTTATGTCAGTAGCCCGGATGCTGCAGCATGGATATTGAGGTAAGTTTCTATAAAAGTTGAGGAAAAAAGCTATTTGCGAACCGATTGTATCTAAAAGACGTAGAATAAATAATTTCTGTATCAGGAATAGATTTTCTTTGATGAAAACTACATGCCTTAACAGATTCAGCCGATATTTCCACGATAACCATTGAAAACATGCCAGGAGGCACCCTATGGGGACAAGCTCAACTACGTATTTTCGATCGGAAATTTTTGCCGGCGTTAAAAATAACTAAATTAGTTTTTTTCTTCTTATAAGTTATGAAGTTGTTCCCCGAGATTTTGATACACGTGTTAAATTAATTTATTTTAGCCAGTTTACCGACAATATGAAAACAGAGACATACATGTAGAACACAGTGAAATACATGTCTGATGAAAACGAATGACGTAGCCAGTGTTGTTTTATTTGTTAATTGACTGGAATGTTTCAGAGAAATTTGGGCTGGATTAGAAACAAAAGAGACCTTACTTCTAGTTCCACAAGACAGTTGCTGCAAAATAATATGGGACTGACCATTTACCTTGAAGGGGGCTATGTCACGTAGAAATGTTTTTTTCAGACGCCACAGAAATCATATTTTCTTATTTTCCGGCGAAGTGCCAATCTAATTAAAACAAGGTAAACTGTGATCTAATTCTCACTTATGATACCCCTGCCACTTCCCATGATATGGGGTACCTATTTGAAGCTTGTGACGAAATACCAGATTTCTGCCATCAATAGTTGTTGAGAAAAATGTGCATATATGTTCAATGTGGATAAAAACCAACTAAGTCGGCAAACAGGAAGTAGGAATCTGATGGTTCCAAAAACGCTTCCCACGATATGGCATACCTATGTGAAGCTTGTGACCAAATATCAGATTTCTGCCATCAATAGATGCTGAGAAAAATGTGACGAAAAATATTTTGGAAGGACGGACGGACAGAGGTAAAACAGTATACCCCCCTCCCCCTTCGGGGAGCGGGGGTATAATTAGATCTAAAATAGGGAGCAAGTGCGTAGATCTAATTTTAATTGGATTGGCGAAGTGCTTGAATAATTTGTTTTTCTTCAAAATTTTGTATACGATTATACTGTGAAAATGGCAAGTATATGATTATACTGTGAAAATGTCAAGTCGGAATATATTTTTTTCTCCTGTCCAGCCAAATTTTTTTCTTCAAGATTCAGAATCAAAATAATTTTTAGGAAAAAAACCATAAAATTAAAATTGAATAGCTTGAGGGGTAAATTGATAAAAAAAAAATTGCAAGACCAAAATGGTTCTCCCATATACCAACAAAAAAAGGAAATAAAACTGTGGTCATAAGAAAGTCCCACGAGAAAATCTTTCCTTCCAAAATAAGACTTTTTTATTTCTCTAAACTGAATTTGTGCAAACTATTTCACTTATAATGAATTATATTTCTTTTTTAAATAAAGCTCATTTTTCTAGAAGAATGTAGAACCATCTGTCTTTACTCTGTTTTTATTAAATCTCTTGTCTTTATTACAGGACTTTGATCGGATTGTCCTTGATGAGGAAGTGTTGGGGGTTGCTAGAATGTTTCGAGAGGAACTTGTAGTAATGCCCCATGACGAGGATTACAACAGATCCAATAGGTATGCAGCCTACCGCCAGTATACCATTTGGGCACATGGCCGACTTGGAGCTGGGGTCAGACGTGTGATCCCAAGCTGTTGTACTTGGAAAATTAGGGACAAATATCCTGATCTATATGGACAATACAAGGGTTTCATTCCTAGACGATTTAATTAAAACTTGTTCATGAAATATTTTGTATTTTATCCCATATACCCTAATGATAAAGTTTACCACTTGCTTCCCTATGGTCGGTGGTTGTCTGGGTACTCTGGTTTCCTCCACCACTAAAACTGGTCGCCATGATATAGCTGAAATATTGCTGAAAGTGGCGTTAAAACACCAAAAATAAAAAATAAATCAACCCTAATGAGTTGTTAATTTCACAAGTTGGTCAGTTGGAATTATAAATTTAATTTGAAAGTTTTGCCATCTTATTATTATTTTTTGTTCTATCAGCACTGACAACTTCTTCTAAAATGGACTGACAGTCTTTTATATAATTCAAAACCAAACTTGGCAGAGATGTTTTCTATGAGGTCCTACACAAGAGTTGTTACTTTTGTGCAGATTCGTCAAAAAACATGGCCACCATGTGACTTTGAAAATTCTGATTGGTCGATTTTCAAGAAACTTCTTCTCAAGAACCGCTGAAGGGATTAAATTGAAATCTGGTATATATGTTCCTATGAATGTTTTTAACATGTGTTGTTACTGTTTGCGCCATTTGAAAATTCAAAATAGCCACCAGCGGAGGTCAAAGTTTACATTGAAACCCTATGGGAAACAACATTTTCATCTTCTTCTTGAGAACAGCCGAACAGAATTTAACCAAACTTGGCAGAAATGTTTCTTGTGAGGTCCTAAAAAGTTGTCCTGGTTTGTACTAACTAGACCAACACACTGAGTGCTATCATTATTGTGCATTGGACAATTTGTAATGCCCATTATCCTGACTTGGGTAATTTTCTGCTCTAAATGTGCAGAACTTCTGTCAGACCAGGTAAAACAAAGAGTGACAGTCTAAATTTATTTTATGCGACAATATAGTCAATTGTTTTGTCTTGGTCTTCAAATCTGGATTTCTGAGATGCTACAATATCATCCCGAGTTGGAGGTTGTGGAATTGGTGCAAGGTGGACCGAGATTCTTCTGGGATCATCTACTTCCAACTGCACACGTTAATTCATTCCTTCATTATCTTGCAGTCTCATACAAATGATGACCCTTAATAGTCTTGGAACATAGGAATATGACTTGTCAGCTTTAACAGGCTGCACAGACCATCTAGCTGTCTTTTTGTTGTAACTTCTCTGCCACCTGAAGTAGAAAAATACATACAATGTAATTCACAAGAATAAAACAATAGAGATTATGATCTATGGAGCCCTAACTTTCGATTCAAGATGAATATCTCGAATGTATAGTGAATGAGCAACTAAACATATCATTACAAGTCCACTTTATGAAGGATTTGAGTGATTTGTAGACAGATTTTAGGTTGTGGTCATCCCTCAAGAAGTTCTATGGCAGGCATCACGAGCTGGTCAATGGTTACAGGGTGTCTGTTACCCAAATCAGACCTGATCTTCATTTGTTGTTGATGTCTTTCCCTTCATCGGATGGGACTTCTACCAGACTTGACCATGGACAACGCAGCAGGTTTGCGACTTTCGATTGACCCTTCTGAAGCCTATGATCAAATATCAGATTGCTGCCATAAATAATTACTGAGAAAAATGTTATGAACATCTTGGGACAAACGGACGGACAGAGGTAAAACAGTATACCTCCCCCTTTCCAGTGGAGCGGGGGTATAATAAAGCTCCTATGACATATGATCATTCATGGTTCTGTTATTAGGACAAAATTTCAAGTATGTAAGTTACAACTGAAACATGAAATTAACATGACAAACCTTAGAGTGAAGTTGAGGCTAGGTTCAAAATCTCCATCGTCAGAATCATCACCAACATCACTGCCCTCTTCAGTAATATCTATTGAGAGACTGTAAGAATAAAAAATAATTGTTTATTACAGTGTATGTGTATAATATCGAAACAAATTTTGCTATATGGTTCTGATGTGCAGCTGTATAACGAAAAAGCTTTTCAAAATAATATTAAATCTTTATACATCTATGCAGCACACATCTACACAACACAATATAAAGAGACAAAATTACATCAAAGTTCCAGGAAAAAATTTGGTGCACCAGACGTGCGTCAATTCTGTCCCAGTTTGGTTTCATTCCCGTAAGTAGCTAAGGGGGACTGGCCATTTCAGCTTGTGGATTGATGAAAATGTAACGATGACGCAGAAGCCAACATGATCCCTATATAATATAGCTACTAGTAGTATCACTATGCAAGCCACAATAATTAATAGGAAACTGTTATACAAGTGACTGTGTTGAACAATATTGACAATGTTACCTATAAACATAATGTAGAATACATGTATGTCTAATCTTTAACAAAATGAACATACTCAAATGGGTTCACAAATGAACTCGATTTCTCCAGTTTCATCCGTTTCGTTGAAATGTGATGGCTGCTCATTTCTTCTACTCTAGAATTACCTTGGTCAGAATATCTAAATCAAAAGTACAAATATCAATCACTACAAAATCACATTTGTCTGAAATTACCAGTTTTAGTAGTAATTTGCCTAAAAAATTTAGATAATTTTACAAAAACCTGCATGATTTTAACACAGACATGGGCCATCGGTCTACTGTTAAATTCACACACTGTGAAACATGCAAATTGCTATGGATCTTCACATTATTTCTTAAAAATCTTGTTTATTAATCATACTTACAAGATCCAAACTAAACAAGGGCAAAGCGTGGCGTATCCCCTCGCCTAAAAATTTGACCTGGTGACCTTGACCTTTGACTTTGAAAATCAATAGGGTTCCAGATTCTCTTAAGGACTAAGTATGTACCAAGCTTGGTCAAAATCCATTGAAGGATGTTGATTCTAGAGTGTTCACAAGGATGTTACGCAGTAAAATTTTGACCCGGTTATCTTGACCTTTGACCTATAAGGCTATGACCTTAAAAATCAATAGGGTTTCGGCTATCTTAAGGACTAAGTATGTACCAAGTTTTGTCAAAAATCCATTGAAGGATGTTGATTCTAGTGTTCACAAGGATGTTACGCGGTAAAAATTTTACCCTGTGACCTTGACCTTTGACCTTGAAAATCAATAGGGTTTCAAATTCTCTTAAGGACTAAGTATGTACCACGTTTGGTCAAAATCCATTGAAGGATGTTGATTCTAGAGTGTTCACAAGGATGTGACGGACGGACGGTAGCGTTACTATATCCCTTCGCAACTTCGTTGGCGAGGGGATAAAAAGCAGTTCAAATGACAATTCTTTAAATAGAAAGCCTTTATATGAAAAATACATATTGATTTCCCTCTATCATGTCTATGTTGATAATTCTAAGATAGTAAAGTATAATTTTGGCTCCCTGAACTAAAAATTATGTCCAAAATTGTTGAAATGTAGTAAAAAACTAGTTAATGTAATGTTTTTAGAATAGTCAAGAAATAAACTTGGTTTGCATAAGGAAATTGAAAACGATTTTCATTTAGTCATAGTCTAAAATATGCAGTTCAGGACATTTCAGTAAAATTTTATAGTCACATATGTAGAAAAGTTTCTGAAACTTGCAAATTTCTATGGATCTTCATATTATTTTTTAAAAACCTTGTTTATGTATCATACTTACAGGATCCAAACTAAAAATGGTACTGAAATGACACTTATTTAAATGGAAAGCTTTTTATATAAAAGATACATACGGATTTTCCACTATGGTAATAATTCACAGACAGGAAGATATAATTTTGGCTCCCATAACAAAGTGTTATGTTCAAACTTGTTGAAAGTACTTTTAACCTTATTTATGTAATGTATTTCCAGTACCCAAGATATGAACTTGTTTGCATAAAGGAATTAAAATGATTTTCATTTAGCCATGGTCTAAAATATGCATTTTAGGACATTTCTGAAATTTTCAGTAAAATTTTGTAGTCATATATAAAAAAAGTTCTGAAACTTGAAAATTTCAATTGATATTCATATCATTTCTTCAAAACCTTGTTTATAATTATATATTATACTTACAGGATCCAAACTAAAAGTGCAATTGAAATGAAGCTTCTTTAAATAGAAAGCTTTTATTTGAAAAATACATACTGATTTTCCATTATAGTGATAATTCGCAGAAAGTAAGGTATATACTTTTGGTTCCCAACACTAAGTTTCTTGTCCAAGTTGTTGAAATTTGATAAAATTAAAAGCCTAATTATATGTTGTATATCAAAGAAATAAATTTGCTTGAATAAAAAGAACTTTATAGGGTTTTCATTAAGCCATGTACAGTTTTAATTCTTGCATTAAAAATGAATTGATTCGATATTTCTTTTTAAATTGATAATAATAAACTGCATTGTCATTGATATCATTTTTGCACTCCCATTTCCCCTTTGCTGGCCTCTTAAAATTTGTGTTTGTTTACCTCGCAAATACGGCCGTTTTATGCTACTCATTGACAATAATTTGCTGTTGCCAGGTGCAAAATTACATATATTGATGAATATCTACCGAAAATGATCATAGGCATCATCATAAATTCATAAAATATGAAAAACGATTGAGAAAAGAAGGCAACATGCTCGGCTTACCTATTAACAATAATCAAGCACTTCCTTGAGTTCGCTCCATCCAACGGCAACGGTCCAACTGATCCCCTACATATATCCTGCATTTGTTCCATTTGGAAGATACCTCACTTCTATTCCTCTTTATCTCTGAATCCGTCAAAGTCCGCTTTCTTCCACGCGTTGACAGTTTCTCTTTTGCCCAAGAACCACATGTTGTTTATTGTTTCTAAACAGTGCGCATGCTCAAGACGTGTTCGCATAGAAGGCCATATGAATAGATTTGAATATTGTCATCCGGACAATAATTCTTTTTTGGGTCTTTTTTGTCAATAAATCGTATCTTTTGCAACATAACTCGGTGTTAATCTTCATTTTATGAAGGTCAGTACGGAAATCGACAATAATTTTGGGTATGAAAAAATTACGCAGCTGGTAGACAATATCCCTTTAAATGCGTGCTTGTTTTGTAATGTGTCCGTCCGTTCCCGGTAATATTTATTATATATACCCCCCATATCACCATACAAATTTCAAGATAATCATCTTAGAATTGGTTTAATCCTGGTTTGCCCACATTTATTTACACCAATTATCAATCAGTTAAATAAACAAAAAACAAAAAGGGTTTACTGACCATAAAATTGTAGTCTGTTCCAAATGCATAGGTGTCAAATATATATAGAAGAGTTTTTTTCACTGTGTAGTTTTAATATATAAATGTGTAAACGTACTGAAGTACTTGAAGTTGAGCGTTTGTCAAACTTGGTTTGAATGATTCAAAACTAAAACAACTTCCTATTTATAGTGCTTATAATTTGTGAGAAGAGTTCAAATAGACACAATTAACAGCTAAACATGTTAGATATTTCACCAAAATCATACATATTTTGGCAAATTTGTAAGATATTTCGTCAAAATTGTGTAAGTTTTGCAAGTGCTCGCAGTAACTTCGATGAACAAAGGAGGAATCAAATTTATTATTTATATGCCATGATTCAAGGAAACAGCCATTTGAGATTCTAAATTATCTTTCATGTAACCATCCTTAGACCTATCTGTGACCCAACGACCATGCATTTTCAATGATTTATCTGAAACACCATGATTAGCTCCTGAAGAAGCTTCTGGGAATTAGAAAATATAGGACCTCTTTTCTGAACCGAAATTGATTAAAATTGTACCATTTGCGGCATGTGCTCATTTTGCTCGTGGTTCATCAGACTCAGCATCCATAGTGAAATGTAACCGATGGCGATGCCAGATTATACATGATCCGGAACGGGGCAGCAAAGACATGTAAGAATATTCATTGCAATGGAGAGATGAGTCGGAAGAACAAAGTGTTAATATCACCACCACTTCGTAAGCTATGGAGACCGAACCTGGACTTATCTAATTAAGGGTAATAACAAAATTATCGAACTCCGAACAATCTTACAAAGGGAAAGTCAAAACTCAACCGGAAAACTGTGAAAACCGTAATGACCCTGACTTGGTACAGGCATTTCTAAAGAAATGGTGGGTTGAATCAGATTTTAAAGCGCCAAACCTCCCCCTTTCATTACGGCTCAAAGTTTCCGGCTTTCACTATAACAGTATGTATAACAATACTTGAACAAAACGGGTAAAACAGTTTTCAAAGCAGCGCCAAACTCAGTGAAGTAAATGTCAAAGACACTTTTACAGGGTACCTGTAAACTGCGAAACGAAACGAGAAACGAAATATACCGAAACGAAACGAAACCAAACGAAACGAAATTCACCGAAGCGAAACGAAATTTACCGAAACGAAACGAAATCGATGGGAAACGAAATAAATCGAAGCGAAATTGACCGAACCGAAACGAAACGGTATAATACAAAATGAAATAAAACCTATTTTAACGAAGCAATTTCTTGGGGAAAGACAAGACAACAATTAAATGAAAAAAATAGAGAAAGTATCATTTAAGCGTAGAAAAAGATAGTTCATTGTTTTCCAGGTTATATAAAAATGGTGATGTTCTGACAATCAGGGCCCTATTTTTGATTATCTGTCTGGCACATGTCTGGCATATGGGGTATACTTTTTGTCACAACTGTCTGAAAAGGGGTATAGGTTTTTGCTTGGATTATTCTTCAAAAATTGGGTCTTATAGAGGCTTAAGTTAGACAACAGTCTGGGATAAGGTCTAAAATCGGCATCATAATCAGTCTGTAAAGGTGTCGGGGTTCAGCGGCCCCGGAAGAACACACCCCCCACCATTTTGTGTAAGACTGAGGGACTGACCATTTAACTTGAAGGGGGAGGCAGATTTTCCGATTCTGAAGCTTGGAAGAAAAAAGTAATTAATTAAAAGTAATTATTTTTTATTAATTTGGCTGGGTATATGTTAGAAACAAATATAACTTACTTCCCATTTCACGCTGGTTAGGTTTTCAGTTCATGTAGACGGAGGGGGGAGGGGCTGGGATTTTCATTGTGCTCGTAAATTTTTTTTCAGAACCTTCCTCAGTGAAAATATTTTTTTGTCATGAGAAGGAAAGCAAAACATTTTTTTTCTATCATGTGGAACATAAATATATTTTTCCATAAAAACAATACATTGACTACTCAAATTCAGCAGCGTAATATTTTTTTTTAGCCGGTGACAGCAGAAATTTTTTTTCAGCTACAATGCAATTTTTATTTCGGTCAGCTAGGGCATTAAAATATGTTTTTCAAAAAAATCCTATGCCCCTTTTCAGACAATTGTGACCAAAAGTATGCCCTATGCCAGACATAAAATCAAAAATAGGATCCCGATTGTCAGAACATCACCATGTATATATAGGAAGTTATCCCCCCACGTAACAGTCGTTTTCATTTCGTCATTCGGTACAGTATAGCTGGAATATCACTGTTGTGGCGTTTAGCAGTCAACAATCGATGAATCAATCATTTCTTCATTGCTAGAAGAAGAACGATTTTTTTTTATATAACCTGGAAAACAATGAACTATCGTTTTTTACGCTTAAATGATACTTTCTCTATTTTTTTCATTTAGTTTTTGTGTTGTCTTTCCGCAAGAAATTGTTTCGTTAAAATAGGTTTTATTTCGTTTTGTATTATACCGTTTCGTTTCGTTTCGTTTCGGTCAATTTCGTTTCGATTTATTTCGTTTCGCATCGATTTCGTTTCGTTTCGGTAAATTTCGTTTCGTTTCGGTGAATTTCGTTTCGTTTGGTTTCGTTTCGTTTCGTTTCGCAGTTTACAGGTACCCCACTTTTACGTCACACATTGATAAAAAAAAAAATTTAACCTTTTTTACCAACCCTGTCTAAACTGCTTAATAAGATTTCGCTAGCTCTTGTATATGATAGCGGATCATTCCTTGTACAAAGTTTGTGTACACCCTTAGACATAAAAAAAGAAAGTGACCAAAATATGTATTCATCAGAATTGTATTTTAAATCAGTCAACTCAATATACCTCTTCAACCAGAAAACTGGGCACAAATTATTATCAGTCTTGGCTATAATGACTGAACTTCCTCTCCTATACATGTCTGTCTTGCTTTTTTCAATGGTAATCTTGACATGTGTATCTTGAAATTCTAAATTGTTCATTTTAATATCAGACAACTCACTATATCTCAAAAACCCAGAAAATCCCAACAAATATAAAACACAAATTCTCAATTTACTAACATCATTACGATCTCCAAAAACTGTTATAATACGTTGTAAAATATCGGGTGTAATGGGATCTTTTTAACAAACGGGTTTACTCAACAATCTGTTACCACCTTCAAGAATAAGAGATAAAAGCTTATTTGAACAAGGATTATATTCAAAATAAAAATCATGATACCACTTTATTGCATAAAAACTGGAATCCAAAATTGCGACACTGCTTCCTTGTTGAATAAGTCCACCAATGTATATAGAAACAGTTGCAGAAGTGACCGGCAAGTATTGAAGCGAACAAGATTTACACCATCGCTCAAATGTCTTAAAATAAAACTTGTATTTCTTTAACGTGGAATCTGACTTAGAAGATTGAACAAACGATGGCAAATGGTGTACTATATTGGCAATTCTTGAATCATTGGCATAACCATCAAATTGTTTCCATTGACCAATTGAAACTGTAAAATACAAAAAGGAATAATGAATATCATTGTAACTAAAACAATATACATGTATTTACAAATGTAATATCAATTTAACAAATCATACATTGCGGCATTCAATCATCGCAATTAAAACACTGCGACATTCAACCATCGCATTGAAATAATCAACATAAATAATCTGCGGCATAACACCTCACAGTATGCAAATAGTTCATATTCAATAAATCACTGTCGCATACATATCATTTCAATGCACGTTCAAGAAAGGTCTATCAATAATAAAAGCACATTGCTTCTAAACGGTTTCTGTACAAATACACTGTTTTCTTGTGAACCGTCAACAAAAAAACATCATAGGATGTTTGTACTCTCTAAAATCTTTAACAAATTTCTTAAAATCTTCTGTAAAATTATCAACAAGCATAGGCCAAAATAAGGCCGACTTCCATTTTGTTATAGCTAGAGTGCCTTTAGCTTTACACAATTGCATATGTATTAAACATCTACTAACTAAATGCATATGCGGTACTAACCAATTGTTATGACCGGACCAATCATAAGCAAATGCGTCGATCCCAGAAGATTCAGGTGTAAAATAATTTGAGTTAAATACAGTAACTTTTCTATTTTTATTATCGGCAAAACAATCACAAGTGTAAGGTTCCCATAATAAATTGAAATAATCAAAAACATTTTTACAGACACCCCAATCGTCAAAATCGAACAACTTGCTTAGATAGTCCGCATAACTGTTATCATCTCTTGGAATCCATTCCATTTCTAAAACAATATTGTTAGATATACACATATGAAAAATATGTAATGCAATATCTTGTAGCTCTGGTTTCAACTTTGATGCTACCTTTGTTAACAATACTAACCACATTTTGATTATCTGTATATATAATTACAAATTTACCCGATAAATCATTTTTGAGAGACTGAATATTATTTGCAACAGTTTTCAATTCTCTCCATGTGGAACTTTTGTCTCTATCCTGTTTTTCCCACATGAAATGTACAATTTTATTGTCTCCTACAGTAAGACCACCTCCTGCAAACTGACTTGCATCAGTAACAATAACACGTTGTGGTTGTCTATACATTGGAACAATACTTTTAAAAGATAGGAAATTACAATGAAAATGATAAAATTGTAATTCTCTAAAAATATCCTCGTTCTTATTGATATTTTCATCCCATGCATTTTTACAACAAATGGACATGTGTAAATGTGTGGTCATTATCTGACAGATGTTCCCCAATGCAAGAATCATAGAAATTATTTTTCCACAAATTTTGGCTCATTTTCTACATGTTAATTGTGTGTAACCTTCAACTGTATAAGAAATGGCGTCTTTTAAAATAACAAACTTACTATCTGGTATTTCTAATGTAGAATCTTTTTTAATTCCAGACAAAACCTAACCAATCTAACAATTGTGTTGGTTTCCATACACTTTTTTCAGTATTTACAATAAAACCTGAACTAAGCAAATCATTTTGTACTTGCAAAAACATTTTTTCACACCCTTTATAATCTACAACAGTAGCAAAACCATCATCTAAATAAACTACTATTGGAAAACACAAAGATCTCCAGTATTTGACCAAAACACGAACGGTTTTCGTAAAAATATGTCCCGCGGACGATAATCCAAATGGTAAAACAGTAAAATTAAAATATTTAACTTGACTCCCAAATTTCCAAGAAAATCCTATAAAAAATTGATTTTCCGGGTGAATTTCAAGATGATGGTAACCCGATTTTAAATCAAATTTTATTGCATATTTAGAATAATTAGTAAATACCATAGCTTCCTTTACACCTTTAAATTTAACCTTTTGTTTATCAACAAATTTATTGACATGTCTCAAATCCAATACTGATCTCTCTTTACCCGAACCACTCACCGACACGGTTAACGGGTTTACAATAAAAGGATTGTTACCTCTGTTATACAATGTTTATCTAACAGTTCCGTTATTGATTTTTCAACAAAATTTGCATGCTTTAAGGATAACATATTGTTTTTTTCAAAATAATAGGCGTAGGTAAAGTATCAAACTGAATTATATATCCAAAATTAAGGACATTCATAATAAAATCATTAGCTAAAAGAAAATTTTTCCAAAATAATGAATTGTTTCTAAGATTTCTTTTAACATTTATAAGATTCTGATCAGATTATTTTTCATATTTTTCAGTAAAGTCAAAATTATACTCAATTTTATTATCTGTAACTGGAATTTTTTTCTTTAACTGAATTTTCACTGTGTCTTTCCGCCGTCCTGTGTCTTTGGTGCTGTTGCTGTAGCAGTGGGGATTCCTTTGTGGGGACAGGTCCTCGCAAAGTGTCCTTGTTGGTTACAGTAAACACACCTTCCGACGGTTTGGACGCTACTGGTTTCACTGTTAAATCCAAAGCCACGAAATAAAACTCCTTGGATTGAATTTAGCACTGCCCGATCCTCTGTTGACACTACCGTACTGGTTATCTGCTCTGTTATAAGGTTTTGGCGTACTCCGTTTACGATTAGCCCTAGAAATTGCAGCACGTAAATCACTAACATCTTCTTTGTCATCCGCTAATGGGCTGTCCAAATAATCCTTAACCGTGTCCCAGCCGTGGCGATCTGCAATCTTAAGAATTTTATTCCTTTTCCTAAAAATTGTCTGTTCCTCTGTGATTATATCATACACAGCATTACATTTTTAGCTCACCTAGCCATAGGCCAGGTGAGCTTTTGTCATGGGTAAGCATCCGTCGTCCGTCCGTTAGCTTTTCACATTTAAATCTTCTTCTCTGAAACCGCTGAACAGATTTCAACCAACCTTGCCAGAAATGTTCATTGGATGGTTCTCTACCAGATTTGTGTTTTTAGTGCTGATTTGAAATCCAACATGGCTACCAGAGTCCATAACGTGTTCTCATTGGCTGAAATTTTAAAAATCTTCTTGTCAGAAACCACCAAGCCAATTGAATTGTGACTTTGCAAGAATGATCATTGGGTGGTCCTGTACTAAACTTGTGAATCGTTTGCCGATTGGAAATTCAAGATGGCCGCCATGACTCGACTTAGTTTAACATTGGACCCTATGGGAATTTTACATTTTCATCTTTTTTTCTGAAACCACAAAACAGATTTGAACCAAACTTGGCAGAAATGTTCATTGGATGGTCATACACATTTTTGTTTTGTTTTTGGCGCTGATCGGAAATCCAACATGGCTGCCAGGGCCCATAATGTGTTCCGATTGGTAGACATTTAAAAAATCTTCTTGTTAGAAACCACAAAGCCAATTGAATTGTGACTTTGCAGGAATGATCATTGGGTGGTCCTGTACTAAACTTGTGAATGGTTTGCCGATCGGAAATTCAAGATGACCGCCATGACTCGACTTAGTTTAACATTGGACCCTATGGGAATTTCACATTTTCATCTTTTTCTCTGAAACCACAAAACAGATTTGAACCAAACTTGGCAGAAATGTTCATTGGATGGTCATATACAAGATTTTTATTTTTGACGCTGATCGGAAATCTAACATGACTGCCAAGGCCCATAATGTGTTCTGATTGGTCGAAATTTTAAAAATCTTCTTGTTAGAAACCACTAAGCCAATTGAATTGTGACTTTGCAGGAATGATCATTGGGTGGTCCTGTACTAAACTCGTGAATCGTTTGTTGATCAGAAATTCAAGATGGTCGCCATGACTCGACTTAATTTTAACATTGGACCCTATGGAAAAAATGTTTAAACGTCTTCTCCTCTGAAACCAGTAAGTCAATTTAAAGCAAACATGGCATGAATGGTCCTTAAGTGTCAATTTTCAAAATTGTGTCCAGTGACCCCGACCTTCATCCAAGATGGCCGCCTTCAGCGGACATACTGTAGTTTTAACATAGGACCCTAAGGGAAATTTTTTTTAAATCTTCTCTGAAACCAGGAAGCCAATATAGCAAACATGTCATCGATGGTCCTTAGGTGGTCAACTTCCAAAATTGTGTTCAGTGATCCCGATCTCGGTTCAAAATGGCCGCCGTCAGCGGACATAGTTTTAACATAGGACCCTATGGGAAAATTGTTTGAAAGTCTTCTCTTCTGAAACCAGTCAGCCAATTTTAAAGCAGGTATGGCATGGATGGTCCTTGGGTAGTATACTTTCAAAATTGTGTCCGATGACCACGACCTCCATCCAAGATGGCTGCCATGAGCAGACATAGTTTTAACATAGAACCCTATGGCAGTATGGGATTTGAATAGTAACTTAGATGTATTCGGCATGCAGACATTCTTAAGAGGATTTATTTATGTCAGGTGAGCGACACAGGCTCGCCTGAGCCTCTAGTTTAAGTTTTATGTTGTTTTCTATACGGGATAGTTTTTCCAAACGTTCCAAATTAAATGAATATTGGATTTTATTACCTCACGTTTAAGCAAACATTCAGCCGTATCAACACCTGTAGCCTTCTCGTTCTTCACCAAACTGTTTTCAAAATGTTCAATTAATGTAGCCTTCTGTCTATCCAGTGCGTTATTTAAAGCTGAAGTGAATAGTGAAATTGCACCATCTGTGGTTAAATCGTTATCTGTACCACCAGTGTTGTTAATTCTGTCAGACTCATGGTCAGTTTCAACTTCGGACATAATCAATGCAGGACTTCAACACCTCCTTTTTCTCCATGTCACTGTGAGCAATATCCATACAATATCGTATAAAGGCCCCATTTTTTAACCCCATTTAATTAACCGCCAAAGCTTATCCCGTGCAACTACATGTAATACCATATACAAGATACATATCAAACAGACCCTTCATAAACTGACAAACGAACAGACGAAAATCTAACATGCCTACAAAGATGCCAGGAGGTATACATGGACGGCACCTTCCGCACAGCACCTTCTCCGTATAGAGTAGACAGAACTTTAGTATACACGGAAAGTACAGAAACAGGGTCATCTGCTTAGTAAATGTCCTGATTGATGACCGGGCAGCTAACAGGCCAATATAGGCAAATATTACAAGTAGTAAAGCAAAATGTCAGAAGAATAAGCAGACATCGATGGCGTCCACACCTAGTAATATCAGATTATGAACAATCTCTAATTGCTGCTGTCGAAACAGAACTTCTAAATTCCAGAATAAGTGGTTGCTACTTTCACTTTGGACACAATTTATGGATAGGAGTGCAATCTCTTGGATTAGCTAGAGAATATAGACATGATAGGAGACCGAAAAAGACAATCAGGAAAGTGATAGCGATTGGTTATTTACCTATGGCACTAGTGAGGCAACATTTTCTGCTATTGATTACAAGCCGTAGAACGCGAAGGTTGCAGCGTCAATTTCCCGAGCTTCTTCACTTCTTTAACTACTTTGAATGAAGCAAACTATTTGAATGGAATCTTTGACCCTCAAATGTGGAATGTTTATGAACGAAACATGGACACCCACACCAATAATTACGTTGAATGTAAGTAAGAATTATCGAGATTTGTTGTCCTTATCGAAACTTTTCAATGAAAAAATTGAAAGGAATATATATATCTTCTAGACTTCTCTCTCTCTCTATATATATATATATATAAACGTCTGAAAAAGTAGCCAATGTATGATCCTACGAGATGTCGGATCGGACACAAGTGTTAACGATACTGTGCAAACAAACAAAAATGATAAATAAACGTCTAAAATGTTAGCACAACGATATCAAAAAAGATGTTAAAATGTAACAAAAATAACTATAAGTTTACAAAAAGACTACATTTTGTATAATTATAATTAAATCGACGGATATTTCGCTTGACCGACAAGCTTTATCAGCGTCTGTAATCTGATTTGAAAAATTGTCATGAGACCATCAGTTATCGTGACGTAAATTACTAAAAATCATAATCTTGAACTTTATACTTTATATTATTCAAGTATATATGTACACTAATTTATAAACAATATGAAAAGAATGAGAAAATGTAATGATGAAGTTTACCAACTAGCTAAGGACCAGGCACTGGTTAAAAAGTTAAAAAACTAAAGATTTAGGCCTTTTTGTTTATGCCTTCCGGATGTAATGTTTGTAACTCGCGGATCCAAAAGCTCTCTCTTTTCTGTCTTTGATTTTCTTTCCAACTTGGATTGTGGTCAATGATACAAATTTTGGATCTGCCAAAGTCATTCAATGAGTGCCCCGGCGACACAAAGTGTTGACTCACGGGCAATAGCGTCTTTTTCGTAAGGTCACTTCTGTGTCCATTCATTCTTTTGTTGAATGGTTGGACACTTTCTCCTACGTATTGCGATCCACAGATGTGACAGTCAAGGAGGTAAACCACATTAGGTGTTTTGCAATTGACATTGCAAAATATCTTATACTCCTTTCCGAATATATTGCCTAGACCCGGAATACGTAGCATTTGCCAATTGTTCCGGTAGTCTCATCTAGTCAAAACAGTCTTTTTCAGTCCGGCCCTAATTGCCTGCTACCTCGGCTCTGTCGAAAAAAATAATTTAACGGTGAAGAAGACGAACAGATTTAATTTGTTTCAAAAATGTCCCCCCTCCGAAAATCGTATGGTCGTCCCTTTCAGATTATCAGTGAATTAAAGACGTTTACTATTTCTTCATTTAAGTGAATGAAATTTCCATCATACAATTACATATTCAAACAAATATTCAAGAAAATTGGTCCTTCTTTTGTAATTCCGCTAACTTTTTCTTTGTTGCTGTTCTTACTTGAAGGGTGAAAGTGAAAAATAACCCATATCTGTCGGACTATCAAGCTGTCGGACTAACGGACTGTCGGACTATCGGGCTGTCGGACTAGCGGATTATCGGACTAACGGGCTGTCAGACTATAACTACGCTCCCGTTTTATGGAGGAGTGTATAGAATAATTTGCATTTAACTTCACCCTGCATTTAAATCTTCTCTATACAATAGGCTATACCCGAACAATATATTTTAAGGATTGATCGCAATTTTGGTTCGGTTCGTGAAGAAAGAACCTCAATCAGGTTGTAGACACCGTGTTAACCCGCGTGTGTACAACCTGATTAAGATTACTTCGAATGAACCGAACAAATAATTTCGATCAATTCTTATAAATTAATTCAAACTATGATTTTGAAAAAAAAAAATCCAAATAAGGCAAATAATCTGAAATAAATTTAAATAACCCCAAAGGTGTCTCATTTAAAGAAAATCGCCTGATGACAACGGCACGCGACAAAACAAAATAAAAAACAATCTAAAAATATAAGAATAAGTCTTACAATTTAATAACTTGAAAAAGAAATGATTAAACTTCTGTAAAAATATATATAAAATAAAAATCTGGTAAAATTACACAAAAATCTGTAAATAAAAAAGATGAAAATATAAAATTTTAGAATAATTTAAATAAACAATTATTAAAAACAAAAAACAAAACAAAAAACAATCTAAATATATAAGAATAAGTCTGTTAAAATTTAAAAAACTTCAAAAAAAAAATTAAACTTTTGTAAAAATTTATATATATAATAAAAAGCTGGTAAAATTACACAAAAATCTGTAAATAAAAAGGATGAAAAAATAAAATTTTAGAATAATTTAAATAAAGAATTCTTAAAAAATAACAATCTAAAAATATAAGAATAAGTCTGTTAGAATTTAATAACTTCAACTATGCCGACGCAGCTTCACACTTACTGCATTTGGAGTGATTTCTAAATCGAACATTGTTATCCAAAATCTAAGACAATTGTATTTTTAGCAATTTGTAATGTGATTGTGTATACTGATTGTTTTTGTTTATTTTGATAAAGTATGAAAACAAAAAATATCTGTGCCTATAATATCTTTAATTTATTTTCATGAAGTATGATAAAAAAAAAATATCTGTACTTGTAATTTATTTTCATGATGTATGATATAAAAATATATATGCTTATAATATCCTATTTTATTTTCATAATGATTGATGTTAAACTATATGTGCTTATAATAATATCCTAATTATTTTTATAAAGTTTAATATTAAAGGGAAAGTTCGCGATTTTTTACATGTTAGCTAAATATGTTCCTGGTGATATAAAATACATATTCACAAAGTTTTATCGACATATTTCCACAAATAACGAAGCAAATCGCAAATTTGTAATTTTAATTTCTAATTTTTCAACTAGTTTGTGACGTTTTAAACTAAAAATGCATTGTGGGATTGAAATTTAAAGTCTGGGTCGCTGATGTTAAATTCGCTTCATTTAAAGCGCTCAGAGGACTGTAAATTAAATCTAATAACCGTTGGAAAATTAAATACTGAAGTGAACAGCTACGTACCTTTTTGACAAACAACTATCTTAAATGAACAAAATGTTTCATTTCCTTTATATTTACAACGGAAAGAGTGTTTTATAACAGTCACCTATATTCGCTATATATCGGATCCCTTTTACAATTATGTTCATTTTGTTTTACTGCTAATGTGCTGAAAAATATAATGGATAATTTTGACAACGCGTAACTTGTGTATTGATTTCTAGATTCTGTTTTAATCCCTTTTTTATAATCATTATTCGGCATGCTGTTTACTGTTATTTTGATCTCCGCATGTAGATGTCCGCTTGTGTGTTTTCTAGCCGGAGGGTAACATTATACAGGTGTAAAATTCAAGGTGACCGGATTAATAAAATGGGAATTTGAATACACACTATTTGCTTTCCAAGACGAGTTGGTAGATCGTTTATTATCTATTAAAGATAAAATATTCTTAAAACATTAGAATAAATATAATGTTGAAATAACAGGAACAATTTATGTTTTAGATGATAAAAAAGTATACACTATCCTTGAAATTATAAGTTTTCATTATGAGAGGCGCCAAATTGGCCTAACTATATATAGCTGTTCCATCATAATAATTTAACGATCGATGTTCATAAAAGATGTTTTAATTTTAATATTAAATAAAATGATTTAGGCTTAAACGTTTAGAAATGAATTTTTTTTTTAACAATAAAAAACAATGATTATGATTTTACTCAATCATTATTTTAACAGTCGGTGTTCATAAAAGATGTTTTAATTAATTTAATTTTAATCAAAGGATTATGATTTTACTGAATCATTATTTTAACAGTCGGTGTTCATAAAAGATGTTTTAATTAATTTAATTTAATCAAATGATTATGATTTTACTCAATCAATATTTCTATACTTTTCTTTTGTTCAACGCGTGTTGTTTGTTTGGGAACATTTCTATATAAAGCACCGAAATTAACGTTTTAGTTATAGCTTAAATATGTCGAGCTCAGGTACGGAAAGTGACTCTAGCGCCTCAAGTGATGTAGATTTCGATGACTATGGAGAGTTTGGTTACCAACTTGAACCAGAATATACGGAAGAAGAACTCAGACAAATGGAAGAGGCAGCGAGTGCCCAACGTCGGGAAATAGAGAACAACCCACGTCAGAACGACACAAATTGGTGCTCATGCTCAAAATACATTTCACTACCTTTGCCGTCGGAATGCCTGTGCTGCCATTAATTTTCATTGTTTGATGGTCAATTGGAACCCAGTGACTGCATTACCGATAACACCAACTTTAGAACAGTTTGTCTCAACCCTGTTGTGCTTGAAACAAGCTATATTAGTTTTTTGAGGTACAAACTTCACAGAGGAAGAGCTCCAGATGTGTTAACTAACCGACAGAGTAGACTCATGGCTTATCGTCAGTTTGTTTGTTGGGTCAGAAAAGGTCAACCACTTGGCAAGAAATACAGAGTGACCCTACCAGCCTGCGTTGTCAAAGCTATAAGGGAAGAGTTTCCGTCACCAGATGGAAATTATGAAGGTTTTAAAGAGTGTGCATGTGAAAGTGATATATCAGATTCTGACTAGTTTAAAATAAAATGGACATAATTAAACTGTAACTAATATGAAGATTTCAATTATATACAATATATTATTTATTTATTTATTTAATCAAATATGTTTAAGCATATTCGGTTTATTGTAGTTTACACAAAAAAACGCTTTGCTCAGTGACCCCCAAAAGGCACACAACCTAAATATATGATTTTTTTCAGCTCGGAACACCGTAAGCAAACTTGACCTATAATTTTGATATCCACTGATATTCATTTAGACAAAGTTCGGAAGAGATCATGATCATGAGCGGTATAAACAGATGAAGGGCAGTCAAAAATTAAAGAGATTAGGCCACACCAGATTTACTTCTTGTTCTTCGGATTTTGTGCTAAAAACGTTGTCCAGAGAGAGCAAGTGATTTAAAAATGTTAATTTCTTTTCCTTTTTTTGCTTGTCATTTTTGATGAGCGAAACGTAAAATATTATGCGAAAAATATATTTCTTATATTTTTCATGTATTTTCAGAAGCGAGAGACCATATTTTAATTTTAAATATTTTATTCTTCAATTAATTAAGGCAAATAATTCCTGAAGTAAGAAGTGAAATGCGGGATTTACTTATTTTTATCTTCATTCTGAAAACGACAGGTACATTCACACCGGTTGGTACCTTATATTGCGTAATGAGTTTAGGTCCACACAGGAAATCGCCAGGCAGAATATAAAAGTGTCATTTTACATCCGGTCGACGGGCCTCTGACCGAATACCTGAATACATGTGTCACACAATATTTGGCAATAATCAGAAACGCAATGCACATTTTGTGACCCGTTAACTAACTAACTAACTTTATTAATGCTCAATTTTACCCCTAAGGGTTGAAGGCATGTACAAGGAATATACACAAACAACGTACACAAGTCAAATAGACAAAAACATAATAAGAACAGAAAATAAAATGAAAACAAATTACGCTACCCGTGACTAGAATAGCAGATGCACTGCACATTTTAAAGGTTCTAATAGGCGATCAAAATACACGACCCTGATCACGTTGAAGTATACATTAGGAATGGGTGCATATTAATGCACACTGCCGGATCAAGGGGGTGTTCGACAATTTAGTAAAATTCGTGTAAAAATTGGTTAACAAGAGCCTGGCACCCCGTTTTCAAAACTGCTGGATCCGCACCTAATGCAGCAATGATTCATGGGCTATTTTCACAAAAAAATCATAAGATTACCATTGATCGTAAGCTATATTGAATTGTTCATTTTTATCTTGATTTTTTTTGTGCCCCATCAGAATGATGTAGTAACAACCAAAATTATGAAGTAAAGCAGGGTGAACAGGGCAGGGTAGAAATTCTTCTTGCAAAATAGACAAAAAAACATTCGTATGCAATTTTTCCTTATAGAAATAGAAATTAAAATAAGTTTATTAACCAAATCAGGGCCCCAGGCTAATATACAAATAACAATTATGATTGATACACATCAACAATACATCAAACTAAATATTCGCGGTGAAATATCAATAATTGTGATGAACAAATTTGTTATGACTATTCGGAGATTAATCAGAAGGGTCCGCCAGTTCGAAAGACGTGATTGAAATAAATAAAATATGTTACGTAGAGACATATTAAATGTTACGCTTTGTTTTTGTATAATAAACTTTAAAAGTATTTATAATACTCATCGTCTGTAATTGTCAAATGAAATCTATTACAAATTATATGTTTACATAATCCTCTCAATTGCATGGCTTCCTACCCTGTAACTTTCTGTGCTTTTAGCTTATGTGTATCTTTATTGTAGTGCATGCACGATCGATTGCAAAGTGCAATCTTACTGAATAATGTCATTAAAACAATTTTGTCCCGTAGTATAGGCCTTTTTGGATATTTTTAACGAATTCAGGGCATTGTTCCGATGTCCGTTCTTTTTTTAACTTAATTTCGTATTTCTTCAATTTTGGAAAAAAATCTTTTGTAAATGTGTCTCATTAAAGACGAACATTTCCCCCCGATTCATTTGTTTTGCCATAATCCATAGAAGCAAAACGTGATTGTGTAATAAATTCATATATTTAGAATAATAAGAAAAATAAAAAGAATTACCATCAAGTTAAACAACCGTACGCCTGACAAGCCATATCGACACTGAATGAGGACCCTGGTTTGTCACCCTTGTTTTGGGGCGTGGTGGTATTTAGACGTCACGTGATACTTGGTATTGAGTAACCCGAATAATCCAGTCGTTATATTACTCTCCCGCCAGTCGCTGCATTAACGCCTGGATGCTAACCCGAATAATCCAGTCGTTATATTACTCTCCCGCTAGTCCAGCGAAAGTGCCGATAGAGGGCGCAGTATTATTCAAGTTACCTGGTAACTCGAATAATACTGCGCCCTCTATCGGCACTATCGCTGGATGAGGGCTTGAACTCTCCTTGTGATAAAAACGCGTCAGCTGCTCTCTGAAAGAGAGAGCCAATCAGCGATGATTATTTGCCGAGTATGGGCAAGGTGGTTCTTTCAATTTCCGGTAATGTTTGCAAACAACAAGAAATGGAGATCGACAAGTTGATTAACGATGTTTAATTCATTATTTAGTTTTCCTACATTTCTTCTCTTTTCACCTTTTAGATTAGTAAGGTCAAACACGTAGTTACAATGAAATCATTTGACACCTGAACCTCCATTGACCTATGTTTACAAACATTTCTTAAGCTCCTTCTTCTTTTAGTGCCAAAAGTCACCACGCGCAGTTTATACCCAGAATGCATTGCTAATTTGAAGCTTCCGATTGACGCATTTTATCGAGAAAGTCGTTCAGGCGTTAATATAGCAAAGCGTTATATAACGACTGGATTATTCGGGTTAGTTACCTGGATGCATTCATTGAAAAAATCCGTCAAACCGGAAATAGTAAATCGCTATGACTCATGGGTATTACGACATAAAATAGGAGGAGCTAAAGCGTTTGTAAATAATGTCCAATGGAGCGATCAGATGATGTAATGTTGTATGCAATACACATATCCGAATAAATACAACCAAACATAAAATAAAACTTAAATGAATAATTACTATTTTTTAAATATTAAAACATAATGATTTGTATTTCAAAGTTGGAAAGTAAATAAAAGCTTGAATTGAATTCACTCTTATAATGATTTTTTAATTTCATTTAAAATAAAGATTTAAAAAAAATGTATTTTATGATACTGATGGCTGATTAAAATTGTTTGTCATGCATTAGCTGTCAGTTGTAATATACAGGATGTAACCAATATACAGGAAGAGTCCCTACTGTGAAGCCATCTATTTTGAGATGCCATTCAATGAAAATAACAACATGACCATATTGTTACATAATAAGAATAAGAATTAGATAAGAAATTAAAATTGATAGAAGGCAAGGATTTATATAATTAACACATTAAGTCGCATTTCATTTATTTAGGCTAACTTGGGTCAGTTATCAATTAAAGACAAAAATGGGTTTAACAAAATCAGTCTAATAAGTATTTACCTAAATAACGATATTGTGATGGGTATTTCTTTATACATTGTATTAAAAATCATTTTAATTTATGAAATAATCAACTTTCTGTTTACATATTTATTTTCAATAAAATTTCTTTATTATTTCATCCCATTTTCCTTAATTTAACTTGTGCATATCCATATTTATACAATCTTATGTTAACGGCAAGTTACGTGTATCGACCCTATTATCCACAATAAATTCACTTGTATTGTCCCACATACATTACAAAAATACATGTTAGATGTGTATTGCGACATTTTAGCAAATTTAGATTAAAACATAAAAACTTCAAAAAATGATTACACGGTGTTTTATTTTTTTAAATCTTTAAAGATTTGTGAATCTATGGCAATTTAAATCATAATTATGAGAATAAAGGTGTATTTGTTTTCTAAATATGCAAAGGCACGTGCACAATCATTCTCCGTGTTTGTTTTGTCAATATAAACAAACGGAAGTAAAGGGATTCACTAATGCGCATACGCGCTAATATCTGACATTTGATTGGTCGGCTGTACCAGCCAGCAGCCTGAGGGATTTTTACCACTAAGAGCGTTCAAGCCCTCATCCAGCGAACGTGCCGATAGAGGGCGCAGTATTATTCAAGTTAGGTATTGAGATGCTATCAAAATGGCGACTTCCATGTATCGTTGACAGAATTTTAAAATCGATTTCATTCCCTTATCCAACATAATAAAACGCTAATATACATATAAACATCCATATTTATACATCAGGAAAAACATATAAAAAAAATTTTTTTTTGCGAAGTTTCCCTTTAAATATATGTGCTGATATACTGATTTTTTGTTTGTTATTTCCATAAAATATGATTTTAAATACTTACTTCCTACTTACTTTATTCACTCAATACTCACACAAAAACAAGATAACCTTACATTAAAAATTTATTGTGGACTTGAAGTACATTGACATCTCCCCCGATTTTGCACTAATTAAACATGACTAGTCATGTTTATATAACAATTAACCTATTCATCTATGCCAACAATCTTTTTTACCCTTTTATATATATTTTTTTAAATGTTGGCATAGAATGAATGAACCTTGAGAACGACGTCTATTTTCAGATATACTATATACAATCAATTATTAAAATGAAATATAAATGTTATGGTAATTAAAATGAAATATAAATATTACGGATCCCCCCTTTTTATTTCTTGGTTCTGAATAAAAATGACTATACAAGTTAGCTTGATGTAACGTCGCTGAGATATCGCGTTTGTTAATCTTTTGTACGATTTGTACACTTAGTATATCATTTTATCAATTGTGTAAAAGTTGAAATTAAAAATTATTTGTATAAGCTCTATTAAATTTGTTATAGTTTTTAATATCATGCATTAACTCTTAATTATAAAATATTATTTAATTAAGAAAAGTGTAAATTAAAATGGTTTATTTTAACAGATAACTTCTAGAAATAATATAAATCACTAACCTGTAGAGTAAGAAACAGACGTTTCTTTTAAAACCTTTAATGTCGCAACACCGAAGTGTTGGACACAAGGTGGGTGCCCCTTTTATACCAAATTTTACCAAGTTTCCTAGGAAGTTATTTGGAGGCTCTTTTGGTTTTATTTATGAAAATTTATCTACTATTTTAGTTTGTTTATTATAATAATTTCCTGTGTAAGACAATTTAGGACAATTTCAAGACTACAAGTATATGTATTAATGACGGGGTCCGCCCGATTGTCCGACGGCCCATTAGTCCGACAACCCATTAGTCCGACAGCCGATTAGTCCGACAACCCATTAGTCCAACAGCCCATTAGTCCGACAACCTATAAAAGCAAGAGGCATACCAAGTCTCATTGATATCATTCAAGGCATTCCGACAGACCAGGAGGGTGGTTCCTATATACATGTACCCTATATAACTGAACGTCGTCCATACATGTCAACTCACCCGGGGTTTTTTTGCGGGTCACACCGGTCATGAATTTGCCGAAATGTGTCCTCTCACCCGAGATTGTTCAATCACCCGACGGGTCCGGAAATTCGGTAAATGAACCGTTTTCACCCGTTTTCTTGTCATAGATTGTATCCAATGTTTAGAATGGAAATACATTGAAACAATTTCCCAAAAATGCAAGTTAATTAATCGGTTTGGCTATGAGACAAACGCAACCAATCCGTTAAGCAGGAAATCGAAAATCAAGGGACACATATGACAAATCTGTTACACATAAAACTAAAAAGAACAGACAACACGAACTCCTGCCTTGTTAACAACACCCGTCGTGTAACATGACGACACGAACATCGATATCGTTTTGACACGGATATATATATTAACCTAACTGCCATTAGCTCATTTGTTCACGACACAGGTACTTGGAGTCAACACCTCTCCTTTTTGCTCAAAGCGACACCATGGATTTTATCATTATTTTAATTTTCTCCCTTTTTCAACTAAAAATATGCGAAACTGGTCAAATTAGAGCTCTCATATTACATGTAGATATGATGGGGCTATTTCAAACAGTTATTAGTGGTTTAATATATTTTCAGATTCAGACGCTATCAAATGTAAATCGCGACAAAACCTGTCCTTTTGAGAAACCTGCCATTTTAAACCTACTGGCTTAATGGGTTGTCGGACTAATGGGCCGTCGGACTAATGGGCCGTCGGACTACCGGACCCTCCCCTTAATGACCTGTTATTCTGATGGACATTAACCAGTTTTATCCGAGTGCATACTTGTAATTAAACGAAATACACTGATTACAAGGACAGATACAATACACATAATTCAATATGAATATGAATACCTTAATTACAAGGACAGATGACATACACATAATTCAATGTAAATGTATTTGACTGACAGGACAATTGACATGTTGACAAATGGGAGACAAGATGGGCGACACGATGTAAAAATATTGAAAATAAGCAAATTATAACTTTCTTTTAAAAATGTTAAAAATAAATGCATCACAATTTTTTCAAAATAAGGCAAATAATCGGAAATAAATTTAAATAACCCCAAAGGTGCCTCATTTAAAGAAATCGCCTGATGACAACGGCACGCGACGCCTTGAGAACGACGTCTATTTTCAGATTCAGTACATATGCAAATAACCTCAAATTGTTAAACCAATCAAAACACGTATAAAATGACATATGACTCTAAAATTAATTTTTATACCGTATATATATCATACAACACAAACTTATGTTTGTTGACTAACTCGCAGCTATTATATAATACTAATCTATAACTGTGACACCATTATTTTTGACTTATTAATAAAAAAAAAAGTTTAAAAACAAATATGTCTCTCGCTTCGTCAAAACAAACTTTGATAAGTCGACTGCGAGCTCTCTTGAATTAAACAATTGCAGACAACATATCTTCTTGGACTTAATAACATCATGAGACATGGCAATAACTTTCGAACTGCATCTGCAGATATTATAGATATGCCACCACGGAACTGCACATACATAGATTTCAAATCAATGGGTGACATGATTTTTTTGTATATTGAGTGTCATACATATTTCACACTTTAACTTAATATAAGAAGAATGTTATAGTGTTGGAATTAGCCCCATGAATGAAGGGTATTTGACCATTGAACTTTTTGACATCGGCGGTTTTTCCCAAAATCAAAAACAAACAAAAGAAGCATCTTTTTAAAAACCTAATGACATAAATATAAATAGGGGCTTAGATATCATAAATATATCAAGAACTTTCAAGAACTTTAAAAAACTTGTTCCACCATAGATGGATAATATTGAAACACCTTTTTTATCAAAAGATCTGGTTGGGGTATGATTTCTATTACACTTCAATACGGTTGTTTCGAATCATGTCAATTCCGACCACGTTCCGTCTCTTTCGTGTCTTGACGTCTGAACTAATCGGCAGGCGACTTCCGGTGTTTACGCTATTACTGTGACAACGTCAGCATATCATAGTCGTAGATGCGGTAGATTATAAGTAATTGTAATATGGAGACGCCAAGGAAACGGCTGAATACACACTGGTGTTCGGTACCCCACTATCTGTCTGATATCAGAAATATATACATAAAGGCAGATCTTTTCCCTTTCATGATGCTGACAGCCGCAAATAAAGAAAGAAAACAACTTTAATTGTAAAGAAGTAATTGTCTCTGCATTGAAGTCTTTGATACAAATAAAAAATATTAATTGATATCTGTCTTTTACAGAAAATGTTAAGATTTTTTTTACAGTTGAGGATCGAACGTTAAAACGGCACACATCGATTGGAGTTTTTGTTGTGTACATTGACACCGGAAGTCCAGTGTTGTACATTCCATCGAAATCACGTGATCTGTCGGACGAAAATAACAAAATTTTGACGGAATGGAAATGATTCTAAACAACCGTATTACTGCGGACGAAGAAACAGAAAACAAAATTGCCCTAAGTTATGTTATTGTATTAATTCGAAATTCGTTTATCAACCTTGCGGTCATATAGTTACTGGAAGTTAAATTTTGTTCAAGACGAAAAGGTTAAACTTATTACAATTAGTGATGTAAGAGGGAGGGTGCTGATAAAAAAAAATCTTTAAAGGTAAAATGTCAGATATGTTTTGCAAGGAGTTCATTAAAAACTAAATTAACACTAATGATCGAATTTTAAAAGTCCATCCATTCTCTTTTATTTTCATGAAAACACATCTCGAACATAAATTCCATTTTGTACGAAGATATATACGCCCCTATTCATATTACCCTTTACTACGCATGCGGGAAGTCTACTGTTGGGGAAAAAATTCTGCTGATGGAAAACCTACGCGCGGTTGTACGTAAATTTTAGCTAATTCTGCTATAAAAAAAGGAAACAGGAAAGAAATTTTTGCAAATTATAATAAAACAAGAATTAACATAGGCCACCAACATGACCGTTGGATGGAATTGAAGGAAACGTTGAGAGTTCATACTCATTGCTGAAGTTTAAGAATCAGTGCCATTGTGTATGTAGTTCGGAAAGTGGGACATTCATAATTAATGATGCAACAACGGAAATACACGTCCATATTAACTTTCATCGCAAAAATAACTTTCAACAAAATTACCAAAATCAACGACAATATACCTTTTAACAAATTTTGGACTAAATTTATCACGTTGTGGATTTGCGAATTGCGCATTCTGAGAATAGTTACATATTGTCAGTCACAAGAACTATGAGTTAAAAGAGTTAGGTAAACCTTTTGTGTTTGTTCCCGCTGAGCAGCAAAAGACTTTATTATTGTTTGACGTAAATAGTATGTTCATATTTTAAAAGAGAAGCTTGTCAACCCAAAGACTTGTCAAAATACATCCATTTCTGGGATGATATAACCAAATACACATGGTTTCTCAACTCTATCTCTATCGCCTCATAGAAATATTCTTACAATGTAATAGTTTAAACATATTTTATTGTCCAAAAACATGACAATAGGATCAGATACAAGTTTTTCAACTTAGAACATCTTCTCCTTTATATAAACAATATACAAATACAATTGAACATAAATACAAAAGCTACAGTCTTTCTTAATAATTAGAAAAACAACAAAAAACAACAACATGAAATGTACGAGTGCAAGACAATTTGAAATTTACCCAATGACAAATCGAACAGACCTTTACAATAAATGGACTAGTTGATAGAACACACCTAGAATGAAGAAAATCAATAATTGTTATACAATGTAGTGGGATTATTAATTCGGTAAAGGTAGGATCTTTTAAAATTTAGTTTCAAAATATATAACAATATCATTATTTATTCAGTAATAATTTTAACATAAAGTGTTCACACGTGTGTATTGCAACATTTACTAATTCACACCAGGTAAGCCACAAACCAATTGTCACCTGATTACATTCACGATAATTAGCGGAAAGAAAAGCGACATGTTTCCTTAATATATGTCTGTACAGTAATGAATACATGCTTATTTGTGTCAATATTATAAATTTGACTTCCAAACAGCAAGGTGTTTAAGTCAATGTGTACATTTGCAGCTAATAAAGAACGGTACAAAATATTTCTTTGTGCATCAAACCTCTTGCAGTACAATAAAAAATGTTCAGCATTCTCTGTGGAATATCCACAAGAACAAGATGGGCTATGAATCAAATTAGCATGAAATAGATCATTATGTAATGCACTACAATTATTCCTTATTCTAGTATGCAGTATATTTAAATATCTGTTGCCAATATTATAATAGGATGGGGGTTTAGCATTTTTATAGTAGTGTTGTTTCAATTTGTACTTGAAGGATTCAAAAGTTGAAAGTTGACGTATTCTCAGGTCTAATAAATTCCATAACTTGGTCGTCGACGGAAAAAAAGACTGTTGGGATATCGATAATCTGTTTGTAGTTTGACTAATATTATAACTATTTCGTAAATTATAGTTGTTAGTTTCTCCAACACTGGGAGGAATCAAATCACATAAAAACTCAGGAGAATTACCAACATTTAATTTATAAAACATACATAATTTTTTAACCTCTCGCCTAGTGCTAAGTTTCTCCCAACCCGCCTCCCTGTATATTGAATCCAAACTTGTGTAGCATGTTAGACCTGTAACAATACGAGCCGCTTCCAATTGTAGTTTTTCTAGTCTATCAGAATTGACTTGCCCGCAGTTATCCCATACCTCAGATGAATATTCCAAAATTGGTCTAATGAAAGTAAAATAAATATTTTCCAGATATTCCCTCTTTAATCTAAATTTAAGCTTCCTCAAGACATTAAGTTGCTTTGAAGTTTTCTGAATTAGGCTGTCTATATGTTTTGTCCATTTACAATCACTACTGATAATTATGCCTAAATGTTTGTGCTTATTAACTGAATTAAGGACGATTCCATCGAAATCAAAGCTGAGTTCATCTTGTTGGTTTCTAATATTGAATATCATTATCTCAGTTTTATTAGGATTAAATTTTACTAACCAAGTATCCCCCCACTTTTTTATATTGTTTAGGTCGATATTAATCATATTTTTTAAAGTAGATTCGTCTAAGGCTGTATGTCCAATAGATGTATCGTCGGCAAAAAGTCTACTGAGTCCAAGCATGTCATCGGCAATGTCATTTATGAATACTAAAAATAACAGAGGACCGAGGACTGACCCTTGGGGAACACCAGCTTTTAAATCATCTAACTCAGATAATGCTTCTTTGATAGCTACTTTTTGTGATCTGTTAGTAAGATAGCTTTTAAGCCACATGAGTAAATCTCCCTTAATGCCATATCTTTCTAATTTTAATAGTAGCCCCCCAATCCAAACACGATCAAACGCTTTACTTACATCAGCAAAAGTGATACTTGTAAAAAATTTGCTATCAAGTGCAGTCAAAATAGTGTGATAGATCTCAAGTAATTGGTGAGTAGTCGAAAGGCCAGGGATAAAACCTGATTGGAATTTGCATAGAAGTTTATTTTTATGTAAATGGTTAAAAATGTTTTTATATACAATTTTTTCAAATATTTTACTTACACAAGATAATAATGAAACTGGTCTATAATTTGAGGGTAAGGATTTGTCGCCGTTTTTGAATAAAGGAATCACATGAGCAATTTTCCAGGACCGTGGATATTTTTTTAGGCGTAAAGATTTGTTAAAAAGTAAACATAGGGGTTTGGCTATTTCGTTTTTTATAGATATAATCATTTTGTTGCTAATTTTATCAGGACCAGTAGCCTTATTACTATCTAAAATAGAAATTATATCAATGATTTCTTCTTCTCTCACCCAAATAGTTTCAAGCACATTACCTCCCCTGTCATCAAAATCTGGTAAAGTTTTGTTTTCGTCGACTAAATTAGTGATCGAACAAAAATATTTATTTAAGACATCTGCCTTTTCTTTACCTTCATAAGACAAGCAATAATTATTTTTCGGGTCTTGAATAGGAGGAATATCGTTCATTGTAGACTCCCCCTTCAGAAGTGTATTGATGGTCTTCCAATAAGTTTTACTATTTATAGTTTTAAGTTCGTTCAAATTTTCATGTATATTAGTATAAAATGTTTCTTTTAATTGTTTCTTTAAATTATTAACCCGGTTTCTTTGTTGTTTGAAAATAGTTTGAGATAATGCAGTCTTGAGTTTTAAGTATTTTCTGCGGAATCGGTCTCGTTTACGTATCTCCCTCCGAATATTTGAATCGAACCATATTTTATCATTACATCTAATAGTAACCTCTCGTCTAGGAATACACTCTTCTGACACAGAAAGAATTACATTGGTAAAATTAATACATGCTTTGTCAATATCAGGTTCTCTTTTAATTAAGGCATCCCAATCAAATTCCAAAAATTTTTGTTTCATAATATTATAGTCCCCTTTTTTATAATCCCAGATAAGTCTCTTAAAACTTTTTGTGTTACTATAACCACTTCTTATTGTTATATAAGTACCATCATGGTCACTAATAGATCTGTCAATATGCATAGTATCAGAGTCCACATACTGAATAGAGTCCGTTATCAAAATCGGATCAAGTAATGAAGAGCTACCAGTGCGTGAATCAAAATGAGTAGGCTGGTGTATTGCATTGAAAAGTCCATTAATACTAATCAAATCATTTATATTTGACGGTAAATTTAAAAAGTTTTTGTTCAAATCACCCATGCATATCAAATGATTAGATTCTTCCATTGCATTTTTCAACATAGCATCAACGAAGTCCCAAAAACGATGATGAGACTGTCTCTCAGATCTGTAAATTATATTTATTAAAATCTTTTGTAGCTTGGTTTTTAATTCGAACCACATACATTCAACAAGTGTGTTCTCTAAATCTACGCGTCTTTTGATATTAACATGAGTTTTATAATACATTATTATACCAATTTATCAAGATGTGTCTCTGTAAAAAATACAATATCATAATCTTCAATAATATTGGAAATATAATCTACCTTATTACGAAGACTTCTAATGTTGCCGTGAAAAATTGACAAACAGTGATCTTCAAAATTTACTGGTGTTTCCCCGGGACCAGGATTCAGTTCCACATCCCCAGCGATTATAAGCATTTAAATAATAATCAAACAAAATGACATTGCCGTAAAATTAGACCGGAACATAGTCAACCCTGCTTTGATAAACTTAAAATATCTAACATATAGTGAAAACAGTATGTCGCTAAAACGAAAATGAATAAATGACATCTTTTTACAAGCAATGCTAATTTTATGATAGAACAACCCTATAGCAATTCTATGTGATATGATATCACTACCCATTGTCAAAAATAAGATGTCTGCAAAATAAAAATGGTTGGTCTATCATAAAAATATAATAATAAATGTGACAAGTTGTGGCCGACCTAGGGCAAATCATGATAAGTGCAAAAAAATCAAACGGTGTTAAAAACGTTACAAACAATATGTACAAAAAACAAATCATTTTTGTAGAAATTGACAAAAACACGAATTCAAAAGAGAAAAAAATGGTGGTATCATATTCTTACAATATACTCTAGTTAATCAAAAGAACAAAATAATTATATATACACATATATATAAGGAACATTAGTATATGCATTGCTTAATTATTCAAGAAAAATAACTGAGAAGATAGACCTGAATAATAAACGTATACAAGTGTAACATACTGACCATCTCACATAATATTACACACATGTAGTTCAGTATTGATTTGACAATAAAATCAACTAAATTGTTTTCAATTTACTGTTGAAAAGGAATATCCGACATGAAACATTATGTTTAACGTTTAGAGAAGCAAGCTTTCAACCGTGACTATTTACACAAGATATTACTTATCGAACCGACCGTGATTCATATTATCAACATAGGATAACGGATTTTTATGTCAAAATGCCAACTTATTTTTCTACAAATATATAAGAGAACATTTACACGATTTATGCAGAATAACAAGATAACAGAGCAACTATTTCCGTGACTGATTAAATAATTACGTCAATAAATATATATATATATATAAAGTATAACAGTTCAATTACAATGAAATTGCCGTTTTTATTATGATATAACTGCTAACAATACAAAAAACAAAAAAACAAAAAAACAAAAAAATGTAGTACTAAGTAGAATATATATAACAGTAGATTATTCCACAAAAATATGGTAGCATTTCGTATTTATAATAAATAAATATTACTGTTGTTTAACATAGATGGACATTTAACAACAACAACAAAAAAGGGTAGATTTAAATCCTTTTGATTCAGGTAATTTTATGATTGACATAGCCGCGGTATTCATAACGTGCGTTCATGCGTACAAGGTTAAACAATGAAACTGGAAAACTATTGTTAGTACAGTTAGCATACACATATTGTTAGTAAACAAACGCACATGGTCTTTCAAAACAAACTTAACTGACAGATCATTTATGTATAAAATGTTTAATAATCATCTACAATTTCTTCGTCAGTAAATACACCGCCAAGTTTTTGTATATCAGCCTTTGTTTTGACAGTCATGAATCCAGAATTCTCAGAACGTTTCACAATTATTGACCCATCATGAGTCCAAAAAGAATGTAGCTTTCCATCTGCTCGTAGAGAGTTGAGCTTCTTTAATAGTCCGTAACGGTATCTAGTAAGATTTTCGGTAATGGAAAGGTTATCAGGATGTCCCTTCAGCTTTTTCTTGTGTGAAAATACCATATGTCTTTGCCGATAAGAAAGGAAACGTGTGATGATGGAGATTTTACCATTTCTAACTTCGCCAATGGGATGCGATCTGCCTATGTCCTTGGTATTAAGTTGTAGTCCTAGCTTAGTGTTGCATATTTTTAGGACTAGAGCATCAGTATCTATTGGCCTACCTATTTCGCCCCGATCATTTGTTGGTGCTTTTACGTTATTAAAACGCAGACTCGTTCGTCTCGAGTACTGTTCTTGTTCTTCTATTCTAGAGCCCAGTTTGTTGATTTTGTTTGTAAGATGATTTATTGTTTGGTTCTGTTGTTGTATAACAGTTTCCTGTGCTAGTACAGTAGTTTTAGTTTGTTCAATTGTTTCTATGTAGGGCTGTAGACGATCGTTAACAATTTTTTCGACGTGCGGTCTCATGGCTTCGAGGACTTTGTCTAGTACCATTGGGATGATAGCATCCACAAATTGCGGATTATTTATAACTGCACATACCACATCTGACAATTTCAATACCGTTTCACCTTCCGATGGCGATGTAGAGACCGCTTGGTTGGACATCACAGTCTCGGAAAGTGATGGAGAAGAAGACAAGGTGTTTGTTCTAGCTACTTTTTCCGATTGTTTTATAGAGGGTGATATATCGTTTGGACTATATGGTAAATCTCTTTTCAAACCTGTTTTTATCGGAGTATTATGTTCGTCGGCCATATTTGTTTATATTCACATCAAATCCTTTGTTTACAAAGTTCAAATCACTGATAATAAGAGTTCTGGTAATATTTATTAAGCACACATTTCAATCATATATTGTTCCAATCACCTTCAAGTTATTTCTACATCAGTTAATGTGCTGTTTACATAATTTTCACACCATATTATCTCTTTTTGTTACCTCTCAAAATTTCATGCCGCCATATTCAAGACTGGTAACTCTTCATGATATAATGTAATGGCTACCCAACTTACACACACAACATTTCAGATTTTACTTTTAAATCAGCTTCGAGCAAAACATTATGTTCTCCTAAAAAGCGCCTACAATCAAACAATTTGTTGTTAATTTTTGTAAAATGATCTACGAACAAAGTGGAGTAAGCCATTTTTGGAGTGTTAACAATTCTGTTAAAGTACTAGATTTACTTCGTTTCTTTGATTGTACATTTGATTCCATTGATGGTTATGACTTTTCGGTCTTGTATACCACTCTACCACATAAACTTGTCAAAGACTAACCATAATTCATATGTAACACAATTATTTATGTTGTATGTGTATTGCATTGCTATATTAATTAGTTGTTTTATTGCTTCTAAAAATGTTCATATGTCTATAAATATATTTTGTGTGCAAAGGGCAAAATAATATTAATATAGCAAATTAAATTTTCTATTTATTTCTGATAAGTGTATTTAGAAAAAAACATGCAAAAGATCTATTTGACATTCTCTAACTAGCCAATGACTTCAGAAAATGGACTAATTTCCCACCAAGCATCCAAATGATTGTGTATAAAAACAAAAACCCGGATCCATAAAAGACACGTTTTCAAAATCAAAATTCCCACTTTGGGCAACACTTTCAACACTCATAAATGAGAATGGAGGTAGGAGAACCTCTACTCTGTAATTCACCCTCTTATCCATATTATCTTCAACTATTTAACTTCAGTGTTGCTAGGATCAAACAAGGACTTAACATTGCCATTCCGGAATATCAATTTTAACCTTTTACACCTAGACATTACAGAGAAAAAGTTCTCCAACCTCCATTCCGCATGACAAAAGCCACTAAGGATTAGATTCCTTTGGAAAAGAGATCAGAAAACTGTGTTATGCAACCAGTTAAATGCTAAAATAGTAACTGCTTGTACTAGGTATAGAAACAAATATACAGACAAAAATTAAGATAGCTTTAACATCGGGCGCTCATCTACATGATGACCGTTTTCCTGACAATAAAACACGAACCCCTCAATTTACGAGAAGGTCGAGGCTTATACACAGTAGGTCCTCTTAAAACCCATGTTTAAAGGATGGTCTTATTTTCTAATCGAGCCAAATCTGTAACCGCCACATTAACCATTGGCAGTAAACCTTTGCCTACCAGTGTGTGTCTCGGCTTAATATCATATCATCTACAAAATCGGTAGAATAAAATAAAAACTAGCCAAGAGTAAAATCAATTTAAATATACATGTACGAAACAAAAGTACAACGCACGACTACTAACAGTTGATCGACTCATTTAAATCTATTCAAAAATAGACAGGCATAGAAAATCGATATCGCATTGAAACAAAGTCAACGTCTTATTCAAGCACACCTTGAGTAAATTGCCGTTTTCAATAAACGTGTATAGAATAACTAATGAGTTACAATCTAATAATATTATCGACAACTAAAGAGAACCTTAAATTGAAAAAAATGAATAACAACAAAGAAACAAGTGTCAACTAAACATATCATAATAAAGCATGGGACCAACACACTGTACATAAATTTCCAGGTCAAAGCAAACATTTCTTAGAAAAACTGATACCTATATCAATTAACTAGCAACCTAGTAGGCCAAATAAAACTAGGATAAACAAATATGTAGCGTATAATATACAAAATGTAGGATTGCATCCTCCTTTCCACTGACAAAAGCAAATAAAAAGCGTTATGAAAACAGACGACACCGTCCATAAATAACACTCAAAACGGACGACACCATCCGCGGACATAAAATCAAAAAAGGACGAAACAGTCCACAAGCAATTCAATTCCAAAACGGACGAGACATCCGTGAATAAGCTAAACTATAGTAAAATACGGTCGATACCATCCGTAAATAAGTTAAACTAAGAGTAAAATACGGACGACACTATCCGTTAAAAATGAAAAGAATATGCAGACGGCACCATCTGCAAGGGACGACACCGTCCACAAACAATTACATGTATTAATTCCAAAACGTACGACACAATCCGTAAATAATGTAAACTAGAGTAAAATACGGATGACACCATTCGTTAAAAATGAAAAGAATATATGCAGACGGCACCATCTGCAAGAGACGACACCGTCCACAAACAATTATTATTTCCAAAATGGACGGCACCATCCGTGAATAAGTTAAACTAAAGTAAAATACGAACGAGATCATCCGTTAAAAATGAAAAGAATATATGCAGATGACACCATCTGCAAGGGACGACACCGTCCACAAACAATTATTAATTCCAAAACGGACGACACCATCCGTAAATGAATTAAGCAATATTAAAAAATGGACGACACCATCCGTTAAAAATGAAAAGAATATGCAGACGGCACCATCTGCAAGGGACGACACCGTCCACAAACAATTACATGTATTAATTCCAAAACGGACGACACCATCCGTAAATAAGTTAAACTACATTAAACAACAGACAACACCATCTGCAGAAAAGAAATAAAATTATGCAATGACTTACATAAATATTAAGAGCGCGTTCTACTAGTAAAAAGTATATGCCACGTGGATCGCGTGAAGCACGAAGTGTAAATAACGGTGAGAACAGAAGCACGTGTTTCCTCGGCGACTGCAACTCGAAAAGTGAAATAATATAAAGAATCTCGTGACTTCTCGTGTGATGTCGCTTAGGATATTCTCTCTACCTGGACCTACAAATTGACAGTGAGGGTCGGTTAAGAGATAAACTTGATGACAAAAGAGATTATTTCAGTTTTCCCATTATGAATTTTCCATTTATATGTAGCAACATTCCAGCAGCACCTGATATATATATATCAGTTGATCCGATATTCCAGAGCTTGTAGTTCCTCTTAGGGCTTCCTTGATAGAGGGTTTCTACTAACAAGGATGGTTCTGAATGAAGAATTCCTGTTGATTAAGTTGAAGTCATCAATTTGAAAGTTTTACGGTCGCCACCATGACTTGGTTAATCGTTACGGAATACATTTGTCATAACTGATCATGGATATGTTCCACTTGTCGTAGACATTTCCAGGTCATTTCATTGTTCATAACTTATCACCAGGTTTGTTACTAGTCGGGCAGGAACTGCTTACCCTTCTGGAGCTCCTATCTTCCCCCCGGTGAGGTTCGTGTTGCTCAATCTTTGGTTTTCTGTGTAGTGTTTCTTAGATCGTTCTTTGTCCATTTGTCCTTTTTCTTTTGGCCGTTGTGTTGTCTGTTCTTCGATTTGCGCATTCTTCTTACCCAGACTTTGCAATTTGAAAATATAGTTTTTCGGACCACCAGTTACAAAAGGAACACTTTTAATTCCCATAGCTTCATATTGATACCTCTCTCAGGGGTTTTTTTGCCAGTCACCGTGTGTAATTGTGAAAACAGTAGAACATATGTCACATTATATTGTCGTGTATTCCAGTCTGCTTAGATACAATTTCAGTCTTCTCTGTGGGGTCGTATAAGCAGCATTAACTATATTAGTCCGGCGAAAGCATTCAATGAAAATTTCAACATATTTCCAGTTTGATATACAGTTGATTGTCGCTGGTAAGCAGATCAAATATATCACAGGATCGGACACATAAGTAGACTTGTTTAAATGTGTTCTCTGGTCATGTTTTCCCGAGGAGACATTATTTAACATCATTTTTGTTAGTTGCCCCAATTCTGTGTTTTCCTGATATTTTCATCAATCAATATGCCTTCCTTTTCAAAGTAATACGCTATACATTTTCTGTTACCCTCATCTATAATGTGCCATTTTGGCCTACTTTATTTTACAAAAAAGGTATTGACATAATCTGTAGATAGCCCAGATTATAGTTCGATTTGTATGGTAGAACTGGTGAAGCCGCCTAGGAGGAAACACTATACACTTCATTAGCCCCTCGTTACTGTTGTTGTTATCAGAAATTTTCTGTTATTATCTCGGAAAGTACTAAATGTATCTTCCCATTTTTATTTTTATAGTGGTACAGAAGTTGCATCTTAATTTTCCTTTCATGTGTAGCCTCAGTACATAGCTGAAATGATTATGTACTGTCCCCACAGCATGCCTGTCTTGGTTGTAATTAACAAGGCAGATTATTAGTCAACAAGTCTTTTTAGAAAGGTATTGTTTGCATTGTTTCATAAAGTCACACTTTCAAATACTTATGTAGTCAAAACCTTCACTTTCTATGAACGTTTGCTTTTCCAGTTTGCTGATGGAGATCTAGCATTAAATACACGGTTTACACTGTTCCTTTGTATTACTTCAGAAACATTTTGTATGGTAACGTAAATATACTATCTATGTATGCAAATATCTTCATAAACACAAGAATGTTGAGCTACGCACATGTATTGCAAAACATTCAGCTGGTTGTTGTTTTAAGGGAGAGAAAGCAAACATGAAACTGCACTACTAGCTTAAACAACTTTGTATACAGTATTTACAAAGCTGAAAGTATTTTCTTTTTTTTCAGTATTTCCTTGACAATGAATAGCAGACTTTATTTCATGGCAGCAGTTGTATTTAAAATAACAGGTAAGGTTTATTTCTCACCTGGACCTAAAGTAACATTCAGTATCATTATATTATCAACCGAACACCACTGCCTATATTATTGCAACTTACAGAGCACAGAAAGCAGCCTCTCTACAAATCGGAATCTTCACTAGCAGAGTGAGGTATTTAAAGATAGAATGATATCTGAATTGCCAGAATATTAACCTAATTTCGTTACACATTCCCCCACCAAATTCAAGCTTCGTCTTGAGGCCAAGCATTTTGTCACGTATGGGTTTCTGGCCTGATGGAGTGTCCAACCTGTTGAAGACATGGAAAACGCACAATATTCAGTCCACCACCGATACCACGATTACAACATCCCGGGCAAAATACTGACCACCTTCAACAAGTTGATAATTATGTCAGATGTCAGAGATAGAACTATGTCATTTTCTCAGTACACTTATCCAGTTGATAATATTTGTGACATGTGTAAATATGGGTTAAATATTTTAAGTGAAAATATGAACCACTATTGACAATATGGCCATATAATCATGGCAAGCGAATTCACAATGCAATTGCTATGCAAAAAAGGATTTATGCGGAACAAACATTTACAAATGTATTGAAAATACTACATTCTTTACAAGCAATAACATTGTATAGATAAATTCATATAATCATTTGTTTCGGGCAATGTTATCCTAAGGTCCGTCTTGTCTTGTGCAATTTTTTATGAAGGAACCCTTGAACTCATTTCGATTTATCTACCCATTATTATGAAATTTGAGCTTCCACTTAATTAAAATATGCTGAATCGTGGCACAAAGCTTCCGAATCAGACTTCGGTCATTACCAGAAAGATACATATCACACTCTCGTTTGCGGTTCAATTTTTTGCTTATCATTGGCTATTTTAGAATATGTGCCGTTAGCTAATGTTATTTGGTGTAAGCAGTCAGTGTGATGTTGAATAATGAAATTCATTGCAGAAGAGTTTCACAAATGCACACCGGGTATCCCGATCCGTCGTCCACGGAAGGGTCCGTCATCCACGAAGCAATCGGCAGTAAACAACTGTTGAGGTAGGTATGTTAAGTCTGATTTTACGAATATTTGGAGGGTGAATCCTGTATTATCAAGTTAGCTGTAGAAATGTACGATGCATAAGCTTCACGTGGGTGCAAGCTAATTTCAAATTGATAGACAATTAATGAAAATATCAATCCTTGAACTTGAAAATTTACTGAAAAGTAACGCGTTTTAGTTTTCAAGAGTTGATTTTATTAAAATGATAGTCATTTTCCCTATTTTTTTGCAATCAATTTCAGCATCAATGTATCTCACATCATTCATATTAAGGCCAGTACATTACTCTTTCTCATCTCTGTAAACTTGGCGAATTTTAAAGGATTGGTAGAAAAAAATAGGATCCATAATACACGGAGCATGATCCTGTTCAACACGGAGCGTGTTCTTGCAAATGATCAGTAAACCACGGAGCACATAGCTGAAATACAATTCTTTTTTTCATGTCACTCGAGTGTGATTGGATAATATAGAGTTACACATGTAATTTCATCCGTCCCTCTGCTCATGCGTCGGTCAGTATGAACGTTCATGCGTCTGTCCATGCATCCGTCACACATATTATGATAAATCATAAATATTGACCCATGTTGGTCTATGATAATAGCCATATTACCGATATAATACTTGAACAGGTGGAGCAGTTTTATAAATGAATGAGCGGTCGGTTAAGGTCTATTGTAGGTCGTACCCCAGAACTTAAGTCGCGACACACATTTTTGTGTACAGAGAACACACAAGCAATTGGCTTTTCTTTGGCAAACTATGGTCTTTACAGATAAAGCATTTATGTTGCACAAACGATTTACTGGACGAGGGTCGGATAAAGGTCGTCTTTTGTTGAAAATTCTTATGAGTGTTTCCTTCTGGTCAGTGAGACATAACTCATATCTCAATGTGATATGGGTATTAGTTTTTCATGAAGGCCAAACTTGGCTATTTCAAACAATGCATGATGTTATGCATAGTTGTTCCTGAATGAATCGAGGCAATTGTCCATAAAATAGCTTAATCATTCAAGAGAGAGAAAAAAGAATTTGGAGAAGGACCAGCTCAATACACAATTACTTAGTTTTCCCCCCAATAGACCGTGAAAAGGTCTACCCTAAAATGTGTATGAATATGATAATGCTTATTATTGAGTATATGAATGCAATTTATGCTTTAAAAAACTGGATAATCATTTTTTATCCTGCAACTAGCTCATTTTGTATACGAATACTCAGTAGTGATATTTGTATACTATAGGATATTCGTCTGCTGGTGCCCAGGTCTTGTCATTCAACGGTGTTTTGCATTGTACTCTGGTTCACTGCTCACAGGTCTTATTATGCAGGCGCGGATTCAGGATTTTATGTTAGATGATATATTCCATCGCAGGACCTTCTTCTTTTCTTTTGTTTTGCTTTTTTTTTTTGCTTTTTGTTCTGTTAATATATTTTTTTCTAATATGAGGAGGGGGGCTGAATCCGCACCTGTTACGACGTCATATAATCAATAAAAAAATGCACAACCGTTTCCAGCTTTTTCTCCAAAAGTGAGACTTATGAAAAGGTGAAATTACGCTAAAATCAAATTGCTTTATCATTGCACGATAAAAACATGCACATTGTCGAAAAACATCAAATTCATTTGTATTTGCAGCAAAACAGTCGAAATATGCATTTCTACCTGTTTTTAAGGCTCGTACAGATAAATTTGGTATTTTCCGACAATGCATTTGTATTGTATATTTATCTCTTAGGAAACATCTTACATTGTTATAGATAATTGCAAACGCCAACAAAGGTGATTTTTAAATATAAATAAATACAAAAAATACGTGGATTACGGATTCTATTTTTTTCAACCAATCCTTTATTATTTTAATCGCCAAGTTTACAGAGATGAGAAAGAGTAAAGTACTGACCTTAATATGAATGATGTGAGATACATTGATGTTGAAATTTATTGCAAAAATAGGGAAAATGACTATCATTTTTATAAAATCAACTCTTGAAAACTAAAACTCGTTACTTTTCAGTAAATTTTCAAGATCAAGGATTGACATTTTCATTAATTGTCTATCAATTTGAAGCTACCTTGCACCCACGTGAAGCTTATACATCGTACATTTCTACAGCTAACTTGATAATACAGGATTCACCTCCAAATATTCTTACAATCAGACTTAGCATACCTACCTCAACAGTTGTTTACTGTCGATTGCTCCGTGGATGACGGACCCCTCCGTGGACGACGGATCGGGATACCCGGTGTGAAATGGCGACACCTATAAAAATCAAAATCGTAATTGTTCACCCTTCTGTGTTACTATATCATTGATTATTTAAAAAGATAGAAGTGTCTAAACTATTTTGCTATACCTATTGTTTGAAATAAATACATATATTATGTTTGGGTTTTTTTCCTTTGATAGAACTAATAGAGAGTTTGAGATAACTTTTTTTCCTCGTGTTACGACGTCAAAAATTACGTGTCACGTGACTTACACCCCACTCGCACGTTGTACAATACAAGTAATGTTATACGTGTGAATTTTACGCAAATGATAATGTTTTTGAGTAACAAATAGTAAGCATAAATTTCACAATTCGATTCATCATGATCTTCACAATTTTCATTTTTAACCCCAGCCAATTGATCGAATTTTTTTTTCTCTCGAAAATTGTGCCCAAAATTCTGATTACAACTTTAACTTTAAAATGTTAATATCTATACAATTGGATTCGGAACAAGTTTTTACAACTTACTAGTCCCTATGTCGTGCCGCGACTTATGGTGATTCTTGGCACTAAAACAAAGATTGTTCAAGTTGCTATATTGTCTTTATTTCGTAAATTATGGAGCGCAAGTCATACACAATTTCATATACAATAACATAATAATTAAAAATCAATCATTCTAGATAATAATCATAAAACAAATAATTCAATCATTTTATACATTTATATTTCCCTTTTTGTTTTGACTTTAATAAACCCTTCAATCTAAAAATAAACAGAACCCTACTTTATGATTTCAATAAACCATTTAAAAAGTAAAAATAAACACAACTCACTTCATAAGATTTAAATAAAATAATGTACATTGGATTCTTTTGATTGATTAATTATCATCCAAAATGTAAATTATGTTTTCATAGCAATTTTCATATATTGTTCAGATCTTAAATATTACTTCATAAAATGTACATACTTGCCTGTCAAATCCATATTCATGGCTAATTATGTATTTCTATATTTTCAATTGTTTGAATAGCATATAATGAGCCTTTCATTGTTATTTTATTTACATCAATACTTTTCGTTCAAATATTAAATTTCAGAAGCAAAAATTGCCTGCATTATCTCCCCTTAATATTAATATCCTAAATCTGTTGGTCACAGCCCATTAATAACTTTCCATAATTATTTATAACTATAATTAACTGTTAATTACCACTAATCATTGTTCATATATACTAGCCAATGCAACTTTAATTTATTTATTATTTCTATTAAATCTAACAACATATTTACAGGGAACTACTAGAATATTTGGCATTAATTTCCATTTATCAAATATATTTGTTATTATCAGATAAAGCGTAGATGATTGATGAATATCAAGATTATTTCACTCTTACTTTAATATCTTAATTTCAACTTCACAATGTTATTTAAAATTATAAATAATTTATAAATATCAAGATTATTTCACTCTTACTTACATATCTTAACTTCAACTTCACAATGTTATTTATAAAACTAAATGTAAAATAAAATATATTACTCACCTAAAACAAAGATTGTTAAAGTTGCAATATTGTCTTTATTTCGTAAATTCTGGAGCGCAAGTGACGCTAAAACTTTCTTTCCAAATTTCGTGGAGTGCATCAAGTGCGATCCCAGTAACTTGCAACTTAACCAATCAAATACAATTAACCCTTTTCACCAAGCTATCCCTTTGTTGCTATTGGTCAATGTGTCCTCTCTTTATTTATTTTTGTTTTTAATACCAAAAATGATTTTTACATACCAGGGATAATTAAACATTTTAAATCATATAAAGACTTCAATTACTCTTTTATTTATAAGCCGGAAGTGAATAAATCTAAAAAATTCAAATTCAAATTCTTCGAATTCAAATTCTGTATTTACTTTGAACATAACAGTTCATCAGATTACCGATTGAAGTAGGGCGCTGGACAAATGTAGAAAGACACACTAGACTGTGTCAGCTATGTATATCCTTTACCGGGAAGGGGAGACATCCATCATGCATTCATTCTTCTATTCTTTACTAATAATTTACTTTTCAATTTTAAATTTCGGAGAAAAAAGAGATGAAAAGAAATGAGGCCACTTTCAATAATGAAGACGTTCCGTCCTCGGTTATTTATACACAATGTAATTAAGTTCGTTTTTGACAATAAGACTATAAATAAAGTTAGTGTTTATGATTTTTTTCTTTAAAAAAGTAGAATATCTATCTAAAGTTTTCTCGAAAAAAAACTACAAGTGTGATTGAACACTATCTGTACATGAAGATTAATTCTGCTCACAAGGAAGCTACTGAACCGGGTTTGTGACTAGATTAGCACGACGGGTGTCACAAGTGGAGCAGGAACTGCTTACCTTCCGGAGCACCTGAGTGCACCCCGGGTTTTAGTGGGGTTCGTGTTACTCGATCTTTAGTTTTATATGTATGTTTTGTAGGTCGCTGTTTGTCCTTTTATGCTTTTTCTTTTGGTCATTGTGTTGTCTGTTCTTCGATATACGGATTCTGATTACCCGTTTGGTATCTTCAAACTCTTCTTGATGAAACAAATGCTGTTTTTTTAAAAAGCCCCTGAAATCAGTCTGACATCTTGGAATTGATTTATGTGAAATGTTCCTTGTATCAAATTTTCCCTTTATGTGGAACAGAAATCAAAGATGGCTACAACCGAATCAATAGCTTACTTTGGACATTTTCTTTGAAACGGCTTAATTAATACTTTAACAAAAATGCTTCAATATGCAATTATGGCCTTCATATGAGGTGAACATTGAAAGTTCTCAACCCGAGGGTGGTTGTTTTACCCAATGTTTTGCTTTGCTGAAGACAAGAAAATAATTTCCCGCATAGAAAGAATCTTTAACATACTTCCGGATGCCAGTGGTTGTAGACAAAGCGACAACCTATCATTTCCCCCACATTATATATACGTTTGAGCTGTTCACCAGGTTGTCTCCCTCGGCAACAAATTTTCTGTAACACTTCCAAAATGTTTTATTACTTTTATATAGTAATACATTGTTTATGAGTATTGCAGGTGAACTAATGGTTTATTTTTCAGTGGAATATCTAGATATCAGGAAGGGAGAGCACCGATCTCATTATCCTATATATTATATACAATAATTAAAGTAATGTAGCAATTTATACCATTATCTGAACCTGCTTTTTACTTTATGATATGTTTCATTACAGCATCGCAAAATTTTACTCTACTTGTTAAAGATCAGTCATTGACTTTGAGATGCACTACGGTCGACTTTGATGACACAATAGTGTTCAAGCTAGGAGCAGAAAGCAAAGGTGGATGAATAGCAGGCTTTTGCAGTACAGGAGTTACTGGTTACGAACCACCAACACAAGATGCAAATATAACTAAAATGGTGATTACGTCATGTAACAAAACAAGGGATATTGGTAGTTGGACCTGTACTTACGGTGGATCAACGTCCGATTCCGTTGTGATTACAACCTGTAAGTCTTTTCATTGTTTTTAAATTCTTAATAGGACACTCATGTATACTCATTTAATTGGTCGATTTGGGTATCTAAATAATCTCAAATTGTATATGTATAACCATTTACACATATGGCTACAAGTAAAATCAAAGTGATAACTAGCTAAATCCATCTAGGTCCATATGTGGTCTTATAAATAGTGAAACGCTTGAGTTAGTAAGGCGCGTATTCATTTCCTATTTAGAACTTTATAACCAACGATTATATATACATAACTACTAGATGCATACATTACTGGTACATTCCGGATATGTACCATAGATATCAAGATAAAATATACAGTAGCGTAATCATGTTTGTAGCAACAATAACAAGTATGCAGAGTACAAAAACAATCTTGATATGTTGTAATTTGCTTAATGTTGTATTTTGTACATTGTTGCAAAAACTTGCCGTCTAAATTTGTGCGTTGTTTGGATACGTTTTATACCCCCTGCAACGAAGTTGCAAGGGGTATACTGGTTTCACCATGTCCGTCCGTCCGTCTGTCCGTCCGTCTGTAGACAAATCCTATGTCGTACGATAACTTGAGTTGTGTTTCTTAGAATCTCTTAAAATTTTATCAGCTGTTTACTGGTGAAGAGAGGAGGATCCCTTTCATTTTTGACGATTTTCACTTTTTTCGTTCCAGAGTTATTGGACTTGATATGACGGAAAATAGGATTGCTACCCTATGTCGTATGATAACTTGAGTAGTGTTTCTCAGAATGTTTTGAAATTATGTCAGCAGCTTACCGGTGAAGATAGGAGGGTCCCTTTCATTTTTGGTCGGAACAATCAGTAATGTTTTGGTTATGGAAATAGGTTGGACAGATGTGAGGAGCGGGGGGTATATCTTAGTGAGGTGTGCTCACAGTAATACTAGTTCATTTTAAATGACTAAATAATAATAATAGTAATAATAATAACTAAAGGGTCAATTAATTAGAGAGCAATTATAAGGTCTTTCCCCAGACTTGACATTGAATTTGATAGTAGTTCATCTAAAAATGTCACTTCTGGCTTTTAAAGTGTACAGTGTGATAAAATATGTTCTCTTGATTCTGAAAATATATGGGTGCTAAGTAGTTTTTTCATCTACAGCTTAAAAATTTTCCCTTCCGGTCCAGGAAATTCGAACTATGTATGGTTGCCAAGAACTTTTTTCACTTCCGGTTTGAGAAAATCTAACTTTCAGTTTGGGAATTAATCACTTGATAGTTCTCACTAGCCTGGTTGTAAATATATATGGTTGCTAGGTCCTTTTTTTTTTCTTGCTTCAAAACGGAACTGTTTTTACTTGAGGTTAAAAATGTCACTCCCGGTCGGATAAAGGTTCCATTTGATAGTTCTGTGTTTCCTAATACCAAAAATATGTGTTTGTGTGTTTGTTTGTTTGTTTTAACGCCACTTTCAACAATAATTCAGCTATATCGTTTTATTGGTGGAGGAAACCGGAGGAGCCAGAGAAAACCACCAACCTGTCGCAAGTCACTGACAAACTTTATCACATAATGTTGTACACCTCGCCCTGATCGAGATTCGAATTCACAACATCAGTGTTGATAGGCACTGATTGCATAAGTAGTCTAAAATCCAACTACGATCACAACCACGACGGCCCCTCCAAAATATGTGGTTGCTAGTGTTATGTAAAGTTTTTTCTAGAATATTCTAGAACAGAAAGATACAACCAACAATTAATTTAACTTCTATACTTTAATAAATAACAAAAACTACTTAATAATATACAATTAAAATATCTAATTAATAAATTAACAACTGGCCTATCGATGTTCAAAGTTAAATTCCTTAGAGTAAATGTTATTTTCCCTTCTGATATATTATTTCGATCCTTTCCTATGAAAATGCATTCCTGTTGAATTAAAATATCCTTTAATTCTAATCCACAAAGTTTCCAAATATTGTCTGTTGAAATTGTTAATAGTTCAATGTTCAAGTCACGTGATTTCACTAAGTAAGTATATCCAAATACAATGCTATAGATTCCAGCTGTTATATCAATCCTAAATTTCAGACTGGCTGCTCTCGAATTTGCTCTTCCTTATATACCATATTCATAAAATTCCAGAACATTCTGAAGTAAACATGTTTACAAACAATATGCAGAAATATCTAGATCATATCAAAACTCAAGGTCAAAATTAAAAACTTGCAAACAACTTGACCTATTTTTGATCACCTATTTGCACTGATGATGTAATATTATCAACAACAAAAAATATTCTCATAAACAAAATGATATATCATTTTTATTATATGCAGTCCGATAAAAGTTAAACACCACCTGACTTGTTTCAATAATATCTTTTCTAATAATGAACTTATTTCAAATCGGTTTGCTGTTTTCGTTACCTGTACACACATACTTACTTACCTGTGAAACAGTTTATTGATCGATTTTTATTTATGTGTATATGACAGGGTGTGTAAAGCGCCACGTGTACTTTTCAACATTTGTGTATGCGAACGAGAGCTGATTTTTTGTGTGTAGAGTTTTAAGTTTCATTTTCCATTGGTTTGGTATGGTACGGCGAAAATTAACCATACCAGAAAGGTGGCAAGCTGTTGGCATGCATAGCGGTGGTTTTAGCCATAGAAGGGTGGCAGACCACTTCAGGGTTAACCATTCCATCAGTGTACGACTGATCCAGCGTTTTAGTCACACGGGGAATGTTACTGACCGTCCACGTGCAGGTAGACCTCGCAAAACGACGCAGAGAGAGGACCGGCTCATATCCAGACGGGCGCGGCAACGGCCGTTCAGCACAGCTGGTGCATTTCGTGGTAATTTAGCGTTTGGAGGCCACATTAGCACACGCACTGTAATCAGACGCCTCCACCATCAGGGAATGCGAGCGCGACGACCCATGAAACGTCAACACTTGACATTACGACATCGCCATGCTCGACTTGACTGGTCACATGATCATTTGGGGTGGACTATTCGCACATGGAGACGGATCCAGTGGTCTGATGAAAGTCGTTTTTTGCTACGCCCTACCGACGGTCGTGCAAAGGTTTGGCGCCAACGAAACACTTCATTTCAGGACAACAACATTTTTGGGCACAACTGTTTTTGGGGTTGGGGGTGTAACTGTCTGGGGTTGTTTTTCCTTTGACTGTAAGTTGGACTTGTACGTTCTTGATGGTAATCTGACAGGCCAAGAATACCGTGATAATGTGCTCGCTCTACGCGTAGTCCCCCATTTCGACAATCATGCGTTGGCTGACAGGCCAATGTTCATGGACGACAACGCTAGGCCACATAGAGCCCGAATTGTACATTTTTTAAAGCAAGAGACTGTTCAGACAATTCCATGGCCTGCAATGTCGCCAGACATGAACCCTATAGAGCATGTCTGGGACTTTATTGGCAAAGAATAAACCAACGCAATCCAAAATGTCAAAATATTGACGAATTAAGAACTGCTATCTTACAAGAGTGGCAACAGTTCCCCCCAAGAACGGCTTAGGCGTCTTGTGCGAAGCATGACGAGGCGTGTTACAGAACTTCACAATAAGCGCGGTGGATATACTCGTTATTGATTGCTATGCCTTACACATACGCACAATAGATGCATTTAAAAGTTCTTAAAATCTGAAGACTCTGCATTTTAATGCAATGTTAAAAACTTCCATCAAAGACAAACTGGTTTTACGTTTTTCCAGCGCCTGTTTCGAACCCCATTTTTGCCACGTCATAGTCACGTCTTTCAGGATGATAAATACTTCGTAGATTGGTAATTTTAGAGCCCTTGGTGTAGTCTTTTAAGAAATGTAAGAAAAATGGTGATATCTATTTTATTGTTTTAACAGTATTGATGTAAAAAAATATATCGATACAAATATAGGATGGTACTTAACTTTTGTCGGAGTGTATATATTTAAAAAAACACTAGGTACTTTTCTGCTTACAAGCAATTTGCGGTTCCATGACCTTTGACAGGTTTCTACAGTGAACGCTTTAAATGTTATAACTATAATTTTATTTATCCAAATCGTTAATCGGAGTTACGCTTTCTACGGAGTGGTCGGATCATTTTGGTCAAAATTTAATGAAGCTGCAGCATGACATACTGAACGTTTGTCGTTATTTGACTTTTTCCGTACTTGTTACGTACGGTTTCTCAGTTTAAATGATAAGAAGGTCATCCGTCACATTTGACATTGAGATAATTTTCTAGTTTCCATGATATGCTTATCAATGGATAAGAACTCAAGTCTCTATGACTATGTTTTTTGGATTATTAAGCTTAACGGAAACGGTAAAACAGTTTCAAAATGAGAGCGTAATCATCGATCCCAGAGAATCTTCCAAATTTTCGAAAGAAACATACCAGCTTGCACGAACACTTTCGATCCCTCGGTTGTCTGATAACTCTTATAGTTTCTGAGATTAGGCGATAACAATGTTTTCTAGATTTCAAACGTTAGGACAGATAAATCCGTAATAAAAAAAGTTGACCGAACCCAAGGAGTGATTTTTTAATACGGTTTTGGTCCTAGACATAGACGTAGACCTCATTGAGATGTGTTGAGCAGGTTTTTTTCTGCGTAACATGGCAGGGAAACAAATAATTAAAATAGTCGTAAGAATTACAAGAAGGTCCTTCCCCTAAGAATGGGGAAAGACCTTAATAATGAAATATGGAGCAAAAACTATAGGTCTCCAAACTTTCTTTGGTAAACTTTATTACCGTTATGGAGAATTTATTGTATTAAGTGAGAGAGTAAACGCTATGAAGGTGTTAGCTTCTGGAAGTAGAAAATACTAAAATTACGTTTAGCTAGCATTCCACAGTAGTTTATGCTTGGAACAAATATCTAGGGTTGCATAATTAATTAAGGGCAATAACAAAATTACCGAACTCCGAACAATCTTACAAAAGGAAAGTCAAAACTCATAATTATATAAACAGACAAAATCAGTCAACAACCAGAAAACTGTGAAAACCGTAATGACCCTGACTTGGTACAGGCATTCCTAAAGAAATGGTGGGTTGAATCAGATTTTAAGGCGCCAAACCTCCCGCTCTCATTACTGTTCAAAGGTTCCGGTTGTCACTATAACAGTATTTAAATACAGGCACAAAATAGGTAAAATAGTTGTCAAAGCAGTACCATATTCGGTGACGTAAATGTCAAAAATATTTTTACGTCACACATTGACAAAAAAAATATCCTTGACATTTTTTGACTTCTTTATCTTTATACATTTTCACTATATGAAAATGCATCGCTTGGAATTTTTTCTGCAGAGACGAAATATATTTCGACAAGATCTTTGTATCGGAATATAAACTTTTTAAGAGATCGAATAAGGCGAATCTTTTTATAGCCCTGGTCCAGTAGCCTGTTTCTCAGATGAAGATGACGTTTCAGGAAATCAGAATAATTGCTACTGGCCCTTGCATAGCTAATCAATTGCGAGATGTAAACACCATATGCAGGAGAAGCTGGTATATTGCTGCACATGTTTGGAAAATTTATATAATTTTAAAATTGAAGTCGTCCCGCTTATCATAAATTTTAGTACTGAGTTGACCACTGTCGTCAAATTCGAGGTATAAGTCCAAAAATGATGCGGACGAAGCTGTATCGGTGGTCTCTTTAACTTTCAGCTCCGGAGGATATATCAATGGAAGAAATTCTGCAAATCTAGAATTATTGATAGATAAAACGTCATCAGTATACCTGTATGTGAAATTAAAGGCTCTAGCCTCATGAATCTTCTTATCTTTTACAAGCTTTTGAAGAAACTCCGACTCATATGAGTATAAAAATAAATCGGCTAGAAGAGGGGCACAATTCGTACCCATTGGTATGCCGACGACCTGCTGAAACAGTGTCCCTCCAAAGGAGACAAATATGTTATCGATGAGGAGCTCCAGCATACTGATCACTTGTTCCTCGGAGTAGCATGTTTTACCTTTTTGAATTTTGTTTGAAAAATATGTGGAATTGTAGCCTAACACAACAAATTTTGAGCCATAGTTTCTATGACTAAAAGCTTTATGAATTGTTTCTTTTAATTGGGTTTTTAATTTGTCATGCGGTAGGGTGGTATATAGAGTTGAAAAATCAAAAGTTTTGATGGAGGATACCTGAGAGAAAGATCTTGATTTCAGGTTATCCAAAAGATCTTTAGAGTTTTTTCAAAATCCACATGTGATTTATGCCACTACGCGAGTAAACAGTTTCACAATATTTCTGTTGTCCCTCTTTTACTGCAGACATAATCTTTGTCAGGTGAATAGACAATCCTTTCGTCGAACAAGTTGATGATCCCGCTATGTACCTTTCTTTGTATGGTGTCTTATGGAGTTTAGGTATCCAATATAAATAGAGTAAATCCTCAGACTCTTTACCAGAGGGAATGTTTAAAGAGGTCATGAATGATCTGTGGTTAGCTAGGATTTCATCTTTGTCGAACGAAGTTGGTTTGTATGTGGTATTACTAGAGGTGTTGCTATTTATGCCTAATTCCTTGATTAAGCATTCGAAGTAATATGAATTACATACAAACACGATATTGTTGGAAGCCTTGTCCGCAGGAACGATAACATATTTGTCATGAAGAGAGGAAAGACACTTAACAGCTTCTTGGTCTTTAAATACAGACTTAGGTCGACTATTAACACAATTTTTGAGTTTGTGAATCCGACCTTGTACTAGAGACCTAATTGTTCTAACCCAGTCTGACAAGGACTCTAACTCAGGATCTTGGTCTACTTCTCTCTTTATCCACCTTCTGGCATAATCTTCAACAGCATCCATAATTATCTTGAAATTATGTTTCCAATTGATGTGTTGAGGTTCTCTGAATTTAGGACCATGAGAAATCACCTTTCGGAGACTCTCATGTCGAATGATATTCAGATCACCAGTGATTACATGTCCAGATGGGTTGCATTGAAAAGGAGAGTGGGAGCAGTCACAAGTCAGAGGGTTCTTAAGGTACTCTTCTATGTTAATATCTTGCAATGCTTCTTTGTAGTTGAAAATTTTACGGCCAATGCTATTAGTGTAGCTATATGAGACAATGGGAACAGATTGATTTTTGAAATATGGTGGAATTTCTTTTACGACCTCTTTTCTATTAAGAATGTTGCTGATGTTAATAGCATCAATTCCTTTATTAGCAAACGGAATATGGAGGAATTTTCTGTTGTTATCATGAAGAGGTTCAGATCGAACTGGTTTAAAAAGACGAAAGGACGCCACGTCACATATAATACTAAACAATCTGTACTTAGGAGAAAAAGGATCTACGCCTCCTTTGTCAAGTCCAAAATCCCTAAGATCTTTGAGGTAGTTTACAGGTAGTGAAAATAAGATTGTACGAATATGATGAATTCCAAGAGGTTTCTGTATATTAGAAAGTAAATCATTAAAAGTATTTTGTAACGTTCTTGGTTTAGAGGATTTTTTAACATTAGGATGTTGAATTCTTTTATGACCATGGCTACGTTTAGTTCTTGGAATAGTATTAAAAAGGCTCATCACGTTGATTTCGTTGCATCCAGGACTTGACAAATTTCCCACTCCGTTGATGTTATCATTGCAACCGTAAGGCATTGCAGTGCCTAATTCTTTTATCCAAAACAACTCTCTATCGGTACGGTAAGGTGTACTAAGAATAGGACTGTTTGTATGATGGTAAATCTTCTCGATGATTCGAACGTTCATCGTCAAACAGCGGTCATGACCCGGTTGATTGAAATGATTATACAAAATCCTGTATTTGGGATCTTTTGCATCATATCGATGTTGGCTCATCCTAATTCGCAATGTTTGACGAGTTTCACCAACATACAAAAGTCCACAGAGTGTACATTCTATGCCGTAAGTGACATTTTTAGTAGAACAGTCCAGAGGGTCAAACGATTTGGTGCAGTATGTTTTTCCAGTTAAATTACTTGTAAATAGAGATAAAATGGGATCCATGGTGGTTAAATATTGCAAAAATGCTATAAATGTATTTCGAATAAAAAGAACTTTGCAATTTTTGTAGGCGAGCTTTTTATTGACCGGATGTAATGAGTTAAGGCGCTTGTTAGAACAAAAGCATTGTGGTACAACATTTCCAACAGGTGGTATAAAGCGAAATTGAAAGGTTATTTGTGTAATTTAGATAATTTGGATAAATTTAGTGGATATGACGTTTAGATGCTGTGTAGATTAAGCATGTTAATTGCTGATGATATTTTTCTCAGAGATAGGTATATTTTGAAATCTTTTGCAGTGGGCAATATCTCCTCTCTTAAAATATGAAAATAATAGTTACGTCAATCAACAACAATTGAATCGACTAATTGTAGTGATATAGAGAGTGGCAAAAATTCTTCGAATGGCAACAATTAATATCACAATATAATACATTTCTCTGACGCCACACTATTGTTCGAACAGTGTATTATTTATAAGAATCTACAGTTTATTCTTTTGTTCTTGAATATATGAACTTTAGCCTTTTATTATTTTAATCTTAAAAACGTGATAAACATATTTTGGGACTTTTGGGTACCGAACCACTGCTGGGCCTTTTAATGTCTACTTTGACTTTCAAACCTTCCATCTTACCACTCAGCTAAAGGTGACCACATTACTATATTCTATAATTAGTATGCATAACTCTTGAGAGTAAACTTTGCTGAACAAAAATATCAACAATTTGCTTAAAAAAGCAATTGATCAATATATACAAGACACGATACAAGTATTTCAGATCTGGCATACTTTATGTTCAGAACTGACGCGTATTCTCGCAATGCAAAAATAACCTACGAACCGACCGCAACTTAACAAATCAGACAGATCACAGGTGACCATTTGACACACTTACGAAAGACCTTGAAATATCTAAGTATAAACGATTCTTTTCATTTGAAAGACCTTGAAATATCTAAATATAAATAAGGGTAATAACAAAATTACCGAACTCCGAGCAATCTTACAAAGGGAAAGTCAAAACTCATATGTATATAAACAGACAACATCAGTCAACAACCGGAAAACTGTGAAAACCGTAATGACCCTGACTTGGTACAGGCATTTCTAAAGAAATGGTGGGTTGAATCAGATTTTAAAGCGCCAAACCTCCCCCTTTCATTACGGCTCAAAGTTTCCGGCTGTCACTATAACAGTATTTATAACAATACTTGGACAAAACAGGTAAAACAGTTGTCATAACAGCACCAAACTCAGTGAAGTGAATGTCAACAATATTTTTACGTCACACATTGATAAAAAAACATTTTTGACATTTCTGTTTTTGACCACTTATCTTTATACATTTTCACTATATGAAAATCCATCGCTTATAATCTTTTCTGCAGAGACGGAATATATTTCGACAAGATCTTGGTATCGGAATATAAACTTCTTAAGAGATCGAATAAGGCGAATCTTTTTATAGCCCTGGTCCAGGAGCCTGTTTCTCAGATGAAGATGACGTTTCAGGAAACGATTCTTTTCACTTGAAAGACTTTGAAATATCTAAATATAAACGAGAATCGAAAACACGAATGCCGATACAATTTTGTTGTTAAATTTTTGTTAATTGTGGCTTATTTAGCTTTCGGAACATTAAAAAGGTAAAAATATAAAATGAAAACACTGTTGCAGATGGAAATGTATTATGTAAGAGAATACACTCCAACTTGTAGATTCTTAAAAATAATCAACTCGACCCTGATGGGTCTCGTTGATTATTTTTTAGAATATACAGTTGGAGTGTATTCCCTAATACTTAATATATGACAGATTGCAATTATCATAGCAGCGATTGTTAAAGGATAAATGTACAACTTTACGATAAAATGAAAAACAAAAATTGTCACACTGTCAAAGATAGAACAATCGTAGAAAGAGAAAAAATCGATACCCCTAACACACAAATACATTACATCTCACTTTCCTGGCTTGGTGCATACTCTTCAATAGAAAGTGGCGGGCTTACATTAGTTTTATGGTCCCAAACCTCCCCTCTTGGTGAAATTATGTGGATATGCAAGTACCCTCCACGTGTGATCAAAATACCAATCCTCACATACAACCGGACAAAAAGTGTTATTACAATGAACGTTATAATCTTGAACATTATACGTGAAATATTTAATCTTCGTGGCAAAAGAAAAGATGTCATATGTATGACATTAGTTCTATTTAAAAAAACGATGGACTCAATCATTATTCATACAAGGCATCGCATGACATAATAGTGAAATAATAGTCAACTTTGAATTAAAATCAAATTGGCAATACCATCTTTCGCCACCTGCACGCAACTGGCAAAACACTTGTATTTGCTTATTTAATAGAAAAAAAACGTGCACATCTGAATTACGGAACGAAATAAAAACAAAAAGAAATGAATCATATTTAACCAAAAATAGTAACACTATCAGCGACTCGTGTCAGTTTTTAAATTTAGACTTCTAATTCTATAATCAGATTTAATACACTCGTTTACGAGAAAAGAGGCGATTTTTCTTTCCTTATCGTAAATTATCATTTTGGATTATCACCATCCAAAAAAGGATAATTTACGTTCCTTTGGCCCAATCATATAATGTTATATTTCCCAGGTATACCATTTTCATAAATTATGACAACATTCACTAACTTTAATCATAGTTACAAAGATATTGTTTAGACCTTTTAGATACAATTCTACATTCAGAGGTCTGATCAAAAAGGGTATTTCTCATCTATGTTGTTATGGCGACGTAATTAACCACGATAAAAGCTCAAATCTGACACATCTAAGCTTATAAAAATAACTTGAACAATCTCAGTCATAAATACTATGATTTAACAACTATAACTGACACTTCGGGGCAGGCTTACTTTGCTAAAAATATAGACAATCTGCTGGTATATGTAGGTTCAACAATTAAATCAGTGCCTTTATATTTCATTCCATCATTGGTGTATTTTATGTTCAATGTTTCATTCCAACATATTGATGTCCTGTTTGTTCTTGTCTCCCACGTAGACCATACATTTCTTTAGATATGTATAACTAGTTGGTATCAAATTTGTTAGAAGTATCAGTTTAACTGTTTTTGTCCTAAGGGTAATAGTCTTTAGCCAACAGATGTTATCTTCCTAGCCAATAGTCAGTTAATGTTATGTTTGCTATCATATAGTAACTCTACATGCTGTGACCGTCACTTATCCATAAGCACTTTCTATCTTTAATGTTACAGTTCCCACGGTACGCCTATAAGCTTTATGCACTACTCTGTTTTCCTTATCATATGTTGCAATGATATTTAGTTAGTATTAAAATGTAGTTTGTAGTACACGGACGTCTGGTATTTATAGAACCCACAAAACATAAAACTGCCGACGAGGATATTTTTCCGAATTTAAAAAAAGAACTGTTTACTCTGTGGACTCTCCGTATATTTTTAATATTCTGTGAGTATCATGGCAGCATATATTGGAACAATTTAAGCGCTTGATGAGACTATTGAACCATGGTCTTCGTATGTTGAAAGACTAGGACAATATTTCAATGCAAACAAAGTAGACGATTCTTTGAAAGTTGCATCATTATTAAGTTTAATTGGTGGAAAAACTCACAACCTCCTTCGTAATTTAACAAGTCCGACAAAACCTGCAGAAAAATCTGATCAGGAGATAATCAAATTGCTGGGAGATCATTTATCACCAAAACCGTTGTCAATTGCAGAACGATTTAGATTTCACAAACGTAAACAATTAGAAGGTGAATCCATCAATGACTATGTTGCAGTGCTACGTAAGCTAGCCGAACATTGTGATTTTGGAGATAGACTTGCCGATGATCTTAGAGACAAACTTCTTTGTGGAATGCGTCATGAAAACATTCAAAAGCAATTACTGTTAGAGGCTGGTTTAACATTGAAAAAGGCTATATAAATTTCTGTTGCAATGGAAACAGCAGCAAAAGACGCCGTTGAACTACGAAATTCGTACAGTGAAGCACCTGTGCATAAGCTAAATGCCAGGAGAAAACCACAGCCTCGACAGAAGAAACAAAACACACCGAAATGTTACTGATGTGATGGTCAGGAACATTACGCCAATGAATGCAGATTTAAAGAGGCCATATGTCATAAGTGCAACAAAAAGGGACATATTAAGAAGGCATGCAAAGGAAAGATGATATTATATACACGGAATCTACACTTACTAGGGGATAAACGAAGATGATGAATCCGATAGTTATGAAATATATAATGTAAGCAAGAAAGCAAAGAATGCATTGTTATTAAACCGTGTGTTGAAAAGGTTAATATTCCAATGGAATTAGATATCGGATCTGCCGTATCTGTTATTTCACATGTGGATTATCGTAAATATTTTCCTACATTACCGCTTGATAGTACATGTGTCACCTTGAAAACCTATTCAGGAGAGAAAATTATTGCGGAGGGAGTAATGCATGTTAATGTTCAATACAATAATCAAAGGGCAAATTTGGATCTATATGTTGTTCGAAAAGGGGGACCGCCACTGTTTGGTCGTGAGTGGTTACATCATTTTCAATTGGATAGGAAGGAAATAAAATCTTTGAAGATTTCCCAGGAAACAGTCATCGAATTCGAAAATAGTGAAAGTGGCAGAGGATTATGAAAAGTTGAATCCGAAATTACACAAATTGCTTGTTAAATACAAAGATCTGTTTCGAAATGGCATTGGATGTTTAACACAAAAGAAAGTGACACTATCCATAAAGTCACAATCAACACCAAAATTCATCAAAGCGATACCGATTCCGTTTGCAATGCGTCCGAAGGTAGAAAAGGAACTTGAGAAACTGGAACAAGATGGTATCATTTCACAGATCGAAATGAATGATTGGGCTTCCCCTATTGTACCAGTACTGAAGAAGGACGGTTCCATAAGAATCTGTGGTTATTGTTAGGTAACTGTGAATCATGTGCTACAAGTAGATCAATATCGACTTCCACGTATAGACGACATTTTTGCGACACTAGCAGGTGGTCGAAAATTTACGTAGCTGGACATTAGACAATCGTATCTACATATGCCGCTTGATGATGATTCAAAGAAGTTACCAGCAATTAACACTAACAATGGACTTTGTGAATGCAACCGGCTAACATTTGGTATTGCGTCTGCACCGGCTATTTGGCAGCGCGCTATGAACCAAATTTTGCAAGGATTAAGTGGTGTACAGTGTGTTCTTGACGATATGATAATCAAAGGAAAAAGTGATGATGAACATTTGCAAAATCTTGAAAATGTACTTCAAAGGTTGCAGGACAATGGTCTCCGGGCAAACATTGAAAAGTGTTCATTTTTACAAGACAGTGTAGTTTATTGTGGACATGGAATAAGTAAATAGGGACTGCAGAAAACTAAAGATAAAGTAGAAGCAGTTGTAAATACTCCAGCGCCAAAGAACACGAGCTCTATTAGGGTTAGTGAACTATTATCGCAAGGTTTCGGCCAACCTTGCTACTGAAATTCGTCCATTGAACGAATTATTGGAGAAGGACAGAAAATGGGTATGGAATGAACGTTGTAATCGTGCATTTCTGAAGGTAAAGGATATGATTACGTCAGATGTTGTATTGACACATTATGATCCTAATTTACCAGTACGATTAGCGTGCGATTCATTACCCTATGGTCTCTAGGGTCAGTATTATCCCATGTAATGACAGACGGAACAGAAAGGCCCGTGGCATTTGCATCATGTTCTTTAACGAAATCAGAGCGGAATTGTGCCGAAATTGCTTGGAATTGTATGGAGTGTAACGAAGTTTTATACTTACTTATTTGGAAAATCATTCACTTTAGTGACCGATCATCAGCTATTGACCTCAATATTCAGCCCAAATAAGGGAATACCGGTAACTACAACAGCTAGATTGCAAAGGTATGCTTTATTTTTATCAGGAATTAATTACCAGATAGAATATAAAATCACTAAGCGACATACTAATGCCGATAGTCTGTCCAGACTATCTTTAACTGAACCTGACAGGCAAGATACCATTGGCGGCGAGGATGTGTTCCACATGTCACATATTGAACATTTACCCGTCACAAGTGCTGTCATTCAGAGAGAGACTCGTCGTGACAATGTGCTAGCTAGAGTACATCATCATGTTACAAATGGCTGGAAAGACACAAATACGCATGAAATGCTTAAACCATTCTACAGTCGTAGAAATGAAATAACTTTATACCAGGGATGTTTACTCTGGGGGATACGTGTCATTGTGCCCGTCAAGATTCGCACACATATCTTAAATCTGTTACATGCAAGTCACCCAGGCGTAGTAAGGATGAAGGTGTTAGCTCGAAGCTATGTTTGGTGGCCGGGAATTGATAGAGACATTGAGAAGTTAGTAAAACAGTGTTTTGGATGTCAGAAGAACTAGAATATACCTGCCATTGCGCCATTACACCCTTGGGAATGGCCTTCTTCTCCATGGGAGAGGGTACACATAGACTTTGCAGGACCATTTCTTGACAGAATGTTTTTTGTTTTAGTAGACGTACACTCGAAATGGCCAAACATTGTTGAAATGAAAACCACGACATCGATAAAAACTATTGAAGTTCTGAGGTCGATATTTTCACGTAATGGAATACCAGCACAAATAGTCTCTGATAATGGAAGTCAGTTTTCACCAGATGAATTTGCTACATTTATGAAACGCAATGGCATCAAGCATTTTAAATCCGCGCCATATCATCCAGCGACAAATGGGTTAGCGGAACGATTCATCCAATCTTTCAAGAACAGTATGCGTGCAATGAAGGATGAAAACAGAGACATTAACCAGAAAATAGCAAATTTTCTGTTAACGTACCGCAATATCCCCCATTCCACAACAAATGAAACACCATCGAAACTTTTCTTGGGGCGGAAATTAAGAATACGCTTAAGTTTAATAAAGCCTGATATTCAGATCAATGTTTCCAGAAATCAAATGAATACAACATTTCAAGAGAAACGAAAAAAGAACAGTCGTTATTTTGATGATGGACAGTCTATTATTGCACGGGATTACAGGGAGAAAGGGAACAAATGGACATCTGGAATTATCAAAGAACGAGGAGGTACGTTAATGTATAAAGTGGAAATTGAACCGGGAACTATTTGGAGAAGACACATAGATCAATTACGAGACAGTGAAATTAATGAAAATAACATTGAAGAACCTGAAATCGCTTTACCATCAGTAAATAGACCATCTGCCACAGTAACTGACATTACAGTAAATGATTCAGCAAAGAATTCAAATACTGAAACATCAGAAATTAACAACCCGATAGAACGACGTTACCCCGAAAGAATTCGTAAACCACCAAAAAGATTAATAGTGGAAGAATGATTTTGTGTATTAAATCACACTGTGTTTTAGAAGCATAATAAACCCTCTGTGTGATTATATAGCCAGGACATTCCTGAGCTAATATGTATATAGTTTTGTTTTTATTTTGAAAGTCAATGAACTTGTAGTGATCATATATATATATATATATATATATATTTGAATGATGTTGCATTTATTTGACGACCTATGATTGGATAAAATCATTCCTAAAAATAACGATAGAATGGAGATCCATATATGGAAATCTAGAGAATAAGATTAATACGCTTTACTGGCCAGTGGAAAATTCCATTCATAAAAATAACGATGCAGACGATAGATAAACATGCAGTTACGAAACGATGCAGATGGAATATTACAGAAGGTCAGTGGGCGGTGCTTAATTTTGTGGAGTGACCATTACGTCTTTAGCATGAGAACTTCCAAGAAATTCCGTCAAACATAGTTCGTGGAACAAAATTAGTTACTGTTTCAAGTTATAGATCGGAAACATCGTACAAATATATGTTCTAAGCTCCCGTGACCGTCTATCGTTATTTGGACGGTCAGTAAATAGTTGAAGGGTTCGTGCTAAAGTGCTCACCCTTCAACAATTTACTGACCGTCCAAATATCGATAGACGGTCACTAGGGAACTTATAACTTATAATATATGACCATATGCCTTAAGCATTACATTGGAGATTACGTTACAAAGTATAACTTTCTAACATATCATGTTTATTTTATACATGTGTTTGTTTTTTATGGTTCTTCTATCAATCCCTTTTTCTATTTTTGCTTTGCAATTTGTTTTGCATGCCTATTGTCATATGTTTACTTTTCATGATGCTCCTTGTTGGCCCAAAATTGGTAATACAATATTATTATATATCAATTTTAATAGATATAGTTGTTTGTTTGCAAATCGAATGAATGATCCGTATAATTGATTATGAACAATCCATTTGGAAGAGAGGAATGTTATGTTTGTTATCATATAGTAACTCTACATGCTGTGACTGTAACTTATCCATACACACTTTCTATCTTTAATGTGACAGTTCCCACGGTACTCCTATAAACTTTATTCACTACTCTGTTTTCCTTATCATATGTTGCAATGATATTTAGTTAGTATTAAACTGTAGTTTGTAGTAAACGGACGTCTGTTCTTTATATAACCCACAACACATATCTATTGTACTGCCTATGTTTATGTTATCTTTCATTTTTGTGATAGTATGTGGTCTTTGTGGGTGTAAATAAGGGTAATACCAAAATTACCGAACTCCGAACAATCTTACAAAGGGAAAGTCAAAACTCATAATTATATAAAAAGACAAAATCAGTCAACAACCGGAAAACTGTGAAAACCGTAATGATCCTGACTTGGTACAGGCATTTCTAAAGAAATGGTGGGTTGAATCAGATTGTAAGGCGCCAAACCTTCCGCTCTGTGCAGATTTTATCGTTTGTTTATATATGTATTGCCTTTGGAGATGGACTTATCAATATGATAGTGTTGATATCTCATTAACCGGTTGAACATCGTCATATTTGTGTGCATGTCCTAAATCAGAATGTCATATATTGTCGTCTTATTTATGTTCAATGGTTTGATGTGACAAGTGATTACTCGTTTTACTGAAATCGGTGAAATTGTTGATGTGATCACTGATTAAACCAGTTATCTCATGAAGTGTTCAATTTTGCACAAAAAATTACAGAAGTCAGTTGATTATATATTTATCAGGACTTTTGGACAATTACTAAAACTGCACTGAATATGTATTACATGTATATATTGTGTATATAAATTCTGGTAGATGGTAGATTTGAATATGGATGATAAATATTTTATATATATATGGTATATATAATCGTCTCTAGAGTAAGCGACAAACATACAGTGTTTCTATGAAAGGACACACCGTTAGAACAATGCCAGAATCAAATATAAGAAACTCGTACTAACATAGGCAAAATCAATACTCATAAACTCATATAAATAACCACTGACTCTCGTATCTTGGTATGTGCACATTAGCAAAAAAAGTGGCGCGGTTCAACTATTTATATTGGCCCGCTCTCAGTGAAATGATGCAGTCAATGCATTTGTTTTCCACATGTGATTAAAATGACAATCCTCAGTTATAAATGGGTGAGCATCGTTGTTGCACAGAACGTTGAGCAATTATCTTGACCTTTGTTTTTAACGTTCACATGTACCAGTTGCAAATCCGATATAAAGCATATGTTGGGTGTTTGTGATTATTTTGTAAATGCAGAATTGATCGAAATATACTCGTTTGCAGTAGCAGCTGGATACTTAAATGTATAGTACTTTAACACTTGTGCTTGTTTGTTATTCAGTCTCCAATTCTTGTAAATGACATACGTTCAAACACTTCAAAGATATGTTCAAAATTACCTACCAAATAATGCTGATAATTATCCAAAGCATTGTGTATTCTACATTGTCAAACGCACAAGAGACTTACTTTTACGAAAATGTTAAATTTGGTCTTTACAGTATTAAAATCATTTTTTCTTACACCAGCAACTCGTTGATTATAATTATTTGACTATAATTGACGAAATTGATTATATAACCATATAGTGTCAACAACATATACCTTTTAATATATTTTCAATTGAATTATCCAATCTTTAAACAGCATATACTGCATCACACTTGATGCTAAATAACGATATATAGTTCTATAACAAGATATCTATAGTTGCACTTTTATTAAGATTTTTTCACATTTATAGGTCCAGGTGTTGCTACTACAGAAGACCCCTCCACCACACAACACGACGTCACAACCGAAAGGCTATTTACAACTAATGACTCCACTGCGACAATACAAAACACTGACATAATTTGTACAACACCTATTTGTATTTCTATTGCAACCCTCTTATCTCTCATTGTGTTATTCATTATCGTTTCTTTGATTGTGCTATTAGTGTTGTGTTGTACTGGTCGACTAACTTGCATCTTGCCCACATGTATTCCATGTGAAAAACACTTCAAAAACCGCAATTCAAAATTCTAATGATACGCAAGAAGATAGACAATCGTATAAAACGGGCTCTGAAAATGAATATGGAATATACAAAGGCGATGGAAGACCTACACGTTATCAGCTTAGAACTGACAATCAATTTGCAAATGAATCATATTCAGAGAACGAAAATGGACATCAACGTAGGAACAAACACGTTGTTATATCTGATTTATCTCAAAGTAAAAGAAACCATCATCCTTCTACATTCTACAGAGTATAACATTAAGAACACTAAAAATCCAAACACCTGAGATAATCGCCATGTACATAATCGTGGATATTATGACACTAACTGGTAACGGATGCAGTCAATTGCATGTTTCATTGGATAACTCTACCTCAGTACCATAAAGAATTTAAAAATGTGATGCTGGTAAAGCGGTCGATGTAAAGTACTACTTATCGTCGGTAACTCACAATTGATCACTCATCAATTACTCTCCAGTCATCACCCGTGGGTCAACTGGCATAGACATCCTCGTAGTCATGTGATCGTTTTAAAACACTTTGATAAATCGTGTCTGTATAACCAATCAAATCACAGCTTTTTCACCTAAGAAAATATAAACAATATCAATCGATGATTTTGATTATTAGTATTAATCGGTTTTTTCCAATTAAACGAATATTTCTCTGTCAGTTGACCCACAGGCGATGAGTGAAGAGTAATCGGAGTGTGATCAGCTAGGGGTTACCGATGATGAATACTACCAGGTAATATGTATTATCTGACGTTTCCCGCTTGACCAACAGCTGTCTTGCACGAATCAATGGTTGAATTTGTGTTGGACCCTTCGTTTGCAAATACATAGCGATTGTCTGTTTTCCTTTTTTCCCTTCTTTTTTTAACCTATTATAAAAGCCAAATATAGCAGACTATTGCAATGGTAGGCATGCTCTGTATTTAGGTCAGGCAGAAAACCAATATCTTTCCTCCTAACACGATCAAACATATTGTTGCTTTTCATTTAATTACGACTTATGCATTTAAAAAAGAACGTTCACATAAGAATGTTATCGGACTAGTTTTCGGACAGGAACTCTAGACGGACAGCTATACATGTTAAACGTTCGACTTGCTCCTCATCGATTAACAGGTTCAGCTGTACGTCAGAGGTCCATATCCGACAGAACTATACTGATAGCGTATAATATCTCGTATTTTTTAAGCGAATGCCCATCCATCCATAAATGAATATACAGTAATATATGATTGAGCTTTTGTTGTCGATCGATGAATATGCTTTCTTCACTTTGACAGCACCTCCTTACTTGCTCACATCTTAGCCATTTTACAGAAGACTTGACATGAAATCGTCTTTTATGTTCTTCTTTTAATTGATAAAATATAAGTTGGACGTGAATATTATATAACGCTTTGAATGTTTGAATTAAAATATATGTCTTAAATGACACTCATTTTTCTTAGAGCTGACATGCATTACTAACTATTCCTCCAATTCAGATTTGCTTTCATGACTAACTATGATTACTTTGATATATAGTTGGACCAATGAAAGATTTGAAGCTTTACAATGATTGTTTATCATCAAAGTTTATATATCCTCGTCTGACAATAAGTCGGTCCGACATTGGATAATGTTTGATTATTGTTTTCATGTTTGAAAAGTAAACATTTTTTTTCTTTTTAATTGTGTTCCTCATCTATTCTTGCTCACATGTGTAAAGTTCCATGGAAAAAAGATCGATAATAATAACACACTGACCCATATTTGTTTACTACCCTTTTTCCAAATGGCGTCCTATTACGTCACATAAAGTCGGTCAAAGGTCAATAAAGCACATGATTTTGTCATAAGCCAACCAATCTTAAAAAGTAAACCAGATTAAGAAAGTACAGTATTTTAGCTTTTTCAGTGTAATTGCTCTGTCTGAAAAATTTCAAAGGATGTTTTTTTTAAATAGTTTGAAATTGAAGTATTAAAAATTAATTATTTGATGCAAATATTAAACTTGCTTACCCATATAATAAAGTACTTAATCCAGTGAATTTGGTGTTTTTGCATTTGTCAATACAATCTATTAGACTGACTACATTCTGCCATATTTTTGTATAGCAATTAATGACTGATTTCAATTTATTTTAATCACATTTATTATCACAGAGTGGTAACAATACAGTTTTGTTGATGCTATTTGTAATAATGACAGATTTTTTTTACCCAGATAATCTCATTTTTCTGTCTGGTTTAATTTAATTCTCTGTTCAATTTATGCTATACATTTTGATTATTACCGTAAATTAATTATTTTTCTATCTTCTCTGTGAATTTCATTTCATTACCCCAAGAAGTAATGGGTATATTTGTTATTAAAGCAGCAGTGGAAATGCAAAATAATCTGCCATTTTGTGACTAATGCAGTAATGGAGAGCACTTGCATGTATTTTCCCGGTAAAATCGGCCATTTTCTAGAAAATGGTGGAATGTGAATGATCAATCATCATATTTTCAAAGTATTTTAAAATACAATTTGCTTGGCCTACATTCCAGAAACGACCATGAACTGTGATGACGATTATGTCAACAAACCGGAAAAATAAAAATACTTGGGGAATACCATCGATGTAAGCATATTTAACAAGCATAATGATCAGGAAAAAAAGACATTAGTGAAAACAATCTTTTTTACTGGAATGGAATTTATTCAATTCAAACTTCTCTGTTTTAATCTCATCTTGTAATTTTGACGTTGAAAAGAATTCCCTCTGTGTTTATGTACGCTATGAATATACAGCATGACGTCATTGGTCTCTTGCTGCGCGAGAATTGTAAATCAAAACAGTGACTGACTTTATTGCATGACCGAGCAGATGTCACGGTAAGATATATCCGGAATTAACAATTTTGTGAGTTTTAAGTTCAGTAAACAATATGCTATGTAGATATTTTTTGTGTATTTTCGTTTAAAAAGATGTTCGTTTCATCACTTCTCAACTGGTGTTGTATGTTTGCTATTCTGGTTCTTAGGTTTTATGTTCCATAGTTTTGTTCTGTTGTATTCAGATTGTCCCTTGACTCTGAAATCTCCCCGAATATGAAAAATGTCCTATAAAATATTATTTTTATGTTATAGCACAAATATAAATCTGTTTGCATCAATATATTCCTTAAGTAGAGTATTTTTATATCAATTATATATTCAAACACTATATTGTAATGTGAACTATTCAAGTTTAATATTTGTTCGGTATTATTGTATAGATTTCATGGTAATTAATACCTTCAGTTATATGGTATTTATTTTAATTTCTAACATTCGATTAATTTAAATGCAGTATAAAGTCAAGCTACATGTATTACATTTATTAGAGAATGTGAAGAATAAAGGTAATAACAAAATTACCGAACTCCGAACAATCTTACAAAGGGAAAGTCAAAACTCATAATTATATAAACAGACAAAATCAGTCAACAACCGGAAAACTGTGAAAACCGTAATGACCCTGACTTGGTACAGGCATTTCTAAAGAAATGGTGGGTTGAATCAGATTTTAAGGCGCCAAACCTCCCGCTCTCATTACGGTTCAAATTTGAAATATGTTGCACTATTTGCAATATTATTCAAATGCATGAAATAAATTTACATATCACTTATATCTTTTTACTGCCTCTGCTATGTTTGTGTTTTATTTCACAAGGGTACACGTACCATTGGCCTAGTAGTCAAATAATGACATGACATATCTTAACAAAAGTTTGAAGATATCTAAGGGATAATCAGAACTACTAAATCGACGAAATACAGACTACACAATGGCGAAAGGAACAGGAACAAAACGACAAAACATGATAAACAAAACACTACTCAGAAAACCAAAGATTGAACAAAAATGGGTGCTCAGGAAGGATAATAAATTCCTGTTCCGTTAGTGGAACCCGAACCATTACAAATAAAGGACACGAACATGGTAATAAATGAAAATCGTGTTGGACACCAGTGTACATTCTGTGTCATAAACTACAGAAAATACAACTATGAAACTGAATGTGACAGAGGCATTATTGTATTCATTATTTGACTATCTATCATTTCTCTGTATCGTGATTTATCTACATTTAATGTATCTAAACATACATGTACTTAATCTGTACACTAGTATTCAACGCTATCGATAACTCTGTTGCTCTATATAATGAAATGATTGTTTAAAATCATTGTACCGCAATACTGAACTTTCTGCCTATTATGTCAATATTGATCCAAATGTGTGAAATGCATTATGTTGCAAGTTTATGGTATACAACTATGGAATCAAGTACTCAAATCATCATTCTAAGTTGAAACATTTTTATATAAAAGAGTCAAGCAAATTTTTATATTGAGGAGTACAATCGAATTACTCCTGACTATTTCCATACATTGTTAGACAAATAGAAATGGGATCTTGAATGTTTCTACTTCTGAGTAGTCATTTAGTATCTTCAAATTTTTACTAAAAAGATGACGATCAACAAGTCCACCAATATCAACAAAACAAACAACGACCTCTCAACTCAACTCCTATCACAGAACATAAAAATATAATGCCATATAGATATAAGCAAACAATAGGAAAAACCTCCAGAGATGTGCTTCCACTCTAAGAGACCACACACTAGCACAAAATGAATGACAACATAAACATGGGCAAGTACAATAGCAGCGTCATAGTTAGCTGACTACAAGCCATGCGCTGTTTTCAGGTTATTATCTTTCTTCAACTCGAAAGATATTATTATAATGAAGTTTGTTACTAAACCAACCAAACTCGATGTCAATTTCATACAGTTATAAAAGAAATCGAGCAACGATAACAAGTGATATAATAAACGTCAATCTGCAATTAATCAGGTTTGCTGTTGATAAGGTGGAGGACAATTTCTCATCGTATATTATTGGATGTAAAGTGTCATTACATTACCCCTGGTCCATGTGAGGTATTGTCATCGATTATCGTCCGTCGTGGTCTGCGTTCGTTAGCTTTGCTTATTTCAATCTTTTTCTCACGGAAAGCGCTTCTATTTTGTATTGATCGGAGGATGATCTCCATTACATGACAAAGTCTTAGCGTAAGTCACAAAGGGAAACATATTGTAAATTAATTTGTTTTTAAAATCATTTATCTTCTGGAAATCGAAATTAAATGAAATGTTACTTATAAACCTTAAAAATTTCTTGTTTGTGTTGATTGAAACCATATGATATATTTTATATTGAGATCCTATGTGAAAATGAAGATACAGATATCCCACACTGTTGTTAATCTTTCTAGCCACCAACTGACAGAAAATGAAACATCTTTCCTTTCAAGGGATCTTAATTTCTGCCCAGTTCCTTGTCCCATTAACGAGACCAAATTGTCTGAGGAACTGGATAGTTTCGCAAGACACCTTGGGATCAAGGAACACTTTGGTTCCAAGGAGGTAGAGGGAGGTGACGTGGTCAATTCTGATATTGACTCAGAAGACGCATGTGACTATAGATTTGTCAAAAAAAGTGAATGGGTCCCGAAACCTAGTAAGAACGTCACTTTGGAATCATTTATAGATAGCGTAAAATCAGATATATTACGAACTGTCAAAGTGAACACTGATACCATTGACAATCTCACGCCAGGGGAACGCACTGTTCTTCAAAACTTAAGATCTAATGAAGACATTATCATCAAACCAGCAGACAAAGGCAGTGGTGTTGTTATGGACAAATCTGCCTACATTCGAGAGGCCGAGCGCCAGCTTAGTGATGACCGTCTTTAAAATAAATTAGATAAGGACCCCACTAAACAATTCAGTGATGAAATAACAAATGAGTTAAATAATATGTATGATAATGGAGACATCGATGAAAAAACTCTCGAATACTTAATACCAGACAGTCCCAAACCTGACAGATTTTATTTTCTTCCTAAAGTCCACAAAGCCAATAACCCAGGTAGACCAATTGTCTCTGCTAACGGTCATCCCACTGAAAAAATCTCAGCATTTGTGGATTTCCACCTTCGTCAACATGTTGAAGCTCTTCCATCTTTTATCAAAGATACCACTGACTGCTTACAAAAAAAATGGCAGCTCTGAATCTTTTACCATCCAACACTACTCTGGTCACTATGGATGTCACATCCCTCTACACCAATATTCCTCATTCCGATGGCATCGAAGCCTGTAAGGAAATTTGGGAATCCCGTTCGGTTAAAGTTCCACCTACCGACTGCTTGGTTACAATGCTCACGATGGTGCTTAAAAAGAACAACTTTACTTTTAATGGAGACCATTACTTACAAATAAATGGCGCAGCTATGGGCACCAACATGGCTCCATCTTATGCTAATACATTTATGGAGAAATTTGAAAAACAACTGCTCGAATCGTCTATTGAAAGACCGCTTTCTTGGTACAGATTTATAGATGATGTGGATATGAAGTGGACTCAGAGTGATGAAGAACTACAGAACTTTCTTTCGCGTGCCAATAACCTACATCCCTCTATCAAGTTCACTCATGAAATATCTAACACTACCATTTCCTTCCTCGACACTTCTAGCTCTTTATCGGAAGGTGAACTATCCACAGATTTATACTCCAAACCTACCGACACCAATCAATACCTTTTGTCTAGCAGCTGTCATCCTCCTCATGTGACTAAGAGCATACCATACAGTCAAGCTCTTAAAATCAGGCGAATTTGCTCCACCGACAAATCTTTGAAAAAACGATTGGGTCAACTTAAAAATCATTTGAAAAGAAGGGGTTATAAGCAAAGTATTATCAAGAAAAGTTTTAACAAAGCTCATGACATCTCCAGGAGTAGTTTACTTCAGCACAAACAAAAACAGAAATGTAAAAAAAAACCTTGTGTCCTTGCATACCATCCCTGTCTGAGAAACAGCTTCAACACCGTTCGTGAGCATTGGACATCCGTCGAAAAAAATTCCAAACTGTCCAAAGTCTTTCCTGAGCCCCCCATGGTTGCCTGTAAACAACCAAACAGTCTGAGAAACCTATTGGTGCGGGCAGAAATTTCTAAGCCTAGCACAACTATAGAGTCACTCCTGTAGAGACAAACACTGCATATGTTGTAGGCATATGTAACATCGTATACTAGTCAGGTCACCAGAAAACAGTACAAAATGTTTTGTACTGTTAATTGCAAGAGTACAAATATTATTTACATTCTTGAGTGTTCCGTGTGTGGCCTCCAATACGTTGGCGAGTTTACGCAGCCCTTCCACAAACGTCTGAATGGACACAGGAGTGACCTTACAAAAAAGCTATTTCTTCCTGAACCAGCACTTCGGACTGTCTAACCACAGTCTCCAGGATTTTAACAGAATTAACATCCATGTCATTGAAAAGAACTGTCTGTGGAGTGATTTTCAACGTGAGAATTGGGAAAGATTTTGGATTAAAGAACTCCGTGTTTTACATCCGGACGTATTAACAGAAAACAAGAGGTTTTTATGTATATTTTCTTTCACATTGTTTATAGTCAACGAATATTTAACTACTGTCACAAAGTTAAGCATAGGTTAAGCAATAGCTTTCCATGTTTTATTAACTTTAAGGCTCGAGGCGCAGCCGAGAGCTTTAATGTTCATAAATCATGGAAAACTAGTGTTTGACCAATTTAGAACATAATCACCTATCCGAGAAAAATAAAAGAAATAATTAGCAGTAATTAGTCAAATAATGAACTTTCAGTATCTGTAGAGAGAAAAATGTATTTACTTAAAAAGTCCAAGCAAATAAAATGAAAATGCACCCTTAAGACTTTTCTTTTTAATGTGATCATGATTAAAACTGTTTCTTAAATAAGTGAACCATGTGTTAAAAATGCTCACCCCCATACTTATCCACCAAACACATTAGTGACATTAGCAAATGGCATTCAGAGATACCTAAGGGAAAATAATAGACCAGAAATAAACTTTATGCAAAAGAATTCACCTGTGTTTCCCTATTTCAAAACGGAATTGATGCAAAGATGAAGGAGTTAACACAAGCTGGAATAAGTAAGTTCTTCATTTGTATCATTTATTAACGTAAACATACAGATAACTTTGTATTTCGGAGGGATAGCCATGTTTTATGAAAATAAGAGTAAAAAATTCAAGCTTCTGATTGGTCGAGGAGAGGTGATTATATTATATGCTCACCACCTTTAATTAACGATAATCTTCAACATTCTCAAATGCGTCACACTTTGCCACCTGACTATTTAGTGAGTTGTAATTATACCATCTAATCTTTACAAACTCAGTCTAATTTTGATAGACATTGAAGAAGGTCATTTGTTTATCGAAAATGTTGTCAATATATTCTTTGTAACATCTTTATCGGTATCGTTGCACAATCTCTAGACTTCTATTATTTATTTTGTTTGTGCTGTATCGTCATGTCTCGACGATCCGTTACTCATTAAGTTCTCTGGTTGGTAGATTCCCTTAGACTTTATATATATATATATATATAGAAAGGCAGGAGGTATAGATAACTGAGACAAATACTTTTATTTCCCTTGTTAAGGCATTGAGAGCTCGATAAGGACGACAAGCTTAGCCTTTTGTATTGGCTACAGTGCGCCCACTCTTTTTTGAAATCTACAAGTGTAAAAATATGTAAAAAGACTTTCAAAATAGAACATCAAAACCTCGGCATAATCACAGTAAGACCATTTCCCCTTTCATGACTTATCGTTGGGTTTGTAACAACAGTAACACGATGGTGCTGGAAATACTTAACCTTCCGGTGCACCCGAGTTCATCCCGGTTTTTATTTGAATTTGTGTTGCTCAGTTTTACGCTTTCTGAGTAGTGTTTTGTTGATCATTACTTGTCCTTTTGGTCTTTTTATTTTGACAGATTTATTATATGTCCTTTTGTTTGTCAATTTTCGGCTTCTGACAACCCATTTGGTATCTTCAGACTGTAATTGTATTACCCAAAAGGTCCGACATTATTTGGAATTCGGTATTCCTCAGTTTTACAAACGGGTGAAATACGTAGTTCTACAGTTAAATAAAAGTCAGATAAAAACAACCGTTTTGCAGCTATTCTTTTACCAATCCAGGAGAATGAGAACACTAAGATATGTGTTTGAGGGGTATCCGTTTTGCATCAGTTTCTACGATTTGCTGATCATAGTGCATTATATTTCATGATAAGAAAGCTGCCATACATTCAATATCAACAATATTAAATTTTCATGTAATGCTGTTTACTTTTTAATAATGAAGGAAACCAAGGCGTGTCCAGTGAAAACGACCAATTTATCGTACGTCACTGACAAACAAGTCGCGCTCTCGTCAGACATTGAACTCCGATGATCAGTGTTGATTGCTTACGTTGACGATTATCCAACTTCGATATGACCTCAATTAATTGAAAATTGTATATCATGTATAAGATAATTAATAGATAGGAATCAACAGCTGTTCCGATTACAAATTAGCGTATGTATGGTTATATTACGTCCTATATAATTACAGGTAGCATTACTACTGAGTCAATTCATAGCACGTTATATCATACTATCAATCAAAACCCCATCACTTCTAAGCACAATAGGTAATGTTACATGTTACATGTTGTATTATAAAGTTGTTGTGGTATGTCAGATAAAAGAAGATATAATCAGTGCCAATAAATATTATTATTTCTAGTATGGGTGTACTATGTTTAGAATTCATTGGATTTAGAAGGAAATGTTAATAAAAAGGGAATCATTTTACATAAAGTTTGTAATGTCAAACATGTGATATATTTGTCGTATATATGTGTCGTACTATGCTGTGTGTTGGTTTCTGTCAATATATATTGAATTCATGGTAATTCTTATCTGTCATTTTACACATTTAATGCGAGAGGTGTAGGGATTACAATATTTTTCTTTGTAGCTTTTGTTGACAAATCTTATTTTCCATGTAAGCTCTACATTCTTCTTGAACTGCATTTGATAGCGTTATGATATGAATCATTGTGGCTTCTAAATAGATAATGTGTCGGCCAGATGATATTTAGTTCAATATAAGACAATGAAAACATGTATGTAGATTATAATACAGTGCAGTATTGCCGATATATTACACAGAGTTGTCCCTTACAGTCCCTTGGTAACATCTAGCAATGTCTCAAACTATTCCAATATGTCACAATGTCAATATAACAAAGGAATTAATCGAAACGGATATCAATTGAGCATTGTTCAGATGCTATTCCATTCTGATTATAAGATGGTTCATGATACCACATATGCTTATACTGTTGTTTCAGTGAGCTAGCACTATAAAGATCCAACTAAATGTGTTAGCCTAGTACAAAGCAGACATCATCATCTCATCGAATATAAGTTGTTCTCGCCATGATATAAATGAAAAATTGCTCATTTGGCATTAAACAACAATCAATTACTCACTCACTCATATTGTATCCTAATCTTTTACACACATTACGTTACTTCATCAACCTCTATCAATGTCTCAAATAATTCAAAGTGTTGCTCGAAAATAGCAGAATAAAAAACGGAATTAATCCGAACAGTAATGAGTTTATTACATGTATGAATAGTTCCATTATTGTTATATATTACGATAGTATTGTACTTTGGTACATAGCTTTGCCTATTAGTATGCGAACGAAATCAGAAGCTTTGATACTTTCAGCTTTTAGGTCAAAGGACACACTAACTCCATGTGTTGCATACTGTGTTGTCGGTTGCTTTTTGAATCTTTGAATTGGGATGGGAAAATAAAGGACACCAATGATTATACAGGTAGGTTGTTCACTACTGTAATGAGATGGTAAGCAGCTGTAATGCTGTGTTCAGCCTTTGTAGTTAAATATTAATCATCGCAATTAAAGAACAAGCACCAGTTAATTGATTATTCACTTTTATTTTATTTAGGACGATTTTATATTATGTCAGTACAATTTGTGTTTAATGTATTTAGCATATGTACTGCACAATAATACATGCTCGTATGTGCAATGACACCATATGCCATTAGTTGGGGGTCTAAATGTCAGAACACAAGAGCCTTTGGATGATGTAGGTTGTAATTATGTTACAAAAATACTACCTTACACTGGTGGCTTTAAACCTTAAGTCTAAGCCTTAATACAATATCAATCAATTATATGGAGCTTATTTTTTAACATGATGATTTTTGTCTTTTAGGTCCGACATCATCAGTTTCTAAACTGTCGCCAGTTTCAACTGATATAATGAACTATGAAACTATCTCGACTGTTAGTGATAATATAACAGTGTTAATTGAAGCTCTAAAGACAACAAGTGATCTTTCGTTAACAACATACAAAGCTACCAGAACACTCATAGAGTCTGTTAATACTGTGATTTATGATAGCTCATTTGTAGCAAACACCGAGATTTATACAACTCATAGCTTGTCTATGACTGAAGTCGAAACACATGTGCCACAATCTAGTTTTATATCATCCAACTTGGACACTTCTATGCAAACATCGTTGCTTGCTAAGTATTCGAGCGCTTCAATGGATTTAATGAGCAATAAAACTGCCGTGACAGTTAGTGATCAAACAGCAGGGTCTTTTGAATGTGCATCGACAACAGCTGGCATTTTAACAACTGCATTTGACAGTGCAACAAGCAATATTGATTCCATCAATAGTCTGATAACTCATAGCTCTACCGTAACAACCCCATTGTTTTATACAACTGATAAATTGTCTGCTACGGAAGTAGAAACAGCTCTACTGCATTCTGGTATTATATCATCCGACTTTGTCACTTCTATGCAAGCGTCGTTGCTTGCTAGGAATTCGAGCGTTTCAATGTACTTAATGAGCAATAATACTGCCGCTGCAGTTGGTAATGCAACCGCAGCGTCAACTGAAAATGCATCGACAACAACTGCCATTTCAACAACTGCATTTGACAGTGCAACAAGCAATACCGCGTCTATCGATAGTCTGATAATTCATAGCTCTATTGCAACAACCCCATTGTTTTATGCTACTGATAAACTGTCTGCTACGGAAGCAGAGACAGCTCAACTGCAATCTGGTATTATATCATCCGACTTTATCACTTCTGTGGCAGCATCGTCGTTTGCTGAAAATTCGAGCGTTCCAACCGATTTCATGAACAATAAAACTGCCGTGATCGTTAGTGATACAACTACTGAGTCATTTGAAGGTGTATCGACAACAGATGGCATTCTAACAACTGAATATGACGCTACGAAAAGCAATACCGTTTCTATCAATAGTGTGCTATCTCTTAACTATGCTGTAACAACCCCATTGTTTTATACAACTGATCTATTGCCTGCTACGGAAGTAGAAACACCAGTGCTGCCATCTAGTTTTATATCAGCCGACACTGGCACTTCTATGCCATCATTGGATATTGCTGAGAAATCGAGAGCTTCAACTGATATAATAAGCATTGAAACTGTAGCAACAGTTAGTGAAACAACTGCTGTGTCATTTGTAACAACAACTGCTGATATTTTATCAGCATCATTTGATTTTACTCTGGAACTTTCTCGTACTTTTCAATCAACAAATGTCCCTATCATAACCTCTATTAAAACGAATGATATACATTTAGATACAAATTCTTATATGTCGAGTTCCGCGTTGTTTTATTTAAGCACCGACATACCTGGATTGTCCCCTGAATCAGAAAATGACATACATGTCACATCGGTTTATACATATATACCTTCTACGGTAATGGTTGTATAAGCTTCCGCTGACACCTCTCCGTTGACTCCAAGTAACTTGTCAATAATGAGTTCTCGGACAACTATCAATACAACAGAAGCTATGACATTAAGTTATAATATGATATCAATCACCTCTTTATCGCCAAGTTTTGTTCTTCAGTTATCTGTGTTTTCACAGTCTACCGTTCGACTTCAATCAATATTGGATCCATCATCGTCTGACTTGATATCAAGTAGTGTTCAAGATCTTCAGAGTGTCTCCTCTAGTATAGACACATATCGTACAACACCAAACGGAAACAATGAACAAGTGACAACACCGATTCAAAGCGCATTTTCCGAAAACTTTATTATTATTTCTGCATCAGTTGCAGGAGTAATTATCATTGTATTTGGTAGTTTAATGGTCCTGTATTGGTTGAAGAAGCTACCAGGACAACAGCGACACAAATCAAATGAATTACATAGAGACAAACCAGACAATGTTTGTTGGAGGTCGCTTAGTCCAAACAACTACATGCATAATGAAAGTTATTCAGGTCCCGTCTATCAGTACAGCAATATACCCCTTCGATTAACTTCCAGATACAACCTACCATATGCATACGATCACCACATTAATTATCAAAATAATTGGAATAATGTATAAGGAGAAACATTTGTAATGCGGATCAGAAACACTATGTAACATTATCCTGTCATAATTGAGATTTTTTCTTTAAAATAATGACTTTTAGGAAACTAAAATTAAAATGTATAGAATATCTTTTCATGGGAATAACGTTTTCTTTTCGGGAGTGCTTTTAGATTTCAGCTTAGTCTACTCTGTATTAATTTTACTCATATATGGATTTAAAAGAAATAGTTTAATCGTTGTTGCTGAAAACAATATACGATCATACTAATAATACTAGTGTTCGTGGATCTGAAGATATTACAATTGTCTAATTATTTTTAGGCATTTTTTTTATCGGGAATTACATATGGGTTCTGCCAAATATATGAGACAGGGTTATATGATGGCTATTAAATATATACAATACTGTTTACACTTATTATATGCAGCTTAGTTAAAACACCATAGGACATCAGCTCTCTATTTTACATTTATGTACAATAGTATGAACGTATGAATGGTTAGACGGGTGTTTGTTGAACTTTCCATTGTGGTTTGAAGACACGGTTCATTTCAGTCAATACTTATTTAACTATGCTTGATATGATTTTTAATTAATTGATATGGTAAAAAAAATACATTTTAATACCATTGTGTTTACATGAAAATGAATACCATTATCGAAGCTTGTATCGTTCTGATATTTCCATTCAATATTTATTGCCATATAAACTGTTATCTGATACCACAAAAAAGAACTAAAATCGAAAATCGAAATAACACCATACAATATGTATATAATAGTTGCTGATATGAAGGGCAATATCAGGGTATACAGACTACCAAAGGATCGTAGCACGGAGAATTGAAAATGATATTGCCCTAGCCGTACCATGAGCCAAAGGCAGTCTGTCTATCCTGATATTGCCCTCCATATCAGCAACTATTGTGTTTAATGCATTGAAGACAAGAATCTGATACACACAATATAATTGCACAGATAACATTGTAAACCGAATATGAAGTATGCATGCCCTTTTTCTATTTGAAGGAGTTAATCACTTATTCTGTATTTTGTTGATATTTTACGATTCTCAAATCTTTAGTGATATAAAACAAATACTCTCTCTCATTACACACTTTTTAACAGTTTTATATAATGATATTTTACTATAGATATTAATGATTTTAGTATTTATTAAAGAAGGGTCTTTGTACATATTATTGCATGTTGTATTCACGGATGAAATAATTATAATGGCTTACATTGGGAATTTCAAAAAGGAGCGTTTGGGATGAAATGTACACCCAACGTTTATTGATCGAGATATGATGGAAATAATACGCTAAATAACTTCATCAATGGTCTGATTGTACATATCTCTATTGACATATGCAATATGCATAATGTATCTAAAATCAATATAAATATAATACTCTATTTTATTTTCTAATGCTCTAATTATGTACAGTAATATGAATGTTTAAATTGTTAGACACTTGTTTTTCTTTATGTCATGCACGACTGATGTTACTTTACTTTATATGTTTTTTATTGTTTGGCTGGATAAGACAAAACATAAAGTTGTGCTTACATGAAAATAAATAACATGGTTGAAGTTAGTTCCGTTCTAATATTCAAATTTAGTATGTATTGTCATACATAATATTTTACACTTTGTAACAAACAAAATAAACCCAAAAAAAAACCAGTACAACAACAAACAGTACTTTAATTGTAAAGTATTAAAATAAGTCTTCTGAACTCTATTAATAAAAACGTAGATATCAATATTAGTGCACACGATACGTTTCTAGAATAATCTTCATCAGGTACTCTTAAAGCCACACCACTATTTAAAAGCCAAATAATTTAAAAGTCTTTGCGAGTAAGAAACGCAAATGTACGAACTTGTTGTTGTACTGACTTAGATATTTGATATTAAATATTTTATTAAATTTCGGAATCGTTTAGGTTATCAAAGTCATCATGAACCATTTGAATAATTTGAAGAAAAAAATTAACGTTTAAGAAGTTTTAATGACTTTTTAACACGAATGCGGAATTTCGTCCTCTTCTTTATCAGTATGTGTACCATTAATGTTTTTGCCGATGTTCTTGTAACGAAGCTTCTATGATTTTTTTTTATATTTAAAGAAAATAATCACTTATTTTGTATTTTGGTGGTATTTTACGAATCTCATATATCTAAATAATACTCTCTATTTATATCATTGTTATGGCTTTATAAAAGCATATTCTATAGATATGTAGGTCTTGAGTTTTGTTTTGAAGGAGGTCATCGTGTATATCCCTATTGCATTATGTGTTCATGTATAGTTGTAATTGCTTACTTATTGAGCTTAAAAAGAGGTCTGTAGGGTACAATGTACACACTGGTATTTGACTGGGATATTATGCTAAGTGATGTCATCGATATTTTATGAAAAGAAAGATTAAGCAATTATGGTCAACAATGTCACCAATATCAGTTAACACAATAAAGACCTCGACATATGACATTTGAAATTCAGAACCTGGCTTGTGACAGGCTGTGTGTGCATGTCTTTGCTTAGAAACAATACAGTATACAAAGTGTATCTGAAATCAATATTATTATTACTAAGATGTATGTAAGTAAGGGTAATAACAAAATTACCGAACTCCGAACAATCTTACAAAGGGAAAGTCAAAACTCATAATTATATAAACAGACGAAATCAGTCAACAACCGGAAAACTGTGAAAACCGTAATGACCCTGACTTGGTACAGGCATTTCTAAAGAAATGGTGGGTTGAATCAGATTTTAAGGCGCCAAACCTCCCGCTCTCATTACGGTTCAAAGGTTCCGGCTGTCAATGTAACAGTATTTAAATACAGGAACAAAATAGGTAAAATAGTTGTCAAAGCAGTACCATATTAGGTGACGTAAATGTCAAAAATATCTTTACGTCACACATTGACAAAAAAATATCCTTGACATTTTTTACTTCTTTATCTTTATACATTTTCACTATGTGAAAATGCATCGCTTATACTGTTTTCAGCAGAGACGGAATATATTTCGACAAGATCTTGGTATCGGAATATAAACTTTTTAAGAGATCGAATAAGGCGAATATTTTTATAGCCCTGATCCAGTAGCCTGTTTCTCAGATGAAGATGACGTTTCAGGAAATCAGAATATGCTGATGACGACATGCTTGTGATACATGCCGAGTCAGTATGTTTGTGTCTATAACCGAGCATAAACTATTACCACATAGAAATATATATTGGAGTTTGTGGAATGTGTGTTTATATTGTAAATTGTGAGAATATCAAGAAAACTGGAATTATTTCGAATATACCATACTAAAATTAAAAACCAAAAATGCCGCACTGTCGGAATTGTTCTTAAAATCCAATAGATATATTGAAAAAGGAGAAAACTGAATTTGTTCGGTTTTTGTTTTGTCTATCCCAGCAACATATGTCAAGACTTTATGGAGGTTATAATATGTAATTCATTAACATAATGTTGTATGAATGACTTAGTCTGATACAAAATAATCATCAATATGCTAAACGTATTGCCCTTTTAAGAGAGTAAGCGAAAATTTTCGTAAATCTCTTTTTGTTCTTTCTTTTATTCTTACTATTTTACCTAACATTTTATCTTTTTTCTGCTTTTGCATTCTCAAATATATAAACATTGACAATTTCATTCAACTCGAACATATTTAATATTGGTTCTGTTCACAATGACATGCATTAAAAATAAATTGTTCGAATAATTGTTTGATAAATGAAAACAAAAATACTACACTGTCGGAGCAGCGCAAACAATTATTATTGTTATTACATTGATGTGTTAGAGGTATCGATTTTACCTCTTTCTACGATTTTGATATTTAATTTTGGAATTGTTCCAATGGTGTGGTATTTGTTTTTTTTTCCATTTTATCGGTAAAAATGTTGACAAAATAAATTTAGACATATAACTTGTAATATGGCAGTGCTTTTATATTCAGTGTCTGGAATCATGTATATTCATAAATAAAATATGTACAAACAATACATGCGATTTTCAGATTCATTTTCCTACAGAGAAAGAATAGCGACCTTATTTTGATATCTTTATAATACTACTAGTACCCATATCCGCTGTGATATTCAAACATAAATACAATCCAGGAACAAAAAACAACAACGGTACAAAGATAGGGGTCTAATGACAAATAACAAAAGCTTAAACAACATGAAATATTACAAAACAACGAGGAATACCAGGTGCTCTGTAAAAGTGTAATTGTTTTCTGCTATATTGATTACACCAGTCGTATATAGGATGGATGGCACGGGATTGATTTAAACGGAAATCGCAATGAGCATCACACAACATAAATAGTCAATTGGAAATATATTTATACTAACTGCCCTATATATATATATAATATTTAGTATTAACCTAGTATCCTTTAAAGTAAATTTGAGATCCAGTGGGACAGATATATTGTATGGTTGTCACTTGCTTCTAGACGTTTGTATAATATACTTTATTTCCTGTGACTGTATAATGAATTCTTCATTATCCTATACAATATATTAACAATTGCTGAGTTAGATTGCTGTCAAATTATAATATTAAGTATATATGTACCATCTACACACGCTTATGCACATGTCTTACGTATATCCCTAGATTTGCCTTACGAGAAAAGGTAACACTACGATTATTGAAGCTCCTTTTTAAGGGAGTGGATGTGGTCGAATGGTCTAGGGCGCTGGACGTAAGGCTAAGCGAATGGTGCTGAAGTGTATCAATGGTGTGGGTTCAAATCCCGTCGAGGGAAGAACAAAAATTTGACAGCTCTAAAATCTAATTCTAACTGTTCAAATCCCGTCGAGGGAAGAACAAAAATTTGACAGCTCTAAAATCTAATTCTAACTACTTTGTTAGAATTAAATTTTTGAGCTGTCAAATTTTTGTTCTTCCCTCGACGGGATTTGAACCCACACCATTGATACACTTCAGCACCATTCGCTTAGCTTTACGTCCAGCGCCCTAACAGTTAGAATTATATTTTAGAGCTGTAAAATGTTTGTTCTTCCCTCGACGGGATTTGAACCCACACCATTGATACACTTCAGCACCATTCGCTTAGCCTTACGTCCAGCGCCCTAGACCACTCGACTACATCCACTCCCTAAATATATACGCATTAGAACAAATGAACACTCTACAAATAGTAATAACGAACCGAAACGGAATGGATATTACAATATCTGACAAATCAAGACTTTTTTAGTTATTTGGCTTTTTAATCTTTTGTATTTGAGCGTACCTGATGAAGGTTATTCAAGAAACTCGTCGTAAGCACTAAATTTGATATCTACGTTTTATGACGACAATACGACTTCCCCACACATAAAACTAGGAGTGAGAGAAAGTGTAGCTGAAGATATAATCTAGGTCACTCATTCACTTACTATTGTTACTCGTTTCCAACATATTAAACTTAACATATCTTACACTTATATCACATATTTCTTCATAGTAAGACCTAAAATATAGACCATGGTTTAATCAGCTGAACTACATTCTTCCCTTTATGCTTCTTTCTAAATATTTGTATCCATGAAGAAAACTATTTTTAGATTCTTTTCTTTATTAGCTCAAATGAATTATAGATACAACATGTAGTATATTCCGCCAATATCCCTAAAAATGGCTTCAATTGTCGAAGTGTTTCTTGATAGCAAACAAGGAAGCTACTGAATCAAGGCTTCCGCTTGGTTAAATTGAAGTCATGACTTGGTTGACCGTTATGGAATATCTGTGTCATATTGTCCTCATTCATGACTTATCACCGGGTTTGTAACTGGATTGACACACCTGGTGCCACTAGTGAAGCAGGAAATGCTTACCCTTCCGGATCACATGAGTTCACGCCCGGTTTTTAGTGGGGTTCGTGTTACTCGATCTTTAGTTTTATGTGTTTGTTTTGTAGATCGTTGTTTTTCCTGTTGTCCTTTTTGTTTTGACCATTGTGTTGTCTGTTCTTCCTCGATTGACGGATTCTGATTACCCCTTTGGTATCTTCAAACTCTTCTTAGACATGAGATATGTGTTAGCGTTTGTAGATATATTTTAATTTGACAGTTTTTAACTCAGCAATACAATATTATAAGTTTGTTGAAGGGTGAGACTATGATTATTTAGACGGTCAGTAAATTGTGGAAAGGTGAGCGCTTTAACCTTCAACAATTTACTGACCGTCTAAATAATCATAGTCGGTCACGTGAGCTTAGAACATTTTTGTACGATGTTGCTGATCTATAACTTGAAACAGTAACTAAATTTTGTCCACCAACTATGCTTGACGAACTTTCTTGGAAGTTCTAAGGCTAGAGACGTAATGGTCAGTACATAAAATTAAGCACCGCCCACTGACCTTCTGTAATTTTCCGTCTGCTTCGTTTCGTATCTGCATGTGTATCTATCGTCTGCATCGGTGTGTAACGGACTAACGTAACACAATGGAGAAAAAGAGGAGATTTGTTTCAACTACCGAAGAGAATATCGAACAAAAGAGAACTGACTCGAGATTTGTTAGCCGTACATTCTTTTAAATAGTTTATTAGAAATATTAATTTCTTTTTTGTATTGTGTCTCAAGAACAGTTTTTTCACTGTGTTATTTTAGAAGAAAATATAAATCATCATCTTTCTTGTAGTTGTGTTTAATTATGCTAATTCAAAATGCACACACATATATATAGTGAGCCTGGTCAAGTACATTTGGCATACGTCGTCTCATTTATCGATTACAATATTTCTTTATTTCTACACAATGCTGCAGTCTGCTTCTATCGTTATTTTTAGGAATGGAATTTTCCACTGGCCAGTAAAGTGTATTAATCTGCCTTCCATCGTCATTTTCAGGAATGTTTTATCCAATTATAGGTCGTCAAATAAATGCAACATCGTACAATATTTCATATCAGACTTAGTGATGTACTATAATATCGAATGGCATTGTTTCTCTAATAAGAATGGGATGATGATGAATATGTATGCATTGTATATATGTATATGTATGCATGCATATGTATGTGTGCATATGCATACATGTGTGTGTGTGTGTGTGTAGATGTAGGTGCGTATTTATAGGTATAATTAATTAAAGTCTGATCCTCATCAGTTATATTATATTATTTGAAAGTATTTTAATTATATAAGAAAATATTAATATGAAAACTTCATAAGTAGCTTGGGCTTTTGAAGTAAGAATGTAACAAGCATTTTGAATAAAAATATATTGTTGTTAGGAAAAAAAAAGAATGGGATGATTATGAGTAGAGTTTTTATCTCGGAATCAGGAATGTGTGTTCATTTGGGGAGACGGGTCTATTTGTATCTACGGACTAGTACTATCAATACCAGATCATAATGTTAGTTTAATACAAAATCATCATCTTCATCATCACTTTCCATAATATAGCTGTCAAGCAGCAATTGTTCGGTCAGTTGGTTTATTCTTGAATGCAATATATTTTAAACATTGCTCTTGTTTTGTTGTGAAATTACAAGATGGCAAATTCATGGTCAATATTAATAATGCAATATAAAAGTGTTTAGCTAACTGGATCCTACTCTCATGGAAATCGGATGCAAATAAATATAAACACATTGTTTGTTTTTAGTTGTGAACATTCATTTTTGTCACAGCGCTATTTAGAAATATTATTGCATTGTGGATATATATCTCATGTAACGTCTGTGATGAGTCAGGGGAAATTTTGCAAAGATTCTGATAATCTGCGAGAGAACGAATTTAGCAATACAGTGGATTGTTACAATACAACCTGAAAATACATAATTACAGTCAAATCTGTATATAAAGGCGTCTCCAGGGAACCAAACATGAAAATGTGGCATATATGAGCTGTTTCCACTTCATATATAGGTTAAAATTATATACACTATTCATTAATGGGGAAAATGGGATTTGCTATATAGAGGTGTCCTTTATGACAGGTTTGACGGTATAATTAACACATATGTGTAATGCAGACATCTTGTGTCTGTTGTCTGGTGCACCTGAATAACATATGCAATTAAGCTTTTCTATTACCGTAGATTTACAATGGTATAACGTCCCAATATTGAATACATGCGTTGTATTACTATCAATGGATTGATACCTCTGCTTGATAATTATTACTCCCGATGTGTATCATCCGCCCAGTAGTCAGTGTTTGGACACTAACTTGGTTTATTAGATATATCCATTATTAATATTTCGAATTAATTCCTAAATAATGTAATCATGATACTAATTATAACTAAGGCTTTTTCCTCGATCATATGTTACCTTTTCCCAATTTGTCTATTCTGTTGAATGTGCTTTTTTGTTTTCTTGCTCCCTGGTGGCTTTTGGATTGCTTGGCCTTCCTGTACATTTGAGAGTGCTCGCTGAGGTGGTTTAATACTGCAATCAGTGCGTTAACTGTCTATGTGAGAGGGCACGTAAAACATTTACCTTATATGTCTACTAGACGCATACATAATCTGAGTCATGTGCAGGTCGAAGAGCAATACAAACTGGTCGAACATGGACCACACTGTAGACATTTGATGGAGGAATTCAACCACAATGCCCAATGTTTTACCTTTTAGTGTGTAAATTGGACATGATTTGCATACATGACGTACATTTATACAGTGTCCACAAATTAATTGTTTATGTGTATTCATCTCAAAACAGGAAGGAAAAACTCGGCAGAGGAACGATTTTCACTCTACCTCTGTTTCTAAAATTGATACAAATGAATTTTATATTTGCAGAAAATGTACGTATATTGTCTATAAAATACATTGATAATATGAAAGAACACGATATGGATGTCGCTTTATTAATAACATCTAACATATTTTAGTTCTTTTGTAGGTCCAGGGGACACCAATACAATAAACAAACCCAATACATCAACCGACAACGGTATGTATTTTTTTTTATTGCAATCAATTCATTTTTATTTTCCATTGATAATAGATTTACAAACCATATGTGTGTAAGTGGACATGACAGAAATGTCATTGTAATCTCATTTCAAAAGTCAACGTTATGAAGCAATGATTGGATTGCTGTTCTTCATCTTCATATGACGTTCGCAAAATCATGCATGACAGTGACTTGATGTCTAACAGATAAACATACTATATTTTTTGTATCAGAAAGATAATTAAATACGGGTAATGTGATTTAACAATATCATCGGTATGCTCGATTCAACATCAAAATAACAAATACAGACAAGAAATGACCACATTAATTGAGAATATTGTTTTCGTTCACTTGTGATGTGAGTAAAATATATCATTTTGCTTGTATTAATAGATGGAAAAGCTTTTGGTATTCTAACTGGATGTTTGGTTATTGCTTATAGCATTGCGAATGCTATGGTTGCATTACGTCTCTATATTGGGTCTACTCGGAAAACATGTAAGTATTTCGTTTTCTGCTTTCAGTCAACAATCCGATGGGTTTACATATATGGAATGTGCGGCAAACTGATGCATTGGGATTCAATATACATATAATAAAATAAGGGGTATCTACATACGCTGATGGTGCTGTAATATTTCTACTGATGAATAGGAAGTATACTATTGAAAAGGTCATCACGTTAGTCGTAGATATTTGTTGGTAATTGTTCTTCATGTGTCGATTTCAAGGTGAATGTCAGGATAAGACGCAGACTTTGAAATGTCAGTAGTAAACTCTAAGCTCGTTGTTGGATAGAATGAGATGTAGGTCATCACAGAATGAACAAAGCATCATCGATAGAGCGGAAGCTGGGATTAAAGGTTTCGTCTAATTTTCTATATTTATTCTTCAGAAGCCCATAAAGAAATTGCTGTCTCATTAGCGTGTAAATATAAATTAGCGAGTTGTGGAGCTCAATTAGGACCCATTGGAATACCAATTTATATTGATACAATAGTCCACATTACTGTACACATGTATTTTGATGGTTTTGTCTTGATTTGATTTATTTTGAAGTAGGTTAAATATACGTGCTGCATGTCTTTCATGTCCAAATTGCTATGATATGATGACATAAGAAACGGATATCATATTATGAAATATATTGTAGAATAATGGTTACCTTAAGTTATTATTATTTTTACAGATGAGATCTGTTTTTTGAGATTTTGTCTGTTCAGTAAGTATTATTTTCTGATGTCCTTCTTTCTGTGGCCGTTGTTGCTGGTTTGACTGATTACAAATTCTTTTATCTTTAAAACAATTAGAAAGTCTGTAAATTAACATGGATTATATTAATACATCTCACAAAAGTATTTCTTATAGTGTGAAAATGTACTTCCATTTCATTATATAATTTTTAACCATAATTTTGAATAAACAACAGTCGAGATCCTTTTATCATGCAACCAGCAAAACGTAAGGATAATAATTGTACAACAAAATATGCTTGTTTATGACGAATAAATGGAATCGGTTCCAATCAGTTTGTTGTTAGCAAACGTTACTGTTTGGTTTTTTTAATACATGTGTTTGTGTAAACATGACTTGGATGAATTGGAACATTGGGGGTATAGTGGATAATATACTTATTTTCTTATATGTTAATCTTCTAATGAAAGTCGTTCACCAATTATTTCTTTAACTGTCTTCTGTGTTTTACAGTTGAAAAAACATTCTTTGACTGTTGTGGAAGCGACAGTATCCAAGCAAGTAAGCTTACATATTAATATATTACTATATTTTATAACTACAATTTGATTTCTCGGTTAGTTGAAATGCATTGGAGAGTTGCTGAGTTGTAACGTATACCAAAGGGTACTATTTACAATTAGGTCTTAAATCCGAATCGAATGCACAGTTGTGGGTTTGCAATAGAGGTGGTGAATCGACTGTTTCCATTGTAGTTGTCCTATTTCAAATAGTAAGGTCAGTTTATCGTACTCACGAGGGTCGATATGTCAACATAATATGTTATGCCCAGGCTGGTTCCTATTACTAGCACTTTCTGAACATGGAATTAACTTTATAAAGTACGAATACAATGATGATTAGTACCTAGGAAAAGATTGAAGACAACAAAGGGCAATTAGAAGCCATAGTGAAGGACAGACAATACAGTGACCAACAGAAAAGGGCAAAAATAAACACAAATGATCAACAAAACACTACACCAATGTCTGAAGATCGAGAAACACGAACTACACTAACAACAGGTGATGATCCCATGTGCTTCGCAAGGGTAAGCAGTTCCTGTTCCACATGTGGCACACGTCATACATCTATCAAAGGATATTGAGATGGCTCAACTGCTTGTCTGAATAATTATTAGAATTGTTTCTTCTTTTATCTGATTCGTACCATATACTGCATTTACAAATGAAAACACCACTGGTTGCGTATTTTAAGCAAGAGAAGTGTCTAGTTAATTTTTCGATTTTCTTTATGATGATCTATCTCCTTCTGATTTCAATGTTCAGATGTTGGTTATATGCACCATTTCCTCCAATCTTTATGTTGGTCGCTACGGAATATATGTGTCACAATTGACGATGGATATGATCCATTAGTCGTAAGCACAAACATATTAGCTTTTAGACCTTCCTGATAAGAAAATAATCGTAAAATGTGATAATATATTGCATGTATTCGAAGCCATTTAAATTGCCTGTAACTTCAGCACATTCTGTATTATTTTTTTTTAATGGACGTTAATGGATTTATTGGGGGAAACAAGACAGCAACAAGCTCTATATATATGAGCAAGTCAACATATTTGTAAAGGCTTTCACATATCTATAGATAGAGAAAAAAACGAAAATCGTCAATATCTGAAAAAAGTCTTTAAACATCCATTCATAGTACGTCTAAATATTTCAAGTAATTCGCTCTAAATAAATTTGTATCATCGTACGACATATGAAGTACAACCCGACGAACAGACATAACGATTACTAAAGGGTGTCCACTGAAGCTCATTAGTGCCATTATATAATGTCTTTATCTTTTGTAGTTAAAGGTGATCCTGATTTTTTCAAAGACAAACTCTTGACGCTTAATGAGTGTACAATATTAACTAATATCCTTTGTTCATAACCCTTACAATTTCAAATTAGTTGTTGGCGTTGTCATGTAATAGTGATTGTCTAATTTAATTAGCATGTATATACATGTATATAGGTTTATTGATATTGAATACAACTTTTAACAATATTCCAGTCATATCCCAGCCATCAGATATAGTAGATTTATAGAAATACTAATGGACTTGCCTACGACAGGATTCTGACAAGCTTTACAATGTTACAAATCACTGCATTCATTTGTGATAGATGTAAGCAAAGACTTCATAGACAGAGATAAATCCAGTGGACGCGGCCACGGCGACGATCCCCAAGTTAGATTCCTTATTATGTTTTAAATGCACCCGTATTTATTTATAACCTGTATATTTACAATGTTTTCTTATTTTTATTTTCGGTTCGTTCTTTGTTTTGTTTTTGTTTTATTTTTATTGTGTTATACAACTTTTTTATTTTATCCTGGCATGCTTCTCTTAACTAGATATCAAATGGAGCAAATGTCAAAAATGTGTGTGCTACATTGTTTCAGTCACTAATGGAGACAAAGAACACATTTTGATATTAGGTTTTTTTTTCAGACTTGTTACTTGGTTTTACGTATTTAGTATTATACGGTGTTATTGTGGAGGTGATTGTATTGCCTGGAGTATACTACGGATCGCCAAATTTCAAGGTAGTATTTTGTAATATTTGAATCTATCACCGGGTTAATACCTGGTGAACTAGGATTTTTTTTCCACCCAGTAGTCACTGTTTCGGCACTGACATGGTTTATTATACATATTGTTATCGAGATTTACAGTTCCTAAATCATGTAATATTATTATTAAAATTAAGGATTTCATCTCTCCGGCATAGATAACTTTAGACGATTTTGGTTAGGCCCTTTGGTTTTCTTGCTTCCAAAGACCTGTAAATTATTTGTCTTTCAAATATTTTGACTTTGAGTGTTCCTGATGAAGATTATTCCATGACGATTATTACAGAAACCCGTCGTACGCACAAACTTGCTATCTATATTTTTTTATCAGAAAAGATTTTTTTTTTACAAATGCAAATTTGTACACATCACCCAGTTTTACGCCAGTTGGGAAAATAATATCACCTCAGTATATGTAGCTATACACATCACCCAGTTTTACGCCAGTTGGGAAAATAATATCACCTCAGTATATGTATCTATCTAAGAAATAACATATATTCTTTTAAAATAAAAAGGGACTTGGTTTAATTAATTGCAGATTGGTGGAGATATTTTGCTAGCAATTTAAGGTGAACCACAAAACATCAAGTGATATTTTATTAACTTTACTAACGGTATATAAGTAGACACTTGATATGGTTGAACAGATGCTTATAATATATTGATATGCGTATGTAACAGCATTGTATGTCTTAAAGATGAGGCAACACATTGGGTTCTTAATGTTCTTTCTCCTATTTTCTCTATTATATTTTTCTGTAGAAAGCACCAAATATATGACTCTTTATAAAGCGTAATTATGTAATTTGCTATGTATTCATCATTATATATATGTGTATGTGTGTATATCCACTTATTGTATTTACAGAAGTACTGGTGATTGTTGTGGGATTTGTGATAATATTAGTATTAAGTTGTCTGTGCCTGCTAGTTGTTTTTTGGATGTTGAAGAAGTTTGTCTACACCGGTGAGTATTATGATTTTTTGCATATATCTTGTATTCATCTTTTCTCCTGACGAAATTCCAAAGAAATATGTCACGATGTGTGTGCATAACCTTAATTTATGACTTATTAGTAAGATTGGATGCATAATACGGATGAATTAAGATCAGATCAATTGCAATCTATAATTTTGAAAAATACCAGCAATAATCCCGGTTATATCAAACCAAAGAACGACAGTGTAATGCATAGAACACATTTACTTTCGATCTGTGTAGATAGAGTACCACAATATCGTAAGCCTCCTGCTGGGCAGGATAGATGGACTTGTATAGTTATAATTAATCATATAATATGTAATGACACTGGTGACGAATTCCATTGTATATTATAATGTAAATACGTTGTGCAAAACCGAAAATGTAGAATTATTATTGTTATTATTGAAATACCAATGTAATAGAAAGTAAGAAAATAGTGACAACAAATAACAAATTTGTATTAATCAAACTTTGTAATTTATTAATCTAATCAACAATGGTGTCTGTTTTAAACCAGCTTTATATTTAATCAATAGTACCTCTTACAATAAATATTAAAACGTGGCATTAAGTTGACAGCAATTACCGATCGACCGTCCTTTAGAGCAATATGGGGACTATTTTGCCCTGTATAAAGTAGAAGAATATATAATACATTCAGGGTGTTGGTCTAGTATAAGATCCATCTTTCAATTTGATTAGTTCCCAATTGGATGACAAATTGTCTCCAAGTTACATTAAGACTATTTTCTTTAAATTATAAAGAACGCCATATGTTTATGTCTTTAGAAATAAAAGCTACTTTTTTAATTGTTAGAACTGCTTGCTCCTATTTCCAAAATGGCCACTTCTGCAATAATAAGTTATGATAAATAGATAAATAAAATGATAATATTATAAGTTATCACACTATCATATTAAGTTTGGATTGTTATACTAAAGACAGTTCTTTAAATGTTGCTACGATATTCAACATGAATAAAATGTTGTGGTTTTTTATCTGAGAATTCGTGTCTTTTTCATGTAAACTTACAGGAATAAAATGTAAATCATCCTCATATTTTTGTTTGTTAAACCGAAGCACCAACGCTGGTCTGTTTAAAAACGAGGGGCACCATGAATGTTCGGTAAGCCGAAAAGTTCCCTAATATGTAAAACATGAACAGAAAACTTTTTGTGGAGTAATATTTGATGATTTGTCAGGAAGTTGTGTCGTCAATAGAGATTGTATTTGTATTGTTTGGGAATGCAATATGAATACCATAATAAAGTATGTATGATAGCGATTATAAAACAAAACACCGATCTCACGGATTTTGCTTTCAGAATTAATCTGTAGCAGACCTTACAAAAGATTTCTAACTTTGATTTTTAATATGATAATTGTGAGTCGTTATTATTTTTTCAAAGAACAACTACAAATTTTGCAAGGACAAATGTATTAATAATCGTCACCGTGAACAATATTGCTGGAATTATTTGAGAAATTAAAGATGAAATTTATATCAATATAACTGTATTTATCCTGCAACTACCGAATGTATGGGGAAAAACTTGTGGGGAGAGGGGGCGGGGTTAATATATAGCTTTATCGGAACAATGACACTTTCGTACATTTTATATGGCGAATATTCAGCGGATTTGTAGATAGATTAACACGACGGATGCCACTAGTGGAGCAGGAACTGCTCACCCTTCCGAGAGCATCTGGATTCACGCCCTGTATTTAGTGGTGTTCGCGTTACTCCATCTTTAGTTTTATACGCATGTTTTGTAGATTGTTGTTTGTCCTTTTTTACTTTTTCTTTTGGCCATTGTGTTGTCTGTTCCTCTTCGATATATGGATTCTGATTACCTCTTTGGTATCTTCAAACTCTTCTTCAGCGTCACTTGAGTGCATTGCCTCGTGGTAAACAGTATTTTATCTGTATATTGATAGCCAGTAGTTATGTGGTAGATTGTATTATATTGTCTTATACAGATATTCGATATTTGATTCTCTCAACGAAAGAATGATTAACCTCATAAGAAACATTGAAAATGAGCGTTCATGTATAGGTGTGTTAGGGTTATCAATTTAGACCTTTTCTACGATTTTTCTATTGTATTTTGAAACTGTTCCAACAGTGTGGCATTTTTTGTTTTTAATTTTATTCTAATGCTTTAAATCGAATCGAATATTTCCGGTTTAAATAGGCTCTAATATGGTCTATTTAGTATAGCTGGAAATAAGAATATTTAAGAAACGGCTTTATATCATGCATTTGGAAGAAAATTAGGTAGATTATTACGTTGTTTAAAATCCCTCTGGTTTTTAGTAAGGTTCGTGTTGCTGAATCTCTAGTTTTCTGTGGAGTGCTTTGCATAGCATTGTCTGTCGTTTTGTCTTTTTGTTTTGGTCATTGTATTTTGTATTATGTAGTACTCCTTTTTTTGTATTGTCCCTTCGGTATTCTCTAACATTTATCTAATACATACCATGGCATACCCTAAAATAAATGGTCAACATGGGATACGTGTAAGATATCGGAAAAGTTGATACATTTGCAGAACAATCCTCTTATCGTTCCTCTTATGTATTTATATATGACATATTGGGTTTTTTTAAGCAAGTTTGTATTGCATTGCTGGTTAGTCTTCAGCCATTATGATGGGTACAGACTTAACCTTGCTAATACGTTAAATTTAGGAGCTGACTTTATGTCAACCTTAGTTTACTTTCTCCATAATTTAATGCTAACCTTATCCATGCTTCAATGCTCTCAAGTGAGTGATGGTATTAGATCAAGCATGTCTGCTAAATAACTCAGATTTATTTTTATCACACTTTGATCATGTCCATGCAATTGTGGATACATATATATATATACGTAGAGTATATATTATACTTTACGTTTCACATTTTTATTTACAATATTTTCTCTTTGTAAGCAAGCGGGTTCAATACAATTATATTATATTGACAAATATATTACATTGAACAAAAAAATGAAACCATCAAGTTTGCTCCTTATTTCGCATCCATGTATGATGTATTTTGGTTCAGTACATATAACATTTTGGGGGGTGACAGACCGGTCCATAGACTAGATTAGCACTACGGGTGTCACTAGTGGAACAGAAACTGCTTACCCTTCCGGAGCACCTGAATTCACCACCGGTTTTAAGTGGGGTTCGTGTTACTCGATCTTTAGTTTTATATGTATGTTTTGTAGATCGTTGTTTGTTCTTTTGCACTTTTTCTTTTGGCAATTGTGGTGTCTGTTCTTCTTCAATATACGGATTCTGATTACTCATTTGGTATCTTCAAACTCTTCTATTTGTATAATATTATACAGAAGGTGTATTAATTATTTATACAGAAACGTCAAAATGTGAAGACAAACCGGAAAATTCAAGATTACGATGACAGAAAAGGTTACAACATAAATGTAATTAATTATGGAATATTGACATCTTTGATGTTTATTTCTAAACAACAGTAGACACTGTTAACAATAAAATGTATATTATGTAGAAACATATATATATATATATATATATATATATATGCTAAGTGTGATTATAATATGATGATGCATGTGCATTAATATAGCTTTGCTGTGCTTTTTATTGATTTATGTAGCATATCTAGTAAATAATTATGTTAGTATTGTATTGGCCACATCATTGTACTAAGAAGGGAGGCTTGGTGCCATACAAAGAGTTTAACCCTACCACTTTTTATCTAAGTGTCTGTACCAAGCCAAAAAGTGAGCATTATTTATTTGTGCTCAGGGATGTCGATTTTGCCTATTTCTACAACTTCTTCTGTTCTGTTGGATTTTAGAGCATTGTTGTCAATCTGCTTTTTTGGTATTTTTTTTTATCTAAAACTGTTTAATTAATTTTTGTTGTGGAAGTTACACTTAAAGTGTTGTGCTAAGCGACAATCCGACACCTCTAAAAGTACCAGATGTATATTTATCTGATGTAAGATTTGCTCATTCGTTTCCAAAGTCACCCTGCTCACTCCATCCCCCTTTTTATTTACCATAACACTAAAATTTGGTCGTGCCCTAATTGGTGTGATTTGAAAAGCGTTCAACTGTATGTACTAAGCTATCCATTCAATAGCGTTAAACTTTATGTTATTATATTTTGCCATGCCTGACTAATTCTAGAATGACACTATGTTTAACTTATAATTGTTTACATCCCTGGATCTGGTCTGCATGGTTTATGTACATTGTCGAAAGATAAAACATTTTGTACAAGGCTTAGAAATGTATGGTTTTCCTAACATTTCCCATCCGTTTCACACCGAATACAAAATACATTCATTTCCATGAAAATAAAAACATGTATTGTGTCTATCCTGAAATACTGGAATTGTGAAACAATGGGACAGAGATTTGAAGCTGACAAAAATCGCATCAAAAGTAGATTCACAGTATAGTTAAACTAAGTATGACTGGTTACTTGTTACCGTTTTCACGGCTCAAGCCACAGAGCTTCTAAGCTTGCTCCCATGTGAGGGTATAGGGGCATAATAGGTGCCAACTCTGTTGGTGATTGTCAGGTTATCATACAGAAAGCTTGGGTGTGGACATGTTCGTACAGTGTTAAATTCCCTGTACGTTAAGGAACTCCTGTAGATTTGTTCCTGAATTTGCTACAAAAGGTTAATATTTCTTCGATCCCGACGCAATAGTCCACATTTCTATAGTAGCAGTCATAAGGCGTTATCCCGATTGCCCCGTCCTTGAATATTCATGATATGTTAACCATTCCACGCTAAGCAATGACTAATCAATTAATCTACCAAATATTTGCTCTTTTTCTGGTTATTGGAATGTGTAACGATCGTATACATGTTAGCGTGCTCGCCTCGAGTGTGGAAGATCATGTGTTCTATCCTCGGTCGGGTTAAATCAAAGACTATACAGAGGTATTCGCTGTTGCTCCACTAAGCACCCATTATTTAGAAGGAAGATCTAAGACTGGTTGATACTGAGATTGTTTCCCCTAAATATATTTGAATGGAAAATTGAAAGAGTGTTTTCCAACAGAATCGCTGTGATCAATCAGACAGTTCATTATATTGAAATGTGTCCATTTATGACAAAAATTACAAATGTTTGCCGACTTTCTTCCTGTTCAAATCTCTGTCTCCATGCCACGTTAAAAGATGATCAAATATACTGTCAAGTGTTGTACTATTGTTTTTTATAAATTCTATTTATAGCTATTCAATGTTTCCGTGTAATTTGCAATGGAAAATGAATAAATTGATTTTATATTGTGTAAAGGTTATACTTAGCACAGATGTAAGCTCATATTACATGCACGATTTTGGGGAAACTTAAGATGTTGTTGCTGTTTCACATAGAATCATCTGGGTATTGTAGGAAAACCCTTTCGTAAACACACTTATGATGTTTTAAGAAAAACGTCTTTATCATACAACGGACATTGATAAGTACAAATTAAGTCCAGGAAATGTTTAACTGTTTTCATATAATATTTTAGACGAATATATTTTATGATGAAGAAATCCAGATTATGTTTGTGTAAACCTACAGTTTACGACTTTACAAGAAAGTTAATAATTTCTCCCTGGTTTTGTAAACCGTTGCGACCAACTGATTCCTGGCTACTATTTTTTTATAATAATTATGTATATATGACAATTATTGTGTATTATCAATGTGTGTTTTATTATTTATGTAATTTATGCCTACAACATTAAAATTATTTGAAGTATTTATTTTGATCAATGGGCTAAGTTGTTGGTCTTGAACGTCGCTTTCAGTAATTTTACAGCTATATGGTGACTACCATACATAAAGAGGGAAGCTCTGACAGTTAGTATGAACTCCACCGTCCATTGGTATCTAAGCCTTCTCAATTGACTCGTGTAACTGTGTGCGATCCCAGGTACAGGTGGTGGGCTTGTGGTCAGGATCTAAGGCCCTTAATCATTCTACCACTAATAATAGCCCCGCCACTTTTTTATTGAAGTGTCTGTGCCAAACCATGAAAGTGAATGATCATGTATTTGTGTATTAGTGTATCGGTTTTACCTCTTTCTACGATTTTTGTATTGGATTTTGAAACTGTACCGACAGTGTGGTATCTTTGTTTACCATTTTATTCGAGAAAGGGTATTACACAAAAAGTTTATATTTTCTGCAGGTAATGAATTCAGCGGAGTGCAAGGTAATCTATGTTAAATCTGGAACATTTTCTATTTTTATTGTTTGACATCCCAAATGCTTAATAAATAACTATTGAAAAACATTGTATTGCCAGTCATCTTGATTTCCTTTCATAATGAATGACATGTGCATTCTACAATAACGAATAGCAGGTTATTAACGTGGGACAAGAAGCTTCGTACATTTCGGCGACTATATCCAAAGCCTCCAAGTCAAAATAAAATATATAGCTTCGTGTCATGTATTTTGTAAGTCGCGAAAACAGAAACATTAAATATTTTCCAATGCAATCGCGAACATTTGAACACGGAGAAAACCCCAGTAGACGGTAAACAAAATTTGATTGAGGAAAATGCACAAAGCGGCCAGAGACGATCACAGAACAACCACAATAAAGTAGTATGAAAGATCAATTATTAGGTATCTATTTCTTTTGTGTATTTCGTACACAGTGTGAAAATCATTGCTTTTAATGGTGTAGAACTAAGTGCATTAAAAAGTGTGTAATTAATTATATATATAATTATGGCCGTTGGTGTTATTATTTTTTTTTCATTTTGGTATAAGCAATACACAGTTAGATCAATGCTCCTAATGATAAGATAGAAAAAACCTATACTCAGAAGTTGAATCAAACCAATGCAATATAGTATTGTACTTCATGGCATTTTAACTAGCTTAACCAAACCCCACCACTTTTTATTGAAGTGCCTGTACCAAGCCAGGAAAGTAAACAGTCATGTATTTGTTTGCTAGGGGTATCCATGTTTCCTCTTTCTACTATTTTTCTATTGGATTTTTGAACTGTTCCGATAGTGTGGTATTATTATGTTTTTCGTTTTATTTTAACAACTAGAAATCAAAATGTCTTGAAATTAGTACCAACAGGCATTATATGCGCCATGTCACGAGATACATTTTATATGTTATCAAAATATTAAACATTTTCGTATCAATTTCCAATTCATGAAAACATTATAAATTCATGATATTTTTATCCATAATTTATGTAGGTTTAGTATATTGTAATATTATCATGTGAAAACTAATTTGGGGAATTACTAGTTCTTTCATTGGCGGTACTGGAGTAACTAGTGTGTAAAACAATTAACACGCCTTAGCTTCCTGGTACCTTGACCTTAACTGTATCTACGCTATTAGATATATTGAGTTATACAGTTCGTACTGTATGGATGAAAGTTGTTTTTAAAGAATGAGGTGATGGTGTATATCGGTGACAATGGTTCACAGTACTAACTCATTTATATTTTGATGCATCATTAATGTGTAATTCATTAATTTGTAATTCATTAAAATGTATTATGTTTCGAAATGTAATATTTACAAATTATGCTGTTACTTAAAGTTTTTTTTAAAGTTCAATGTAGTTAACCGATAACCGATAATATCCCTATATCTTATTGTTGTTGATCATGGGTTATTTGCATATGTAAAGTTAATACTATTTTTATCATTAATTATATTTATTGTTTACCTTAAACAGAACCGGGTTTTAATTATAACCAGGTAAGATGAACATGTGTGGTATACAATGGTTTTTTTGCATGGAGTGAAACATATGCAACTATTAGTTGGTGCGATGCTTATTAGACCTAGCATGTTTTAAGTGTAAACCATATCCCTATGCTGAAAAAATGTATCTATTTTAACTTATTGATATATTCATACCTTGTGGCAATGCGGACATGCATGCTGCACCTGTCTTCTGTTGTTGTGTTTTTTTTCAACCATAATATTCTGTTTTATTATGCATATGTTTTTCACACATCTCAACACATGTGTGACATTGCGTGTGTACCCATTGGTAAACATGTAGATATGTATTTATTCGATGTATCCTTCATGTTTTCTACTTGTATTTTGCATGGTACAATTGCTTTGTATTGGCTTGTCTAAATCATCTACATTTAAAACACGAAAGTTGTGTCAATACCACGCTGTGTCATATTTAATTCAGAATGCTTTGGTTATATACTATTTTTTATTTTGTCTTTTCTTGATGGAATGTTGTGCCATACAATGCCTTTGCTTGCCACTCCCTTCATCAAAGCATGTATTATTTCTAATCTACAGAAGGCAATGCAGGATATTTGATGAATTATTGACATGAGAAATGTTTAGACAGTATTGTGTAGAATGCGTATCATTCATTATGACATTGAAATCGCCTTTTGTTGGTCCAGCAGGGAAATTTTTGACAATTTCTAATTTGTATTATTTGTCAAAAAATCATAATGTCGACCTGAACCAACTAACCACATCGGTGGTGTAATGGTTAGAGTGCTCGATGGTGTGCGGTAGATTGCGGGTTCGGACCTCGGTCGGGTCAAACCAAAGACTATAAAATTGGTATTTGTTGCTTATCTACTAAGTACACACTATTAAGGAGTAATAGCAAATAATGATTGGCTCTGAATCAGAATAATACTGTTGAATCAATGAGCTAGTACTGTTAAAATTCAACTAGGCGTATTGCTCTAGTTAAAAGCGGTCATCATCATCATCATTTTATTGAATGAAACATTCCCGCCATGATATAGCTGGAATATAAGTCGTTGTGAAAATGCTATCAAAATTATTTAAAATGTTTTCAATGTAAATTTGATTATTTCGGGAACTTTTTATTTAATTCAGTATGTATATTCTCATTGTCAAAGCAGTTGTTTCAAGTCAAATGTGTCAAATTAAGGAGATTAAGTTTTAATTACTCAGTCAATTTCATATCTATTGTTATAATTAGCACTTAATCAGATACGTTTCAACATATCATGAAAATTTGTATAAATTCATACCCGAAATAGTGTAAAAATCAATTAGGATACCTAATCGAATAGTGTACGGACATCGTATGTTGTGTATGTTTTACTGTTATACTGGACTTACCGTAATTGTTACATTGGACTACCATATGTGAACATTGTTTATTTGTTTTGTAAAATATTATTTGGATTCATTAATAGAACATTTAGCTGAAACCAGTTTTAGTTTTATATCTACTAGTTAGTTTTCCCCACGTGTAAATGCACTACACGTCATATAGCTCATTTGGTGTTAACCAACAATTAATCAATCACTCACCCAGATACAACTGGGTGCACCGTTCTGTCGGTGCCTACTAAGTTGAAATATATATCAATGTATATTGTTAACAATTAATTATAATAATTATCATGTTGGTTTGATATTGTGAAAATGAAATATTTTGGCTACTGATATTTTAGAGTCATCTATTTTTTTAATTGTCAATAAACACTTTGGCATTGTTTTGTTTTTTGATATTACTGAAATATCCCTTACGGATAGAGTACTTTCGTTCGTCTTACAACGAAGGTATTCGTGTTATGTAGATTATTTCCATGTTTTTTTCTATTTCATATGTTATTTATACTTTATTCTTACATATATATCTAAATGCAAATATTGGTAGTTTTATGTGGGAGTATTGACCCCATGCGTATTATTTCTACATGTATCTTTTACTGTTGACCAGATGTTTTGGGGGAGGGGTGGAAAAAGTGATTTACACATATTCTCAGACTGACAAATACGCGGAACTGTGCAAATTGCACTCGATGTATGTATGTAAGATGCTCTATATAAGCACCTGCCCTAGCTGACCTATTCAGTGTAGGTAATACCATGCATAATAACTATTTAGTATTTTTAAGGTCTGAAAGGGTAATAAAATATCTCAAATATCCATGGCGATATTTGCTTGATGACATTTAATATCTTCTAGTATAATATTAACACAATAATACATGTAGTATATTTCTTTTTGTAATTTGGTAGATGGAAAATTTTGGTAGCATTATTTGTAAAATTTTATCTGATTTTTCATTTAAATTGTTATATTAGATAAGAAAATACACCAAACTATGTGTCATATAACTTGCATATGAAATAATAATTTCAAGAAATCAAATCAATATTAAAATCGAGATCGTGAAATCGAGGACCAAGCATAGTTCCTACAATATGATAAAATGAACAGTAGGATAGTGACTGGTAATTGTTAAGTAAGAAATGCTTTTGAACTTTTTAAAGTAATCCATCGTTTATATTTTTGAACGTTAAAGTGCCATCTTACTAAATATATTCGCTTTGCACAAGATAAAGTAACTGAACAACCGTTGGATAAATTATGTATTATGGAGCCCATAAAACTAGTTTAGCCACCCTGATTTTATTGAAGTGCCTTTACCCAGCTAGGAAAATAAACAGTAATGCATATGTGTGTCAATGGTATCTGTTTCTACCGTTGTTACATTTTGGATTTCGATTGGTATTTTTGTTTTTCATTTTATGTAACACCATTGCTGCCTATTATACCTCATACAATGGAGTAAATGTGTGTGTAGGTTTTTCTCTGTACACACAAACTGACACACGAGGTATCTATGTAATCAAAAAGTATTACTTACTCTCAAGTATTTTTACAGGATCACATAATTGGTAGAATAATGTAACGTTCATATTTGAGTTTTAAACACATCTTGAGTCCATTTATTGTTGACTGTAATCTTCCAAACTGTAAAAAAACAGCTTCAATTTGTTTTATATTTTCGATTAGATGAACAAAACACCATTCGGGCACTATGCGAGGCTTTGACACTATTCCAGTACAAATATCATTTTTACTAGCCTATTTGATCATACATATTGCAGTAAACAAACAATATTATGAAAAAATATATTTGATAATTGCAAAAGATTTGAATAGAAGTACGAAACATTGTTTGCCATCTTTAATACAACACGTGTATTGGTCATGATAATCTATGCTGCCACTGGTTCTCCCAAGCTGGCCCTGCTTGCCTATATTGGTCTTGTTGCATTGTACAATATAGTGAAAACTCATTGTATTAAACGGATACGAGTCATCGTCGCAGAGGCCGTATTCTATCTCTCCATATTTTCATCTGTGCATTCAGTGCTTTTAATCAACAAAGTTATGAATTCGATATACAAGTACCTACCAATCGAAGGTATACTCGGGTTTCCTAGTGGTACTCGTATTTTTTTAAATAATATAAGTGACTGCATGGTTTGACTGAACTATTTTTGAATCTGGCGTTAACATGTGTTAAATTGCATAATTTTAGCCACCAGAAATGTTTGGAATACCTGAAATTGTAAGGGGGAAGGGTAAGGCTGATTAATTATTGACTGCTTAACGTATAGTAGCACATATTTTTCATATATATTAGGAAAGAGTACAATGCCTAAAACAAAACTAAGCACTATGCAACAATGAGGAAGGTGCACTTTTCACTGCCACTGGAAAGTATATATAATTGGACAGCGACAACACATTTATTTCATTTCTTTTACTGTAAATAAGAACAATTATATTTGTAAGTGTGTGCTTGAAATATGCAATCTTTTCATTATTTCAGGTGCATCCAGATCACCAAGGTAACTATTATATCAAAGTGTCTTCAACAGGATTAGGTGGAGTAATGCTATATGCGTAACTGGAGTAATATTAAGGGCAAATTGGAGTAATGTTATATATGTTAATTGCTTGGGGTTTTGTCTATATTACACACACAACTTAGTCAAATAATCCATGTATGCTAAAACGTTTAATAATTTAATTCAATAGTATACATCTATATAGCTATAAGATTGTATTTTGCTCTGATTCCAATCGGAAACAGTGACAGTTGTTGTGTAGGGGAATGAATAAGTCGTTCCTAAATTGAATATGTTATCCCAATATAATACACTGTTATTGACCCTAGAATTCACCTAGATATGCAGCATCTACACCATTCAACATAAATCTATTGTACTTCATTCAACACAAATTGTACTTCATTCAACGCAAATTCTACTTAATTTAAGGCAAATTCTACTTCATTCAACGCAAATGTTGTTATAGTTATCACCGTTGACCGCCAACAGTACAGTCACGTGTCATACTTTTTCACTGATATACTAAGAAGCACATGGAGTTAAACGGTAATTCACATTATGTTTGTAGATTATTTCGAGCAAGCCCTCTGATTTCATAAGCATGAGGTGAATTGCCTTTCAAAAATAGCAATTAATGTTTAATTATATTTATAAATATTTTACAGCTGCATATTGAACAGCACCGTCACGCCACAGGACAAGTAAGTGCAATAGTGTCGTGTTTTTCTGTATATTAACTTTTTCCTGTAGATACACAATTCATTATAGTGTATTAATGCTATTTCGGAGGCCTTTCATTTAATAGGTTATTTGCTGCCAAACTTCACGGTTGTCTATATATATATAATTTATGCAAAGACTATACAGGAGTCCTTAAATCCTTGGGTTCAAATGTCACAAGACTTGACATTTTGGAACCCGTTTCTTTTTCATGTTTTGTATAAAAAGGAACATGAAAACCTATGAAAAGTTTTAAGATACCAGCATAAAAACAGACAATACAATGGCCAAAGAAGATAGACAAAAGGACAAATATTCACCTACAAAACACTACACAGAGGTTTCATATCTTATCTAAAACCAGATATGTATATCATGTACTAACGTTCTGATTCTCAAAGACTAAGAGTGAGTTTGAGCTATATTTACAATAGACCCTATGCTGTGTTGTTGTAGACATTAGTCAAGATCACATGTTCTATAAATACATGACGGTCGTAGATGTTCTTACATTTATCTAAATTATTTTGTATAATTTCCATAAAATTTATGTCTTTGATGTGATTTCAGGGGGAAATCACAGAAGAAGGCAACTTTTGATAAAAGGTACGTAATTCACACTTGGACTTCGTTTTACAGTTTAAGAGAAAATAATTGTTTGTGATATTCCTATTGCAAAATATCACTGAATTAATAAATCTGAAAAAGTAATGACTTTTTAATATCCTCCTTTTGAATTAAAGTAATATCTTATTGCAGTAGAGTTTCAATGAATGACACACGCAATACAATAACACCTTCGGAGAGACTGTACTACACAGGGAGATATTATTTTTATTTTTATACCCCAGGCTGTCTTTGGGTTTAAGTTGTTAACTTGAAAATAGCATTGTTTTAAAGGAGAGAGGATATCTTTCATCTTGTCGAACATATATCTTTAAGATCTAAAATGTGTAATATAACTTCTCTAGTAGTCGTATTAAAATATAGATAAAATCTGATCTAGTACACATACATGTCATGCAGTCACCTATGAATAATGTACAACGGAAGTGTATTAGACAAATCACTACAAAACAAATTATTGAAGCTATGCTTATTTGACAAGATTTTTGTTTGACAATTGAGTTTTAAATAATATTTTAAAGAATGTTCTGTGTAGATTTCAGATTTCAAGACATTTCAGGTTCAATAAATTGCAAAAAATATAATTCCGCGCTTATTTTATCTGGTTTCTATGCGGAAAAGATTAATGTCACCTATGCATAATTACTATTTCTGTAAAACATCTGTTGAATACAATTATTAGTCAATACATTTAGTAAATAGTGCTTAAAATATCTAGAGACATTCATAATGAGCACATACGTACATGTATACTACATCTGTATACAACCTAGCTTGGTCCTTACAGTAAGCGATGATACCATATGTTTATTGAAATAGTAATATGATAGCATTACTCCACACTCAGTAAAGATTTACGAAGCCATAGTTTGATTTTCTTAACCTTAGAAATAGCTACATATGTATATCTATATCCTCCATATTTTGAAAGAAATGGACGCTAGCAAGCTGAGTTAAGAAATAATTATAATAACTGGCTGAAATGGCCGATACAAAATTTCCATATTTCAAATGACAACGAATCTTTTCGATGATTTAACGTAGATTGTATTTTCTTTATTCTATCATGGATATGTCTTTCACCGACTTGACTGCATGAGTAACACATCGGGTGTTTTATACGAAGCAGGGGCATCTTACCTTTTGCGAGAACTTGTTTCATCTACAGTTTTGTTGGGGGGTTTTTTTGGGGTTTTTTTGTGAGATCCGTGTTGCTCATGTTTTTAGTGTTCTATGATATATGTGTCTTTTGTTTCTTTTTTCGTTTGTCTTCGTCCTTATGTGCCCAATGTTGCCTGTGTCTCTGCATTGTCTATTCTCGATTGCACTTCGGTTTTCTCTACCGTTTATTTATCATGATGATTAGATGATTAGAAGAATATTAGGCTGATCTGACGATCATAACTTGTACAGTAATTCTTTTTATATTCTTCTATAGGCAACAACCTGATGGAGACGAGTAAGTAGACATTACTTTATTTAGTAAGGGATAGAGAAAGAAGTATATTCATAGCGAAAAAGTCGAGCATTGTTTTTATTGGATGCTTAAGACATCATCTTTGAGTGAACAAATAATAAATCAAAGGAAAATAAAATGCATGAATCTCAATTTGAAAAATAATTATTAACTTTATTTACGAATTCTGTGCAGTAATCGCAGTTTCACATAAGTCTGTCCAATAAGAATATAAGTGTCTAATTCATCGTCATACACATTGTTTATAATGCTATAATCACTTCTGTTATTACTATTTGGATATATATATATATATTAAAATATTAATCTAAGCACGATTCAGCCGTTTACTCTATCATTTTGATAGTACCACCTCTGTGAATGAAATTATATACATAATTTCCCATTGAAATTACACCGAAGTGCAGATGTAGAGTGTACTATGGGATACAGTTATGTCTATCATCTACAGACTATGCGACACTCTAGGTTCAATTTAAGATAAAATGTACGTGTCATCAATGAAGATCATAAACTGGCCTTAAAGAACAGGATTAAAACCTATGTTCCTTTAATTTGATGTTACAGGATGTCACATTACTATGTACTAGGGCTAGGGAAAGAACTTACTTATCATTTAGTAACTCGTTTATTTTCCATAAATCAGGTTCATATTTGTCCTAAATATATTTTAACAGGGGACCTCAATCAACACCAAAAGACCCAGATGCCAGGTAAATAATATATCTAATTTATGCAAATATTTGAGAGACCATAGAAAATGTATGTCTACTAAAACAATTGTCTCTCCTTCTTTTGTAACATATGAAAAGAAAAATACGTAGATATCAAATTTAGTGCCCACGGCCCGTTTTTGGAATAACCTTTGTCAGGTACACTAAAAGCAAAATTATTTGAATGCCAAATAATTTAAAAGTCTGGGAGCAATAAACTCACAGGGTCTAAATCGACTAAGGTCACCAATACATGAGAGAGGATAACCTTAGTATTGATAATGATTACATTATTTAGGAACTGAAAATATAAAAATATATATCTTATATGTCATGTCAATGCCGAAGCACTGACTACTGGGCGGGTGCTACACTTGGGGACTAATTGTCCACAGCTAAGGTATCGAAACAGTGATAGTAATAAAATCGTAGATATAAAATTTAGTACGCATGACTTTCTCCATAAAATATAAATCCACCTTTCTATGCTAAAATATAGACAATATACTGGTAGATATAGTATTAGTACGTCAATACATTTGTATTTTATTCTATGGTATATTACTATTCTGTATATAATAGTCAATCCAACACATTGACGACCGATTTATTTTGTTGTTATGCCAAAGCAATCCATTTATGGATATTTTTAATACAAATTGGTTAAACGTCTGTTAGATGTATCAGCTAATATCTCTGTCCTAATAGTAAGTGTAATGGTCTTTACGAATAAGATTTTACCTTCATAACAAGTAGTCAACTAACTCCAGCATTCATTGACCGTGCTACTATGCTGTCCATGTTTTGTTGTAGTTCATGTTGGTCATGGTGTGTGTGTTCTTTGTGAGTGGAACTGCTTAATATGTCTTGAAAAACAAAATGAGATGAACAATATCGTTTCTGCGCAAGTCAATGCAACTATGAGATAACTATTATTTACCGGTTTCAGTAAGAGCTTACTGTAGACGCATTATCAGAACAAGTGAACGGATATTTGCGACCATCAAATTTCAATTTAATCATGTAAATCATCAGATACATTACTATTATCTCCATTCTAATACCATTTCTGGAAAAAATAAGAATACAACATAGTTTTAATTAACCATCTATACCAGTTTGACGTCATTCGTCGTTTACTTTATGTCATCATTCTTGGGTGAAAATACAGTATTAGAAGTGGAACCAATAATTATTTCTATCACAGTTGTCCGTTCCGCTTTGAATATATAAATGTTCTGAATGACATGTTTGGGCGATTTCAGAACTTTTAGAGTTTTCGTTCAAAATGATATGTTTGTAAGAAGGTAGATTTTCTTGGTATACTTATAAACCATTGTATAACTTGATCATGATTGACAATGCCATATTTTGTAGACACCTTACAACCGGAAGGCCGTTACCTCCAAAACCAGACATTGCATCACCACAAACAGGCTCGTTTGATTCTGTAAATTCACCAAGACCTATTGTGCTTGCTCCGATAGAAAATCCGAACATTCTTCCGTCAATAGATACATTGGATGAACAGAAAACGGACACAAAGCCGAAAGATAAAAAGAAGAAGAAGAAGAAAAAGAAAGACGAAGGGCAGGATAATCCAGCTTATGTACAGGACAATAATGTACTGACTTAATATACATCACTAAAGAATACCATACAAAGACATGTGACAATTTGCTTGCTGTGTACTTATGACTTATTTCTTTGCCAGAGGAGTTAATTTTCATTGTGATATATAACAATAACATTACTCTAGATTTGTACATAATGGTATTTATTTTTGGACATTTATAACGTATTTGCATGTTTGCATATTAATATATTCATGATACATTGTTTAACGTTCAAAGTATACAAAGAGGCATTACCAACTTTGAATTACTCCACTTTTCAGTCTTTTTTTATATTTACAGGGTGATACATCAAATTATTGGAGTTTTTTATCATATGAAAAATTAACATGTGAAAAATTTGTGACTTGATTAGAAAAGAAGCTACGAAAAGTACGTTAATTTGTTAATAGTTTGTTTGTAATTAGCTAGTTTCAAATAAGCGTTCGAGAAAATCGAGAATGGATAATCCAGCGACACAGTCAGCATTGGGTACAAGACACAGAACGAAGACAAACAAAACACGAAAAACTAGTTGAGTAACATGAACCTCACAAAAAAAAAGGAAATGGCATGAGTGTGAATCCATGTGCTCGCGAAGGGTAAGCAGTTCCTGTTTCCTCAAATAAACTCCCTGGTTTTAAAGTGACAACTTTGACTCTACCTTAGCCTTATTATTGTAAAACAGCACATGAATTGTTTTGCAAGTACATCATTTGTATGTGTTGGCTTTTTCACATAACATGAAATTAAACAATACAAATTTCATGGAAATATTAGCAAATATTACCAGCCAAGATATATTATTGTTTCAGACATTTGATTCGTGAGAGGGTTTTATATACTAATATATTAACATGGCTCAAATCATCAGTTTGTGTAACTTGTGTCTTATTCTGCTTGCACAAAAATAATTGTTTAAACTAATAGATTACTACGCTGTATCTATGACTAGAAAATTACATTCTCTTTGAAAAACAGTGCCTTGGTAATATTAAACAAAATATGAGGTCATATACCTGATTTACCATAAGGTTAGTGTTATCTAAATCAAAACGATGTAGTGAAAGATATATTGTTTATATTGAACTTTCATGGTCCGAATTAGTTGCTAATTTCCTCAGGATGAAAACCAAATATTAGAATCTAAGCATGTTGGAAAATATCCTAAATAACGATGTGATTATTATTTATTTTTTACAAGCTTCTAGCTTAAATATGATATTAGCCATATTCAAATGATGCCGTCCAAAATCTGAGATCTAGTCTCTTTTTTAATTCATTTTATTTGTTTTATATTATTATAATTGCAGCGTTTATATATCGTTTCTTAGTGATAGTTTTTTTTTCATTTAAACTAACAGAATTAGGCTAACTTCATTCGCATTGTAGAATCTTACATTGTTTTTTGTAACTTTATTTTATTTTTGTGATAAAGTCATATTTATGTTTACATTATTATTTAGTGTGTGTGTGCCCACATGTTTCATATTTTTTTTAATAAACATGATTTAAAATATATCTATGTTTGTTTAGAATTTACAAAAATAATTGAATCTGTTTGACAAATAAAATAAAAAAACAAAAAATACCACAGTGTCGGAAGATTTCCAAAATACAATATCAAAATCGTAGAAAGAGGCAAAATCGATACCTTTAACACTCATATACATGAACACTCACTTTCACTTGGTATATGCACTACAATAAAGAGTGGCGGGGTTAAACTAGCTTTAAAGGACTAAATATGATCTCATTGATTTGAGATTTTGTCAAATTGGTGTACCAAACTACGCTAGTAACCAAGTCTGATTATGTCGTGTTTTCAACAACTAGATTTCTGCGAAACGACCATGGATGTTAAATGACTACTTAATTAACAATTAAGATATCATAAATATTTTTGATAGGGCATCATATAGCGCAACAGGTAATATATGTTTCCAACAATATTTGTCACTGAGGACATGGAACTCCTTATATATTTCTTATATGACTATTAAGATTTTATTGGTTGATTTAAACAAACTATAAACAAAATATACCCCTTTAAAACACGACATTGTAAAAGCTTCTGATAACTATAATAAAAAAGTATTAATAGATTACAAACTTTAGTCTCAACAAGATAGAAAGAGATAGCAGAGATAATTCATGTATGATGGTCGTATTTACATTTACCTAAATAAACGTTAAAGAATACCGAATGGCAATCACAAATAGACAATGCAGGGAAACTAACATAGGATACACAAGGCGAAGAAGAACAAAGCAAAAAACACAACATAATATGTGTTGGACACCACTTTGCTCAAACGAACACAACTGACGCAAATAAGACATCCACAAACAACTAGAGGTAAAGACGAACCGAACATCGTTCTCATGCTGAACACGGAACTCGGAAAGCAAAGACACACTTATAATAGGACAACACAAAAACTACAAAAAATGAGCTACATGTCCATATCATCACTATTTGGTGTTTAGATCGGCTCCCTGTGTATTAGGTACATCCTTGTATGATAATACAGTTTGTCAGCTACTTACTAAATGTATACGGTTCTCTCCTGTTCACAACTTACCACCATTGCATAGCGATTATATATTGAATGCAGGTTTGTTCTATAATAAAATAAAATCTTACACACATACAGTCAAAATAGGAAATGAGAGCGAAATATTTTCTAAGAGAATGGTTCCAATATGAGGGGCATAAGAGAGGTAGCTATATAATTTACTATGGACTTCGATGAAACAAATTAATGTAAAATAGAGAGAACTGGTATAAAGCAACATAACCTGTCCAGGTCCCATTTTATATAGTGTGATTAGCCATCCTGTTTGATTTTTGTTATATTGATCCGTATACAAATCATATTGTAAAGCAAGAACGATTTTATCTGTGTTGTTAAAATACATTGATTTTGAGTGTTATATTGATATAAAACACAACAAATTGTATAATGACTATGTGAAAAAGATAAAATACGTCCGTCCATAAACTAGACCAGGAAGTGAACACTTTGTATGACTTTATGTTGTTGGGTAGTAAACATAACTGTAATGCATTCCGAACTTCCTGAAACGAATACAAACATTTATATATGCCAAACTCGTATTCATTTAAGTACATGTTGTAAACATTGAAAACTTATAAGACAGCATATAGTAAATTAAATGTTGGTTACTTATGATAATCTTGTAATGTGTTTTACTTTATATATTTAGTTTGTCCGAAACACGATTTTATTGAAGGTATATTTTTTTTTCATAAAATTGCCGAAGTTTTGTCTATTTCTTAATATACTGGGAAAAAAACGACTTCGTTGTCATAAACGATAAAAATACATTTTTTATTGCATATCAACAACCCGCAATTTATTGTTTAAATACAATAATCATAAATACAAACTGATATGACTAAATAGTTGTTATGTAATGTTGCAAAACAAACATGGGACTTTAACAACAGGACAACTTGTAATAAATACTTGTATGATAGCATTGTTAATTTAATTAGTTCATGAATGGTTCGTAATGCTTCCCTAACTGCAGAACGAATTACCCTTTAAATATTCAAAATATAGTATCATTTATTTTTCATTTGAAAAGTCGCTGATTGATTTTAACTATAGTTTACGAGTCTTTCAATAGTTAGCTAGTTGAGCATACAATATGTACCAATATTCGACAAAAATGTCTTGGCTTCAAAATCGAATATTTGGCATGCATATTGCAAAATGTTACCCAGCATTGTAATTTGATATCAAATGGACGACATTATATAGCATAACTGTATCTGGTTGGCATGTCCCTTTGTAATCGGTATTGTGTCCTGTGCCTCAATATTGTAAAACGAAACATATTATGTATTGATTACAATATTGGGTTACGACCATGACAATGGGTAACTTCACAGGGAAAAACCCTACAAAATAATTCAGGAAGTTTTGTTTGTGATCATTTATATCTTTATTCAAAAACATTAAATATGTAATATAGGTACAACGATAACATTTAAATAGTGATGAAATAACATTATTTATAATATATATAAATTGATAGTACTTAAGAAAGGTTACAAAAGTTAGATAAAGTTGAGTGATTGTTGTCAATGCCAAGTGTGCATATTTTCACATATTTTATAGCGAGAACAGGTTCCATTTCATTGAGATGATGTACGTGGTTAACACGCATACTTGGGTTTTTACAGTGCTAGATCTCTGAAACGATAGCCCATTAGGTAGATATGTTTTTCCACGCAGACACATTATTCTGATTCCGAACAAAATCAGTCTTTCCTCTTCCTCTTTAATACTACGTACGAATCGGAGAAGAAACAAATGACAATTCTATAGTCTTTGCTTTACCCGACCGGGTCTCGAACCAATGATCTATCACACACGGGGCAATCACGCTAACAATTATATCACCGATACAGTTGCAAAATCTAGAAGTCAGAGGGAAACAGCAGTAGTGATTGTTCTGAGAACGCGATAAATGTCTTCAGAATAGTGAATGAGTGAGTGGTTGCTACTTAACGCCAATTCAGCAATTGTTTAACTATATCATGGCGAGAACAAGTTAATTTTCAATGAGATAATGATGAGGTCCGCTTTGTACTAGACCAACACGCTTAATTGGATTTGTATAGTGCTGGCTCACTGAAACAAAATTCCGCGGGTAGACATGTCGCTCCACTCGGATACATTATTCTGATTCCGAGCCAACCAGTCTTTGCTCTTTTTCTTTAATGCTGCGTGCTTAGCGGATAAGCAACAAATGCCAATTTTTAGTCTTTGGTTTGACCCGACCGGGGCTCGAACCCACGACCTACCGCACTCGAGGCGAACACGCTAACTATTCCGCCACCGACGTGGTGTTTTCAGAATAAATTTCCGTTTACTTAAAATCATTTATGTTATTTGAGTTTGCTTGTGTCTAGTGATGTCTAACACATATTATGCTGGTGTGTTTGTCTTGTTTGTCTTCATCTTGTCTCTGAATTTTCCTTTCTTGATTAACCCTTCGGTTTTCTTTAACGTTTATTCTTAATGTTTTATACTATATTGTTGTTGATCTATCAAAAACTCTTGAGGGTACAAACATATTCAATTCAAACAGTTTATTGAACTGTACACAGTGTATGCTAAATATATTAATATTGCTAGAATATATTAACATTATAGGGCCCGGGTGGCTCAATGAGTTTGGTAGTTGGATTACCTAACAACTCATACAAGCCTATCACGGGGTGGGTTCGCGCCCGGGTTTGTAAACTACAACAATGGGTGCACTCGACTCGCAGCCCCAAATGATAAAGTTTACCAGTGACTTGCCCATAGTCGGTGGTTCTCTCCGGGTACTCTAGTTTCTTCCACCACTAAAACTGCTCGCCATGATATAGCTGAAATATTGCTGAAAGTGGCGTTAAGCACAATAAATCAAATTAAATTATTAACATTATTATTATGGATATAAACAACTACATTCTACACAGTACAATTAGTCAATGGCAATAGTCAAGGGTTAACAATTTTAAATTTTTGAACGTTTCCAAAAAAATATATATCTTGTAATCCCTTAGACTTTACTAAACAGGTCCGTAGGCTTTGTTCTCTACGTTTAATCTACATATTAGAATTTTGTTAAATTCCTAGAATCAACTCTAACGTTGTGAGTTCGAATCCCGTTCAGGCGAGGTGTACTCGATATATCATTATGTGATAAAGTTTGTCAGTGACTTGCGACAGGTTGATGGTTTTGTCCGGGTACTCCGGTTTCCTCCACCAATAAAAACTGACCGCCAAAATATAACTGAAATATTGTTGATAGTGGCGTTAAACACCATAACCCTAACTCTAAATTCCTATCAAAATTACAATTCCTACAATGGCTTTAAATGAACAGTCATTTGACTTGATTGAAATGCAGTATGTGATGAAATATATGTTGTCTCTAGCTGAGAAAGCACAGAAACCACAGTCTTAAAAGAAATAAAATATCAGGTTGATAACTTGATGTCATGTATAATGATATGTGTATGTTTCGTTGGTTTCTATCAAGTGCTTTAGGAGGAGTTGCAGGTTAAGGAAAGTGTGATATGACACAAATGAATGCCTTGCTGCAACTCTTGATGGGCAACTATTTGTAACTAGAGTAACACGACGGGTGGTACTAATGGATCAGGAACTGCTTTCCCATCCAAAGCACCCGAGATGACCCCCGGTGTTTAGTGGGGTTTGTGTTGCTCGATCTTTAGTTTTCATGTGTTGTTTTGTAGATCGTTGATTGTCCCTTGTCCTTTTTCTGTTTGCCATTGTATTATTTGTTCTTCTTCGATTTACGGGTTTTGGTTATACCTTTAGTATCTTCAAACTTGTCTTATGTTTTGTCCTTGATGACTCGTTCTTTCATTCCCTCTTTTTGTTATATCATTCTAAACGCACCCCCTCTTTTTTCCAGTGCAACCATTTACCTCTATATTTTATTATTTGTCAGTTTGTTCTCGTCATGATCATAGCTACATGACTGCTCATGTACCGTTAAGCATCAATCAATGCATATGAATAGTTTTAAGGGCTTCATCGACCAACAAATTTCAGTTGATAATATTTCTGTTTAATAGCCATTAAAATACTACACAACATTTATAATTAAGTATTACAATCTACATATATTGATAGCTGCCTTGGTTTAAACTCTGTCAGTTTGTTGTTTACAATAAATACAAAAACCCCTGGTTACATAGAAACCTATCAATATCATCAACACATGCAATTCAGACTTTGGTTGATGTGTCAGGTATAATGATTGTGTGTGTCTGTTACTATTAAAAGAACATGAAAGGTTTTAAATTGTATGAAACCACTATTATGAACAAAATGGGTAGTCATTGATATATGTCATCTTGACTGGTAAATATAATTTGCCATTGTGTAGATGGTAATAATATACGTGTTTATGTGACCATATTAAATACAACACAGATTCCACAAATAATCAACAGGAAGTCGTTGTTGTTATCTATTATATATATAAATAACTTAATATATAAACATTATATTACTAAGAATGTGATATGCAGTTTCACGCCGTTCATAACTGCGAATAGCATAACTGTTCTGTTACAGAGTGAGTGGGAAATGACGCTAAAATGAATGTTTCGCCTCACAATCTTATTAAAGCAGAGGCGTATGAGTGGGTGGTAGAGTGAAGGACAAGCTTTTTGAGAGGACATGAAAGTGAGGGGGGGGGGGGCAACCTCAGTAAGTGGAAAGTTGGGGGGTTGCAAATCATTGTAAGTGAACTGGAAAATGGTGGGGGTAGGCCCAAAGATAGGACGGATAGTGAAGGACAAGCTTTAAGAGAAGACGGAAAGTGGGGGCTAAGCTTTCAAAAGTGACAAAAAATAAAGAAAAAAATGTCATTTGGCTTCAAACATGACCTTTTTTCTTTTGCTTTAATGATAAGTTTTGCCTTCCATGCTAAAGATGCAGCTTTTTTTAAGTGTTTTCAAAAAAAAGGGGGAAGAAGCAAAATCATAGTTCTGCACTCCACCCCCTTTTCCACGCTTTTGGAAGTGGCGTATATGCCCCTTTACCCCTAGCTCCTACGCCATGGAAAAGGTGTTTAAGTTCATTTATATTAACTCTAAAAAAACTAAAAAAAAATATAATTTCAATTATTATTATATGTTTACCTTCTTGATCTACAGTTTATAACGTGTATGTAATATGTGTTGTGTTGAATGGTTTCGGACCACGAGTGTGGACAGCATCAACAAATAAAATTCTGACACATAAAAACAAAGAGCAATAAACGAACAGACGAAGGGATGGTCAATACTACAGCACACACAAACACCGGAAGAGAGTCCATATGGTTCGCATGTCCATAATCAGCTAGAACAGTAGAAACCATCACAGATAAACAAAATAACGTCAATGTCACATACTGTACGACAAAAAGATAGAATAACATGAAAACTCTAAAGACCTCTGAGGTAATACTTTGATAAGAAGAGTCTTAAGATACCAAAGGGGTAATCAGAATCCGTATATCGAAGAAGAACAGACAACACAATGGCCAAATGAAAAAGTATATACAAAAGGACAAACAAAGATCTACAAAGCATACATATACAACTAAAGATCGAGTAACACGAACCCCACCAAAAGTCGGGGGTGAACTAAGGTGCTCCGGAAGGGTAAACAGTTCCTGCTCCACTAGTGGCACCCGTCATTTTAATCTAGTTACAAACCCGGTGATAAGTCATGAACGAGGAAAGGATCGGAAAGTGTTTACGACAAATGGAGCATATCCGTGGTCATTTGTGACGCAGATATTCCATAGCGGCCAACCAAGTCATGATGGTGACCGTAAAATTTTAGAAGTCATGACTTCAACTTAACTAAGATGAACCCTTGGTTCAGTAGCTTCCTTGTTAACAGCAACCCTCTAAAGTTTGTCCTGCTCCATATAGGACACTGCACTATAATCATCATTTATATATCGTTAACCTAATTACTTTGTAACAAACGTTATGCATGGATGGGACTATGTTTATCCGTCAGAAGCAACCACTTTTGATTATCTCTGATACCTCGCATTACAATACCTGTTAGTTCGTTTCGATGTATTATAGTGTTGTTTAGTACAATAGTTTTACTGTTTGTATTGCTTTGAATATGGTATTCAACTTCTCTAGAGAAAAAGGAAATTTAATTCAAACTTGACCATCCTTGCCAACAGTATATATAGTTTACACCATGGCCATTAGAAGATCATGTGACATCATATACCGAATATATTAAAGCTACTAATCGAAGGACAGACACTATAATGGCCAAAAGTCAAAGAACAAAAATACAAATAATGGTCGAAATAATCCTACAGAGAAGACCAAAGATCAAGCAACACAAACACCACTACAGAAACATTTGAAGACACCAAAGTGGTAAGCAAAAGATGTAAATGGATAAAGGGCAAGGAATGCATTATCCAAGCGAAAAGGGACAATAATCCGTAAACCCTACGCAGAAGATCAGAGATTGAGCTATACAAACCCCACTAAGAACCATTCATGATTTATCACTGGGTTTGTAACTAGATTAACACGACGGGTGCCACTAGTGGAGCAGGGACAGCTTACCATCCCGGAGCACCTGTGTTCACCCCCCGTTTTAGTGGGATTAATGTTACTCGATCCTTAGTTTTATGTATATGCTTTGTAGATCGTTGTTTATTCTTTTTTTTTTCCCATTGTGTTGTCTGTCAGCTTGCAATATTTGAAAAGATATAATCTATTTAGAGAATCGTGAAATTAAAGGACCTGATCAGCTATTTCTTTTCTTTTGAGAAGTTCCTGCATCGATGCCCACTCCATGCAAATAAATGAAGAAGTCTGTATAAAGAGGAGCACAGTAGGTACCCTTAGGAGTGTCGACTGTCTATTGAAACACACGTTCATCAAGCATAACAAATACGTTGTCTATCAAACACTAGAATATTTTGATGTGAGCTTCACATAGCATTTTGCTAGAATCAGAGTTTTCCCTTGTTGCTACAAGATATTTCTATATATGCTGGTCATTCCTTTATATGGAATAAAGTTGAACCGATTCCTTAATCCGTCTTTTAGTTTCGTAAATAATATAGAGGTCAACTGCTTTAATGCCATTGCGTGAGGAGACCTGACTGAGCTCGGGTATTCCGGAATGGTAGTAAGTTTCTTCACCACTAGTGGAAATGAGGACAGGACATATCCGTGGAGATGTGTAACACAGATATTCCGTAACAGTTAACCAAGTGTCATGATTTAGGTTATTTGTGTTTTTGTTTGTTTTACTTCGTCTACGTTGCAAGTTTCTCTGGATTGTCCATTTTTGATTGCCCCTTCTGTATTCTCTAACGTTTATTTAGAAGTGATGACTTGAACCTAACCACTAGAAACCCTTGGTTAAGTAGCTTTCTTGTAAGTAGTAACCCTCTATCAACGAAATTCATAAAAAGAACCGCAAGCTCTGAATACCGTATCAACTGAGAGAGGTATAATCCTTATGTAGTGCCGGTGGCATGATGTTACATCTAAATGGAAAATGTTCACAATGGGAATATTGAAATCATCTTTTTTGTCGGAGAGTTACGTTCTAAACCGGCGCCCACTGTCTATTTCGTGGTGTAGGTAAAGGTATGAAGCAGACCTAGTTGCACCTGTGGTGTCCTTTATGTCCGTTTCAACTTGATAGATGGGATCAACCTAAACATCTTGGCAATATTTAGTAAAATGCTATAATCTATATACAGAAACGTGAAATTAAAGGACCTGACTAGCTGTTTTCGTTTCTCTTGAGAAGTTATTTCATGCAAATAAATGAAGAAATATATATGAAGAGGGGCACAACTGGTACCCTTAGGAGTGTCGACTGTCTATTGTAATACACATTCATCAAGCATAACAAATAAGTTGTAGATCAAACACTCGAATATTTTGATGTGAGCTTCACATAGCTTTTTGCTTGAAACAATGTTTTCCCTTGTTGCTACAATATATGTCTATCTATGCTGGTCAATCTTTTTAATGAAACAAAGTTGGACCGATTCTTTAATCCGTCTGTTAGTTTCGAGAGGGGGTGGTTTCTAAAAGACTAGAGAAGTCAACTGCTTTAATGCTATTGTATGAGGAGGCATGGGTGAGCTCGGGTACTCGGCAATGGTAATCAGTTTCGGCGCCACTAGACGAAATGAGGACAGGACATGTCCGAAGACATGTGTGACACTGATATTACGTAACGCTTAACCAGTCATGATGGCGACCATAAAACGTTCAAATAGATGACATACCCATAACCATTAGTAATAAGTGGTTCAGTAGCCACTTTGTTAGCAACAACCGTCTATCACGGAAACCCTGATACGATCCATAAGCCTCAGAATACCGTATCAACTTAGTAATTGTATTCCAAATGCAGATGCAGCAGGAATGTTTTTACATATAAATGTAAAGTTCCAATGGGAAAATCTAAATCAGCTGTTTTGTCGTAAAGTTTTGTTCTTAACCGTTGTTTTTTGTTTATGCTTGTTAAAACGTCCAATAACCACTATTAATAGAGTATCCAAAAACCACCAATGTCAATAGGACATCCAATAACCATCATGGCCTACAGAACATCCAATAACCATCATGGCCTACAGAACATCCAATAACCAACATGCCAACATGATGAATAAGAACATCCATTTACCATCGAGGGCAACAGAACATCCAATAACCAACAAACCAATTTGGTCAATAGGACATCGCATACCCATACTGGCCAATACGTCGTGATCGTATGGTAGTTTGATTTACAACTACCTGTGCAATCAGTGCGTATCACCACTAAAGTTGTGAGATCGAACCCCGTTCATGGCGAGGTGTTCTCTATGCAACATTATGTAATAAAGTGTGTCAGTGACTTGCGACAGGTCGGTGGTTTTCTCCGGGTACTCCAGTTTCTCCCACCAATAAAACTGACGCCACGATATAACTGAAATATTGTTGAATGTGTCGTTAAACACCATAAACCAAACCATGGCAAATACAACATCCTATGACCATTATAATTCTAAAAGAACATTAGATCAAGGCCGTTCTTCACAATATCAATACAACTACTGCAATAGATTAGAAATATAACACACATATATGAATAAAATAGACAACAGACGGTTAAAGATTTGGAGTGTAGTATACAACCGACCAATGTATGCTAAAGCTTAAGATGTTATTAAAGGGCTCGCATTTCTATTATCACTGAAATACATTATTCGATACGGGGGGTGATTGGAAGTATTAGAACCAGACAAAAATTACCGACATACTACATATTGGTGGCAAGCAAAGGAAACTGTAAAGCTGTACCTACTACATAGTACAACATTGAAAATACATCGTACTCTTAATTCTTCCCACTTGCATATATGTCGATATAGATTTGCCCCTATCCCAATTTCCCAGAGAGTACAACTTCTATTATCCCCATCCATGTGTTCAGATGCTATTTTTGTTGTTTTCAGCTATTAATGAGTGAACTTAACAATGATAAATAAAAGCAATCGATCAGACAGAAATGACATAATCAAATATTTCATCTCTATTTATGATTATTGTCAAGATGTTGCTCCGTGTGACTCAGAAACAGGTCAACACATGCCCTTGATTTGTGTATATCGTAGTCACGTATTTTTTTCAATTGATTTTTCTGTGTCACACAACAACGCCCTTATCTTAAACAAATAATGCAGTATTGCCAGGTGATTCATATATTATCCAATCGTATCGATCCAGGAAGTAAACATTATAACTAGCCTTCTACAGATATGCCGAACTACTTTGAAAATAAGAGGAAAATGAACATGCCGAACTTGTATTCATTTATCCCGCCCATAATCTGACATTGACAAAATGGGCTCCAAGGACCGATTTTAGAAGAAAAATAACACGCACATATATATCTGTGGTCATTTTTCATTCTATTATAATGTTTAAGTCGGTCCTCTCTTTTGCATTTCAAGAAGAATAGGACTATTTATACAAGGAAGGTCAATTCTTAATATTTCTGCCGAACTCGTTGCTTCCTTCATTTCTTTGAGATGGATATAAATAGTTGACCCACTTGATTTAGTTTATGGTATATTTATAACGTTTTATCTTGAATTACAACAGGTGCATACATATCATACACGAAATCATTATATAATCTGACAAAACCAGAGGTTGACATCATATATGTAACCGTTCATTTTTTTACAAATTCAAGCTTCACGTTTTGTTTAGGAAATCTGTCTGGACCACCACTCTAAAGGACTAAACAAATTATAATTCATATCCCAATTTGTCTCATAAAAGAATAATAAACAAGAAAAAAATTATAGGATTATGGTCATGGCGTTTAACGCCACTTTCAACAATATTTCAGTTATGTCGCGGCGGTCAGTTTTATTTTTGGTGCCAAGAGTGCCAGGAGAAAACCACCGACCTCCCGCAAGCGAGTGAGTAAATAAATAACTTAGTGCCAAGTGAGCAATTTTACACATTTATTATGGCGAGAACAAGTTGCTTATCATGAGGAGATAATGATGAATATGATCACCCTTGTTGAACACCCTGACAAAGGCAAACATTGAATACTGTTTTCTTTGGTACTATAATATTTATATTGATGGCTTTAAGTAGGATGTTTTCATAGTATTTAGACATTGTTATCTACTTCTCACTAGAATGATGGGTGGACGTGAATATTCACAAGTTTACACAAGTATTTTATTATCATTTAAATATGGTTTCATGGTATGACTTTGTATTGTAAATTTCTCCTTTAAAATGTTTATTTATGATAACATATTGACCTCATAATAGTGTCGTTTTGTAGTTGATCAAAGTACATTGTACCTAACTTCCTGATGGAAATTTTTACACTTAATATGCAAATTATTTCTTTTTAGCAAGATATTTATAGATTTCAAAAACTTTATTTAAAGATTTAAAAATCTATGCAATACAGAAGGTGTCATGAGTATTACAACCAAGTATATGTGTTAACTTCCCCTTAATAGACTCTATTCATCACACACAAGTATTTGAATCCTTATAGAAATGCATTGTGCAAACATTTCAATGATCAAAGAGGAAGAAATAAAAATGGAAATTTTCATTTAACTTTCATAAACATTTATCTGTAAAAATCTAGGTTTCTTTAGAAAATAAACTGGTTAAAATTGAGGGGATATTTATGCATCATCATGTAAATCAAGATGAATTTCTGACGAGCATTATAAGTATTATCAGTAAAATTGTTGTTCAGATTAAAAAAAAAAATTAATGTAGACTGATGAAATGAAATTAATTATCACCCCAAACCACAACAAATGATTCTGAAAGTGCTCTTCTGGTCTAAAATTGACAGTAAAAACCTAACTTTAGTTACTCCAGCTTTATCAGTATTGTCCAGTCTATCATGATGAGAAAGTATATTATAGTAAAATCTTGGAAGCTTAAACAGAAACGGCTGATGATCAACATAGCATATAATTGGTATATTGATGGTATATTAGAACAAATTAGGAAAAACTGCAACATAAAATGATATAAGATACATACAACTCTCAGACAAACCAATGAAAACTGGAATTTCAGTATTTCTAGGGAATATTTCAAAATAAATGCTACTTTAGATTCTTACAGAAAACCTACGTGATGAATGAACAGTGATGCCAATCTTAATCAATGTAGTTGTCTTTATATTAAACAATATAGCAACTTGTAAATAGCAAACAAACCATGTCACTTCTGTCTGGTCATTTCAGGGTGTGCTTTCATGGGTTAAACACCAGTTGCAACAATTCTTCATCTATATCTTAGACTCTTAGTCACTGTTTTATTTGTGGATACAACGGGAGAAAGATTATCTTCCACAAATAACTGAAAAACTTCATCACAACGTTGCAAACCTGACTATATGCGAGGATAAATCTCGCCAACTTTAGTGGTGATATGCACTGACTACAAAAGTAGTAGTAGTTCTAACTATCATGTACTAGTAATCACTTCCACTGCAACCCCCTTGCCGTTTGTTTTGATTTTCAAATAATAGACAAATATCTAGAGGATTATTTTATGAAATGAGAGACTCTCGAAAGCTACCTCTCCACTCTAATTATCATAAGACAATATGGTAACAGGAGAATATAGATTATTAAGGGTAAGGCTAACCATTCTCAAATAATTAAAGCTTCTGTCATGAAAATAATCAAAATATCATTGTGACATTAACAAATAAAAATCTAAAACTGTTGGTAATAATGATCAATATTTGTCTGTTCCTATGGTAACAGCTGTCACGTACCTGGTGAAATTTGAGAAAGGACAAAACATAAATGTTTCATTGATTTTAGTTACAATGAGATAAAATACATGAACAACATCAGCTATTGATATTTTATTGATAGCAGATGTATTTCATTTGATGCAGTATAATATCAATAATTATTTCTATTATAGAAAACTACAACATCAAATAAATATATATAATAATATATATAAAAATTACTCAAGGGAAAAATATCAACTCCCATCTTATATGACATCAGATTTAACCCCCGGTTTCATGTAGACTTTATAAGATACCAGGAGAGAACTTTTACTTTTGGCTGGGTAAATAGGGTGGTCTTTCAATAATCAATTGGCATTTGAGGAAAACTGCCCATATCCATCCCTTGTCTGCAATTACACATTGAAGACATTTGACAAATGATCAATGGGAAATAACTCCCAATATTTTATAGAAAAAAAATCTGAAGTAATGTCAACCACAGTCGCATAAATTTCAATGATTTAATATACTATATGTTTTTACTCTTTTTTTTTATTTAAATCATTGAAATTCAAGCGACTGTGACTCAACAATCAACCAGGGCCGTCGCTACATTGAGGCAAATGCCTTTTGGCGAAAAACCCAAATTTAAATATGCAAAGACCTATGTGGAGTAAAGTAAAGATTGAAAAAAAACGAATGGACCCGTTTGAAGATACCGCAAGGAATAATATCAGTACATTAAGCCAGCATCATCATCAAAATTGAGCTTACATTTGCCACACGTACTGAGGAAAGAAGAATAAAGTAGGTCACGAAAATCTCAAAATCTTTCAAAAGTAATATGTTCCACATGGAATATAAACGGATGAGTAATGTAGTAAGCACTGAATTGCCAAACATTTTAGATTAATATTTGAAAGCAAAAATATTTGATTCATAATCATAATCTTCTATTGCCATTCACAACCACTGGTTCATTAAATTGTTATCACAATTCACACATCTATACATTTGAATTTCTTTAAATACAATCGAACTTGCCCTAAAAGGTACCTCTATATAACAAATCAATGTTTATAAAGGACAACTTGGTTCTTCCAAACAATGAATAGTGTATATAATTTTAACCTGCATAACACACATGATTCACAACTACTTGCTCATCATAACTCACCATGATTCACAAACACTAGCTCAGCATAGCACACCATGATTCAAAACCACTGGTTCAGAATAACACACCATGATTCACAACCACTGGCTCAATATAACACACCATGATTATCAACCACTGGTTCAGCATAACACACCATGATTCACAACCATTGGCTCAGCTTTACACACCATGACTCACAACCATTGGTTAAGCATAACTCACCATGACTCGCAACCACTTGCTCAGCATTACACACCATGATTCACAATCACTAGTCCACCATAACACGTCATAATTCACAACCATTGGCTCATATCATTCATAACCAATGGCTCGGCATGACACACCATAACTAAAACACAATCGGCTCAGTATAACACAACATGATTCACAACTGTTCGGTTCAGTATAGCACAAAGGAATTCACAACACTGGCTCAGCATAACACACCATGATTCACAACCACTGGCTCAGCATTACACACCATGAATCACAAGCACTGGTCCACCACTGCACGTCATAATTCACAACCATTGGCAAATATCATTCATAACCAATGGCTCGGCATGATACACCATAACTAAAACACAATCGACTCAGTATAACACAACATGATTCACAACTGTTCGGTTCAGTATAGCACACATGAATTCACAACCACTGGCTCAGCATAACACACCATGATTCACAACCACTGGCTCAGCATTACACACCATAATTCCCAACCACTGTCTCAGCATAGCACACCATCATTCACAACCACTGGCACAGTAAACCTCACCATGATTCACAATCACTGGCTCTGTATAATACACCATGATTCACAACCACTGACTCAGTATAACACGCCATAATTCACAACCTTTGCCACAGCATAACAATCCATGATTAACAACCACTGGCTCAGATTTACACACCATGATTAACAACCACTGGCTCAGCATAACTCACCATGACTCACAACCACTGGTTCAGCATACCACACCATGATTCACAACCACTGGCTGACCATAACTCACCATGATTCACAACCACTGGCTCAACATTACACACCATGATTCACATCCACTGGCTCAGCATACCACATCATGATTCACAACCACTGGCTCAGTATAACACACAATGATTCACAACCACTGGTTCAGCATAACACAACATGATTACCAAACACTGACTCAGGATCACTCACCATGATTCACAACCACTGACTCAGCTTAGCACACCATGATTCAAAACCACTGGCTCAGAATAACACATAGTGATTCACAACCACTGGTTCAGCATAACACAACATAATTCACAACCACTGGCACAGCTTAACACACCATGATTCACAACAACTGGCTCAGCATAACTAGCTATGATTCACAACCACTGACTCAGCTTAGCACACCATGATTCAAAACCACTGGCTCAGAATAACTCACCATGATTTACAACCTTTGGCACAGCATGACAATCCATGATTCACAGCCACTGGCTCATCATAACATACCATGATTCACAACCTCTGCCTCAGCATTACACACCATGACTCAAAACCACTGGCTTAGCATAACACACCATGATTCATAACCACTGTCTTAGCATAGCTCACCAAGATTCACAACCACTGGCTCAGCATGATAAACCATGATGCACAACCACTGGCTCAGCATGATAAACCATGATGCACAACCACTGGCAAAGCATAACTCACCATGATTCACAACCACTGATTCAGCATAGCAAACCATGATTCACAACCACTGGTTCGGCATAAAACACTATGATTCCCAACCACTGGTCTCAGCATAACACATCATGATTCACAACCACTTTGCTCAGCATAATACATCACGATTCACAACCACTGGTCTTAGCATAGTATACCTTGATTCACAACCACTGGCTCAAAACAACACACCATGATTCACAACCACTGGCTCAAAAACAACACACCATGATTCACAACCACTGGCTCAAAACAACACACCATGATTCACAACCACTGGCTCAGAATAACACACCATGATTCACAACCTCTAGCTCAGCATAACTCACCATGAATCAAAACCACTGGCTCAGAATAGCACAACATCATAAACAACCATTGGCTCACAATAATACACCATGATTCACAACCACTGGCTCAGAATAACACATAGTGATTCACAACCACTGGTTCAGCATAACACAACATGATTCACAACCACTTTGCTCAGCATAATGCATCACGATTCACAACCACTGGGCTTAGCATAGTATACCATGATTCACAACCACTGGCTCAGAACAACACACCATGATTCACAACCACTGGCTCAGAATAACATACCATGATTCACAACCTCTGCCTCAGCATAGCTCCCCATGAATCAAAACCATTGGCTCAGAATAATACACCATGATTCACACCCACTGGCTCAGAATAACACATAGTGATTCACAACCACTGGTTCAGCATAACACAACATAATTCACAACCACTGGCACAGCTTAACACACCATGATTCACAACAACTGACTCAGCATAACTAGCTATGATTTACAACCACTGGCTGGCTCAGAATAACACAACATGATTCACAATCACTGGTTCAGAATAATACACCATGATTCACAACCACTGGCTCAGAATAACACATAGTGATTCACAACCACTGGTTCAGCATAACACAACATAATTCACAACCACTGGCACAGCTTAACACACCATGATTCACAACAACTGGCTCAGCATAACTAGCTATGATTTACAACCACTGGCTGGCTCAGAATAACACAACATGATTCACAATCACTGGCTCAGAATAACACACCATGATTCTAAATCACTGGCTCAGCATAACACACCATGATTCACAACCACTGGCTCAGAATAACACACCATAATTCACAACCACTGGCTCAGCATAACTCAACATGATTCAAAACCACAGTCTCAAAATAACACAACATGATTCACAACCAGTGGCTCAGAATAATACACCATGATTCACAACCATTAGCTCAGAATAACACATAGTGATTCACAACCACTGGTTCAGCATAACACAACATGATGCACAACCACTGGCTCAGCTTAACACACCATGATTCACAACCACTGGTTCAGCATAACTAGCTATGAATTACAACCACTGGCTGGCTCAGAATAACACATGATTCATAATCACAGGCTCAGAATAACACACCATGTTTCGCAATCACTGGCGCAGCATAACACACCATGATACACATCCACTGGCTCAGCATAATACACCACGATTCATAGCCACTGGCTCTTCATCACTCACCATGATTCACAACCCCTGACTCGGCATGGCACACCATGATTCACAACCACTGGCTCAGCATAACACACCATGATACATAACCACTGCCTCAGCATAGCACACCACGATTCACAATCACTGGCTCACCATACCACACCATGATTCACAACCACTGGCTCAGCATAACACACCATGATTCACAACCACTGGCTGCCCATAACTCAACATGATTCACAACCACTGACTCAGCATAACACACCATGATTCACAGCCACTGGTTCAACATTACACACCATGATTCACAACCACTCGAATAAGTATAGCACAGCATGATTCACAACCACTGGCTCAACATAACACACCATGATTCACCCACCTGGCATAACATAACTCACCATGACTCACAAACACTGGCACAACATAACAAACCATGAGTCACAGCCAATGTCTCCGTAAAACTCACCATGATTCACAAGTATAGCACAGCATATTTCACAACCACTGACTCAGCATGACACATCATTATTCACAACTACTGGCACAGTAAAACTCACCATGATTCACATCCAACGGCTCAATATAACACACCATGATTGACAACCACTGGCTCAGTATAACACGCCATAATTCACAACCTTTGGCATAGTATAGCAATCCATGATTAACAACCACTGGCTCAGAATTACACACCATGCTTAACAACCACTGGCTCAGCATAACACACCATAATTCACAACCACTGTCTCAGCATTACACACCATGACTCACAACCATTGGCTCAGCATAACTCACCATGACTCACAACCACTAGTTCAGCATAACTCACCATGACTCACAACAACTTGCTCAGCATTACACACCATGATTTACAACCACTGGCTCAGTATATCACACCATGAATCACACCCACTGGTTCAGTATAACATCCCATGATTCACAACCACTGGCTTAGCATTACACACCATGATTTACAACCTTTGGCACAGTATCACAATCAATGATTCATAACCACTGGCTCAGTATAACACACAATGAGTCACAACCAATGGCGCAGCTTAACACAACATGATTATCAACCACTGGCTCTGCAAAACTCACCATGATTCACAACCACTGGCTCAGCATAGCACACCATGATTCACAATCACTGGCTCAGCATAACTCACCATGATTCACAACCTTTGGCACAGCATGACAATCCATGATTCACAACCACTGGCTCATCATAACACACCATAATTCACAACCTCCTGCTCAAAATTACACACCATGACTCACAACCACTGGCTCAGCATAGCACACCATGATTCATAACTACTGGCTCAGCATAGCTCACCATGATTCTCAATCACTGGCTCAACATGATAAACCATGATTCACAACCACCGGCTCAACATAATAAACCATGATTAACAACCACTGGCTCAGAATAACACACCATGATTCACAACCACTGGCTCAGAATAAAACACCATTATTCATAACCACTGTCTCAGCATAACACACCACGATTCACAACCATTGGCTCAGCAAAACTAGCTATCATTTACAACCACTGGCTTCCTCACAATAACACAGCATGATTCAAAATCATTGGCTCAGCATAACACACCACGATTCAAAGCCACTGGCTAATCATAACTCATCATGATTCACGACCACTGGCTCACCATAGCACACCATGATTCACAACCACTGGCTCAGGATAACACACCATGATTCACAGCCACTGGCTCAACATAGCACACCATGATACATAACCATTGGCTCAGCATAGCACACCATGATTCACAATCACTGCCTCACAATAGCACACCATGATTAACACCCACTGGCACAGCATAACACACCATGATTCACAACCATTGGTTCAGCATAACACACCATGATTCACAACAACTGGCTCAGCATTGCACACCTTAATTCACACCCCTGCCACAATATAACTCACCATGACTCACAACGACTGGCACAGCATAACAAACAATGATTCATATCCACTGGATCAGTATAACCCACCATTATTCACAAGCATAATTAAGCATAATTCAAAACCACTGGAACAGTAAAACTCAAAATGATTCACAATCACTTGCTCAGCAATACACATCATGATAAACAACCACTGGCTCAGCATAACACCCCATGATTCACATCCACTGGATCCGCTTAGCACACGATGATTCACAACCACTGGCTCAGCATAACACGCCATAGTTCACAACCTTTGGCACAGCATACCAATCCATGATTAACAACCACTAGCTCAGCATAACTCACCATGACTCACAATCACTGGTTCAGCATAACTCACCATGACTCACAACCACTTGCTCAGCTTTACTCACCATGATTAACAATCACTTGCTCGGCATTACACACCATCATTCACAACCACTGGTTCAGCATAACTCACCGTCATTCACAACCACTCGATCAGTATATCACACATTGATTCACAGCCACTGGCTCAGCATAACACCCCATGATTCAAAACCACAGGATCAGCATTACGCACCATGATTCACAACCATTGTCTCAGTATAACTCACCATGATTCATAACCACTGCCTCAGCAGAGCACACAATGATTCACAACCACTGGCTCAGCATAGCACAACATGATTAGCAACCACTGGTTCAGCATAACTCACCATGATTCACAACCTTTGGCACAGCATAGCAATCCATGATTCACAGCCACTGACTCATCATAGCACACCATCATTCACAACCACTGCCTCAGCATTGCACACCATGACTTACAACCACTGGCTCAGTATAACACAACATGATTCATAACCACTGGCTCAGCATAGCTCACCATGATTCACAACCACTTGCTCAGCATCATAAACCATGATTCACAACCACTGGCTCAGCATAAAACACAATGATTCACAACCACTGGCTCAGCATAGCAAAACATGATTCACAACCACTGGTTCGGCATAACACACCATGATTCCCAACCACTGGGATCAGCATACCGAGAGCATATCATGATTCACAACCACTTTTCTCAGCATAATGCATCACAATTCACAATCACTGGGCTTAACAGAGCACACCATGATTCCCAACCACTGGGATCAGCATACCGGTAACGCATCATGATTCACAACCACTTTTCAAAGCAACCACTGGCTCAGAACAACACACCATGATTCACAACCACTGGCTCAGAATAACATACCATGATTCACAACCTCTGCCTCAGCATAGCTCCCCATGAATCAAAACCACTGGCTCAGAATAGCACAACATGATTCACAACCATTGGCTCAGAATAATACACCATGATTCACACCCACTGGCTCAGAATAACACATAGTGATTCACAACCACTGGTTCAGCATAACACAACATAATTCACAACCACTGGCACAGCTTAACACACCATGATTCACAACAACTGACTCAGCATAACTAGCTATGATTTACAACCACTGGCTGGCTCAGAATAACACAACATGATTCACAATCACTGGCTCAGAATAATACACCATGATTCACAACCACTGGCTCAGAATAACACACCATGATTCACAACCACTGGTTCAGCATAACACAACATAATTCACAACCACTGGCACAGCTTAACACACCATGATTCACAACAACTGGCTCAGCATAACTAGCTATGATTTACAACCACTGCCTGGCTCAGAATAACACAACATGATTCACAATCACTGGCTCAGAATAACACACCATGATTCTAAATCACTGGCTCAGCATAACACACCATGATTCACAACCACTGGCTCAGAATAACACACCATAATTCACAACCACTGGCTCAGCATAACTCAACATGATTCAAAACCACAGTCTCAAAATAACACAACATGATTCACAACCAGTGGCTCAGAATAATACACCATGATTCACAACCATTAGCTCAGAATAACACATAGTGATTCACAACCACTGGTTCAGCATAACACAACATGATGCACAACCACTGGCTCAGCTTAACACACCATGATTCACAACCACTGGTTCAGCATAACTAGCTATGAATTACAACCACTGGCTGGCTCAGAATAACACATGATTCATAATCACAGGCTCAGAATAACACACCATGATTCACAATCACTGGCGCAGCATAACACACCATGATACACAACCACTGGCTCAGCATAATACACCACGATTCATAGCCACTGGCTCTTCATCACTCACCATGATTCACAACCCCTGACTCGGCATGGCACACCATGATTCACAACCACTGGCTCAGCATAACACACCATGATACATAACCACTGCCTCAGCATAGCATACCACGATTCACAATCACTGGCTCACCATACCACACCATGATTCACAACCACTGACTCAGTATAACACGCCATAATTCACAACCTTTGCCACAGCATAACAATCCATGATTAACAACCACTGGCTCAGATTTACACACCATGATTAACAACCACTGGCTCAGCATAACTCACCATGACTCACAACCACTGGTTCAGCATACCACACCATGATTCACAACCACTGGCTGACTATAACTCACCATGATTCACAACCACTGGCTCAACATTACACACCATGATTCACATCCACTGGCTCAGCATAGCACATCATGATGCACAACCACTGGCTCAGTATAACACACAATGAGTCACAACCACTGGTTCAGCATAACACAACATGATTAGCAAACACTGACGCAGGATCACTCACCATGATTCACAACCACTGACTCAGCTTAGCACACCATGATTCAAAACCACTGGCTCAGAATAACTCACCATGATTCACAACCTTTGGCACAGCATGACAATCCATGATTCACAGCCACTGGCTCATCATAACATACCATGATTCACAACCTCTGCCTCAGCATTACACACCATGACTCAAAACCACTGGCTTAGCATAACACACCATGATTCATAACCACTGTCTTAGCATAGCTCACCAAGATTCACAACCACTGGCTCAGCATGATAAACCATGATGCACAACCACTGGCTCAGCATGATAAACCATGATGCACAACCATTTAAACTATAGTTTACGAGTCTTTCAATAGTTAGCTAGTTGAGCATACAATATGCACCAATATTCGACAAAAATGTCTTGGCTTCAAAATCGAATATTTGGCATGCATATTGCAAAATGTTACCCAGCATTGTAATTTGATATCAAATGGACGACATTATATAGCATAACTGTATCTGGTTGGCATGTCCCTTTGTAATCGGTATTGTGTCCTGTGCCTCAATATTGTAAAACGAAACATATTATGTATTGATTACAATATTGGGTTACGACCATGACAATGGGTAACTTCACAGGGAAAAACCCTACAAAATAATTCAGGAAGTTTTGTTTGTGATCATTTATATCTTTATTCAAAAACATTAAATATGTAATATAGGTACAACGATAACATTTAAATAGTGATGAAATAACATTATTTATAATATATATAAATTGATAGTACTTAAGAAAGGTTACAAAAGTTAGATAAAGTTGAGTGATTGTTGTCAATGCCAAGTGTGCATATTTTCACATATTTTATAGCGAGAACAGGTTCCATTTCATTGAGATGATGTACGTGGTTAACACGCATACTTGGGTTTTTACAGTGCTAGATCTCTGAAACGATAGCCCATTAGGTAGATATGTTTTTCCACGCAGACACATTATTCTGATTCCGAACAAAATCAGTCTTTCCTCTTCCTCTTTAATACTACGTACGAATCGGAGAAGAAACAAATGACAATTCTATAGTCTTTGCTTTACCCGACCGGGTCTCGAACCAATGATCTATCACACACGGGGCAATCACGCTAACAATTATATCACCGATACAGTTGCAAAATCTAGAAGTCAGAGGGAAACAGCAGTAGTGATTGTTCTGAGAACGCGATAAATGTCTTCAGAATAGTGAATGAGTGAGTGGTTGCTACTTAACGCCAATTCAGCAATTGTTTAACTATATCATGGCGAGAACAAGTTAATTTTCAATGAGATAATGATGAGGTCCGCTTTGTACTAGACCAACACGCTTAATTGGATTTGTATAGTGCTGGCTCACTGAAACAAAATTCCGCGGGTAGACATGTCGCTCCACTCGGATACATTATTCTGATTCCGAGCCAACCAGTCTTTGCTCTTTTTCTTTAATGCTGCGTGCTTAGCGGATAAGCAACAAATGCCAATTTTTAGTCTTTGGTTTGACCCGACCGGGGCTCGAACCCACGACCTACCGCACTCGAGGCGAACACGCTAACTATTCCGCCACCGACGTGGTGTTTTCAGAATAAATTTCCGTTTACTTAAAATCATTTATGTTATTTGAGTTTGCTTGTGTCTAGTGATGTCTAACACATATTATGCTGGTGTGTTTGTCTTGTTTGTCTTCATCTTGTCTCTGAATTTTCCTTTCTTGATTAACCCTTCGGTTTTCTTTAACGTTTATTCTTAATGTTTTATACTATATTGTTGTTGATCTATCAAAAACTCTTGAGGGTACAAACATATTCAATTCAAACAGTTTATTGAACTGTACACAGTGTATGCTAAATATATTAATATTGCTAGAATATATTAACATTATAGGGCCCGGGTGGCTCAATGAGTTTGGTAGTTGGATTACCTAACAACTCATACAAGCCTATCACGGGGTGGGTTCGCGCCCGGGTTTGTAAACTACAACAATGGGTGCACTCGACTCGCAGCCCCAAATGATAAAGTTTACCAGTGACTTGCCCATAGTCGGTGGTTCTCTCCGGGTACTCTAGTTTCTTCCACCACTAAAACTGCTCGCCATGATATAGCTGAAATATTGCTGAAAGTGGCGTTAAGCACAATAAATCAAATTAAATTATTAACATTATTATTATGGATATAAACAACTACATTCTACACAGTACAATTAGTCAATGGCAATAGTCAAGGGTTAACAATTTTAAATTTTTGAACGTTTCCAAAAAAATATATATCTTGTAATCCCTTAGACTTTACTAAACAGGTCCGTAGGCTTTGTTCTCTACGTTTAATCTACATATTAGAATTTTGTTAAATTCCTAGAATCAACTCTAACGTTGTGAGTTCGAATCCCGTTCAGGCGAGGTGTACTCGATATATCATTATGTGATAAAGTTTGTCAGTGACTTGCGACAGGTTGATGGTTTTGTCCGGGTACTCCGGTTTCCTCCACCAATAAAAACTGACCGCCAAAATATAACTGAAATATTGTTGATAGTGGCGTTAAACACCATAACCCTAACTCTAAATTCCTATCAAAATTACAATTCCTACAATGGCTTTAAATGAACAGTCATTTGACTTGATTGAAATGCAGTATGTGATGAAATATATGTTGTCTCTAGCTGAGAAAGCACAGAAACCACAGTCTTAAAAGAAATAAAATATCAGGTTGATAACTTGATGTCATGTATAATGATATGTGTATGTTTCGTTGGTTTCTATCAAGTGCTTTAGGAGGAGTTGCAGGTTAAGGAAAGTGTGATATGACACAAATGAATGCCTTGCTGCAACTCTTGATGGGCAACTATTTGTAACTAGAGTAACACGACGGGTGGTACTAATGGATCAGGAACTGCTTTCCCATCCAAAGCACCCGAGATGACCCCCGGTGTTTAGTGGGGTTTGTGTTGCTCGATCTTTAGTTTTCATGTGTTGTTTTGTAGATCGTTGATTGTCCCTTGTCCTTTTTCTGTTTGCCATTGTATTATTTGTTCTTCTTCGATTTACGGGTTTTGGTTATACCTTTAGTATCTTCAAACTTGTCTTATGTTTTGTCCTTGATGACTCGTTCTTTCATTCCCTCTTTTTGTTATATCATTCTAAACGCACCCCCTCTTTTTTCCAGTGCAACCATTTACCTCTATATTTTATTATTTGTCAGTTTGTTCTCGTCATGATCATAGCTACATGACTGCTCATGTACCGATAAGCATCAATCAATGCATATGAATAGTTTTAAGGGCTTCATCGACCAACAAATTTCAGTTGATAATATTTCTGTTTAATAGCCATTAAAATACTACACAACATTTATAATTAAGTATTACAATCTACATATATTGATAGCTGCCTTGGTTTAAACTCTGTCAGTTTGTTGTTTACAATAAATACAAAAACCCCTGGTTACATAGAAACCTATCAATATCATCAACACATGCAATTCAGACTTTGGTTGATGTGTCAGGTATAATGATTGTGTGTGTCTGTTACTATTAAAAGAACATGAAAGGTTTTAAATTGTATGAAACCACTATTATGAACAAAATGGGTAGTCATTGATATATGTCATCTTGACTGGTAAATATAATTTGCCATTGTGTAGATGGTAATAATATACGTGTTTATGTGACCATATTAAATACAACACAGATTCCACAAATAATCAACCGGAAGTCGTTGTTGTTATCTATTATATATATAAATAACTTAATATATAAACATTATATTACTAAGAATGTGATATGCAGTTTCACGCCGTTCATAACTGCGAATAGCATAACTGTTCTGTTACAGAGTGAGTGGGAAATGACGCTAAAATGAATGTTTCGCCTCACAATCTTATTAAAGCAGAGGCGTATGAGTGGGTGGTAGAGTGAAGGACAAGCTTTTTGAGAGGACATGAAAGTGAGGGGGGGGCAACCTCAGTAAGTGGAAAGTTGGGGGGTTGCAAATCATTGTAAGTGAACTGGAAAATGGTGGGGGTAGGCCCAAAGATAGGACGGATAGTGAAGGACAAGCTTTAAGAGAAGACGGAAAGTGGGGGCTAAGCTTTCAAAAGTGACAAAAAATAAAGAAAAAAATGTCATTTGGCTTCAAACATGACCTTTTTTCTTTTGCTTTAATGATAAGTTTTGCCTTCCATGCTAAAGATGCAGCTTTTTTTAAGTGTTTTCAAAAAAAAGGGGGAAGAAGCAAAATCATAGTTCTGCACTCCACCCCCTTTTCCACGCTTTTGGAAGTGGCGTATATGCCCCTTTACCCCTAGCTCCTACGCCATGGAAAAGGTGTTTAAGTTCATTTATATTAACTCTAAAAAAACTAAAAAAAAATATAATTTCAATTATTATTATATGTTTACCTTCTTGATCTACAGTTTATAACGTGTATGTAATATGTGTTGTGTTGAATGGTTTCGGACCACGAGTGTGGACAGCATCAACAAATAAAATTCTGACACATAAAAACAAAGAGCAATAAACGAACAGACGAAGGGATGGTCAATACTACAGCACACACAAACACCGGAAGAGAGTCCATATGGTTCGCATGTCCATAATCAGCTAGAACAGTAGAAACCATCACAGATAAACAAAATAACGTCAATGTCACATACTGTACGACAAAAAGATAGAATAACATGAAAACTCTAAAGACCTCTGAGGTAATACTTTGATAAGAAGAGTCTTAAGATACCAAAGGGGTAATCAGAATCCGTATATCGAAGAAGAACAGACAACACAATGGCCAAATGAAAAAGTATATACAAAAGGACAAACAAAGATCTACAAAGCATACATATACAACTAAAGATCGAGTAACAAGAACCCCACCAAAAGTCGGGGGTGAACTAAGGTGCTCCGGAAGGGTAAACAGTTCCTGCTCCACTAGTGGCACCCGTCATTTTAATCTAGTTACAAACCCGGTGATAAGTCATGAACGAGGAAAGGATCGGAAAGTGTTTACGACAAATGGAGCATATCCGTGGTCATTTGTGACGCAGATATTCCATAGCGGCCAACCAAGTCATGATGGTGACCGTAAAATTTTAGAAGTCATGACTTCAACTTAACTAAGATGAACCCTTGGTTCAGTAGCTTCCTTGTTAACAGCAACCCTCTAAAGTTTGTCCTGCTCCATATAGGACACTGCACTATAATCATCATTTATATATCGTTAACCTAATTACTTTGTAACAAACGTTATGCATGGATGGGACTATGTTTATCCGTCAGAAGCAACCACTTTTGATTATCTCTGATACCTCGCATTACAATACCTGTTAGTTCGTTTCGATGTATTATAGTGTTGTTTAGTACAATAGTTTTACTGTTTGTATTGCTTTGAATATGGTATTCAACTTCTCTAGAGAAAAAGGAAATTTAATTCAAACTTGACCATCCTTGCCAACAGTATATATAGTTTACACCATGGCCATTAGAAGATCATGTGACATCATATACCGAATATATTAAAGCTACTAATCGAAGGACAGACACTATAATGGCCAAAAGTCAAAGAACAAAAATACAAATAATGGTCGAAATAATCCTACAGAGAAGACCAAAGATCAAGCAACACAAACACCACTACAGAAACATTTGAAGACACCAAAGTGGTAAGCAAAAGATGTAAATGGATAAAGGGCAAGGAATGCATTATCCAAGCGAAAAGGGACAATAATCCGTAAACCCTACGCAGAAGATCAGAGATTGAGCTATACAAACCCCACTAAGAACCATTCATGATTTATCACTGGGTTTGTAACTAGATTAACACGACGGGTGCCACTAGTGGAGCAGGGACAGCTTACCATCCCGGAGCACCTGTGTTCACCCCCCGTTTTAGTGGGATTAATGTTACTCGATCCTTAGTTTTATGTATATGCTTTGTAGATCGTTGTTTATTCTTTTTTTTTTCCCATTGTGTTGTCTGTCAGCTTGCAATATTTGAAAAGATATAATCTATTTAGAGAATCGTGAAATTAAAGGACCTGATCAGCTATTTCTTTTCTTTTGAGAAGTTCCTGCATCGATGCCCACTCCATGCAAATAAATGAAGAAGTCTGTATAAAGAGGAGCACAGTAGGTACCCTTAGGAGTGTCGACTGTCTATTGAAACACACGTTCATCAAGCATAACAAATACGTTGTCTATCAAACACTAGAATATTTTGATGTGAGCTTCACATAGCATTTTGCTAGAATCAGAGTTTTCCCTTGTTGCTACAAGATATTTCTATATATGCTGGTCATTCCTTTATATGGAATAAAGTTGAACCGATTCCTTAATCCGTCTTTTAGTTTCGTAAATAATATAGAGGTCAACTGCTTTAATGCCATTGCGTGAGGAGACCTGACTGAGCTCGGGTATTCCGGAATGGTAGTAAGTTTCTTCACCACTAGTGGAAATGAGGACAGGACATATCCGTGGAGATGTGTAACACAGATATTCCGTAACAGTTAACCAAGTGTCATGATTTAGGTTATTTGTGTTTTTGTTTGTTTTACTTCGTCTACGTTGCAAGTTTCTCTGGATTGTCCATTTTTGATTGCCCCTTCTGTATTCTCTAACGTTTATTTAGAAGTGATGACTTGAACCTAACCACTAGAAACCCTTGGTTAAGTAGCTTTCTTGTAAGTAGTAACCCTCTATCAACGAAATTCATCAAAAGAACCGCAAGCTCTGAATACCGTATCAACTGAGAGAGGTATAATCCTTATGTAGTGCCGGTGGCATGATGTTACATCTAAATGGAAAATGTTCACAATGGGAATATTGAAATCATCTTTTTTGTCGGAGAGTTACGTTCTAAACCGGCGCCCACTGTCTATTTCGTGGTGTAGGTAAAGGTATGAAGCAGACCTAGTTGCACCTGTGGTGTCCTTTATGTCCGTTTCAACTTGATAGATGGGATCAACCTAAACATCTTGGCAATATTTAGTAAAATGCTATAATCTATATACAGAAACGTGAAATTAAAGGACCTGACTAGCTGTTTTCGTTTCTCTTGAGAAGTTATTTCATGCAAATAAATGAAGAAATATATATGAAGAGGAGCACAACTGGTACCCTTAGGAGTGTCGACTGTCTATTGTAATACACATTCATCAAGCATAACAAATAAGTTGTAGATCAAACACTCGAATATTTTGATGTGAGCTTCACATAGCTTTTTGCTTGAAACAATGTTTTCCCTTGTTGCTACAATATATGTCTATCTATGCTGGTCAATCTTTTTAATGAAACAAAGTTGGACCGATTCTTTAATCCGTCTGTTAGTTTCGAGAGGGGGTGGTTTCTAAAAGACTAGAGAAGTCAACTGCTTTAATGCTATTGTATGAGGAGGCATGGGTGAGCTCGGGTACTCGGCAATGGTAATCAGTTTCGGCGCCACTAGACGAAATGAGGACAGGACATGTCCGAAGACATGTGTGACACTGATATTACGTAACGCTTAACCAGTCATGATGGCGACCATAAAACGTTCAAATAGATGACATACCCATAACCATTAGTAATAAGTGGTTCAGTAGCCACTTTGTTAGCAACAACCGTCTATCACGGAAACCCTGATACGATCCATAAGCCTCAGAATACCGTATCAACTTAGTAATTGTATTCCAAATGCAGATGCAGCAGGAATGTTTTTACATATAAATGTAAAGTTCCAATGGGAAAATCTAAATCAGCTGTTTTGTCGTAAAGTTTTGTTCTTAACCGTTGTTTTTTGTTTATGCTTGTTAAAACGTCCAATAACCACTATTAATAGAGTATCCAAAAACCACCAATGTCAATAGGACATCCAATAACCATCATGGCCTACAGAACATCCAATAACCATCATGGCCTACAGAACATCCAATAACCAACATGCCAACATGATGAATAAGAACATCCATTTACCATCGAGGGCAACATAACATCCAATAACCAACAAACCAATTTGGTCAATAGGACATCGCATACCCATACTGGCCAATACGTCGTGATCGTATGGTAGTTTGATTTACAACTACCTGTGCAATCAGTGCGTATCACCACTAAAGTTGTGAGATCGAACCCCGTTCATGGCGAGGTGTTCTCTATGCAACATTATGTAATAAAGTGTGTCAGTGACTTGCGACAGGTCGGTGGTTTTCTCCGGGTACTCCAGTTTCTCCCACCAATAAAACTGACGCCACGATATAACTGAAATATTGTTGAATGTGTCGTTAAACACCATAAACCAAACCATGGCAAATACAACATCCTATGACCATTATAATTCTAAAAGAACATTAGATCAAGGCCGTTCTTCACAATATCAATACAACTACTGCAATAGATTAGAAATATAACACACATATATGAATAAAATAGACAACAGACGGTTAAAGATTTGGAGTGTAGTATACAACCGACCAATGTATGCTAAAGCTTAAGATGTTATTAAAGGGCTCGCATTTCTATTATCACTGAAATACATTATTCGATACGGGGGGTGATTGGAAGTATTAGAACCAGACAAAAATTACCGACATACTACATATTGGTGGCAAGCAAAGGAAACTGTAAAGCTGTACCTACTACATAGTACAACATTGAAAATACATCGTACTCTTAATTCTTCCCACTTGCATATATGTCGATATAGATTTGCCCCTATCCCAATTTCCCAGAGAGTACAACTTCTATTATCCCCATCCATGTGTTCAGATGCTATTTTTGTTGTTTTCAGCTATTAATGAGTGAACTTAACAATGATAAATAAAAGCAATCGATCAGACAGAAATGACATAATCAAATATTTCATCTCTATTTATGATTATTGTCAAGATGTTGCTCCGTGTGACTCAGAAACAGGTCAACACATGCCCTTGATTTGTGTATATCGTAGTCACGTATTTTTTTCAATTGATTTTTCTGTGTCACACAACAACGCCCTTATCTTAAACAAATAATGCAGTATTGCCAGGTGATTCATATATTATCCAATCGTATCGATCCAGGAAGTAAACATTATAACTAGCCTTCTACAGATATGCCGAACTACTTTGAAAATAAGAGGAAAATGAACATGCCGAACTTGTATTCATTTATCCCGCCCATAATCTGACATTGACAAAATGGGCTCCAAGGACCGATTTTAGAAGAAAAATAACACGCACATATATATCTGTGGTCATTTTTCATTCTATTATAATGTTTAAGTCGGTCCTCTCTTTTGCATTTCAAGAAGAATAGGACTATTTATACAAGGAAGGTCAATTCTTAATATTTCTGCCGAACTCGTTGCTTCCTTCATTTCTTTGAGATGGATATAAATAGTTGACCCACTTGATTTAGTTTATGGTATATTTATAACGTTTTATCTTGAATTACAACAGGTGCATACATATCATACACGAAATCATTATATAATCTGACAAAACCAGAGGTTGACATCATATATGTAACCGTTCATTTTTTTACAAATTCAAGCTTCACGTTTTGTTTAGGAAATCTGTCTGGACCACCACTCTAAAGGACTAAACAAATTATAATTCATATCCCAATTTGTCTCATAAAAGAATAATAAACAAGAAAAAAATTATAGGATTATGGTCATGGCGTTTAACGCCACTTTCAACAATATTTCAGTTATGTCGCGGCGGTCAGTTTTATTTTTGGTGCCAAGAGTGCCAGGAGAAAACCACCGACCTCCCGCAAGCGAGTGAGTAAATAAATAACTTAGTGCCAAGTGAGCAATTTTACACATTTATTATGGCGAGAACAAGTTGCTTATCATGAGGAGATAATGATGAATATGATCACCCTTGTTGAACACCCTGACAAAGGCAAACATTGAATACTGTTTTCTTTGGTACTATAATATTTATATTGATGGCTTTAAGTAGGATGTTTTCATAGTATTTAGACATTGTTATCTACTTCTCACTAGAATGATGGGTGGACGTGAATATTCACAAGTTTACACAAGTATTTTATTATCATTTAAATATGGTTTCATGGTATGACTTTGTATTGTAAATTTCTCCTTTAAAATGTTTATTTATGATAACATATTGACCTCATAATAGTGTCGTTTTGTAGTTGATCAAAGTACATTGTACCTAACTTCCTGATGGAAATTTTTACACTTAATATGCAAATTATTTCTTTTTAGCAAGATATTTATAGATTTCAAAAACTTTATTTAAAGATTTAAAAATCTATGCAATACAGAAGGTGTCATGAGTATTACAACCAAGTATATGTGTTAACTTCCCCTTAATAGACTCTATTCATCACACACAAGTATTTGAATCCTTATAGAAATGCATTGTGCAAACATTTCAATGATCAAAGAGGAAGAAATAAAAATGGAAATTTTCATTTAACTTTCATAAACATTTATCTGTAAAAATCTAGGTTTCTTTAGAAAATAAACTGGTTAAAATTGAGGGGATATTTATGCATCATCATGTAAATCAAGATGAATTTCTGACGAGCATTATAAGTATTATCAGTAAAATTGTTGTTCAGATTAAAAAAAAAAATTAATGTAGACTGATGAAATGAAATTAATTATCACCCCAAACCACAACAAATGATTCTGAAAGTGCTCTTCTGGTCTAAAATTGACAGTAAAAACCTAACTTTAGTTACTCCAGCTTTATCAGTATTGTCCAGTCTATCATGATGAGAAAGTATATTATAGTAAAATCTTGGAAGCTTAAACAGAAACGGCTGATGATCAACATAGCATATAATTGGTATATTGATGGTATATTAGAACAAATTAGGAAAAACTGCAACATAAAATGATATAAGATACATACAACTCTCAGACAAACCAATGAAAACTGGAATTTCAGTATTTCTAGGGAATATTTCAAAATAAATGCTACTTTAGATTCTTACAGAAAACCTACGTGATGAATGAACAGTGATGCCAATCTTAATCAATGTAGTTGTCTTTATATTAAACAATATAGCAACTTGTAAATAGCAAACAAACCATGTCACTTCTGTCTGGTCATTTCAGGGTGTGCTTTCATGGGTTAAACACCAGTTGCAACAATTCTTCATCTATATCTTAGACTCTTAGTCACTGTTTTATTTGTGGATACAACGGGAGAAAGATTATCTTCCACAAATAACTGAAAAACTTCATCACAACGTTGCAAACCTGACTATATGCGAGGATAAATCTCGCCAACTTTAGTGGTGATATGCACTGACTACAAAAGTAGTAGTAGTTCTAACTATCATGTACTAGTAATCACTTCCACTGCAACCCCCTTGCCGTTTGTTTTGATTTTCAAATAATAGACAAATATCTAGAGGATTATTTTATGAAATGAGAGACTCTCGAAAGCTACCTCTCCACTCTAATTATCATAAGACAATATGGTAACAGGAGAATATAGATTATTAAGGGTAAGGCTAACCATTCTCAAATAATTAAAGCTTCTGTCATGAAAATAATCAAAATATCATTGTGACATTAACAAATAAAAATCTAAAACGTTGGTAATAATGATCAATATTTGTCTGTTCCTATGGTAACAGCTGTCACGTACCTGGTGAAATTTGAGAAAGGACAAAACATAAATGTTTCATTGATTTTAGTTACAATGAGATAAAATACATGAACAACATCAGCTATTGATATTTTATTGATAGCAGATGTATTTCATTTGATGCAGTATAATATCAATAATTATTTCTATTATAGAAAACTACAACATCAAATAAATATATATAATAATATATATAAAAATTACTCAAGGGAAAAATATCAACTCCCATCTTATATGACATCAGATTTAACCCCCGGTTTCATGTAGACTTTATAAGATACCAGGAGAGAACTTTTACTTTTGGCTGGGTAAATAGGGTGGTCTTTCAATAATCAATTGGCATTTGAGGAAAACTGCCCATATCCATCCCTTGTCTGCAATTACACATTGAAGACATTTGACAAATGATCAATGGGAAATAACTCCCAATATTTTATAGAAAAAAAATCTGAAGTAATGTCAACCACAGTCGCATAAATTTCAATGATTTAATATACTATATGTTTTTACTCTTTTTTTTTATTTAAATCATTGAAATTCAAGCGACTGTGACTCAACAATCAACCAGGGCCGTCGCTACATTGAGGCAAATGCCTTTTGGCGAAAAACCCAAATTTAAATATGCAAAGACCTATGTGGAGTAAAGTAAAGATTGAAAAAAAACGAATGGACCCGTTTGAAGATACCGCAAGGAATAATATCAGTACATTAAGCCAGCATCATCATCAAAATTGAGCTTACATTTGCCACACGTACTGAGGAAAGAAGAATAAAGTAGGTCACGAAAATCTCAAAATCTTTCAAAAGTAATATGTTCCACATGGAATATAAACGGATGAGTAATGTAGTAAGCACTGAATTGCCAAACATTTTAGATTAATATTTGAAAGCAAAAATATTTGATTCATAATCATAATCTTCTATTGCCATTCACAACCACTGGTTCATTAAATTGTTATCACAATTCACACATCTATACATTTGAATTTCTTTAAATACAATCGAACTTGCCCTAAAAGGTACCTCTATATAACAAATCAATGTTTATAAAGGACAACTTGGTTCTTCCAAACAATGAATAGTGTATATAATTTTAACCTGCATAACACACATGATTCACAACTACTTGCTCATCATAACTCACCATGATTCACAAACACTAGCTCAGCATAGCACACCATGATTCAAAACCACTGGTTCAGAATAACACACCATGATTCACAACCACTGGCTCAATATAACACACCATGATTATCAACCACTGGTTCAGCATAACACACCATGATTCACAACCATTGGCTCAGCTTTACACACCATGACTCACAACCATTGGTTAAGCATAACTCACCATGACTCGCAACCACTTGCTCAGCATTACACACCATGATTCACAATCACTAGTCCACCATAACACGTCATAATTCACAACCATTGGCTCATATCATTCATAACCAATGGCTCGGCATGACACACCATAACTAAAACACAATCGGCTCAGTATAACACAACATGATTCACAACTGTTCGGTTCAGTATAGCACAAAGGAATTCACAACACTGGCTCAGCATAACACACCATGATTCACAACCACTGGCTCAGCATTACACACCATGAATCACAAGCACTGGTCCACCACTGCACGTCATAATTCACAACCATTGGCAAATATCATTCATAACCAATGGCTCGGCATGATACACCATAACTAAAACACAATCGACTCAGTATAACACAACATGATTCACAACTGTTCGGTTCAGTATAGCACACATGAATTCACAACCACTGGCTCAGCATAACACACCATGATTCACAACCACTGGCTCAGCATTACACACCATAATTCCCAACCACTGTCTCAGCATAGCACACCATCATTCACAACCACTGGCACAGTAAACCTCACCATGATTCACAATCACTGGCTCTGTATAATACACCATGATTCACAACCACTGACTCAGTATAACACGCCATAATTCACAACCTTTGCCACAGCATAACAATCCATGATTAACAACCACTGGCTCAGATTTACACACCATGATTAACAACCACTGGCTCAGCATAACTCACCATGACTCACAACCACTGGTTCAGCATACCACACCATGATTCACAACCACTGGCTGACCATAACTCACCATGATTCACAACCACTGGCTCAACATTACACACCATGATTCACATCCACTGGCTCAGCATACCACATCATGATTCACAACCACTGGCTCAGTATAACACACAATGATTCACAACCACTGGTTCAGCATAACACAACATGATTACCAAACACTGACTCAGGATCACTCACCATGATTCACAACCACTGACTCAGCTTAGCACACCATGATTCAAAACCACTGGCTCAGAATAACACATAGTGATTCACAACCACTGGTTCAGCATAACACAACATAATTCACAACCACTGGCACAGCTTAACACACCATGATTCACAACAACTGGCTCAGCATAACTAGCTATGATTCACAACCACTGACTCAGCTTAGCACACCATGATTCAAAACCACTGGCTCAGAATAACTCACCATGATTTACAACCTTTGGCACAGCATGACAATCCATGATTCACAGCCACTGGCTCATCATAACATACCATGATTCACAACCTCTGCCTCAGCATTACACACCATGACTCAAAACCACTGGCTTAGCATAACACACCATGATTCATAACCACTGTCTTAGCATAGCTCACCAAGATTCACAACCACTGGCTCAGCATGATAAACCATGATGCACAACCACTGGCTCAGCATGATAAACCATGATGCACAACCACTGGCAAAGCATAACTCACCATGATTCACAACCACTGATTCAGCATAGCAAACCATGATTCACAACCACTGGTTCGGCATAAAACACTATGATTCCCAACCACTGGTCTCAGCATAACACATCATGATTCACAACCACTTTGCTCAGCATAATACATCACGATTCACAACCACTGGTCTTAGCATAGTATACCTTGATTCACAACCACTGGCTCAAAACAACACACCATGATTCACAACCACTGGCTCAAAAACAACACACCATGATTCACAACCACTGGCTCAAAACAACACACCATGATTCACAACCACTGGCTCAGAATAACACACCATGATTCACAACCTCTAGCTCAGCATAACTCACCATGAATCAAAACCACTGGCTCAGAATAGCACAACATCATAAACAACCATTGGCTCACAATAATACACCATGATTCACAACCACTGGCTCAGAATAACACATAGTGATTCACAACCACTGGTTCAGCATAACACAACATGATTCACAACCACTTTGCTCAGCATAATGCATCACGATTCACAACCACTGGGCTTAGCATAGTATACCATGATTCACAACCACTGGCTCAGAACAACACACCATGATTCACAACCACTGGCTCAGAATAACATACCATGATTCACAACCTCTGCCTCAGCATAGCTCCCCATGAATCAAAACCATTGGCTCAGAATAATACACCATGATTCACACCCACTGGCTCAGAATAACACATAGTGATTCACAACCACTGGTTCAGCATAACACAACATAATTCACAACCACTGGCACAGCTTAACACACCATGATTCACAACAACTGACTCAGCATAACTAGCTATGATTTACAACCACTGGCTGGCTCAGAATAACACAACATGATTCACAATCACTGGTTCAGAATAATACACCATGATTCACAACCACTGGCTCAGAATAACACATAGTGATTCACAACCACTGGTTCAGCATAACACAACATAATTCACAACCACTGGCACAGCTTAACACACCATGATTCACAACAACTGGCTCAGCATAACTAGCTATGATTTACAACCACTGGCTGGCTCAGAATAACACAACATGATTCACAATCACTGGCTCAGAATAACACACCATGATTCTAAATCACTGGCTCAGCATAACACACCATGATTCACAACCACTGGCTCAGAATAACACACCATAATTCACAACCACTGGCTCAGCATAACTCAACATGATTCAAAACCACAGTCTCAAAATAACACAACATGATTCACAACCAGTGGCTCAGAATAATACACCATGATTCACAACCATTAGCTCAGAATAACACATAGTGATTCACAACCACTGGTTCAGCATAACACAACATGATGCACAACCACTGGCTCAGCTTAACACACCATGATTCACAACCACTGGTTCAGCATAACTAGCTATGAATTACAACCACTGGCTGGCTCAGAATAACACATGATTCATAATCACAGGCTCAGAATAACACACCATGTTTCGCAATCACTGGCGCAGCATAACACACCATGATACACATCCACTGGCTCAGCATAATACACCACGATTCATAGCCACTGGCTCTTCATCACTCACCATGATTCACAACCCCTGACTCGGCATGGCACACCATGATTCACAACCACTGGCTCAGCATAACACACCATGATACATAACCACTGCCTCAGCATAGCACACCACGATTCACAATCACTGGCTCACCATACCACACCATGATTCACAACCACTGGCTCAGCATAACACACCATGATTCACAACCACTGGCTGCCCATAACTCAACATGATTCACAACCACTGACTCAGCATAACACACCATGATTCACAGCCACTGGTTCAACATTACACACCATGATTCACAACCACTCGAATAAGTATAGCACAGCATGATTCACAACCACTGGCTCAACATAACACACCATGATTCACCCACCTGGCATAACATAACTCACCATGACTCACAAACACTGGCACAACATAACAAACCATGAGTCACAGCCAATGTCTCCGTAAAACTCACCATGATTCACAAGTATAGCACAGCATATTTCACAACCACTGACTCAGCATGACACATCATTATTCACAACTACTGGCACAGTAAAACTCACCATGATTCACATCCAACGGCTCAATATAACACACCATGATTGACAACCACTGGCTCAGTATAACACGCCATAATTCACAACCTTTGGCATAGTATAACAATCCATGATTAACAACCACTGGCTCAGAATTACACACCATGCTTAACAACCACTGGCTCAGCATAACACACCATAATTCACAACCACTGTCTCAGCATTACACACCATGACTCACAACCATTGGCTCAGCATAACTCACCATGACTCACAACCACTAGTTCAGCATAACTCACCATGACTCACAACAACTTGCTCAGCATTACACACCATGATTTACAACCACTGGCTCAGTATATCACACCATGAATCACACCCACTGGTTCAGTATAACATCCCATGATTCACAACCACTGGCTTAGCATTACACACCATGATTTACAACCTTTGGCACAGTATCACAATCAATGATTCATAACCACTGGCTCAGTATAACACACAATGAGTCACAACCAATGGCGCAGTTTAACACAACATGATTATCAACCACTGGCTCTGCAAAACTCACCATGATTCACAACCACTGGCTCAGCATAGCACACCATGATTCACAATCACTGGCTCAGCATAACTCACCATGATTCACAACCTTTGGCACAGCATGACAATCCATGATTCACAACCACTGGCTCATCATAACACACCATAATTCACAACCTCCTGCTCAAAATTACACACCATGACTCACAACCACTGGCTCAGCATAGCACACCATGATTCATAACTACTGGCTCAGCATAGCTCACCATGATTCTCAATCACTGGCTCAACATGATAAACCATGATTCACAACCACCGGCTCAACATAATAAACCATGATTAACAACCACTGGCTCAGAATAACACACCATGATTCACAACCACTGGCTCAGAATAAAACACCATTATTCATAACCACTGTCTCAGCATAACACACCACGATTCACAACCATTGGCTCAGCAAAACTAGCTATCATTTACAACCACTGGCTTCCTCACAATAACACAGCATGATTCAAAATCATTGGCTCAGCATAACACACCACGATTCAAAGCCACTGGCTAATCATAACTCATCATGATTCACGACCACTGGCTCACCATAGCACACCATGATTCACAACCACTGGCTCAGGATAACACACCATGATTCATAACCACTGGCTCAACATAGCACACCATGATACATAACCATTGGCTCAGCATAGCACACCATGATTCACAATCACTGCCTCACAATAGCACACCATGATTAACACCCACTGGCACAGCATAACACACCATGATTCACAACCATTGGTTCAGCATAACACACCATGATTCACAACAACTGGCTCAGCATTGCACACCTTAATTCACACCCCTGCCACAATATAACTCACCATGACTCACAACGACTGGCACAGCATAACAAACAATGATTCATATCCACTGGATCAGTATAACCCACCATTATTCACAAGCATAATTAAGCATAATTCAAAACCACTGGAACAGTAAAACTCAAAATGATTCACAATCACTTGCCCAGCAATACACATCATGATAAACAACCACTGGCTCAGCATAACACCCCATGATTCACATCCACTGGATCCGCTTAGCACACGATGATTCACAACCACTGGCTCAGCATAACACGCCATAGTTCACAACCTTTGGCACAGCATACCAATCCATGATTAACAACCACTAGCTCAGCATAACTCACCATGACTCACAATCACTGGTTCAGCATAACTCACCATGACTCACAACCACTTGCTCAGCTTTACTCACCATGATTAACAATCACTTGCTCGGCATTACACACCATCATTCACAACCACTGGTTCAGCATAACTCACCGTCATTCACAACCACTCGATCAGTATATCACACATTGATTCACAGCCACTGGCTCAGCATAAAACCCCATGATTCAAAACCACAGGATCAGCATTACGCACCATGATTCACAACCATTGTCTCAGTATAACTCACCATGATTCATAACCACTGCCTCAGCAGAGCACACAATGATTCACAACCACTGGCTCAGCATAGCACAACATGATTAGCAACCACTGGTTCAGCATAACACACCATGATTCACAACCTTTGGCACAGCATAGCAATCCATGATTCACAGCCACTGACTCATCATAGCACACCATCATTCACAACCACTGCCTCAGCATTGCACACCATGACTTACAACCACTGGCTCAGTATAACACAACATGATTCATAACCACTGGCTCAGCATAGCTCACCATGATTCACAACCACTTGCTCAGCATCATAAACCATGATTCACAACCACTGGCTCAGCATAAAACACAATGATTCACAACCACTGGCTCAGCATAGCAAAACATGATTCACAACCACTGGTTCGGCATAACACACCATGATTCCCAACCACTGGGATCAGCATACCGAGAGCATATCATGATTCACAACCACTTTTCTCAGCATAATGCATCACAATTCACAATCACTGGGCTTAACAGAGCACACCATGATTCCCAACCACTGGGATCAGCATACCGGTAACGCATCATGATTCACAACCACTTTTCAAAGCAACCACTGGCTCAGAACAACACACCATGATTCACAACCACTGGCTCAGAATAACATACCATGATTCACAACCTCTGCCTCAGCATAGCTCCCCATGAATCAAAACCACTGGCTCAGAATAGCACAACATGATTCACAACCATTGGCTCAGAATAATACACCATGATTCACACCCACTGGCTCAGAATAACGCATAGTGATTCACAACCACTGGTTCAGCATAACACAACATAATTCACAACCACTGGCACAGCTTAACACACCATGATTCACAACAACTGACTCAGCATAACTAGCTATGATTTACAACCACTGGCTGGCTCAGAATAACACAACATGATTCACAATCACTGGCTCAGAATAATACACCATGATTCACAACCACTGGCTCAGAATAACACATAGTGATTCACAACCACTGGTTCAGCATAACACAACATAATTCACAACCACTGGCACAGCTTAACACACCATGATTCACAACAACTGGCTCAGCATAACTAGCTATGATTTACAACCATTGCCTGGCTCAGAATAACACAACATGATTCACAATCACTGGCTCAGAATAACACACCATGATTCTAAATCACTGGCTCAGCATAACACACCATGATTCACAACCACTGGCTCAGAATAACACACCATAATTCACAACCACTGGCTCAGCATAACTCAACATGATTCAAAACCACAGTCTCAAAATAACACAACATGATTCACAACCAGTGGCTCAGAATAATACACCATGATTCACAACCATTAGCTCAGAATAACACATAGTGATTCACAACCACTGGTTCAGCATAACACAACATGATGCACAACCACTGGCTCAGCTTAACACACCATGATTCACAACCACTGGTTCAGCATAACTAGCTATGAATTACAACCACTGGCTGGCTCAGAATAACACATGATTCATAATCACAGGCTCAGAATAACACACCATGATTCACAATCACTGGCGCAGCATAACACACCATGATACACAACCACTGGCTCAGCATAATACACCACGATTCATAGCCACTGGCTCTTCATCACTCACCATGATTCACAACCCCTGACTCGGCATGGCACACCATGATTCACAACCACTGGCTCAGCATAACACACCATGATACATAACCACTGCCTCAGCATAGCACACCACGATTCACAATCACTGGCTCACCATACCACACCATGATTCACAACCACTGACTCAGTATAACACGCCATAATTCACAACCTTTGCCACAGCATAACAATCCATGATTAACAACCACTGGCTCAGATTTACACACCATGACTCACAACCACTGGTTCAGCATACCACACCATGATTCACAACCACTGGCTGACTATAACTCACCATGATTCACAACCACTGGCTCAACATTACACACCATGATTCACATCCACTGGCTCAGCATAGCACATCATGATGCACAACCACTGGCTCAGTATAACACACAATGAGTCACAACCACTGGTTCAGCATAACACAACATGATTAGCAAACACTGACGCAGGATCACTCACCATGATTCACAACCACTGACTCAGCTTAGCACACCATGATTCAAAACCACTGGCTCAGAATAACTCACCATGATTCACAACCTTTGGCACAGCATGACAATCCATGATTCACAGCCACTGGCTCATCATAACATACCATGATTCACAACCTCTGCCTCAGCATTACACACCATGACTCAAAACCATTGGCTTAGCATAACACACCATGATTCATAACCACTGTCTTAGCATAGCTCACCAAGATTCACAACCACTGGCTCAGCATGATAAACCATGATGCACAACCACTGGCTCAGCATGATAAACCATGATGCACAACCACTGGCAAAGCATAACTCACCATGATTCACAACCACTGGTTCGGCATAAAACACTATAATTACCAACCACTGGTCTCAGCATAACACATCATGATTCACAACCACTTTGCCCAGCATAATACATCACGATTCACAACCACTGGTCTTAGCATAGTATACCTTGATTCACAACCACTGGCTCAAAACAACACACCATGATTCACAACCACTGGCTCAAAACAACACACCATGATTCACAACCACTGGCTCAGAATAACACACCATGATTCACAACCTCTAGCTCAGCATAGCTCATCATGAATCAAAACCACTGGCTCAGAATAGCACAACATCATAAACAACCATTGGCTCACAATAATACACCATGATTCACAACCACTGGCTCAGAATAACACATAGTGATTCACAACCACTGGTTCAGCATAACACAACATGATTCACAACCACTTTGCTCAGCATAATACATCACGATTCACAACCGCTTGGCTTAGCATAGTATACCATGATTCACAACCACTGGCTCAGAACAACACACCATGATTCACAACCACTGGCTCAGAATAGCATACCATGATTCACAACCTCTGCCTCAGCATAGCTTCCCATGAATCAAAACCACTGGCTCAGAATAGCACAACATGATTCACAACCATTGGCTCAGAATAATACACCATGATTCACACCCACTGGCTCAGAATAACACATAGTGATTCACAACCACTGGTTCAGCATAACACAACATAATTCACAACCACTGGCACAGCTTAACACACCATGATTCACAACAACTGACTCAGCATAACTAGCTATGATTTACAACCACTGGCTGGCTCAGAATAACACAACATGATTCACAATCACTGGCTCAGAATATTACACCATGATTCACAACCACTGGCTCAGAATAACACATAGTGATTCACAACCACTGGTTCAGCATAACACAACATAATTCACAACCACTGGCACAGCTTAACACACCATGATTCACAACAACTGGCTCAGCATAACTAGCTATGATTTACAACCACTGGCTGGCTCAGAATAACACAACATGATTCACAATCACTGGCTCAGAATAACACACCATGATTCTAAATCACTGGCTCAGCATAACACACCATGATTCACAACCACTGGCTCAGAATAACACACCATAATTCACAACCACTGGCTCAGCATAACTCAACATGATTCAAAACCACAGTCTCAAAATAACACAACATGATTCACAACCAGTGGCTCAGAATAATACACCATGATTCACAACCATTAGCTCAGAATAACACATAGTGATTCACAACCACTGGTTCAGCATAACACAACATGATGCACAACCACTGGCTCAGCTTAACACACCATGATTCACAACCACTGGTTCAGCATAACTAGCTATGAATTACAACCACTGGCTGGCTCAGAATAACACATGATTCACATCCAACGGCTCAATATAACACACCATGATTGACAACCACTGGCTCAGTATAACACGCCATAATTCACAACCTTTGGCACAGTATAACAATCCATGATTAACAGCCACTGGCTCAGAATTACACACCATGCTTAACAACCACTGGCTCAGCATAACACACCATAATTCACAACCACTGTCTCAGCATTACACACCATGACTCACAACCATTGGCTCAGCATAACTCACCATGACTCACAACCACTAGTTCAGCATAACTCACCATGACTCACAACAACTTGCTCAGCATTACACACCATGATTTACAACCACTGGCTCAGTATATCACACCATGAATCACACCCACTGGTTCAGTATAACATCCCATGATTCACAACCACTGGCTCAGCATTACACACCATGATTTACAACCTTTGGCACAGTATGACAATCAATGATTCATAACCACTGGCTCAGTATAACACACAATGAGTCACAACCAATGGCGCAGCTTAACACAACATGATTATCAACCACTGGCTCTGCAAAACTCACCATGATTCACAACAACTGGCTCAGCATAGCACACCATGATTCAAAGCCACTGGCTAATCATAACTCATCATGATTCACGACCACTGGCTCACCATAGCACACCATGATTCACAACCACTGGCTCAGGATAACACACCATGATTCACAACCACTGGCTCAACATAGCACACCATGATACATAACCATTGGCTCAGCATAGCACACCATGATTCACAATCACTGCCTCACAATAGCACACCATGATTAACACCCACTGGCACAGCATAACACACCATGATTCACAACCATTGGTTCAGCATAACACACCATGATTCACAACCACTGGCTCAGCATTGCACACCTTAATTCACACCCCTGCCACAATATAACTCACCATGACTCACAACGACTGGCACAGCATAACAAACAATGATTCATATCCACTGGATCAGTATAACCCACAATTATTCACAAGCATAGTAAAGCATAATTCAAAACCACTGGAACAGTAAAACTCAAAATGATTCACAATCACTTGCTCAGCAATACACATCATGATAAACAACCACTGGCTCAGCATAACACCCCATGATTCACATCCACTGGATCCGCTTAGCACACGATGATTCACAACCACTGGCTCAGCATAACACGCCATAGTTCACAACCTTTGGCACAGCATACCAATCCATGATTAACAACCACTAGCTCAGCATAACTCACCATGACTCACAATCACTGGTTCAGCATAACTCACCATGACTCACAACCACTTGCTCAGCTTTACTCACCATGATTAACAATCACTTGCTCGGCATTACACACCATCATTCACAACCACTGGTTCAGCGTAACTCACCGTCATTCACAACCACTCGATCAGAATATCACACATTGATTCACAGCCACTGGCTCAGCATAACATCCCATGATTCAAAACCAATGGCTCAGCATTACGCACCATGATTCACAACCATTGTCTCAGTATAACTCACCATGATTCATAACCACTGCCTCAGCAGAGCACACAATGATTCACAACCACTGGCTCAGCATAGCACAACATGATTAGCAACCACTGGTTCAGCATAACTCACCATGATTCACAACCTTTGGCACAGCATAGCAATCCATGATTCACAGCCACTGACTCATCATAGCACACCATCATTCACAACCACTGCCTCAGCATTGCACACCATGACTTACAACCACTGGCTCAGTATAACACAACATGATTCATAACCACTGGCTCAGCATAGCTCACCATGATTCACAACCACTTACTCAGCATCATAAACCATGATTCACAACCACTGGCTCAGCATAAAACACAATGATTCACAACCACTGGCTCAGCATAGCAAAACATGATTCACAACCACTGGTTCGGCATAACACACCATGATTCCCAACCACTGGGATCAGCATACCGATAGCATATCATGATTCACAACCACTTTTCTCAGCATAATGCATCACAATTCACAATCACTGGGCTTAACAGAGCACACCATGATTCCCAACCACTGGGCTCAGCATACCGGTAACGCATCATGATTCACAACCACTTTTCACAGCAACCACTGGCTCAGAACAACACACCATGATTCACAACCACTGGCTCAGAATAACATACCATGATTCACAACCTCTGCCTCAGCATAGCTCCCCATGAATCAAAACCACTGGCTCAGAATAGCACAACATGATTCACAACCATTGGCTCAGAATAATACACCATGATTCACACCCACTGGCTCAGAATAACACATAGTGATTCACAACCACTGGTTCAGCATAACACAACATAATTCACAACCACTGGCACAGCTTAACACACCATGATTCACAACAACTGACTCAGCATAACTAGCTATGATTTACAACCACTGGCTGGCTCAGAATAACACAACATGATTCACAATCACTGGCTCAGAATAATACACCATGATTCACAACCACTGGCTCAGAATAACACATAGTGATTCACAACCACTGGTTCAGCATAACACAACATAATTCACATCCACTGGCACAGCTTAACACACCATGATTCACAACAACTGGCTCAGCATAACTAGCTATGATTTACAACCACTGGCTGGCTCAGAATAACACAACATGATTCACAATCACTGGCTCAGAATAACACACCATGATTCTAAATCACTGGCTCAGCATAACACACCATGATTCACAACCACTGGCTCAGAATAACACACCATAATTCACAACCACTGGCTCAGCATAACTCAACATGATTCAAAACCACAGGCTCAAAATAACACAACATGATTCACAACCAGTGACTCAGAATAATACACCATGATTCACAACCATTAGCTCAGAATAACACATAGTGATTCACAACCACTGGTTCAGCATAACACAACATGATGCACAACCACTGGCTCAGCTTAACACACCATGATTCACAACCACTGGTTCAGCATAACTAGCTATGAATTACAACCACTGGCTGGCTCAGAATAACACATGATTCATAATCACAGGCTCAGAATAACACACCATGATTCACAATCACTGGCGCAGCATAACACACCATGATACACAACCACTGGCTCAGCATAATACACCACGATTCATAGCCACTGGCTCTTCATCACTCACCATGATTCACAACCCCTGACTCGGCATGGCACACCATGATTCACAACCACTGGCTCAGCATAACACACCATGATACATAACCACTGCCTCAGCATAGCACAACACGATTCACAATCACTGGCTCACCATACCACACCATGATTCACAACCACTGACTCAGTATAACACGCAATAATTCACAACCTTTGCCACAGCATAACAATCCATGATTAACAACCACTGGCTCAGATTTACACACCATGAATAACAACCACTGGCTCAGCATAACTCACCATGACTCACAACCACTGGTTCAGCATACCACACCATGATTCACAACCACTGGCTGACCATAACTCACCATGATTCACAATCACTGGCTCAACATTACACACCATGATTCACATCCACTGGCTCAGCATAGCACATCATGATTCACAACCACTGGCTCAGTATAACACACAATGATTCACAACCACTGGTTCAGCATAACACAACATGATTAGCAAACACTGACTCAGGATCACTCACCATGATTCACAACCACTGACTCAGCTTAGCACACCATGATTCAAAACCACTGGCTCAGAATAACTCACCATGATTCACAACCTTTGGCAGAGCATGACAATCCATGATTCACAGCCACTGGCTCATCATAACATACCATGATTCACAACCTCTGCCTCAGCATTACACACCATGACTCAAAGCCACTGGCTTAGCATAACACACCATGATTCATAACCACTGTCTTAGCATAGCTCACCAAGATTCACAACCACTGGCTCAGCATGATAAACCATGATGCACAACCACTGGCTCAGCATGATAAACCATGATGCACAACCACTGGCAAAGCATAACTCACCATGATTCACAACCACTGATTCAGCATAGCAAACCATGATTCACAACCACTGGTTCGGCATAAAACACTATGATTCCCAACCACTGGTCTCAGCATAACACATCATGATTCACAACCACTTTGCTCAGCATAATACATCACGATTCACAACCACTGGTCTTAGCATAGTATACCTTGATTCACAACCACTGGCTCAAAACAACACACCATGATTCACAACCACTGGCTCAAAACAACACACCATGATTCACAACCACTGGCTCAAAACAACACACCATGATTCACAACCACTGGCTCAGAATAACACACCATGATTCACAACCTCTAGCTCAGCATAACTCACCATGAATCAAAACCACTGGCTCAGAATAGCACAACATCATAAACAACCATTGGCTCACAATAATACACCATGATTCACAACCACTGGCTCAGAATAACACATAGTGATTCACAACCACTGGTTCAGCATAACACAACATGATTCACAACCACTTTGCTCAGCATAATACATCACGATTCACAACCACTGGGCTTAGCATAGTATACCATGATTCACAACCACTGGCTCAGAACAACACACCATGAATCACACCCACTGGTTCAGTATAACATCCCATGATTCACAACCACTGGCTCAGCATTACACACCATGATTTACAACCTTTGGCACAGTATGACAATCAATGATTCATAACCACTGGCTCAGTATAACACACAATGAGTCACAACCAATGGCGCAGCTTAACACAACATGATTATCAACCACTGGCTCTGCAAAACTCACCATGATTCACAACAACTGGCTCAGCATAGCACACCATGATTCAAAGCCACTGGCTAATCATAACTCATCATGATTCACGACCACTGGCTCACCATAGCACACCATGATTCACAACCACTGGCTCAGGATAACACACCATGATTCACAACCACTGGCTCAACATAGCACACCATGATACATAACCATTGGCTCAGCATAGCACACCATGATTCACAATCACTGCCTCACAATAGCACACCATGATTAACACCCACTGGCACAGCATAACACACCATGATTCACAACCATTGGTTCAGCATAACACACCATGATTCACAACCACTGGCTCAGCATTGCACACCTTAATTCACACCCCTGCCACAATATAACTCACCATGACTCACAACGACTGGCACAGCATAACAAACAATGATTCATATCCACTGGATCAGTATAACCCACAATTATTCACAAGCATAGTAAAGCATAATTCAAAACCACTGGAACAGTAAAACTCAAAATGATTCACAATCACTTGCTCAGCAATACACATCATGATAAACAACCACTGGCTCAGCATAACACCCCATGATTCACATCCACTGGATCCGCTTAGCACACGATGATTCACAACCACTGGCTCAGCATAACACGCCATAGTTCACAACCTTTGGCACAGCATACCAATCCATGATTAACAACCACTAGCTCAGCATAACTCACCATGACTCACAATCACTGGTTCAGCATAACTCACCATGACTCACAACCACTTGCTCAGCTTTACTCACCATGATTAACAATCACTTGCTCGGCATTACACACCATCATTCACAACCACTGGTTCAGCGTAACTCACCGTCATTCACAACCACTCGATCAGAATATCACACATTGATTCACAGCCACTGGCTCAGCATAACATCCCATGATTCAAAACCAATGGCTCAGCATTACGCACCATGATTCACAACCATTGTCTCAGTATAACTCACCATGATTCATAACCACTGCCTCAGCAGAGCACACAATGATTCACAACCACTGGCTCAGCATAGCACAACATGATTAGCAACCACTGGTTCAGCATAACTCACCATGATTCACAACCTTTGGCACAGCATAGCAATCCATGATTCACAGCCACTGACTCATCATAGCACACCATCATTCACAACCACTGCCTCAGCATTGCACACCATGACTTACAACCACTGGCTCAGTATTACACAACATGATTCATAACCACTGGCTCAGCATAGCTCACCATGATTCACAACCACTTGCTCAGCATCATAAACCATGATTCACAACCACTGGCTCAGCATAAAACACAATGATTCACAACCACTGGCTCAGCATAGCAAAACATGATTCACAACCACTGGTTCGGCATAACACACCATGATTCCCAACCACTGGGATCAGCATACCGATAGCATATCATGATTCACAACCACTTTTCTCAGCATAATGCATCACAATTCACAATCACTGGGCTTAACAGAGCACACCATGATTCCCAACCACTGGGCTCAGCATACCGGTAACGCATCATGATTCACAACCACTTTTCACAGCAACCACTGGCTCAGAACAACACACCATGATTCACAACCACTGGCTCAGAATAACATACTATGATTCACAACCTCTGCCTCAGCATAGCTCCCCATGAATCAAAACCACTGGCTCAGAATAGCACAACATGATTCACAACCATTGGCTCAGAATAATACACCATGATTCACACCCACTGGCTCAGAATAACACATAGTGATTCACAACCACTGGTTCAGCATAACACAACATAATTCACAACCACTGGCACAGCTTAACACACCATGATTCACAACAACTGACTCAGCATAACTAGCTATGATTTACAACCACTGGCTGGCTCAGAATAACACAACATGATTCACAATCACTGGCTCAGAATAATACACCATGATTCACAACCACTGGCTCAGAATAACACATAGTGATTCACAACCACTGGTTCAGCATAACACAACATAATTCACATCCACTGGCACAGCTTAACACACCATGATTCACAACAACTGGCTCAGCATAACTAGCTATGATTTACAACCACTGGCTGGCTCAGAATAACACAACATGATTCACAATCACTGGCTCAGAATAACACACCATGATTCTAAATCACTGGCTCAGCATAACACACCATGATTCACAACCACTGGCTCAGAATAACACACCATAATTCACAACCACTGGCTCAGCATAACTCAACATGATTCAAAACCACAGGCTCAAAATAACACAACATGATTCACAACCAGTGACTCAGAATAATACACCATGATTCACAACCATTAGCTCAGAATAACACATAGTGATTCACAACCACTGGTTCAGCATAACACAACATGATGCACAACCACTGGCTCAGCTTAACACACCATGATTCACAACCACTGGTTCAGCATAACTAGCTATGAATTACAACCACTGGCTGGCTCAGAATAACACATGATTCATAATCACAGGCTCAGCATTACACACCATGATTTACAACCACTGGCTCAGTATATCACACCATGAATCACACCCACTGGTTCAGTATAACATCCCATGATTCACAACCACTGGCTCAGCATTACACACCATGATTTACAACCTTTGGCACAGTATGACAATCAATGATTCATAACCACTGGCTCAGTATAACACACAATGAGTCACAACCAATGGCGCAGCTTAACACAACATGATTATCAACCACTGGCTCTGCAAAACTCACCATGATTCACAACAACTGGCTCAGCATAGCACACCATGATTCAAAGCCACTGGCTAATCATAACTCATCATGATTCACGACCACTGGCTCACCATAGCACACCATGATTCACAACCACTGGCTCAGGATAACACACCATGATTCACAACCACTGGCTCAACATAGCACACCATGATACATAACCATTGGCTCAGCATAGCACACCATGATTCACAATCACTGCCTCACAATAGCACACCATGATTAACACCCACTGGCACAGCATAACACACCATGATTCACAACCATTGGTTCAGCATAACACACCATGATTCACAACCACTGGCTCAGCATTGCACACCTTAATTCACACCCCTGCCACAATATAACTCACCATGACTCACAACGACTGGCACAGCATAACAAACAATGATTCATATCCACTGGATCAGTATAACCCACAATTATTCACAAGCATAGTAAAGCATAATTCAAAACCACTGGAACAGTAAAACTCAAAATGATTCACAATCACTTGCTCAGCAATACACATCATGATAAACAACCACTGGCTCAGCATAACACCCCATGATTCACATCCACTGGATCCGCTTAGCACACGATGATTCACAACCACTGGCTCAGCATAACACGCCATAGTTCACAACCTTTGGCACAGCATACCAATCCATGATTAACAACCACTAGCTCAGCATAACTCACCATGACTCACAATCACTGGTTCAGCATAACTCACCATGACTCACAACCACTTGCTCAGCTTTACTCACCATGATTAACAATCACTTGCTCGGCATTACACACCATCATTCACAACCACTGGTTCAGCGTAACTCACCGTCATTCACAACCACTCGATCAGAATATCACACATTGATTCACAGCCACTGGCTCAGCATAACATCCCATGATTCAAAACCAATGGCTCAGCATTACGCACCATGATTCACAACCATTGTCTCAGTATAACTCACCATGATTCATAACCACTGCCTCAGCAGAGCACACAATGATTCACAACCACTGGCTCAGCATAGCACAACATGATTAGCAACCACTGGTTCAGCATAACTCACCATGATTCACAACCTTTGGCACAGCATAGCAATCCATGATTCACAGCCACTGACTCATCATAGCACACCATCATTCACAACCACTGCCTCAGCATTGCACACCATGACTTACAACCACTGGCTCAGTATAACACAACATGATTCATAACCACTGGCTCAGCATAGCTCACCATGATTCACAACCACTTGCTCAGCATCATAAACCATGATTCACAACCACTGGCTCAGCATAAAACACAATGATTCACAACCACTGGCTCAGCATAGCAAAACATGATTCACAACCACTGGTTCGGCATAACACACCATGATTCCCAACCACTGGGATCAGCATACCGATAGCATATCATGATTCACAACCACTTTTCTCAGCATAATGCATCACAATTCACAATCACTGGGCTTAACAGAGCACACCATGATTCCCAACCACTGGGCTCAGCATACCGGTAACGCATCATGATTCACAACCACTTTTCACAGCAACCACTGGCTCAGAACAACACACCATGATTCACAACCACTGGCTCAGAATAACATACCATGATTCACAACCTCTGCCTCAGCATAGCTCCCCATGAATCAAAACCACTGGCTCAGAATAGCACAACATGATTCACAACCATTGGCTCAGAATAATACACCATGATTCACACCCACTGGCTCAGAATAACACATAGTGATTCACAACCACTGGTTCAGCATAACACAACATAATTCACAACCACTGGCACAGCTTAACACACCATGATTCACAACAACTGACTCAGCATAACTAGCTATGATTTACAACCACTGGCTGGCTCAGAATAACACCACATGATTCACAATCACTGGCTCAGAATAATACACCATGATTCACAACCACTGGCTCAGAATAACACATAGTGATTCACAACCACTGGTTCAGCATAACACAACATAATTCACAACCACTGGCACAGCTTAACACACCATGATTCACAACAACTGACTCAGCATAACTAGCTATGATTTACAACCACTGGCTAGCTCAGAATAACACAACATGATTCACAATCACTGGCTCAGAATAACACACCATGATTCTAAATCACTGGCTCAGCATAACACACCATGATTCACAACCACTGGCTCAGAATAACACACCATAATTCACAACCACTGGCTCAGCATAACTCAACATGATTCAAAACCACAGGCTCAAAATAACACAACATGATTCACAACCAGTGACTCAGAATAATACACCATGATTCACAACCATTAGCTCAGAATAACACATAGTGATTCACAACCACTGGTTCAGCATAACACAACATGATGCACAACCACTGGCTCAGCTTAACACACCATGATTCACAACCACTGGTTCAGCATAACTAGCTATGAATTACAACCACTGGCTGGCTCAGAATAACACATGATTCATAATCACAGGCTCAGAATAACACACCATGATTCACAATCACTGGCGCAGCATAACACACCATGATACACAACCACTGGCTCAGCATAATACACCACGATTCATAGCCACTGGCTCTTCATCACTCACCATGATTCACAACCCCTGACTCGGCATGGCACACCATGATTCACAACCACTGGCTCAGCATAACACACCATGATACATAACCACTGCCTCAGCATAGCACAACACGATTCACAATCACTGGCTCACCATACCACACCATGATTCACAACCACTGACTCAGTATAACACGCAATAATTCACAACCTTTGCCACAGCATAACAATCCATGATTAACAACCACTGGCTCAGATTTACACACCATGAATAACAACCACTGGCTCAGCATAACTCACCATGACTCACAACCACTGGTTCAGCATACCACACCATGATTCACAACCACTGGCTGACCATAACTCACCATGATTCACAATCACTGGCTCAACATTACACACCATGATTCACATCCACTGGCTCAGCATAGCACATCATGATTCACAACCACTGGCTCAGTATAACACACAATGATTCACAACCACTGGTTCAGCATAACACAACTTGATTAGCAAACACTGACTCAGGATCACTCACCATGATTCACAACCACTGACTCAGCTTAGCACACCATGATTCAAAACCACTGGCTCAGAATAACTCACCATGATTCACAACCTTTGGCAGAGCATGACAATCCATGATTCACAGCCACTGGCTCATCATAACATACCATGATTCACAGCCTCTGCCTCAGCATTACACACCATGACTCAAAGCCACTGGCTTAGCATAACACACCATGATTCATAACCACTGTCTTAGCATAGCTCACCAAGATTCACAACCACTGGCTCAGCATGATAAACCATGATGCACAACCACTGGCTCAGCATGATAAACCATGATGCACAACCACTGGCAAAGCATAACTCACCATGATTCACAACCACTGATTCAGCATAGCAAACCATGATTCACAACCACTGGTTCGGCATAAAACACTATGATTCCCAACCACTGGTCTCAGCATAACACATCATGATTCACAACCACTTTGCTCAGCATAATACATCACGATTCACAACCACTGGTCTTAGCATAGTATACCTTGATTCACAACCACTGGCTCAAAACAACACACCATGATTCACAACCACTGGCTCAAAACAACACACCATGATTCACAACCACTGGCTCAAAACAACACACCATGATTCACAACCACTGGCTCAGAATAACACACCATGATTCACAACCTCTAGCTCAGCATAACTCACCATGAATCAAAACCACTGGCTCAGAATAGCACAACATCATAAACAACCATTGGCTCACAATAATACACCATGATTCACAACCACTGGCTCAGAATAACACATAGTGATTCACAACCACTGGTTCAGCATAACACAACATGATTCACAACCACTTTGCTCAGCATAATACATCACGATTCACAACCACTGGGCTTAGCATAGTATACCATGATTCACAACCACTGGCTCAGAACAACACACCATGATTCACAACCACTGGCTCAGAATAACATACCATGATTCACAACCTCTGCCTCAGCATAGCTCCCCATGAATCAAAACCACTGGCACAGAATAGCACATGATTCACAACCATTGGCTCAGAATAATACACCATGATTCACACCCACTGGCTCAGAATAACACATAGTGATTCACAACCACTGGTTCAGCATAACACAACATAATTCACAACCACTGGCACAGCTTAACACATAATGATTCACAACAACTGACTCAGCATAACTAGCTATGATTTACAACCACTGGCTGGCTCAGAATAAAACAACATGATTCACAATCACTGGCTCAGAATAATACACCATGATTCACAACCACTGGCTCTGAATAACAGATAGTGATTCACAACCACTGGTTCAGCATAACACAACATATTTCACAACCACTGGCACAGCTTAACACACCATGATTCACAACAACTGGCTCAGCATAACTAGCTATGATTTACAACCACTGGCTGGCTCAGAATAACACAACATGATTCACAATCACTGGCTCAGAATAACACACCATGATTCTTAATCACTGGCTCAGCATAACACACCATGATTCAAAACCACAGGCTCAAAATAACACAACATGATTCACAACCAGTGGCTCAGAATAATTCACCATGATTCACAACCATTAGCTCAGAATAACACATAGTGATTCACAACCACTGGTTCAGCATAACACAACATGATGCACAACCACTGGCTCAGCGTAACACACCATGATTCACAACCACTGGTTCAGCATAACTAGCTATGAATTACAACCACTGGCTGGCTCAGAATAACACATGATTCATAATCACGGGCTCAGAATAACACACCATGACTTACAACCACTGGCTCAGTATAACACAAAATGATTCATAACCACTGGCTCAGCATAGCTCACCATGATTCACAACCACTTGCTCAGCATCATAAACCATGATTCACAACCACTGGCTCAGCATAAAAAACAATGATTCACAACCACTGGCTCAGCATAGCAAAACATGATTCACAACCACTGGTTCGGCATAACACACCATGATTCCCAACCACTGGGATCAGCATACCGGTAGCATATCATGATTCACAACCACTTTTCTCAGCATAATGCATCACAATTCACAATCACTGGGCTTAACAGAGCACACCATGATTCCCACCCACTGGGCTCAGCATACCGGTAACGCATCATGATTCACAACTACTTTTCACAGCATAATGCACCATGATTCACTTGCTCAGAATAACACAACATGATTCACAATCACTGCCTCAGCTTAACACACCATGATTCACAACCACTGGATCAGCATAACTAGCTATGATTTACAACCACTGGCTGGCTCAGAATAAAACAACATGATTCACAATCACTGGCTCAAAATAACACACCATGATGCACAACCACTGGTTCAGCATAACACACCACGATTCACAACCACTGGCTCAGCATAGCACACTATGATTCACAACCACTGGTTCGGAATAACACACCATGATTCACAACCACTGGCTCAGAATAACACATAGTGATTCACAACCACTGGTTCAGCATAACACAACATGATTCACAACCACTTTGCTCAGCATAATACATCACGATTCACAACCACTGGGCTTAGCATAGTATACCATGATTCACAACCACTGGCTCAGAACAACACACCATGATTCACAACCACTGGCTCAGAATAACATACCATGATTCACAACCTCTGCCTCAGCATAGCTCCCCATGAATCAAAACCACTGGCTCAGAATAGCACAACATGATTCACAACCATTGGCTCAGAATAATACACCATGATTCACACCCACTGGCTCAGAATAACACATAGTGATTCACAACCACTGGTTCAGCATAACACAACATAATTCACAACCACTGGCACAGCTTAACACATCATGATTCACAACAACTGACTCAGCATAACTAGCTATGATTTACAACCACTGGCTGGCTCAGAATAACACAACATGATTCACAATCACTGGCTCAGAATAATACACCATGATTCACAACCACTGGCTCAGAATAACACATAGTGATTCACAACCACTGGTTCAGCATAACACAACATAATTCACAACCACTGGCACAGCTTAACACACCATGATTCACAACAACTGGCTCAGCATAACTAGCTATGATTTACAACCACTGGCTGGCTCAGAATAACACAACATGATTCACAGTCACTGGCTCAGAATAACACACCATGATTCTTAATCACTGGCTCAGAATAACACACCATGATTCAAAACCACAGGCTCAAAATAACACAACATGATTCACAACCAGTGGCTCAGAATAATACACCATGATTCACAACCATTAGCTCAGAATAACACATAGTGATTCACAACCACTGGTTCAGCATAACACAACATGATGCACAACCACTGGCTCAGCGTAACACACCATGATTCACAACCACTGGTTCAGCATAACTAGCTATGAATTACAACCACTGGCTAGCTCAGAATAACACATGATTCATAATCACAGGCTCAGAATAACACACCATGACTTACAACCACTGGCTCAGTATAACACAACATGATTCATAACCACTGGCTCAGCATAGCTCACCATGATTCACAACCACTTGCTCAGCATCATAAACCATGATTCACAACCACTGGCTCAGCATAAAAAACAATGATTGACAACCACTGGCTCAGCATAGCAAAACATGATTCACAACCACTGGTTCGGCATAACACACCATGATTCCCAACCACTGGGATCAGCATACCGGTAGCATATCATGATTCACAACCACTTTTCTCAGCATAATGCATCACAATTCACAATCACTGGGCTTAACAGAGCACACCATGATTCCCACCCACTGGGCTCAGCATACCGGTAACGCATCATGACTCACAACCACTTTTCACAGCATAATGCACCATGATTCACTTGCTCAGAATAACACAACATGATTCACAATCACTGCCTCAGCTTAACACACCATGATTCACAACCACTGGATCAGCATAACTAGCTATGATTTACAACCACTGGCTGGCTCAGAATAACACAACATGATTCACAATCACTGGCTCAAAATAACACTCCATGATGCACAACCACTGGTTCAGCATAACACACCACGATTCACAACCACTGGCTCAGCATAACACACTATGATTCACAACCACTGGTTCGGAATAACACACCATGATTCACAACCACTGGCTCAGCATAACACACCATGATGCATGACCACTGGCTCAGCATAACACATCATGATTCACAATCACTGGCTCAGCATAACACATCGTGATTTACAACCACTGGCTCATCATAGCACACCTTGATTCACAACCACTAGCTCATCATAACTCACTATGATTCACAAATACTGGCTCAAAATAACAAATCATAGCGCACAACCAATGATTCAGCATAACACACCATGATTCCCACCCACTGGCCCATCATAGCACACCATGATTCACAACCCCTGGCTCAGCATAGCTCATCATGATTCACAACCACTGGTACACCATGATTCACAACCCCTGGCTCAGCATAGCTCATCATGATTCACAACCACTGGTTCAGCATAACACGTCATGATTCACAGCCACTAGCTGAACATGACACACCATGATTCACAACGACTGGCTCAGCATAAAACACGATGATTCACAACCACTGATTCAGCATAACACACCATGATACACAACCACTGACTCATCATAACACACCACGATTCACAACTGGCTCATCATAGCTCAATATGAATCACAACTACTGGCTCAGCATAACACACCATGATTCACAACCACTGGCCCAGAATAACACACCATGATTCACAACCACTGGCTCAGCATAAAAAACAATGATTCACAACAACTGACTCAGCATAGCAAAACATGATTCACAACCACTGGTTCGGCATAACACACCATGATTCCCAACCACTGGGCTCAGCATAACGGTAGAACATCATGATTCACAACCACTTTTCTCGGCATAATACATCGCAATTCACAATCACTGGGCTTAACAGAGCATACCATGATTCCCAACCACTGGGCTCAGCATACCGGTGGCGCATCATGATTCACAACCACTTTTCACAGCATAATTCACCATGATTCACAACCACTTGCTCAGAATAACACAACATGATTCACAATCACTGCCTCAGCTTAACACACCATGATTCACAACCACTGGATTAGCATAACTAGCTATGATTTACAACCACTGGCTGGCTCAGAATAACACAACATGATTCACAATCACTGGCTCAGAATAACACACCATGATCCACAACCACTGGCTCAACATAAAACACCACGATTCACAACCACTGGCTCAGCATAACACAACATGATTCACAACCACTGGTTCGGAATAACACACCATGATTCACAACCACTGGCTCAGCATAACACACCATGATGCATGACCACTGGCTCAGCATAACACACCATGATTCACAATCACTGGCTCAGCATAACACACCGTGATTTATAACCACTGGCTCATCATAGCACACCATGATTCACAACCACTGGCTCATCATAACTCACTATGATTCACAAATACTGGCTCAAGATAACAAACCATAGCTCACAACCAATGACTCAGCATAACACACCATGATTCCCCCCCACTGGCCCATCATAGCACACCATGATCCACAACCCCTGCCTCAGCATAGCCCACCATGATTCACAACCACTGGCTCAGCGTAACACGCCATGATTCACAGCCACTAGCTCAATATGACACACCATGATTCACAACGACTGGCTCAGCATAAAACACGATGATTCACAACCACTGGTTCAGCATAACACACCATGATACCTAACAACTGAACTCATTATAACACACCACGATTCACAACAACTGGCTCATCATGGCTCACAATGAATCACAACTACTGGCTCAGCATAACACACCATCATTCACAACCACTGGCTCAGCATAGCACACCATGATACATAACCACTGGCTCAGCATAACACACCATGATTCACAATCACTGGCCCAGCATAACACACTATGATTCACAACCACAGGCTCCGCATAACACACCATGATTCACAACTACTGGCTCATCATAACACACCATAATTCACAACCTCTGGCTCAGCATTACTCACCATGACTCACAGCCACTGGCTCAGCATAGCACACCATGATTCATAACTACTGGCTCACAATAGCTCACCATGATTCACAATCACTGGCTCAACATGATAAACCATGATTCACAACCACTGGCTCAACATAATAAACCATGATTCACAACCACTGGCTCAGCATAACAAACCATGATTCATAACACTGGTTCGGCATAACACACCATGATTCACAACCACTGGGCTCAGCATATCACATCTTGATTCACAACCACTTAGCTCAGCATAATACATAGCGATTCACAACCACTGGGCTTAGCATAGCACACCATGATTAACAACCACTGGCTCAGAATAACACACCATGATTCACAACCACTGGTTCAGAATAACACACCATTATTCATAACGACTGGCTCAGCATACCACACCACGATTCACAACCATTGGCTCAGCAAAACTAGCTATCATTTACAACCACTGGCTGGCTCACAATAACACAGCATGATTCAAAATCATTGGCTCAGCATAACACACCACGATTCAAAACCACTGGCTCATCATAACACACCATAATTCACAACCTCTGGCTCAGCATTACTCACCATGACTCACAGCCACTGGCTCAGCATAGCACACCATGATTCATAACTACTGGCTCACAATAGCTCACCATGATTCACAATCACTGGCTCAACATGATAAACCATGATTCACAACCACTGGCTCAACATAATAAACCATGATTCACAGCCACTGGCTCAGCATAACAAACCATGATTCATAACACTGGTTCGGCATAACACACCATGATTCACAACCACTGGGCTCAGCATATCACATCTTGATTCACAACCACTTAGCTCAGCATAATACATAGCGATTCACAACCACTGGGCTTAGCATAGCACACCATGATTAACAACCACTGGCTCAGAATAACACACCATGATTCACAACCACTGGTTCAGAATAACACACCATTATTCATAACGACTGGCTCAGCATACCACACCACGATTCACAACCATTGGCTCAGCAAAACTAGCTATCATTTACAACCACTGGCTGGCTCACAATAACACAGCATGATTCAAAATCATTGGCTCAGCATAACACACCACGATTCAAAACCACTGGCTCATCATAACTCACCATGATTCACGACCACTGGCTCACCATAGCACACCATGATTCACAACCACTGACTCAGTATAACACACAATGATTCACAACCACTGGCTCAACATAGCACACCATGATACATAACCATTGGCTCAGCATATCACACCATGATTCACAATCACTGCCTCACAATAGCACACCATGATTAACACCCACTGGCTCATTATAGCTCACCATGATTTACAGCCACTGCCACAACATAACACATCATGATTCACAACCACTGCTTCAGCATAACACACCATGATTCACAACCACAGGCTCAGCATTACACACCATAATTCGCACCCCTGGCACAATATTTAGTGAAATGCTATAATCTATATACAGAAACGTGAAATTAAAGGACCTGACTAGCTGTTTTCGTTTCTCTTGAGAAGTTATTTCATGCAAATAAATGAAGAAATATATATGAAGAGGGGTACAGCTGGTACCCTTAGGAGTGTCGACTGTCTATTATAACACGCATTCATCAAGCATAGCAAATACGCTGTCGATCAAACACTCGAATATTTTGATGTGAGCTTCACATAGCTTTTTGCATGAAACAATGTTTTCCCTTGTTGCTACAAGATATGTCTATCTATGTTGGTCATTTTGTTTTATGAAATAAAGTTGGACCGATTCTTTAATCCGTTTGTTAGTTTCGAGAGGGTTGGTTTCTAAAAGACTAGAGAAGTCAACTGCTTTAATGCTATTGTATGAGAAGTCATGGGTGTGCTCGGGTACTCGGCAATGGTAATCAGTTTCGGCACCACTAGAAGAAATGAGGACAGAACATATCCGAAGACATGTGTGACACTGATATTACTTAACCAGTCATGATGGCGACCATAAAGCGTTCAAATTGATGACATACACAAAACAACTAGTAATAAGTGGTTCAGTAGCCACTTTGTTAGCAACAACCGTCTATCACGGAAACCCTGATAGGATCCATAAGCCCCGGAATACCGTATCAGCTTAGTAATTGTATTCCAAATGCAGATGCAGCAGGAATGTTGCTACATATAAATGCAAAGTTCCAATGGGAAAATTTAAATCAGCTGTTTTGTCGTAAAGTTTTGTTCTTAACCGATTTTTTTGTTTATGCTTTTTAAAACGTTCAATAACCACTATAAACAGAGTATCCAAAAACCACCAATGTCAATAGAACATCCAATAACCATCATGGCCTATAGAACATTCAATAACCAACATGCCAACATGATTAATAAGAACATCCATTTACCATCGAGGGCAACAGAACATCCAATATACAACAAACCAATTTGGTCAATAGGACATCGCATACCCATACTGGCCAATGCGTCGTGATCGTAAGGTAGTTTGATTTACAACTACCTGTGCAATCAGTGCGTATCACCACTAAAGTTGTGAGATGGAACCCCGTTCATGGCGAGGTGTTCTCTATGCAACATTATGTAATAAAATTTGTCAGTGACTTGCGACAGGTCGGTGGTTTTCTCCGGGTACTCCAGTTTCCCCCACCAATCAAACTGACCGCCACGATATAACTGAAATATTGTTGAATGTGTCGTTAAACACCATAAACCAAACCATGGCAAATACAACATCCTATGACCATTATAATTCTAAAAGAACATTAGATCAAGGCCGTTCTTCACAATATCAATACAACTACTTCAATAGATTAGAAATGTAACACACATATATGAATAAGATAGACAACAGACGGTTAAAGATTTGGAGTGTAGTATACAACCAACCAATGTATGCTAAAGTTTAAGATGTTATTAAAGGGCTCGCATTTCTATTATCACTCAAATACATTATTCGATACGGGGGGTGATTGGAAGTACTAGAACCAGACAAAAATGACCGACATACTACATATTGGTGGCAAGCAAAGGAAAACTGTATAACTGTACCTACTACATAGTACAACATTGAAAATACATCGTACTCTTAATTCTTCCCACTTGCATATATGTCGATATAGATTTGCCCCTATCCCAATTTCCCAGAGCGTGGAGGGTACAACTTCCATTATCCCCATGCATATGTTCAGACGCTATTTTTGTTGTTTTCAGCTATTAATGATTGAACTTAACAATGATAAATAAAAGCAATCGATCAGACAGAAATGACAAAATCAAATATTTCATCTCTATTTATGATTATTGTCAAGATGTTGCTCCGTGCGACTTTCAAAAACAGGTCAACATATGCCCTTGATTTGTGTCTATCGTAGTCACGTATTTTTTCAATTGATTTTTCTGTGTCATACAACAACGCCCTTATCTTAAACAAATAATGCAGTATTGCCAGGTGATTCATATATTATCCAATCGTATCGATCCAGGAAGTAAACATTATAACTAGCCTTCTACAGATATGCCGAACTACTTTGAAAATAAGAGGAAAATGCACATGCCGAACTTGTATTCATTTTTCCCGCCCATAATCTGACATTGACAAAATGGTCTCCAAGGACCGATTTCAGAAGAAAAATAACACGCACATATAAATCTGTGGTCATTTTTCATTCTATTATAATGTTTAAGTCGGTCCTCTCTTTTGCATTTCAAGCAGAAAAGGACTATTTATACAAGGAAGGCCAATTCTTAATATTTCTGCCGAACTCGTTGCTTCCTTCATTCGCTTTGAGATGGATACCGGATATAAATAGTTGACCCACTTGATTTAGTTTATGATATATTTATAACGTTTTATCTTGAATTACAACAGGTGCATACATATCATACACGAAATCATTATATAATCTGACAAAACCAGAGGCTGACATGATATCTGTAACAGTTCATTTTTTTACAAATTCAAGCTTCACGTTTTGTTTACAAAATCTGTCTAGACCACCACTCTAAAGGACTAAACAAATTATAATTCAAATCCCAATTTGTCTCATAAAAGAATAATAAACAAGATAAAAATTATAGGATTATGGTCATGGCGTTTAACGCCACTTTCAACAATATTTCAGTTATGTCGCGGCGGTCAGTTTTATTTTTGGTGCCAAGAGTGCCAGGAGAAAACCACCGACCTCCCGCAAGCGAGTGAGTAAATAAATAATTTAGTGCCAAGTGAGCAATTTTACACATTTATTATGGCGAGAACAAGTTGCTTATCATGAGAAGATAATGATGAATATGATCACCCTTGTTGAACACCCTGACAAAGGTAAACATTGAATACTGTTTTCTTTGGTACTATAATATTTATATTGATGGCTTTAAGTAGGATGTTTTCATAGTATTTAGACATTGTTATCTACTTCTCACTAGAATGATGGGTGGACGTGAATATTCACAAGTTTACACAAGTATTTTATTATCATTTAAATATGGTATCATGGTATAACTTTGTATTGTAAATTTGTCCTTTAAAATGTTTATTTATGATAACATATTGACCTCATAATAGTGTCGTTTTGTAGTTGATCAAAGTACATTGTACCTAACTTCCTGATGGAAATTTTTACACTTAATATGCAAATTATTTCTTTTTAGCAAGATATTTATAGATTTCAAAAACTTTATTTAAAGATTTAAAAATCTATGCAATACAGAAGGTGTCATGAGTATTACAACCAAGTATGTGTGTTAACTTCCCCTTAATAGACTCTATTCATCACACACAAGTATTTGAATCCTTATAGAAATGCATTGTGCAAACATTTCAATGATCAAAGAGGAAGAAATAAAAATGGAAATTTTCATTTAACTTTCATAAACATTTATCTGTAAAAATCTAGGTTTCTTTAGAAAATAAACTGGTTAAAATTGAGGGGATATTTATGCATCATCATGTAAATCCAGATGAATTTCTGACGAGCATGATAAGTATTATCAGTAAAATTGTTGTTCAGATTAAAAAAAAAAAATTAATGTAGACTGATGAAATGAAATTAATTATCACCACCAACCCCAACAAAAGAGCTCTTCTGGTCTAAAATTGACAGTAAAAACCTAACTTAAGTTAATCCAGCTTTATCAGTATTGTCCAGTCTATCATGATGAGAAAGTATATTATAGTAAAATCTTGGAAGCTTAAACAGAAACGGCTGATGATCAACATGGCATATAATTGGTATATTGATGGTATATTAGAACAAATTAGGAAAAACTGCAACATAAAATGATATAAGATACACACAACTCTCAAACAAACCAATGAAAACTGGAATTTCAGTATTTCTAGGGAATATTTCAAAATAAAATGCTACTTTAGATTCTTACAGAAAACCTTCGTGGTGAATGAACAGTGATGCCAATCTTAATCAATGTAGTTGTCTTTATATTAAACATTATAGCAACTTGTAAATAGCAAACAAACCATGTCACTTCTGTCTGGTCATTTCAGGATATGCTTTCATGGGTTAAACACCAGTTTCAACAATTCTTCATCTATATCTTAGACTCTTAGTCACTGTTTTATTCGTGGATACAACGGGAGAAAGATGATCTTCTACAAATCACTGAAAAACTTCATCACAACGTTGTAAACCTGGCTATATGTGAGGCTAAATCTCGCCAACTTTAGTGGTGATGTGTACTGACTACAAAAGAAGTAGTAGTTCTAACTACCATGTAATCACTTCCACCGCAACCCCCTTGCCGTTTGTTTTGATTTTCAAAAAATAGACAAATATCTAGAGGATTTTTTTATGAAATGAGAGACTCTGGTAAGCTACCTCTCCACTCTAATTATCATAGGACAATATGGTAACAGGAGAATATAGATTATTAAGGCTAAAATAATTAAAGCTTCTGTTATATAAAATAGATCAAAATATCATTGTGACATTATTAACAAATAAAAATCTAAAACTGTTGGTAATAATGATCAATATTTGTCTGTTCCTATGGTAACAGCTGTCACGTACCTGGTGAAATTTGAGAAAGGACAAAACATAAATGCTTCATTGATTTTAGTTTGAATGAGATAAAATACATGAACAACATCAGCTATTGATATTTTATTGATACCAGATGTATTTCATTTGATGCAGTATAATATCAATAACTATTGCTATTATAGAAAACTACAACATTAAAATAAATATATATAATAATATTAATAAAAATGACTCAAGGGGAAAACCATCAACTCCCATCTTATATGACATCAGATTTAACGTCCGGTTTCATGTAGACTTTATAAGGTACCAGGAGAGAACTTTTACTTTTGGCTGGGTAAATAGGGTGGTCTTTCAATAATCAATTGTCATTTGAGGAAAACTGCCCATATCCATCCCTTGTCTGCAATTACACATTGAAGACATTTGACAAATGATCAATGGGAGATAACTCCCAAAATTTTATAGAAACAAAAATGTCGGGAGGTATATCTGAAGTAATGTCAACCACAGCGCTTGAATTTCAATGATTTAATATACTATATTTTGTTACTCTTTTTTTATTTAAATCATTGAAATTCAAGCGACTGTGACTCAACAATCAACCAGCGCGAAAAAGCCAAAATTAAATATGCAAAGAACTTTGTGGAGGAAAGTAAAGATAAAAACAAACGAATGGACCCGTTTGAAGATACCACAGGGAATAATGTCGGTACATCATCATCATCAAAATTGAGCTTAGATTTGCCACACATACTGAGGAAAGAAGAATAAAGTAGGTCACGAAAAACTCAAAATCTTTCAAAAGTAATATGTTCCACATGGAATATAAACTGATGAGCAATTTAGTAAGCACTGAATGCCAAACAGTTTATATTAATATTTGAAAGCAAAAACATTTGATCCACAGTCATAATCTTCTATTGCCATTCACAACCACTGGTTCATTAGATTGTTATCACAATTCACACATCTATGCACTTGAATGTCTTTAAATACAAATCGAACTTGCCCTAAAAGGCACCTCTATATAACAAATCACTGTTTATAAAGGACAGCTTCGTTCTTCCAAATAATGAATAGCTCATATAATTTTAACCTGGATCACACACATGATTCACAACCTTTGGCACAGCATAACACTCCATGATTAACAACCACTGGCTCATTATAACTCACCATGATTAACAACCACTGGCTCAGCATTACACATCATGATTCACACCCACTGGCACAGCATAGCACACCATAATTTACAACCACTGGATCCGTATGACACACCATCATTAACAACCACTGGCTCAGCATAGCACACCATTATTCACAACCACTGGCTCAGCATCACACACCATGACCCACAATCACTGGCTCAGCATTGCACACCATGATTCACAACCACTGGTCCAGGATTAAACACCATGATTCACAACCACTGGTCCAGCATAACACACCATAACTCACAACCACTGGCTCATATCATTCATAACCTATGGCTCGGCATAACACACCATAACTCAAACACAATCGGTTCAGTATAACACAACATGATTCACAACTGTTCGGTTCAACATAGCACACATGATTCACAACCACTGGCTCAGCATAGCACACCATGATTCACAACAACTGGCTCAGCATTACACACCATGATTCACAACCACTCGGATCAGTATAGCACAGCATGATTCACAACCACTGGCTCAGCATAACACATCATGATTAACACCCCTGGCGCAGTATAACTCACCATGATTCACAAGCATAGCACAGCATAATTCACAAACATTGGCTCAGCATATCACACCATCATTCACAACCACTGGCACAATAAAACTCACCATGATTCACAATCACTTGCTCAGCAATACACACCATGATTAACAACCACTGGCTCAGTAAAACACACCATTATTAACAACCATTAGCTCAGCATAGCACACCATAATTCCCACCCACCGGCTCAACATTACACACCATGACTCACAACCACTGGCTCAGTATAACTCAATATGATTCACAACCACTGGCTCAGCATAGCTCACCATGACTCACAACCACTTGCTCAGCATTACACACCATGATTCATAATCACTTTCTCAGCATTAAACACCATTATTCACAACCACTGGTTCAGCATAGCTCACCATAATTCACAACCACTGGCTCAGTATATCACACCATGATTCACAACTACTGGCTCAGCATAACATCCCATCATTCAAAAACCACTGGCTCAGCATTACACACAATGATTCACAACCACTGGATCAGTATAACACACCATGACTCACACTCACTGGTTCGACATAGCTCACCAAGCCTCACAACCACTTGCACAGCATTACACACCATGACTCACAACCACTGGCTCAGCATAACACACCATGATTCACAACCACTGGCACAGCATTACACACCATGACTCACTGGCTTAGCATATCTCACCATGACTCGCAACCACTTGCTCAGCGTTACACACCATGATTCACAATCACTTTCTCAGCATTACACACCATGATTCACAACCACTGGCTCAGCATAGCTCACCATGACTCACAACCACTTGCTCAGCATTACACACCATGCCTCACAACCACTGGCTCAGTATAACACACTATGATTCACAACCACTGGCTCAACATTACACACCATGACTCACAAAGACTGGCTCAGCATACCATTCCATGATTCACACCCACTGGCACAGCATTACACACCATGACTCACACTCACTGGCTCAGCATAGCTCACCATGACTCGCAACCACTTGCTCAGCATTACTCACCATGATTCACAATCACTTTCTCAGCATTACACACCATGATTCGCAACCACTGATTCAGCATGATTCACCATAATTCACAACCACTGGTTCAGTATATCACACCATGATTCACAACCACTGGCTCGGTATAACATCCCATGATTCACAACAACTGGCTCATCATTACACACCATGATTCACAACCACTGGATCAGTATAACACACCATGATTAACAACCACTGGCTCAGTAAAACACACCATAATTAACACCCATTAGCTCAGCATAGCACACCATAATTCCCACCCACCGGCTCAATATTACACACCATGACTCACAACCACTGGCTCAGCATAACTCACCATGATTCACAACCACTGGCACAGCATTACACACCATCACTCACAACCACTTACTCAGCATTACACACCATGATTCACAATCACTTTCTCAGCATTACACACCATGATTCACAACCACTGGCTCAGCATAGCTCACCATGACTCACAACTACTTGCTCAGCATTACACACCATGATTCATAATCACTTTCTCAGCATTAAACACCATTATTCACAACCACTGTTTCAGCATAGCTCACCATAATTTACAACCACAGGCTCAGTATATCACACCATGATTCACAACTACTGGCTCAGCATAACATCCCATCATTCAAAAACCACTGGCTCAGCATTACACACCATGATTCACAACCACTGGATCAGTATAACACACCATGACTCACACTCACTGGTTCGACATAGCTCACCAAGACTCACAACCACTTGCACAGCATTACACACCATGACTCACAACCACTGGCTCAGCATAACACACCGTGATTCACAACCACTGGCACAGCATTACACACCATGACTCACACTCACTGGCTTAGCATATCTCACCATGACTCACAACCACTTGCTCAGCGTTACACACCATGATTCACAATCACTTTCTCAGCATTACACACGATGATTCACAACCACTGGCTTGGTATAACATCCCATGATTCACAACCACTGCCTCAGTATAACACACAATGATTCACAACCACTGGTTCAGCATAACACATGATTAGCAACCACTGGCTCAGCATAACTCACCATGATTCTCAACCACTGGCTCAGCATAGCACACCATGATTCACAACCACTGGCTCAACATAACTCACCATGATTCACAACCTTTGGCACAGCATGACAATTAATGATTCACAGCCAATGGCTCATCATAGCACACCATGATTCACAACCTCTGGCTCAGCATTACACACCATGACGCACAACCACTGGCTCAGCACAACACACCATGATTCACAACCACTGGCTCAGCATGATAAACCATGATTCACAACCAATGGTTCAGCATTATTAACCATTATTCACAACCACTGGCTCAGCATAACAAACCATGCTTCACAACAACTGGTTCGGCATAACACACCATGATTCCCAATCACTGGGCTCAGCATAGCACATCATGATTCACAACCACTTTCCTCAGCATAATACATCACGATTCACAACCACTGGGCTTAGCCCAGCACACCATGATTCTCAACCACTGGATCAGAATAACACACCATGATTCACAACCACTGGCTCTGTATAACACAACATGATTCACAACCACTGGCTCAGTATACCTTGCCATAATTCACAACCTTTGGCACAGCACAACAATCCATGATTAACAACCACTGGCTCAGAATTACACACCATAATTAACAACCATTGACTCAGCATAGCACACCATAATTCCCACCCAGTGCCTCAACATTACACACCATGACTCACAACCACTGGCTCAGCATTACACACCATGATTCACAATCACTTTCTCAGCATTACACACCATGATTCACAACCACTGGCTCAGCATAACACATCATGATTAACACCCCTGGCGCAGTATAACTCACCATGATTCACAAGCATAGCACAGCATAATTCACAAACATTGGCTCAGCATAGCACACCATAATTCACAACCACTGGCACAATAAAACTCACCATGATTCACAATCACTTCCTCAGCATTACACACCATGATTAACAACCACTGGCTCAGTAAAACACACCATGATTCACAATCACTGGCTCTCTATAACACACCATGATTCACAACCAATGGCTCAGTATAACTTGCCATAATTCACAACCTTTGGCACAGCACAACAATCCTTGATTAACAACCACTGGCTCAGAATTAAACACCATAATTAACAACCATTAGCTGAGCATAGCACACCATAATTCCCACCCACAAGCTCAACATTATACACCATGACTCACAATCACTGGCTCAGCATAGCTCACCATGACTCGCAACCACTTGCTCTATATTACACACCATGATTCATAATCACTTTCTCAGCATTACACACCATAATTCACAACCACTGGCTCAGTATATCACACCATGATTCACAACCACTGGCTCAGAATAACATCCCATGATTCACAACCACTGGCTCAGCATTACACACCATGATTCACAACCACTGGATCAGTATAGCACACCATGACTCACACTCACTGGCTCAGCATAGCTCACCATTACTCACAACCACTTGCTCAACATTACACACCATGACTCACAATCACTGGCTCAGCAGAGCTCATCATGACTCACAACCACTTGCTCAGCATTACAAACCATGACTCACAACCACTGGCTCAGCATAACATATCATGATTCACAACCACTGGCACAGCATTACACACCATGACTCACACTCACTGGCTCAGCATAGCTCACCATGATTCACAACCACTTGCTCAACATTACACACCATGATTCACAACCACTGGCTCAGCATTACACACCATGATTCACAACCACTGGTACAGCATTACACACCATGACTCACACTCACTGGCTCAGCATAGCTCACCATGACTCACAACCACTTGTTCAGCATTACACAACATGATTCACAATCACTTTCTCAGCATTACACGCCATGATTCACAACCACTGATTCAGCATGATTAACCATAATTCACAACCACTGGCTCAGTATATCACACCATGATTCACAACCACTGGCTCAGTATAACATCCCATAACTCACAACCACTGGCCCAGCATTACACACCATGACTCATACTCACTGGCTCAGCATTACACACCATGATTCACAACCACTGGCACAGCATTACAAACCATGACTCACACTCACTGGCTCAGCATAGCTCACCATGACTCACATTCACTGGCTCAGCATAGCTCACCATGACTCACAACCACTGACTCAACATTACACACCGTGACTCACAACCACTGGCTCAGCATAACATACCATGATTCACAACCATTGGCACAGCATTACACACCATGACTCACACTCACTGGCTCAGCATAGCTCACCATGACTCAACCACTTACTCAGCATTACACACCATTATTCACAATCACTTTCTCAGCATTACACACCATGATTCACAACCACTGGTTCGGCATAGCTCACCATAATTCACAACCACTGGCTCAGTATATCACACCATGATGCACAACCACTGGCTCAGCATACCATCCCATGATTCACAACCACTGGCTCAGCATTACACACCATGATTCACAACCACTGGATCAGTAAAGCACACCATGACTCACACTCACTGGTTCAGAATAGCTCACCATGACTCAAAACCACTTGCTCAACATTAAACACCATGACTCACAATCACTGGCTCAGCATAGCTCACCATGACTCACAACCACTTGCTCAGCATTACACACCATGACTCACAACCACTGGCTCAGCATAACTCACCATGATTCACAACCACTGGCACAGCATTACACACCATGATTCACAACCACTGGCTCAGCATAGCTCACCATGACTCACAACCACTTGCTCAACATTGCACACCATGACTCACAACCACTGGCTCAGCATAACACACCATGATTCACAACCACTGCCACAGCATTACACACCATGACTCACACTCACTGGCTCAGCATAGCTCACCATGACTCACAACCATTTGTTCAGCATTACACACCATGATTCACAATCACTTTCTCAGCAGTACACACCATGATTCACAACCACTGATTCAACATGATTCACCATAATTCACAACCACTGGTTCAGTATATCACACCATGATTCACAACCACTGGCTCAGTATAACATCCCATGATTCACAACCACTGGCTCAGCATTACACACCATGACTCACACTCACTGGCTCAGCATAGCTCACCATGACTCACAACCACTTGCTCAGCATTACACACCATAATTCACAATTACTTTCTCAGCATTACACACCATGACTCACAACCACTGGCTCAGCATAACATACCATGATTCACAACCACTGGAACAGCATTACACACCATGATTCACACTCACTGGTTCAGCATAGCTCACCATGACTCACAACCACTTGCTCAGCATTACACACCATGATTCACAATCACTTTCTCAGCATTACACACCATGATTCACAACCACTGGATCAGTATAACACACCATGATTCACAACCATTGCCTCAGTATAACACACAATGATTCACAACCACTGGCTCAGCATAACACATGATTAGCAACCACTGGCTCAGCATAACTCACCATGATTCTCAACCACTGGCTCAACATAACTCACCATGATTCACAACCTTTGGAACAGCATGACAATCCATGATTCACAGCCACTGGCTCATCATAGCACACCATGATTCACAACCTCAGGCTCAGCATTACACGCCATGACTCACAACCACTGGCTCAGCATAACACACCATGATTCACAACTACTGGCTCAGCATGATAAACCATGAGTCACAACCAATGGTTCAGCATGATAAACCATTATTCACAACCACTGGCTCAGCATAATAAACCATAATTCACAACCACTGGCTCAGCATAACAAACTATGATTCACAACAACTGGTTCGTCATACCACACCATGATTCCCAACCACTGGGCTCAGCATAGCACATCATGATTCACAACCACTTTCCTCAGCATAATACATCACGATTCACAACCACTGGGCTTAGCATAGCACACCATGATTCTTAACCACTGGCTCAGAATAACACACCATGATTCACAACCAATGACTCTGTATAACACACCATGATTCACAACCATTGGTTCAGTATAACTCACAACCTTTGGCACAGCACAATAATCCATGATTAACAACCACTGGCTCAGAATTACACTCCATAATAAACAACCATTGCCTCAGCATACCACACCATAATTCACACACACTGGCTCAACATTACACACCATGACTCACAACCACCGGCTCAGTATATCACACCATGATTCACAACCACTGGCTCAGTATAACATCCCATGATTCACAACCATTGGCTCAGCATTACACACCATGATTCACAACCACTGGATCAGTATAACACACCATGATTCACAACCATTGCCTCAGTATAACACACAATGATTCACAACCACTGGTTCAGCATAACACATGATTAGCAACCACTGGCTCAGCATAACTCACCATGATTCTCAACCACTGGCTCAGCATAGCACACCATGATTCACAACCACTTGCTAAACATAACTCACCATGATTCACAACCTTTGGAACAGCATGACAATCCATGATTCACAGCCACTGGCTCATCATAGCACACCATGATTCACAACCTCTGGCTCAGCATTACACACCATGATTCACAACCACTGGCTCAGCATGATAAACCATGATTCAAAACCAATGGTTCAGCATGATAAACCATTATTCACAACCACTGGTTCAGCATAATAAACCATAATTCACAACCACTGGCTCAGCATAACAAACCATGATTCACAACAACTGGTTCGGCATAACACACCATGATTCCAAACCACTGGGCTCAGCATAGCACATCATGATTCACAACCACTTTCCTCAGCATAATACATCACGATTCACAACCACTGGGCTTAGCATAGCACACCATGATTCTCAACCACTGGATCAGAATAACACACCATGATTCACAACCACTGGCTCTGTATAACACACCATGATTCACAACCACTGGCTCAGTATAACATCCCATGATTCACAACCATTGGCTCAGCATTACACACCATGATTCACAACCACTGGATCAGTATAACACACCATGATTCACAACCATTGCCTCAGTATAACACACAATGATTCACAATCACTGGTTCAGCATAACACATGATTAGCAACCACTGGCTCAGCATAACTCACCATGATTCTCAACCACTAGCTCAGCATAGCACACCATGATTCACAACCACTGGCTCAACATAACTCACCATGATTCACAACCTTTGGAACAGCATGACAATCCATGATTCACAGCCACTGGCTCATCATAGCCACTGGCTCATCATAGCACACCATGATTCACAACCTCTGGCTCAGCATTACACACCATGACTCACAACCACTGGCTCAGCTTAACACACCATGATTCACAACCACTGGCTCAGCATGATAAACCATGATTCAAAACCAATGGTTCAGCATGATAAACCATTATTCACAACCACTGGCTCAGCATAATAAACCATAATTCACAACCACTGGCTCAGCATAACAAACCATGATTCACAACAACTGGTTCGGCATAACACACCATGATTCCCAATCACTGGGCTCAGCATAGCACATCATGATTCACAACCACTTTCCTCAGCATAATACATCACGATTCACAACCACTGGGCTTAGCGTAGCACACCATGATTCTCAACCACTGGCTCAGAATAACACACCATGATTCACAACCACTGGCTCTGTATAACACACCATGATTCACAACCACTGGCTCAGTATAACTTGCCATAATTCACAACCTTTGGCACAGCACAATAATCCATGATTAACAACCACTGGCTCAGAATTACACACCATAATTAACAACCATTGGCTCAGCATAGAACACCATAATTCCCACCCACTGGCTCAACATTACACACCATGACTCACAGCCACTGGCTCAGTATATCACACCATGATTCACACCCACTGGCTCAGTATAACATCCCATGATTCAGAACCACTGGCTCAGCATTACACACCATGATTCACAACCACTGGATCAGTATAACACACCATGATTCACAACCACTGGCTCAGTATAACTTGCCATAATTCACAACCTTTGGCACAGCACAATAATCCATGATTAACAACCACTGGCTCAGAATTACACACCATAATTAACAACCATTGGCTCAGCATAGCACACCATAATTCCCACCCACTGGCTCAACATTACACACCATGAGTCACAACCACTGTCTCAGCATAACCCACCATGATTCACAACCACTGGCACAGCATTACACACCAGGACTCACACTCACTGGCTCAGAATAGCTCACCATGACTCACAACCACTTGCTCATCATTACACCCCATGATTCACAATCACTTTCTCAGCATTACACACCATGATTCACAACCACTGGCTCAGCATTACACACCATGATTCACAATTATTTTTTCAGCATTACACACCATGAGTCACAACCACTGGTTCAGCATAACTCACCATAATTCACAACCACTGGCTCATTATATCACACCATGATTCACAACCACTGGCTCAGAATAACATCCCATGATTCACAACCACTGGCTCAGCATTACACACCATGATTCACAACCACTGGATCAGAGGAGAAGATTTTTTAGAAATCAACCAATCAGAAACAAGAATTGCCTGTGGTGGCCATGTTTGTTAACGGATCAAGACGAAATGAGCAATCTTTATAGAGGACCTGCCATAGATGCTTCCTACCAAGTTTCGGTTCATTTGGCAAAGCGGTTTCAGAGGAGAAGATTTTTTAAAATCGGCCAATCAGAAACAAGAATTGCCTATGGTGGCCATGTTTTATAATGGATCGGAACAAAATGAGCAATCTTGAGAGAGGACCTTCCAGATGCTTTCTACCAAGTTTCACTTCATTTGACCAAGGGATTTCAGAGGAGAAGAATAAAATGTGAAAAGTTAACAGACAACGGATGCCAAGTGATGGCAAAAGCTCGCATTGCCTTTGGCAAGGTGTGCTAAAAAGCGTTGTGCATATATGTTGCTTTTTTGAACTCAACAAAAAATATATATTTAAATTAGGAATTTTTTTTAGTTTTATTTGAATTTTGTGTGTAGATATTCAGTGTAGACAGCACAATAATGGTTGATTAACTATGGAAACTGACCTTCATCAGCAGCATGACAAAAGTGGCTTGTGGTGATGTATAATTGTAATGGTCGTGATCGTATGATAGTTGGATTTACAACTACCTATGCAATCAGTGCTTAACACCACTAAAATTGTGACTGAATCCTGCTCATGGCGAGATGTACTCGATACAACAGTATGTAATAAAGTTTGTCTGATTTGCGGCAGGTCAGCGATTTCCTCCACCAATAAAACTGGCTGCCATGATATAACTGAAATATTATTGAAAGTGGCATTAAACACCATAAACCTAACCCTTGTCACTGTCAAAATGATCGCTACAAGCTAGAGATAACTTTCCTATTATCTGTCAATGTTTATCTTTAAAGGAAACAATAAGAATGAACACTCCTGATACTGAGCTCTAATATTGTCTAGTTATATAAATAGATACAAGAACATTTATAATATAATTTATTCTCTTTCTGAATACACATTTTCTTGATCAACTTATAACTACTGTACCTGACAAATATGAAATAGATCTATAAACATGAGATTTAACCTACAGAACAAAACACTATAAACAGATATTTTGACAAACGTAGATTTTTCTTTATACTTATTACTGTTCTATGGAGTAGAATTCTATTCATTTAACACTGATAATAAACAGAAATGTAAACATGTGTAATAAAGGGCTATGCTGTGTGCAGCACGATAAACCAGCAGCATGTCAACGAAGGATTCCTCTTACACAAGTTTTACCACAACCAAGTTCAACTCGAAGGCTATAACTGATAGCTATTGAAGAAATCCTCTAGAATACTACCTGAAGACTTTTAAACAATTAATTCAAAGAAAAAAATGCATCAAACGTCTAAGTTAGATGAAAATACATATTGAGTATACCTTCCAAATATGCAAAATGTTGGCCCCATTTAGTCCCTTTTCCATAAAAAATAACTAATTTTATGTATTGATTTAATGGTAACCATTGTATCTACAGAAGAATGATGACAGTAACAGAACCATAACATGTATAACCACAAAAGTTTTTGCATCCATATTAAAATTATATATTCTTAAAAAAATGTTCGATTTTTATGCTAGGCCTTTTTTTACATTTCAGAAAACAGACACATCTCTTTTTTAATAACATTGCTCTATCAGACCATTCATCAGTGAGTTACCAGTATATACACTATTAAATCAAGCATAAAATTAAATCTGTGGAGTTCAAAAAAACTTGCTTTTACAACAAAAAATCCATGATAAACAAGGTCAACACGTTGCAGAAAAGGGTATAAAACAGAAGCTGCTTCAGTATCATTTTGTTATTGACAGATATCCCATCACCTAATTAATAAACATTGTTGTTCTACTAACATCTAATTCCTGGCACAGAGTTAAAAGGGGTAATACACATCTTCATGTCCTAATATTTATTTAAATGAGATAGGGCATGTGATTATATCTGTACATATTGTGGGGATTGATGTGACTTATCAAATACATACATTTGTATACAAACAAGTTTTTTTTTATTAAAAAACATTCAAATCTTTTAACTTCGAATGTCATTTCATATTATTTGACAAAAATCATTAAAACAGTATATGAAATGTATAACAATTGATCCTTATTTATTTCACGATACAAACATTTATCAGAGCATATGGACAACTGATATGTTTGAATTATTCCCGTTGTATATTATGGTATTATATAGATAAACAAACAAGTCAATAATGATACTGAACTTAAGTGAGCATAAGCCATTCATTTTTGAAAATAAAATTTTCTAAATCATAAATGATATTTTATACATATGTAATAAGTTGAGGCCTTTACAGATATAAAAGTGACATCAATTTTGATTAATTCTTATTGCCAAATGACCATAATGAGTTGACATGGAGTGATGAGTAAAAAGTTGAACAGATTATAAATAAATAAATAAATAAATATCTTTACTATTTCTATGACAAAATAATACTTTGTGATTGACTTTATTTTTAAAGAGACAATATATTTGTATTAATATTAGTGATTTTTTATGTTTTTAGTAATTTAAAAAAGTCAATATAATATTAAGACATAACCAACACAAAATACATAAATAACTATAAACAGCTAACAACACAATATAACTCTATTATCACAGACAGCTTTGAGGTGTAGGGTATAAGCTACAGCACTTATATGGATGGATATGGAATATAACAGGTAAATACAATATACAAACGAGTGAAATCATAACGAGATCTGTGTCTCTATACAATTATGTGACAGTACAAAGGTATCTTGTTTAAATGCTTTAAAGTAAGTCACACTACATAATCTTGAGCATTTGTTTATGATTTCTATGTGATATTGTGATTTCTTATCTTCAAATAATATAGATCATTCCTTAGTATCTAACAGAAATGTTTACTATGTAATATTTTGTTACCCTTCATTTCTTTTTTTATTCTTGTGAGTAAGCAAAACTTACTTATTTGTTCATTCTTTTGAATACAAAATGATAACAATTTTTTTTTTCAGTTTTCAAAACTCAAAAAACAACTTTTCATATGGGGAATTGAGCATGTAACATTAAAATGTATGTACATTTGTAATTGATCTTTAAATTATAATCTTTCTCCTTTAGTTCTCCTCTGGTTTTGAATATATTTTCTAAAAAATATTTTGAAACCAGTTCTAATCCACTACTGAGCTAATAATTTTATGATTTCAGAACTTTTCCTGTTAGTATCCAGTATTCCTATATACAATATTATTCTCCTGTGGCACTTTGGAATAATTCAGTTTTAAATCTACTTATTATACTGACAATAAATTTTATGTAAAAGTAAAAATCTGGAGAAAAAAAACATGAATCTTGACACCAGATATATCTAACTATACAATAATAAAAGTCATATTTCAATAAACAATCATTATATCACTAACATCATTATAAATGTCTTTTTCAAATATATACACAATTATCCTGTGTACTCACACATATTTTGTATATACACATTTAAATAAATATCCTTAAAAGTCTATACATTGTTGTGTTTCAAAACAAACATGTTAATGTTCTAATTTTTATGAATGAGATTATTTTTATAAAAATGTGAAAATTATTTTGACCAGTACTTTCCACATTAATAAAAGAACTCAGGGCTATCCTAATATTATCAATTTCAGTTCTGTTCATTTGCTTTGAATTTGATCTTTCTTGTATTTACAACATTTGACTGAATGCCCTGTAAAATGCTTGTAATACAAGATGTATTTCTGAAAGGCTTCTAAGCTACATGTGATATTTTGTACAACTACTCTACACTTGGCCCAAGTCCTTTCAGAAATATCTCATTTAATGCTTTTTGTGGAACAGCTTCTTGCTATGCTTTTTGTGGAACAGTTTTATGCTATGCTCTTTGAGGAACCATTTCCTGTTATGCTTTTTGTGGAACAGATTCCATGTTCTGTCTAATCAAGGCCACATTTTTCTTCTCTTGTTCATGTCGTTGTTGAAGTTTTTTTAAATCAATAACATCCATGTTTTGCGTCTGTGTAGGAGATTTTAATTCGGTGGTTCCTGGTTTGACAATGGGAGACAACTGGGATGCTACTTCGTAAGAATTGTATTGATTAGGTCTGGCTTTCACCTGTGGTTTTGGCACATTCTTAGCATAATCAAGAGCCTAAAACATAAAATAAAAATTATGAAAAAATGAATTTTCAGTGTTCTAAGGTGAACGATCTACTACAGTACTCAACTACTCTCTCTTCCCCCACCGTCCTCGCCCCCCAAAAAACATATAAAATTAAAAGAACCTAAATACATTTTATATTTATTATTATTACCAGTACATGTACAATAATTGTGTCACAATCCCGAGAACTGATTTTTAATGGTATACGGATGTTAAGATTACTATTTTCATTTTAATTAAATTTTACCTAATCCCATATATCTATAACAATTCTCTGGCATAGACTTTCATGTTATGACAATAGAATATGGAGCAACCAACAATAAAGAAATGAATAACATTAAAACATGGCACAAAACAAACAATATGGATCCAATATCAAATATGTTTTTGACTTAAATACCGGTAATGAATGTCACATAAAAAAGTACTTTGTATATGGAAGAAAATTATATTTCTATGGATATTGAATTTCAATAAGCATTTCATATTATACATTGCACTAGCAAATGAGAAGAATATGGGGAAAATAGCAAGAGGAATTTCTTGTATTTAAACACTACATGATTTTATAAAATTCACATATTCTTTAAAAGAAACAAGGTAAAGACTAAGAAAATGGCCTAGTGGGTCAAAATCATATCAGTCCAGGCCATTTTGGGATCAGGGGTAAAAAGTTGTGCAAAATAAATCAATTTTGTAAGGGTACATGCAGGTAAAAATATATATATAATCAGCACAGTTAATAGGGAAGGTCCACTTAATACCTATTGAAATATCAGTCTTCATAGATGATTTATAAATTTGTTCATTGTCAGCTTAATCATGTGGTTACCCCCCTAGTACAAGAAATACAATTCTCACAATAAACAGTGGATATTAATTTTTTAATTGGTTTTTGATAACATAAAAAAAAAATATAGAGATATATAATATAGCCACATAGAGGCAGCTTGGTGTGACAGCAGTAAGTTGGCCATTTTTGGTACCTTCAGCTCTCTTGTATAGAATCATCTCAAACTTCTATTCTGTGTCAGGTAACATTGTATTCAAATTTCAGAAGGATCAGTCCAGGATAACATAAGTTTATGTGAAAAAACCCACTGTGTTTACCAGATTGAGAATTTATACAGACAACAAAACATCCATATCATTATACAACCATGAACATTTTGATGTCAGTTTAATATACTGATACTTCAAATTAAGAATATAAATTCAAATTGCTAACAGGATTTATTCCAATAATGCCCACGTCAAGCATTCTCCAACAACCTGGGCCCTAGTAAAGAGAGTTTTTTTTTTAAATAAAAGCAGTCTGCTACAGTTGACATAAAATTAATTGATTCCCTGGCCTCCCCTTTATCATTGTACATATTATCAGTATTAATCATACAATTATTTCTATATATCATATATAGAAATAATTGTATGATTAATACTGAAGACCCCACCATTATATATTTAATACTTCCAAATTTCAGAATACAATCTATAAATCTTTTTTTTTTGCTCCAAAATAAATAATTTTCAAGAAATCAATGGCATGTATTGTATTTAAAATACGGACGAAAGAGTCTTCCTTGGACCTTTCATGACAAATCTGGTTTGGTGCAAAAAGACTATTGGTTCAACTGCACATGATATGACCCAGTGGCAGTGGTTTCTAATAATAAGAATAATGTAAGTTCAGTGATGTATGAGGAATCTCAAGTTAACATGTCATATGGTCAAAAGACCTAATACAAAAAAGTTAATAATATACATTTGTAGTCAAAATAATCTAAATATATAAATGTATATGTGACAACTAAAGTACTACCAATCTGTGGGTTTTTTTTTCTCTTATTTTTATTTATAAAAAATCTGGTATAGCTATTCCCTTGCAAAAATAGTAAAATGGTTTCTTAATTTATTCTGTAAAATACTTTATGATGTATACTGGGTCAATGTGATGTCGGAAACCTTACTTTTCATAGCTTATAAGTTATAAAACCATTGTAGGAATCGAGAGGATACCCAACATTTTTATGAAACCAATTTAGTTAATTTCATTAATTATTTACTAATTACTGGGATAAATTGATCAAAATTTGAAAAGATCACTATGGGCTGTTTCATAAAAAATGGCTCCAACATGTGAAAAAAATGTCCAAATTAAACTCACTCCTAAAATCTTTCTGCTGATAATTTTCAATGTTGTATACATTGAAGTAAATGAAACAAGAAAGAAACTATGAACAGATAAGCAATAAATTTTTAAGAACCTTTTATTGAACACAAATTGGCATAAAAACCATGTAAAACACATACTTATTCTATATCAGTTAAACAATCTTTAGTCTCAATTATTTTGTATAATGGTTTCTCAAACAATGCAACTGATATAAATAACTTTTTGTGCAAACTATTGGGTTATTGGTAGTTGTAGTTTTTCTTAAAAGCTATTTTTTATGAAAAATTCTCATTATTTTTGTCCAATCTACCTGATAAAGTTTTTATTATCAAAATAATAATGAATATTTTTACTTAAGACAGCAAAATTTTCAAACTTTAAATATAAGTAGCAATTTAAAAAAAAAAATAACATTGATTCTTTGAACGATCGCAAAATAATTGGTTGTAGAAAAAACATTTTGTCAATTTTTGTTGCACTCCTGACATTTTATAAATTTATAATAAAGAAAAAAAAGATGAAAATATCACATTTTAAAATGCCAACATTGAACAGTGATGTTACTGTTAACTCATACAATAATTTTTACCTGTTTCAATGAAATATTTGTACAGTATTTGGAAATTTGTAACAATTTTTTGTCATACCACTTCTTTAATACCCAGTTTTAGCAGCAATATTTTTAATTATGTACATTTGAAAATTTGTATTATACCACTCTAATATATTAGATAAATCATAAAGAAATAACAAGATATGATAATAATCTAACGATTATGAAGTCTCCCAAACCGGCCACTGACAACAGGTTTAAAAAATAAATCAAAAGCTACCTTTGAAATCGAACAATGTTGAATTTTTGCGGTATTGTGGCGGCCATTTTGAAAATGGCGACCGGTAGAAATTTTTCAATGTCGGGAATCAATTCAGGATATCATAATCTACCTACATATGAAATGTCGTTGAAATCGAACAATGTTGAATTTGTGCGGTATTGTGGCGGTCATTTTGAAAATGGCGACTGGTAGAAATTTTTCAATGTCAGGAATCAATTCGGGACATCATAATCTACCCACATATGAAATGTCGTTGAAATCGGACAATGTTGAATTTGTGCGGTATTGTGGCGGCCATTTTGAAAATGGCGACCGACAGAAATTTTTCGATCTCAGGAATCAATTTGGGACATCATAATCTACCCACATATGAAATTTCGTTGAAATCAGACAATGTTGAATTTGTGCGATATATTGGCGGCCATTTTGAAAATGGCGACCGGTAGAAATTTTTCAATGTCAGGAATCAATTCGGGACATCATTATCTACCCACATATCAAATTTTGATGATATCGGACAATGTTGAATTTTTGCGGTATTGTGGCGGCCATTTTGAACATGGCGACCGGTAGAAATTTTTCAATGTCAGGAATCAATTCGGGACATCATTATCTACCCATATATCAAATTTGGATGACACTGGACAATGTTGAATTTTTACCCCCCATTTTTTATGCCGTGTTTTGGTAGCCATTTTGAAAATGGCAGACATCTTGAAAATTTTGAAAACGCAGAATTGCTCCTCTAATGGTGACCTATCACTATGTCAAATTGTATGTCTCTATCATTATCCAGTTAGAAGTTATCTACATTAATGTATGAAATTTCAAGTTTCCCATAGGATTCTATAGTAACCCCCACCCCCTTTGAACCCCCAAAAATATGGCTTTGACCCCCTTTACCACAAATCTGAAAACTTTAGGATCAACTAGAAACATATATCTATAACTCCACCAAGTTTCATGAAATTCTGTCCTGTAGTTCCTGAGATCTGCTGTGGACAAGTTCATGGTGCACGGAAAGAAAGAATAATAATAATAATAATAATAAGAAACGGAGCAAAAACAATAAGTCTCCAAACGTTGTTTGGGAGACTTAATAATAATAAGAAACTGAGCAAAAACAATACCTAAAAAAATTCTAATTAAGTCTCCCAAACAACAAACAAAGTTTGGGAGACTTAATTAGAATATTTTTTTAGGCTAGAAAAGGCAATTTATTATAAATTATCATTATTTTATCAATGGTACTATTTTATCAGGATATGTTGCACTCCTGACATTATATTGCCATCAAGAAAAAGAAGAGTTATTTACTTAAAAACAATTCACAGGGGAAAAAATCAGTTGGTGTTCTTTCAAGCATTAGTTTTACCAAGTTTTAATGATAATTGTTTCTTAAAGTAATATTTTTCTAGTTATTTGTAACTTGTTTACAGCCATACTTCTCGAAAATTCCAACTTATTTTTGAAATATGCTATACAAAAACATTTAAAACATGTATTGATCTAAATTAATATTGAAAATAGATGTTTAATGTACAATTACAAGTATTTTTTGGATACTTAGAAAATTAATTATATCAAATTTCAATGATTTTTAAATATTTATGTCAGGAGTGCAACATTTACATGGTTAACCATAAATTATCTATAAGAAAATAAATAAATGCATTTATCATAAACTTTATCAAGTCAATTAATCTCCAATAGCTAATGAACCTAGAAAACATATTCCCTTGTCAGAGAATGTCTCTAGTATTAATACCTAATAGATATTAAAGCATGAGACCATTTAAAATGAACAAAAATGCTTTATTACATAAAATTAAAAGCACATAAAATGCTATTGGCACTTTTAATTTTTTCAAACATTATTCTAAACTTGACAGAATCTCATTTTATTTAAATCATCCATATAAAAAGCTATAATTTAGATTGTGTAGAAGATCACTTAAAACTAGTAGCACTCCTGACATGAATCAAATGCTTCTGTAAGAGATATTTTATGTATCTCAAACAGGTAAATGGGTTTTATCTGTTCTCTTGGTCAGTCTCTGTTGAAATAGAAAGACAAATGTGATTTTAGTTACATTTAAAAGAAAATATGTCTAAGAAAATATCAAATGTTACACTCCTGACATTTGAGGGTGCTGCCTTTAATGTGACATTCTTGGCCTTACTACTGATTTTAGTGTATCCTTTAACTATGGGTTTGAAGCAGCAATGATGTATTAAGATTTATTTATACCCCATATCTTTGAAAACTAAAAGACAACATTTCTACAATGTAATTTAGGAAAACTTGCATAAATGTTTGTTGCACTCCTGACTAGGTACATCTTTTTTACAAAGCCATATTTTTATGCAATAATAAATGTGAAGCATGATCTATTGCTATCTTAAAGTATGTCAACATATCACAGTTTGTGATGAAATTGATTTTGATAACATATTGTTTGATTTAGCACTGTGGTAGGTTGTTGAAAATTAAGGATTTTTTAAAGTGTCACAAAAAAGGGTTGCATTCCTGACAATTTTGACATGTTTTTTTGGACATATTTGTTTTGTTATTCTAGATATCTTAAAGATTTTTTGCAGTAACAAACATCAAATCATTACAGATCTTTTGAACTATTTAGATCCAATAAAATCATAAAAATGAGTAAATTAGACAGCTATAGCAGTAGGAGGCATTTTTTTTTAAACTGCCCCTATAGTAATACAGCATTATAGTATTATACAGTGTACTTCATTATGTCATGGATCATCAGGGACAAAACAATTAGCATGGGATCAAACAGACTGTTTGAGACGATTTATAATCTAGATTTGTTTTTAATAGGGAAAAAAATGTGAATCTTCACTCATAACCCTTTACAAAACTCATCTAGGATGCATTATAATATATGTTTTGTTTTATGGTGTTTAATGCCACTTTCAACAATATTTCAGTTATATCGTGGCGGTCAGTCTTATTGGTGGAGGAAACTGGAGTACCCAGAGAAAACCAGACCTGTAGCAAGTCACTGACAAATTTTATCAAATAAATGTTGTATCGAGTACACCTCAACATGAGCAGGATTCAAACACACAACATTAGTGGTGATAGACACTGATTGCACAGGTAGTTGTAAATCCAACTACCATACGATCACCACAACGACCACACATTTTATTTTTTTTAAACAAAAAAGGAAAAAAATGTATCTTCACTTATAAATAACCCATTCAAAAACTCATTTGGGATGCATCAGAACAAGGAACATTCATCTACCTGAACCAAAAACAAAAGTGAAATAAGCTACTATAACTTGTTGGTGATTATACATACCCTGGTGGTACTATTAATTTGCTAGAAACAAACAACATGCAACAGTACAATTATAACATATATATACAAATTTTAATTATTGCAAACACATGCATCAGGTCTTTCCCCTAATGTCCAAAAAACCATGTCAAAAATGTAAACATTCTTTTCTCACTTTTGAGACAGACCAGTTCCTATTTTTAGCGATGTGAGATTTTCTTATCTTGCACTAGTGCAAGACAAAAAAAATCATGTGCGTTTTACCGGCAAATGCATGCTGTACAGTTTATGTCAACTGCCCTGCACTGCCCCCCCCCCCCCCCCCCAATTCTCCATGCTTTTCCTTTTTAAAATAAACAAGTAACCACGATTCTACTACATAAGTATTTTTAAATTCAATTATGTATTATATTCTGCTAGCTAACGTGCACCTTTCACGGTGTTTGATTCTTTTTTCAGGCTCTCTTTAAGTCAATGTTTGTTTACTTTGAGTAAATAATAGAGTACTCTCCCTTGTTAGTAACTAACGTAAAGATAGAAATTACCTCCCTTTGAACAAATTCAAATATTTTTTTACAGGTATTTATCTCTGTTGTAGTAACATTTATAATATATTTATTAAATACATTGTACTTTATGATGAAATACATTTGAAATACTGCCGAGATACGGTTGCATATGGATAAATCGAATATTTACTTCAGCAATGGAAAAATAAATTGCGGGAAAACGCTCGATGGAATGTAAACAAAAACAATTAGGTGTTTAGTGAGAAATAATATCAAACACCGGAAAAAGTACAAGATAGGGAAATCTCCGACACCCTTGGGTAAGATTACAATCGTTCTCTAACTCGGTAAGCCTCGTAAAGAGAACGATTGAAATCTTACCCTCAGGTGTCAGAGATTTCCCTATCTTGTACTCTCCCCGGTGTTAGATTCTATATTTCTTGCTCCCAAAGACTTTTAAATTATTTGGCTTTTAAATATTTTGTCTTTGAGTGTAGACTGTACCTGATGAAGGTTATTCTAGAAACACATTGTGCACACTAATTTGATATCTATGTTTTTTATTACATTGTATTACAATAAATCAGAAATTTTTGAATTGATTGCAAATAAAAAGTAGAATTTGATGGAAGTTCATGTTTACAAATTCCCCACAGAGAGAATTTCATATCTTTGATCTATAATGAACAATTTTAAACTTTAAAGAAAAAAAGGCCGAGATATGGACGATAAGAATAAGAATATTTTAATAGATAACCATGTGATATATATACAGACAAGATATTATTCTTGTAATAAAAACCATATCGCAATATAGCTGACATACTGCTAAAGTTGATGTTAAACACCAATCAATCAATCAAACATGGGTATTAGTTCAAGATTAGCGATTATAACATGAATTTTAACAATAAAAAGTAAAACAATTTCACATTAAAAATCCATGTAAAGCATTTTAGTTGTATTTGACAATACACAATATCAACACCAGTATTTCTGAAGATAAGTAGATTAATAAAATCTCTAAGCTACAATGTACACCCATACTATTAGAACACACAACATATCTATGTATACATGTAGTATAAATCTACTTTCTTCAGCCAATATAGTAATGAATACACTCCTGAAGCAGTTTTTATTGTAAGCCTTACAGAAGTTAGTATTACAGAGCTTACTTACGTTTTTTCTCAAATTTTTACTCGTTATAAAGTATGGATCTTTTAATTTGTCGGCAGGTATGTTTACCTAGTACACAAAACAATCTTTTGAAAAAATGTTTCAACTAGACATTTCAGTCTAAATCTCGAAAATATGGGTTTGACAGTGGTCATCAACTGATTTTAATGGCATTTTTTCACATTACGAAGCTGAGGTTTTCTCTACTATTTCAAGAGACGATCAATACCAATATATTTCAAGAGATGGCTAATAACAGGATATTTCTTCTATTAAATAATAAACAGCCTCATACTACTTGTGATCAACAAGATCCTGTCCAGAATTTCCAGAAACATAATGTCAAAATAAAAGTCAGGGTGATTAGAAATTCTTCTTCAAGTTATTTAATTAGGTTTTTTAAATAAGACAGATTGCAAGAAAAGAATCTAAGTTTCCTAACAAAACAAACAGCAGAAGTTCACAAATCCAAGAAACTTATTAAAACAATAAGCAGATAAAGAAGTAATAGATAGGGTAAAGTGATCTATGTAAGAGTGCAAAACGAAGACAGAATTTTTTATGAAAAATCTCTTTAGCAATTTGTGACAATTCTCTCTATGACAAATACAACATGTTTATCTGAAAGAATTTCAAAAATCTGCATCAACAAACTGGTGATTTCTTAATATATGTCATCTGTTATGAAAAGAAAGTTTAAACAGTGGTGGTCAACAATTCTACCAATATCAACAAAACGTAAAACCCCCTCTCACCTCAAATCATTGAACATAAAAAGGAATATAGATCCTAAGCCGGGAATGTCACATTATATACCCTGTCTTATAGCTGAATAACATATAATATTACGGATTTAACCATCTTTTTTTAAATATAACATCCAACTGTATTAAATAAATTTGCCTTTTTTATTTTCATTTTTCGTATCTCTAGATGTCCGTTTCCATACCTTTGACGTCATTCTTCAATGACGTCAAAATATGTGTCACGTCATATTTCATGTATAGGGTGTCTCATGAAGGAAAATCTGTATTAAATTTCTAAATCAATACAGTTTCATATGTAGTAAATTTTATAAACTTTATAAATATAACATTGATATATGACGTTTCAATAATTTAAATGTTAACAACATGTAAATAAAACCTTGGTGTGGCCCCATGACGTCGAAAGTTTTCAAGGCTCAACGTTTTGTTTATTTGTTATGGTACAGCCGTGGAACATAGGAGTTTGCTGAATCGATCAGGTATTTGTGACGGAATTAACCGTTGTAATATTTTTTGTTCATGCAGCCGTTTTGAGTATAAAAACAGCATTTAATTTGGTCCTCGCTTGGGACAGGCATAAAAATGTGGTGGAGTTAAACCAGTTAATGGGGCCCCAACCCATTCATATCTTCAATTTTGTATTTGTAGATTGGCTAACATGTAAAATTCTTATTACAAATCTAACAAGTAGGTGCACAATTGAAATTTATAGTTATAAAACATTTGTTTAACACATCACGAAAGATTTATCACTTAAAAAAACAAATGAATACTTACTGCTTTGCATTTACTCTTCTCTGATTCTTCTGTTTGAGGGTCTTTACGGGGAAAAGGTTTTTTAGTCTCATTTAACTCATGCTTGTTTTTCTCCATTACCATTCTTGCATATTCAAACTGCTTATGTCTCTTCTCAAGCTATAAAAAATTAATTCATGTGTTATTTTACTTGAAATTATCTCCCTTTATACTCCATTACATTTTTTCTGTATTATACCCTTACAGCTGATCTGCTGAAGGTCAAATGTTTTAAACTTGGCAACCCCTGGCATTAAATATAGTCAATAGTCATGTCCTTAAGACCAGTCTATTCTTGAGATTGTTTTATATGAAATATAATATGTCAGTTGTTGGTCAAATTTTCAGGTCTGTTGCTATTTTGTTAAACTCTCTAATTAAACTGCTTCACTTTGCAGTCAGTAGCCACCAACAGCTGGTCATGTCCAATAAAATAGCATTTACCCTCATACCATATCAAAAAGTGTATACTATCAATCTTGTCTCCTCTACAAATTTTATGTCCCTTCTTTAAAAAAATAATTATCTCCCTTTACCAATATAGCCATATTGTAACAAAAGGGAGATCACCCACTGTCTGTGGGTTTTTTTAATTGTTTGTGATGCCTTATCTGTTGACAACTTGATTCCAGTTTTGTTCATTTCTTGACGGAACTATTATTATGTGACATGAAAAATATAAAAACTGCATCATGCATCATATTTTCTGGACTATATATCTAAAAGGGCTATAGATCTAAACTAAAACAACAAACCATTCTTTATATTATAATAGTTAAAACCTACCTTATCTTTGTATGTCTCGTTGTCAAGGTCAGGTCCTAGTGTCCCCCTGTTTAACCTCACTTCCTTTTGCATCTTTTTGAAATCATTCAATGTATAAATTTGATACCATGGTTCTTTGCTTGGATCTTTTTGTTTATTATCCTGGTACATGGCTGCATACCCTCCTTTCTCTATAATAACTGGAACTGTCAGCTCATCACGGATTGGTATGGGGGGTATCTTGGCATATGGATTTGGAGACAAATTTAACTCGGCCATTAATGCCTCCTCTTGTTTCCGTAATGCCTCTTCATCTAATCCTTCGTATTCATTGTGTCTATTATTATCAGAGGATAAGGATGGAGCTTCATATTTATATTGTCTATAATCATCCCTTTGTTGTTGTTGCTGTGGTGGAGGGTGATCCTTAAAAATATATCATTTCAGATAAATAAATGACCTTAAGAAAGATAAATAAATTACCTTAAAAAAGATAAATAAATTTCCTTAAAATTCATATGTACAATGTATATTTTGCATCAAATTTTGGAATTACATGTATTATTACCGTGAAACCTTTGTAAACCGTACCCTGAATAAACCGAAATCCTGCATAAACCAAACTTTAAATAAAGTCCTAATGTAGGAAATCTTTGTTAATTTAACTTGTATAAACCAAACACCTGTCTATTCCGAATACAAAAGTTGGTCCCAAGGAGGTTGGGTTTAGACCGGTTTCACTGTATTATGTGACAATCTAACCATTAAGTAAGCCACTAACAAACTTTATCACATCAACAATTGTATTAGTGTGACTGCCATCAAACGTATACTTTAAGTGGTGATAGGGTGGGTGATATTTGTTGAATGCCACCTCAACAATTTTTCAGCTATAATGTACATCATGGTGTGAACAAGTTAATTTTCAATGAGATGATGATGAGGTCCGCTTTGTACTAGACCAACACGCTTAGTTGGATTTTTATAATGCTAGCTCACTGAAACAACAATCTGCGGATAGACATGTTGCCCTAATCAGACACATTACTCTGATTCCTAGCCAACCAGTCTTTGATCTTTCTCCTTAATGCTGCGTGCTTAGCAGAAAAGCAACAAATACCAATTTCATAGTCTTTGGGTTGACCTGATCTGGGGTCAAACCCATGATCTACTGCACTCGAGGTGAGCATGCTTACAATTACACCACCGAAGTGGTTAAGTGGTGATAGGCACTGATTGTATAGGTATATTTAGATGTAAGTACCACTACTGGTATAGCCCCCTCTTTTACCTTGAATTGTATTGATCAAATGTGTTTAGTAAGTTTAATGTGAAACAAATGCCCCCTTCCCCCTTTTTTCCATTTGTAATAAACTTGTTATGGTCCTATCTTACATAATTAATTTAAATTGTTTAACATAAAACATGATTTAAAATAATCTGCAGATCAGACTGTTTGATCAAAAGAGTTTGTTTATCACTGCTATATATCTTATGTAAAGTGATATAAACTTAAATTTAGCATTAAAGACCTGATTAATCAGGCATCAGATAGAATGCCAAATAGTGTAGATATAATTGTTAAGTTTTTCCCCCTATAATCACCTTATATAAAACTAAGGTATAATGTATCAAAACCTTAAAGATTGCCAGTATACCTTTAATTTCTTTTTAAAATACATTTCAGGGGAGATTAGTGATATTAATGAAATTAGGAATTTGAAGTATTGTTTGGTTATTGATCTAGATAATGTATAGAATGCTTCAGTAACAGTGTAATAGTATACGGTATATGGAACATATCCTTACATTTAAACTTGTATTGGTTTAAAAGATTTCTTTTCAGTTTTTAATAGCTCCTATGTTTTCTTGTTGTCCAGGAATCATTGAATCATACTATAAACTCTTTAAGAATTTCATATTTGTCTTCTTTTTTTTTTTTTCAAGCGTTGTACTTACATGGAATGTTACTTATATTTAGGTCACAATTAGAATATTTTTTTAATCTGATCAAAAATTAAAAGTTAAAATTAAATAAAAATAATGACATGAATTTCTTATCATTTCTACAAAAGTAATTAGAAGTTTTAAACCTTGACTGATTTCTTGTGTACATTGTATCATACCTACACAGGCCATCGCTAGTCAAGTTATGTACTAGACAAGAAGGAGAGTTAGGTACTTATGTGCTTGTTTGGTTTGGGTTTATGGTGTTTAACACCACTTTCAGCAATATTTCAGCTATATCATGGCGTGAGATTTATTGGTGCAGGAAACCGGAGTACCCGGAGAAAATCATAATGTTGTATCGAGTACACCTAGCCATGAGCAAGATTCGAACTCACAATGTTAGTGGTGATATGCTCTGATTGCATAGGTAGTTGTAAATCCAAGTACCGGTACTATACAATCATGAGCATGACTGCCACCATGCTTGTTTGGTACTTTAATTTCAGTAATTGATGATGACATTAATGCTTTGTAGGTAGAGTAATATTTTTTTAGTTGTGAAAATGCTGAATACAAATGTAGTTTCAGTTTTTCATATCATTCTAGTATTCCAGTATTAAATAAATAACCTCATCTTAAAACACAACTACAATGTAACTATTGCTATATCAAACTATAAAAAAACTACCAGTATATAAAGCTCTCAATAACCAGTTTTTTTTAATCTACTTATAATATATTCTACAAAGTTATAATATTCAAGTCTAAAAATAGTTCAAACCATGCATAATACAGAGCATCATAAATACAATGCCATGCTTTTGTACAGATCATTTATTGTTTATTAACAGGCAAATATATAGGTGTATTAAAATCACCAACTAGAAAAAGATATACAGTAAACTAAAGCCTTATATTAACTTCTGAAATTTTGTGTATCTTTGAGTTTCTAAATTAGTAAATATCTAAAAAAAAAAAAAAACAAACAAACAAAAAAAAAACAATTTAATTCAAAAACTTTTTTCGTTACAGATTACAGAGAAAAAAATAATTTAACTTTAAATACAATTATATTAAAGGTTGGGTCGAAATGATAACTTCTGAAAGTTTGTGTATCTTTTGAGTTTCGAAATATCTAAAAACTTTTTTTTATTGACAAACTAATTTAACTTTGAATACAATTATACAAAGGTTGGGTCGAAATGAAGAACTTATAGACATTGTTTTCTTCTTTCAGCCAACAATGTCCTATTGATATAACAGTCGGAGAAAAATTACAAACTTTTTTAAGGATCATCATTACACAATTTGTAATATCCAGACTATAAAAATACAAATAAAAAAAACCAAACAAGTAAGCAAACTACACTATGTTTTATTTTGGCCATATTGGCTGTCCAATCAGAACGAAATATTGATACTCTTTTGAGTGAGTGAGTGAGTGAGTGATTGTTCTTTAATGCCAACACAGCAAATTTTCAGCTATATCATGGTGAGAACAAGTTAATTTTCAATAAAATGATGATGAGGTTCACTTTGACTTTGTACTAGACCAAGACGCTTTGCTAGATTTTGATAGTGCTAGCTTACTGAAACAACAGTCCGCGAATAGACATGTCGCCCCACTCAGACACATTATCCTGATTCCGAGCCGACCAGTCTTTGTGCCATTTCTCCTTAATGCTGCGTGGTTAGCGGAGAACTGAGTAACAAATACCAATTTTATAGTCTTTGGTTTGACCCAATTGAGTCTCGAACCTACGATCTATAGCACTCGAGGTGAGCATGCTAACCATTACACCACCAATACTCTTTTGAGGACAATCTAAAGAACAATCCTGCAGTTTCAGTTCAGGTGGCCCACTGGACTGGATTTCAGTGTCAATTAAAATTTAATTGACACTTACCCGGTATATATGAAATGTACATGCAATTAATTTACACTTAAGGTTTAGCTGCGACTTAAATTTAATTGAGGTTTGTGCAACTCAGCGCTGGTTTCTTAACATATAAATATTTAATGGATGGCTGACAACTGAAGCAAAATCTCTGAAATATATAGACTTTAGTCAAGTGATCTTAAAAAACCAACAAAACACAGACTTAAAGTGAAGAACAGCAATATAGATGATGATATGATATTAAATATGTTTGAATCAGACAGGATTTTCTCTTTTATTTCACATTCTTTCTTGGGGGAAAGGCAGGGAAAGCAGAGTTTAAACTATATAAAAATAAATTCAAAAATTTGATTCGGACCAGTAAATTCAAATTTACATTTCGAGGACTGCAAGTACAAACAAGATGAACTGTGAGCTAATGCTCACCTATGATACCCCCGCTCTTCGGCAAACAGGAAGTAGGAATCTGACGGGTCAAAAACCGCTTCCCACGATATGGGGTACCTATATGAAGCTTGTGACCAAATATCAGATCTCTGCCATCAATAGTTGCTGAGAAAAATGTGCATATATGTTCAATGTGTATAGAAACCAACTAAGTCGACAAACAGGAAGTAGGAATCTGACAGGTCCAAAAACGCTACCCACAATATGGTATACCAATATGATGCTTGTGACCAAATATCAGATTTCTGCCATCAACAGTTACTGAGAAAATTGCGACGAAAAATATCTTGGACGGACGGAAGGACGGACAGAGGTATAACAGTATACCCCCCTCCCCCTTCGGGGAGCGGGGGTATAATAAAAATGTTCTTTCTAAGCATGCAAGTAAGATATCCTACAGACTACGGCTATCAGCTAAACAATACAATCCTGTTTTTCTTGTAAGCAGAGAAGTTTATAACAATGATAAAAGGAGAGGAAGTTGTTCAGATACAGACATTTACCAGTTTAATCTTAAAAGTCTTTTCATGTTTTTCAATTAAGTTTTATTGCACCGTTACGTGTGGTCTATAAAACACTGGATCTTATATCCAGGAGAGGAAACTACATTTAACTATCTTGATAATAAATAACTACAAGACAGCTATTACTGACTCTCAAGGTGAGGTAACTACCACAACAGTAGTAACATGACCCCAAAAAGATCATAAAAAAGCTTAATTAATTCTATTGATTAACTATTTGTTGTGATCTGGTTTAATGAAGATGCAATTAAACCATTCATAGTTAATGAAAAAAGGCTGATTAATATCAAACAGATTAGAAAAACAAATCTCTGTAAAGTAAATGGTTGCTATGTTAGCTAGCTTCTCTAAGCATGCCACTGAAAAAAGCCATTAGTTTTAATAATATTTTAAAAGAAAAAAAACGTCAACGTACCCAATAGCCTTCACTGAACTGAAGAATAGAATAAATATCTTGACATTCAGAGATTTATATGAATAAAATATCAATAACAACCTACAATATCTCAGGAGTTTTATATTGTATTATTATATACACTTCTGATATCAGATCTAGACTTTGAAATAGATTTACACACTTGGAGGTCAAATTGAAGAGTCTTCAATTGTATTCAACAAAAATTAGGTTTTATAACATAAAGAATTTTATAATTATCATCTTTGTAACACAAATTCTCTGGTCTGAATATAGACGTTTTCAGAAATTGGTGATTACCTAGTTATCGTTCGTGGATGCTAGGTGGCGTTACTATCGTCTGCCATTAAGAAAGTGTAACAATCGGTTGTTTACACTAGTTACGATTAATCAGTATTCATAATTGGATTAGATAAACACGCTTCAGTTGATATTTTATGGCTTATTCCCGTGATTTTGGCCGAATATTTCGAAATATGGATTATTGAATCGAACTTAAACGGTTATTGTTTAAATTGTTCAGAATCACAAAGTTCAAGACCAGGTCGAACAAATCTATACGGTCATCAATATTATCAAAATTAAAAAATTAGCCATCTTACCAGATGTGGGCTAACAGATCGATCTGTATCTATTCAGATTTTAACCTTGCTTATGTGGCAGAATTTCAATATAAAACAGGGTACGCAACAACAAAAAAACGGTCGGTATGGAAACCCTCGACACACATTTTTTACTAACGGTATATATTTTGTACAAAAGAACTAAGTTCCCTTCGAATATTGTCTTCACTTCACAAAGTCGCATATTTTTATGATGTAGGGAGCACTTATGCAATTGACCAAAAGATCAATCATTTGCACAATGATAGAGTAGCAAATATGTGGAGGAATAATGTTCCTTCTGTATGCGAAAGAGGATAACACAGAAAGGAAAAAAAACTGAGTTAAATGTTGTCTTAAATGAAAGTTTAAATAATATAAACAAAGGAAACGGGAACAAAGTGAGCAGTGTAGGAATTGTTGTTTTTCATGTAGAAGCCGCATAAAATAATTAACAATTTACAAAGAGGTATCACATTTCTGTAGATAAATCTTGAAATAAATCTTGATTCTGTAAGAAGTAAAAATGAACGACATGATGTCCTGCATTCGCCGATTTTTTTTTTCTTTTAGTTTTTTGTCATTATAATTCAGTTATATATATTTTTATCATTTTTAACCCTTTGTGGGAAGGGGGTAGAGTTTAACTCTCATATTGCAAACCAAATACATTTAAGAATCAACCCAATACATAAATTAAATTTTTGTGTTTTAGTGATGTCTTTGCTATAACTTGTTATGCAATACACAGTTAACTATCAGTTATAATGATAGTTATCTTTCTACAATATGAATTTAACACCTTTGTTGCAAAATGACACGACTGTCTATTCCCCTAAGTGCCAAACCCGGGAAACATCGCATCGCTGTTGACACGGTCGACCTTCAGCAGACTACAAGTCTAGAAAGCGCTACCACTTTCCTTAACACGACAATATTAAATTTTAATTCATCTTCAGAAACATATATAATTAAAGAATAAATCAATATAAAACTATGAAATCCTACCAATTAAGAAATTTAAAAAAGAAGACAAATGGTGTCACGGGTGAAAAAAGCCCGTCCGGTTCACGTATCTGAAACCTGGGAGCAAATAGTTATATTAGGTTCCTCATGAAACTTTTTTTCAGATAAAGAAATTCAGATATTCAGATGTTTTAATTTGATCAAACTTAAATTCCTTTTCGTCTTCACTACAGATCCCTATAAAGAAATTGACCGACAAAAAGTTTTAATTTGTTTTACAATTTAACAAACAAAAAATAAATAAAATAAAACAGAATTGAAAAATGCACCTTAAGATGTCACATTCAAAGTTAAGTTCTTTCTTATAAGTTAGGCACACTTTTTATCATTATTACTTCACTTTAAATCGTATAGTAATAATTTCAAAAAGCGTATATTATAATTTATATATTTACTTTTGAATTTCATACAAAATATTAATTTGATTACCCCTTTTTTCTTATGCTTGAAAAGCAACAAAAAAACAAATAAGATAAAAAAGTGCATGCATTTTTTTTATCAAGTAGGATTTATACTGATTTTGTATGGGGAAAATAACTAATTAGAAAAAAAAATACATACCAGGTAATTTATTTGCTGTCATTATATCATTGTCATTATATCTCTGTTTACAAATCACTTCACAGCAGGTGTAATCATTGAATTTCAAGCCGAAATAACAGTATATTGTGACACCTGTACTAGAGAAACCATACATTAGCGTATCGATAAACCCCGAGAACATAAGATTTTTGCACTTTACTAATGGCGGACACACTCGGAAGTCGATAACAGCCGCGCCCATGTTTTTAAGAATAAAAAGGTCTATACTTAGAAGAAATGATATTAAATTTATAATTTCAAGAAAAGTTTGAAGATACCAATGGGGTAATCAGAATCTGTAAATCAAACTTTCTTTTACCAATGTCAATAACAAAATATGCAGATTAATTTGCTTGTGTGAAATGATATGTATTATTTCATATTCTCCCATTATTACGTCATTTTAACCCCGCTGAACCAGTGGTGGAAAAATCTGTAATACTCTAGAGGATTAAAATGTCTCGTGCCTTTCCCCGCATGTTGTCAAATCGGTAATTGTAGAGGTCCGCCAAAGGATTTTGAAATAAAGTTTGTGTTATATAATGGGAGAAACAAATTCTCCTTTAGTTTCCCATGTGGGTTACGATATTTCTTCACTCAACAGAGTTAAATTTAAAATTTTAACCACAAGCCGACAGGCGAGTGGTTAAAATTTTTAATTTAACTCTCTTGAGTGGAGAAATATCGTAACCCACGGGCAACTGAAGGAGAATCTATATTTAATACCATGTTGTCAAGAATATCAAGTTGAGAAACAATACAAGACACAATTTAGTCGGTATTTTAATGGACTAATGTTTGTGTATGGTAATATCAAAAGATCTCATTATAATGCCTCCATTTATTTCATCTCTTCAATGTACTTCAAATTAAAATTTATAAAATTATTTTATAACATTTAAACCTGTTAAATGAGACCAAATTTCTTTTGATCAATTATGGTCCTTCATGACAGGTTGGCTCTTAAAGACAGTTACTCTAACTTGTTCTATCTTTTTAACACAAATTTCAAAGACAAATAATATTTAAGTACAAATGTAGTAGTTTAATTATAGATGAGGATTATGGGTGTTATATTTAACACTCTTTTCAACAATATTTCAGCATTATCATTGAGTTTAGTTTTAATGGTGGAGAGCACTCACTTCAGGATTACCCACAATGCATTATCAACTTTCTATAAGTCACAAACAAACTTGACATCATAATGATATTGCAGTATTAAGTACACCATGCCATAAATCACTAGTGTTAAACAAATGATTGTAACTAAGTTACCATCATCCCAATATGGCAGACGTCAAATCAGGTGAAATCATTTTCTCCATTTTACGGCATTTCCAACAATGTTTCAGCTATATCTTGGCGGTCAGTTTTATTGGTGGAGGAAATCGGAGAAAACCACTGACCTGTCGTAAGTCAATGACAAACTTTATCACTCACATAATGTTGTATCGAGTACACCTCCCTATAAACAGGATTTGAACTCACAACTTTAGTGGTGATAGGCACTGGTAGTTGTATATCCAATAATCAAATGGACCAATGATTTTACTTTGAATTAACAGTGTTCAAGTTATCTGGGGTATATTATACTAACAAGTACTACAAATGGACCATATTTAACTTCATGTTATCCAAGGAAACAACATATATCCCAGTTTAAGATAACTAGGCTATGACTCATGTTATAAAAGTGCTTTATTTAATAATCTAAGAATAAAATCTTGATCAAGCATTAAACAATAATAACAAAGATTAAGTTTAAAAGATTAACTTGGTTTAACAATATTTTATCCCTGACATTTAACCCTACTTTACCTAAGGTGGTATCAAGTTTTGATTGAAAGCCAAAATCTTGAATTCTACAAGTCAAAAAACTGAAATAATATTTGTAATTTCCTATTATATTGTCAGAAAATAGAAGAATTGGAGTTTAAATAAATCAAATCTCGATGTTATTACATATATTGAAAAGAAAAGTTAAAAAGCCTACAATCGTCTCCAAATATACCATGCATATGACAAAAGAAAATGGAGTAAACTCTGGCGTCGTTTTTTTTTTGCACAATCAAAATGTAACAACGATTATGAAAATATACAACATATATTACAATTTCTGTTTAAAATACAAAATAAACAAATGATATTAATCAATTTTTTACGATTAGTGTCAATATCTTGTAGTTCTCATTTTTAAACGCTCGACGACAAAGAACAAAAATGATCTCCACTTTAAATATTTTTCCAACAAGTGTTCTTACTACCGGATAAAGTGGAAACTAATAGCCTAATACATATAATGGTATCATATAAAGATGGCTATGTTTTTAGTACATAGTTACCATAAAACATATTTGCCTGTCGTTGTAGTATGCTGAATTAAACTTGTAAGGTTTAAAAACAACATGTTATTTTAATGTTACATGGTATTAGGAGTAAGTACATCTGTTCTATGTTTTACTCAAGTTGCAAGTTAAATAAATATTGTTGTGTGTTTATATTATCACTACAATCAAACCTGCTTTAGTGGTAGTTGGATTATGGTGTTTAATGCCACTTTTAACAATATTTCAGTTATATCATGGTGATCAGTTTTATTGGTGGAGGAAACCACCGACCTGTTACAAGTCACTGACAAATTTTATCACATAATGTTGCATCGAGTACATCTCGCTATGAACGGGGTTCGAACTCACAACTTTAGTGGTGATAGGCACTGATTGCACAGGTAGTTGTAAATCCAACTACCATACGATCACGACAGCCCCAACGTGCTTTAGTGACTACCTCTATTATATTGTTGACAGTTGTAATGTAGCCATTGTTGACAGTGGTAATGTGTCCATTGTTGACACACACACTGTCTGGAATTCGGTCTTTTGTCAGTATTTACTTTTCCCGAGGTACTTTTCTCAGAATATCTTGAATTAGGTCTATTTTCAACACTGTTCTTTTCTGGGCTATTTAGACGACTATTAGCAGTACTTTTTATTCTATCATTTGAGTTAGTAGAAGCTAGTTGCATAAGGTCTTGTGATTTGTGCTCAGGAGCTACGAACCTTGTAGTGTCAGTTAGTGAATCACTCATCAAAAGTTTTACTAAAGCGGGGTTTTCGGTTTTAATCCTCCCTGAAGCAGATGAATGAACTGTAGACCTGAAGTTCAACTCATATTACCTCTCGGCAAACTCCATAACGACCATTGGCCATTCCTTGCAAATTTCTTGTTGTGTTAAACTGACAACATCTACTGAAAAGAAAGAGAATTATTGACTTAAATAAGTCTGAAAGATAGAAACAAATACAATTATGTCTTTTGTCTTTGGCAAAATATCTTCTAATTCTACCAAATACTGATCATCTTCAAAGAGTTCAAGATATATGTCAGAGGTTGCACATGACAATTAAAAAATCTAAAAATTAGGCAATTATCTTGTCTTAATTTTGCTGTATCTGATCGGTTACACAATAAATATCAAAAATGAACTACAAGTATGAATAGAAAGGTAAATATCTAATTTAGTGTGCACAATGTATTTAAAAAATAGTAATTTATCTTAGAAAATTACTCGGCTTGAGATCTTCTGAACTACACCATAATGAAAAGAAAGTTTTAACAGTGATGGCCAACAAATTTCACTAATATCAACATAATGAACAATCACCTCTCACCTTAACTCACTGAACACCTCTCTGAAAGAGAAGTCACTTCTCCTTCTAATTTGAAAGTAGCGAGAACCCTGAGAAGTAACCTTTTTGATCAGATCTCTGCGTGTAGAATTATATTGATATACAATATTTTTATAGCTGTAATAATTTTTTTTTGAAGTTTTCAATAATTTATCAAAGCAGTATCCTTGGTGTAAATGTGTTTTCTGCTATCACGAGCTTAAGGTCATTGTAGTATGAAACATCATTCTAGATATGTGCAAGACGACCTAACTGAAGAGTTTGAAGATACCAAAAGGGTAATCAGAATCTGTATATCGAAGAAGAACAGACAACACAATTGCCAAAAGAAAAAGTACAAAAGGACAAACAACGATCTACAAAACACATACATAAAACTAACAATCGAGTAAAACGAACCCAATGAAAACCTGTGGTGAACTCAGGTGCTCCAGAAGGATAAGCAGTTCCTGCTCCACTAGTGGCACCTGTCGTGTTAATCTAGTTACAAACCCGGTGACAAGTCATGAATGAGGAAAGGACCAGAAAGCTCTACAACAAGTGGAACATATCTGTGGTCATTTGTGACACGGTCAAAAAAGCAAATGCTATTTGACGTGGCCAAAGGTAGGTCACCATCCAAAAAAGGAAAATTGAGGATAGGGAAAGAAAGTGTTTTTTTTTGTCATGCGAGTTTAATTTAAAAAGAGAATATATGGTTTATGGTGTTTAACGCCACTTTCAACAATACTTCAGCTATATCGTGGCAGTGACTTTTATTGGTGGAGGAAAGCGGAATACCCGGAGAAAACCACTGACTTGCTGTAAATCACTAACATTAGCATATAATGTTGTACATCAGTTAAGTGGTACCAACAGACAAATACATGTCCAATGCATTTTCACACTCAAAACATATAATTTTTAGATGAGAAGCTGGTGATCAATTTGATACTTAAAGTGGTCGTATGTATCCAATTAAAATACCAAATTAGGTGGGATTCTCAAGGAAAATAACATTTTTATAAAATTTTAAGTAACAGATATACAGTAAAAATGCAGTGTCCTTTTGCAAATGTTCCCACGATATTGGATGTTTTTTGCATGAAGATGCATTAAAACGGTTGTTTTTCGTTTTTTGTTCTTTCTGTTTCAAGATTTTTTAGCTTAAAAAAAGCAAGGTATGTGTATTTGCTATGTCAAGAATTTATTTATGTCTTGCATAGTGTCCATTATTTCTTTGTGAACTACGCCACCTTCGTTGGAAATGGGTTTTCCTAACCAGTATTGGGTGAGCATATGAGAAGAAAGGCCTAAATGAAAAGAATAAAACCCCTTAAAATGAAAATGCAACACAAAGTGCAACATAACATAAAATGTAGGCAAACCAAGTAATGTGGGCTAAAAATATATTTTTTTAGGAGCGTGAACTACGTTATTACTGATACTTAGATCACAAGAATAATAAAATCATCCCTGTGACAGAAGAATGTTTATGTCCCAATTATTAGAACAAAAATATTCTTGTTATCTCATGCTATTAACAAGATAATTATTTACAATGTTATAAAGTGAATTACATTACGTTAACCACGTGACTATGACAAATTAAAACTTACTATTAGTCATAAGATATTCTTAAAATCTTTCCTTTAGCACTGTTTTTCTACTGGCAATATTCATTGCAGACCAATGTTAGTTGGAAATTGCATTTATTTTTATATTTAAGTGAAATATTAAAACCAGTGCGTTTTAGGGTAAGCATTTTAAATACCACTATTGGTATTTTAATAATGGTGTGTATGATGAGGGAGAATGAAAAAAAAAGAGAATAAACATCTCTCAAATTGCAAATAGAAAATCAAGAACTGACGTACTGAATGCACTGCCAATTTCCTCAGTTACTCACACGAACACCAATAACGTAATTCACCAAATACATATATGAACTTACTCGTATTCACTTTTGTAAATTAAACTACATGCTTATAATATGACAGTGAATTCACTAAAAAGTATTAAGTTTGTCGAATGCAGAAGAGTTTACTGTGGGGAAAAGCAATGAATCAATCAAGTTTTAATGAAATGAAAGCACAGGGGTTTTCTTGACAAACATGTTGAATTTCATAATTTGCATGAGTTACTATTGTAAATAATAAATGTTACATATGGTTAATCTACAATGTACCCCACTTCCACATGTAGAAAAATAAAAACACTGACCTAATGATTACATCATACATTCCGTTGATTATTTAATTGACACCAGTAACATATTTCACTGAATTATTTTTTTTTATAACTTTTATGCAATGTTCAATTATAAGAATAACGCTTAATTCCATGCATGCTTTTGCAATATATTTATTTATGAAAATGGAAGAATACACAATCATGTTAACAGTATGAGTATCCTTCTGTAAGAATACAAATATATATATTTATCGCTATTTTGTTTATTTTCCCTTTGATGTTTAAAACCGATATATTTCATATCATGCACGAGATGATTCCAATTATCGCTAATCGCTAAGCGTTGTCAAGGACGCACGTAGTATTATCTTGTTTTCTAATATGACGTTATAATGACGTCACATTATCAAATTCTTGATAATTAAGTGATTAACGATATAAAATATTAATTGTGTTTAAAAAAATGTCAGTATCTCAACAAAAATTATTCAGTTATGAATACAAAATAGCGATAAAATAATTAAAGATGCATTTTAAAACTCAAGGACGTTTCTCAGTCATCTCGTTTTAAAAAACATCGTTAATCACTTAATATATACACAACAGTTTTTATATAGGGTTTCTCATTTCTAACACGATATGTTAGAATAAAGTAAAAGTAAGGAACATTGTCATGAAATTTCATTAAATTTTTACTGAAAATGTTATTCATATGTTGAATCCCCATCATTCTTTTAAGAGGAGACAGAAATCTTACCTTTTTGTAAACTATGTGATCTATGTGAAATAGTTACCGTTCAACTTAAGTCTTAAGTGGACTAAATTAATCATCTGTATGTGTTTATTCAGTAATTTATACATGTCTATAAACCTTAAATATTCAAAGTTTTTCATTAGAATTACATCAGTTTATTTGTTAGTTTACTTTAAAATTATTAAAGTTTAATTTACTGTACATGCAAGTGAACATCATTTTTTTTCAATCAAATTAAATTATGATTTTGCACATGTAGTATCTATTTAAGGCAGTTGTTTAAAGTTCCAAGCCTAAACTGCATTTTCCTGCCATCAGAAAGTGTTAGGTGGTATTCTCTCACTACTATTTCATATACTGTGAAAAAAGGAAATTTCATGTGAATTACGTTACTTTTGATAGTAACTTTCCAAGAGCTGAAATAATTTTCTATGTTTAGGTATCAAAATCGATCATATGTGAGAAGAAAAGGGGTGCAGAACGAAAGTTATCATTAATTGAAGAATTCTTTCTCACTGGTTCGTTTGAAAGTAGGTTTATTGGTGGAAGATTTGGCAGTTAGATTTTCGATTTCTGTTGGATCGGTTTCCTCCATTTTTAATTCATGGGTAAATCCTGAAAGAGCTTTGTGAGCCTAGGTCTGTTGTGACAGAAAATCAATCAAAAGCCATGAGGGATTTTGAAGATGTCCGTGTAATTTTTCGATTGCACAGAGATTTTTGTACAAAACCCATCCAAATTTGATGCAAGGAAACAGGTATATTCAAATTATAAACATCATAATACATTCAAGTTTCCGGTTGGGGTCAGTCCACAGATGGGAATAACATATGTGAGCACAATGTATGGTGGTCGTGCATCTGATAAATTTATCACCTCTGATGCAGAGGATCTGCTTCTAAATTTAGAGAGCAGTAAAGTTTCAGTTATGGCTGATAGAGGGTTTTTAATAATGATTGATTGATTTGTTGGTGTTTAATGTCACTTTCAGCAATATTTCAGCTATATCATGGCAACCAGTATTAGTGGTGGAAGAAGCCGGAGTACCCGGAGAGAACCACCGACCATGGGCAAGCAACTGGTAAACTTTATCACTTGCGGCTGCGAGTCGAGTGCACATTTTTTAGTAATTTACAAAGCCAGGCGCAAAGCCACGTTGTATTGGTGATAGGCTTGTATGAGTTGTTAGGTAATTCAAGGGTTTTTAATAAGTGAAATATTAAACGACATGGGTGTCAAGCTTCACATTCCATCATTTAAGGGGACAGAGAGAACACAACTGACAAGTTCAGAGACTATTAGGTCTGAGAACATTTCCAAAGTAAGAATCCATGTTGAAAGAGCAATACAGAGAACCAAAACATTCCATATACAGCATGCCCATTTACCCTCTGCAGAGGGTTTTTTTACCCCCAAAATAGGCCCTGTACCCCCAAAATTGTAGGGACTTTCTATATGCAGGGGTACAAAGTTAAGGAAAAAACAGCAAGTGTACCCCCAGTTTTAAAACTCAGTGGGCACCCTGATATATTAGATGGTGAAGTCAAGTTATCCATGAAGGATATTGCAGAACAAATATTTACAGTCTGTGTTTATTTGGTGAATTTTAAAAGCCTTATCGTCAAAAAGTAGCAACACAATATACAGGTATTAATGAACAGCTTTGTAAAGTGCATCATGATATAAGCTACTGTCACAGAAAATGTAAACATGTACTGATGGATGTAGATATGTATCAGCTATACCAAATTGATTCATAGTTTTTCAGGTTTTTGATTAAGAAAAATTTGTATGGGCAAATTATGTTAAAGTCTTGAATTTTTCAAGAATGCAAAGACAAATTTTGATGTGGCATTCCAAATGTTTTTCATTAATTATTACCATTATAACAACATATCTTAATTTTTAGAACTTGTTAATACAAAATATTTAGTCAGAAAAACTTTGGGGCTGCGAAATCCAAAGAACTCATGATCAATCTAGTAACTTCTTACAAAAACCTATTTGTTATTTTTAACATGTCACTATTTGGGTGAACTCAAGGCACACGTTAGAGGGCGACTAGGGTGAAGATGTCGCCTTGTGAAGGTTGACTTTGCTTTCTTGTTGGTCAAAAGCGAAGTTCAAGTCGCCTTGCAATTTTGAAGAGTCGCCCTATGTCGCGTGAACAAACCATATATTAATGTAAAGTAATCCATAACGAGTTTTTTTTTATTTCGTTCAATAACAAACAACATCGGTGGCATTGCAAAGCGGACGCAACAGAATTGGCCTACATTTAAGGCAAACATAAATCTTGTTTTCATGGTTGTTGTAAATTCTCCTGTATCCCTCACAAAGCCAATTTTATCTGGTATATTTCTGACACAAAAGGTTTGCACTTTTGAGTAAGTTGACTCTTGTGATCCTTACAATAAGCAGCACAACCTAAATTCCAGCTTTTGGTAACCTCATCATCCTTTATTGTACTTTCATTCTGCTCATTGTCTGCAAATTAAAAAGACTTAAAAACAAATTGAACTAAAAACCTACATATTTATACAAATAACTGACATCACAGTTGCAAGCTTAAATTTCTCTGGAAATGCCTGTACCAGGTCAGGGCCATAATGGTTTTCACAGTTATTCCAGTTGTTCACTCTTGATTTTGTATGGGGTTTTTTTTTATGATGGCTTTTTACCTTTCCCTTCGGACAAATGACTTAAGTGTTCAGTAATTTTGCAATCACCATTATTTCTTGCGCACGACTCCTGCATTGTCTATAAAAAAGGATCAGCGAGGCTGTTTTTCAAATTGTAAATATTGAATCCATTCCGAAGTTGAAGTGCATTTGCAAACCAAAACAGTCTAAAAGGAGTTAAAGATGTGACTAAAATTATTGATTTTGCTCAGGTGTCTAGATATCACACTCCCAACAATACAGGATTAGAAAGAACAGCAAATAAGAGTGGATAAAAGAAATGGTGGGTCACAGGCTCTTTATATCATTTTACTTACCGAAGGATGAGTTTGAAAGGCTGTCATCAAGGTCTTCCTTCTTTTCCTCAGTTGTTCTCAGAGATGTTCGAGTCCAGCTGTTTTTTTCAGGTGTCCTGTAAGTATTTCACTGACAACATACTAGTTCTAAATTACCTTTTATTCAAATCTTAACATAATTAATTTTACCCTCTAAAACAGCCTGCATTGGTTCAAGCACCTTGCTTTGTAAGGACACTTAATTTCAATAATATTATAACCATGACAATTGCAGCTAATAATTGCATCAAGTGATGCCCTTTTATATGGGTACTTTCTATGTGTCACTTAGCCAGGTCTAACCACTTCGACTGCACTATGTGTTTCCTCAAACTTTTTCAAATAAGTTGAGGAGGGCCTGGGTGGCTCAACTCATACAAGCCTATCACCAATACGGCGTGGGTTCGCACCCGGCTTTGAACAAATTACAAAAAGGGTGCACTCGACTCACAGCCCCAAGTGATAAAGTTTACCAGTTGCTTGCCCATGGTCGGTGGTTATCTCCAGGGATTCCGGCTTCTTCCACCACTAAAACTGGTCGCCATGATATAGCTGAAAGTGGTGTTAAAACAGCAAAAATCTAAATCAAATCAAATAAGTTTAAAGAACAGTAGCTTCATGCTTTAAACCCCATTGCATAGCTGGTAGAGTTGAATAATTAAATATTTGACACTTACTGCGGAATTGGAATCGGAGTTAGAGTTTGAAAAAGTATTTTGTACGGGACATTAAACATTTATTTTACATAATATTCTGTGATTTTAATTTCTGCGGTCCGGAGTTGACCGCAGAAATTACCGGTTATACAGTATCTTTGTTTTTATACATCATGATGTCACAAAGAAGTGATTTGCTTGATTGATTTCCACTGCTATTTGTCATAACATGGTAGGCTTTACTAAGTAGCTGTTATTGTTCCTGGAAATACATATATAAAAATACTTTCATAATTTCATTCTCTTAATTTTGTTAATTAAAAAGAAGAGATGTTATTGCCAGACAAAATTCTCTCTCTAAAAAACAGGCTTTTGATGTAAGATATTTTTTTGCTATATTTCCCAATAATCTTAAGATGAGGCAAAGCTTAATTGCATTTAAGTTTCTGGTGCAGGCACAAGGTAATTCCCTCCGTTTGCACCAGCTATATTATAAACTACTTGTACTAAATATAAAGCACAGCATGTGAGTATTTTGAGAAACATTACCACCTTGGGAGAGGTACTACATTTGTATATAACTCTATCGCTATTTTGATTAATTTTGCTTTGATGTCTAATACTGATCATTTCTTTTCTCATGACAATTGCATGAGAAAAGAATTTATCACAGTTTTTTTTTTCTAAAAGCAGATTACATCACAAGTACAAAACAGTGCTAAACAGATTATTGAAGGTGTCTTGTCCTCGATCCGTCATGACATCCATCTTGATGTATATTTCCGATCTCGGGAAAAAAGACCATCGATAATCTATAATTATTGATATTCTATCCGAAATCTTAACAAAGATTAGCAGACAGACGGACATGTAAATATCATCAACACTTTACGCCTACTCTAGATCTGCTTTCAAGATGTAAACATTCTTTGAACAAAAAAGTAACAAACAGAATTTAATGAACACAATGAAAATAAATATATCAACAGAGAAAACACATGAAATGCTGTATTTTTATCAGTACAAGTAACTTAGTTTTCATATCCTGGGTGGGAATCGAACCCACATACCAGAAACAGCAAGTAATTAGTTTACCTTTAGAGAGAATAAAATATATAAACAATTAAATGAATTTACTGGTTTAAGCTTTTCATATTGATCATCACACCCTGTACATTCAGTGAACTTATGTAGTTACAAATTTTTTTTTAATTTAAGCAACTAGATTTTCAAAATTTTCTATAAATCTGTGTACTGTTAACTTTTTATTATAGTAAATACTAAATAAAAACCTGTATAGCTTCCTCTACCATTGCATAGCAAATGTTACAAACATCATATGATGCTAAAATTTCAGTTCATTTTGATGTTTAATAAAGCAGAAATTGATAACTAAAGAAATTTATATTTTTAGTAACAGCAGCCATTTTGAATGGAAGGCGGGGCTGTCGGACACAATATAGAAAGGGGACCACCAAAGGACCACCCCAGCCAAATTTGATTTAATTTAGTTTAGCAGTTTCAGAGGAGAAGTTTTAAATGTGATCTTTTATCAAAATATGTTTAAATTGTATAATCGGTATAAATCGGTTGAAAGAAAAATTTCACTGAAAAATCCAGAATATTTGTTAATCTACTCATTGTCATGTAGCAGCAGTTAAAATTTGAGCTCATTTTAATTTATAATAAAGCAGCAATGGACAATTGAAGAAATTTCTATTTTTAGTAACAGCAGCCATCTTGAATGGAGAGCGGAGCTGTCTCGGAAACAATTTTGAAATGGGACTACCCAAGGACTATCCCAGCCAAATCTGGTTTAATATGGTTCAGCGGTTTCAGAGAAGAAGATTTGAATGATCCTTTATCAAAATATGCCTAATTTGCATAATCGGTATAAATCGGCTGAAAGAAAAATTTCACAGAAAAACCCGGAATATATGTTAAACTACTCCTTGCCACGTAGTTACAGTTAAAATTTGAGCTCATTTTGACTTATATTAAAGCAGCAATGGGCAATTGAAGAAATTTCTATTTTTAGTAACAGCAGCCATCTTGAATGGAGAGCGGAGCTGTCGGACACAATTTGAAATGGGACTACCCAAGGACTATCCCAGCCAAATCTGGATTAATTTGGTTCAGCGGTTTCAGAGGAGAAGTTTTAAATGTGATCTTTTATCAAAATATGCCTAATTTGCATAATCACCCTAACACCTTCATCCAAGGGCAGTATGTTTGTTATTATACTGAATGCCTAATGATTCAGGTGTGCATTATGTTATTAGAAGGACAATTGTTAAAAAAATAAAAAGTCATAAATTAAGATAGCTTACTTACATTAACAACAAAACATCAAATAGCAACAAATTTAACACTTTATAACAATTGTATATTTTGATAAATATTATCACATGTTTGCTTCTATATTCTGACTATTGCATAAATAATTTTTTCAAGGTAGGCTATAATTGTTTTATCATTTTTCAATATTATTATTTAAATACATGTCTTAAAATTTTGAAATTTTATGAAAACTTTGAAATTTTTTAGACTTTTGAAAATTTTATTATTTTGAAATTTTTTGAAAATTTTGAAATTTTGGGAAAATTTTTAACTGTAAAACAAATTTTATTTTTTTTATTTTAGAATTTTGAAAATCTGTATACCTCGGCCGGAGCGGGTGTTAGGCATTAACACCCGTTGCTAATATTATCACATGTTGCTAGGGATGGGCGGGGCTTATGAAAGGTTAGTGAAAATTAACAAATGCCGCTTTCTGTTTACAAATTTATTTTCAATAAAATTTCTTTATTTCTTTATTATTTCATCTCTTTTTCCTTATTTTAACTTGTTCGTGTCAATATTCATACAATCTTATGCTAACATAAAATTGCATGTGTAGACCCTATATAGATAATCTAAGGGGGTGGTAAGTCTGTGCCACGAGCGCCTGTGAAACGGAGTAGACAAATGAAACAATCTAGTATTTATGAATATTATTGTCTTTGACATATATGTACTCAACTGTTCAAAGCTGTAAAGTACTGTATTATGAATCATTCTTCAAGGAAATAATACACTACCTTAAGTGTCATCCTATTGCTAATAGATGTGATAATAAATTGTATATCAATTTATGCAAATCATTTAAATATTTATAAATGTACTATTTATTGTTTGAATTGATAAATATGATGTACTATTTATTGTTTGAATTGATAAATATTTAAATGATTTTGCATAAATTGATATACAATTTATTATCACATCTATTAGAAAAAGGATGACACTTAAGGTAGTGTATTATTTCCTTGAAGAATAACTGCACTAGGTAATTTTTCCAGGATAAATTATACTAGTGTATTATTTCCACATAGCAATTCATTTTGAAATAATCACTTCAATATTTTTTAACCCCCCAAAAAGCCCATGCCCCCTTTTTTTATAGTCTCCCTAAAAAAATCCTTTTTAAGAGTGTTTTGGATACACAATTAAACAAAGAATAATTTACACTAAGCATGGAAAAAATAACAGTGCAATACTTCCTCTGGAAATGCATAAATTGATATACATATACATTGTACAATACTTGTGCACTGTCGAAGCATATAGGTAATATGGGTATGAGGCTTATAAATGGGGGAAAAGGCGATGCAAATAGCCGAATTGTTTTCACGCGTTTCGCGCCGAATACACATATTTACCTATATTCTTCGACAGTGCACATGTATTGTATTTATCCTGCAATTTTAAATCGTAAATAAACAATTACTGGACGATAATAAAAGTATTTGAAATAATTTTGTGTATGTATTTGGAAACAATATCCCCCGATGTGCCCCGTTTTACATTTGTATGTTCTATTTATAACTGACCAATATCAAAAAAAATATTGGGCAGGCTATATTGGTCGGTAAATGTTGTCTTGCAGGATAAAATTTATTATCACATCTATTAGAAAAAGGATGACACTTAAGGTAGTGTAGTATTTCTTTGAAGAATAACTGCACTAGGTAATTTTTTCCAGGATAAACTAGAACTGTGAGTGACCTCACCGAGTGATACCCCTCGCTTGCAATACTATGATGTTCAAACTTTGGAATACAGGTATATTAGCAAGTTACCTATGAAAAATGAATGGATATGGAGTTATGTCAAAGAGATAACATCCCATCTCCAAAATAAACTAACCAAGAACATACATCTAGGGGTCGCCACAAGTACACGACCCCCCTTTTCGTGAAAGTACAAGTTGAATTATCTCCCATTCTAAATTTTAGACAGCAACGGTATTCCTGCATGCACATCTGCAGGTTGTGTACTACAACTGTGTAAAGTTTCATAAAAAATCATTAAGCAGTTTAGTAGGAGTTGCACTTACAAGGTACATGTCCCCACTTTTCGTGAAAGTATAAGTTGAATTATCTCCCCTTTTAAATTTTGGACAGCAACCATATTTCCTTCATGCACATCTGCAGGTAGTGTACTACAAATGTGTAAAGTTTCATAAAAATCCAATAAGCGGTTTAGGAGTTGTGCTTACAAGGTATACAACCCCCCCTTTTCATGAAAGTATAAGTTGAATTAACTCCCCTTCTAAATTTTAGACAGCAACGGTATTCCTTCATGCACATCTGCAGGTTGTGTACTACAACTGTAAAGTTTCATAAAAATTCAATAAGCAGTTTAGTAGGAGTTGCGCTTACAAGGTACATGGACGGACAGGGTGTTTCCTATATACCCCCCCCCCCCCCCCCCCAACATTGTTTGCGGGGGGTATAATTATACTAGTGTATAATTTCCACATAACAATTCATTTGGAAATAATCACTTCAATATTTTTCAACCCCCAAAAAGCCCATGCCCCATTTTTTTTTAAAGTTCCCTTAAAAAAATCCCTTTTAAGAGTGTTTTGGATACACAATTAAACAAAGGATAATTTACACTGAGCATGGAAAAAATAACCTAGAGCAATAATTCCTCTGGAAATTATACACTAGTGTAACTTGTCCTCTGGAAAGAATACACTGGTGGAAAGAACACACTGTTACACGCCAAGTGATGGCAAAAGCTCACATGGCCTTTGGCCAGGTGAGCTAAAAAGGATTATACCAGTTGCTTGCCCATGGTTGGTGGTTCTCTCCGGGTACTCCGGCTTCTTCCACCACTAAAACTGGTCGCCATGATATAGCTGAAATATTGCTGAAAGCGGAGTTAAACACCAACATTCAAATTCAAATATGTCTCTGTCTTCTGTTGAACTTTTTGCATTCAATTTCAAATCCATTATCTGTACTTTGCCTAAACGTATTACAAGGAATAGAAAGAATGTCAAGGGAACTTGTTTCCGCTTCTGCTATAGAACTATAGGCCAGTTCATGATCAAGATCCAAACATGTTTCTGGGAGTGTTGTCAAGGGTTGTAATGTTGGTAAATCATGTGGCCTGAATTTAGCTAGATCAACAATGTTAACAATAGGTGGTAGTGATGCTCTGTTTGCATTTCTAATTAAGAAACAAGGGCAATGCAAAGCGTGGCGTATCCCCTCGCCTAAAAATTAGACCCTGTGACCTTCACCTTTGACCTTGAAAATCAATAGGGTTCCAGATTCTCTTAAGGTCTAAGTATGTACCAAGTTTGGTCAAAATCCATTGAAGGATGTTGATTCTAGAGTGTTCACAAGGATGTTACACGGTAAAAAATGTACCCAGTGACTTTGACCTATGACCTTGAAAATCAGTAGGGTTCCAGACTCTCCTAAGGACTAAGTATGTACCAAGTTTAGTCAAAATCCATTGAAGGATGTTGATCCTAGAGTGTTCACCAGGATTGAGACGGACGAACGGACGGACGGACGGTAGCGTTACTATATCCCCTCGCAACTTTGTTGGCGAGGGGATAATAAATCATGGAAGCCAGAATGTGTTTTGAGTTTGAGTTACTAATATCCGCCAATCCATGTTAAAACTCAAAACACATTCTGGCTTCCATGATTTATTTCGATTCTGATATGTCTAAGAGTTTGTCTATATGTCTATACGGTAGTATACTTTGATTGGAAGACGGTAATTTATATTTACGTTTGTGGACAATGTCGCAAACAATTTATGCTGCAAAATTCGAGCAGACGATAATTCATCAACATGTATATTTATGACGGGAAAGTCAGTTGCATGCACCGGCGCTTGTGCTAATGAGATTATACCCAATTGATAAATCGCTCGTTTGTTTACAAAGCTTCAGAAGGACATCATGTTAGAATATCAAATAACAATTTTAAAGTCCTCTGGTACTTTTCTTCAGGTGATAGTTCTAGTGCTACATTTATTCTGTACGAGTTCATGCTACATGTGGCTTTGTCGTTTTTTCTGATTTTTATTTTTTCAGCTTTTACTGGATCTATTTTTGCATCTATAGTTAAAGAAGTCAATATATTATATGTTATTCGGGTTTTAGTGTTTATTTGATGGTGTTTAATGCCACTTTCAACAATATTTCAGTTATATCGTGCCGGTCAGTTTTATTGGTGGAGGAAACTGGAGGACCCAGAGAGAACCACCGACCTGTTGCAAGTCACTGACAAACTTTATCACATCATGTTGTACACCTCACCCTGATTGAGATTCGAACTCACAACATCAGTGGTGATAGGTACTGATTGCATAGATCATGATCATGATGGCCCCTTCAAGATTTTAGACAGAGTATATAAGACTATATACTCAGGTCTGAAACTTTACTTACTTTTATATTCTAGTGCACAGTCTTGGTAAAATAAATTGTATGGACAGAAGACAAAATTTAAAAAGTCCAGTTAAACCTGTATTAAAAGGTAAGAAAAAGTGACCTTATAAGATAGGTGACCTCTTAAAAGAGGTTCAATTCATATAAAATTTTCTATGACAGGACAAGAAAAATGTCGCCTTTTAATACATGTGACTGCTTAATAGAGGTGACCCCTTGGGCAGGTTTTATTGTACTTCATATTGGATCTGCAGCTGTACTCCTTTATTACCACACTTTTAACAACTAACAGCAGTTTACAAGTTATTAATGACTCTTATGGATGAGACTGCATTTAAAGTTATATTTTCAGAATATAATTATGCAATCAAACTAAGGATATCAAGCCTCTATTTGTGAAAAATGTACAAAATTTATCTCCACTGAGCTAGTACATATATTTATGTATATTCTTTAAATTCATATACTCGTACTCTACAAAGAAGTTAAGGATCATGTCTATTGAAAATAAAGTTATTATATTTTCATTAGATGGTGTGGACAAAATTTCAAATGCATTGTAGGGCCTGGGTGGCTCATTGAGTTAGGTAGTTGGAATACATACATGTAGCAACTCATACAAACCTATCACCAATACGGCGTGGGTTCGCGCCCGGCTTTGTAAATTACAAAAGGGTGCACTCGACTCGTAACCGCAAGTGATAAAGTTTACCAGTTGCTTGCCCATGGTCGCTGTTTCTCACCGGGTACTCCGGCTTCTTCCATCACTAAAACTGGTCGCCATGATATAGCTGAAATATTGCTGAAAGTGGCATTAAACACCAAAAATCAATCGATCAATCAAATGCATGGTTATATACTTTACATGGGTTCTGTGTGCACGTGTGATTGATATTTAATAATTATCTCATATTCAAAAAGTTCTTTAAAATCTCATTTCTAACTCTAAAACTTTATTTTGACTCTCGAAAACACTAAATTTGACATTTTGGGTACCACAATAAAAAATTATTAATAGATTTTCAATTTGGGAAGTTTGGTTATGCTACAGAACTATAAAAAAGACATCATACATGTCATGGTTTCAGATTTTAGTTTTGTGTTTGTTTGATCATTTTTTCTACAGATCATTTGTGAGATGAAAAACACAAATTTTAGAAATTAGCACGAAAATGGACACCATTGACTTTTCTTGAAGAGTTAATTTGCCTCAAGGAAAATGTTGCTGATACCTGTACCCTAGAGTATAGCTTTATTAGCTTATGGAAGACATGATACTTCAGTGTAAATGTAATAGACAAAAATAATCATGATCCTTAACTTTTTTTTGTTGAGTATATTTACAAGGGTAAATAATATAATACCTCTTTTTTCTATGCCTAATATGCAAGACAAGTAAAAAATGCTAAATTACACTTACTCTTGGAATCTTTCCAAGCACATAACTGATCAGTTGCTTTGCAGATAAATCTTCTGGTAGATTCTTCCCCGAGACTACCTGTTCTGCTATCAGAAACAACAATGCTCCTATATGTGAGCAGGTCTCTCCTAATCTGAATTTCAAATCAATAAGGGGTTGCATTTGATGTTGTAATATTAATAAATATATACGGTACTCCTACTTGTATAGTCTCAACAAACAGGAAGTAGGTACTCAACAAACCTTATAATCACTTATACAATATACATACCTGTTAACCTCTGGGAACTGCTAGGGGGGAGATCTCCCCCTACCAACTCTTCTAAGGGGGAGATTTTGTGCGTCGCCTTTAAACGCACAAAATTGTACCTTGTAGTTGCATACATGTGATAGAGTTGCTATGCTACAACTGGAGATTTGTAAATTTTTGGCTGGAGATTTGGTCTCATAACTGGAGATTTTTTATCGACGTATTTGGTGCATGTTTTTATTGTTAATTGATGTTTTCTTTTTGTTTGTTTCAGTATTGAACCAACTGCATCCCATTTCAATATATATTGTTTACATTTCTGTCTTATTAGTAGTGTTTCATATGATGAATGAAGGATAAAAACTGTATTTATAATTTATTCATAATCATTCATAATCACAAGGTTATAACAAAGCAATAAAAATGAAGACAGAATGCTCTGAACAATAAAGTCATAGAGCACTAAAATTAAAAAGTCACTTTGCTGCTGGTGCGTTGGGTGATAGCATATGTTTTGGCATTTTTGTGGTTTATCAATTCCATCCTGGAACTTAGTCCTTAAATAATACTTTGATCGGCTTTGGTCCCAAACAAGCCATAACAACTCAATCCGAGATGAATTCATTGCACGTTTGATCGAAATAAGAAGTTTTCCTCGGCATCAAAGGTTGTCCGACTCCTGTTTGCACAACGGTTTATAACTATTTTTAATTGCCGCTATCACACTTCTAATCATCTAAGCGTGTGCCACAAACCCACTTCCTTATCCCCAATTAACTGTCAATCAGTGGATAATTGTTGTATAATCATCAACACCTTAATTAATCTCCATGACCCAATTTACCTGTAAAGGTAACCCGAATAATCCAGTCGTTATATTACTCTCCCGCTAGTCGCTGCATTAGAGGGTGCAGTATTATTCAAGTTACTGTAAAGGTGTCAAACAGATCAATAACCGGATATCATTTACATTCGTATCGCTCAGCGTTTTTCATCAGCGCGGGAGTTCCAAATGGGGAATTTCCAGAAATATTGATCGCAAAATGTAGGTCAAGATTTTATTGTACTTGATTTTTTTGTTGGGGGGATATCATGCGGGAGGAAAAGGTGTGTGCGGGAGATTAATGTCTCCCGCGCATGAGACCCAGTCCATGCGGGAGATAAGGCTTTTACGCGGGAGACTCCCGCGAAAAGGGGGGGGGGGGTTAACAGGTATGAATATACAGCACAATTAAAGCTTGATATCAAATTTCAAATAATTCTGGTTCATGCAGTCAGAGCTCATGAAAAATGGGAAATGTGGGTTTTGTCAAGCGGAAAGTAGATACTTCACAAACCTGAAAATATCTTACTTATCACAGTAAAACTCCATACAAAATTTGCCTGAATGATTGTTGTTTAATGCCAACTGAGCAATTTTTCAGCCATATCATGCCGAGAACAAGGTAATTTTAAATGAAATGATGAGGTCTGCTTTGTATAAGACCAACACGCTTAGTTAGATTTTTATATTGCTTGCTCAACCAGTCTTTGCTCTTTACCCTTAATGCTGCATGCTTAGTTGGAAAGCAACAAGTACCAATTTTATAGTCTTTGGTTTGACCCAATCGGGGCTAGAACCCACAATCTACAGCACTTCATGTGAGCACGATAACCATTACACCACCGATGCCGTTCCATACAAAATTTGAAGTAAATCTGCAAACCAAAAGTAATGTTATAGATGACAAAAGTTTGTGATGAACAAGTACATGTAAATATTTACATCAGTTTAGACTTACCAAAACCAGAATTCTAAATAGACGCATAAACAGATGTGTTGCCCGCAGTCATTGATTTAGTGATCATGATCATTTATGTTACTGTATTTCAGTCATTGAAATGCATGTTCCTGCTTTGTAACCTCGCATACAATATACCCAATATTTGAACCACCAACAAGACTTCTTAACACAGTTTAAGGCTATCTTGGATTAAGGAATAAGCACCATTAAAGTTCAGATTGCTTTCCTAATTATGCAATTCTAAAATATTTCTGGGTCCCCTATGCAATTTGGGTACTCTGATGCTATGCCATTTGGGAGAGAGTATCCACTTGTAACATAGACTGCATGCAAATTGTTAAATTTATATTTTGATTTTTTTCTAAGCAAAGCCGATTCTTTCAATAATATACTAACCCAACTGTACATGTACAAAACCCACCATATGGTTCTCCAGTTTGTTTGTGGATAATTACATGTATTGTACATGTTTAATCTTGGCCTCATCACTACTTTGGGATTTATGCAAGAGGCCTTAATTGCACAAAAGGTAGAACTCTGTTTCAGTTGATTAAAAGAAACATTACAAATGTGATTAGTATCAAGATGTTGATATGCTCTCGACAATTCGTAATGTCTCAATGATGTGGAAATAAATTCCTGTATGTTACTATTTAGTAAATATTTCTTGACTAGACACATCAATGTCTGGCTGGTGTCCTTAGAGCAGCCGCCCTCCTGCTTTAACAAATATGATGGGGTAAGACAGCTATACCACAGGCACTCGACGTTCAATGAATAAAATGTAGGGTCAATGCACAGGCGCTTGTGTAGAGTCAAAAATATGCTCGCTATGTACCTAAAATACCACAAGGCCGGACTCACTCCTACTACCCCTGTCACTTCAATCGCTATTTTCCCTGTCAAAATGTCGATAGGACGCAAATCGCTTAGTAATTTGCGTAGTGAAATGATTTTTCTTCAAGGAAAACCCGTTTTTTATATCTTCCTACCATCTACACCCCCATACTGACAGATAATCCTCAGATTTTGTTGACAATGGACACCTAAGTGGCAGCAAAGCGAAAGTAGGTATCCGCCTTTCGGTCGTTCTCGGGTTTTATCATTGCCTTACGAAACATACCTGAGAAGTTCAGAAAGAAAAGTTCGGGAAACGTAATTATATATCAGTATTGTTACTGTATAATTATAATGTTTTTTAAATACAATTATTTCCTATGCCTTATTTTTAGTATTATTTGCATACCAAGAAGCACTGAAGTTTTCATTCATTTTGTCAGTCATATTTTGGCGCCTTGTAATGTTTCTAGTGTTTAGTAATTATATATGATAAAACCCGAGAACGACCGAAAGGCGGAAATATGTCGCACGCGACCTACTTTCGCTTTGCTGCCACTTAGGTGTCCATTGTCAACAAAATCTGAGGATTATCTGTCAGTATGGGGGTGTAGATGGTAGGAAGATATAAAAAACGTGTTTTCCTTGAAGAAAAATCATTTCACTACCTAAATTACTAAGCGATTTGCGTCCTATCGACATTTTGACAGGGGAAATAGCGATTGAAGTGACAGGGGTAGTAGGAGTGAATCCGGCCTTGTGGTATTTTAGGTACTTAGCGAGCATATTTTTGACTCTACACAAGCGCCTGTGGTCATTGTGGAAAAAAAATAGTGTCACTGTTATAATAAAGAGAAGGCTTCCAATGCATTTTTCGGTACAAATGTAAACAAATCGGTTTATTTTTTCGTATACGGTTTTCGCTTGACCTTTGCGGTATTTAGAGAGCAGACGATCATTCTTCACTAAACCATACTTTTGTGACGTCCCCAGAAATATTCGACTTCCATTGTGGAGCGACCATGAGGTGATCCTCAAACTTCCGGTAGCTAATTTTCATATGGCGGAGCATAATAATTAGCTACCTATGAAAATTAGCTACTTGTAGCATAAACTTATAGGATTTGTCTCCCTTATTATGTTTACCAAAATACAGATTGTGTATTTCCAATGGAGAGACAAAATGAAAAACTGCATGTACATAAGCAGGAAAAGAGTTACTGATTGACAAAGAGAGACATATAGATCTCAAGGGCGGATCCAGGGGGGGGGGGGGGGGGGGGGGTAGGGGGCGCCCCCCCTAAAATTGGAAAAAATATTATTTTTTTGGCGTAAAATCGTGATTTTTCACACGAAATACCCCAAAAATTTTCGTGCCTCCCTCCGCTCGGCGCATTTTTTTTAAGTGCACCTCCTTCCCCCTAACTTGAAATCCTGGATCAGCCCCCTGGATCTGTACACAATAAACAATAGATATTAGTGGTGTTCATAGTTGAAAAACAAAATGCTACCTATATGGCTGTATAGCATGTGATTAAGTTACAAACTATCTTTTTTCAATTTACCATCGCGATGTATCATTTTTACAGCTATTAAAAAATAGATTGGTGGACTATATATGGTAGAATTTAATATTTATGTGATGTTCAAACTATGCAAATTATTCTTTAACTTAATAAGATCATATATGATAATTATTAATCACACTTTTATTATTGCTAACCGTGTTACCCTCTTGACATAAAGAAATTAACTCATTTACTTACTTATTGACACTATCTTCTGAATTCAAGAAATAAATAAAATTATGTTCCATATATATTTAGTAATGAAAGTTGGGAACTTTATTTATTACAATATTAAAGAACTGGTAGCTATTAGATTAATTTCAATTCGAAACTGAAACTATTTGCACACTCTTGATGACAATTTCTTATTTGGATTTTGTAAAAATAGAACCCTAAATCATAAATTTCCAACAGAATGTGGAAGATGGCAAAATATGTGTACAGAACATGGTTTGACCCGATCGGGACTCGAACCCACGATCTACCGCATTCGAGGCGAGCACGCTAACGATTACACTACCGATGAGAGTCTTTGGTGAGCATTTCTGGTCTGTTTCTCAGTGAATACATATATTTCACTTTGTTGTCGACTGTCCCTTATATGAAAATATTAGAGTAAAATTTTTTGATAAAGTTATTGACTTATGTCCAAATTTTAGATACATGGACACATCATCAAAATTTGTCTGGCTATTTACTAATGAGGCCAAAAAAAAATATATGTGTGTTTACTGTCACATGTCAAAAAAATCTAGGGTCGGTCGGTCGGGATTAATTTTTTTTTTTTTTTTTATTATCGACAAAACCGGAAATAGTCGTTCCCGGTTCCGGAATCCGATTCCGGTATTTAATTTTCGAAAATTCCGGTAAAATGACGAATTATGCAGTTTTTCTACCTTCTTTGCTCTCAATTTCGACAAAAAGCCAGCAGTTGAATAAATAAAACATTGCTGCTGGTTAAACAACAAAAATGGTTATCCGAATTCTGTGTAAAAATGCAGATGGTCGCTAGCAAAAATTAGGGTAGGTCGGGTGACCGTAAACACACATATTTTTTTTTTGGCCTGAACATGAACAAGTTTTGAAAAAATTAGGTAGTTTTACAGAGGAATGTTTTTTGCTGCGAGGACACAATTGATCCTATAGATATCATTAGGTTAGGTGAATTATTATAGTTATTATACATGTTATATTATATTAAATATGAATTGATTTATGGTGGTATTTGATAGGCTCTGATCTGGCCGTGCAGTCACGTGTGTTTACATGTATGTCTCCAATCATTTCAATCATTGTATTAAATTGTTTGCCGCTTGTGGGCCCTTAATTGGCAATAAAAAATCTTATTCTTATTCTTATATTGTCCAGGGGCGGATCCAGGATTTCAAGTTAGGGGGGGGGGGGGGGGGGGGGGGGGCAAATTTTAAAAAATTGCGTCGAGCGGAGGGAGGCGCGAAAATTGTTGGGGTATTTCGCGCCCCCCTGGATCCGCCCCCTGTTGTCTACATAAATGACAATAGATAACGTAACAATACAAAATACATTGCGCAACGCACGGTCAACTTTTCGCGCTTTCACAATCCTTCGGCAGAAGACATATAAAAAGCGACTTTTTGAGTACATGTATATAAACAAATTCATATTTCAAACCAAAGATTATCAACTGGTATTTGTTGCTTATAATGCAAAGCACGCAGAATTAAGGAGAAAGAGCAAAGACTGGTTGCTTCGGAATCGGGATAATGTGTCAGAGTGGAGCGACATGTATATCCGCGGACTGTTGTTTCCGTTAGCTAACACTATAAAAAAAAACTAAGCGTGTTGGTCTAGAAAAAAGCGGACATCATCATCATCTCATTAACTTGGTCTCGCCATGATATAGCTATAAAATTGCTGAGTTGGCGTTAAAAAACAATCGCTCACTCACTAAAGCTGATACGTACAGTTTTTATATTTCCCCGACAATGTACGTATATTGTGTTTATTCTGCAATGTCTTATAGTTAAAAAAAACAACTGGCAAATTGTCTAAAAAGAGCAGAAACAGACATCGTTCTAAGCGTTTTAGACGTCCTCGCTTATAGTGTAAGTTTCTCGGCGTCGCTCGACATGAATCAGTTACCAGAAAAACTATATCTTGGTCAAAATCTTAAGCAATATGTGATGAAAGAAGCTGTTATATATAAAATCCTTAGGTACAGACAAAACAGATGTCACACCAATGAGGAGCGATGGACAGATCACAGCTGACACAAAGCAAAAATCCAACATCCCCAACAGAGTCAGTCCGTATTCACCGTAGAATCACAAGACAACATCCCCGACTGCACCAAAACCCACATCATAAAAACAGCACTCCCAATATCTCTACCAGGTGTAAAAGAAACTCCTACATAACATCAATACCCATAGATTTTGTGCTCCCAAAACTATTAAATTATTTGGCTTTCCAATCTTTTGATCTTGAGCTACCTGATGAAGATTATTCCAGAAACGTTCATGTGCACTAAATTTGATATCTACGTTTGTATTACCTCTTTTTAGCAATGTAGCTATCTGAATGTTTTCTTTGAAAACAAGATACACTCATTGTTTAATATGATAGATACAAAATGTATGTAAAATTTCCAGGTAAATTAGTTACCTGTATCTCTTATGAAAATTATGTGTACAGAAATAAGTCAGATTGATGAAATGTGCATTCATGTTGGGTTTTTGAAATTCTTTTTGATATTTTTGATTGGTTTGTTTTGTTTTGTATTTGTTTGTTTTTGATAACAGATTAATATCTAATTTTATTTCTGTTTTTTTTCTGTTTTGAGGATATAACTTCAGAAGGGCCTACAAATTTATACATCTTGGAATAACAGTAGTACTTTAGGGTGCCTGCATCCTAATTTCTTATGTACATGTATCTCTATTCTTTATCAATAAATGTTTAGAGGTTTGCGTTTGTATAGAATCTGGGCCTTGATGGGAGAGAGGTTTAAAGAGCTGCCTACACCTCATTTATCTTTCACTGCACTGTTCATCACTTGGATGATGTACTCAACCTTTAGAAAGTAGATTGCCAGACGCTGGTACAACATATGAAAATGTCTGTAATGTCATTGAATATAGCCCAAATAAATATTTTGCATCATGCTGGTATGTTTTCTAAGTACAGATACTTGTATCACACATACTTGCCAATTTAATAATTAAATAACAGCCATATATACATGATAATATCTCACACACAAAGTATCTTAACACAAGTTATTTCTTAAAGATTTTATTGAAAAACTCAGACAGGCATGGTGGAACATTAGCATACATATAATACAATACCATATATAGACTAGAGGCTCAGTAGGTTGAGAATATTTTTTAGAAATCAACCAATCAGCAACAAGAATTGCCTGTGGTGGACATGTTTGTTAACGGATCGGGACGAAATGAGCATTCTTTATAGAGGGCCTTCCATAGCTGCTACCTATCAAGTTTCGGTTCATTTTGCCAAGTGGTTTCAGAAGAGAAGATTTTTTATGAATCGACCAATCAGCAACACGAATTGCCCGTGCTGGCCATGTTTGTTAACAGATCCAAAATGAGCAATCTTTATAGAGGGCCTTCCATAGATGCTACCTACCACGTTTCGGTTCATTTGGCCAAGCGGTTTCGGAGTAGAAGATTTTTAGGGAATCTACCAATCAGCAACACGAATTGCCTGTGCTGGCCATGTTTGTTAACGGATCCCAAATGATCAATCTTTATAGAGGGCCTTCCATAGATGCTACCTACCACGTTTCGGTTCATTTGGCCAAACAGTTTCAGAGTAGAAGATGTTTTAGGAATCGACCAATCAGTAACAAGAATTGCCTGTACCGACCATGTTTGCTAAGGGATCAGGACTAAATGAGCAATCTTTACAGAGGGCCTTCCATAGATGCTTCCTACCAAATTAGGTTCATTTGGTCAAGCGGTTTCAGAGGAGATGATTTTTTTAGGAATCGACCAATCAGCATCAAGAACTGCCTGTGGCGGCCATGTTTGCTACGAATTGAGCCGAAATGAACAATCTTTATAGAGGACCTTCCATATATGCTTCCTACCAAGTTTCAATTCATTTGGCCAAGCGGTTTCAGAGATTTTTAGAAATTGACCACCCAGAAACAATAACTGCCTATGGCTATTCGATTTCAGAGGTGAAGATTTTTTAGAAATCATATCCAGAAATTGAGGGTACTTTCCTCATAAATATTCATCATATTTAAATTAGATTTTGATCACGTGACTGCAGTTTATTAGATTTGTCAAAAAATAGCCTATAGTACGGAAATTCAATGTGTCCGTCAATGATTCGAAAATTAAAAGTTATTGTTTATTTCCGCAAAGTTTTTCTTCTGTCAAAATTCAAATATTTTTGTTTTTTAACGATTTTAGACATGTCTTTGATATCGCGATCATGCAAAAATGATCATATTATATTTAATGTGGGAACCCCGAGTTTAGAAGCTAGAAATATAAGGTTAGTTAATATAATTACATGTATTATTGAGGAATCTAAATTAATTTCAGAAAATATGTCGCCAAATGTCATTCATTGTTAAATTTTGTGTCACACGCCACCAGTTTCATGTATTTCAGACATTTTTACATAGACTCTTAAGGCCAAAAAAGGGTTCGTCGCCTCGGATTTTCATTTAGTCCAGGAACCGCGAATATTTAATTGTTTTCATTAATTTTTATTTCATTTAATTCAGCTTGATTCAATGTATCATTTTCAAGTTCAGAAAATGACACACGTGCAATTAAGAATGATATCGTCTATATAGATCATATGAAAATTGCAGACGTCCCGGCGTCGCCATCTTAGATATGCAAATGAGCAAAGTACCCATCATTTCTGGCTATGTAATACCGAGGTCCCGTGTTGAGAGATTGCCATCCTCTTCGCACGTTAAAGAACCCAGTGTACTGTAACAGCTCATTATGAGCATATGAGACCTGTTGCACTGGCTAAATTATCCGTCCCTACCCATGCACCTTTCCTTGTTTCGAGTCCCGTGGCGTTTAAATTTTTTAATGTTCTCGTCCTGAATATAGCTGAAAAAATGCTCGCTGGACGTTAAACACCAACCAATCAATCAATCAATCAATCAATCAATCAATCAATCAATCAATCATATATTTTATATCGAAATAACTTATTTTCATCCAGATTTTGCTCCATGTAAACAAGGATTTATATATATATATAGTCGAGGGAAGAACAAAAATTTGACAGCTCAAAAATCTAATTCTAATACTGTGTGGTTTAATTTTCAGACGTATATACATATATATATATATAAATCCTTGGTGTAAATGAATAAATAGGAGTTTGCTATCCATTTCTGGGATAAATCTATTTAATTAAATAGATTTCCTCGCCTACATCCACCCCCCTTTTTTCGTTCAAAAATACTAGAATCTATCAAAACATGGTAAAAGGGGAATAACTGGCATAGTACTTTTAATTTTCATGGCTATCATTTGGAACACCTTAGTGGTTTACGAAAATCTAGTTCCGAACGTCAAAAAGTAGCTAATAATTATAGGACACCTGATCTACGAAGGTAATGTTTGCAAAAAAGAACTTTTTTATTATAAAATATTTACCGTAGACGCTTTGGGGACTTATTTTAATGAAGATCAATGTTTCAAGCAACCATTTCATGATTTGTTTCATACAGTTTAATTGAAGGGAGCAGCGGAATTTACATTTTCGTCATGCGGTGTCAGTGACATTTCGGTGCGTAATAGTAATGGCGACCGCTAACTTGGCACATTGCTCAAATGTAATTATGATTATATGTGATAAAAACACATGAAAACAAGAAACAAGAGTAAATCAAAATAAATTTTGTTGTTAATAGAAGATATGGTATATTTAATATGTTCACTAAAAAGGACACCCACACGTCAAAAACCTCTGAACCACTAAGAGTGCTTACAATAAATTTTCAGTCGATAAAAAAAGAACAAAAAACCTGAAGTAGAACTTATCATTGAATCTTGTAAACCCAGCATAATATTTGGTACCGAGACATGGCTCTCAAATGACATCTCTCCATATGAATACATCCCATCCTCTAAATACAACATTTATACAAAAAATAGAAAGGATGGCTATGGGGGAGTATTACTGGCTATCTCAAACCAACTGACATCCACACAAATCACAAAAGCAGGTACCGATTTAGACCTTGATACAAACTGCGAAAATGTGTGGGCAAAAATATCATATGAAGGCAACAAATCACTTTACCTTTGCACATCTGTCTGATAAAATTGTAGACATTTTCTTTGTCGCAGAATCGAAGCTGGACGCTACTTTTAATGACAATCTATTCATAGCGGAGGGCTACAAATTATTGAGACGCGATAGAGACTCAAAGGGTGGCGGAATACTTGCTTACATAAATACCGATTTCCCAGTAAGTAGGAAAACAAACTTAGAGTCTGAAACACTGGAAAACATCAGCGTGGAAGTTCATATAAACAAGAACAAGTGGCTTGTTATGGGCATTTATAAGCCCCCATCAATGTGTGATAATGATTTTTCCACTCTTTTTATTAAGAACATAGATCAGTGTATTATAAATTATGATAATATTATAGTAATGCCTAATGGGTGACTTAAATTTTGATATGTTAAACGATAAAAAATGTCAAGCTTTAAAAGATTTATGTGATGTCCTTGATTTTTCACAATTAGTCTTAAAACCAACATGTTTTATGAAAAATTGTATCCCATCATTGGTGGATGTGGTTTTAACAAATCAGAAAAATAAATGTTTTAATATACAAAATTTTCCTACTGGTATTAGTGACTGTCATAACATAATCTCAGTCACAATAAAAGGGGACGTCCCAGTCCAGAAAAGAAAAATAATAACTTACAGAAGTTATAAAAATTTTGATACTGATAGCTTTAATTGTGATCTTGAGAAAATTTCATTCCCAGATATTGAGAATTTATCAACATCTAGTGAAGTACACAATGTATATAATGAATATCAAAATGCCTTTAAAAGTGTACTTGATAAACACGCTCCAGTGAAAAATAGACAACCCGGTAAAAATCAACTTCCGTGTATGAACAGTGAATTAAGAGGAGCCATATACAGAAAACATATGTTTTATTCCCAATATACAAAAAATCGCAACACAAAAACATGGGAAAAATTTAGAAAGCAGCGAAATTTGGTAACAAAATTAAAAAAGAATTCTATGAAAACTTATTTTCTTGAACGCTGTACGGGTGGGGCTAAAAATGTCAACTTCTGGAAAACTGTTAAACCATTTTTCTCTAATAAATGTAACTCTGGGGATCAGAATATAATTCTGTGTGAAGACAATAAAATTATAAATGATACATGTGAAGTTTCTGAAAAGTTTAATACTTTCTTCTCTACAGTTGCAGATAAAATTGGGGAAGACACTGTATATGACCCCACTACTCACCCTAGTATATTGGAAATTAAAAATCATGTGGATGTGGAGAAAAATTTTGAATTCCAGCATATAACATCTGATAAAATTGAAAAAATTATAGATAAAATAAATATAAAAAAAGCCTCTGGGTTTGATAACATTCCAGCCAAAGTTATCAAACAGTGTAAACCAATAATATCCAACCAGTTAACATCATTGATAAACTTGTCTATTGACACTGGTGTATTTCCTGATTCTCTTAAAAAAGCTCAGGTAACACCATTACACAAGAAAAATGACCCATTAAGTAAAACAAATCATAGACCTGTGAGTGTCCTTCCTGTTTTTTCTAAAATTTTTGAAAAGGTATTTGAAACACAATTGTCTGACTTTTTTGACACAATATTTAACCCTTTTATGTGTGCTTTCCGACGTGGACATGGATGCCAGACCACGTTGCTCAGACTTCTAGAAGATTGGCGTGAAGCCCTAGACAAAAATTATTATAGCATCAGTTCTGATGGACCTTTCAAAGGCTTTTGATTGCCTACCACATGCCATACTGCTAGACAAATTGTCAGCTTATGGAGTTTCAGATAATTCGGTCTCGTTACTAAAATCATACTTATCAAACAGAAAACAACAAATAAAGGTCAATAGTGTTCTGAGTAACTGGGCTGACATCCATAAAGGGGTTCCGCAAGGATCTATACTTGGTCCCCTCTTATTCAATGTCTTCATAAACGATATATTTTTGTTCATTAAAGACAGTTCTCTGTACAATTATGCAGACGATAATACCCTTTCCTTTGGCAGTCCCGATTTTGATCTACTTATTTCTACTCTAGAGTCTGACTCAAATCATCTCATTGAATGGTTCAAAATTAACAAAATGCAGGCTAATCCTGATAAATTTCAAGTTTTGGCGGTGGGGAAGAAAACCTATGAAAAACGTCCAACTATAAATATACAAAATTTTGAACTAACATGTGAAGACAGTGTTAAATTACTAGGCATTGAGATTGATTATCAATTAAATTTTGACACACATATAAGTACAATCTGCAGGAAGGCATCCCAACAGCTGAACATTATCAAACGTTTAGGCCCCTATTTGAACAGATTAAACAAACTTACAATTTTCCATACTTTTATTCTTAGTAATTTTAACTTTTGCCCTTTGGCCTGGCATTTTTGTACGGAGAAAAATTCCAAAAAGATAGAAAAAGTGCAAGAAAGAGCTCTTCGCTTTGTGTATGAGGATTACAATAGCTCATATGATAATTTATTGAAAAAAGCAAAGGTGCCTTCCTTGCAGATTCGTAGAATGAGAACTATGGCCCTGGAAACATTTAAGATTATGAATAAACTGTCGCCATCATGTCTCCATAGCCTTGTGCATTTACAAAATTCAAAATATTATTTTAGATACAACAATATACTGGACATTCCACAGGTCAGAACATCAAGGTATGGCAAAAAAACATTTAAATTTGCTGCTGCTACATTGTGGAACAGCCTCCCAGACCATTTCAGGACTGAAAACAGTTTTTCTCAATTTAAGAGCTTAATGCAGTCCTGGAATGGTACTAAATGTTGCTGTTCTGCATGCAGATGATAAATATTCTGCTACTGTTTTTGCTCTTTTTATTTGCATATAGCTTTTAGATATATATTGCTTTGTTTTAGTGCTTGTCAATTTTTTATCCAAACATGCTTAATTTTCTGCTTTATTATGTCATGATGCATGTGGATGCCGATGGGAACCCAGCGAGGCATTGCCACCTGGTCCCCGGCCGGCATCTATATGCAGTATGCACGGTACAGTAAAAACTCTTTCAGATTTGCTGCATCTACATTGTGGAACAGCCTCCCAGATCATTTCAGGACTGAAAATAGCTTCTCTCAATTCAAGAGTCTTTTGCAGTCCTGGAATGGGTCCAAATGTTGCTGTTCTGCATGTAGATGATTCAAATTTTGCTTCTGGTTTGCTTAATTTTAATTTTTAATTTTTTTAATTATTATTTTTTTTTAGTTTGGCTTGAAAATTTTATATTCTTTGATTTTTTAGTTAGACAGTGCTACTTTTACTGATTATGTTGGTACCAGTTTTAAATATTCAGTATTATTATTTCATTATTTTTTTTTACCTGATGCTTCTTTTTAAATGCTGCTTTATGTTGGAGCATCTGTGTGTGGATCTTGAACAAGAGTCCAAAGAGGCACTTGCCACGTGGGTTCTTGTTCAGATCTATACACAGTCCTCCTTTTTATGCCTATATGTCTAAGCTTATTTTAGTTTGTAACTTTGCATGTGACTTGTGTTGTTTTATTGTTAATGTATATTCGGTAAAAAGCTCATTAGAGCTTATGTTGTACTGTTTTATTATGTGCCGAATCAAAATAAAGTTTTCTTATAACATACTATCGACCACCATCCGATAAAGGTGAATCATTAGGACAACTTGGTATCTCACTGAATAGAGTTTTATGTAAGAAAACAAATTCTAACATCTGGGTAAGTGGCGATTTCAACCTTGGCCACATAGACTGGAATACACCAGCAGTCATACCTAACAAATCTGAAGCTTCAACTACACCAACAACTCCTCGATATATTACATGACAACAACCTAACACAAGTCATAAACAAGAACACCCGAAAAGACACAACACTAGATCTGCTGTGCATGACAAACCCATCATTTGTCAATAGAGTAGAAACATTACCACCAATCGGTGCGAGTGATCATGATATAGTTTACAGTGAAATAAACCTAGCCCTGCCGCAAAATAAACAACAAGCTCACAAAGTGTTAAACTATAAAAAGGCACAATGGGATCAAATAGAAAAAGACCTCACTGAAACTTACAAACAACTAAAAAAAGATCAGGATAAAACGAGTCTAGATGAATTATGGAACATCTTCAAAACCAATGTCCAAGAGACTATCCATAAGCATATTCCAACAAAAAGCATTGGCAACAAATCAAGAGTACCTTGGGTAAATAACCAACTAAAAAAGTTAATTAACAAGAAAAACAAGTTATATAAAAAGAAAAAACGAAATCCCAAGTATAAAGAACAATATCAGAAAACTAAAGCCAAGCTCCAGAACGAAATGAGAAACTCATACTGGCGATATATAGAAAACATGATTTTTGATATTGAAATAAATGAACCAGATCAACCAAGCTTCAAAAATACACCCAAAAAACTTTATTCTTACATATAAAGCCAGAAAAATGAAAACACCGGCATAGCTCCCCTACGAAGTGAAGGTACCCTACACTCAAATCCATCTGAGAAAGCAAATATACTAAACAAACAATTTCAGTCTGCTTTTACATCTGAAGCAAACACTAACATTCCAGATAAAGGTCCTAGTACTCATCCCACAATGGAACCCATAAAAATCTCTAGGGATGGTGTTTATAAACTCATCAAAAACATAAACCCTAGTAAAGCTACTGGTCCTGACACCATCGCAGGCAGAGTACTGAAAGAAAATATTGATATATGTACAGACATCCTCACATTATTATTCACCAAATCATTAGAAACGGGCAAAGTACCATCTGACTGGAACCACGCAAATGTCACGCCTGTACTCAAAAAAGGAGATAAACACAACCCAGGTAACTACAGACCTATATCCATAACATGCATAGCTTGCAAATTACTCGAACATATTTTTGCCAGCAACATGATGCAACATCTAGAAACCAACAACATACTTTATGAATTACGGCATGGATTTAGGTCAAAACGATCATGTGAGTCACAAATAATTTCTTTAATACATGATTTATCACAAAACAATGACAAAAATATACAAACAGATTTAATAATAATGGACTTTGCAAAAGCTTTCGACAAGGTACCACACAAAAGACTGCTGTACAAAATGAAATACTTAGGCATATCAGAACAAATCATAAACTGGGTTAAATCTTTTCTCTCAAACAGAACTCAAACAGTACTTTTAGAAAATATGACATCATCAAAAATACCAGTCACATCCGGTGTCCCACAGGGTACAGTTCTTGGACCAATACTTTTTCTAATCTATATTAACGACCTTCCCGAATACATCAAACATAGCCGTATCCGACTTTTTGCAGATGACAGTATGATCTATCGACTAATCAAATCGCAAAGCGATTGCCTCAAGCTCCAGGAAGATCTCGAAGCTGCTAAAAAATGGGAACAAGACTGGCTCATGTCATTTCACCCAGACAAGTGTAACATCATGAATATAACAACCAAGAGAAATCCAATCCACTTTTACTATAACATGCATGGCCATATATTAGAATCTGTTCAACACGCAAAATATCTAGGTGTCACAATCTCAACAGACCTAAAATGGAACACCCACATTCAACAAACTGCCGCCAAAGCAAACAAATCATTATGTTTTATCAGAAGAAATCTAAAAGTACAATCACAAACAATAAAAGAACGAGCATATCAAACCCTAATAAGACCCAAATTAGAATACTGCTGCACTGTTTGGAATCCTCACACAAACGAAAACATCAACTCACTAGAAAAGGTACAGCGACGGGCAGCCAGGTATACATGCAACAGACATCATAACACCAGCAGTGTGTCTGAGATGTTAAACACCATGAATTGGCAAACTCTACAAGAACGCCGACTAAGAACTAGGCTCATAATGTTTCACAAAGTAATAAATGAAAATATTGTTATCCCTACACAAAATATATTACTTCAGAGCCAGTCTACGACAAGATCTTCCCGAAAAGACTCCTACAGACAAATCCAATGCAATAAAGACAGTTATAAATTTTCTTTCTTTTGTCAAACCATTAAAGACTGGAACAAATTACCCCCGGAGATAACCAAAAACACCACTACAGAATCCTTCAAGGGTGCACTCACTCACAATGTGCTCCTTGATACTTATCCACACAGAATAAAATAAACAGAAATCATGTTTTTATCTTAATAAATGAAAAAATGAAAAATAAAAAAATTGTAAAAATCCAAAATTAAAAGAAAAATTGTAAAAACTGATAATATAAAACTAAAAAATAAACAACAATTATATCAAACTAATTTTCTATGTTCCGAAAATTTTTATAAATTTGAAAACATTTTACCAGGCATGCGCCGGAAAGTAAACATCAGTACGTTGATGGTTTTCCGTAACCAAAGAAGAAGAAGAAAGTAATTATTTCGTGAATTTTTGTCTAAATGTGCCCCCTCCCCCTCCCACTGTTTCTATATTTTGTGAATGCGCGGAACATAAAAATTCAGAGTTTTATTCTTTTTACATTAATGTACAATGATGATGTGTATCAAAGTGAAATATTATGCATTTTACCCTTCTGTTAAGTGAACACTTTTGTCCCCCCCCCCACCTCTTAGTTTAATAAACAGCTGGTTTTAATTATTTTTTTCGCCCATGGCCATGCTATGGTACACCTGTATTAATTACCTATATATTATTACTAAATTGGTCAGTGGTTAGCTTATGAATCTTATAATTTGATGTGATTTCTTGAACTAAATAAACATTTATGCTCATTTGCCACATCTTGCTTGTCTAATTAGCCTATTTATTTCACCTTAATTAACATTTTCACCTGTAATTAACTTACCTGGGCATAATTTTCCTATTAATATGTTTGCAGTTAGTAGTACTAATATGTGGAAAGTGGTAATACACAGATATTCATGTTTACTTAAAGAAAAACACAGTATCTATATCAAATTTACATCATTTAAACTATGATTTTTACCTGTTTTCATACCTGGTTTTAACAGACAGGTAACTGTTTTACCTTGCGTACAATCATACATTAATAAAATATACAGATAAAACTTGCATATGCCAAAAAAATCAAGAAAATTGGAGTTACACTCTAAAAATAATGGAAGTTTGAAAATGGCATTTTTTTCTATATAAATTTAATGGTGCCATTTTTATTTTCATCATTATATAGAGTAATATATATATATACAATACTTGTGCACTGTCGAAGCATATGGGTAATATGTGTATGAGGCTTAGAAATGCGGGAAAAGGCGAGGCTTTGCCGAGCCTTTTCCCGCGTTTCGCGCCGAATACACATATTTACCTATATGCTTCGACAGTGCACATGTATTGTATTTATCCTGCAATTTTAAATCGTAAATAAACGTTTACTGGACGATGATAAAAGTATTTGAAATAATTTTGTGTATGTATTTGAAAACAATATCCCCCGATGTGCCCCGTTTTACATTTGTATGTTCTATTTATAACTGACCAATATAAAAAAATGTTCTATTTATAACTGACCAATATCAAAAAATATATTAGGCAGGCTATATTGGTCGGTAAATGCTGTCATTGCAGGATAAATAACAGTATTATCATATTACAGAATTTCCCCGAAACCTATACTTTTTAGGACCTTCAATTTGCCATATCTCTGCAGCCGAATGTCAAAGAATAACAAACTATGGCTCAAAATTCTCAGGAGAGAGAGTACTAACTGAATACAGTAAAATCCAGTGGGTTTTATTTATGCATAAAAAGTCATTGAACACCCCGGATTTGGGAATTGTGTGTCCAAAGTCATCTCCTGCATCTACCCCTGAAGTCTTTATTCCCAACTCAATACAAAGACTCTACACAGGCGCCTGTGCCGTAACTAGAAAGGTTTTTATCTAATATCTGGACACGTTTGAAAAAAGTGCTGTGTTTGTTTACATGTCGTCACGATTTACGGAATTGACGCAGTTGCAAATGAAATAGATGTCGTTTTAAAATTTGTTGACTTGGGAATGAAAATACAAGATTTTAATTAAAATTCCGCGAAATGTTACTTAAATACGATTTTTAGAAGTTCATGATATCATTTTAGTTTTAAAATCATTTATTGGAGACTTTTTTTTTATTTTTGGCATTCTCTCCGTGACTACCAACTTTTATCAACTTCCGGACCGGCGAAAGGATTTCAATCTCGTCATTTGGCAGATTCAATCGTAACTACTCGGCCATTCTCGCTACCCTGCAAATAACCTCGTATGCATTAGGCGTATAAATCGCACTACTTTTGACATGTCAGTTACATGAAAGTTTGATACCCAGCAAACACGTAACGTAAGCGTAAAGTAACGTTATAGTTAGGTAGCGTACAAAAATAACGTTATTAGAATGTTATATCGACGTAAAAAAATTAACGTTACCTAGTGACCTATTTATAATGTTAATTTTTATTGTTTTTTAAACGTTTTTGCAACGTCCAATTATTAACGTTTAATCTTAAACGTTGTCCTGACGATTAACTAACGTTTAGTTTTTTACGTTATGTATTAAATCAAAATATAACTTAAAATAATAACGTTTGTACAATGTATAACTTACGTTACATGTTATACGTTTTTTTGTAACATTTATATAACGTTTGAATAACGTATATGTTTACGTTTACTTATAAACCTTGCAATAACGTTAAAGTATAACATTATTATAACGTTTTTTTAACGTTTAAAAGTATTTCTCACAAATTGAAAGAAAGGCTAAAATAGTTTTTAGCAGTCAGCAACTCTACATCGTCAAAGAAATAAAGAAGTTGGTACAAAAAGAGCAAGATACAAAATACAAGAATGGCTTTAAAAACAATCTTATGTACAAAGAAATATTTAACTAGCCATTCTTTGAAAATTCCAATCGTCATATGAATGAAGGGTTAACACTGTTAATCGCTATATCGAAAAATCGATAATAGCACGAAAACCGATAACACCATGCTATTTTAATATACTCTCGATTATCTGGCAACTTTTGTTGTCAGTAAAATGGCGTCATCTGTTTTCGTGTGAAGTAAAAACAAGGCCGATATACGGGATGGAAACGGAATATATAATCCGGAAATGGCTGGTATTTCATGGTTCTGGCCATCTACCAAATCATACTACATCTAAATAAAATAACAGAATGTTTGAAAATTACCACTTTCAAAATTGTGTTTACTTTTGATGTTTTTTTTAGTGCTGAAACCAAAATGCACTGCAAAGTGACATGCATTTTATATAAGAAACAGGCACATTTCAGTCAGCTCTTTTGTTTACAAGTACGATCAGTGACCCCATGACAGTTACATGACAGGAAGAGCCGGTGTCTGAGAGGCAGATGACATAGTTAAATTTTATATAGCCCTTCTGGATTTTTTTTCAGCTACTTTATAAATGAAGTAAATTTTTAGCATTACAAAAAGTATGGTTCAGTAGGTAGGTTCACTGTTCTTGGTACTTACGTCTTTAAAAGCAAACTTTAACATCTTTTACAGATGTCACGCTGTAGTCTTGTTTATGTTCCATAAATAGAAACCGGAAGACACGTCAAAAATAATGCATGCGCTGTGGAAATCAAAATAAAATGGATAAAACGAAAACAGATGACGCACGAAAACACATGCCGTGTCGATAGATACTATATATTATTATATACCACAAGGTACGTAACCGTTCATTTGTAAAAAATCTAGGTCATCACGATTTTCGCGTTTTTTCAACTCGACGGACGCCAGCATGGAGGAATGGCCTACATCATCTGAAACTACAATAATTTATCTACAAAATGATGTATAAAACACCTACCTTTGCTGAACCTCAACAATAAAACTGACCTTTTTCCACGGGTAGGGATTTCAGGTCACGTGACTTTTATCGTGACATAGCTATCCAGCCGCTGAAAAAATTGAACGGTTGATGAAACCGTTACAGTTTACCTTATCTATCAGATATTTCAGATTAAAATCATATTAAATTATTTAAAATAATGTTGTTCTTCAACTATATTAAGTTTCTTTTCTTCTCCAATGTGCATAAAATTGTTTTTCAGGATTTAAAGTTACCGTTCTGCACTAACGACGACAGTAACGTCATGGAACCAGATTGTGATATTTTTCGGAAGTGGGTACCTCTGATTGGACGAATTTCTGCTGAGTAATGCTAAAACCACATCCCCATATACCAAATAAGGACATAAAGGCATGTCTTATGAATATTGACGACTTTGCGCGGCATTTAAAAGTTGCGTAGTTCCAAAGATATGGCAGAAAGAGTGAAAAAGTAAAAAAATAAACAGGTTTAACGGGTAAGAAAAAATGTTGCGCACATTATTTCTGAAAGAGCAATCATTTCTGAGAATTTTGATATATAATACATAATTAGTTTGATACAAATATTTAGCAGAATATATTTTTAAATGGAGTGGGGTCAGTGTCAAGATCGACGGCATTTTGTTGACATGCAAATGATAACGGTTCATCGATCACGGTTGTGTTGAACACTTTTAGGTCACGCAGATGACTTAATTATTATGAAAACTTACAGATTTGTGTAATTCCAATAAATTTATACCATTATTAACTCAAAAGTAGCGGATAAATGGCTCCTTTTTCCTGATGATGCCGATCGGATTCTATTTTCAGTTTCACTTTAATTTCGGCATGTTACGCAAATATTTACGAAATTCATCAATTACAAAATATGTTTTGAAAAAGTTTTTCAACTCGACCGTCTTCAGTTGTCATTGAATTTCAATAATAGTAAAGCTTTGTTCAATTAAATAAATAAATAGTGATTTAACGATAGGGAAATTCTACTTTCACTTTGAAGTTTGTGTTGTTTACATTTACACTTATTCGTTGATATGCAGTGATGTCTGATGATATGTGTTGACTTTGTTCATTGTTGAAAGTTTTGCATGATTTTTACTTGAGCTACAGCTTTGCTGCTGGCAATTCTCTATGTTGAACAAGAAATGACTGGGTAAAAATGGGGGTGAATGTGTATTGAATTATAAACTGGCCAGATACTAGAAGTTCATATTAAATGGGGGTACAGTCATGACGATACTAAATTAAAGTCTTAATTGAAATATTATACAAATGATTTTCATAAAAACCTATGTAAAGTCTCTGATATCCTTGTGTATGATGGAAATAAACAATTCCTTCATCCACCATGTCCATCTCAAGACCCCCCCTCGTGACAATACAAGAGCCCTTTACTTATTGTTTTATTCATCTCTCAGTATGTCTGTCATAAATTTTATTTCTTAAAAATAAGAAGCATAAAGATTCATGTTAATTTTTTCTTTTAATTGAAACTTTACTTGCTAAGTTTATGCATGTGGAGATTTTGTTTAAAGGTGTTCATGAAAAAATGTACATTTTCCACAAAAAAATCCAAAATTCTGAGAAATAATCTGGTAAACAGAAAAATTAATAGATCAACTTGAATGAATATGTTTAATACTTTTAGCATGTTTTGCATCCAGAACATCTGATTTTTTTCCTTTTTACATTAATTTTTTTTTAATCCACATACTGTTATTTGACAATTAAAAAAACACTGATGACTACAAAATTCTAATATTTCTTGTTGATTTTTGCTGTTCGTTGCTGTTGATTTACAGTTTACATGTTTAATTTCTTTTTTCCAATTTCCAATTTGAAGTTTATTTTTAAAGTTTTATTTCAAAATTAAGAAAAAATTATTCAAAATTTTCAGTTTAACCACAATGAACAGCATAAGTAATGAGGAATTCCCTGGTCCTTATACACAGGAAAAACAATTATCAATCAATGATTTATTAAAGCCAACTCCAAAATGTATTGAAATCAACAATGGTGTAGTTTATGAAATTAGGAAAAATTCAGCATCAGATGAGATAGCCACTAAAACTTTAGCAGAGTTAGGAAAAGAGAATGAAGAATTTAAGAAAACGAATTCAGAGAGCCTACGGAAGAAAGTTCAATATGTTTATAATAAAATAAAGCTTCTGAAGAGAAAAGGAAATGCAGATGTTCTAGACAAATATGCTAAAAGTACATTCTCCCCACATGTATCAAAGTTAGACTGTCTTGAAATCAAACAAAAAAAACTTGTGGAAACTCAGTCCAAGAAAAAGCGAAATGTGTAGCTTCTGAAAATAAACAACTTAAAAGGAGATTAGAGGAACAGTCAAGAGATTGAATCTTTGGAACTTTATATTGAGAAATTAGAAAATTGCATCAACATTTAAAACACAAGTTTTAGAAAACATCCAAATTCAACACCGTGAAGCCATTAAAAACTTTTCTCTTGATAAAACTCTTCTCCAAAAAGAAACCACTAAGTGGCAAAGTAAATTCAATACAATTTCAGCTTCCTTAAACGAGACAACCACTAAGCTCGAAGACGCAAAAAATAAGCTGTCGAAGTACAATATACGCAATGTAAATAAAAAACACAAAAGGTTAAATGAAAAATATGTATCCACTATGAATGAAAATAAGGTGTTACAAGAACATGTTAAAGAGAATGAACAAGAAATTGAAAATCTGAATGCAAAAGTAAATGAAAAGCAAGAAACATATGAGAAAATAGTTGAGAATTTAGATTCATCAGAGGAGAAAGTAAATGTGTTGAAATTAGAAAAACACAAGTTACAGAAAAGGTTGTGCGGGTTAAGAATTAACAGTAATAAAAGAAAATCTTTTTTAGTTGAAAAGCATGAATCTGAAATTCAAGAGCTGAAAAATGAAATTTCAGAACATAACATAAGAATATCTGAACTTGAACAATTAAATATATTACTTGAAAGTGATCAAATTGTCACATTTGAAAATGGAAAGTACTCAAATGAAATCAGAGAATGTATTATGTCTCTTGTAACAGAGTGTAATGTTAGCTTAAACAAAGTTAACTCTGTCATAAGCACAGTTTTGCATAAATTGTCTGGGGTTTTACCCGATAGACTTCCAAGTATGGCTGTTAAGTCTAGATTATTAATAGAAGCAAAGGCTGTTGCCCAGCAACAAATAGTAGATGCCATGTTGCAGGATGTAGATCTTGTGTTGCAGGATGTAGATCCTGCAACTTTGGTAGGTAATACACTACACTCTGATGCAACTAGCAAATATTTCAAACATTATCAGTCATATCAAGTTACACTATCAAATGGTAATTCCATGTCTATTGGTTTGACAGAGGTAGGTGGTGCAGATTCAGATACCATGTTGCAAAGTTTTAAATCTCTTGTACAAGATTTAGCAGATTCATGTAGCCAGCATGAAGTGCAGCGTGATGCAAAAGTTGCAAAACTTGTCACCTCAATAACCAACACAATGTCCGACCAAGGGTCTATAAATCCAATATTTAACTCCGCTTTGTCTGAAATGAGAGGTAACTTACTTCCTTCTGTTTTAGATAATTGGCACAATTTAGACGAAGCAACACAGGAGCATCTCAGATCGATGGGTCATTTTTTTTGTAAAAATGCATTTGTTAGTAAATTTTGCCACTGAATGCGACAAATGTCTTAAAATTTTTGAACAAAATGTGATTGTATCTGGACGAAACCCAAATGCATTTAATAATTCTGAGTCTGGAGCTTCTCGTCTAGTAAGAACTGCTGCTAAAGCATTGACGACCCATGGATCTGAGAAGGCCGGTGTTGCTTCCTACTGGCAATCATTTCTAGATGATGTTGGACAAAAAAATCACCTTGTAACTTTCAGAGCAAATCGATTTAATATCTTGTTTTATGACTGCAGCATTGTATTTCTACAGAGACCACTTAACAAATTTTTTAAATCAGTGGATCTCACCCAATGATTTGTTAAAATCAGTAGAATTTGACATTAATGAAAAAATATATTTAGCAGAAATTCGGGCACTTGGAATAATTGACAAGATTATCACAGGACCTTTGTGGCATCTCTTTGAAAAAAAAGGTAGCATATTGTCGTTGAATCCTCAATTTTTGAAGGTGACCAATTATTTTTTGACATTCCTGTGCACAAAGATGATGTTTATGAATCATTATTTGACGACTGTGATCTTGAACTTGACACACTGACACAGATGGCACTAGAATTATTGTCTCACTTCTTATACTGGATCGTCAGGCTAAGGATCAGCTACATACAGGTAAATATGCCGATCCTTCACCTGAACTAATTGAACAAACAAAGTTTGTCCCAAAAACCAACACGGTATCAGAACGAGATTTTGGATCCCTTGATCTATTATTAAAGATGAAACCAGCAGCTTCAACAGTATGCTTTGAGACAATAATTCTGTGGTCCAACAATAAAACATCTGATTGGTTAAACAAACTTGATCCTGATGAAAAAAAAATATTCTTGATCGTGCTAGACAAATGGCCCCTGAAATGAAAAAAACATTTGATGAAAGAAAAATACAGATTAAAAGACAGAAACTTGAAAAGCTAATAGAAAAACAAAATAAAAGAGAACAAAAAGAAGAAAAAAACAGGGTAATGAAAGTAGAATTAGTTAATGAAATAACTGAATATGGAGGTGTCTGGCAGTCTTTTGAAAAAATAGATGTTGAAATTGAAAAAATGAGATCAAACGGAAGTGGTTCTAGTAAAATTTTAGCAGCTCTTTATTGTCAGATCAAGTTTCATAAAGAAATTTTACAAAGTAAAGGGCCAAAAGAACTCTTTCAAAAGACTGTTAAAAACAAAAGCTACACAGAACTTGAGTTGATTTAAAATCTTAAACAAATTTTAACTTTAAACTCAGTGGATAAGGGAACAGAAAAACCAAAATCCTTAGATTTAAAGCCAATGCAAGATATCAAAACAGATATTGAAACAATAAAAAAATCTGTTGTGTCAACGTGAAAAAAGAATTGTTTATCAACAAATGAATCTTTTACCACAGTATATGACAAACCGTGGCTGCTTCTAAAAAATAAAATAAAACACAAGTGTTTTGATGAAAATCACACACCACAGTGGTATGATGCTGTTGTAAATGTAATTGACAAAAAACATGATGATCCCCTCAAAATAAAATATGAAATACATTATGTTGACACGGATGAGGATGAATTGTATTCCATGAATTTGCTAAATGATATGAAGAAGGGGCATTTAATTGTACTTGATTGATACGTGTACTCATTGTTAATGTTGTCTAAAGAAATTTTAGTCCATTGGCGGCATTGATAACATAGATTTTTGTTTCAAATTGAAAATTTTTTCATATATTTGATGAACTATGTATACAAATCCATTTATAACTACATGATGTTTTACTTAATGTTCAAATTGTGTTTTAATAATAATATATGTTCAAATTTACTGTTAAGATTAAATTTATTAAAACAAGTTGATATGTCTGATTTGTATGCTTAAGACGACACAAGGAGAGGTAATTTCTTAAACATTCTATCCATTCTACAATGAGACCATTAGACTTAAAGCTGTTAAAAACATCAAAAATGAACTGCTTAAAAAAACCTTCAAAATGATATATTACATGCATATGTTCCGAAAACATTCTGATCAAAGTCCTTTATCGTGATTTTCAATATGGCCGCCCTTGCCGTATTTTGAAAAACAAGGCAAATTTGTGTAATTTATTACTTTACGAAAGCAACTGGATTAATTTGATATTATATTGGATCAGAATTTCACTTAAATCTCTTGCTTATCAATATAAAATGCAATTATTGTCAGAAAACCCCCAAAAATGTCGGCCTTTTGATTTTCAAGATGGTCGCCATTACCGTGGAAACGAGGTCATGTATAAAAAAAATTCATCTTGGTTTGTATGATGTTTCGGTGAAAAAAAAAATTGAAAATTGATCAACAAATATTGATTTTATCCCACAAAATCAGTGCATTTTCAGCTGTTCTTGGTGCCATATTTATTCATTTTGTCGACAAAAAATGTCATAACTTTTGAACCCTTTGACCGATTTTCAAAAATTTCGGTGCATTGTAATCCCAAAAGACTACTTCAAATTCAACTTTCCAGGTGCTACCATTTTTCACATGGAATCCCTACCACGGGTCAGTTATCAGCTTTCATTATCCAGTTGGTCATCTGGCATGTTCTACCCTAGCTGCAATAATGTAGCTCCTGTGACAAACTTGTGTCTCGGCAGAGCTACAAGACGGTCCCATTCGTCACAATGGAGCAAAAAAAAAGTTGCAGTTGAAACATAAAAACTCACTATTTACGCTTCAAACATTTCATCATAACTATTACTGATGATCTCAGTCCTTGTTAAATCGGTTTGGCTGAGAAATATATGCTTTTCAAAGGTAGCAACAACCTTGTTCAAATTTATCGATCGTTTGTCATAACCGGAAACTACGGAAGGCGGAGCTTTTCTAAATATGGTATTTCTTACTACAATGCTTACGACGGTTGATGTAAACATTCACGCCTTAATCGCCAAATATGGTATCGACATCCAAATAGTGATGCCGGGAATGACGAAATTCAAAATGTTCAGAGAGTTTAGTAAACATGGATTTTTATTTTGTGGGAATTACATTCTAAAATACTGGTAGGTGATAAAAACTTGTTATAATAATGGACAAAAGGAAAGGTTATGTCTTATTATTGATAAATGCAGGCGTCAGAAACTCTGTAAGCGAGCGCAAAAAATCTTGGCGGCTGCTCCATTACGTGTAATGGCATCCCGTTATAACCCTTGCGAGTAAGCGAGCATTTAGGGTTTTATTATTAGAACTAGTTCTACCCCGCAGTGAATGAAAAGTTCAAGGTCGAACTCAGGTAAAGTATCTGATTGGTCGAAGTTTCTCATTACATTTAGCAAGCTGGAATTCTGAAGTTTATTTTTAGAATTTTTCATCAAAATGGAGAAGATGCAAAAAGAAATTAAAACACTTTTATTAATTTTTTTTATTGGAATGCAATATATATAATTTTCTAACATCTCAGTATTTTTTGTAGCATTTTTATTACAACTTATCTTATTTTTTCTTTCACTGCAGGGTAGAACATGCCAGATGACCAACTGGATGATGAAAGCTGATAACTGACCTGTGGAAAAAGGTCTGTTGTATTGTTGAGGTTCAGCAAAGGTAGGTGTTTTATACATCATTTTGTAGATAAATTATCGTAGTTTCAGATGATGTAGACCATTCCTCAATGCTGGCATCCGTCGAGTTGAAAAAACGCGAAAATCGCGATGACCTAGATTTTTTACAAATGAACGGTTACGTATCTTGTGGTATATATAGTATCTAGGTATATATTTTTTTACCAGAAACAAGTGCCTGTGCTCGTGTCGTGTTTGGTTTACGTTGTTTGTTGTTTCAGTGGTTTCATGTTTGACTTTCAAGCTCAAGTTTGCATTCCCCAGTTTTTGTTACAGCGAATAATATTACTTAGAAAATGGAAACATCTTTATTCAAACATATTCATAAAGGAATCACAGGTACGTGTGGACAGGACCCTATGCTGCCCCCCCCCCCCCCCTTTTTTTTTTTAGATGTTGCCCCCTTTTTTTTCTATTTTTTTTTTACATCGATTTTTTTTCATATAAACAACATTTTGCAACTTTCTATGTATCACTGTATGACATATAAAATAAATACAATCAAACAGTAGTTTCTATCCATGCCGGGTTTCTGACATAATATTATAAGAGATAAGGTAATTCACTCTTCTTTGTTTACATTGGGGTACCTGTTGTGCATTCATCTTAAATTTAGTGAATAAAAAAGGCCTACCTGTCTGGAAATTGGCTTATTCCTTCTCTGTATATATTATTCTCCCTGAAAACACACATCAATATTTATTTACAACAGCTGACAACTCTCCATGGAACATTTTCCACTCGCGATTTGCGATTTTCAGACAACATTTTTGAAAACTCGAATTAAAGCTACGGAAGTGTGATATTAGCGACATCTGCTGGTCATTTGAAATATTGACGATACGGTAAAATGCGAGAGTTCAGGGTAAAAATTTCGGGAATTTTTTGGCGCAAAATTTAATTTTACCCGGAACTCTCGCGTTTTACCGTATCGTCAATATTTCAAATGACCAGCAGATGTCGCTAATATCACACTTCCGTAGCTTTAATTTGAGTTTTCAAAAATGTCGTCTGAAAATCGCAAATCGTGAGTGGAAAATGTTCCATGGAGAGTAGTCAGCTGCTGTAAATAAATATTGATGTGTGTTTTCAGGGAGAATAATATATACAGAGAAGGAATAAGCCAATTTCCAGACAGGTAGGCCTTTTTTATTCACTAAATTTAAGATGAATGCACAACAGGTACCCCAATGTAAACAAAGAAGAATGACTTACCTTCTCTCTTATAATATTATGTCAGAAACCCGGCATGGATAGAAACTACTGTTTGATTTCATTTATTGTATATATGTCATACAGTGATACATAGAAAGTTGCAAAATGTTGTTTATATGAAAAAAAAAATCGATGTTAAAAAAAAGGGGGGGCAACATCTAGAAAGAAAAAAAGGGGGGGCATCATAGGGTCCTGTCCACACGTACCTGTGAAAGGAATGTACATTTTAAGCATGGGCTGTGACTTGTGAAATAAAAAAAGGGGGGGGGGGCAAAACAGGCTGCACAAAAAAACCCACTTTATATACATATAAATAAATAAAGTGTATATATAGGTTTGTGACTTCCTACTGTCTGTTAATGTGACTCATGAAAATGAAAAAAACAAAAACGGCAGATTATACAACATGTTAAAACACTATTTCTGCAAGTATAACATCGATAGGGACACCCTATTTTGGGGTAGTTATTCGTTGTCGTTCATCTGTGGACACATTGGTTTGTGTGCATTTACTTTTATTCTAGTTGACCAATTTTGCATTATGTTTTACCCTTGTCCGTCTGTCTTTCCCTCCGTCATGTTTTGGTTTCCCTTCAATAACTTGAGTTTGCCTTGGACTTGGTCAAATGTTTTGAAATTTGGCTGTGTTAAGAATCACAAAAGGTCTGTCAACTTTGATTTAAACAAGAGTGGGGCATCTGTGTCGCATGTTCACCTTTTTTTCTTTTTATTATATTTTTTGCTGGTAAAATACATGTGTAAATTTGCTAACCGACTGACTCACTTTAGTATGTATGGGTCAACAACTGCCATACAAATTTTTTTTAATTAAGGTGTTGCCTGATTGTTGAGCCACTTTTTCAACAGTTATAGAGCGTTAGAATAAGTTACAAAATGTACAACAGATACCGAAGTCGGAGAAAAAAGATGGCTTTATAAGATACAATTCCAAAAAGTTATATTTTAAGCAATTTTCTATATTTCAATTAAAGTTTTAATTAGTTTTGCATGATTAGATTCTACTTAGTATGTCTTCCATATTGGATTTCCATGGACTATATTTTTGTGCGGCTTAACTTAACTTAACTTCCGGCAAACAATTTAAGAAGAATTTCTACTATGTACGTACGAGGTTATTTGCTGGGTAGCGAGAATGACCGAGTAGTTACGATTGTAGGCAGATTGTGTGTTGCATGCGCATGCCCATGTTGCTGTAGAGCTCTCCGCGCTATTATATTTATATCGTTACCACCCCAGTGGTGCAACAATATTATACAATTTATTTGACTTTGGAATAGGTTGCTATATATCTGGATTTATCAACCTGAAAAAAAAATGTAACATTCACAGAGCCGCAGTCGAGGTGAATATAGGTTTTTAAAGGTTTATAAACCAGACAGCAACCTATTCCAAAGTCAATGATTGTTTTATTTCGTGACAATGTTTTATTATAATCTACTATTGAGTACTTGCAATCACATTGGTTATTGGACAATGAAAGAACGAATTTGATATGATAGCAAAAGTCCGGAATTAGAATTTTGAATTTAAGGTAACCCGAATAATCCAGTCGTTATATTACGCTTTGCTATCATCCAGCGATAGTGTCGATAGAGGGCGCAGTATTATTCGAGTTAAATTTAAGGGGGTATGCCTAACTTGAATAATACTGCGCCCTCTATCGGCACTATCGCTGGATGAGGTTAATGTAGCGACCAGAGGGAGCGTAATATAACGACTGGATTATTCGGGTTAGGGTAGGCCTGGGGTATGGGAGATAACTCTATTTTCGGTGTCTTCTCAAATATATGATCATCTGTGCGTTTGAAAATACCCCCTCAATTCCTAACTCGAATAATACTGTGCCCTCTATCGGCACTATCGCTGCAAAGTGTAATATAACGACTGGATTATTCGGGTTACCTCAATTCCAAGCTTCTTGGTGACAAAGATTGTTTACATTGAATATGGCAAGGCGGTGGAAATGATGATCTCCCTTGGCTATATACTCAGCCATTACAAATTATAGGGGAGTGCTTAAGTGTGTATCGTGTTGGATAAATGAGTTTGCCAGACATTTATTTATGAATATATTGTGACAAAATATGGATGTAATAGTTTGAAATATATATTTCCCAAGGAGGTTTGTATTATTTTACATTCAACATACGTCTTCTTGTAAAATTTTGGATGTGAAGTAAAATATAATCAAATTTTGGGCCAAATGTTACCAGCGAGCTGCTGGTAAGATCAGGATCAGAATCAGGAAGATTTTTAGTTTGACAAAATTTTCTGAATGGTTTTTTGTTCTTATCTTTACCTTAATAATTATATATAAAAACAGAAAATGTAGGTTATATATTTTAATAAAATAAATTAATTTAAAAAAACACGTGTTTTCTTAGAATATGGTAAATCCGAGGATTTATGATATGCAAAGCAGATGTTTGTATACAAACAATAATTATATATATTTATAAGTGTGTTTTGTAAACAACTAATGGTACATAGATCTATACATTGTATCAAACATAGTTAACACTTAATCCAAATTTTATTTAGCATACATATGCATTTTGATTATTTTATTTTATGAATATAAATTGTTATTAAAAACAGAGGATCTATTTAGATCATAGATGGGCTTCACACTCCTATAGGAGTACAGACAGTATTGTAAAATATTTATTTCATTTTTTTTTTAAATATAAGCTTTTTGTTCAATTTTTTAGTTCACCTGGACCAAAGGTCCAGGTGAACTATTGCCATCACTTGGCGTCCGTCGTCTGTCGTCTGTCGTCTGTAAACTTTTCACATTTCAAGCTTCTTCTCCGAAATCACTTGGCCGATTGGAACCGAACTTAGCAGGAATGTTCCTTGGATGGTCCTCTACAAAGTTACTGTTTTTCGTTCCAGTCGGATATTCAATATGGCTGCCAGGGCCAATAATATGCTCTGATTGGCTGAAATTTCAAAGATCTTCTTCTCCGAAACTAATGAACTGACTGAACCCAAACTGTAAAGGAATGATCATTGGAATGTCCTTTACCAAGTTACTGTTTTTTATGCCGATCGGAAATCCAAGATGGCCGCCATCGCAGGACATAGATTAACATTGGACCCTATGGGAAAATGTTCAAATGCCTTCTTCTCAGAAACTACGAATATGATTAAAGCCAAACTGTACATGAATGTTCATTGGATGGTCCTCTACAATCTTAAGGTTTTTTGTTCCGATATGAAATTCAAAATGGCGGCTACGGCAGGACTTAGTTTAACATTGGACCCTATGGGAAAAATGTTTCAAAATGCTTCTTCTCTGAAACCACTTGGACAGTTGAAACCAAACTGCCCAGGAATGATCATTGGAAGGTCCTCTACAAATTTTTTGTTTTTTATGCCGGTCGGAAATCCAAGATGGCCGCCACCGCAGGACATAGATTAACATTGGACCCTATGGGAAAATGTTCAAATGCCTTCTTCTCAGAAACTACAAATATTATTAAAGCCAAACTGTACATGAATGTTCATTGGATGGTCCTCTACAATCTTAAGGTTTTTTGTTCCGATATGAAATTCAAAATGGCGGCTACGGCAGGACTTAGTTTAACATTGGACCCTATGGGAAAAATGTTTCAAAATGCTTCTTCTCTGAAACCACTTGGACAGTTGAAACCAAACTGCCCAGGAATGATCATTGGAAGGTCCTCTACAAATTTTCTGTTTTTTATACCGGTCGGAAATCCAAGATGGCCGCCACTACAGGACATAGATTAACATTGGACCCTATGGGAAAATGTTCAAATGCCTTCTTCTCAGAAACTACAAATATTATTAAAGCCAAACTGTACATGAATGTTCATTGGATGGTCCTCTACAATCTTAAGGTTTTTTGTTCCGATATGAAATTCAAAATGGCGGTTACGGCAGGACTTAGTTTAACATTGGACCCTATGGGAAAAATGTTTCAAAATGCTTCTTCTCTGAAACCACTTGGACAGTTGAAACCAAACTGCCCAGGAATGATCATTGGAAGGTCCTCTACAAATTTTCTGTTTTTTATGCCGGTCGGAAATCCAAGATGGCCACCACCGCAGGACATAGATTAACATTGGACCCTATGGGAAAATGTTCAAATGCCTTCTTCTCAGAAACTACAAATATGATTAAAGCCAAACTGTACATGAATGTTCATTGGATGGTCCTCTACAAATTTTGCGTTTTTTGTTCCGATATAAAATTCAAAATGGCGGCTACGGCAGGACTTAGTTTAACATTGGACCCTATGGGAAAAATGTTTCAAAACGCTTCTTCTCTGAAACCACTTGGATAATTGAAACCAAACTGCCCAGGAATGATCATTGGAAGGTCCTCTACAAGGTGTGTGTTTTTTATGCCGATCGGAAATCCAAGATGGCCACCACCACAGGACATAGATTAACATTGGACCCTATGGGAAAATGTTCAAATGCCTTCTTCTCAGAAACTACAAATATGATTAAAGCCAAACTGTACATGAAAGTTCATTGAATGGTCCTCTACAAAATTTACGTTTTTCATTCTGATATGAAATTCAAAATGGCGGCTACGGCAGGACTTAGTTTAACATTGGACCCTATGGGAAAAATGTTTCAAAATGCTTCTTCTCTGAAACCACTTGGACAGTTGAAACCAAACTGCCCAGGAATGATCATTGGAAGGTCCTGTTTTTTATGCCGATCGGAAATCCAAGATGGCTGCCACCACAGGTCATAGTATTAACACAGAACCATATGGGGAAAATACAGAAATATATTCTTCTCTGAAGCTATTGCACTGATTGAACCTAAACTGTGCATCAATCATTGGAAGGTCCTTTACAAACTTTGTGTTTTTTATGTTGATCGTAATTCCAAGATGACGCAGGACATAGTTTTTACATAGGACCAATTGTTTTTTTTTATTACCAGGTGAACGATACAGGCTCTTGAGAGCCTCTGGTTTTTTTACAAAATCTTTTTCAGTAGTAATTTTATAATACTATACAGTACTATGATTATCTCCCTTTATTTTAATTCCTTAAAAAGCATTTTCCCCAATATTTATTGTTAATTCAACCTTTTGCATTTAATTGTTATATTTTGAAATTGTTATCAATATTTAACAATAACTTTTTTTTTATGTTCATATTTATATGAATATTATAAGTTGCAATTATTTAATTTAAATATACCTACCTTGAAGAACTTTCGATTTATTTATATAAACAACTCCCACTTTCCTTTTAATGTATTGCCGAATTTCCTACGGTTTTTGTCTGTATATTATAATTATACTTCTGTATTATTTTCTGTATATTATAATTATACTTCGGTATTTTCCGACTTATTTCAGTTTATTCTAGATTTGCGTACACACTTCAAATACGTCAAAAAATTATCCAATAAAAAGAATCTCGATACTGTACACGCGAACTAGACGAGAATTTCTTTACTTATTATAAAATCCAGAGATACATCGAATGGTAAAATCGGCCATTTTCTAGCATCATTATTTGCCGATTCCATCCCCTTTCCCTATGACTTCCCTTGATATGGCCAGTTAAAAAAATGACTCTTTTTCCTTTTACCTTTCCATAGCTGTGCTCCTTCAGCCTCATTGTATTTTTATATCTTATTGTTGCTTATGCCAGTGTCAGGTAGTGTGTTATTATTATATGCCGGTGCCCACAAAATATCATTGAAATATCTCTTTCCAGAAAAAATGTTCATCGAAGTATGTTGTCAAAAATGCCAGAAATGTAACACAATTTGTCATTTTGTGTGACAACCTTTTTCTATTGAATTTCAAGGTTTTGTAAAAAAAAAAAAAATTAAATATATACACCAGAATCTTAGATATTATGAAACTAGAGCAAATTCATTTTATGGTAGTAAAAATAGAAAGCTATGTTAGGGAAAAAAATTCCTCTCCTATACCGCCACCCCCTTCTTCTAAGACAACTAAGGAATAACCAGAATCAAACGAATACAACTGGAGCACAGAATTTGAAGGAATTTAACAATACAACTGGGGGGCTGTCTTTTTTTTTGTGTTTTTTTTTTGTAATGAATTCATCAAGTAGAATCACCCTCAAACCACCCCTCCCCCTCGCCAGCCGACTTGAGAATAAAAAAGACATGCAGTCATTTGGTAATTTGGGCATCCACTTTGTCAATTATAAGAATTCAAAAGCTTTTTGTTATTGGTAACTAGTTATTTTTTATCCCATAAACAAAGAAACTAGCAAAGGATGGGTGTGTGATAACTTTCCTCGACAATTTCATTTTTTTCTGGGTGCCATCCATGAAAAACATAAATTTAAATATTTAAAAAATCTGGTCAATGATGTCTATATGTCTATATTCTTCAGTGTTACATTTTTTGGTGGAAATTAATTGACAGGAATTTTTTTAATCCGATTTTTAATACCAAGGTGGTCCTCGGGGCATCCCCCCCCCCTTTTTTTTTTGCAGTTTCCACTGTTTTGCACGTGATTATCTCCAAACAGGATATTCAGATATGCTAGATATTTCATATTTATTCAACAACAACACTCAAGTATATTAAAGCCAAAATATTCCCTTTTAATCAGAAATAAATATGCATACAGTACATCTGACAGCATACACTGATAAATGCTGAGCATAATCTGATGCTCAACATTTTCGCTGATGGTCTGCTAATTAACCCCAAGGTAATAAACAGGGCCATAAAATACCAGGTCAGTAGTGTCTTGTTGATTTCACAGGTGATCTACAGGTAAATATATACACCTGTTTGTGTTATATAACAGGAAATGGGCATATTTGGATTTCAGTGATTTTGATGTGTAGAAAAAGGACTTTAATTTTTACATTTAACTGTACCTTGAAAATTTGTCAATAAAATAATATTTTCAAAATTTAATATTTTGTGATATTAGCATCAGCTAACAATATAAACAAGAGGAGATGAGTTACGTCCCTTGGTTTGTCAAGACTCACCGAGAGAACAGCTCCAGCAAAAGTTAAATTTAAAGTATTTCTTGTTCACTATGGAAGACACGAGTACGCACAGTGGTAACAAACTGACTGAAGAACAAATTGAGCAACTAATAAAACGACTCAGGGGTGTAGAACACATAGAACCCATTGTTACAATCGAAGATTCAAATGTAAACAATGAAAAAATGGCGACGTTCGCCGAGGTAGTTAACAATCAGAGCAGTAATAAAAACAATACAGACGAATCTGATAGTAAACACGGGGAACAAAATAAAGATTACACATCTGGTGATTCAGTAAAGCCCCTATTTTTAGTCGATCAAGACATGTTTGGTTCCACCAAACCCAATAGAACTCACTGGCTCACCAACGTAGAGATATATAAAGCGGTAGGCTCCAAAGTCCCAGCCGAATGCATAAAGGGGATACAGCGTATTAGAGATATGTGGAGGATTTATATGGACAATACAGAGGATAGAATTACTCTAATTGTGGAAGGTTTAAATCTACGTGGCATGAGGGTACCCCTTCACACACAAAATCCTCGGAATCCTCAAATATTTCGACCTGATACCATCCGCATTAAAGTTAAAAATATCCCTCTTTCGCTGATGACGGCCAAATTCACTGTACTTTGACTCTAGAAGGCTGCAATATTGAAGGTATCTTTAGGGAAAAACTTAGAGTGGATGGGAGATTAACTAACTGTGATACAGGTGACAGACTAGTCATCAGTAAACCACTCCCACACCCACTTCCAAAGAGTCTTCAAATAGGCAAGTACTGGGGGAGGATATTCCATCCTGGTCAAGTAGAAACCGACAATCAAAACAGGGAGAATAATAAAAACTGTCACAAATGTATAAAGCCAGGACACTTCATGTATCAGTGCACAAGTGATTGGGTGTGTAGGTCATGCAATCAGCAAGGTCATAGAATGGTAGACTGTCCTCATGATCTTGTCTTCCCTGATCCAAACATAAGTGTACATGATGGTGTTGAGGAGGAAAATCTGCCTGAGCATGATGAGGATGATGATGCAAGTCAAGCTGAGGATTCTCAACCCCATAACAGAGCTGTACAATCAATTACAACAGACAAGGAAGACAAAGACATAGAAGCAAAAGGAAATAAAAAAGTGAAAATCATTGAAACTGATAAATCAGAAAATAAACAAGTTAAAGCTGGTCAAAAAACTATGGACAATTTCATGAAAACTTCAAACAGGCCTAGTGCAATTCAAAGGACTCCACCAACTCCTACTGAGAAATTACATGATCAACAAGGAAGCAGTAAAGGTCGAAAGAAGTTAAAACCAAGCAACAGGAAAACTTAATCATCATTTAGTGTGCTATTTGAAATAAGTTTTTTTTTTATCTTAAATTAAAATTTAAAAAAATTTACAAAACTACTAATGTTATTTAAACTCCAACAAAGAGTAAAAATGTTTTATATCATTAAAAACCTAATTGAGGGTTATATGATGTTTAATGAAGATATAAGAAGTACAAAATCATTACAACATAAGAAGTATACTATTAATAGATGTACCTTTATATTGATGTTGTTTATGATAAATCTGACTATAGATTTATACTATTATTATGAATATGTAAACATGTATTTAGTGTGTACATATAACATGGCTCGTTATTATTTTCATATTGTTATTCTCTCAGTTTTCCTTTACAAAACAGTATGTATTTTCTTTACAAAGCAACACATATTTATTTGTCCCATACAATTACAATTCAGGTTTCCACCTAATCTATTTTTAGCCATCGTTAATACACATGAGATGTGTCACGCCAAATATAGCACGTGGTTATACATATATATATTCCTTATAAATATAAATGTAAACAAAAGAGAAACGCTAATAAAACAAATTGGCTATAGCCAAGTGTCATATAAAATATATAGAAAAAAATACTTACCAGTGGGTAAAACATCACAGATACTTCCTTTAAGTGAATTATTTGTTTTCACGATCACTGCATTTATAATATTTTCAATCTTCATAATGTTTGTACTAATGTTACACTATGAACCAAGTTTATGGAAAGAATATTATCCACATGTTAAATATAATCCTGTCTGTATTGAGTCGCATAAATGTACTTTTAAAAGTCAGATAGTCTGTATTCAATATAGGTCGAGGCCAGTACATGATATGTTAAAAAATATATTAGGATACATACACGGAAAAGTTCGCATGCTATTTACGGGTATAGAAATATGTAAAAATGATATTAAATGTTGCATATTTGTAATATTGTGTAGATATTGTAGATTAATTATGTTTTTTTTTCTATTTGACAAAATTAGAATTGCTATATATAAAAAAAATAATTATGATAGTGTGTAAATATGGGATATTAATGACTCTTTTGTAGTTAAAAAAAATAGAATTGTTACATATCAAATACAAATCTTATCTCATAAAAAATGTCTGTCAAAAATATGATAAATTTATGTAGCTTAAATGTAAACGGTTTGCAAAACAGAGAGAAAAGAGGTCGAGCAATAGAATGGGTCAAGTCAATGAAATGTGATATAGCTTATTTTCAAGAAACACATTTTGATCAGAATATTGAAAACGAAATAAATTTCAATACAGATTTTAACGTTTATGGTAGTATAGGAACATCTGCTAGTAGGGGGGGTAGCAATATTTATTAATAAAGCAGTCAATTATAAGGTCATTGACAAGGTTACTGATGAAAATGGCAGAATTGTTTTATTAAATGTACAGATAGATGATGCAGTTTTTTCGTTTGTATGCATTTATGCACCAAATAGCAAAACTTTAAGAAACTTGTTTTTTAAAAAGGTAAGTAATTTCTGTAAAGAACATGGGACGTAATTTCTGTAAAGAACATGGGACGGGTATTCTTGTGGTCGGGGGAGATTTTAACGAGATAATGCAAGACATAGATCATAGAAGTTTACGTACAGGTAATGTTTGTAAGCAATCAGTAAATAGTTTAAAGTCCTTTATAAAAACTAATAAGTTAATTGATGTCTGGAGGATATATAATGAAAACAGACAACAGTTTACATGGTGTAGGAAAGACAAAACACAAGCTAGTCGGATTGATATGATTCTTTTAGGAAAAGATTTTTTATCGCTTGTTCAAGGCTGTAAAATTAAACCTGCGGTCATAGAGTATACTGATCATCAAAGTGTGGTTTTAACCTTTCGGTCGCGGGTGTCTGAAAAGGGAAGAGGGTATTGGAAAATTAATAATTCTGTAATACAGGAATATGATTATAAACAGTTAATAAATAAAGTAATTGATAAATATTTAATACAGTATCATAATAATAAGATCGACATAAGATTATTATGGGACGCAATGAAAGTTGAAATTCGAGAAGTAACCACTATGTATTGTAAAAACAAATCAAAATTAACTAGAGAACTTAGACATAAATTAGAAAGTGAATTAGAAAAAAATATTATGGTAAGGGATATTCAAAGCGAGGAAAACGATAATTTAAATAAAGTTATTCATAATATTGAAATAGAACTTGTAAAAATATATGACCAAAAAGCTAAAGGGGCACAAATTAGATGTCGTGAGAAATGGGTGGAATATGGGGAAAAAAATAACTCATATTTTCTAGGTCTGGAAAAACAGAGGCAAATTAAAAAGTCAATAAACAAATTAATAGATGAAAACAATGAAATAATAACTGACCAGATGCACATTCTTATTACTATTAAATCATATTATGAAAAATTGTATACTACAAAATATCCTGATGAAAATCTAACCAGTAATTATATTTTTGATACAAAATTAGAAAACAGGCTTCAGGATCAGGATCAATCAATTTGTGATGGAAAGGTAACTGAAGAAGAGTGTTCTAATGCAATAAATAATATGAAATCAAATAAAGCCCCAGGTTTGGATGGACTAACAGTAGAATTTTATAGAGAATTTTGGGGAAAAGTCAAATTTTTTTTAATTGATGTTCTAAATAAAAGCTATGATGAAAAGCTACTGAGTTTTTCTCAGCGGACTAGTGTTTTATCTTTATTGTTTAAAAAGGGGGATCCCTTAATTCTAGATAATTATAGACCAATTTCTCTTTTAAATGTTGATTTAAAACTTCTTTCTTATGTTCTAGCACAGCGTTTAAAAAAAGTTTTAGAAAAAATTGTAAATAATGACCAAACTGGATATATTAAAAACAGGTTCATTGGCTTCAATCATAGACAAATACAAGACATTATTGATTTTGCTGAATCTTATAATGTTGAAGGGGCAATAGTCTGTTGATTTAAAAAAAGCGTTTGACTCACTTGAATGGACATTTATCTTGACAACTTTAAAACATTTTGGGTTTAATGAATCGTTTATAATTTGGGTTAAAACTTTATACAGTAATATTCAAACTTGTGTAATGAACAATGGCTGGATATCAGAGATTTTCAAAAACTCGCGCGGAATACGTCAAGGTTATCCTTTATCTGCTTTGATATTTGTTTTATCAGTTGAAATCATGGCTCTTCGAATAAGAAATAATAAGGATATCAAGGGTTTTCAGATAAAAATAGATGAACAAACACATAGTATAAAAATTTCGCAATTAGCAGATGACACAACACTATATTTTAACTCTAAAAACGATATATCTGTTGCTATGAACGAAATTGAAATTTTTGGTAATTTTTTAGGTTTAATGATAAATAGAAATAAGACAGAGGGGTTGTGGATTGGGAAACTAAAACACAGTAAAGATAAGGAAGAACATATTAAATGGACAAACAAACCAATAAAGACCTTAGGTATTTATTATGGTCATGATTACATAGAGTGTGAAAAACTTAATTGGGAAAAAAAAATTGAAAAAATGAATAGCTTATTTTTGTCATGGTCTAAGCGAAATCTCTCAATATTGGGTAAAGTACTAATCATTAAAGCTTTGATTATACCTATTTTTACTTTTATTGTTAGTTCATGTGTTATTCCAGAAAAATACAAAAAAGAGATTAGAGAGTAAGTGTTTTAAATTTATATGGAATGGGAAACCAGATAAGGTAAAAAGAAATACATTGATTGGAGATTTTGAGAAGGGTAGACTGAAAATGATAGATATAGAAAGTTATTTTATATCTTTGAAGGCATCATGGGTAAGTAGATTAGTTGACTCAAAATTTTCGAATTGGAAATTGATACCACTAAAATATTTAAATGTATTTGGGAAAATATGGCTTATTTTTAAAATGAACATAGATGTGAAAAAACATAAACAGTTTCTAAATAATATCCTCGAATTTTACAAAAATGTTTTGACCAGTTGGATAAAAACAGGTGGTGGTCAATTAAGTTCACCATTGACATTCAGTAATGTAAGAAAGCAAATTTTATGGGGAAATAGATTTATTACATTTGAAAAAAAATATTTATTTTTTAAAGAATGGATTAATAGTGGAATATTTTTTGTTAATTATATAATAGATAATAATGGTAAAATTACGCAAGAATTTATTCTTCACAAGTTAAAAAATAAATCTAATTGGATATCTGAATTTAGTATTCTTAAAAAAGCTTTTCCAAAGAATTGGATAGACATTTTAAAAACAGAAAGCTCAGTTAAAAGCATTGTAAATATCAAAAAAGATTATTTCATCTGGAACAATCAGTTTATTAATTTATCTACATTGTCTAATAAGTTATTATATAATAAACTGGTGAATGTTAAATTTTCAAACCCTATTGGTACACATTATTGGATTAATTACTTAGTGTTGTCTGAAAAACCAAATACAAGTAGTCTATATTTTTTCATTTTCAAATTTCTTGACGAAAACAAACTTAAAATGTTCAGATAGAAACTTTTTCATTTTATTATACCAAATAAAGTTTTACTTTCCAAATGGAAAATTGTTGGGAATAGTTTATGTAATTTTTGTAAATTAGATGAAGATTACTCTCATTATTTTATTACTTGTACCTTTCTAAAAGAGTTTTGGACAAAATTTCAGAATTTAATGAAGGGTTTGGGTATCGAAAACAAAATTACTTTGAATCATATAGTACTTGGATACAAGATAGATGATAAAAACTATCTTGCATTAAATTTTTTGATAACAGTTGTAGGGTTTTCCATCTACAAATCGTACTATATATCGGAACAGAAAACAAAGTATATTGATGTTTATAGAATATTTGCCAATGAATATATTAAAAGAATAAATGAAAATAAAACACTTCAAAAGTGTACATTTTAAATGAAAGTAAAAAATTATATAATAAATGCAAAATAAATAAATGTTTTCAAAAGGTATTAAATAGAAATTGTATTTAGGTTGTATATATATTTCATGTAATTCTGATTATAGCCCTGGATAATCAGAACAAGATGTAACAGGGAAACACCAAAAGGAGCTGGACTTCTGGCGTGTTAATTGTAGCAAGCATTTGAATAAAATATATTACGTTGTTAAAAAAAAAAACCCAAACAATTTAAACAAATAATTGAAATGAAATCATAATTTTATGTTGGATAGATAAGAATTTTTAACTGAAAATATGGCAAAGAAGAACAAGGATTAATTGTGATGCTATTTTAATCAATAGATTAATTAATTAAGATTAGATTTAACATTTTAAGAATTTTCTTTCTATGTAACGTGCATGTGTGTACATGTTAGTCATGTATTTAAGAGTTTTGGTTTTTTTTCAACTTTGACAAAAATGTTATAGTTGTTCTTTTATGATACATGTATTTAAAATTAATTATTTTTTTTATTTTGTAATTAATTTTATCTGTTTTTGCCGAGGAATAATATATTCAATTTGCTTTATCAATTTAATCAATTAAATGTAATCCAATTTCAAAAATATACTTGTTACTATGTTTCCATTTTATACAAGGTAATATTAATTTCTTTTCTTTTCATATTTTTTTTTTTTTTTTTTTTTTGTTATTCAGGACATTTCTTGAACATTTTGTTTTCACATTTTTATTCTTATTTTGTTAAACATACATTCTAAATATTAAAAAAAATATGCCAGTTGATTATAAATACAGTCTTTTCAATATAAGAAATGACAAATTAAGTATTTTTTGTATATTAACACACAGATATGGTAAACATAGAAAATCCCAATCAATGAAGGATTTATGGACACTTGTAATTTGCCACCTATTCAGTATTCACTCTCCTGTCATAAATTGACCTTAAAGAGACATACTGTCTAGGCTAATGAAAAAGAAAAACACACACACACATATTCAACTAGATTCCTAAATTAAATACATATATTTTTAGCTCACCTGACCCAAAGGGTCAGGTGAGCTATTGCCATCACTTGGCGTCCGTCGTCGTACGTCGTAAACTTTTTCAAAAATCTTCTCCTCTGAAAGTACTAGACCAATGGAAACCAAACGTGGTCTGAATCATCACTAGGGTGTCTAGTTTCAAAATTGTGTCCGATGATGCCGTGCACCAACCAACATGGCCGCTGTTACTAAAAATAGAACATATGGTAAAATTGCAGGTTTTTGGTAATAACTCAAAATCCGTTAATAATATAAAAAATCTGACATGGGGTAAAAATGATCAGCACATTAAGATCTACCTACCCTGCAATTTTGAAGTACGTCTGATTACCCATCTTGGAGTTATTGCCCTTTTTTCATCAAATTTGTAAAATTTTAATTCTTTTCGTCTTATATTTCAAAAACTATAAGAGATAAAGGTTAACTTTAGATTGCAAAAAATGTGTGGCATATCAAGATCTACCCACCCTGCAATTTTGAAGTAAATCCCATTACCCATTTTGGAGTTATTTCCCTTTTTTCATCAAATTTTCAAAATTTTAATACTTTTCGTACTTTATTTCAAAAACTATAAGAGACAGGTGGTAAGTTGAAACTGCAAACATGTTCAGCATGTCAAGATCTACCTACCCTGCAATTTTGAAGTAAATCCCGTTACCCATTTTGACCGATTATGGAAATTAGAAAAAAGGGGGATGAAATTAAAAAAAAATCTTCTCCTCAGAAACCACTGGGCCAATTGCAACCAAACTTTTGTGGAATGATCCTTGGATGGCCCCCTTCCAAAATTGTGTCCGGTGATCCCGACTTCCAACCAAGATGGTCGCCAAGCTAAAAATAGAAAAAGGGGGGATGAAATTAAAAAAAATTTCTTCTCCTCTGAAACTACTGAGCCAATCTCAACCAAACTTTGCTGAAATGATCCTTAGGTGGTCCCCTTTCAAAATTGTGTCCGTCAGCGCCGTCCTGTATCCAAGATGGCCGCCATTACTAAAAATAGAAATTTCTTCAAATGGCCAAAACTGCTCTATTTTAAGCCAGAAAGTGCCCAAATTTGAACTGTATAAGCATAATGATGAGCTTTTTAACATATATTATGTTTTTTTTTATGAACTTTGAAATTTGTCGATTTTGACCGATTATGCAAATTAGAAAAAAGGGGGGATGAAATTAAAAAAAAATCTTCTCTGAAACTACTGAGCCAATCTCAACCAAACTTTGCTGAAATGATCCTTAGGTGGCCCCCTTTCAAAATTGTGTCCGTCAGCGCCGTCCTGTATCCAAGATGGCCGCCATTACTAAAAATAGAAATTTCTTCAAATGGCCAAAACTGCTCTATTTTAAGCCAGAAAGTGCCCAAATTTGAACTGTATAAGCATAATGATGAGCTTTTTAACATATATTATGGGATTTTTTATGAACTTTGAAATTTTGCAGATTTTGACTGATTATGCAAATTAGAAAAAAGGGGGATGAAATTTTAAAAAAATCTTCTCCTCTGAAACTACTGAGCCAATCTCAACCAAACTTTGCTGAAATTATTCTTGGGTGGTCCTCTTCCAAAATTGTGTCCGGCATTTCAGAACACCGACCAAGATGGCCGCCACAGCCGAACTTAATTTAACATAGGACCCTATGGGAAATTCCCATAAAAATCTTTTTGTCTGAAACCATTTGCTCAATAAGAACAAAATTTTGATGAAATAGTCATTGGATGGTTCTCTTCCAAAAATTTGTCTGGCGGTTCGACCCTTCGATCAATTTTTTTTTTTTTACCTGCAATTTTGAAGTAAATCTGATTACCCATCTTGGAGTTCTTGCCCTTTTTTCATCAAATTTATAAAAACAAATTAATACTTTTCGTCTTATATTTCAAAAACTATTAGATATATAGGTTAAGTTTAAATTGCAAAAAATTGCAGCATGTCAAGATCTTCCTACCCTGCAATTTTGAAGTAAATCCAATTACCCATTTTGGAGTTATTGTCCTTTTTTCATCAAAATGTTCTCAATTTTAATACTATCATCTTATATCTCAAAAACTATTAGAGATAGAGGGAAAGTTTAAACTGCAAAAATGTTCAGCATGTCAAGATCTACAAAAAATTTCCCACAGTTAAAAATGTGCGACAACTGTGAAGAGTTATTCCTCTTGAAATGCATTTTTTTGTTGACTCACTGCTTTTGGTTACTCAAATAATCAAAGGGAAGCAATTCTATTACAAAATGTGAAGTAGGAAAAGCTAAATTTTGAGAATCATTGACATATATGTTTTTTTACACCAATTTTGATAACTTACATTAAAGGGGGAATCCCTGCCCCCATTTTTTTGTAGAAGGGGTCTGCAATGACGAAGGCTACATTTGTTAATTTTTTTTACCGAAGTTATCAAGTTTTATTGACTGATGTTGTTATTATACCCAGGTGAGCTATACAGGCTCCTGGGAGCCTCTAGTTTTAAAAACAAAACATTTTTTGTTTGCAGTCTTTTTCTACATTCAAGCCAACCTTTTGAATTTTCTCACTGTTTGACACTTTTTGTATTTTCAAATTATCTCCCCTTTTTAGGAGCAAGTTTTTTTTTCTGATGGTCATGTTTTATTTGTAAGACAACAAGGTATCAGAAAAAAGTCATGTTTTAGCAGTAGACAATATTTGCTGTTCACTTAAAGGGGTGTGTGCAAGCAAATTTCCCGGGTTTGTATCTATGGTTACTGCATCCGATGTGGATTCATCTTTGTCAGCCATTCTTTTAGAATATTGATGATCACATTTAGGGAAATTTTTTCCAAATATTTAAAAATTTGTCTTGAATATAGCTAAAATATGGCCGAGGCAGCTGATTTCAGTATGCCTGATGTTTTTGCTAACGATTATTTAGACAGAATCATGAAGAAAACAGAAAAAAGTTTAAATAATACATGTATTTTATATACAGGATAGAAAAACAAAATCTGGTTACACTGTTATTGATGTTCGATTGCCAGGACACTCACGTTTTGTACCAATGCATGTACATAGACTAAGATACATGATTCACACACGTTGTATTCAACTGAATCCAGAAAATTATCATGTGTCTCATTTATGTCACTCAAAAACTTGTGTTAATATTTTACATCTAAGTTTAGAACCGCCACATGTAAATAATTCCAGGCTTCAGTGTACACTTTAGTTTTCTCGCCACAAAAGTTACAGTTATCACATTTTAATCTGAGACGCCATGACAATCCCCACTTTTGACAATTGTTTGTATTCCAGTTGCATAAAAGTTCACATCTGGGTTCATTTTGACCATGTTCCTTGTAAAATTTCTTGAACATGTCCATTAATTTTCCACAGTGTAAGGTTTTTTTCTCCCCAATGTCATTCTTATTTTCTTGCAGGAGCTCCGGTTTAGTCACTTGTGGCTCTGGTATTGGATGGAAGAAATGCATATTGCCAATATTACCCTCAGAATCTGTAACCAGGTAGTAGTCATCATTAGGAGACAGGTGAACAGCATCTTTGAATGTAGATACAGGTAATCTTTTCGATGATATTGTTGACTCCAGGCACTCTGAAGCTGATTTTTTTTCTGAACCTTGGATGTACCGTTTGAAAGAATCTTCTCCTTATAGTGGGTCTACCTCGTTGCGACATTTTTAAAATTTAGACTTGTGTATTCCCTTGTATTGATATTGACTGAAATGATTTTATCGTGTAATTGGCTTTTAATTTCAAAGGTAATAAACATTCTTATATTTATCTTAGATCTGACCATCATTTTAATATCCTTCTCACCCAAGCACATGACAAACTAATTACTTGAAAGTTTTATGTAATCAAGAGACCAATAAAATGTACTCTCCTAATACACATAATTGACCTCCAACTGGAACCAAATAAATAGCAATATAACGAAAAAATTGTGGAAAAATATGATTTTTTTTTTACATCTTCAGTAAAAAAATTGGCAAAATTCCATATTTTCATCCCAGGCCATTTCTTATCTTTATTTGTGTTGAGTAAGCTCTTGTTTAGTTGTTTAACCTGTTAATGTCTCATTTCATTTCTTTTTTTTAAAAACAAAACATTTTTTGTTTGCAGTCTTTTTCTACATTCAAACCAACCTTTTGAATTTTCTTACTGTTTGACACTTTTTGTATTTTCAAATTATCTTCCCTTTTTAGGGGCAAGTTTTTTTTTCTGATGGTCATGTTTTATTTGTAAGACAACAAGGTATCAGAAAAAAGTCATGTTTTAGCAGTAGACAATATTTGCGGTTCACTTAAGGGGGTGTGTGCAAACAAATTTCCCGGGTTTGTATCTATGGTTACTGCATCCGATGTGGATTCATCTTTGTCAGCCATTCTTTTAGAATATTGATGATCACATTTAGGGAAATTTTTTCCAAATATTTAAAAATTTGTCTTGAATATGGCCGAGGCAGCTGATTTCAGTATGCCTGATGTTTTTGCTAACGATTATTTAGACAGAATCATGAAGAAAACAGAAAAAAGTTTAAATAATACATGTATTTTATATACAGGATAGAAAAACAAAATCTGGTTACACTGTTATTGATGTTCGATTGCCAGGACACTCACGTTTTGTACCAATGCATGTACATAGACTAAGATACATGATTCACACACGTTGTATTCAACTGAATCCAGAAAATTATCATGTGTCTCATTTATGTCACTCAAAAACTTGTGTTAATATTTTACATCTAAGTTTAGAACCGCCACATGTAAATAATTCCAGGCTTCAGTGTACACTTTAGTTTTCTCGCCACAAAAGTTACAGTTATCACATTTTAATCTGAGACGCCATGACAATCCCCACTTTTGACAATTGTTTGTATTCCAGTTGCATAAAAGTTCACATCTGGGTTCATTTTGACCATGTTCCTTGTAAAATTTCTTGAACATGTCCATTAATTTTCCACAATGTAAGGTTTTGTTCCCTACAATGTCATTCTTATTTTCTTGCAGGAGCTCCGGTTTAGTCACTTGTGGCTCTGGTATTGGATGGAAGAAATGCATATTGCCAATATTACCCTCAGAATCTGTAACCAGGTAGTAGTCATCATTAGGAGACAGGTGAACAGCATCTTTGAATGTAGATACAGGTAATCTTTTCGATGATATTGTTGACTCCAGGGCACTCTGAAGCTGATTTTTTTTCTGAACCTTGGATGTACCGTTTGAAAGAATCTTCTCCTTATAGTGGGTCTACCTCGTTGCGACATTTTTAAAATTTAGACTTGTGTATTCCCTTGTATTGATATTGACTGAAATGATTTTATCGTGTAATTGGCTTTTAATTTCAAAGGTAATAAACATTCTTATATTTATCTTAGATCTGACCATCATTTTAATATCCTTCTCACCCAAGCACATGACAAACTAATTACTTGAAAGTTTTATGTAATCAAGAGACCAATAAAATGTACTCTCCTAATACACATAATTGACCTCCAACTGGAACCAAATAAATAGCAATACAACCAAAAAATTGTGGAAAAATATGATTTTTTTTTACATCTTCAGTAAAAAAAAATGGCAAAATTCCATATTTTCATCCCAGGCCATTTCTTATCTTTATTTGTGTTGAGTAAGCTCTTGTTTAGTTGTTTAACCTGTTAATGTCTCATTTCATTTCTTTTTTTTAAAAACAAAAATTTTTTTGTTTGCAGTCTTTTTCTACATTCAAACCAACCTTTTGAATTTTCTTACTGTTTGACACTTTTTGTATTTTCAAATTATCTCCCCTTTTTAGGAGCAAGTTTTTTTTTCTGATGGTCATGTTTTATTTGTAAGACAACAAGGTATCAGATAAAAGTCATGTTTTAGCAGTAGACAATATTTGCAGTTCGTTTAAGGGGAGGTGTGCAAACAAATTTCCCGGGTTTGTATCTATGGTTACTGCATCCGATGTGGATTCATCTTTGTCAGCCATTCTTTTAGAATATTGATGATCACATTTAGGAAATTTTTTCCAAATATTTAAAAATTTGTCTTGAATATAGCTAAAATATGGCCGAGGCAGCTGATTTCAGTATGCCTGATGTTTTTGCTAACGATTATTTAGACAGAATCATGAAGAAAACAGAAAAAAGTTTAAATAATACATGTATTTTATATACAGGATAGAAAAACAAAATCTGGTTACACTGTTATTGATGTTCGATTGCCAGGACACTCACGTTTTGTACCAATGCATGTACATAGACTAAGATACATGATTCACACACGTTGTATTCAACTGAATCCAGAAAATTATCATGTGTCTCATTTATGTCACTCAAAAACTTGTGTTAATATTTTACATCTAAGTTTAGAACCGCCACATGTAAATAATTCCAGGCTTCAGTGTACACTTTAGTTTTCTCGCCACAAAAGTTACAGTTATCACATTTTAATCTGAGACGCCATGACAATCCCCACTTTTGACAATTGTTTGTATTCCAGTTGCATAAAAGTTCGCATATGGGTTCATTTTGACCATGTTCCTTGTAAAATTTCTTGAACATGTCCATTAATTTTCCACAGTGTAAGGTTTTTTCCCCCCAATGTCATTCTTATTTTCTTGCAGGAGCTCCGGTTTAGTCACTTGTGGCTCTGGTATTGGATGGAAGAAATGCATATTGCCAATATTACCCTCAGAATCTGTAACCAGGTAGTAGTCATCATTAGGAGACAGGTGAACAGCATCTTTGAATGTAGATACAGGTAATCTTTTCGATGATATTGTTGACTCCAGGCACTCTGAAGCTGATTTTTTTTCTGAACCTTGGATGTACCGTTTGAAAGAATCTTCTCCTTATAGTGGGTCTACCTCGTTGCGACATTTTTAAAATTTAGACTTGTGTATTCCCTTGTATTGATATTGTTTGAAATGATTTTATCGTGTAATTGGCTTTTAATTTCAAAGGTAATAAACATTCTTATATTTATCTTAGATCTGACCATCATTTTAATATCCTTCTCACCCAAGCACATGACAAACTAATTACTTGAAAGTTTTATGTAATCAAGAGACCAATAAAATGTACTCTCCTAATACACATAATTGACCTCCAACTGGAACCAAATAAATAGCAATACAACCAAAAAATTGTGGAAAAATATGATTTTTTTTTACATCTTCAGTAAAAAAAAATGGCAAAATTCCATATTTTCATCCCAGGCCATTTCTTATCTTTATTTGTGTTGAGTAAGCTCTTGTTTAGTTGTTTAACCTGTTAATGTCTCATTTCATTTCTTTTTTTTAAAAACAAAATTTTTTTTGTTTGCAGTCTTTTTCTACATTCAAACCAACCTTTTGAATTTTCTTACTGTTTGACACTTTTTGTATTTTCAAATTATCTCCCCTTTTTAGGAGCAAGTTTTTTTTTCTGATGGTCATGTTTTATTTGTAAGACAACAAGGTATCAGATAAAAGTCATGTTTTAGCAGTAGACAATATTTGCAGTTCGTTTAAGGGGAGGTGTGCAAACAAATTTCCCGGGTTTGTATCTATGGTTACTGCATCCGATGTGGATTCATCTTTGTCAGCCATTCTTTTAGAATATTGATGATCACATTTAGGAAATTTTTTCCAAATATTTAAAAATTTGTCTTGAATATAGCTAAAATATGGCCGAGGCAGCTGATTTCAGTATGCCTGATGTTTTTGCTAACGATTATTTAGACAGAATCATGAAGAAAACAGAAAAAAGTTTAAATAATACATGTATTTTATATACAGGATAGAAAAACAAAATCTGGTTACACTGTTATTGATGTTCGATTGCCAGGACACTCACGTTTTGTACCAATGCATGTACATAGACTAAGATACATGATTCACACACGTTGTATTCAACTGAATCCAGAAAATTATCATGTGTCTCATTTATGTCACTCAAAAACTTGTGTTAATATTTTACATCTAAGTTTAGAACCGCCACATGTAAATAATTCCAGGCTTCAGTGTACACTTTAGTTTTCTCGCCACAAAAGTTACAGTTATCACATTTTAATCTGAGACGCCATGACAATCCCCACTTTTGACAATTGTTTGTATTCCAGTTGCATAAAAGTTCGCATATGGGTTCATTTTGACCATGTTCCTTGTAAAATTTCTTGAACATGTCCATTAATTTTCCACAGTGTAAGGTTTTTTCCCCCCAATGTCATTCTTATTTTCTTGCAGGAGCTCCGGTTTAGTCACTTGTGGCTCTGGTATTGGATGGAAGAAATGCATATTGCCAATATTACCCTCAGAATCTGTAACCAGGTAGTAGTCATCATTAGGAGACAGGTGAACAGCATCTTTGAATGTAGATACAGGTAATCTTTTCGATGATATTGTTGACTCCAGGCACTCTGAAGCTGATTTTTTTTCTGAACCTTGGATGTACCGTTTGAAAGAATCTTCTCCTTATAGTGGGTCTACCTCGTTGCGACATTTTTAAAATTTAGACTTGTGTATTCCCTTGTATTGATATTGACTGAAATGATTTTATCGTGTAATTGGCTTTTAATTTCAAAGGTAATAAACATTCTTATATTTATCTTAGATCTGACCATCATTTTAATATCCTTCTCACCCAAGCACATGACAAACTAATTACTTGAAAGTTTTATGTAATCAAGAGACCAATAAAATGTACTCTCCTAATACACATAATTGACCTCCAACTGGAACCAAATAAATAGCAATATAACGAAAAAATTGTGGAAAAATATGATTTTTTTTTTACATCTTCAGTAAAAAAATTGGCAAAATTCCATATTTTCATCCCAGGCCATTTCTTATCTTTATTTGTGTTGAGTAAGCTCTTGTTTAGTTGTTTAACCTGTTAATGTCTCATTTCATTTCTTTTTTTTAAAAACAAAACATTTTTTGTTTGCAGTCTTTTTCTACATTCAAACCAACCTTTTGAATTTTCTCACTGTTTGACACTTTTTGTATTTTCAAATTATCTCCCCTTTTTAGGGGCAAGTTTTTTTTTCTGATGGTCATGTTTTATTTGTAAGACAACAAGGTATCAGAAAAAAGTCATGTTTTAGCAGTAGACAATATTTGCGGTTCACTTAAGGGGGTGTGTGCAAACAAATTTCCCGGGTTTGTATCTATGGTTACTGCATCCGATGTGGATTCATCTTTGTCAGCCATTCTTTTAGAATATTGATGATCACATTTAGGGAAATTTTTTCCAAATATTTAAAAATCTGTCTTGAATATAGCTAAAATATGGCCGAGGCAGCTGATTTCAGTATGCCTGATGTTTTTGCTAACGATTATTTCGACAGAATCATGAAGAAAACAGAAAAAAGTTTAAATAATACATGTATTTTATATACAGGATAGAAAAACAAAATCTGGTTACACTGTTATTGATGTTCGATTGCCAGGACACTCACGTTTTGTACCAATGCATGTACATAGACTAAGATACATGATTCGCACACGTTGTATTCAACTGAATCCAGAAAATTATCATGTGTCTCATTTATGTCACTCAAAAACTTGTGTTAATATTTTACATCTAAGTTTAGAACCGCCACATGTAAATAATTCCAGGCTTCAGTGTACACTTTAGTTTTCTCGCCACAAAAGTTACAGTTATCACATTTTAATCTGAGACGCCATGACAATCCCCACTTTTGACAATTGTTTGTATTCCAGTTGCATAAAAGTTCACATCTGGGTTCATTTTGACCATGTTCCTTGTAAAATTTCTTGAACATGTCCATTAATTTTCCACAATGTAAGGTTTTGTTCCCTACAATGTCATTCTTATTTTCTTGCAGGAGCTCCGGTTTAGTCACTTGTGGCTCTGGTATTGGATGCAAGAAATGCATATTGCCAATATTACCCTCAGAATCTGTAACCAGGTAGTAGTCATCATTAGGAGACAGGTGAACAGCATCTTTGAATGTAGATACAGGTATTCTTTTCGATGATATTGTTGACTCCAGGCACTCTGAAGCTGATTTTTTTTCTGAACCTTGGATGTACCGTTTGAAAGAATCTTCTCCTTATAGTGGGTCTACCTCGTTGCGACATTTTTTAAATTTAGACTTGTGTATTCCCTTGTATTGATATTGACTTTGAAATGATTTTATCGTGTAATTGGCTTTTAATTTCAAAGGTAATAAACATTCTTATATTTATCTTAGATCTGACCATCATTTTAATATCCTTCTCACCCAAGCACATGACAAACTAATTACTTGAAAGTTTTATGTAATCAAGAGACCAATAAAATGTACTCTCCTAATACACATAATTGACCTCCAACTGGAACCAAATAAATAGCAATATAACGAAAAAATTGTGGAAAAATATGATTTTTTTTTTACATCTTCAGTAAAAAAATTGTCAAAATTCCATATTTTCATCCCAGGCCATTTCTTATCTTTATTTGTGTTGAGTAAGCTCTTGTTTAGTTGTTTAACCTGTTAATGTCTCATTTCATTTCTTTTTTTTAAAAACAAAAATTTTTTTGTTTGCAGTCTTTTTCTACATTCAAACCAACCTTTTGAATTTTCTTACTGTTTGACACTTTTTGTATTTTCAAATTATCTCCCCTTTTTAGGAGCAAGTTTTTTTTTCTGATGGTCATGTTTTATTTGTAAGACAACAAGGTATCAGATAAAAGTCATGTTTTAGCAGTAGACAATATTTGCAGTTCGTTTAAGGGGAGGTGTGCAAACAAATTTCCCGGGTTTGTATCTATGGTTACTGCATCCGATGTGGATTCATCTTTGTCAGCCATTCTTTTAGAATATTGATGATCACATTTAGGAAATTTTTTCCAAATATTTAAAAATTTGTCTTGAATATAGCTAAAATATGGCCGAGGCAGCTGATTTCAGTATGCCTGATGTTTTTGCTAACCATTATTTAGACAGAATCATGAAGAAAACAGAAAAAAGTTTAAATAATACATGTATTTTATATACAGGATAGAAAAACAAAATCTGGTTACACTGTTATTGATGTTCGATTGCCAGGACACTCACGTTTTGTACCAATGCATGTACATAGACTAAGATACATGATTCACACACGTTGTATTCAACTGAATCCAGAAAATTATCATGTGTCTCATTTATGTCACTCAAAAACTTGTGTTAATATTTTACATCTAAGTTTAGAACCGCCACATGTAAATAATTCCAGGCTTCAGTGTACACTTTAGTTTTCTCGCCACAAAAGTTACAGTTATCACATTTTAATCTGAGACGCCATGACAATCCCCACTTTTGACAATTGTTTGTATTCCAGTTGCATAAAAGTTCACATCTGGGTTCATTTTGACCATGTTCCTTGTAAAATTTCTTGAACATGTCCATTAATTTTCCACAATGTAAGGTTTTGTTCCCTACAATGTCATTCTTATTTTCTTGCAGGAGCTCTGGTTTAGTCACTTGTGGCTCTGGTATTGGATGCAAGAAATGCATATTGCCAATATTACCCTCAGAATCTGTAACCAGGTAGTAGTCATCATTAGGAGACAGGTGAACAGCATCTTTGAATGTAGATACAGGTATTCTTTTCGATGATATTGTTGACTCCAGGCACTCTGAAGCTGATTTTTTTTCTGAACCTTGGATGTACCGTTTGAAAGAATCTTCTCCTTATAGTGGGTCTACCTCGTTGCGACATTTTGTAAATTTAGACTTGTGTATTCCCTTGTATTGATATTGACTTTGAAATGATTTTATCGTGTAATTGGCTTTTAATTTCAAAGGTAATAAACATTCTTATATTTATCTTAGATCTGACCATCATTTTAATATCCTTCTCACCCAAGCACATGACAAACTAATTACTTGAAAGTTTTATGTAATCAAGAGACCAATAAAATGTACTCTCCTAATACACATAATTGACCTCCAACTGGAACCAAATAAATAGCAATATAACGAAAAAATTGTGGAAAAATATGATTTTTTTTTTACATCTTCAGTAAAAAAATTGGCAAAATTCCATATTTTCATCCCAGGCCATTTCTTATCTTTATTTGTGTTGAGTAAGCTCTTGTTTAGTTGTTTAACCTGTTAATGTCTCATTTCATTTCTTTTTTTTAAAAACAAAAATTTTTTTGTTTGCAGTCTTTTTCTACATTCAAACCAACCTTTTGAATTTTCTTACTGTTTGACACTTTTTGTATTTTCAAATTATCTCCCCTTTTTAGGGGCAAGTTTTTTTTTCTGATGGTCATGTTTTATTTGTAAGACAACAAGGTATCAGATAAAAGTCATGTTTTAGCAGTAGACAATATTTGCAGTTCGTTTAAGGGGAGGTGTGCAAACAAATTTCCCGGGTTTGTATCTATGGTTACTGCATCCGATGTGGATTCATCTTTGTCAGCCATTCTTTTAGAATATTGATGATCACATTTAGGAAATTTTTTCCAAATATTTAAAAATTTGTCTTGAATATAGCTAAAATATGGCCGAGGCAGCTGATTTCAGTATGCCTGATGTTTTTGCTAACGATTATTTAGACAGAATCATGAAGAAAACAGAAAAAAGTTTAAATAATACATGTATTTTATATACAGGATAGAAAAACAAAATCTGGTTACACTGTTATTGATGTTCGATTGCCAGGACACTCACGTTTTGTACCAATGCATGTACATAGACTAAGATACATGATTCACACACGTTGTATTCAACTGAATCCAGAAAATTATCATGTGTCTCATTTATGTCACTCAAAAACTTGTGTTAATATTTTACATCTAAGTTTAGAACCGCCACATGTAAATAATTCCAGGCTTCAGTGTACACTTTAGTTTTCTCGCCACAAAAGTTACAGTTATCACATTTTAATCTGAGACGCCATGACAATCCCCACTTTTGACAATTGTTTGTATTCCAGTTGCATAAAAGTTCGCATATGGGTTCATTTTGACCATGTTCCTTGTAAAATTTCTTGAACATGTCCATTAATTTTCCACAGTGTAAGGTTTTTTCCCCCCAATGTCATTCTTATTTTCTTGCAGGAGCTCCGGTTTAGTCACTTGTGGCTCTGGTATTGGATGGAAGAAATGCATATTGCCAATATTACCCTCAGAATCTGTAACCAGGTAGTAGTCATCATTAGGAGACAGGTGAACAGCATCTTTGAATGTAGATACAGGTAATCTTTTCGATGATATTGTTGACTCCAGGCACTCTGAAGCTGATTTTTTTTCTGAACCTTGGATGTACCGTTTGAAAGAATCTTCTCCTTATAGTGGGTCTACCTCGTTGCGACATTTTTAAAATTTAGACTTGTGTATTCCCTTGTATTGATATTGACTGAAATGATTTTATCGTGTAATTGGCTTTTAATTTCAAAGGTAATAAACATTCTTATATTTATCTTAGATCTGACCATCATTTTAATATCCTTCTCACCCAAGCACATGACAAACTAATTACTTGAAAGTTTTATGTAATCAAGAGACCAATAAAATGTACTCTCCTAATACACATAATTGACCTCCAACTGGAACCAAATAAATAGCAATATAACGAAAAAATTGTGGAAAAATATGATTTTTTTTTTACATCTTCAGTAAAAAAATTGGCAAAATTCCATATTTTCATCCCAGGCCATTTCTTATCTTTATTTGTGTTGAGTAAGCTCTTGTTTAGTTGTTTAACCTGTTAATGTCTCATTTCATTTCTTTTTTTTAAAAACAAAACATTTTTTGTTTGCAGTCTTTTTCTACATTCAAACCAACCTTTTGAATTTTCTCACTGTTTGACACTTTTTGTATTTTCAAATTATCTTCCCTTTTTAGGGGCAAGTTTTTTTTTCTGATGGTCATGTTTTATTTGTAAGACAACAAGGTATCAGAAAAAAGTCATGTTTTAGCAGTAGACAATATTTGCGGTTCACTTAAGGGGGTGTGTGCAAACAAATTTCCCGGGTTTGTATCTATGGTTACTGCATCCGATGTGGATTCATCTTTGTCAGCCATTCTTTTAGAATATTGATGATCACATTTAGGGAAATTTTTTCCAAATATTTAAAAATTTGTCTTGAATATGGCCGAGGCAGCTGATTTCAGTATGCCTGATGTTTTTGCTAACGATTATTTAGACAGAATCATGAAGAAAACAGAAAAAAGTTTAAATAATACATGTATTTTATATACAGGATAGAAAAACAAAATCTGGTTACACTGTTATTGATGTTCGATTGCCAGGACACTCACGTTTTGTACCAATGCATGTACATAGACTAAGATACATGATTCACACACGTTGTATTCAACTGAATCCAGAAAATTATCATGTGTCTCATTTATGTCACTCAAAAACTTGTGTTAATATTTTACATCTAAGTTTAGAACCGCCACATGTAAATAATTCCAGGCTTCAGTGTACACTTTAGTTTTCTCGCCACAAAAGTTACAGTTATCACATTTTAATCTGAGACGCCATGACAATCCCCACTTTTGACAATTGTTTGTATTCCAGTTGCATAAAAGTTCACATCTGGGTTCATTTTGACCATGTTCCTTGTAAAATTTCTTGAACATGTCCATTAATTTTCCACAATGTAAGGTTTTGTTCCCTACAATGTCATTCTTATTTTCTTGCAGGAGCTCTGGTTTAGTCACTTGTGGCTCTGGTATTGGATGCAAGAAATGCATATTGCCAATATTACCCTCAGAATCTGTAACCAGGTAGTAGTCATCATTAGGAGACAGGTGAACAGCATCTTTGAATGTAGATACAGGTATTCTTTTCGATGATATTGTTGACTCCAGGCACTCTGAAGCTGATTTTTTTTCTGAACCTTGGATGTACCGTTTGAAAGAATCTTCTCCTTATAGTGGGTCTACCTCGTTGCGACATTTTGTAAATTTAGACTTGTGTATTCCCTTGTATTGATATTGACTTTGAAATGATTTTATCGTGTAATTGGCTTTTAATTTCAAAGGTAATAAACATTCTTATATTTATCTTAGATCTGACCATCATTTTAATATCCTTCTCACCCAAGCACATGACAAACTAATTACTTGAAAGTTTTATGTAATCAAGAGACCAATAAAATGTACTCTCCTAATACACATAATTGACCTCCAACTGGAACCAAATAAATAGCAATATAACGAAAAAATTGTGGAAAAATATGATTTTTTTTTTACATCTTCAGTAAAAAAATTGGCAAAATTCCATATTTTCATCCCAGGCCATTTCTTATCTTTATTTGTGTTGAGTAAGCTCTTGTTTAGTTGTTTAACCTGTTAATGTCTCATTTCATTTCTTTTTTTTAAAAACAAAAATTTTTTTGTTTGCAGTCTTTTTCTACATTCAAACCAACCTTTTGAATTTTCTTACTGTTTGACACTTTTTGTATTTTCAAATTATCTCCCCTTTTTAGGGGCAAGTTTTTTTTTCTGATGGTCATGTTTTATTTGTAAGACAACAAGGTATCAGATAAAAGTCATGTTTTAGCAGTAGACAATATTTGCAGTTCGTTTAAGGGGAGGTGTGCAAACAAATTTCCCGGGTTTGTATCTATGGTTACTGCATCCGATGTGGATTCATCTTTGTCAGCCATTCTTTTAGAATATTGATGATCACATTTAGGAAATTTTTTCCAAATATTTAAAAATTTGTCTTGAATATAGCTAAAATATGGCCGAGGCAGCTGATTTCAGTATGCCTGATGTTTTTGCTAACGATTATTTAGACAGAATCATGAAGAAAACAGAAAAAAGTTTAAATAATACATGTATTTTATATACAGGATAGAAAAACAAAATCTGGTTACACTGTTATTGATGTTCGATTGCCAGGACACTCACGTTTTGTACCAATGCATGTACATAGACTAAGATACATGATTCACACACGTTGTATTCAACTGAATCCAGAAAATTATCATGTGTCTCATTTATGTCACTCAAAAACTTGTGTTAATATTTTACATCTAAGTTTAGAACCGCCACATGTAAATAATTCCAGGCTTCAGTGTACACTTTAGTTTTCTCGCCACAAAAGTTACAGTTATCACATTTTAATCTGAGACGCCATGACAATCCCCACTTTTGACAATTGTTTGTATTCCAGTTGCATAAAAGTTCGCATATGGGTTCATTTTGACCATGTTCCTTGTAAAATTTCTTGAACATGTCCATTAATTTTCCACAGTGTAAGGTTTTTTCCCCCCAATGTCATTCTTATTTTCTTGCAGGAGCTCCGGTTTAGTCACTTGTGGCTCTGGTATTGGATGGAAGAAATGCATATTGCCAATATTACCCTCAGAATCTGTAACCAGGTAGTAGTCATCATTAGGAGACAGGTGAACAGCATCTTTGAATGTAGATACAGGTAATCTTTTCGATGATATTGTTGACTCCAGGCACTCTGAAGCTGATTTTTTTTCTGAACCTTGGATGTACCGTTTGAAAGAATCTTCTCCTTATAGTGGGTCTACCTCGTTGCGACATTTTTAAAATTTAGACTTGTGTATTCCCTTGTATTGATATTGACTGAAATGATTTTATCGTGTAATTGGCTTTTAATTTCAAAGGTAATAAACATTCTTATATTTATCTTAGATCTGACCATCATTTTAATATCCTTCTCACCCAAGCACATGACAAACTAATTACTTGAAAGTTTTATGTAATCAAGAGACCAATAAAATGTACTCTCCTAATACACATAATTGACCTCCAACTGGAACCAAATAAATAGCAATATAACGAAAAAATTGTGGAAAAATATGATTTTTTTTTTACATCTTCAGTAAAAAAATTGGCAAAATTCCATATTTTCATCCCAGGCCATTTCTTATCTTTATTTGTGTTGAGTAAGCTCTTGTTTAGTTGTTTAACCTGTTAATGTCTCATTTCATTTCTTTTTTTTAAAAACAAAACATTTTTTGTTTGCAGTCTTTTTCTACATTCAAACCAACCTTTTGAATTTTCTCACTGTTTGACACTTTTTGTATTTTCAAATTATCTTCCCTTTTTAGGGGCAAGTTTTTTTTTCTGATGGTCATGTTTTATTTGTAAGACAACAAGGTATCAGAAAAAAGTCATGTTTTAGCAGTAGACAATATTTGCGGTTCACTTAAGGGGGTGTGTGCAAACAAATTTCCCGGGTTTGTATCTATGGTTACTGCATCCGATGTGGATTCATCTTTGTCAGCCATTCTTTTAGAATATTGATGATCACATTTAGGGAAATTTTTTCCAAATATTTAAAAATTTGTCTTGAATATGGCCGAGGCAGCTGATTTCAGTATGCCTGATGTTTTTGCTAACGATTATTTAGACAGAATCATGAAGAAAACAGAAAAAAGTTTAAATAATACATGTATTTTATATACAGGATAGAAAAACAAAATCTGGTTACACTGTTATTGATGTTCGATTGCCAGGACACTCACGTTTTGTACCAATGCATGTACATAGACTAAGATACATGATTCACACACGTTGTATTCAACTGAATCCAGAAAATTATCATGTGTCTCATTTATGTCACTCAAAAACTTGTGTTAATATTTTACATCTAAGTTTAGAACCGCCACATGTAAATAATTCCAGGCTTCAGTGTACACTTTAGTTTTCTCGCCACAAAAGTTACAGTTATCACATTTTAATCTGAGACGCCATGACAATCCCCACTTTTGACAATTGTTTGTATTCCAGTTGCATAAAAGTTCACATCTGGGTTCATTTTGACCATGTTCCTTGTAAAATTTCTTGAACATGTCCATTAATTTTCCACAATGTAAGGTTTTGTTCCCTACAATGTCATTCTTATTTTCTTGCAGGAGCTCTGGTTTAGTCACTTGTGGCTCTGGTATTGGATGCAAGAAATGCATATTGCCAATATTACCCTCAGAATCTGTAACCAGGTAGTAGTCATCATTAGGAGACAGGTGAACAGCATCTTTGAATGTAGATACAGGTATTCTTTTCGATGATATTGTTGACTCCAGGCACTCTGAAGCTGATTTTTTTTCTGAACCTTGGATGTACCGTTTGAAAGAATCTTCTCCTTATAGTGGGTCTACCTCGTTGCGACATTTTTTAAATTTAGACTTGTGTATTCCCTTGTATTGATATTGACTTTGAAATGATTTTATCGTGTAATTGGCTTTTAATTTCAAAGGTAATAAACATTCTTATATTTATCTTAGATCTGACCATCATTTTAATATCCTTCTCACCCAAGCACATGACAAACTAATTACTTGAAAGTTTTATGTAATCAAGAGACCAATAAAATGTACTCTCCTAATACACATAATTGACCTCCAACTGGAACCAAATAAATAGCAATATAACGAAAAAATTGTGGAAAAATATGATTTTTTTTTTACATCTTCAGTAAAAAAATTGGCAAAATTCCATATTTTCATCCCAGGCCATTTCTTATCTTTATTTGTGTTGAGTAAGCTCTTGTTTAGTTGTTTAACCTGTTAATGTCTCATTTCATTTCTTTTTTTTAAAAACAAAAATTTTTTTGTTTGCAGTCTTTTTCTACATTCAAACCAACCTTTTGAATTTTCTTACTGTTTGACACTTTTTGTATTTTCAAATTATCTCCCCTTTTTAGGAGCAAGTTTTTTTTTCTGATGGTCATGTTTTATTTGTAAGACAACAAGGTATCAGATAAAAGTCATGTTTTAGCAGTAGACAATATTTGCAGTTCGTTTAAGGGGAGGTGTGCAAACAAATTTCCCGGGTTTGTATCTATGGTTACTGCATCCGATGTGGATTCATCTTTGTCAGCCATTCTTTTAGAATATTGATGATCACATTTAGGAAATTTTTTCCAAATATTTAAAAATTTGTCTTGAATATGGCCGAGGCAGCTGATTTCAGTATGCCTGATGTTTTTGCTAACGATTATTTAGACAGAATCATGAAGAAAACAGAAAAAAGTTTAAATAATACATGTATTTTATATACAGGATAGAAAAACAAAATCTGGTTACACTGTTATTGATGTTCGATTGCCAGGACACTCACGTTTTGTACCAATGCATGTACATAGACTAAGATACATGATTCACACACGTTGTATTCAACTGAATCCAGAAAATTATCATGTGTCTCATTTATGTCACTCAAAAACTTGTGTTAATATTTTACATCTAAGTTTAGAACCGCCACATGTAAATAATTCCAGGCTTCAGTGTACACTTTAGTTTTCTCGCCACAAAAGTTACAGTTATCACATTTTAATCTGAGACGCCATGACAATCCCCACTTTTGACAATTGTTTGTATTCCAGTTGCATAAAAGTTCACATCTGGGTTCATTTTGACCATGTTCCTTGTAAAATTTCTTGAACATGTCCATTAATTTTCCACAATGTAAGGTTTTGTTCCCTACAATGTCATTCTTATTTTCTTGCAGGAGCTCTGGTTTAGTCACTTGTGGCTCTGGTATTGGATGCAAGAAATGCATATTGCCAATATTACCCTCAGAATCTGTAACCAGGTAGTAGTCATCATTAGGAGACAGGTGAACAGCATCTTTGAATGTAGATACAGGTATTCTTTTCGATGATATTGTTGACTCCAGGCACTCTGAAGCTGATTTTTTTTCTGAACCTTGGATGTACCGTTTGAAAGAATCTTCTCCTTATAGTGGGTCTACCTCGTTGCGACATTTTGTAAATTTAGACTTGTGTATTCCCTTGTATTGATATTGACTTTGAAATGATTTTATCGTGTAATTGGCTTTTAATTTCAAAGGTAATAAACATTCTTATATTTATCTTAGATCTGACCATCATTTTAATATCCTTCTCACCCAAGCACATGACAAACTAATTACTTGAAAGTTTTATGTAATCAAGAGACCAATAAAATGTACTCTCCTAATACACATAATTGACCTCCAACTGGAACCAAATAAATAGCAATATAACGAAAAAATTGTGGAAAAATATGATTTTTTTTTTACATCTTCAGTAAAAAAATTGGCAAAATTCCATATTTTCATCCCAGGCCATTTCTTATCTTTATTTGTGTTGAGTAAGCTCTTGTTTAGTTGTTTAACCTGTTAATGTCTCATTTCATTTCTTTTTTTTAAAAACAAAAATTTTTTTGTTTGCAGTCTTTTTCTACATTCAAACCAACCTTTTGAATTTTCTTACTGTTTGACACTTTTTGTATTTTCAAATTATCTCCCCTTTTTAGGGGCAAGTTTTTTTTTCTGATGGTCATGTTTTATTTGTAAGACAACAAGGTATCAGATAAAAGTCATGTTTTAGCAGTAGACAATATTTGCAGTTCGTTTAAGGGGAGGTGTGCAAACAAATTTCCCGGGTTTGTATCTATGGTTACTGCATCCGATGTGGATTCATCTTTGTCAGCCATTCTTTTAGAATATTGATGATCACATTTAGGAAATTTTTTCCAAATATTAAAAAATTTGTCTTGAATATAGCTAAAATATGGCCGAGGCAGCTGATTTCAGTATGCCTGATGTTTTTGCTAACGATTATTTAGACAGAATCATGAAGAAAACAGAAAAAAGTTTAAATAATACATGTATTTTATATACAGGATAGAAAAACAAAATCTGGTTACACTGTTATTGATGTTCGATTGCCAGGACACTCACGTTTTGTACCAATGCATGTACATAGACTAAGATACATGATTCACACACGTTGTATTCAACTGAATCCAGAAAATTATCATGTGTCTCATTTATGTCACTCAAAAACTTGTGTTAATATTTTACATCTAAGTTTAGAACCGCCACATGTAAATAATTCCAGGCTTCAGTGTACACTTTAGTTTTCTCGCCACAAAAGTTACAGTTATCACATTTTAATCTGAGACGCCATGACAATCCCCACTTTTGACAATTGTTTGTATTCCAGTTGCATAAAAGTTCGCATATGGGTTCATTTTGACCATGTTCCTTGTAAAATTTCTTGAACATGTCCATTAATTTTCCACAGTGTAAGGTTTTTTCCCCCCAATGTCATTCTTATTTTCTTGCAGGAGCTCCGGTTTAGTCACTTGTGGCTCTGGTATTGGATGGAAGAAATGCATATTGCCAATATTACCCTCAGAATCTGTAACCAGGTAGTAGTCATCATTAGGAGACAGGTGAACAGCATCTTTGAATGTAGATACAGGTAATCTTTTCGATGATATTGTTGACTCCAGGCACTCTGAAGCTGATTTTTTTTCTGAACCTTGGATGTACCGTTTGAAAGAATCTTCTCCTTATAGTGGGTCTACCTCGTTGCGACATTTTTAAAATTTAGACTTGTGTATTCCCTTGTATTGATATTGACTGAAATGATTTTATCGTGTAATTGGCTTTTAATTTCAAAGGTAATAAACATTCTTATATTTATCTTAGATCTGACCATCATTTTAATATCCTTCTCACCCAAGCACATGACAAACTAATTACTTGAAAGTTTTATGTAATCAAGAGACCAATAAAATGTACTCTCCTAATACACATAATTGACCTCCAACTGGAACCAAATAAATAGCAATATAACGAAAAAATTGTGGAAAAATATGATTTTTTTTTTACATCTTCAGTAAAAAAATTGGCAAAATTCCATATTTTCATCCCAGGCCATTTCTTATCTTTATTTGTGTTGAGTAAGCTCTTGTTTAGTTGTTTAACCTGTTAATGTCTCATTTCATTTCTTTTTTTTAAAAACAAAACATTTTTTGTTTGCAGTCTTTTTCTACATTCAAACCAACCTTTTGAATTTTCTCACTGTTTGACACTTTTTGTATTTTCAAATTATCTCCCCTTTTTAGGGGCAAGTTTTTTTTTCTGATGGTCATGTTTTATTTGTAAGACAACAAGGTATCAGAAAAAAGTCATGTTTTAGCAGTAGACAATATTTGCGGTTCACTTAAGGGGGTGTGTGCAAACAAATTTCCCGGGTTTGTATCTATGGTTACTGCATCCGATGTGGATTCATCTTTGTCAGCCATTCTTTTAGAATATTGATGATCACATTTAGGGAAATTTTTTCCAAATATTTAAAAATTTGTCTTGAATATAGCTAAAATATGGCCGAGGCAGCTGATTTCAGTATGCCTGATGTTTTTGCTAACGATTATTTAGACAGAATCATGAAGAAAACAGAAAAAAGTTTAAATAATACATGTATTTTATATACAGGATAGAAAAACAAAATCTGGTTACACTGTTATTGATGTTCGATTGCCAGGACACTCACGTTTTGTACCAATGCATGTACATAGACTAAGATACATGATTCACACACGTTGTATTCAACTGAATCCAGAAAATTATCATGTGTCTCATTTATGTCACTCAAAAACTTGTGTTAATATTTTACATCTAAGTTTAGAACCGCCACATGTAAATAATTCCAGGCTTCAGTGTACACTTTAGTTTTCTCGCCACAAAAGTTACAGTTATCACATTTTAATCTGAGACGCCATGACAATCCCCACTTTTGACAATTGTTTGTATTCCAGTTGCATAAAAGTTCACATCTGGGTTCATTTTGACCATGTTCCTTGTAAAATTTCTTGAACATGTCCATTAATTTTCCACAATGTAAGGTTTTGTTCCCTACAATGTCATTCTTATTTTCTTGCAGGAGCTCTGGTTTAGTCACTTGTGGCTCTGGTATTGGATGCAAGAAATGCATATTGCCAATATTACCCTCAGAATCTGTAACCAGGTAGTAGTCATCATTAGGAGACAGGTGAACAGCATCTTTGAATGTAGATACAGGTATTCTTTTCGATGATATTGTTGACTCCAGGCACTCTGAAGCTGATTTTTTTTCTGAACCTTGGATGTACCGTTTGAAAGAATCTTCTCCTTATAGTGGGTCTACCTCGTTGCGACATTTTTTAAATTTAGACTTGTGTATTCCCTTGTATTGATATTGACTTTGAAATGATTTTATCGTGTAATTGGCTTTTAATTTCAAAGGTAATAAACATTCTTATATTTATCTTAGATCTGACCATCATTTTAATATCCTTCTCACCCAAGCACATGACAAACTAATTACTTGAAAGTTTTATGTAATCAAGAGACCAATAAAATGTACTCTCCTAATACACATAATTGACCTCCAACTGGAACCAAATAAATAGCAATATAACGAAAAAATTGTGGAAAAATATGATTTTTTTTTTACATCTTCAGTAAAAAAATTGGCAAAATTCCATATTTTCATCCCAGGCCATTTCTTATCTTTATTTGTGTTGAGTAAGCTCTTGTTTAGTTGTTTAACCTGTTAATGTCTCATTTCATTTCTTTTTTTTAAAAACAAAAATTTTTTTGTTTGCAGTCTTTTTCTACATTCAAACCAACCTTTTGAATTTTCTTACTGTTTGACACTTTTTGTATTTTCAAATTATCTCCCCTTTTTAGGAGCAAGTTTTTTTTTCTGATGGTCATGTTTTATTTGTAAGACAACAAGGTATCAGATAAAAGTCATGTTTTAGCAGTAGACAATATTTGCAGTTCGTTTAAGGGGAGGTGTGCAAACAAATTTCCCGGGTTTGTATCTATGGTTACTGCATCCGATGTGGATTCATCTTTGTCAGCCATTCTTTTAGAATATTGATGATCACATTTAGGAAATTTTTTCCAAATATTTAAAAATTTGTCTTGAATATAGCTAAAATATGGCCGAGGCAGCTGATTTCAGTATGCCTGATGTTTTTGCTAACGATTATTTAGACAGAATCATGAAGAAAACAGAAAAAAGTTTAAATAATACATGTATTTTATATACAGGATAGAAAAACAAAATCTGGTTACACTGTTATTGATGTTCGATTGCCAGGACACTCACGTTTTGTACCAATGCATGTACATAGACTAAGATACATGATTCACACACGTTGTATTCAACTGAATCCAGAAAATTATCATGTGTCTCATTTATGTCACTCAAAAACTTGTGTTAATATTTTACATCTAAGTTTAGAACCGCCACATGTAAATAATTCCAGGCTTCAGTGTACACTTTAGTTTTCTCGCCACAAAAGTTACAGTTATCACATTTTAATCTGAGACGCCATGACAATCCCCACTTTTGACAATTGTTTGTATTCCAGTTGCATAAAAGTTCGCATATGGGTTCATTTTGACCATGTTCCTTGTAAAATTTCTTGAACATGTCCATTAATTTTCCACAGTGTAAGGTTTTTTCCCCCCAATGTCATTCTTATTTTCTTGCAGGAGCTCCGGTTTAGTCACTTGTGGCTCTGGTATTGGATGGAAGAAATGCATATTGCCAATATTACCCTCAGAATCTGTAACCAGGTAGTAGTCATCATTAGGAGACAGGTGAACAGCATCTTTGAATGTAGATACAGGTAATCTTTTCGATGATATTGTTGACTCCAGGCACTCTGAAGCTGATTTTTTTTCTGAACCTTGGATGTACCGTTTGAAAGAATCTTCTCCTTATAGTGGGTCTACCTCGTTGCGACATTTTTAAAATTTAGACTTGTGTATTCCCTTGTATTGATATTGACTGAAATGATTTTATCGTGTAATTGGCTTTTAATTTCAAAGGTAATAAACATTCTTATATTTATCTTAGATCTGACCATCATTTTAATATCCTTCTCACCCAAGCACATGACAAACTAATTACTTGAAAGTTTTATGTAATCAAGAGACCAATAAAATGTACTCTCCTAATACACATAATTGACCTCCAACTGGAACCAAATAAATAGCAATATAACGAAAAAATTGTGGAAAAATATGATTTTTTTTTTACATCTTCAGTAAAAAAATTGGCAAAATTCCATATTTTCATCCCAGGCCATTTCTTATCTTTATTTGTGTTGAGTAAGCTCTTGTTTAGTTGTTTAACCTGTTAATGTCTCATTTCATTTCTTTTTTTTAAAAACAAAAATTTTTTTGTTTGCAGTCTTTTTCTACATTCAAACCAACCTTTTGAATTTTCTTACTGTTTGACACTTTTTGTATTTTCAAATTATCTCCCCTTTTTAGGAGCAAGTTTTTTTTTCTGATGGTCATGTTTTATTTGTAAGACAACAAGGTATCAGATAAAAGTCATGTTTTAGCAGTAGACAATATTTGCAGTTCGTTTAAGGGGAGGTGTGCAAACAAATTTCCCGGGTTTGTATCTATGGTTACTGCATCCGATGTGGATTCATCTTTGTCAGCCATTCTTTTAGAATATTGATGATCACATTTAGGAAATTTTTTCCAAATATTTAAAAATTTGTCTTGAATATGGCCGAGGCAGCTGATTTCAGTATGCCTGATGTTTTTGCTAACGATTATTTAGACAGAATCATGAAGAAAACAGAAAAAAGTTTAAATAATACATGTATTTTATATACAGGATAGAAAAACAAAATCTGGTTACACTGTTATTGATGTTCGATTGCCAGGACACTCACGTTTTGTACCAATGCATGTACATAGACTAAGATACATGATTCACACACGTTGTATTCAACTGAATCCAGAAAATTATCATGTGTCTCATTTATGTCACTCAAAAACTTGTGTTAATATTTTACATCTAAGTTTAGAACCGCCACATGTAAATAATTCCAGGCTTCAGTGTACACTTTAGTTTTCTCGCCACAAAAGTTACAGTTATCACATTTTAATCTGAGACGCCATGACAATCCCCACTTTTGACAATTGTTTGTATTCCAGTTGCATAAAAGTTCGCATATGGGTTCATTTTGACCATGTTCCTTGTAAAATTTCTTGAACATGTCCATTAATTTTCCACAGTGTAAGGTTTTTTCCCCCCAATGTCATTCTTATTTTCTTGCAGGAGCTCCGGTTTAGTCACTTGTGGCTCTGGTATTGGATGGAAGAAATGCATATTGCCAATATTACCCTCAGAATCTGTAACCAGGTAGTAGTCATCATTAGGAGACAGGTGAACAGCATCTTTGAATGTAGATACAGGTAATCTTTTCGATGATATTGTTGACTCCAGGCACTCTGAAGCTGATTTTTTTTCTGAACCTTGGATGTACCGTTTGAAAGAATCTTCTCCTTATAGTGGGTCTACCTCGTTGCGACATTTTTAAAATTTAGACTTGTGTATTCCCTTGTATTGATATTGACTGAAATGATTTTATCGTGTAATTGGCTTTTAATTTCAAAGGTAATAAACATTCTTATATTTATCTTAGATCTGACCATCATTTTAATATCCTTCTCACCCAAGCACATGACAAACTAATTACTTGAAAGTTTTATGTAATCAAGAGACCAATAAAATGTACTCTCCTAATACACATAATTGACCTCCAACTGGAACCAAATAAATAGCAATATAACGAAAAAATTGTGGAAAAATATGATTTTTTTTTTACATCTTCAGTAAAAAAATTGGCAAAATTCCATATTTTCATCCCAGGCCATTTCTTATCTTTATTTGTGTTGAGTAAGCTCTTGTTTAGTTGTTTAACCTGTTAATGTCTCATTTCATTTCTTTTTTTTAAAAACAAAAATTTTTTTGTTTGCAGTCTTTTTCTACATTCAAACCAACCTTTTGAATTTTCTTACTGTTTGACACTTTTTGTATTTTCAAATTATCTCCCCTTTTTAGGAGCAAGTTTTTTTTTCTGATGGTCATGTTTTATTTGTAAGACAACAAGGTATCAGATAAAAGTCATGTTTTAGCAGTAGACAATATTTGCAGTTCGTTTAAGGGGAGGTGTGCAAACAAATTTCCCGGGTTTGTATCTATGGTTACTGCATCCGATGTGGATTCATCTTTGTCAGCCATTCTTTTAGAATATTGATGATCACATTTAGGAAATTTTTTCCAAATATTTAAAAATTTGTCTTGAATATAGCTAAAATATGGCCGAGGCAGCTGATTTCAGTATGCCTGATGTTTTTGCTAACGATTATTTAGACAGAATCATGAAGAAAACAGAAAAAAGTTTAAATAATACATGTATTTTATATACAGGATAGAAAAACAAAATCTGGTTACACTGTTATTGATGTTCGATTGCCAGGACACTCACGTTTTGTACCAATGCATGTACATAGACTAAGATACATGATTCACACACGTTGTATTCAACTGAATCCAGAAAATTATCATGTGTCTCATTTATGTCACTCAAAAACTTGTGTTAATATTTTACATCTAAGTTTAGAACCGCCACATGTAAATAATTCCAGGCTTCAGTGTACACTTTAGTTTTCTCGCCACAAAAGTTACAGTTATCACATTTTAATCTGAGACGCCATGACAATCCCCACTTTTGACAATTGTTTGTATTCCAGTTGCATAAAAGTTCGCATATGGGTTCATTTTGACCATGTTCCTTGTAAAATTTCTTGAACATGTCCATTAATTTTCCACAGTGTAAGGTTTTTTCCCCCCAATGTCATTCTTATTTTCTTGCAGGAGCTCCGGTTTAGTCACTTGTGGCTCTGGTATTGGATGGAAGAAATGCATATTGCCAATATTACCCTCAGAATCTGTAACCAGGTAGTAGTCATCATTAGGAGACAGGTGAACAGCATCTTTGAATGTAGATACAGGTAATCTTTTCGATGATATTGTTGACTCCAGGCACTCTGAAGCTGATTTTTTTTCTGAACCTTGGATGTACCGTTTGAAAGAATCTTCTCCTTATAGTGGGTCTACCTCGTTGCGACATTTTTAAAATTTAGACTTGTGTATTCCCTTGTATTGATATTGACTGAAATGATTTTATCGTGTAATTGGCTTTTAATTTCAAAGGTAATAAACATTCTTATATTTATCTTAGATCTGACCATCATTTTAATATCCTTCTCACCCAAGCACATGACAAACTAATTACTTGAAAGTTTTATGTAATCAAGAGACCAATAAAATGTACTCTCCTAATACACATAATTGACCTCCAACTGGAACCAAATAAATAGCAATATAACGAAAAAATTGTGGAAAAATATGATTTTTTTTTTACATCTTCAGTAAAAAAATTGGCAAAATTCCATATTTTCATCCCAGGCCATTTCTTATCTTTATTTGTGTTGAGTAAGCTCTTGTTTAGTTGTTTAACCTGTTAATGTCTCATTTCATTTCTTTTTTTTAAAAACAAAACATTTTTTGTTTGCAGTCTTTTTCTACATTCAAACCAACCTTTTGAATTTTCTCACTGTTTGACACTTTTTGTATTTTCAAATTATCTCCCCTTTTTAGGGGCAAGTTTTTTTTTCTGATGGTCATGTTTTATTTGTAAGACAACAAGGTATCAGAAAAAAGTCATGTTTTAGCAGTAGACAATATTTGCGGTTCACTTAAGGGGGTGTGTGCAAACAAATTTCCCGGGTTTGTATCTATGGTTACTGCATCCGATGTGGATTCATCTTTGTCAGCCATTCTTTTAGAATATTGATGATCACATTTAGGAAATTTTTTCCAAATATTAAAAAATTTGTCTTGAATATAGCTAAAATATGGCCGAGGCAGCTGATTTCAGTATGCCTGATGTTTTTGCTAACGATTATTTAGACAGAATCATGAAGAAAACAGAAAAAAGTTTAAATAATACATGTATTTTATATACAGGATAGAAAAACAAAATCTGGTTACACTGTTATTGATGTTCGATTGCCAGGACACTCACGTTTTGTACCAATGCATGTACATAGACTAAGATACATGATTCACACACGTTGTATTCAACTGAATCCAGAAAATTATCATGTGTCTCATTTATGTCACTCAAAAACTTGTGTTAATATTTTACATCTAAGTTTAGAACCGCCACATGTAAATAATTCCAGGCTTCAGTGTACACTTTAGTTTTCTCGCCACAAAAGTTACAGTTATCACATTTTAATCTGAGACGCCATGACAATCCCCACTTTTGACAATTGTTTGTATTCCAGTTGCATAAAAGTTCGCATATGGGTTCATTTTGACCATGTTCCTTGTAAAATTTCTTGAACATGTCCATTAATTTTCCACAGTGTAAGGTTTTTTCCCCCCAATGTCATTCTTATTTTCTTGCAGGAGCTCCGGTTTAGTCACTTGTGGCTCTGGTATTGGATGGAAGAAATGCATATTGCCAATATTACCCTCAGAATCTGTAACCAGGTAGTAGTCATCATTAGGAGACAGGTGAACAGCATCTTTGAATGTAGATACAGGTAATCTTTTCGATGATATTGTTGACTCCAGGCACTCTGAAGCTGATTTTTTTTCTGAACCTTGGATGTACCGTTTGAAAGAATCTTCTCCTTATAGTGGGTCTACCTCGTTGCGACATTTTTAAAATTTAGACTTGTGTATTCCCTTGTATTGATATTGACTGAAATGATTTTATCGTGTAATTGGCTTTTAATTTCAAAGGTAATAAACATTCTTATATTTATCTTAGATCTGACCATCATTTTAATATCCTTCTCACCCAAGCACATGACAAACTAATTACTTGAAAGTTTTATGTAATCAAGAGACCAATAAAATGTACTCTCCTAATACACATAATTGACCTCCAACTGGAACCAAATAAATAGCAATATAACGAAAAAATTGTGGAAAAATATGATTTTTTTTTTACATCTTCAGTAAAAAAATTGGCAAAATTCCATATTTTCATCCCAGGCCATTTCTTATCTTTATTTGTGTTGAGTAAGCTCTTGTTTAGTTGTTTAACCTGTTAATGTCTCATTTCATTTCTTTTTTTTAAAAACAAAACATTTTTTGTTTGCAGTCTTTTTCTACATTCAAACCAACCTTTTGAATTTTCTCACTGTTTGACACTTTTTGTATTTTCAAATTATCTCCCCTTTTTAGGGGCAAGTTTTTTTTTCTGATGGTCATGTTTTATTTGTAAGACAACAAGGTATCAGAAAAAAGTCATGTTTTAGCAGTAGACAATATTTGCGGTTCACTTAAGGGGGTGTGTGCAAACAAATTTCCCGGGTTTGTATCTATGGTTACTGCATCCGATGTGGATTCATCTTTGTCAGCCATTCTTTTAGAATATTGATGATCACATTTAGGGAAATTTTTTCCAAATATTTAAAAATTTGTCTTGAATATAGCTAAAATATGGCCGAGGCAGCTGATTTCAGTATGCCTGATGTTTTTGCTAACGATTATTTAGACAGAATCATGAAGAAAACAGAAAAAAGTTTAAATAATACATGTATTTTATATACAGGATAGAAAAACAAAATCTGGTTACACTGTTATTGATGTTCGATTGCCAGGACACTCACGTTTTGTACCAATGCATGTACATAGACTAAGATACATGATTCACACACGTTGTATTCAACTGAATCCAGAAAATTATCATGTGTCTCATTTATGTCACTCAAAAACTTGTGTTAATATTTTACATCTAAGTTTAGAACCGCCACATGTAAATAATTCCAGGCTTCAGTGTACACTTTAGTTTTCTCGCCACAAAAGTTACAGTTATCACATTTTAATCTGAGACGCCATGACAATCCCCACTTTTGACAATTGTTTGTATTCCAGTTGCATAAAAGTTCACATCTGGGTTCATTTTGACCATGTTCCTTGTAAAATTTCTTGAACATGTCCATTAATTTTCCACAATGTAAGGTTTTGTTCCCTACAATGTCATTCTTATTTTCTTGCAGGAGCTCTGGTTTAGTCACTTGTGGCTCTGGTATTGGATGCAAGAAATGCATATTGCCAATATTACCCTCAGAATCTGTAACCAGGTAGTAGTCATCATTAGGAGACAGGTGAACAGCATCTTTGAATGTAGATACAGGTATTCTTTTCGATGATATTGTTGACTCCAGGCACTCTGAAGCTGATTTTTTTTCTGAACCTTGGATGTACCGTTTGAAAGAATCTTCTCCTTATAGTGGGTCTACCTCGTTGCGACATTTTTTAAATTTAGACTTGTGTATTCCCTTGTATTGATATTGACTTTGAAATGATTTTATCGTGTAATTGGCTTTTAATTTCAAAGGTAATAAACATTCTTATATTTATCTTAGATCTGACCATCATTTTAATATCCTTCTCACCCAAGCACATGACAAACTAATTACTTGAAAGTTTTATGTAATCAAGAGACCAATAAAATGTACTCTCCTAATACACATAATTGACCTCCAACTGGAACCAAATAAATAGCAATATAACGAAAAAATTGTGGAAAAATATGATTTTTTTTTTACATCTTCAGTAAAAAAATTGGCAAAATTCCATATTTTCATCCCAGGCCATTTCTTATCTTTATTTGTGTTGAGTAAGCTCTTGTTTAGTTGTTTAACCTGTTAATGTCTCATTTCATTTCTTTTTTTTAAAAACAAAAATTTTTTTGTTTGCAGTCTTTTTCTACATTCAAACCAACCTTTTGAATTTTCTTACTGTTTGACACTTTTTGTATTTTCAAATTATCTCCCCTTTTTAGGAGCAAGTTTTTTTTTCTGATGGTCATGTTTTATTTGTAAGACAACAAGGTATCAGATAAAAGTCATGTTTTAGCAGTAGACAATATTTGCAGTTCGTTTAAGGGGAGGTGTGCAAACAAATTTCCCGGGTTTGTATCTATGGTTACTGCATCCGATGTGGATTCATCTTTGTCAGCCATTCTTTTAGAATATTGATGATCACATTTAGGAAATTTTTTCCAAATATTTAAAAATTTGTCTTGAATATAGCTAAAATATGGCCGAGGCAGCTGATTTCAGTATGCCTGATGTTTTTGCTAACGATTATTTAGACAGAATCATGAAGAAAACAGAAAAAAGTTTAAATAATACATGTATTTTATATACAGGATAGAAAAACAAAATCTGGTTACACTGTTATTGATGTTCGATTGCCAGGACACTCACGTTTTGTACCAATGCATGTACATAGACTAAGATACATGATTCACACACGTTGTATTCAACTGAATCCAGAAAATTATCATGTGTCTCATTTATGTCACTCAAAAACTTGTGTTAATATTTTACATCTAAGTTTAGAACCGCCACATGTAAATAATTCCAGGCTTCAGTGTACACTTTAGTTTTCTCGCCACAAAAGTTACAGTTATCACATTTTAATCTGAGACGCCATGACAATCCCCACTTTTGACAATTGTTTGTATTCCAGTTGCATAAAAGTTCGCATATGGGTTCATTTTGACCATGTTCCTTGTAAAATTTCTTGAACATGTCCATTAATTTTCCACAGTGTAAGGTTTTTTCCCCCCAATGTCATTCTTATTTTCTTGCAGGAGCTCCGGTTTAGTCACTTGTGGCTCTGGTATTGGATGGAAGAAATGCATATTGCCAATATTACCCTCAGAATCTGTAACCAGGTAGTAGTCATCATTAGGAGACAGGTGAACAGCATCTTTGAATGTAGATACAGGTAATCTTTTCGATGATATTGTTGACTCCAGGCACTCTGAAGCTGATTTTTTTTCTGAACCTTGGATGTACCGTTTGAAAGAATCTTCTCCTTATAGTGGGTCTACCTCGTTGCGACATTTTTAAAATTTAGACTTGTGTATTCCCTTGTATTGATATTGACTGAAATGATTTTATCGTGTAATTGGCTTTTAATTTCAAAGGTAATAAACATTCTTATATTTATCTTAGATCTGACCATCATTTTAATATCCTTCTCACCCAAGCACATGACAAACTAATTACTTGAAAGTTTTATGTAATCAAGAGACCAATAAAATGTACTCTCCTAATACACATAATTGACCTCCAACTGGAACCAAATAAATAGCAATATAACGAAAAAATTGTGGAAAAATATGATTTTTTTTTTACATCTTCAGTAAAAAAATTGGCAAAATTCCATATTTTCATCCCAGGCCATTTCTTATCTTTATTTGTGTTGAGTAAGCTCTTGTTTAGTTGTTTAACCTGTTAATGTCTCATTTCATTTCTTTTTTTTAAAAACAAAAATTTTTTTGTTTGCAGTCTTTTTCTACATTCAAACCAACCTTTTGAATTTTCTTACTGTTTGACACTTTTTGTATTTTCAAATTATCTCCCCTTTTTAGGAGCAAGTTTTTTTTTCTGATGGTCATGTTTTATTTGTAAGACAACAAGGTATCAGATAAAAGTCATGTTTTAGCAGTAGACAATATTTGCAGTTCGTTTAAGGGGAGGTGTGCAAACAAATTTCCCGGGTTTGTATCTATGGTTACTGCATCCGATGTGGATTCATCTTTGTCAGCCATTCTTTTAGAATATTGATGATCACATTTAGGAAATTTTTTCCAAATATTTAAAAATTTGTCTTGAATATAGCTAAAATATGGCCGAGGCAGCTGATTTCAGTATGCCTGATGTTTTTGCTAACGATTATTTAGACAGAATCATGAAGAAAACAGAAAAAAGTTTAAATAATACATGTATTTTATATACAGGATAGAAAAACAAAATCTGGTTACACTGTTATTGATGTTCGATTGCCAGGACACTCACGTTTTGTACCAATGCATGTACATAGACTAAGATACATGATTCACACACGTTGTATTCAACTGAATCCAGAAAATTATCATGTGTCTCATTTATGTCACTCAAAAACTTGTGTTAATATTTTACATCTAAGTTTAGAACCGCCACATGTAAATAATTCCAGGCTTCAGTGTACACTTTAGTTTTCTCGCCACAAAAGTTACAGTTATCACATTTTAATCTGAGACGCCATGACAATCCCCACTTTTGACAATTGTTTGTATTCCAGTTGCATAAAAGTTCGCATATGGGTTCATTTTGACCATGTTCCTTGTAAAATTTCTTGAACATGTCCATTAATTTTCCACAGTGTAAGGTTTTTTCCCCCCAATGTCATTCTTATTTTCTTGCAGGAGCTCCGGTTTAGTCACTTGTGGCTCTGGTATTGGATGGAAGAAATGCATATTGCCAATATTACCCTCAGAATCTGTAACCAGGTAGTAGTCATCATTAGGAGACAGGTGAACAGCATCTTTGAATGTAGATACAGGTAATCTTTTCGATGATATTGTTGACTCCAGGCACTCTGAAGCTGATTTTTTTTCTGAACCTTGGATGTACCGTTTGAAAGAATCTTCTCCTTATAGTGGGTCTACCTCGTTGCGACATTTTTAAAATTTAGACTTGTGTATTCCCTTGTATTGATATTGACTGAAATGATTTTATCGTGTAATTGGCTTTTAATTTCAAAGGTAATAAACATTCTTATATTTATCTTAGATCTGACCATCATTTTAATATCCTTCTCACCCAAGCACATGACAAACTAATTACTTGAAAGTTTTATGTAATCAAGAGACCAATAAAATGTACTCTCCTAATACACATAATTGACCTCCAACTGGAACCAAATAAATAGCAATATAACGAAAAAATTGTGGAAAAATATGATTTTTTTTTTACATCTTCAGTAAAAAAATTGGCAAAATTCCATATTTTCATCCCAGGCCATTTCTTATCTTTATTTGTGTTGAGTAAGCTCTTGTTTAGTTGTTTAACCTGTTAATGTCTCATTTCATTTCTTTTTTTTAAAAACAAAACATTTTTTGTTTGCAGTCTTTTTCTACATTCAAACCAACCTTTTGAATTTTCTCACTGTTTGACACTTTTTGTATTTTCAAATTATCTCCCCTTTTTAGGGGCAAGTTTTTTTTTCTGATGGTCATGTTTTATTTGTAAGACAACAAGGTATCAGAAAAAAGTCATGTTTTAGCAGTAGACAATATTTGCGGTTCACTTAAGGGGGTGTGTGCAAACAAATTTCCCGGGTTTGTATCTATGGTTACTGCATCCGATGTGGATTCATCTTTGTCAGCCATTCTTTTAGAATATTGATGATCACATTTAGGGAAATTTTTTCCAAATATTTAAAAATTTGTCTTGAATATAGCTAAAATATGGCCGAGGCAGCTGATTTCAGTATGCCTGATGTTTTTGCTAACGATTATTTAGACAGAATCATGAAGAAAACAGAAAAAAGTTTAAATAATACATGTATTTTATATACAGGATAGAAAAACAAAATCTGGTTACACTGTTATTGATGTTCGATTGCCAGGACACTCACGTTTTGTACCAATGCATGTACATAGACTAAGATACATGATTCACACACGTTGTATTCAACTGAATCCAGAAAATTATCATGTGTCTCATTTATGTCACTCAAAAACTTGTGTTAATATTTTACATCTAAGTTTAGAACCGCCACATGTAAATAATTCCAGGCTTCAGTGTACACTTTAGTTTTCTCGCCACAAAAGTTACAGTTATCACATTTTAATCTGAGACGCCATGACAATCCCCACTTTTGACAATTGTTTGTATTCCAGTTGCATAAAAGTTCACATCTGGGTTCATTTTGACCATGTTCCTTGTAAAATTTCTTGAACATGTCCATTAATTTTCCACAATGTAAGGTTTTGTTCCCTACAATGTCATTCTTATTTTCTTGCAGGAGCTCTGGTTTAGTCACTTGTGGCTCTGGTATTGGATGGAAGAAATGCATATTGCCAATATTACCCTCAGAATCTGTAACCAGGTAGTAGTCATCATTAGGAGACAGGTGAACAGCATCTTTGAATGTAGATACAGGTAATCTTTTCGATGATATTGTTGACTCCAGGCACTCTGAAGCTGATTTTTTTTCTGAACCTTGGATGTACCGTTTGAAAGAATCTTCTCCTTATAGTGGGTCTACCTCGTTGCGACATTTTTAAAATTTAGACTTGTGTATTCCCTTGTATTGATATTGACTGAAATGATTTTATCGTGTAATTGGCTTTTAATTTCAAAGGTAATAAACATTCTTATATTTATCTTAGATCTGACCATCATTTTAATATCCTTCTCACCCAAGCACATGACAAACTAATTACTTGAAAGTTTTATGTAATCAAGAGACCAATAAAATGTACTCTCCTAATACACATAATTGACCTCCAACTGGAACCAAATAAATAGCAATATAACGAAAAAATTGTGGAAAAATATGATTTTTTTTTTACATCTTCAGTAAAAAAATTGGCAAAATTCCATATTTTCATCCCAGGCCATTTCTTATCTTTATTTGTGTTGAGTAAGCTCTTGTTTAGTTGTTTAACCTGTTAATGTCTCATTTCATTTCTTTTTTTTAAAAACAAAACATTTTTTGTTTGCAGTCTTTTTCTACATTCAAACCAACCTTTTGAATTTTCTCACTGTTTGACACTTTTTGTATTTTCAAATTATCTCCCCTTTTTAGGGGCAAGTTTTTTTTTCTGATGGTCATGTTTTATTTGTAAGACAACAAGGTATCAGAAAAAAGTCATGTTTTAGCAGTAGACAATATTTGCGGTTCACTTAAGGGGGTGTGTGCAAACAAATTTCCCGGGTTTGTATCTATGGTTACTGCATCCGATGTGGATTCATCTTTGTCAGCCATTCTTTTAGAATATTGATGATCACATTTAGGGAAATTTTTTCCAAATATTTAAAAATTTGTCTTGAATATAGCTAAAATATGGCCGAGGCAGCTGATTTCAGTATGCCTGATGTTTTTGCTAACGATTATTTAGACAGAATCATGAAGAAAACAGAAAAAAGTTTAAATAATACATGTATTTTATATACAGGATAGAAAAACAAAATCTGGTTACACTGTTATTGATGTTCGATTGCCAGGACACTCACGTTTTGTACCAATGCATGTACATAGACTAAGATACATGATTCACACACGTTGTATTCAACTGAATCCAGAAAATTATCATGTGTCTCATTTATGTCACTCAAAAACTTGTGTTAATATTTTACATCTAAGTTTAGAACCGCCACATGTAAATAATTCCAGGCTTCAGTGTACACTTTAGTTTTCTCGCCACAAAAGTTACAGTTATCACATTTTAATCTGAGACGCCATGACAATCCCCACTTTTGACAATTGTTTGTATTCCAGTTGCATAAAAGTTCACATCTGGGTTCATTTTGACCATGTTCCTTGTAAAATTTCTTGAACATGTCCATTAATTTTCCACAATGTAAGGTTTTGTTCCCTACAATGTCATTCTTATTTTCTTGCAGGAGCTCTGGTTTAGTCACTTGTGGCTCTGGTATTGGATGCAAGAAATGCATATTGCCAATATTACCCTCAGAATCTGTAACCAGGTAGTAGTCATCATTAGGAGACAGGTGAACAGCATCTTTGAATGTAGATACAGGTATTCTTTTCGATGATATTGTTGACTCCAGGCACTCTGAAGCTGATTTTTTTTCTGAACCTTGGATGTACCGTTTGAAAGAATCTTCTCCTTATAGTGGGTCTACCTCGTTGCGACATTTTTTAAATTTAGACTTGTGTATTCCCTTGTATTGATATTGACTTTGAAATGATTTTATCGTGTAATTGGCTTTTAATTTCAAAGGTAATAAACATTCTTATATTTATCTTAGATCTGACCATCATTTTAATATCCTTCTCACCCAAGCACATGACAAACTAATTACTTGAAAGTTTTATGTAATCAAGAGACCAATAAAATGTACTCTCCTAATACACATAATTGACCTCCAACTGGAACCAAATAAATAGCAATATAACGAAAAAATTGTGGAAAAATATGATTTTTTTTTTACATCTTCAGTAAAAAAATTGGCAAAATTCCATATTTTCATCCCAGGCCATTTCTTATCTTTATTTGTGTTGAGTAAGCTCTTGTTTAGTTGTTTAACCTGTTAATGTCTCATTTCATTTCTTTTTTTTAAAAACAAAACATTTTTTGTTTGCAGTCTTTTTCTACATTCAAACCAACCTTTTGAATTTTCTCACTGTTTGACACTTTTTGTATTTTCAAATTATCTCCCCTTTTTAGGGGCAAGTTTTTTTTTCTGATGGTCATGTTTTATTTGTAAGACAACAAGGTATCAGAAAAAAGTCATGTTTTAGCAGTAGACAATATTTGCGGTTCACTTAAGGGGGTGTGTGCAAACAAATTTCCCGGGTTTGTATCTATGGTTACTGCATCCGATGTGGATTCATCTTTGTCAGCCATTCTTTTAGAATATTGATGATCACATTTAGGGAAATTTTTTCCAAATATTTAAAAATTTGTCTTGAATATGGCCGAGGCAGCTGATTTCAGTATGCCTGATGTTTTTGCTAACGATTATTTAGACAGAATCATGAAGAAAACAGAAAAAAGTTTAAATAATACATGTATTTTATATACAGGATAGAAAAACAAAATCTGGTTACACTGTTATTGATGTTCGATTGCCAGGACACTCACGTTTTGTACCAATGCATGTACATAGACTAAGATACATGATTCACACACGTTGTATTCAACTGAATCCAGAAAATTATCATGTGTCTCATTTATGTCACTCAAAAACTTGTGTTAATATTTTACATCTAAGTTTAGAACCGCCACATGTAAATAATTCCAGGCTTCAGTGTACACTTTAGTTTTCTCTCCACAAAAGTTACAGTTATCACATTTTAATCTGAGACGCCATGACAATCCCCACTTTTGACAATTGTTTGTATTCCAGTTGCATAAAAGTTCACATCTGGGTTCATTTTGACCATGTTCCTTGTAAAATTTCTTGAACATGTCCATTAATTTTCCACAATGTAAGGTTTTGTTCCCTACAATGTCATTCTTATTTTCTTGCAGGAGCTCTGGTTTAGTCACTTGTGGCTCTGGTATTGGATGCAAGAAATGCATATTGCCAATATTACCCTCAGAATCTGTAACCAGGTAGTAGTCATCATTAGGAGACAGGTGAACAGCATCTTTGAATGTAGATACAGGTATTCTTTTCGATGATATTGTTGACTCCAGGCACTCTGAAGCTGATTTTTTTTCTGAACCTTGGATGTACCGTTTGAAAGAATCTTCTCCTTATAGTGGGTCTACCTCGTTGCGACATTTTTTAAATTTAGACTTGTGTATTCCCTTGTATTGATATTGACTTTGAAATGATTTTATCGTGTAATTGGCTTTTAATTTCAAAGGTAATAAACATTCTTATATTTATCTTAGATCTGACCATCATTTTAATATCCTTCTCACCCAAGCACATGACAAACTAATTACTTGAAAGTTTTATGTAATCAAGAGACCAATAAAATGTACTCTCCTAATACACATAATTGACCTCCAACTGGAACCAAATAAATAGCAATATAACGAAAAAATTGTGGAAAAATATGATTTTTTTTTTACATCTTCAGTAAAAAAATTGGCAAAATTCCATATTTTCATCCCAGGCCATTTCTTATCTTTATTTGTGTTGAGTAAGCTCTTGTTTAGTTGTTTAACCTGTTAATGTCTCATTTCATTTCTTTTTTTTAAAAACAAAACATTTTTTGTTTGCAGTCTTTTTCTACATTCAAACCAACCTTTTGAATTTTCTCACTGTTTGACACTTTTTGTATTTTCAAATTATCTCCCCTTTTTAGGGGCAAGTTTTTTTTTCTGATGGTCATGTTTTATTTGTAAGACAACAAGGTATCAGAAAAAAGTCATGTTTTAGCAGTAGACAATATTTGCGGTTCACTTAAGGGGGTGTGTGCAAACAAATTTCCCGGGTTTGTATCTATGGTTACTGCATCCGATGTGGATTCATCTTTGTCAGCCATTCTTTTAGAATATTGATGATCACATTTAGGGAAATTTTTTCCAAATATTTAAAAATTTGTCTTGAATATGGCCGAGGCAGCTGATTTCAGTATGCCTGATGTTTTTGCTAACGATTATTTAGACAGAATCATGAAGAAAACAGAAAAAAGTTTAAATAATACATGTATTTTATATACAGGATAGAAAAACAAAATCTGGTTACACTGTTATTGATGTTCGATTGCCAGGACACTCACGTTTTGTACCAATGCATGTACATAGACTAAGATACATGATTCACACACGTTGTATTCAACTGAATCCAGAAAATTATCATGTGTCTCATTTATGTCACTCAAAAACTTGTGTTAATATTTTACATCTAAGTTTAGAACCGCCACATGTAAATAATTCCAGGCTTCAGTGTACACTTTAGTTTTCTCTCCACAAAAGTTACAGTTATCACATTTTAATCTGAGACGCCATGACAATCCCCACTTTTGACAATTGTTTGTATTCCAGTTGCATAAAAGTTCACATCTGGGTTCATTTTGACCATGTTCCTTGTAAAATTTCTTGAACATGTCCATTAATTTTCCACAATGTAAGGTTTTGTTCCCTACAATGTCATTCTTATTTTCTTGCAGGAGCTCCGGTTTAGTCACTTGTGGCTCTGGTATTGGATGCAAGAAATGCATATTGCCAATATTACCCTCAGAATCTGTAACCAGGTAGTAGTCATCATTAGGAGACAGGTGAACAGCATCTTTGAATGTAGATACAGGTATTCTTTTCGATGATATTGTTGACTCCAGGCACTCTGAAGCTGATTTTTTTTCTGAACCTTGGATGTACCGTTTGAAAGAATCTTCTCCTTATAGTGGGTCTACCTCGTTGCGACATTTTTTAAATTTAGACTTGTGTATTCCCTTGTATTGATATTGACTTTGAAATGATTTTATCGTGTAATTGGCTTTTAATTTCAAAGGTAATAAACATTCTTATATTTATCTTAGATCTGACCATCATTTTAATATCCTTCTCACCCAAGCACATGACAAACTAATTACTTGAAAGTTTTATGTAATCAAGAGACCAATAAAATGTACTCTCCTAATACACATAATTGACCTCCAACTGGAACCAAATAAATAGCAATATAACGAAAAAATTGTGGAAAAATATGATTTTTTTTTTACATCTTCAGTAAAAAAATTGGCAAAATTCCATATTTTCATCCCAGGCCATTTCTTATCTTTATTTGTGTTGAGTAAGCTCTTGTTTAGTTGTTTAACCTGTTAATGTCTCATTTCATTTCTTTTTTTTAAAAACAAAACATTTTTTGTTTGCAGTCTTTTTCTACATTCAAACCAACCTTTTGAATTTTCTCACTGTTTGACACTTTTTGTATTTTCAAATTATCTCCCCTTTTTAGGGGCAAGTTTTTTTTTCTGATGGTCATGTTTTATTTGTAAGACAACAAGGTATCAGAAAAAAGTCATGTTTTAGCAGTAGACAATATTTGCGGTTCACTTAAGGGGGTGTGTGCAAACAAATTTCCCGGGTTTGTATCTATGGTTACTGCATCCGATGTGGATTCATCTTTGTCAGCCATTCTTTTAGAATATTGATGATCACATTTAGGGAAATTTTTTCCAAATATTTAAAAATTTGTCTTGAATATGGCCGAGGCAGCTGATTTCAGTATGCCTGATGTTTTTGCTAACGATTATTTAGACAGAATCATGAAGAAAACAGAAAAAAGTTTAAATAATACATGTATTTTATATACAGGATAGAAAAACAAAATCTGGTTACACTGTTATTGATGTTCGATTGCCAGGACACTCACGTTTTGTACCAATGCATGTACATAGACTAAGATACATGATTCACACACGTTGTATTCAACTGAATCCAGAAAATTATCATGTGTCTCATTTATGTCACTCAAAAACTTGTGTTAATATTTTACATCTAAGTTTAGAACCGCCACATGTAAATAATTCCAGGCTTCAGTGTACACTTTAGTTTTCTCTCCACAAAAGTTACAGTTATCACATTTTAATCTGAGACGCCATGACAATCCCCACTTTTGACAATTGTTTGTATTCCAGTTGCATAAAAGTTCACATCTGGGTTCATTTTGACCATGTTCCTTGTAAAATTTCTTGAACATGTCCATTAATTTTCCACAATGTAAGGTTTTGTTCCCTACAATGTCATTCTTATTTTCTTGCAGGAGCTCTGGTTTAGTCACTTGTGGCTCTGGTATTGGATGCAAGAAATGCATATTGCCAATATTACCCTCAGAATCTGTAACCAGGTAGTAGTCATCATTAGGAGACAGGTGAACAGCATCTTTGAATGTAGATACAGGTATTCTTTTCGATGATATTGTTGACTCCAGGCACTCTGAAGCTGATTTTTTTTCTGAACCTTGGATGTACCGTTTGAAAGAATCTTCTCCTTATAGTGGGTCTACCTCGTTGCGACATTTTTTAAATTTAGACTTGTGTATTCCCTTGTATTGATATTGACTTTGAAATGATTTTATCGTGTAATTGGCTTTTAATTTCAAAGGTAATAAACATTCTTATATTTATCTTAGATCTGACCATCATTTTAATATCCTTCTCACCCAAGCACATGACAAACTAATTACTTGAAAGTTTTATGTAATCAAGAGACCAATAAAATGTACTCTCCTAATACACATAATTGACCTCCAACTGGAACCAAATAAATAGCAATATAACGAAAAAATTGTGGAAAAATATGATTTTTTTTTTACATCTTCAGTAAAAAAATTGGCAAAATTCCATATTTTCATCCCAGGCCATTTCTTATCTTTATTTGTGTTGAGTAAGCTCTTGTTTAGTTGTTTAACCTGTTAATGTCTCATTTCATTTCTTTTTTTTAAAAACAAAACATTTTTTGTTTGCAGTCTTTTTCTACATTCAAACCAACCTTTTGAATTTTCTCACTGTTTGACACTTTTTGTATTTTCAAATTATCTCCCCTTTTTAGGGGCAAGTTTTTTTTTCTGATGGTCATGTTTTATTTGTAAGACAACAAGGTATCAGAAAAAAGTCATGTTTTAGCAGTAGACAATATTTGCGGTTCACTTAAGGGGGTGTGTGCAAACAAATTTCCCGGGTTTGTATCTATGGTTACTGCATCCGATGTGGATTCATCTTTGTCAGCCATTCTTTTAGAATATTGATGATCACATTTAGGGAAATTTTTTCCAAATATTTAAAAATTTGTCTTGAATATGGCCGAGGCAGCTGATTTCAGTATGCCTGATGTTTTTGCTAACGATTATTTAGACAGAATCATGAAGAAAACAGAAAAAAGTTTAAATAATACATGTATTTTATATACAGGATAGAAAAACAAAATCTGGTTACACTGTTATTGATGTTCGATTGCCAGGACACTCACGTTTTGTACCAATGCATGTACATAGACTAAGATACATGATTCACACACGTTGTATTCAACTGAATCCAGAAAATTATCATGTGTCTCATTTATGTCACTCAAAAACTTGTGTTAATATTTTACATCTAAGTTTAGAACCGCCACATGTAAATAATTCCAGGCTTCAGTGTACACTTTAGTTTTCTCGCCACAAAAGTTACAGTTATCACATTTTAATCTGAGACGCCATGACAATCCCCACTTTTGACAATTGTTTGTATTCCAGTTGCATAAAAGTTCACATCTGGGTTCATTTTGACCATGTTCCTTGTAAAATTTCTTGAACATGTCCATTAATTTTCCACAATGTAAGGTTTTGTTCCCTACAATGTCATTCTTATTTTCTTGCAGGAGCTCTGGTTTAGTCACTTGTGGCTCTGGTATTGGATGCAAGAAATGCATATTGCCAATATTACCCTCAGAATCTGTAACCAGGTAGTAGTCATCATTAGGAGACAGGTGAACAGCATCTTTGAATGTAGATACAGGTATTCTTTTCGATGATATTGTTGACTCCAGGCACTCTGAAGCTGATTTTTTTTCTGAACCTTGGATGTACCGTTTGAAAGAATCTTCTCCTTATAGTGGGTCTACCTCGTTGCGACATTTTTTAAATTTAGACTTGTGTATTCCCTTGTATTGATATTGACTTTGAAATGATTTTATCGTGTAATTGGCTTTTAATTTCAAAGGTAATAAACATTCTTATATTTATCTTAGATCTGACCATCATTTTAATATCCTTCTCACCCAAGCACATGACAAACTAATTACTTGAAAGTTTTATGTAATCAAGAGACCAATAAAATGTACTCTCCTAATACACATAATTGACCTCCAACTGGAACCAAATAAATAGCAATATAACGAAAAAATTGTGGAAAAATATGATTTTTTTTTTACATCTTCAGTAAAAAAATTGGCAAAATTCCATATTTTCATCCCAGGCCATTTCTTATCTTTATTTGTGTTGAGTAAGCTCTTGTTTAGTTGTTTAACCTGTTAATGTCTCATTTCATTTCTTTTTTTTAAAAACAAAAATTTTTTTGTTTGCAGTCTTTTTCTACATTCAAACCAACCTTTTGAATTTTCTTACTGTTTGACACTTTTTGTATTTTCAAATTATCTCCCCTTTTTAGGAGCAAGTTTTTTTTTCTGATGGTCATGTTTTATTTGTAAGACAACAAGGTATCAGATAAAAGTCATGTTTTAGCAGTAGACAATATTTGCAGTTCGTTTAAGGGGAGGTGTGCAAACAAATTTCCCGGGTTTGTATCTATGGTTACTGCATCCGATGTGGATTCATCTTTGTCAGCCATTCTTTTAGAATATTGATGATCACATTTAGGAAATTTTTTCCAAATATTTAAAAATTTGTCTTGAATATAGCTAAAATATGGCCGAGGCAGCTGATTTCAGTATGCCTGATGTTTTTGCTAACGATTATTTAGACAGAATCATGAAGAAAACAGAAAAAAGTTTAAATAATACATGTATTTTATATACAGGATAGAAAAACAAAATCTGGTTACACTGTTATTGATGTTCGATTGCCAGGACACTCACGTTTTGTACCAATGCATGTACATAGACTAAGATACATGATTCACACACGTTGTATTCAACTGAATCCAGAAAATTATCATGTGTCTCATTTATGTCACTCAAAAACTTGTGTTAATATTTTACATCTAAGTTTAGAACCGCCACATGTAAATAATTCCAGGCTTCAGTGTACACTTTAGTTTTCTCGCCACAAAAGTTACAGTTATCACATTTTAATCTGAGACGCCATGACAATCCCCACTTTTGACAATTGTTTGTATTCCAGTTGCATAAAAGTTCGCATATGGGTTCATTTTGACCATGTTCCTTGTAAAATTTCTTGAACATGTCCATTAATTTTCCACAGTGTAAGGTTTTTTCCCCCCAATGTCATTCTTATTTTCTTGCAGGAGCTCCGGTTTAGTCACTTGTGGCTCTGGTATTGGATGGAAGAAATGCATATTGCCAATATTACCCTCAGAATCTGTAACCAGGTAGTAGTCATCATTAGGAGACAGGTGAACAGCATCTTTGAATGTAGATACAGGTAATCTTTTCGATGATATTGTTGACTCCAGGCACTCTGAAGCTGATTTTTTTTCTGAACCTTGGATGTACCGTTTGAAAGAATCTTCTCCTTATAGTGGGTCTACCTCGTTGCGACATTTTTAAAATTTAGACTTGTGTATTCCCTTGTATTGATATTGACTGAAATGATTTTATCGTGTAATTGGCTTTTAATTTCAAAGGTAATAAACATTCTTATATTTATCTTAGATCTGACCATCATTTTAATATCCTTCTCACCCAAGCACATGACAAACTAATTACTTGAAAGTTTTATGTAATCAAGAGACCAATAAAATGTACTCTCCTAATACACATAATTGACCTCCAACTGGAACCAAATAAATAGCAATATAACGAAAAAATTGTGGAAAAATATGATTTTTTTTTTACATCTTCAGTAAAAAAATTGGCAAAATTCCATATTTTCATCCCAGGCCATTTCTTATCTTTATTTGTGTTGAGTAAGCTCTTGTTTAGTTGTTTAACCTGTTAATGTCTCATTTCATTTCTTTTTTTTAAAAACAAAACATTTTTTGTTTGCAGTCTTTTTCTACATTCAAACCAACCTTTTGAATTTTCTCACTGTTTGACACTTTTTGTATTTTCAAATTATCTCCCCTTTTTAGGGGCAAGTTTTTTTTTCTGATGGTCATGTTTTATTTGTAAGACAACAAGGTATCAGAAAAAAGTCATGTTTTAGCAGTAGACAATATTTGCGGTTCACTTAAGGGGGTGTGTGCAAACAAATTTCCCGGGTTTGTATCTATGGTTACTGCATCCGATGTGGATTCATCTTTGTCAGCCATTCTTTTAGAATATTGATGATCACATTTAGGGAAATTTTTTCCAAATATTTAAAAATTTGTCTTGAATATGGCCGAGGCAGCTGATTTCAGTATGCCTGATGTTTTTGCTAACGATTATTTAGACAGAATCATGAAGAAAACAGAAAAAAGTTTAAATAATACATGTATTTTATATACAGGATAGAAAAACAAAATCTGGTTACACTGTTATTGATGTTCGATTGCCAGGACACTCACGTTTTGTACCAATGCATGTACATAGACTAAGATACATGATTCACACACGTTGTATTCAACTGAATCCAGAAAATTATCATGTGTCTCATTTATGTCACTCAAAAACTTGTGTTAATATTTTACATCTAAGTTTAGAACCGCCACATGTAAATAATTCCAGGCTTCAGTGTACACTTTAGTTTTCTCGCCACAAAAGTTACAGTTATCACATTTTAATCTGAGACGCCATGACAATCCCCACTTTTGACAATTGTTTGTATTCCAGTTGCATAAAAGTTCACATCTGGGTTCATTTTGACCATGTTCCTTGTAAAATTTCTTGAACATGTCCATTAATTTTCCACAATGTAAGGTTTTGTTCCCTACAATGTCATTCTTATTTTCTTGCAGGAGCTCTGGTTTAGTCACTTGTGGCTCTGGTATTGGATGCAAGAAATGCATATTGCCAATATTACCCTCAGAATCTGTAACCAGGTAGTAGTCATCATTAGGAGACAGGTGAACAGCATCTTTGAATGTAGATACAGGTATTCTTTTCGATGATATTGTTGACTCCAGGCACTCTGAAGCTGATTTTTTTTCTGAACCTTGGATGTACCGTTTGAAAGAATCTTCTCCTTATAGTGGGTCTACCTCGTTGCGACATTTTTTAAATTTAGACTTGTGTATTCCCTTGTATTGATATTGACTTTGAAATGATTTTATCGTGTAATTGGCTTTTAATTTCAAAGGTAATAAACATTCTTATATTTATCTTAGATCTGACCATCATTTTAATATCCTTCTCACCCAAGCACATGACAAACTAATTACTTGAAAGTTTTATGTAATCAAGAGACCAATAAAATGTACTCTCCTAATACACATAATTGACCTCCAACTGGAACCAAATAAATAGCAATATAACGAAAAAATTGTGGAAAAATATGATTTTTTTTTTACATCTTCAGTAAAAAAATTGGCAAAATTCCATATTTTCATCCCAGGCCATTTCTTATCTTTATTTGTGTTGAGTAAGCTCTTGTTTAGTTGTTTAACCTGTTAATGTCTCATTTCATTTCTTTTTTTTAAAAACAAAAATTTTTTTGTTTGCAGTCTTTTTCTACATTCAAACCAACCTTTTGAATTTTCTTACTGTTTGACACTTTTTGTATTTTCAAATTATCTCCCCTTTTTAGGAGCAAGTTTTTTTTTCTGATGGTCATGTTTTATTTGTAAGACAACAAGGTATCAGATAAAAGTCATGTTTTAGCAGTAGACAATATTTGCAGTTCGTTTAAGGGGAGGTGTGCAAACAAATTTCCCGGGTTTGTATCTATGGTTACTGCATCCGATGTGGATTCATCTTTGTCAGCCATTCTTTTAGAATATTGATGATCACATTTAGGAAATTTTTTCCAAATATTTAAAAATTTGTCTTGAATATAGCTAAAATATGGCCGAGGCAGCTGATTTCAGTATGCCTGATGTTTTTGCTAACGATTATTTAGACAGAATCATGAAGAAAACAGAAAAAAGTTTAAATAATACATGTATTTTATATACAGGATAGAAAAACAAAATCTGGTTACACTGTTATTGATGTTCGATTGCCAGGACACTCACGTTTTGTACCAATGCATGTACATAGACTAAGATACATGATTCACACACGTTGTATTCAACTGAATCCAGAAAATTATCATGTGTCTCATTTATGTCACTCAAAAACTTGTGTTAATATTTTACATCTAAGTTTAGAACCGCCACATGTAAATAATTCCAGGCTTCAGTGTACACTTTAGTTTTCTCGCCACAAAAGTTACAGTTATCACATTTTAATCTGAGACGCCATGACAATCCCCACTTTTGACAATTGTTTGTATTCCAGTTGCATAAAAGTTCGCATATGGGTTCATTTTGACCATGTTCCTTGTAAAATTTCTTGAACATGTCCATTAATTTTCCACAGTGTAAGGTTTTTTCCCCCCAATGTCATTCTTATTTTCTTGCAGGAGCTCCGGTTTAGTCACTTGTGGCTCTGGTATTGGATGGAAGAAATGCATATTGCCAATATTACCCTCAGAATCTGTAACCAGGTAGTAGTCATCATTAGGAGACAGGTGAACAGCATCTTTGAATGTAGATACAGGTAATCTTTTCGATGATATTGTTGACTCCAGGCACTCTGAAGCTGATTTTTTTTCTGAACCTTGGATGTACCGTTTGAAAGAATCTTCTCCTTATAGTGGGTCTACCTCGTTGCGACATTTTTAAAATTTAGACTTGTGTATTCCCTTGTATTGATATTGACTGAAATGATTTTATCGTGTAATTGGCTTTTAATTTCAAAGGTAATAAACATTCTTATATTTATCTTAGATCTGACCATCATTTTAATATCCTTCTCACCCAAGCACATGACAAACTAATTACTTGAAAGTTTTATGTAATCAAGAGACCAATAAAATGTACTCTCCTAATACACATAATTGACCTCCAACTGGAACCAAATAAATAGCAATATAACGAAAAAATTGTGGAAAAATATGATTTTTTTTTTACATCTTCAGTAAAAAAATTGGCAAAATTCCATATTTTCATCCCAGGCCATTTCTTATCTTTATTTGTGTTGAGTAAGCTCTTGTTTAGTTGTTTAACCTGTTAATGTCTCATTTCATTTCTTTTTTTTAAAAACAAAAATTTTTTTGTTTGCAGTCTTTTTCTACATTCAAACCAACCTTTTGAATTTTCTTACTGTTTGACACTTTTTGTATTTTCAAATTATCTCCCCTTTTTAGGAGCAAGTTTTTTTTTCTGATGGTCATGTTTTATTTGTAAGACAACAAGGTATCAGATAAAAGTCATGTTTTAGCAGTAGACAATATTTGCAGTTCGTTTAAGGGGAGGTGTGCAAACAAATTTCCCGGGTTTGTATCTATGGTTACTGCATCCGATGTGGATTCATCTTTGTCAGCCATTCTTTTAGAATATTGATGATCACATTTAGGAAATTTTTTCCAAATATTTAAAAATTTGTCTTGAATATAGCTAAAATATGGCCGAGGCAGCTGATTTCAGTATGCCTGATGTTTTTGCTAACGATTATTTAGACAGAATCATGAAGAAAACAGAAAAAAGTTTAAATAATACATGTATTTTATATACAGGATAGAAAAACAAAATCTGGTTACACTGTTATTGATGTTCGATTGCCAGGACACTCACGTTTTGTACCAATGCATGTACATAGACTAAGATACATGATTCACACACGTTGTATTCAACTGAATCCAGAAAATTATCATGTGTCTCATTTATGTCACTCAAAAACTTGTGTTAATATTTTACATCTAAGTTTAGAACCGCCACATGTAAATAATTCCAGGCTTCAGTGTACACTTTAGTTTTCTCGCCACAAAAGTTACAGTTATCACATTTTAATCTGAGACGCCATGACAATCCCCACTTTTGACAATTGTTTGTATTCCAGTTGCATAAAAGTTCACATCTGGGTTCATTTTGACCATGTTCCTTGTAAAATTTCTTGAACATGTCCATTAATTTTCCACAATGTAAGGTTTTGTTCCCTACAATGTCATTCTTATTTTCTTGCAGGAGCTCTGGTTTAGTCACTTGTGGCTCTGGTATTGGATGCAAGAAATGCATATTGCCAATATTACCCTCAGAATCTGTAACCAGGTAGTAGTCATCATTAGGAGACAGGTGAACAGCATCTTTGAATGTAGATACAGGTATTCTTTTCGATGATATTGTTGACTCCAGGCACTCTGAAGCTGATTTTTTTTCTGAACCTTGGATGTACCGTTTGAAAGAATCTTCTCCTTATAGTGGGTCTACCTCGTTGCGACATTTTGTAAATTTAGACTTGTGTATTCCCTTGTATTGATATTGACTTTGAAATGATTTTATCGTGTAATTGGCTTTTAATTTCAAAGGTAATAAACATTCTTATATTTATCTTAGATCTGACCATCATTTTAATATCCTTCTCACCCAAGCACATGACAAACTAATTACTTGAAAGTTTTATGTAATCAAGAGACCAATAAAATGTACTCTCCTAATACACATAATTGACCTCCAACTGGAACCAAATAAATAGCAATATAACGAAAAAATTGTGGAAAAATATGATTTTTTTTTTACATCTTCAGTAAAAAAATTGGCAAAATTCCATATTTTCATCCCAGGCCATTTCTTATCTTTATTTGTGTTGAGTAAGCTCTTGTTTAGTTGTTTAACCTGTTAATGTCTCATTTCATTTCTTTTTTTTAAAAACAAAAATTTTTTTGTTTGCAGTCTTTTTCTACATTCAAACCAGCCTTTTGAATTTTCTTACTGTTTGACACTTTTTGTATTTTCAAATTATCTCCCCTTTTTAGGGGCAAGTTTTTTTTTCTGATGGTCATGTTTTATTTGTAAGACAACAAGGTATCAGATAAAAGTCATGTTTTAGCAGTAGACAATATTTGCAGTTCGTTTAAGGGGAGGTGTGCAAACAAATTTCCCGGGTTTGTATCTATGGTTACTGCATCCGATGTGGATTCATCTTTGTCAGCCATTCTTTTAGAATATTGATGATCACATTTAGGAAATTTTTTCCAAATATTTAAAAATTTGTCTTGAATATAGCTAAAATATGGCCGAGGCAGCTGATTTCAGTATGCCTGATGTTTTTGCTAACGATTATTTAGACAGAATCATGAAGAAAACAGAAAAAAGTTTAAATAATACATGTATTTTATATACAGGATAGAAAAACAAAATCTGGTTACACTGTTATTGATGTTCGATTGCCAGGACACTCACGTTTTGTACCAATGCATGTACATAGACTAAGATACATGATTCACACACGTTGTATTCAACTGAATCCAGAAAATTATCATGTGTCTCATTTATGTCACTCAAAAACTTGTGTTAATATTTTACATCTAAGTTTAGAACCGCCACATGTAAATAATTCCAGGCTTCAGTGTACACTTTAGTTTTCTCGCCACAAAAGTTACAGTTATCACATTTTAATCTGAGACGCCATGACAATCCCCACTTTTGACAATTGTTTGTATTCCAGTTGCATAAAAGTTCGCATATGGGTTCATTTTGACCATGTTCCTTGTAAAATTTCTTGAACATGTCCATTAATTTTCCACAGTGTAAGGTTTTTTCCCCCCAATGTCATTCTTATTTTCTTGCAGGAGCTCCGGTTTAGTCACTTGTGGCTCTGGTATTGGATGGAAGAAATGCATATTGCCAATATTACCCTCAGAATCTGTAACCAGGTAGTAGTCATCATTAGGAGACAGGTGAACAGCATCTTTGAATGTAGATACAGGTAATCTTTTCGATGATATTGTTGACTCCAGGCACTCTGAAGCTGATTTTTTTTCTGAACCTTGGATGTACCGTTTGAAAGAATCTTCTCCTTATAGTGGGTCTACCTCGTTGCGACATTTTTAAAATTTAGACTTGTGTATTCCCTTGTATTGATATTGACTGAAATGATTTTATCGTGTAATTGGCTTTTAATTTCAAAGGTAATAAACATTCTTATATTTATCTTAGATCTGACCATCATTTTAATATCCTTCTCACCCAAGCACATGACAAACTAATTACTTGAAAGTTTTATGTAATCAAGAGACCAATAAAATGTACTCTCCTAATACACATAATTGACCTCCAACTGGAACCAAATAAATAGCAATATAACGAAAAAATTGTGGAAAAATATGATTTTTTTTTTACATCTTCAGTAAAAAAATTGGCAAAATTCCATATTTTCATCCCAGGCCATTTCTTATCTTTATTTGTGTTGAGTAAGCTCTTGTTTAGTTGTTTAACCTGTTAATGTCTCATTTCATTTCTTTTTTTTAAAAACAAAACATTTTTTGTTTGCAGTCTTTTTCTACATTCAAACCAACCTTTTGAATTTTCTCACTGTTTGACACTTTTTGTATTTTCAAATTATCTTCCCTTTTTAGGGGCAAGTTTTTTTTTCTGATGGTCATGTTTTATTTGTAAGACAACAAGGTATCAGAAAAAAGTCATGTTTTAGCAGTAGACAATATTTGCGGTTCACTTAAGGGGGTGTGTGCAAACAAATTTCCCGGGTTTGTATCTATGGTTACTGCATCCGATGTGGATTCATCTTTGTCAGCCATTCTTTTAGAATATTGATGATCACATTTAGGGAAATTTTTTCCAAATATTTAAAAATTTGTCTTGAATATGGCCGAGGCAGCTGATTTCAGTATGCCTGATGTTTTTGCTAACGATTATTTAGACAGAATCATGAAGAAAACAGAAAAAAGTTTAAATAATACATGTATTTTATATACAGGATAGAAAAACAAAATCTGGTTACACTGTTATTGATGTTCGATTGCCAGGACACTCACGTTTTGTACCAATGCATGTACATAGACTAAGATACATGATTCACACACGTTGTATTCAACTGAATCCAGAAAATTATCATGTGTCTCATTTATGTCACTCAAAAACTTGTGTTAATATTTTACATCTAAGTTTAGAACCGCCACATGTAAATAATTCCAGGCTTCAGTGTACACTTTAGTTTTCTCGCCACAAAAGTTACAGTTATCACATTTTAATCTGAGACGCCATGACAATCCCCACTTTTGACAATTGTTTGTATTCCAGTTGCATAAAAGTTCACATCTGGGTTCATTTTGACCATGTTCCTTGTAAAATTTCTTGAACATGTCCATTAATTTTCCACAATGTAAGGTTTTGTTCCCTACAATGTCATTCTTATTTTCTTGCAGGAGCTCTGGTTTAGTCACTTGTGGCTCTGGTATTGGATGCAAGAAATGCATATTGCCAATATTACCCTCAGAATCTGTAACCAGGTAGTAGTCATCATTAGGAGACAGGTGAACAGCATCTTTGAATGTAGATACAGGTATTCTTTTCGATGATATTGTTGACTCCAGGCACTCTGAAGCTGATTTTTTTTCTGAACCTTGGATGTACCGTTTGAAAGAATCTTCTCCTTATAGTGGGTCTACCTCGTTGCGACATTTTTAAAATTTAGACTTGTGTATTCCCTTGTATTGATATTGACTTTGAAATGATTTTATCGTGTAATTGGCTTTTAATTTCAAAGGTAATAAACATTCTTATATTTATCTTAGATCTGACCATCATTTTAATATCCTTCTCACCCAAGCACATGACAAACTAATTACTTGAAAGTTTTATGTAATCAAGAGACCAATAAAATGTACTCTCCTAATACACATAATTGACCTCCAACTGGAACCAAATAAATAGCAATATAACGAAAAAATTGTGGAAAAATATGATTTTTTTTTTACATCTTCAGTAAAAAAATTGGCAAAATTCCATATTTTCATCCCAGGCCATTTCTTATCTTTATTTGTGTTGAGTAAGCTCTTGTTTAGTTGTTTAACCTGTTAATGTCTCATTTCATTTCTTTTTTTTAAAAACAAAAATTTTTTTGTTTGCAGTCTTTTTCTACATTCAAACCAACCTTTTGAATTTTCTTACTGTTTGACACTTTTTGTATTTTCAAATTATCTCCCCTTTTTAGGAGCAAGTTTTTTTTTCTGATGGTCATGTTTTATTTGTAAGACAACAAGGTATCAGATAAAAGTCATGTTTTAGCAGTAGACAATATTTGCAGTTCGTTTAAGGGGAGGTGTGCAAACAAATTTCCCGGGTTTGTATCTATGGTTACTGCATCCGATGTGGATTCATCTTTGTCAGCCATTCTTTTAGAATATTGATGATCACATTTAGGAAATTTTTTCCAAATATTTAAAAATTTGTCTTGAATATGGCCGAGGCAGCTGATTTCAGTATGCCTGATGTTTTTGCTAACGATTATTTAGACAGAATCATGAAGAAAACAGAAAAAAGTTTAAATAATACATGTATTTTATATACAGGATAGAAAAACAAAATCTGGTTACACTGTTATTGATGTTCGATTGCCAGGACACTCACGTTTTGTACCAATGCATGTACATAGACTAAGATACATGATTCACACACGTTGTATTCAACTGAATCCAGAAAATTATCATGTGTCTCATTTATGTCACTCAAAAACTTGTGTTAATATTTTACATCTAAGTTTAGAACCGCCACATGTAAATAATTCCAGGCTTCAGTGTACACTTTAGTTTTCTCGCCACAAAAGTTACAGTTATCACATTTTAATCTGAGACGCCATGACAATCCCCACTTTTGACAATTGTTTGTATTCCAGTTGCATAAAAGTTCACATCTGGGTTCATTTTGACCATGTTCCTTGTAAAATTTCTTGAACATGTCCATTAATTTTCCACAATGTAAGGTTTTGTTCCCTACAATGTCATTCTTATTTTCTTGCAGGAGCTCTGGTTTAGTCACTTGTGGCTCTGGTATTGGATGCAAGAAATGCATATTGCCAATATTACCCTCAGAATCTGTAACCAGGTAGTAGTCATCATTAGGAGACAGGTGAACAGCATCTTTGAATGTAGATACAGGTATTCTTTTCGATGATATTGTTGACTCCAGGCACTCTGAAGCTGATTTTTTTTCTGAACCTTGGATGTACCGTTTGAAAGAATCTTCTCCTTATAGTGGGTCTACCTCGTTGCGACATTTTGTAAATTTAGACTTGTGTATTCCCTTGTATTGATATTGACTTTGAAATGATTTTATCGTGTAATTGGCTTTTAATTTCAAAGGTAATAAACATTCTTATATTTATCTTAGATCTGACCATCATTTTAATATCCTTCTCACCCAAGCACATGACAAACTAATTACTTGAAAGTTTTATGTAATCAAGAGACCAATAAAATGTACTCTCCTAATACACATAATTGACCTCCAACTGGAACCAAATAAATAGCAATATAACGAAAAAATTGTGGAAAAATATGATTTTTTTTTTACATCTTCAGTAAAAAAATTGGCAAAATTCCATATTTTCATCCCAGGCCATTTCTTATCTTTATTTGTGTTGAGTAAGCTCTTGTTTAGTTGTTTAACCTGTTAATGTCTCATTTCATTTCTTTTTTTTAAAAACAAAAATTTTTTTGTTTGCAGTCTTTTTCTACATTCAAACCAACCTTTTGAATTTTCTTACTGTTTGACACTTTTTGTATTTTCAAATTATCTCCCCTTTTTAGGGGCAAGTTTTTTTTTCTGATGGTCATGTTTTATTTGTAAGACAACAAGGTATCAGATAAAAGTCATGTTTTAGCAGTAGACAATATTTGCAGTTCGTTTAAGGGGAGGTGTGCAAACAAATTTCCCGGGTTTGTATCTATGGTTACTGCATCCGATGTGGATTCATCTTTGTCAGCCATTCTTTTAGAATATTGATGATCACATTTAGGAAATTTTTTCCAAATATTAAAAAATTTGTCTTGAATATAGCTAAAATATGGCCGAGGCAGCTGATTTCAGTATGCCTGATGTTTTTGCTAACGATTATTTAGACAGAATCATGAAGAAAACAGAAAAAAGTTTAAATAATACATGTATTTTATATACAGGATAGAAAAACAAAATCTGGTTACACTGTTATTGATGTTCGATTGCCAGGACACTCACGTTTTGTACCAATGCATGTACATAGACTAAGATACATGATTCACACACGTTGTATTCAACTGAATCCAGAAAATTATCATGTGTCTCATTTATGTCACTCAAAAACTTGTGTTAATATTTTACATCTAAGTTTAGAACCGCCACATGTAAATAATTCCAGGCTTCAGTGTACACTTTAGTTTTCTCGCCACAAAAGTTACAGTTATCACATTTTAATCTGAGACGCCATGACAATCCCCACTTTTGACAATTGTTTGTATTCCAGTTGCATAAAAGTTCGCATATGGGTTCATTTTGACCATGTTCCTTGTAAAATTTCTTGAACATGTCCATTAATTTTCCACAGTGTAAGGTTTTTTCCCCCCAATGTCATTCTTATTTTCTTGCAGGAGCTCCGGTTTAGTCACTTGTGGCTCTGGTATTGGATGGAAGAAATGCATATTGCCAATATTACCCTCAGAATCTGTAACCAGGTAGTAGTCATCATTAGGAGACAGGTGAACAGCATCTTTGAATGTAGATACAGGTAATCTTTTCGATGATATTGTTGACTCCAGGCACTCTGAAGCTGATTTTTTTTCTGAACCTTGGATGTACCGTTTGAAAGAATCTTCTCCTTATAGTGGGTCTACCTCGTTGCGACATTTTTAAAATTTAGACTTGTGTATTCCCTTGTATTGATATTGACTGAAATGATTTTATCGTGTAATTGGCTTTTAATTTCAAAGGTAATAAACATTCTTATATTTATCTTAGATCTGACCATCATTTTAATATCCTTCTCACCCAAGCACATGACAAACTAATTACTTGAAAGTTTTATGTAATCAAGAGACCAATAAAATGTACTCTCCTAATACACATAATTGACCTCCAACTGGAACCAAATAAATAGCAATATAACGAAAAAATTGTGGAAAAATATGATTTTTTTTTTACATCTTCAGTAAAAAAATTGGCAAAATTCCATATTTTCATCCCAGGCCATTTCTTATCTTTATTTGTGTTGAGTAAGCTCTTGTTTAGTTGTTTAACCTGTTAATGTCTCATTTCATTTCTTTTTTTTAAAAACAAAACATTTTTTGTTTGCAGTCTTTTTCTACATTCAAACCAACCTTTTGAATTTTCTCACTGTTTGACACTTTTTGTATTTTCAAATTATCTCCCCTTTTTAGGGGCAAGTTTTTTTTTCTGATGGTCATGTTTTATTTGTAAGACAACAAGGTATCAGAAAAAAGTCATGTTTTAGCAGTAGACAATATTTGCGGTTCACTTAAGGGGGTGTGTGCAAACAAATTTCCCGGGTTTGTATCTATGGTTACTGCATCCGATGTGGATTCATCTTTGTCAGCCATTCTTTTAGAATATTGATGATCACATTTAGGGAAATTTTTTCCAAATATTTAAAAATTTGTCTTGAATATAGCTAAAATATGGCCGAGGCAGCTGATTTCAGTATGCCTGATGTTTTTGCTAACGATTATTTAGACAGAATCATGAAGAAAACAGAAAAAAGTTTAAATAATACATGTATTTTATATACAGGATAGAAAAACAAAATCTGGTTACACTGTTATTGATGTTCGATTGCCAGGACACTCACGTTTTGTACCAATGCATGTACATAGACTAAGATACATGATTCACACACGTTGTATTCAACTGAATCCAGAAAATTATCATGTGTCTCATTTATGTCACTCAAAAACTTGTGTTAATATTTTACATCTAAGTTTAGAACCGCCACATGTAAATAATTCCAGGCTTCAGTGTACACTTTAGTTTTCTCGCCACAAAAGTTACAGTTATCACATTTTAATCTGAGACGCCATGACAATCCCCACTTTTGACAATTGTTTGTATTCCAGTTGCATAAAAGTTCACATCTGGGTTCATTTTGACCATGTTCCTTGTAAAATTTCTTGAACATGTCCATTAATTTTCCACAATGTAAGGTTTTGTTCCCTACAATGTCATTCTTATTTTCTTGCAGGAGCTCTGGTTTAGTCACTTGTGGCTCTGGTATTGGATGCAAGAAATGCATATTGCCAATATTACCCTCAGAATCTGTAACCAGGTAGTAGTCATCATTAGGAGACAGGTGAACAGCATCTTTGAATGTAGATACAGGTATTCTTTTCGATGATATTGTTGACTCCAGGCACTCTGAAGCTGATTTTTTTTCTGAACCTTGGATGTACCGTTTGAAAGAATCTTCTCCTTATAGTGGGTCTACCTCGTTGCGACATTTTTTAAATTTAGACTTGTGTATTCCCTTGTATTGATATTGACTTTGAAATGATTTTATCGTGTAATTGGCTTTTAATTTCAAAGGTAATAAACATTCTTATATTTATCTTAGATCTGACCATCATTTTAATATCCTTCTCACCCAAGCACATGACAAACTAATTACTTGAAAGTTTTATGTAATCAAGAGACCAATAAAATGTACTCTCCTAATACACATAATTGACCTCCAACTGGAACCAAATAAATAGCAATATAACGAAAAAATTGTGGAAAAATATGATTTTTTTTTTACATCTTCAGTAAAAAAATTGGCAAAATTCCATATTTTCATCCCAGGCCATTTCTTATCTTTATTTGTGTTGAGTAAGCTCTTGTTTAGTTGTTTAACCTGTTAATGTCTCATTTCATTTCTTTTTTTTAAAAACAAAAATTTTTTTGTTTGCAGTCTTTTTCTACATTCAAACCAACCTTTTGAATTTTCTTACTGTTTGACACTTTTTGTATTTTCAAATTATCTCCCCTTTTTAGGAGCAAGTTTTTTTTTCTGATGGTCATGTTTTATTTGTAAGACAACAAGGTATCAGATAAAAGTCATGTTTTAGCAGTAGACAATATTTGCAGTTCGTTTAAGGGGAGGTGTGCAAACAAATTTCCCGGGTTTGTATCTATGGTTACTGCATCCGATGTGGATTCATCTTTGTCAGCCATTCTTTTAGAATATTGATGATCACATTTAGGAAATTTTTTCCAAATATTTAAAAATTTGTCTTGAATATAGCTAAAATATGGCCGAGGCAGCTGATTTCAGTATGCCTGATGTTTTTGCTAACGATTATTTAGACAGAATCATGAAGAAAACAGAAAAAAGTTTAAATAATACATGTATTTTATATACAGGATAGAAAAACAAAATCTGGTTACACTGTTATTGATGTTCGATTGCCAGGACACTCACGTTTTGTACCAATGCATGTACATAGACTAAGATACATGATTCACACACGTTGTATTCAACTGAATCCAGAAAATTATCATGTGTCTCATTTATGTCACTCAAAAACTTGTGTTAATATTTTACATCTAAGTTTAGAACCGCCACATGTAAATAATTCCAGGCTTCAGTGTACACTTTAGTTTTCTCGCCACAAAAGTTACAGTTATCACATTTTAATCTGAGACGCCATGACAATCCCCACTTTTGACAATTGTTTGTATTCCAGTTGCATAAAAGTTCGCATATGGGTTCATTTTGACCATGTTCCTTGTAAAATTTCTTGAACATGTCCATTAATTTTCCACAGTGTAAGGTTTTTTCCCCCCAATGTCATTCTTATTTTCTTGCAGGAGCTCCGGTTTAGTCACTTGTGGCTCTGGTATTGGATGGAAGAAATGCATATTGCCAATATTACCCTCAGAATCTGTAACCAGGTAGTAGTCATCATTAGGAGACAGGTGAACAGCATCTTTGAATGTAGATACAGGTAATCTTTTCGATGATATTGTTGACTCCAGGCACTCTGAAGCTGATTTTTTTTCTGAACCTTGGATGTACCGTTTGAAAGAATCTTCTCCTTATAGTGGGTCTACCTCGTTGCGACATTTTTAAAATTTAGACTTGTGTATTCCCTTGTATTGATATTGACTGAAATGATTTTATCGTGTAATTGGCTTTTAATTTCAAAGGTAATAAACATTCTTATATTTATCTTAGATCTGACCATCATTTTAATATCCTTCTCACCCAAGCACATGACAAACTAATTACTTGAAAGTTTTATGTAATCAAGAGACCAATAAAATGTACTCTCCTAATACACATAATTGACCTCCAACTGGAACCAAATAAATAGCAATATAACGAAAAAATTGTGGAAAAATATGATTTTTTTTTTACATCTTCAGTAAAAAAATTGGCAAAATTCCATATTTTCATCCCAGGCCATTTCTTATCTTTATTTGTGTTGAGTAAGCTCTTGTTTAGTTGTTTAACCTGTTAATGTCTCATTTCATTTCTTTTTTTTAAAAACAAAAATTTTTTTGTTTGCAGTCTTTTTCTACATTCAAACCAACCTTTTGAATTTTCTTACTGTTTGACACTTTTTGTATTTTCAAATTATCTCCCCTTTTTAGGAGCAAGTTTTTTTTTCTGATGGTCATGTTTTATTTGTAAGACAACAAGGTATCAGATAAAAGTCATGTTTTAGCAGTAGACAATATTTGCAGTTCGTTTAAGGGGAGGTGTGCAAACAAATTTCCCGGGTTTGTATCTATGGTTACTGCATCCGATGTGGATTCATCTTTGTCAGCCATTCTTTTAGAATATTGATGATCACATTTAGGAAATTTTTTCCAAATATTTAAAAATTTGTCTTGAATATAGCTAAAATATGGCCGAGGCAGCTGATTTCAGTATGCCTGATGTTTTTGCTAACGATTATTTAGACAGAATCATGAAGAAAACAGAAAAAAGTTTAAATAATACATGTATTTTATATACAGGATAGAAAAACAAAATCTGGTTACACTGTTATTGATGTTCGATTGCCAGGACACTCACGTTTTGTACCAATGCATGTACATAGACTAAGATACATGATTCACACACGTTGTATTCAACTGAATCCAGAAAATTATCATGTGTCTCATTTATGTCACTCAAAAACTTGTGTTAATATTTTACATCTAAGTTTAGAACCGCCACATGTAAATAATTCCAGGCTTCAGTGTACACTTTAGTTTTCTCGCCACAAAAGTTACAGTTATCACATTTTAATCTGAGACGCCATGACAATCCCCACTTTTGACAATTGTTTGTATTCCAGTTGCATAAAAGTTCGCATATGGGTTCATTTTGACCATGTTCCTTGTAAAATTTCTTGAACATGTCCATTAATTTTCCACAGTGTAAGGTTTTTTCCCCCCAATGTCATTCTTATTTTCTTGCAGGAGCTCCGGTTTAGTCACTTGTGGCTCTGGTATTGGATGGAAGAAATGCATATTGCCAATATTACCCTCAGAATCTGTAACCAGGTAGTAGTCATCATTAGGAGACAGGTGAACAGCATCTTTGAATGTAGATACAGGTAATCTTTTCGATGATATTGTTGACTCCAGGCACTCTGAAGCTGATTTTTTTTCTGAACCTTGGATGTACCGTTTGAAAGAATCTTCTCCTTATAGTGGGTCTACCTCGTTGCGACATTTTTAAAATTTAGACTTGTGTATTCCCTTGTATTGATATTGACTGAAATGATTTTATCGTGTAATTGGCTTTTAATTTCAAAGGTAATAAACATTCTTATATTTATCTTAGATCTGACCATCATTTTAATATCCTTCTCACCCAAGCACATGACAAACTAATTACTTGAAAGTTTTATGTAATCAAGAGACCAATAAAATGTACTCTCCTAATACACATAATTGACCTCCAACTGGAACCAAATAAATAGCAATATAACGAAAAAATTGTGGAAAAATATGATTTTTTTTTTACATCTTCAGTAAAAAAATTGGCAAAATTCCATATTTTCATCCCAGGCCATTTCTTATCTTTATTTGTGTTGAGTAAGCTCTTGTTTAGTTGTTTAACCTGTTAATGTCTCATTTCATTTCTTTTTTTTAAAAACAAAACATTTTTTGTTTGCAGTCTTTTTCTACATTCAAACCAACCTTTTGAATTTTCTCACTGTTTGACACTTTTTGTATTTTCAAATTATCTCCCCTTTTTAGGGGCAAGTTTTTTTTTCTGATGGTCATGTTTTATTTGTAAGACAACAAGGTATCAGAAAAAAGTCATGTTTTAGCAGTAGACAATATTTGCGGTTCACTTAAGGGGGTGTGTGCAAACAAATTTCCCGGGTTTGTATCTATGGTTACTGCATCCGATGTGGATTCATCTTTGTCAGCCATTCTTTTAGAATATTGATGATCACATTTAGGAAATTTTTTCCAAATATTAAAAAATTTGTCTTGAATATAGCTAAAATATGGCCGAGGCAGCTGATTTCAGTATGCCTGATGTTTTTGCTAACGATTATTTAGACAGAATCATGAAGAAAACAGAAAAAAGTTTAAATAATACATGTATTTTATATACAGGATAGAAAAACAAAATCTGGTTACACTGTTATTGATGTTCGATTGCCAGGACACTCACGTTTTGTACCAATGCATGTACATAGACTAAGATACATGATTCACACACGTTGTATTCAACTGAATCCAGAAAATTATCATGTGTCTCATTTATGTCACTCAAAAACTTGTGTTAATATTTTACATCTAAGTTTAGAACCGCCACATGTAAATAATTCCAGGCTTCAGTGTACACTTTAGTTTTCTCGCCACAAAAGTTACAGTTATCACATTTTAATCTGAGACGCCATGACAATCCCCACTTTTGACAATTGTTTGTATTCCAGTTGCATAAAAGTTCGCATATGGGTTCATTTTGACCATGTTCCTTGTAAAATTTCTTGAACATGTCCATTAATTTTCCACAGTGTAAGGTTTTTTCCCCCCAATGTCATTCTTATTTTCTTGCAGGAGCTCCGGTTTAGTCACTTGTGGCTCTGGTATTGGATGGAAGAAATGCATATTGCCAATATTACCCTCAGAATCTGTAACCAGGTAGTAGTCATCATTAGGAGACAGGTGAACAGCATCTTTGAATGTAGATACAGGTATTCTTTTCGATGATATTGTTGACTCCAGGCACTCTGAAGCTGATTTTTTTTCTGAACCTTGGATGTACCGTTTGAAAGAATCTTCTCCTTATAGTGGGTCTACCTCGTTGCGACATTTTTTAAATTTAGACTTGTGTATTCCCTTGTATTGATATTGACTTTGAAATGATTTTATCGTGTAATTGGCTTTTAATTTCAAAGGTAATAAACATTCTTATATTTATCTTAGATCTGACCATCATTTTAATATCCTTCTCACCCAAGCACATGACAAACTAATTACTTGAAAGTTTTATGTAATCAAGAGACCAATAAAATGTACTCTCCTAATACACATAATTGACCTCCAACTGGAACCAAATAAATAGCAATATAACGAAAAAATTGTGGAAAAATATGATTTTTTTTTTACATCTTCAGTAAAAAAATTGGCAAAATTCCATATTTTCATCCCAGGCCATTTCTTATCTTTATTTGTGTTGAGTAAGCTCTTGTTTAGTTGTTTAACCTGTTAATGTCTCATTTCATTTCTTTTTTTTAAAAACAAAAATTTTTTTGTTTGCAGTCTTTTTCTACATTCAAACCAACCTTTTGAATTTTCTTACTGTTTGACACTTTTTGTATTTTCAAATTATCTCCCCTTTTTAGGAGCAAGTTTTTTTTTCTGATGGTCATGTTTTATTTGTAAGACAACAAGGTATCAGATAAAAGTCATGTTTTAGCAGTAGACAATATTTGCAGTTCGTTTAAGGGGAGGTGTGCAAACAAATTTCCCGGGTTTGTATCTATGGTTACTGCATCCGATGTGGATTCATCTTTGTCAGCCATTCTTTTAGAATATTGATGATCACATTTAGGAAATTTTTTCCAAATATTTAAAAATTTGTCTTGAATATAGCTAAAATATGGCCGAGGCAGCTGATTTCAGTATGCCTGATGTTTTTGCTAACGATTATTTAGACAGAATCATGAAGAAAACAGAAAAAAGTTTAAATAATACATGTATTTTATATACAGGATAGAAAAACAAAATCTGGTTACACTGTTATTGATGTTCGATTGCCAGGACACTCACGTTTTGTACCAATGCATGTACATAGACTAAGATACATGATTCACACACGTTGTATTCAACTGAATCCAGAAAATTATCATGTGTCTCATTTATGTCACTCAAAAACTTGTGTTAATATTTTACATCTAAGTTTAGAACCGCCACATGTAAATAATTCCAGGCTTCAGTGTACACTTTAGTTTTCTCGCCACAAAAGTTACAGTTATCACATTTTAATCTGAGACGCCATGACAATCCCCACTTTTGACAATTGTTTGTATTCCAGTTGCATAAAAGTTCGCATATGGGTTCATTTTGACCATGTTCCTTGTAAAATTTCTTGAACATGTCCATTAATTTTCCACAGTGTAAGGTTTTTTCCCCCCAATGTCATTCTTATTTTCTTGCAGGAGCTCCGGTTTAGTCACTTGTGGCTCTGGTATTGGATGGAAGAAATGCATATTGCCAATATTACCCTCAGAATCTGTAACCAGGTAGTAGTCATCATTAGGAGACAGGTGAACAGCATCTTTGAATGTAGATACAGGTAATCTTTTCGATGATATTGTTGACTCCAGGCACTCTGAAGCTGATTTTTTTTCTGAACCTTGGATGTACCGTTTGAAAGAATCTTCTCCTTATAGTGGGTCTACCTCGTTGCGACATTTTTAAAATTTAGACTTGTGTATTCCCTTGTATTGATATTGACTGAAATGATTTTATCGTGTAATTGGCTTTTAATTTCAAAGGTAATAAACATTCTTATATTTATCTTAGATCTGACCATCATTTTAATATCCTTCTCACCCAAGCACATGACAAACTAATTACTTGAAAGTTTTATGTAATCAAGAGACCAATAAAATGTACTCTCCTAATACACATAATTGACCTCCAACTGGAACCAAATAAATAGCAATATAACGAAAAAATTGTGGAAAAATATGATTTTTTTTTTACATCTTCAGTAAAAAAATTGGCAAAATTCCATATTTTCATCCCAGGCCATTTCTTATCTTTATTTGTGTTGAGTAAGCTCTTGTTTAGTTGTTTAACCTGTTAATGTCTCATTTCATTTCTTTTTTTTAAAAACAAAAATTTTTTTGTTTGCAGTCTTTTTCTACATTCAAACCAACCTTTTGAATTTTCTTACTGTTTGACACTTTTTGTATTTTCAAATTATCTCCCCTTTTTAGGAGCAAGTTTTTTTTTCTGATGGTCATGTTTTATTTGTAAGACAACAAGGTATCAGATAAAAGTCATGTTTTAGCAGTAGACAATATTTGCAGTTCGTTTAAGGGGAGGTGTGCAAACAAATTTCCCGGGTTTGTATCTATGGTTACTGCATCCGATGTGGATTCATCTTTGTCAGCCATTCTTTTAGAATATTGATGATCACATTTAGGAAATTTTTTCCAAATATTTAAAAATTTGTCTTGAATATGGCCGAGGCAGCTGATTTCAGTATGCCTGATGTTTTTGCTAACGATTATTTAGACAGAATCATGAAGAAAACAGAAAAAAGTTTAAATAATACATGTATTTTATATACAGGATAGAAAAACAAAATCTGGTTACACTGTTATTGATGTTCGATTGCCAGGACACTCACGTTTTGTACCAATGCATGTACATAGACTAAGATACATGATTCACACACGTTGTATTCAACTGAATCCAGAAAATTATCATGTGTCTCATTTATGTCACTCAAAAACTTGTGTTAATATTTTACATCTAAGTTTAGAACCGCCACATGTAAATAATTCCAGGCTTCAGTGTACACTTTAGTTTTCTCGCCACAAAAGTTACAGTTATCACATTTTAATCTGAGACGCCATGACAATCCCCACTTTTGACAATTGTTTGTATTCCAGTTGCATAAAAGTTCGCATATGGGTTCATTTTGACCATGTTCCTTGTAAAATTTCTTGAACATGTCCATTAATTTTCCACAGTGTAAGGTTTTTTCCCCCCAATGTCATTCTTATTTTCTTGCAGGAGCTCCGGTTTAGTCACTTGTGGCTCTGGTATTGGATGGAAGAAATGCATATTGCCAATATTACCCTCAGAATCTGTAACCAGGTAGTAGTCATCATTAGGAGACAGGTGAACAGCATCTTTGAATGTAGATACAGGTAATCTTTTCGATGATATTGTTGACTCCAGGCACTCTGAAGCTGATTTTTTTTCTGAACCTTGGATGTACCGTTTGAAAGAATCTTCTCCTTATAGTGGGTCTACCTCGTTGCGACATTTTTAAAATTTAGACTTGTGTATTCCCTTGTATTGATATTGACTGAAATGATTTTATCGTGTAATTGGCTTTTAATTTCAAAGGTAATAAACATTCTTATATTTATCTTAGATCTGACCATCATTTTAATATCCTTCTCACCCAAGCACATGACAAACTAATTACTTGAAAGTTTTATGTAATCAAGAGACCAATAAAATGTACTCTCCTAATACACATAATTGACCTCCAACTGGAACCAAATAAATAGCAATATAACGAAAAAATTGTGGAAAAATATGATTTTTTTTTTACATCTTCAGTAAAAAAATTGGCAAAATTCCATATTTTCATCCCAGGCCATTTCTTATCTTTATTTGTGTTGAGTAAGCTCTTGTTTAGTTGTTTAACCTGTTAATGTCTCATTTCATTTCTTTTTTTTAAAAACAAAACATTTTTTGTTTGCAGTCTTTTTCTACATTCAAACCAACCTTTTGAATTTTCTCACTGTTTGACACTTTTTGTATTTTCAAATTATCTCCCCTTTTTAGGGGCAAGTTTTTTTTTCTGATGGTCATGTTTTATTTGTAAGACAACAAGGTATCAGAAAAAAGTCATGTTTTAGCAGTAGACAATATTTGCGGTTCACTTAAGGGGGTGTGTGCAAACAAATTTCCCGGGTTTGTATCTATGGTTACTGCATCCGATGTGGATTCATCTTTGTCAGCCATTCTTTTAGAATATTGATGATCACATTTAGGGAAATTTTTTCCAAATATTTAAAAATTTGTCTTGAATATGGCCGAGGCAGCTGATTTCAGTATGCCTGATGTTTTTGCTAACGATTATTTAGACAGAATCATGAAGAAAACAGAAAAAAGTTTAAATAATACATGTATTTTATATACAGGATAGAAAAACAAAATCTGGTTACACTGTTATTGATGTTCGATTGCCAGGACACTCACGTTTTGTACCAATGCATGTACATAGACTAAGATACATGATTCACACACGTTGTATTCAACTGAATCCAGAAAATTATCATGTGTCTCATTTATGTCACTCAAAAACTTGTGTTAATATTTTACATCTAAGTTTAGAACCGCCACATGTAAATAATTCCAGGCTTCAGTGTACACTTTAGTTTTCTCTCCACAAAAGTTACAGTTATCACATTTTAATCTGAGACGCCATGACAATCCCCACTTTTGACAATTGTTTGTATTCCAGTTGCATAAAAGTTCACATCTGGGTTCATTTTGACCATGTTCCTTGTAAAATTTCTTGAACATGTCCATTAATTTTCCACAATGTAAGGTTTTGTTCCCTACAATGTCATTCTTATTTTCTTGCAGGAGCTCTGGTTTAGTCACTTGTGGCTCTGGTATTGGATGCAAGAAATGCATATTGCCAATATTACCCTCAGAATCTGTAACCAGGTAGTAGTCATCATTAGGAGACAGGTGAACAGCATCTTTGAATGTAGATACAGGTATTCTTTTCGATGATATTGTTGACTCCAGGCACTCTGAAGCTGATTTTTTTTCTGAACCTTGGATGTACCGTTTGAAAGAATCTTCTCCTTATAGTGGGTCTACCTCGTTGCGACATTTTTAAAATTTAGACTTGTGTATTCCCTTGTATTGATATTGACTGAAATGATTTTATCGTGTAATTGGCTTTTAATTTCAAAGGTAATAAACATTCTTATATTTATCTTAGATCTGACCATCATTTTAATATCCTTCTCACCCAAGCACATGACAAACTAATTACTTGAAAGTTTTATGTAATCAAGAGACCAATAAAATGTACTCTCCTAATACACATAATTGACCTCCAACTGGAACCAAATAAATAGCAATACAACGAAAAAATTGTGGAAAAATATGATTTTTTTTTACATCTTCAGTAAAAAAAAATGGCAAAATTCCATATTTTCATCCCAGGCCATTTCTTATCTTTATTTGTGTTGAGTAAGCTCTTGTTTAGTTGTTTAACCTGTTAATGTCTCATTTCATTTCTTTTTTTTAAAAACAAAAATTTTTTTGTTTGCAGTCTTTTTCTACATTCAAACCAACCTTTTGAATTTTCTTACTGTTTGACACTTTTTGTATTTTCAAATTATCTCCCCTTTTTAGGAGCAAGTTTTTTTTTCTGATGGTCATGTTTTATTTGTAAGACAACAAGGTATCAGATAAAAGTCATGTTTTAGCAGTAGACAATATTTGCAGTTCGTTTAAGGGGGTGTGTGCAAACAAATTTCCCGGGTTTGTATCTATGGTTACTGCATCCGATGTGGATTCATCTTTGTCAGCCATTCTTTTAGAATATTGATGATCACATTTAGGAAATTTTTTCCAAATATTTAAAAATTTGTCTTGAATATAGCTAAAATATGGCCGAGGCAGCTGATTTCAGTATGCCTGATGTTTTTGCTAACGATTATTTAGACAGAATCATGAAGAAAACAGAAAAAAGTTTAAATAATACATGTATTTTATATACAGGATAGAAAAACAAAATCTGGTTACACTGTTATTGATGTTCGATTGCCAGGACACTCACGTTTTGTACCAATGCATGTACATAGACTAAGATACATGATTCGCACACGTTGTATTCAACTGAATCCAGAAAATTATCATGTGTCTCATTTATGTCACTCAAAAACTTGTGTTAATATTTTACATCTAAGTTTAGAACCGCCACATGTAAATAATTCCAGGCTTCAGTGTACACTTTAGTTTTCTCGCCACAAAAGTTACAGTTATCACATTTTAATCTGAGACGCCATGACAATCCCCACTTTTGACAATTGTTTGTATTCCAGTTGCATAAAAGTTCACATCTGGGTTCATTTTGACCATGTTCCTTGTAAAATTTCTTGAACATGTCCATTAATTTTCCACAATGTAAGGTTTTGTTCCCTACAATGTCATTCTTATTTTCTTGCAGGAGCTCCGGTTTAGTCACTTGTGGCTCTGGTATTGGATGCAAGAAATGCATATTGCCAATATTACCCTCAGAATCTGTAACCAGGTAGTAGTCATCATTAGGAGACAGGTGAACAGCATCTTTGAATGTAGATACAGGTATTCTTTTCGATGATATTGTTGACTCCAGGCACTCTGAAGCTGATTTTTTTTCTGAACCTTGGATGTACCGTTTGAAAGAATCTTCTCCTTATAGTGGGTCTACCTCGTTGCGACATTTTTTAAATTTAGACTTGTGTATTCCCTTGTATTGATATTGACTTTGAAATGATTTTATCGTGTAATTGGCTTTTAATTTCAAAGGTAATAAACATTCTTATATTTATCTTAGATCTGACCATCATTTTAATATCCTTCTCACCCAAGCACATGACAAACTAATTACTTGAAAGTTTTATGTAATCAAGAGACCAATAAAATGTACTCTCCTAATACACATAATTGACCTCCAACTGGAACCAAATAAATAGCAATATAACGAAAAAATTGTGGAAAAATATGATTTTTTTTATACATCTTCAGTAAAAAAATTGGCAAAATTCCATATTTTCATCCCAGGCCATTTCTTATCTTTATTTGTGTTGAGTAAGCTCTTATTTAGTTGTTTAACCTTTTAATGTCTCATTTCATTTCTTTTTTTTAAAAACAAAATTTTTTTTGTTTGCAGTCTTTTTCTACATTCAAGCCAACCTTTTGAATTTTCTCACTGTTTGACACTTTTTGTATTTTCAAATTATCTCCCCTTTTTAGGGGCAAGTTTTTTTTTCTGATGGTCATGTTTTATTTGTAAGACAACAAGGTATCAGAAAAAAGTCATGTTTTAGCAGTAGACAATATTTGCGGTTCACTTAAGGGGGTGTGTGCAAACAAATTTCCCGGGTTTGTATCTATGGTTACTGCATCCGATGTGGATTCATCTTTGTCAGCCATTCTTTTAGAATATTGATGATCACATTTAGGGAAATTTTTTCCAAATATTTAAAAATTTGTCTTGAATATAGCTAAAATATGGCCGAGGCAGCTGATTTCAGTATGCCTGATGTTTTTGCTAACGATTATTTAGACAGAATCATGAAGAAAACAGAAAAAAGTTTAAATAATACATGTATTTTATATACAGGATAGAAAAACAAAATCTGGTTACACTGTTATTGATGTTCGATTGCCAGGACACTCACGTTTTGTACCAATGCATGTACATAGACTAAGATACATGATTCACACACGTTGTATTCAACTGAATCCAGAAAATTATCATGTGTCTCATTTATGTCACTCAAAAACTTGTGTTAATATTTTACATCTAAGTTTAGAACCGCCACATGTAAATAATTCCAGGCTTCAGTGTACACTTTAGTTTTCTCGCCACAAAAGTTACAGTTATCACATTTTAATCTGAAACGCCATGACAATCCCCACTTTTGACAATTGTTTGTATTCCAGTTGCATAAAAGTTCGCATCTGGGTTCATTTTGACCATGTTCCTTGTAAAATTTCTTGAACATGTCCATTAATTTTCCACAATGTAAGGTTTTGTTCCCTACAATGTCATTCTTATTTTCTTGCAGGAGCTCCGGTTTAGTCACTTGTGGCTCTGGTATTGGATGGAAGAAATGCATATTGCCAATATTACCCTCAGAATCTGTAACCAGGTAGTAGTCATCATTAGGAGACAGGTGAACAGCATCTTTGAATGTAGATACAGGTAATCTTTTCGATGATATTGTTGACTCCAGGCACTCTGAAGCTGATTTTTTTTTCTGAACCTTGGATGTACCGTTTGAAAGAATCTTCTCCTTATAGTGGGTCTACCTCGTTGCGACATTTTTAAAATTTAGACTTGTGTATTCCCTTGTATTGATATTGACTTTGAAATGATTTTATCGTGTAATTGGCTTTTAATTTCAAAGGTAATAAACATTCTTATATTTATCTTAGATCTGACCATCATTTTAATATCCTTATCACCCAAGCACATGACAAACTAATTACTTGAAAGTTTTATGTAATCAAGAGACCAATAAAATGTACTCTCCTAATACACATAATTGACCTCCAACTGGAACCAAATAAATAGCAATATAACCAAAAAATTGTGAAAAAATATGATTTTTTTTTTACATCTTCAGTAAACAAATTAGCAAAATTCCATATTTTCATCCCAGGCCATTTCTTATCTTTATTTGTGTTGAGTAAGCTCTTGTTTAGTTGTTTAACCTGTTAATGTCTCATTTCATTTCTTTTTTTTTAAAAAACAAAACATTTTTTGTTTGCAGTCTTTTTCTACATTCACACCAACCTTTTGAATTTTCTCACTGTTTGACACTTTTTGTATTTTCAAATTATCTCCCCTTTTTAGGGGCAAGTGTTTTTTTTCTGATGGTCATGTTTTATTTGTAAGACAACAAGGTATCAGAAAAAAGTCATGTTTTAGCAGTAGACAATATTTGCGGTTCACTTAAGGGGGGGTGTGCAAACAAATTTCCCGGGTTTGTATCTATGGTTACTGCATCCGATGTGGATTCATCTTTGTCAGCCATTCTTTTAGAATATTGATGATCACATTTAGGGAAATTTTTTCCAAATATTTAAAAATTTGTCTTGAATATAGCTAAAATATGGCCGAGGCAGCTGATTTCAGTATGCCTGATGTTTTTGCTAACGATTATTTAGACAGAATCATGAAGAAAACAGAAAAAAGTTTAAATAATACATGTATTTTATATACAGGATAGAAAAACAAAATCTGGTTACACTGTTATTGATGTTCGATTGCCAGGACACTCACGTTTTGTACCAATGCATGTACATAGACTAAGATACATGATTCACACACGTTGTATTCAACTGAATCCAGAAAATTATCATGTGTCTCATTTATGTCACTCAAAAACTTGTGTTAATATTTTACATCTAAGTTTAGAACCGCCACATGTAAATAATTCCAGGCTTCAGTGTACACTTTAGTTTTCTCGCCACAAAAGTTACAGTTATCACATTTTAATCTGAGACGCCATGACAATCCCCACTTTTGACAATTGTTTGTATTCCAGTTGCATAAATGTTCACATCTGGGTTCATTTTGACCATGTTCCTTGTAAAATTTCTTGAACATGTCCATTAATTTTCCACAATGTAAGGTTTTGTTCCCTACAATGTCATTCTTATTTTCTTGCAGGAGCTCCGGTTTAGTCACTTGTGGCTCTGGTATTGGATGGAAGAAATGCATATTGCCAATATTACCCTCAGAATCTGTAACCAGGTAGTAGTCATCATTAGGAGACAGGTGAACAGCATCTTTGAATGTAGATACAGGTAATCTTTTCGATGATATTGTTGACTCCAGGCACTCTGAAGCTGATTTTTTTTCTGAACCTTGGATGTACCGTTTGAAAGAATCTTCTCCTTATAGTGGGTCTACCTCGTTGCGACATTTTTAAAATTTAGACTTGTGTATTCCCTTGTATTGATATTGACTGAAATGATTTTATCGTGTAATTGGCTTTTAATTTCAAAGGTAATAAACATTCTTATATTTATCTTAGATCTGACCATCATTTTAATATCCTTCTCACCCAAGCACATGACAAACTAATTACTTGAAAGTTTTATGTAATCAAGAGACCAATAAAATGTACTCTCCTAATACACATAATTGACCTCCAACTGGAACCAAATAAATAGCAATATAACCAAAAAATTGTGGAAAAATATGATTTTTTTTTACATCTTCAGTAAAACAAATTAGCATAATTCCATATTTTCATCCCAGGCCATTTCTTATCTTTATTTGTGTTGAGTAAGCTCTTGTTTAGTTGTTTAACCTGTTAATGTCTCATTTCATTTCTTTTTTTTAAAAACAAAACATTTTTTGTTTGCAGTCTTTTTCTACATTCAAACCAACCTTTAGAATTTTCTCACTGTTTGACACTTTTTGTATTTTCAAATTATCTTCCCTTTTTAGGGGCAAGTTTTTTTTTCTGATGGTCATGTTTTATTTGTAAGACAACAAGGTATCAGAAAAAAGTCATGTTTTAGCAGTAGACAATATTTGCGGTTCACTTAAGGGGGTGTGTGCAAACAAATTTCCCGGGTTTGTATCTATGGTTACTGCATCCGATGTGGATTCATCTTTGTCAGCCATTCTTTTAGAATATTGATGATCACATTTAGGGAAATTTTTTCCAAATATTTAAAAATTTGTCTTGAATATAGCTAAAATATGGCCGAGGCAGCTGATTTCAGTATGCCTGATGTTTTTGCTAACGATTATTTAGACAGAATCATGAAGAAAACAGAAAAAAGTTTAAATAATACATGTATTTTATATACAGGATAGAAAAACAAAATCTGGTTACACTGTTATTGATGTTCGATTGCCAGGACACTCACGTTTTGTACCAATGCATGTACATAGACTAAGATACATGATTCACACACGTTGTATTCAACTGAATCCAGAAAATTATCATGTGTCTCATTTATGTCACTCAAAAACTTGTGTTAATATTTTACATCTAAGTTTAGAACCGCCACATGTAAATAATTCCAGGCTTCAGTGTACACTTTAGTTTTCTCGCCACAAAAGTTACAGTTATCACATTTTAATCTGAGACGCCATGACAATCCCCACTTTTGACAATTGTTTGTATTCCAGTTGCATAAAGTTCACATCTGGGTTCATTTTGACCATGTTCCTTGTAAAATTTCTTGAACATGTCCATTAATTTTCCACAATGTAAGGTTTTGTTCCCTACAATGTCATTCTTATTTTCTTGCAGGAGCTCCGGTTTAGTCACTTGTGGCTCTGGTATTGGATGCAAGAAATGCATATTGCCAATATTACCCTCAGAATCTGTAACCAGGTAGTAGTCATCATTAGGAGACAGGTGAACAGCATCTTTGAATGTAGATACAGGTAATCTTTTCGATGATATTGTTGTCTCCAGGCACTCTGAAGCTGATTTTTTTTCTGAACCTTGGATGTACCGTTTGAAAGAATCTTCTCCTTATAGTGGGTCTACCTCGTTGCGACATTTTTAAAATTTAGACTTGTGTATTCCCTTGTATTGATATTGACTGAAATGATTTTATCGTGTAATTGGCTTTTAATTTCAAAGGTAATAAACATTCTTATATTTATCTTAGATCTGACCATCATTTTAATATCCTTCTCACCCAAGCACATGACAAACTAATTACTTGAAAGTTTTATGTAATCAAGAGACCAATAAAATGTACTCTCCTAATACACATAATTGACCTCCAACTGGAACCAAATAAATAGCAATATAACCAAAAAATTGTGGAAAAATATGATTTTTTTTTACATCTTCAGTAAAACAAATTAGCATAATTCCATATTTTCATCCCAGGCCATTTCTTATCTTTATTGGTGTTGAGTAAGCTCTTGTTTAGTTGTTTAACCTGTTAATGTCTCATTTCATTTCTTTTTTTTAAAAACAAAACATTTTTTGTTTGCAGTCTTTTTCTACATTCAAACCAACCTTTAGAATTTTCTCACTGTTTGACACTTTTTGTATTTTCAAATTATCTTCCCTTTTTAGGGGCAAGTTTTTTTTTCTGATGGTCATGTTTTATTTGTAAGACAACAAGGTATCAGAAAAAAGTCATGTTTTAGCAGTAGACAATATTTGCGGTTCACTTAAGGGGGTGTGTGCAAACAAATTTCCCGGGTTTGTATCTATGGTTACTGCATCCGATGTGGATTCATCTTTGTCAGCCATTCTTTTAGAATATTGATGATCACATTTAGGGAAATTTTTTCCAAATATTTAAAAATTTGTCTTGAATATAGCTAAAATATGGCCGAGGCAGCTGATTTCAGTATGCCTGATGTTTTTGCTAACGATTATTTAGACAGAATCATGAAGAAAACAGAAAAAAGTTTAAATAATACATGTATTTTATATACAGGATAGAAAAACAAAATCTGGTTACACTGTTATTGATGTTCGATTGCCAGGACACTCACGTTTTGTACCAATGCATGTACATAGACTAAGATACATGATTCACACACGTTGTATTCAACTGAATCCAGAAAATTATCATGTGTCTCATTTATGTCACTCAAAAACTTGTGTTAATATTTTACATCTAAGTTTAGAACCGCCACATGTAAATAATTCCAGGCTTCAGTGTACACTTTAGTTTTCTCGCCACAAAAGTTACAGTTATCACATTTTAATCTGAAACGCCATGACAATCCCCACTTTTGACAATTGTTTGTATTCCAGTTGCATAAAAGTTCGCATCTGGGTTCATTTTGACCATGTTCCTTGTAAAATTTCTTGAACATGTCCATTAATTTTCCACAATGTAAGGTTTTGTTCCCTACAATGTCATTCTTATTTTCTTGCAGGAGCTCCGGTTTAGTCACTTGTGGCTCTGGTATTGGATGGAAGAAATGCATATTGCCAATATTACCCTCAGAATCTGTAACCAGGTAGTAGTCATCATTAGGAGACAGGTGAACAGCATCTTTGAATGTAGATACAGGTAATCTTTTCGATGATATTGTTGACTCCAGGCACTCTGAAGCTGATTTTTTTTTCTGAACCTTGGATGTACCGTTTGAAAGAATCTTCTCCTTATAGTGGGTCTACCTCGTTGCGACATTTTTAAAATTTAGACTTGTGTATTCCCTTGTATTGATATTGACTTTGAAATGATTTTATCGTGTAATTGGCTTTTAATTTCAAAGGTAATAAACATTCTTATATTTATCTTAGATCTGACCATCATTTTAATATCCTTATCACCCAAGCACATGACAAACTAATTACTTGAAAGTTTTATGTAATCAAGAGACCAATAAAATGTACTCTCCTAATACACATAATTGACCTCCAACTGGAATCAAATAAATAGCAATATAACCAAAAAATTGTGGAAAAATATGATTTTTTTTTTACATCTTCAGTAAAAAAATTGGCAAAATTCCATATTTTCATCCCAGGCCATTTCTTATCTTTATTTGTGTTGAGTAAGCTCTTGTTTAGTTGTTTAACCTGTTAATGTTTCATTTCATTTCTTTTTTTTAAAAACAAAACATTTTTTGTTTGCAGGCTTTTTCTACATTCAAGCCAACCTTTTGAATTTTCTCACTGTTTGACACTTTTTGTATTTTCAAATTATCTCCCCTTTTTAGGGGCAAGTTTTTTTTTCTGATGGTCATGTTTTATTTGTAAGACAACATGGTATCAGAAAAAAGTCATGTTTTAGCAGTAGACAATATTTGCGGTTCACTTAAAGGGGTGTGTGCAAGCAAATTTCCCGGGTTTGTATCTATGGTTACTGCATCCGATGTGGATTCATCTTTGTCAGCCATTCTTTTAGAATATTGATGATCACATTTAGGGAAATTTTTTCCAAATATTTAAAAAAATTTCTTGAATATAGCTAAAATATGGCCGAGGCAGCTGATTTCAGTATGCCTGATGTTTTTGCTAACGATTATTTAGACAGAATCATGAAGAAAACAGAAAAAAGTTTAAATAATACATGTATTTTATATACAGGATAGAAAAACAAAGTCTGGTTACACTGTTATTGATGTTCGATTGCCAGGACACTCACGTTTTGTACCAATGCATGTACATAGACTAAGATACATGATTCACACACGTTGTATTCAACTGAATCCAGAAAATTATCATGTGTCTCATTTATGTCACTCAAAAACTTGTGTTAATATTTTACATCTAAGTTTAGAACCGCCACATGTAAATAATTCCAGGCTTCAGTGTACACTTTAGTTTTCTCGCCACAAAAGTTACAGTTATCACATTTTAATCTGAAACGCCATGACAATCCCCACTTTTGACAATTGTTTGTATTCCAGTTGCATAAAAGTTCGCATCTGGGTTCATTTTGACCATGTTCCTTGTAAAATTTCTTGAACATGTCCATTAATTTTCCACAATGTAAGGTTTTGTTCCCTACAATGTCATTCTTATTTTCTTGCAGGAGCTCCGGTTTAGTCACTTGTGGCTCTGGTATTGGATGGAAGAAATGCATATTGCCAATATTACCCTCAGAATCTGTAACCAGGTAGTAGTCATCATTAGGAGACAGGTGAACAGCATCTTTGAATGTAGATACAGGTAATCTTTTCGATGATATTGTTGACTCCAGGCACTCTGAAGCTGATTTTTTTTTCTGAACCTTGGATGTACCGTTTGAAAGAATCTTCTCCTTATAGTGGGTCTACCTCGTTGCGACATTTTTAAAATTTAGACTTGTGTATTCCCTTGTATTGATATTGACTTTGAAATGATTTTATCGTGTAATTGGCTTTTAATTTCAAAGGTAATAAACATTCTTATATTTATCTTAGATCTGACCATCATTTTAATATCCTTATCACCCAAGCACATGACAAACTAATTACTTGAAAGTTTTATGTAATCAAGAGACCAATAAAATGTACTCTCCTAATACACATAATTGACCTCCAACTGGAACCAAATAAATAGCAATATAACCAAAAAATTGTGAAAAAATATGATTTTTTTTTTACATCTTCAGTAAACAAATTAGCAAAATTCCATATTTTCATCCCAGGCCATTTCTTATCTTTATTTGTGTTGAGTAAGCTCTTGTTTAGTTGTTTAACCTGTTAATGTCTCATTTCATTTCTTTTTTTTTAAAAAACAAAACATTTTTTGTTTGCAGTCTTTTTCTACATTCACACCAACCTTTTGAATTTTCTCACTGTTTGACACTTTTTGTATTTTCAAATTATCTCCCCTTTTTAGGGGCAAGTGTTTTTTTTCTGATGGTCATGTTTTATTTGTAAGACAACAAGGTATCAGAAAAAAGTCATGTTTTAGCAGTAGACAATATTTGCGGTTCACTTAAGGGGGGGTGTGCAAACAAATTTCCCGGGTTTGTATCTATGGTTACTGCATCCGATGTGGATTCATCTTTGTCAGCCATTCTTTTAGAATATTGATGATCACATTTAGGGAAATTTTTTCCAAATATTTAAAAATTTGTCTTGAATATAGCTAAAATATGGCCGAGGCAGCTGATTTCAGTATGCCTGATGTTTTTGCTAACGATTATTTAGACAGAATCATGAAGAAAACAGAAAAAAGTTTAAATAATACATGTATTTTATATACAGGATAGAAAAACAAAATCTGGTTACACTGTTATTGATGTTCGATTGCCAGGACACTCACGTTTTGTACCAATGCATGTACATAGACTAAGATACATGATTCACACACGTTGTATTCAACTGAATCCAGAAAATTATCATGTGTCTCATTTATGTCACTCAAAAACTTGTGTTAATATTTTACATCTAAGTTTAGAACCGCCACATGTAAATAATTCCAGGCTTCAGTGTACACTTTAGTTTTCTCGCCACAAAAGTTACAGTTATCACATTTTAATCTGAGACGCCATGACAATCCCCACTTTTGACAATTGTTTGTATTCCAGTTGCATAAATGTTCACATCTGGGTTCATTTTGACCATGTTCCTTGTAAAATTTCTTGAACATGTCCATTAATTTTCCACAATGTAAGGTTTTGTTCCCTACAATGTCATTCTTATTTTCTTGCAGGAGCTCCGGTTTAGTCACTTGTGGCTCTGGTATTGGATGGAAGAAATGCATATTGCCAATATTACCCTCAGAATCTGTAACCAGGTAGTAGTCATCATTAGGAGACAGGTGAACAGCATCTTTGAATGTAGATACAGGTAATCTTTTCGATGATATTGTTGACTCCAGGCACTCTGAAGCTGATTTTTTTTCTGAACCTTGGATGTACCGTTTGAAAGAATCTTCTCCTTATAGTGGGTCTACCTCGTTGCGACATTTTTAAAATTTAGACTTGTGTATTCCCTTGTATTGATATTGACTGAAATGATTTTATCGTGTAATTGGCTTTTAATTTCAAAGGTAATAAACATTCTTATATTTATCTTAGATCTGACCATCATTTTAATATCCTTCTCACCCAAGCACATGACAAACTAATTACTTGAAAGTTTTATGTAATCAAGAGACCAATAAAATGTACTCTCCTAATACACATAATTGACCTCCAACTGGAACCAAATAAATAGCAATATAACCAAAAAATTGTGGAAAAATATGATTTTTTTTTACATCTTCAGTAAAACAAATTAGCATAATTCCATATTTTCATCCCAGGCCATTTCTTATCTTTATTTGTGTTGAGTAAGCTCTTGTTTAGTTGTTTAACCTGTTAATGTCTCATTTCATTTCTTTTTTTTAAAAACAAAACATTTTTTGTTTGCAGTCTTTTTCTACATTCAAACCAACCTTTAGAATTTTCTCACTGTTTGACACTTTTTGTATTTTCAAATTATCTTCCCTTTTTAGGGGCAAGTTTTTTTTTCTGATGGTCATGTTTTATTTGTAAGACAACAAGGTATCAGAAAAAAGTCATGTTTTAGCAGTAGACAATATTTGCGGTTCACTTAAGGGGGGGTGTGCAAACAAATTTCCCGGGTTTGTATCTATGGTTACTGCATCCGATGTGGATTCATCTTTGTCAGCCATTCTTTTAGAATATTGATGATCACATTTAGGGAAATTTTTTCCAAATATTTAAAAATTTGTCTTGAATATAGCTAAAATATGGCCGAGGCAGCTGATTTCAGTATGCCTGATGTTTTTGCTAACGATTATTTAGACAGAATCATGAAGAAAACAGAAAAAAGTTTAAATAATACATGTATTTTATATACAGGATAGAAAAACAAAATCTGGTTACACTGTTATTGATGTTCGATTGCCAGGACACTCACGTTTTGTACCAATGCATGTACATAGACTAAGATACATGATTCACACACGTTGTATTCAACTGAATCCAGAAAATTATCATGTGTCTCATTTATGTCACTCAAAAACTTGTGTTAATATTTTACATCTAAGTTTAGAACCGCCACATGTAAATAATTCCAGGCTTCAGTGTACACTTTAGTTTTCTCGCCACAAAAGTTACAGTTATCACATTTTAATCTGAGACGCCATGACAATCCCCACTTTTGACAATTGTTTGTATTCCAGTTGCATAAATGTTCACATCTGGGTTCATTTTGACCATGTTCCTTGTAAAATTTCTTGAACATGTCCATTAATTTTCCACAATGTAAGGTTTTGTTCCCTACAATGTCATTCTTATTTTCTTGCAGGAGCTCCGGTTTAGTCACTTGTGGCTCTGGTATTGGATGGAAGAAATGCATATTGCCAATATTACCCTCAGAATCTGTAACCAGGTAGTAGTCATCATTAGGAGACAGGTGAACAGCATCTTTGAATGTAGATACAGGTAATCTTTTCGATGATATTGTTGACTCCAGGCACTCTGAAGCTGATTTTTTTTCTGAACCTTGGATGTACCGTTTGAAAGAATCTTCTCCTTATAGTGGGTCTACCTCGTTGCGACATTTTTAAAATTTAGACTTGTGTATTCCCTTGTATTGATATTGACTGAAATGATTTTATCGTGTAATTGGCTTTTAATTTCAAAGGTAATAAACATTCTTATATTTATCTTAGATCTGACCATCATTTTAATATCCTTCTCACCCAAGCACATGACAAACTAATTACTTGAAAGTTTTATGTAATCAAGAGACCAATAAAATGTACTCTCCTAATACACATAATTGACCTCCAACTGGAACCAAATAAATAGCAATATAACCAAAAAATTGTGGAAAAATATGATTTTTTTTTACATCTTCAGTAAAACAAATTAGCATAATTCCATATTTTCATCCCAGGCCATTTCTTATCTTTATTTGTGTTGAGTAAGCTCTTGTTTAGTTGTTTAACCTGTTAATGTCTCATTTCATTTCTTTTTTTTAAAAACAAAACATTTTTTGTTTGCAGTCTTTTTCTACATTCAAACCAACCTTTAGAATTTTCTCACTGTTTGACACTTTTTGTATTTTCAAATTATCTTCCCTTTTTAGGGGCAAGTTTTTTTTTCTGATGGTCATGTTTTATTTGTAAGACAACAAGGTATCAGAAAAAAGTCATGTTTTAGCAGTAGACAATATTTGCGGTTCACTTAAGGGGGTGTGTGCAAACAAATTTCCCGGGTTTGTATCTATGGTTACTGCATCCGATGTGGATTCATCTTTGTCAGCCATTCTTTTAGAATATTGATGATCACATTTAGGGAAATTTTTTCCAAATATTTAAAAATTTGTCTTGAATATAGCTAAAATATGGCCGAGGCAGCTGATTTCAGTATGCCTGATGTTTTTGCTAACGATTATTTAGACAGAATCATGAAGAAAACAGAAAAAAGTTTAAATAATACATGTATTTTATATACAGGATAGAAAAACAAAATCTGGTTACACTGTTATTGATGTTCGATTGCCAGGACACTCACGTTTTGTACCAATGCATGTACATAGACTAAGATACATGATTCACACACGTTGTATTCAACTGAATCCAGAAAATTATCATGTGTCTCATTTATGTCACTCAAAAACTTGTGTTAATATTTTACATCTAAGTTTAGAACCGCCACATGTAAATAATTCCAGGCTTCAGTGTACACTTTAGTTTTCTCGCCACAAAAGTTACAGTTATCACATTTTAATCTGAGACGCCATGACAATCCCCACTTTTGACAATTGTTTGTATTCCAGTTGCATAAAGTTCACATCTGGGTTCATTTTGACCATGTTCCTTGTAAAATTTCTTGAACATGTCCATTAATTTTCCACAATGTAAGGTTTTGTTCCCTACAATGTCATTCTTATTTTCTTGCAGGAGCTCCGGTTTAGTCACTTGTGGCTCTGGTATTGGATGCAAGAAATGCATATTGCCAATATTACCCTCAGAATCTGTAACCAGGTAGTAGTCATCATTAGGAGACAGGTGAACAGCATCTTTGAATGTAGATACAGGTAATCTTTTCGATGATATTGTTGTCTCCAGGCACTCTGAAGCTGATTTTTTTTCTGAACCTTGGATGTACCGTTTGAAAGAATCTTCTCCTTATAGTGGGTCTACCTCGTTGCGACATTTTTAAAATTTAGACTTGTGTATTCCCTTGTATTGATATTGACTGAAATGATTTTATCGTGTAATTGGCTTTTAATTTCAAAGGTAATAAACATTCTTATATTTATCTTAGATCTGACCATCATTTTAATATCCTTCTCACCCAAGCACATGACAAACTAATTACTTGAAAGTTTTATGTAATCAAGAGACCAATAAAATGTACTCTCCTAATACACATAATTGACCTCCAACTGGAACCAAATAAATAGCAATATAACCAAAAAATTGTGGAAAAATATGATTTTTTTTTACATCTTCAGTAAAACAAATTAGCATAATTCCATATTTTCATCCCAGGCCATTTCTTATCTTTATTTGTGTTGAGTAAGCTCTTGTTTAGTTGTTTAACCTGTTAATGTCTCATTTCATTTCTTTTTTTTAAAAACAAAACATTTTTTGTTTGCAGTCTTTTTCTACATTCAAACCAACCTTTAGAATTTTCTCACTGTTTGACACTTTTTGTATTTTCAAATTATCTTCCCTTTTTAGGGGCAAGTTTTTTTTTCTGATGGTCATGTTTTATTTGTAAGACAACAAGGTATCAGAAAAAAGTCATGTTTTAGCAGTAGACAATATTTGCGGTTCACTTAAGGGGGTGTGTGCAAACAAATTTCCCGGGTTTGTATCTATGGTTACTGCATCCGATGTGGATTCATCTTTGTCAGCCATTCTTTTAGAATATTGATGATCACATTTAGGGAAATTTTTTCCAAATATTTAAAAATTTGTCTTGAATATAGCTAAAATATGGCCGAGGCAGCTGATTTCAGTATGCCTGATGTTTTTGCTAACGATTATTTAGACAGAATCATGAAGAAAACAGAAAAAAGTTTAAATAATACATGTATTTTATATACAGGATAGAAAAACAAAATCTGGTTACACTGTTATTGATGTTCGATTGCCAGGACACTCACGTTTTGTACCAATGCATGTACATAGACTAAGATACATGATTCACACACGTTGTATTCAACTGAATCCAGAAAATTATCATGTGTCTCATTTATGTCACTCAAAAACTTGTGTTAATATTTTACATCTAAGTTTAGAACCGCCACATGTAAATAATTCCAGGCTTCAGTGTACACTTTAGTTTTCTCGCCACAAAAGTTACAGTTATCACATTTTAATCTGAAACGCCATGACAATCCCCACTTTTGACAATTGTTTGTATTCCAGTTGCATAAAAGTTCGCATCTGGGTTCATTTTGACCATGTTCCTTGTAAAATTTCTTGAACATGTCCATTAATTTTCCACAATGTAAGGTTTTGTTCCCTACAATGTCATTCTTATTTTCTTGCAGGAGCTCCGGTTTAGTCACTTGTGGCTCTGGTATTGGATGGAAGAAATGCATATTGCCAATATTACCCTCAGAATCTGTAACCAGGTAGTAGTCATCATTAGGAGACAGGTGAACAGCATCTTTGAATGTAGATACAGGTAATCTTTTCGATGATATTGTTGACTCCAGGCACTCTGAAGCTGATTTTTTTTTCTGAACCTTGGATGTACCGTTTGAAAGAATCTTCTCCTTATAGTGGGTCTACCTCGTTGCGACATTTTTAAAATTTAGACTTGTGTATTCCCTTGTATTGATATTGACTTTGAAATGATTTTATCGTGTAATTGGCTTTTAATTTCAAAGGTAATAAACATTCTTATATTTATCTTAGATCTGACCATCATTTTAATATCCTTATCACCCAAGCACATGACAAACTAATTACTTGAAAGTTTTATGTAATCAAGAGACCAATAAAATGTACTCTCCTAATACACATAATTGACCTCCAACTGGAATCAAATAAATAGCAATATAACCAAAAAATTGTGGAAAAATATGATTTTTTTTTTACATCTTCAGTAAAAAAATTGGCAAAATTCCATATTTTCATCCCAGGCCATTTCTTATCTTTATTTGTGTTGAGTAAGCTCTTGTTTAGTTGTTTAACCTGTTAATGTTTCATTTCATTTCTTTTTTTTAAAAACAAAACATTTTTTGTTTGCAGGCTTTTTCTACATTCAAGCCAACCTTTTGAATTTTCTCACTGTTTGACACTTTTTGTATTTTCAAATTATCTCCCCTTTTTAGGGGCAAGTTTTTTTTTCTGATGGTCATGTTTTATTTGTAAGACAACATGGTATCAGAAAAAAGTCATGTTTTAGCAGTAGACAATATTTGCGGTTCACTTAAAGGGGTGTGTGCAAGCAAATTTCCCGGGTTTGTATCTATGGTTACTGCATCCGATGTGGATTCATCTTTGTCAGCCATTCTTTTAGAATATTGATGATCACATTTAGGGAAATTTTTTCCAAATATTTAAAAAAATTTCTTGAATATAGCTAAAATATGGCCGAGGCAGCTGATTTCAGTATGCCTGATGTTTTTGCTAACGATTATTTAGACAGAATCATGAAGAAAACAGAAAAAAGTTTAAATAATACATGTATTTTATATACAGGATAGAAAAACAAAGTCTGGTTACACTGTTATTGATGTTCGATTGCCAGGACACTCACGTTTTGTACCAATGCATGTACATAGACTAAGATACATGATTCACACACGTTGTATTCAACTGAATCCAGAAAATTATCATGTGTCTCATTTATGTCACTCAAAAACTTGTGTTAATATTTTACATCTAAGTTTAGAACCGCCACATGTAAATAATTCCAGGCTTCAGTGTACACTTTAGTTTTCTCGCCACAAAAGTTACAGTTATCACATTTTAATCTGAGACGCCATGACAATCCCCACTTTTGACAATTGTTTGTATTCCAGTTGCATAAAAGTTCGCATATGGGTTCATTTTGACCATGTTCCTTGTAAAATTTCTTGAACATGTCCATTAATTTTCCACAGTGTAAGGTTTTTTCCCCCCAATGTCATTCTTATTTTCTTGCAGGAGCTCCGGTTTAGTCACTTGTGGCTCTGGTATTGGATGGAAGAAATGCATATTGCCAATATTACCCTCAGAATCTGTAACCAGGTAGTAGTCATCATTAGGAGACAGGTGAACAGCATCTTTGAATGTAGATACAGGTAATCTTTTCGATGATATTGTTGACTCCAGGCACTCTGAAGCTGATTTTTTTTCTGAACCTTGGATGTACCGTTTGAAAGAATCTTCTCCTTATAGTGGGTCTACCTCGTTGCGACATTTTTTAAATTTAGACTTGTGTATTCCCTTGTATTGATATTGACTTTGAAATGATTTTATCGTGTAATTGGCTTTTAATTTCAAAGGTAATAAACATTCTTATATTTATCTTAGATCTGACCATCATTTTAATATCCTTCTCACCCAAGCACATGACAAACTAATTACTTGAAAGTTTTATGTAATCAAGAGACCAATAAAATGTACTCTCCTAATACACATAATTGACCTCCAACTGGAACCAAATAAATAGCAATATAACGAAAAAATTGTGGAAAAATATGATTTTTTTTATACATCTTCAGTAAAAAAATTGGCAAAATTCCATATTTTCATCCCAGGCCATTTCTTATCTTTATTTGTGTTGAGTAAGCTCTTATTTAGTTGTTTAACCTTTTAATGTCTCATTTCATTTCTTTTTTTTAAAAACAAAATTTTTTTTGTTTGCAGTCTTTTTCTACATTCAAGCCAACCTTTTGAATTTTCTCACTGTTTGACACTTTTTGTATTTTCAAATTATCTCCCCTTTTTAGGGGCAAGTTTTTTTTTCTGATGGTCATGTTTTATTTGTAAGACAACAAGGTATCAGAAAAAAGTCATGTTTTAGCAGTAGACAATATTTGCGGTTCACTTAAGGGGGTGTGTGCAAACAAATTTCCCGGGTTTGTATCTATGGTTACTGCATCCGATGTGGATTCATCTTTGTCAGCCATTCTTTTAGAATATTGATGATCACATTTAGGGAAATTTTTTCCAAATATTTAAAAATTTGTCTTGAATATAGCTAAAATATGGCCGAGGCAGCTGATTTCAGTATGCCTGATGTTTTTGCTAACGATTATTTAGACAGAATCATGAAGAAAACAGAAAAAAGTTTAAATAATACATGTATTTTATATACAGGATAGAAAAACAAAATCTGGTTACACTGTTATTGATGTTCGATTGCCAGGACACTCACGTTTTGTACCAATGCATGTACATAGACTAAGATACATGATTCACACACGTTGTATTCAACTGAATCCAGAAAATTATCATGTGTCTCATTTATGTCACTCAAAAACTTGTGTTAATATTTTACATCTAAGTTTAGAACCGCCACATGTAAATAATTCCAGGCTTCAGTGTACACTTTAGTTTTCTCGCCACAAAAGTTACAGTTATCACATTTTAATCTGAGACGCCATGACAATCCCCACTTTTGACAATTGTTTGTATTCCAGTTGCATAAATGTTCACATCTGGGTTCATTTTGACCATGTTCCTTGTAAAATTTCTTGAACATGTCCATTAATTTTCCACAATGTAAGGTTTTGTTCCCTACAATGTCATTCTTATTTTCTTGCAGGAGCTCCGGTTTAGTCACTTGTGGCTCTGGTATTGGATGGAAGAAATGCATATTGCCAATATTACCCTCAGAATCTGTAACCAGGTAGTAGTCATCATTAGGAGACAGGTGAACAGCATCTTTGAATGTAGATACAGGTAATCTTTTCGATGATATTGTTGACTCCAGGCACTCTGAAGCTGATTTTTTTTCTGAACCTTGGATGTACCGTTTGAAAGAATCTTCTCCTTATAGTGGGTCTACCTCGTTGCGACATTTTTAAAATTTAGACTTGTGTATTCCCTTGTATTGATATTGACTGAAATGATTTTATCGTGTAATTGGCTTTTAATTTCAAAGGTAATAAACATTCTTATATTTATCTTAGATCTGACCATCATTTTAATATCCTTCTCACCCAAGCACATGACAAACTAATTACTTGAAAGTTTTATGTAATCAAGAGACCAATAAAATGTACTCTCCTAATACACATAATTGACCTCCAACTGGAACCAAATAAATAGCAATATAACCAAAAAATTGTGGAAAAATATGATTTTTTTTTACATCTTCAGTAAAACAAATTAGCATAATTCCATATTTTCATCCCAGGCCATTTCTTATCTTTATTTGTGTTGAGTAAGCTCTTGTTTAGTTGTTTAACCTGTTAATGTCTCATTTCATTTCTTTTTTTTAAAAACAAAACATTTTTTGTTTGCAGTCTTTTTCTACATTCAAACCAACCTTTAGAATTTTCTCACTGTTTGACACTTTTTGTATTTTCAAATTATCTTCCCTTTTTAGGGGCAAGTTTTTTTTTCTGATGGTCATGTTTTATTTGTAAGACAACAAGGTATCAGAAAAAAGTCATGTTTTAGCAGTAGACAATATTTGCGGTTCACTTAAGGGGGTGTGTGCAAACAAATTTCCCGGGTTTGTATCTATGGTTACTGCATCCGATGTGGATTCATCTTTGTCAGCCATTCTTTTAGAATATTGATGATCACATTTAGGGAAATTTTTTCCAAATATTTAAAAATTTGTCTTGAATATAGCTAAAATATGGCCGAGGCAGCTGATTTCAGTATGCCTGATGTTTTTGCTAACGATTATTTAGACAGAATCATGAAGAAAACAGAAAAAAGTTTAAATAATACATGTATTTTATATACAGGATAGAAAAACAAAATCTGGTTACACTGTTATTGATGTTCGATTGCCAGGACACTCACGTTTTGTACCAATGCATGTACATAGACTAAGATACATGATTCACACACGTTGTATTCAACTGAATCCAGAAAATTATCATGTGTCTCATTTATGTCACTCAAAAACTTGTGTTAATATTTTACATCTAAGTTTAGAACCGCCACATGTAAATAATTCCAGGCTTCAGTGTACACTTTAGTTTTCTCGCCACAAAAGTTACAGTTATCACATTTTAATCTGAGACGCCATGACAATCCCCACTTTTGACAATTGTTTGTATTCCAGTTGCATAAAGTTCACATCTGGGTTCATTTTGACCATGTTCCTTGTAAAATTTCTTGAACATGTCCATTAATTTTCCACAATGTAAGGTTTTGTTCCCTACAATGTCATTCTTATTTTCTTGCAGGAGCTCCGGTTTAGTCACTTGTGGCTCTGGTATTGGATGCAAGAAATGCATATTGCCAATATTACCCTCAGAATCTGTAACCAGGTAGTAGTCATCATTAGGAGACAGGTGAACAGCATCTTTGAATGTAGATACAGGTAATCTTTTCGATGATATTGTTGACTCCAGGCACTCTGAAGCTGATTTTTTTTCTGAACCTTGGATGTACCGTTTGAAAGAATCTTCTCCTTATAGTGGGTCTACCTCGTTGCGACATTTTTAAAATTTAGACTTGTGTATTCCCTTGTATTGATATTGTTTGAAATGATTTTATCGTGTAATTGGCTTTTAATTTCAAAGGTAATAAACATTCTTATATTTATCTTAGATCTGACCATCATTTTAATATCCTTCTCACCCAAGCACATGACAAACTAATTACTTGAAAGTTTTATGTAATCAAGAGACCAATAAAATGTACTCTCCTAATACACATAATTGACCTCCAACTGGAACCAAATAAATAGCAATACAACCAAAAAATTGTGGAAAAATATGATTTTTTTTTACATCTTCAGTAAAAAAAAATGGCAAAATTCCATATTTTCATCCCAGGCCATTTCTTATCTTTATTTGTGTTGAGTAAGCTCTTGTTTAGTTGTTTAACCTGTTAATGTCTCATTTCATTTCTTTTTTTTAAAAACAAAAATTTTTTTGTTTGCAGTCTTTTTCTACATTCAAACCAACCTTTTGAATTTTCTTACTGTTTGACACTTTTTGTATTTTCAAATTATCTCCCCTTTTTAGGAGCAAGTTTTTTTTTCTGATGGTCATGTTTTATTTGTAAGACAACAAGGTATCAGATAAAAGTCATGTTTTAGCAGTAGACAATATTTGCAGTTCGTTTAAGGGGAGGTGTGCAAACAAATTTCCCGGGTTTGTATCTATGGTTACTGCATCCGATGTGGATTCATCTTTGTCAGCCATTCTTTTAGAATATTGATGATCACATTTAGGAAATTTTTTCCAAATATTTAAAAATTTGTCTTGAATATAGCTAAAATATGGCCGAGGCAGCTGATTTCAGTATGCCTGATGTTTTTGCTAACGATTATTTAGACAGAATCATGAAGAAAACAGAAAAAAGTTTAAATAATACATGTATTTTATATACAGGATAGAAAAACAAAATCTGGTTACACTGTTATTGATGTTCGATTGCCAGGACACTCACGTTTTGTACCAATGCATGTACATAGACTAAGATACATGATTCACACACGTTGTATTCAACTGAATCCAGAAAATTATCATGTGTCTCATTTATGTCACTCAAAAACTTGTGTTAATATTTTACATCTAAGTTTAGAACCGCCACATGTAAATAATTCCAGGCTTCAGTGTACACTTTAGTTTTCTCGCCACAAAAGTTACAGTTATCACATTTTAATCTGAGACGCCATGACAATCCCCACTTTTGACAATTGTTTGTATTCCAGTTGCATAAAAGTTCGCATATGGGTTCATTTTGACCATGTTCCTTGTAAAATTTCTTGAACATGTCCATTAATTTTCCACAGTGTAAGGTTTTTTCCCCCCAATGTCATTCTTATTTTCTTGCAGGAGCTCCGGTTTAGTCACTTGTGGCTCTGGTATTGGATGGAAGAAATGCATATTGCCAATATTACCCTCAGAATCTGTAACCAGGTAGTAGTCATCATTAGGAGACAGGTGAACAGCATCTTTGAATGTAGATACAGGTAATCTTTTCGATGATATTGTTGACTCCAGGCACTCTGAAGCTGATTTTTTTTCTGAACCTTGGATGTACCGTTTGAAAGAATCTTCTCCTTATAGTGGGTCTACCTCGTTGCGACATTTTTAAAATTTAGACTTGTGTATTCCCTTGTATTGATATTGACTGAAATGATTTTATCGTGTAATTGGCTTTTAATTTCAAAGGTAATAAACATTCTTATATTTATCTTAGATCTGACCATCATTTTAATATCCTTCTCACCCAAGCACATGACAAACTAATTACTTGAAAGTTTTATGTAATCAAGAGACCAATAAAATGTACTCTCCTAATACACATAATTGACCTCCAACTGGAACCAAATAAATAGCAATATAACGAAAAAATTGTGGAAAAATATGATTTTTTTTTTACATCTTCAGTAAAAAAATTGGCAAAATTCCATATTTTCATCCCAGGCCATTTCTTATCTTTATTTGTGTTGAGTAAGCTCTTGTTTAGTTGTTTAACCTGTTAATGTCTCATTTCATTTCTTTTTTTTAAAAACAAAACATTTTTTGTTTGCAGTCTTTTTCTACATTCAAACCAACCTTTTGAATTTTCTCACTGTTTGACACTTTTTGTATTTTCAAATTATCTCCCCTTTTTAGGGGCAAGTTTTTTTTTCTGATGGTCATGTTTTATTTGTAAGACAACAAGGTATCAGAAAAAAGTCATGTTTTAGCAGTAGACAATATTTGCGGTTCACTTAAGGGGGTGTGTGCAAACAAATTTCCCGGGTTTGTATCTATGGTTACTGCATCCGATGTGGATTCATCTTTGTCAGCCATTCTTTTAGAATATTGATGATCACATTTAGGGAAATTTTTTCCAAATATTTAAAAATCTGTCTTGAATATAGCTAAAATATGGCCGAGGCAGCTGATTTCAGTATGCCTGATGTTTTTGCTAACGATTATTTCGACAGAATCATGAAGAAAACAGAAAAAAGTTTAAATAATACATGTATTTTATATACAGGATAGAAAAACAAAATCTGGTTACACTGTTATTGATGTTCGATTGCCAGGACACTCACGTTTTGTACCAATGCATGTACATAGACTAAGATACATGATTCGCACACGTTGTATTCAACTGAATCCAGAAAATTATCATGTGTCTCATTTATGTCACTCAAAAACTTGTGTTAATATTTTACATCTAAGTTTAGAACCGCCACATGTAAATAATTCCAGGCTTCAGTGTACACTTTAGTTTTCTCGCCACAAAAGTTACAGTTATCACATTTTAATCTGAGACGCCATGACAATCCCCACTTTTGACAATTGTTTGTATTCCAGTTGCATAAAAGTTCACATCTGGGTTCATTTTGACCATGTTCCTTGTAAAATTTCTTGAACATGTCCATTAATTTTCCACAATGTAAGGTTTTGTTCCCTACAATGTCATTCTTATTTTCTTGCAGGAGCTCCGGTTTAGTCACTTGTGGCTCTGGTATTGGATGCAAGAAATGCATATTGCCAATATTACCCTCAGAATCTGTAACCAGGTAGTAGTCATCATTAGGAGACAGGTGAACAGCATCTTTGAATGTAGATACAGGTATTCTTTTCGATGATATTGTTGACTCCAGGCACTCTGAAGCTGATTTTTTTTCTGAACCTTGGATGTACCGTTTGAAAGAATCTTCTCCTTATAGTGGGTCTACCTCGTTGCGACATTTTGTAAATTTAGACTTGTGTATTCCCTTGTATTGATATTGACTTTGAAATGATTTTATCGTGTAATTGGCTTTTAATTTCAAAGGTAATAAACATTCTTATATTTATCTTAGATCTGACCATCATTTTAATATCCTTCTCACCCAAGCACATGACAAACTAATTACTTGAAAGTTTTATGTAATCAAGAGACCAATAAAATGTACTCTCCTAATACACATAATTGACCTCCAACTGGAACCAAATAAATAGCAATATAACGAAAAAATTGTGGAAAAATATGATTTTTTTTTTACATCTTCAGTAAAAAAATTGGCAAAATTCCATATTTTCATCCCAGGCCATTTCTTATCTTTATTTGTGTTGAGTAAGCTCTTGTTTAGTTGTTTAACCTGTTAATGTCTCATTTCATTTCTTTTTTTTAAAAACAAAAATTTTTTTGTTTGCAGTCTTTTTCTACATTCAAACCAACCTTTTGAATTTTCTTACTGTTTGACACTTTTTGTATTTTCAAATTATCTCCCCTTTTTAGGGGCAAGTTTTTTTTTCTGATGGTCATGTTTTATTTGTAAGACAACAAGGTATCAGATAAAAGTCATGTTTTAGCAGTAGACAATATTTGCAGTTCGTTTAAGGGGAGGTGTGCAAACAAATTTCCCGGGTTTGTATCTATGGTTACTGCATCCGATGTGGATTCATCTTTGTCAGCCATTCTTTTAGAATATTGATGATCACATTTAGGAAATTTTTTCCAAATATTTAAAAATTTGTCTTGAATATAGCTAAAATATGGCCGAGGCAGCTGATTTCAGTATGCCTGATGTTTTTGCTAACGATTATTTAGACAGAATCATGAAGAAAACAGAAAAAAGTTTAAATAATACATGTATTTTATATACAGGATAGAAAAACAAAATCTGGTTACACTGTTATTGATGTTCGATTGCCAGGACACTCACGTTTTGTACCAATGCATGTACATAGACTAAGATACATGATTCACACACGTTGTATTCAACTGAATCCAGAAAATTATCATGTGTCTCATTTATGTCACTCAAAAACTTGTGTTAATATTTTACATCTAAGTTTAGAACCGCCACATGTAAATAATTCCAGGCTTCAGTGTACACTTTAGTTTTCTCGCCACAAAAGTTACAGTTATCACATTTTAATCTGAGACGCCATGACAATCCCCACTTTTGACAATTGTTTGTATTCCAGTTGCATAAAAGTTCGCATATGGGTTCATTTTGACCATGTTCCTTGTAAAATTTCTTGAACATGTCCATTAATTTTCCACAGTGTAAGGTTTTTTCCCCCCAATGTCATTCTTATTTTCTTGCAGGAGCTCCGGTTTAGTCACTTGTGGCTCTGGTATTGGATGGAAGAAATGCATATTGCCAATATTACCCTCAGAATCTGTAACCAGGTAGTAGTCATCATTAGGAGACAGGTGAACAGCATCTTTGAATGTAGATACAGGTAATCTTTTCGATGATATTGTTGACTCCAGGCACTCTGAAGCTGATTTTTTTTCTGAACCTTGGATGTACCGTTTGAAAGAATCTTCTCCTTATAGTGGGTCTACCTCGTTGCGACATTTTTAAAATTTAGACTTGTGTATTCCCTTGTATTGATATTGACTGAAATGATTTTATCGTGTAATTGGCTTTTAATTTCAAAGGTAATAAACATTCTTATATTTATCTTAGATCTGACCATCATTTTAATATCCTTCTCACCCAAGCACATGACAAACTAATTACTTGAAAGTTTTATGTAATCAAGAGACCAATAAAATGTACTCTCCTAATACACATAATTGACCTCCAACTGGAACCAAATAAATAGCAATATAACGAAAAAATTGTGGAAAAATATGATTTTTTTTTTACATCTTCAGTAAAAAAATTGGCAAAATTCCATATTTTCATCCCAGGCCATTTCTTATCTTTATTTGTGTTGAGTAAGCTCTTGTTTAGTTGTTTAACCTGTTAATGTCTCATTTCATTTCTTTTTTTTAAAAACAAAACATTTTTTGTTTGCAGTCTTTTTCTACATTCAAACCAACCTTTTGAATTTTCTCACTGTTTGACACTTTTTGTATTTTCAAATTATCTTCCCTTTTTAGGGGCAAGTTTTTTTTTCTGATGGTCATGTTTTATTTGTAAGACAACAAGGTATCAGAAAAAAGTCATGTTTTAGCAGTAGACAATATTTGCGGTTCACTTAAGGGGGTGTGTGCAAACAAATTTCCCGGGTTTGTATCTATGGTTACTGCATCCGATGTGGATTCATCTTTGTCAGCCATTCTTTTAGAATATTGATGATCACATTTAGGGAAATTTTTTCCAAATATTTAAAAATTTGTCTTGAATATGGCCGAGGCAGCTGATTTCAGTATGCCTGATGTTTTTGCTAACGATTATTTAGACAGAATCATGAAGAAAACAGAAAAAAGTTTAAATAATACATGTATTTTATATACAGGATAGAAAAACAAAATCTGGTTACACTGTTATTGATGTTCGATTGCCAGGACACTCACGTTTTGTACCAATGCATGTACATAGACTAAGATACATGATTCACACACGTTGTATTCAACTGAATCCAGAAAATTATCATGTGTCTCATTTATGTCACTCAAAAACTTGTGTTAATATTTTACATCTAAGTTTAGAACCGCCACATGTAAATAATTCCAGGCTTCAGTGTACACTTTAGTTTTCTCGCCACAAAAGTTACAGTTATCACATTTTAATCTGAGACGCCATGACAATCCCCACTTTTGACAATTGTTTGTATTCCAGTTGCATAAAAGTTCACATCTGGGTTCATTTTGACCATGTTCCTTGTAAAATTTCTTGAACATGTCCATTAATTTTCCACAATGTAAGGTTTTGTTCCCTACAATGTCATTCTTATTTTCTTGCAGGAGCTCTGGTTTAGTCACTTGTGGCTCTGGTATTGGATGCAAGAAATGCATATTGCCAATATTACCCTCAGAATCTGTAACCAGGTAGTAGTCATCATTAGGAGACAGGTGAACAGCATCTTTGAATGTAGATACAGGTATTCTTTTCGATGATATTGTTGACTCCAGGCACTCTGAAGCTGATTTTTTTTCTGAACCTTGGATGTACCGTTTGAAAGAATCTTCTCCTTATAGTGGGTCTACCTCGTTGCGACATTTTGTAAATTTAGACTTGTGTATTCCCTTGTATTGATATTGACTTTGAAATGATTTTATCGTGTAATTGGCTTTTAATTTCAAAGGTAATAAACATTCTTATATTTATCTTAGATCTGACCATCATTTTAATATCCTTCTCACCCAAGCACATGACAAACTAATTACTTGAAAGTTTTATGTAATCAAGAGACCAATAAAATGTACTCTCCTAATACACATAATTGACCTCCAACTGGAACCAAATAAATAGCAATATAACGAAAAAATTGTGGAAAAATATGATTTTTTTTTTACATCTTCAGTAAAAAAATTGGCAAAATTCCATATTTTCATCCCAGGCCATTTCTTATCTTTATTTGTGTTGAGTAAGCTCTTGTTTAGTTGTTTAACCTGTTAATGTCTCATTTCATTTCTTTTTTTTAAAAACAAAAATTTTTTTGTTTGCAGTCTTTTTCTACATTCAAACCAACCTTTTGAATTTTCTTACTGTTTGACACTTTTTGTATTTTCAAATTATCTCCCCTTTTTAGGGGCAAGTTTTTTTTTCTGATGGTCATGTTTTATTTGTAAGACAACAAGGTATCAGATAAAAGTCATGTTTTAGCAGTAGACAATATTTGCAGTTCGTTTAAGGGGAGGTGTGCAAACAAATTTCCCGGGTTTGTATCTATGGTTACTGCATCCGATGTGGATTCATCTTTGTCAGCCATTCTTTTAGAATATTGATGATCACATTTAGGAAATTTTTTCCAAATAATTAAAAATTTGTCTTGAATATAGCTAAAATATGGCCGAGGCAGCTGATTTCAGTATGCCTGATGTTTTTGCTAACGATTATTTAGACAGAATCATGAAGAAAACAGAAAAAAGTTTAAATAATACATGTATTTTATATACAGGATAGAAAAACAAAATCTGGTTACACTGTTATTGATGTTCGATTGCCAGGACACTCACGTTTTGTACCAATGCATGTACATAGACTAAGATACATGATTCACACACGTTGTATTCAACTGAATCCAGAAAATTATCATGTGTCTCATTTATGTCACTCAAAAACTTGTGTTAATATTTTACATCTAAGTTTAGAACCGCCACATGTAAATAATTCCAGGCTTCAGTGTACACTTTAGTTTTCTCGCCACAAAAGTTACAGTTATCACATTTTAATCTGAAACGCCATGACAATCCCCACTTTTGACAATTGTTTGTATTCCAGTTGCATAAAAGTTCGCATCTGGGTTCATTTTGACCATGTTCCTTGTAAAATTTCTTGAACATGTCCATTAATTTTCCACAATGTAAGGTTTTGTTCCCTACAATGTCATTCTTATTTTCTTGCAGGAGCTCCGGTTTAGTCACTTGTGGCTCTGGTATTGGATGGAAGAAATGCATATTGCCAATATTACCCTCAGAATCTGTAACCAGGTAGTAGTCATCATTAGGAGACAGGTGAACAGCATCTTTGAATGTAGATACAGGTAATCTTTTCGATGATATTGTTGACTCCAGGCACTCTGAAGCTGATTTTTTTTTCTGAACCTTGGATGTACCGTTTGAAAGAATCTTCTCCTTATAGTGGGTCTACCTCGTTGCGACATTTTTAAAATTTAGACTTGTGTATTCCCTTGTATTGATATTGACTTTGAAATGATTTTATCGTGTAATTGGCTTTTAATTTCAAAGGTAATAAACATTCTTATATTTATCTTAGATCTGACCATCATTTTAATATCCTTATCACCCAAGCACATGACAAACTAATTACTTGAAAGTTTTATGTAATCAAGAGACCAATAAAATGTACTCTCCTAATACACATAATTGACCTCCAACTGGAACCAAATAAATAGCAATATAACCAAAAAATTGTGAAAAAATATGATTTTTTTTTTACATCTTCAGTAAACAAATTAGCAAAATTCCATATTTTCATCCCAGGCCATTTCTTATCTTTATTTGTGTTGAGTAAGCTCTTGTTTAGTTGTTTAACCTGTTAATGTCTCATTTCATTTCTTTTTTTTAAAAACAAAACATTTTTTGTTTGCAGTCTTTTTCTACATTCAAGCCAACCTTTTGAATTTTCTCACTGTTTGACACTTTTTGTATTTTCAAATTATCTCCCCTTTTTAGGGGCAAGTTTTTTTTTCTGATGGTCATGTTTTATTTGTAAGACAACAAGGTATCAGAAAAAAGTCATGTTTTAGCAGTAGACAATATTTGCGGTTCACTTAAGGGGGTGTGTGCAAACAAATTTCCCGGGTTTGTATCTATGGTTACTGCATCCGATGTGGATTCATCTTTGTCAGCCATTCTTTTAGAATATTGATGATCACATTTAGGGAAATTTTTTCCAAATATTTAAAAATTTGTCTTGAATATAGCTAAAATATGGCCGAGGCAGCTGATTTCAGTATGCCTGATGTTTTTGCTAACGATTATTTAGACAGAATCATGAAGAAAACAGAAAAAAGTTTAAATAATACATGTATTTTATATACAGGATAGAAAAACAAAATCTGGTTACACTGTTATTGATGTTCGATTGCCAGGACACTCACGTTTTTTACCAATGCATGTACATAGACTAAGATACATGATTCACACACGTTGTATTCAACTGAATCCAGAAAATTATCATGTGTCTCATTTATGTCACTCAAAAACTTGTGTTAATATTTTACATCTAAGTTTAGAACCGCCACATGTAAATAATTCCAGGCTTCAGTGTACACTTTAGTTTTCTCGCCACAAAAGTTACAGTTATCACATTTTAATCTGAAACGCCATGACAATCCCCACTTTTGACAATTGTTTGTATTCCAGTTGCATAAAAGTTCGCATCTGGGTTCATTTTGACCATGTTCCTTGTAAAATTTCTTGAACATGTCCATTAATTTTCCACAATGTAAGGTTTTGTTCCCTACAATGTCATTCTTATTTTCTTGCAGGAGCTCCGGTTTAGTCACTTGTGGCTCTGGTATTGGATGGAAGAAATGCATATTGCCAATATTACCCTCAGAATCTGTAACCAGGTAGTAGTCATCATTAGGAGACAGGTGAACAGCATCTTTGAATGTAGATACAGGTAATCTTTTCGATGATATTGTTGACTCCAGGCACTCTGAAGCTGATTTTTTTTTCTGAACCTTGGATGTACCGTTTGAAAGAATCTTCTCCTTATAGTGGGTCTACCTCGTTGCGACATTTTTAAAATTTAGACTTGTGTATTCCCTTGTATTGATATTGACTTTGAAATGATTTTATCGTGTGATTGGCTTTTAATTTCAAAGGTAATAAACATTCTTATATTTATCTTAGATCTGACCATCATTTTAATATCCTTATCACCCAAGCACATGACAAACTAATTACTTGAAAGTTTTATGTAATCAAGAGACCAATAAAATGTACTCTCCTAATACACATAATTGACCTCCAACTGGAACCAAATAAATAGCAATATAACCAAAAAATTGTGAAAAAATATGATTTATTTTTTACATCTTCAGTAAACAAATTAGCAAAATTCCATATTTTCATCCCAGGCCATTTCTTATCTTTATTTGTGTTGAGTAAGCTCTTGTTTAGTTGTTTAACCTGTTAATGTCTCATTTCATTTCTTTTTTTTAAAAACAAAACATTTTTTGTTTGCAGTCTTTTTCTACATTCAAGCCAACCTTTTGAATTTTCTCACTGTTTGACACTTTTTGTATTTTCAAATTATCTCCCCTTTTTAGGGGCAAGTTTTTTTTTCTGATGGTCATGTTTTATTTGTAAGACAACAAGGTATCAGAAAAAAGTCATGTTTTAGCAGTAGACAATATTTGCGGTTCACTTAAGGGGGTGTGTGCAAACAAATTTCCCGGGTTTGTATCTATGGTTACTGCATCCGATGTGGATTCATCTTTGTCAGCCATTCTTTTAGAATATTGATGATCACATTTAGGGAAATTTTTTCCAAATATTTAAAAATTTGTCTTGAATATAGCTAAAATATGGCCGAGGCAGCTGATTTCAGTATGCCTGATGTTTTTGCTAACGATTATTTAGACAGAATCATGAAGAAAACAGAAAAAAGTTTAAATAATACATGTATGTTATATACAGGATAGAAAAACAAAATCTGGTTACACTGTTATTGATGTTCGATTGCCAGGACACTCACGTTTTGTACCAATGCATGTACATAGACTAAGATACATGATTCACACACGTTGTATTCAACTGAATCCAGAAAATTATCATGTGTCTCATTTATGTCACTCAAAAACTTGTGTTAATATTTTACATCTAAGTTTAGAACCGCCACATGTAAATAATTCCAGGCTTCAGTGTACACTTTAGTTTTCTCGCCACAAAAGTTACAGTTATCACATTTTAATCTGAAACGCCATGACAATCCCCACTTTTGACAATTGTTTGTATTCCAGTTGCATAAAAGTTCGCATCTGGGTTCATTTTGACCATGTTCCTTGTAAAATTGCTTGAACATGTCCATTAATTTTCCACAATGTAAGGTTTTGTTCCCTACAATGTCATTCTTATTTTCTTGCAGGAGCTCCAGTTTAGTCACTTGTGGCTCTGGTATTGGATGCAAGAAATGCATATTGCCAATATTACCCTCAGAATCTGTAACCAGGTAGTAGTCATCATTAGGAGACAGGTGAACAGCATCTTTGAATGTAGATACAGGTAATCTTTTCGATGATATTGTTGACTCCAGGCACTCTGAAGCTGATTTTTTTTTCTGAACCTTGGATGTACCGTTTGAAAGAATCTTCTCCTTATAGTGGGTCTACCTCGTTGCGACATTTTTTAAATTTAGACTTGTGTATTCCCTTGTATTGATATTGACTTTGAAATGATTTTATCGTGTAATTGGCTTTTAATTTCAAAGGTAATAAACATTCTTATATTTATCTTAGATCTGACCATCATTTTAAAATCCTTATCACCCAAGCACATGACAAACTAATTACTTGAAAGTTTTATGTAATCAAGAGACCAATAAAATGTACTCTCCTAATACACATAATTGACCTCCAACTGGAACCAAATAAATAGCAATATAACCAAAAAATTGTGGAAAAATATGATTTTTTTTTACATCTTCAGTAAAACAAATTAGCATAATTCCATATTTTCATCCCAGGCCATTTCTTATCTTTATTTGTGTTGAGTAAGCTCTTGTTTAGTTGTTTAACCTGTTAATGTCTCATTTCATTTCTTTTTTTTAAAAACAAAACATTTTTTGTTTGCAGTCTTTTTCTACATTCAAACCAACCTTTAGAATTTTCTCACTGTTTGACACTTTTTGTATTTTCAAATTATCTTCCCTTTTTAGGGGCAAGTTTTTTTTTCTGATGGTCATGTTTTATTTGTAAGACAACAAGGTATCAGAAAAAAGTCATGTTTTAGCAGTAGACAATATTTGCGGTTCGTTTAAGGGGAGGTGTGCAAACAAATTTCCCGGGTTTGTATCTATGGTTACTGCATCCGATGTGGATTCATCTTTGTCAGCCATTCTTTTAGAATATTGATGATCACATTTAGGGAAATTTTTTCCAAATATTTAAAAATTTGTCTTGAATATGGCCGAGGCAGCTGATTTCAGTATGCCTGATGTTTTTGCTAACGATTATTTAGACAGAATCATGAAGAAAACAGAAAAAAGTTTAAATAATACATGTATTTTATATACAGGATAGAAAAACAAAATCTGGTTACACTGTTATTGATGTTCGATTGCCAGGACACTCACGTTTTGTACCAATGCATGTACATAGACTAAGATACATGATTCACACACGTTGTATTCAACTGAATCCAGAAAATTATCATGTGTCTCATTTATGTCACTCAAAAACTTGTGTTAATATTTTACATCTAAGTTTAGAACCGCCACATGTAAATAATTCCAGGCTTCAGTGTACACTTTAGTTTTCTCGCCACAAAAGTTACAGTTATCACATTTTAATCTGAGACGCCATGACAATCCCCACTTTTGACAATTGTTTGTATTCCAGTTGCATAAATGTTCACATCTGGGTTCATTTTGACCATGTTCCTTGTAAAATTTCTTGAACATGTCCATTAATTTTCCACAATGTAAGGTTTTGTTCCCTACAATGTCATTCTTATTTTCTTGCAGGAGCTCCGGTTTAGTCACTTGTGGCTCTGGTATTGGATGGAAGAAATGCATATTGCCAATATTACCCTCAGAATCTGTAACCAGGTAGTAGTCATCATTAGGAGACAGGTGAACAGCATCTTTGAATGTAGATACAGGTAATCTTTTCGATGATATTGTTGACTCCAGGCACTCTGAAGCTGATTTTTTTTCTGAACCTTGGATGTACCGTTTGAAAGAATCTTCTCCTTATAGTGGGTCTACCTCGTTGCGACATTTTTAAAATTTAGACTTGTGTATTCCCTTGTATTGATATTGACTGAAATGATTTTATCGTGTAATTGGCTTTTAATTTCAAAGGTAATAAACATTCTTATATTTATCTTAGATCTGACCATCATTTTAATATCCTTCTCACCCAAGCACATGACAAACTAATTACTTGAAAGTTTTATGTAATCAAGAGACCAATAAAATGTACTCTCCTAATACACATAATTGACCTCCAACTGGAACCAAATAAATAGCAATATAACCAAAAAATTGTGGAAAAATATGATTTTTTTTTACATCTTCAGTAAAAAAAAAATGGCAAAATTCCATATTTTCATCCCAGGCCATTTCTTATCTTTATTTGTGTTGAGTAAGCTCTTGTTTAGTTGTTTAACCTGTTAATGTCTCATTTCATTTCTTTTTTTTAAAAACAAAACATTTTTTGTTTGCAGTCTTTTTCTACATTCAAGCCAACCTTTTGAATTTTCTCACTGTTTGACACTTTTTGTATTTTCAAATTATCTTCCCTTTTTAGGGGCAAGTTTTTTTTTCTGATGGTCATGTTTTATTTGTAAGACAACAAGGTATCAGAAAAAAGTCATGTTTTAGCAGTAGACAATATTTGCGGTTCACTTAAAGGGGTGTGTGCAAGCAAATTTCCAGGGTTTGTATCTATGGTTACTGCATCCGATGTGGATTCATCTTTGTCAGCCATTCTTTTAGAATATTGATGATCACATTTAGGGAAATTTTTTCCAAATATTTAAAAATTTGTCTTGAATATGGCCGAGGCAGCTGATTTCAGTATGCCTGATGTTTTTGCTAACGATTATTTAGACAGAATCATGAAGAAAACAGAAAAAAGTTTAAATAATACATGTATTTTATATACAGGATAGAAAAACAAAATCTGGTTACACTGTTATTGATGTTCGATTGCCAGGACACTCACGTTTTGTACCAATGCATGTACATAGACTAAGATACATGATTCACACACGTTGTATTCAACTGAATCCAGAAAATTATCATGTGTCTCATTTATGTCACTCAAAAACTTGTGTTAATATTTTACATCTAAGTTTAGAACCGCCACATGTAAATAATTCCAGGCTTCAGTGTACACTTTAGTTTTCTCGCCACAAAAGTTACAGTTATCACATTTTAATCTGAGACGCCATGACAATCCCCACTTTTGACAATTGTTTGTATTCCAGTTGCATAAAAGTTCACATCTGGGTTCATTTTGACCATGTTCCTTGTAAAATTTCTTGAACATGTCCATTAATTTTCCACAATGTAAGGTTTTGTTCCCTACAATGTCATTCTTATTTTCTTGCAGGAGCTCCGGTTTAGTCACTTGTGGCTCTGGTATTGGATGGAAGAAATGCATATTGCCAATATTACCCTCAGAATCTGTAACCAGGTAGTAGTCATCATTAGGAGACAGGTGAACAGCATCTTTGAATGTAGATACAGGTAATCTTTTCGATGATATTGTTGACTCCAGGCACTCTGAAGCTGATTTTTTTTCTGAACCTTGGATGTACCGTTTGAAAGAATCTTCTCCTTATAGTGGGTCTACCTCGTTGCGACATTTTTAAAATTTAGCCTTGTGTATTCCCTTGTATTGATATTGACTGAAATGATTTTATCGTGTAATTGGCTTTTAATTTCAAAGGTAATAAACATTCTTATATTTATCTTAGATCTGACCATCATTTTAATATCCTTCTCACCCAAGCACATGACAAACTAATTACTTGAAAGTTTTATGTAATCAAGAGACCAATAAAATGTACTCTCCTAATACACATAATTGACCTCCAACTGGAACCAAATAAATAGCAATATAACCCAAAAATTGTGGAAAAATAAGATTTTTTTTTTACATCTTCAGTAAACAAATTAGCAAAATTCCATATTTTCATCCCAGGCCATTTCTTATCTTTATTTGTGTTGAGTAAGCTCTTGTTTAGTTGTTTAACCTGTTAATGTCTCATTTCATTTCTTTTTTTTAAAAACAAAACATTTTTTGTTTGCAGTCTTTTTCTACATTCAAGCCAACCTTTTGAATTTTCTCACTGTTTGACACTTTTTGTATTTTCAAATTATCTTCCCTTTTTAGGGGCAAGTTTTTTTTTCTGATGGTCATGTTTTATTTGTAAGACAACAAGGTATCAGAAAAAAGTCATGTTTTAGCAGTAGACAATATTTGCGGTTCACTTAAAGGGGTGTATGCAAGCAAATTTCCAGGGTTTGTATCTATGGTTACTGCATCCGATGTGGATTCATCTTTGTCAGCCATTCTTTTAGAATATTGATGATCACATTTAGGGAATTTGTTTCCAAATATTTAAAAATTTGTCTTGAATATAGCTAAAATATGGCCGAGGCAGCTGATTTCAGTATGCCTGATGTTTTTGCTAACGATTATTTAGACAGAATCATGAAGAAAACAGAAAAAAGTTTAAATAATACATGTATTTTATATACAGGATAGAAAAACAAAATCTGGTTACACTGTTATTGATGTTCGATTGCCAGGACACTCACGTTTTGTACCAATGCATGTACATAGACTAAGATACATGATTCACACACGTTGTATTCAACTGAATCCAGAAAATTATCATGTGTCTCATTTATGTCACTCAAAAACTTGTGTTAATATTTTACATCTAAGTTTAGAACCGCCACATGTAAATAATTCCAGGCTTCAGTGTACACTTTAGTTTTCTCGCCACAAAAGTTACAGTTATCACATTTTAATCTGAGACGCCATGACAATCCCCACTTTTGACAATTGTTTGTATTCCAGTTGCATAAATGTTCACATCTGGGTTCATTTTGACCATGTTCCTTGTAAAATTTCTTGAACATGTCCATTAATTTTCCACAATGTAAGGTTTTGTTCCCTACAATGTCATTCTTATTTTCTTGCAGGAGCTCCGGTTTAGTCACTTGTGGCTCTGGTATTGGATGCAAGAAATGCATATTGCCAATATTACCCTCAGAATCTGTAACCAGGTAGTAGTCATCATTAGGAGACAGGTGAACAGCATCTTTGAATGTAGATACAGGTAATCTTTTCGATGATATTGTTGACTCCAGGCACTCTGAAGCTGATTTTTTTTCTGAACCTTGGATGTACCGTTTGAAAGAATCTTCTCCTTATAGTGGGTCTACCTCGTTGCGACATTTTTAAAATTTAGACTTGTGTATTCCCTTGTATTGATATTGACTGAAATGATTTTATCGTGTAATTGGCTTTTAATTTCAAAGGTAATAAACATTCTTATATTTATCTTAGATCTGACCATCATTTTAATATCCTTCTCACCCAAGCACATGACAAACTAATTACTTGAAAGTTTTATGTAATCAAGAGACCAATAAAATGTACTCTCCTAATACACATAATTGACCTCCAACTGGAACCAAATAAATAGCAATATAACCAAAAAATTGTGGAAAAATATGATTTTTTTTTACATCTTCAGTAAAACAAATTAGCATAATTCCATATTTTCATCCCAGGCCATTTCTTATCTTTATTTGTGTTGAGTAAGCTCTTGTTTAGTTGTTTAACCTGTTAATGTCTCATTTCATTTCTTTTTTTTAAAAACAAAACATTTTTTGTTTGCAGTCTTTTTCTACATTCAAACCAACCTTTAGAATTTTCTCACTGTTTGACACTTTTTGTATTTTCAAATTATCTTCCCTTTTTAGGGGCAAGTTTTTTTTTCTGATGGTCATGTTTTATTTGTAAGACAACAAGGTATCAGAAAAAAGTCATGTTTTAGCAGTAGACAATATTTGCGGTTCGTTTAAGGGGAGGTGTGCAAACAAATTTCCCGGGTTTGTATCTATGGTTACTGCATCCGATGTGGATTCATCTTTGTCAGCCATTCTTTTAGAATATTGATGATCACATTTAGGGAAATTTTTTCCAAATATTTAAAAATTTGTCTTGAATATGGCCGAGGCAGCTGATTTCAGTATGCCTGATGTTTTTGCTAACGATTATTTAGACAGAATCATGAAGAAAACAGAAAAAAGTTTAAATAATACATGTATTTTATATACAGGATAGAAAAACAAAATCTGGTTACACTGTTATTGATGTTCGATTGCCAGGACACTCACGTTTTGTACCAATGCATGTACATAGACTAAGATACATGATTCACACACGTTGTATTCAACTGAATCCAGAAAATTATCATGTGTCTCATTTATGTCACTCAAAAACTTGTGTTAATATTTTACATCTAAGTTTAGAACCGCCACATGTAAATAATTCCAGGCTTCAGTGTACACTTTAGTTTTCTCGCCACAAAAGTTACAGTTATCACATTTTAATCTGAGACGCCATGACAATCCCCACTTTTGACAATTGTTTGTATTCCAGTTGCATAAATGTTCACATCTGGGTTCATTTTGACCATGTTCCTTGTAAAATTTCTTGAACATGTCCATTAATTTTCCACAATGTAAGGTTTTGTTCCCTACAATGTCATTCTTATTTTCTTGCAGGAGCTCCGGTTTAGTCACTTGTGGCTCTGGTATTGGATGCAAGAAATGCATATTGCCAATATTACCCTCAGAATCTGTAACCAGGTAGTAGTCATCATTAGGAGACAGGTGAACAGCATCTTTGAATGTAGATACAGGTAATCTTTTCGATGATATTGTTGACTCCAGGCACTCTGAAGCTGATTTTTTTTCTGAACCTTGGATGTACCGTTTGAAAGAATCTTCTCCTTATAGTGGGTCTACCTCGTTGCGACATTTTTAAAATTTAGACTTGTGTATTCCCTTGTATTGATATTGACTGAAATGATTTTATCGTGTAATTGGCTTTTAATTTCAAAGGTAATAAACATTCTTATATTTATCTTAGATCTGACCATCATTTTAATATCCTTCTCACCCAAGCACATGACAAACTAATTACTTGAAAGTTTTATGTAATCAAGAGACCAATAAAATGTACTCTCCTAATACACATAATTGACCTCCAACTGGAACCAAATAAATAGCAATATAACCAAAAAATTGTGGAAAAATATGATTTTTTTTTACATCTTCAGTAGAAAAAAAATGGCAAAATTCCATATTTTCATCCCAGGCCATTTCTTATCTTTATTTGTGTTGAGTAAGCTCTTGTTTAGTTGTTTAACCTGTTAATGTCTCATTTCATTTCTTTTTTTTAAAAACAAAACATTTTTTGTTTGCAGTCTTTTTCTACATTCAAACCAACCTTTTGAATTTTCTCACTGTTTGACACTTTTTGTATTTTCAAATTATCTCCCCTTTTTAGGGGCAAGTTTTTTTTTCTGATGGTCATGTTTTATTTGTAAGACAACAAGGTATCAGAAAAAAGTCATGTTTTAGCAGTAGACAATATTTGCGGTTCGTTTAAGGGGAGGTGTGCAAACAAATTTCCCGGGTTTGTATCTATGGTTACTGCATCCGATGTGGATTCATCTTTGTCAGCCATTCTTTTAGAATATTGATGATCACATTTAGGGAAATTTTTTCCAAATATTTAAAAATTTGTCTTGAATATGGCCGAGGCAGCTGATTTCAGTATGCCTGATGTTTTTGCTAACGATTATTTAGACAGAATCATGAAGAAAACAGAAAAAAGTTTAAATAATACATGTATTTTATATACAGGATAGAAAAACAAAATCTGGTTACACTGTTATTGATGTTCGATTGCCAGGACACTCACGTTTTGTACCAATGCATGTACATAGACTAAGATACATGATTCACACACGTTGTATTCAACTGAATCCAGAAAATTATCATGTGTCTCATTTATGTCACTCAAAAACTTGTGTTAATATTTTACATCTAAGTTTAGAACTGCCACATGTAAATAATTCCAGGCTTCAGTGTACACTTTAGTTTTCTCGCCACAAAAGTTACAGTTATCACATTTTAATCTGAGACGCCATGACAATCCCCACTTTTGACAATTGTTTGTATTCCAGTTGCATAAATGTTCACATCTGGGTTCATTTTGACCATGTTCCTTGTAAAATTTCTTGAACATGTCCATTAATTTTCCACAATGTAAGGTTTTGTTCCCTACAATGTCATTCTTATTTTCTTGCAGGAGCTCCGGTTTAGTCACTTGTGGCTCTGGTATTGGATGGAAGAAATGCATATTGCCAATATTACCCTCAGAATCTGTAACCAGGTAGTAGTCATCATTAGGAGACAGGTGAACAGCATCTTTGAATGTAGATACAGGTAATCTTTTCGATGATATTGTTGACTCCAGGCACTCTGAAGCTGATTTTTTTTCTGAACCTTGGATGTACCGTTTGAAAGAATCTTCTCCTTATAGTGGGTCTACCTCGTTGCGACATTTTTAAAATTTAGACTTGTGTATTCCCTTGTATTGATATTGACTGAAATGATTTTATCGTGTAATTGGCTTTTAATTTCAAAGGTAATAAACATTCTTATATTTATCTTAGATCTGACCATCATTTTAATATCCTTCTCACCCAAGCACATGACAAACTAATTACTTGAAAGTTTTATGTAATCAAGAGACCAATAAAATGTACTCTCCTAATACACATAATTGACCTCCAACTGGAACCAAATAAATAGCAATATAACCAAAAAATTGTGGAAAAATATGATTTTTTTTTACATCTTCAGTAAAACAAATTAGCATAATTCCATATTTTCATCCCAGGCCATTTCTTATCTTTATTTGTGTTGAGTAAGCTCTTGTTTAGTTGTTTAACCTGTTAATGTCTCATTTCATTTCTTTTTTTTAAAAACAAAACATTTTTTGTTTGCAGTCTTTTTCTACATTCAAACCAACCTTTAGAATTTTCTCACTGTTTGACACTTTTTGTATTTTCAAATTATCTTCCCTTTTTAGGGGCAAGTTTTTTTTTCTGATGGTCATGTTTTATTTGTAAGACAACAAGGTATCAGAAAAAAGTCATGTTTTAGCAGTAGACAATATTTGCAGTTCACTTAAAGGGGTGTGTGCAAGCAAATTTCCAGGGTTTGTATCTATGGTTACTGCATCCGATGTGGATTCATCTTTGTCAGCCATTCTTTTAGAATATTGATGATCACATTTAGGGAAATTTTTTCCAAATATTTAAAAATTTGTCTTGAATATAGCTAAAATATGGCCGAGGCAGCTGATTTCAGTATGCCTGATGTTTTTGCTAACGATTATTTAGACAGAATCATGAAGAAAACAGAAAAATGTTTAAATAATACATGTATTTTATATACAGGATAGAAAAACAAAGTCTGGTTACACTGTTATTGATGTTCGATTGCCAGGACACTCACGTTTTGTACCAATGCATGTACATAGACTAAGATACATGATTCACAGACGTTGTATTCAACTGAATCCAGAAAATTATCATGTGTCTCATTTATGTCACTCAAAAACTTGTGTTAATATTTTACATCTAAGTTTAGAACCGCCACATGTAAATAATTCCAGGCTTCAGTGTACACTTTAGTTTTCTCGCCACAAAAGTTACAGTTATCACATTTTAATCTGAGACACCATGACAATCCCCACTTTTGACAATTGTTTGTATTCCAGTTGCATAAAAGTTCACATCTGGGTTCATTTTGACCATGTTCCTTGTAAAATTTCTTGAACATGTCCATTAATTTTCCACAATGTAAGGAAGATTTTGTTCCCTACAATGTCATTCTTATTTTCTTGTAGGAGCTCCGGTTTAGTCACTTGTGGCTCTGGTATTGGATGCAAGAAATGCATATTGCCAATATTACCCTCAGAATCTGTAACCAGGTAGTAGTCATCATTAGGAGACAGGTGAACAGCATCTTTGAATGTAGATACAGGTAATCTTTTCGATGATATTGTTGACTCCAGGCACTCTGAAGCTGATTTTTTTTTCTGAACCTTGGATGTACCGTTTGAAAGAATCTTCTCCTTATAGTGGGTCTACCTCGTTGCGACATTTTTAAAATTTAGACTTGTGTATTCCCTTGTATTGATATTGACTGAAATGATTTTATCGTGTAATTGGCTTTTAATTTCAAAGATAATAAACATTCTTATATTTATCTTAGATCTGACCATCATTTTAATATCCTTCTCACCCAAGCACATGACAAACTAATTACTTGAAAGTTTTATGTAATCAAGAGACCAATAAAATGTACTCTCCTAATACACATAATTGACCTCCAACTGGAACCAAATAAATAGCAATATAACCAAAAAATTGTGGAAAAATATGATTATTTTTTTACATCTTCAGTAAAAAAATGGCAAAATTCCATATTTTCATCCCAGGCCATTTCTTATCTTTATTTGTGTTGAGTAAGCTCTTGTTTAGTTGTTTAACCTGTTAATGTCTCATTTCATTTCTTTTTTTTAAAAACAAAACATTTTTTGTTTGCAGTCTTTTTCTACATTGACACCAACCTTTTGAATTTTCTCACTGTTTGACACTTTTTGTATTTTCAAATTATCTTCCCTTTTTAGGGGCAAGTTTTTTTTTCTGATGGTCATGTTTTATTTGTAAGACAACAAGGTATCAGAAAAAAGTCATGTTTTAGCAGTAGACAATATTTGCAGTTCACTTAAAGGGGTGTGTGCAAACAAATTTCCCGGGTTTGTATCTATGGTTACTGCATCCGATGTGGATTCATCTTTGTCAGCCATTCTTTTAGAATATTGATGATCACATTTAGGGAATTTGTTTCCAAATATTTAAAAATTTGTCTTGAATATAGCTAAAATATGGCCGAGGCAGCTGATTTCAGTATGCCTGATGTTTTTGCTAACGATTATTTAGACAGAATCATGAAGAAAACAGAAAAAAGTTTAAATAATACATGTATTTTATATACAGGATAGAAAAACAAAGTCTGGTTACACTGTTATTGATGTTCGATTGCCAGGACACTCACGTTTTGTACCAATGCATGTACATAGACTAAGATACATGATTCACACACGTTGTATTCAACTGAATCCAGAAAATTATCATGTGTCTCATTTATGTCACTCAAAAACTTGTGTTAATATTTTACATCTAAGTTTAGAACTGCCACATGTAAATAATTCCAGGCTTCAGTGTACACTTTAGTTTTCTCGCCACAAAAGTTACAGTTATCACATTTTAATCTGAGACGCCATGACAATCCCCACTTTTGACAATTGTTTGTATTCCAGTTGCATAAAAGTTCACATCTGGGTTCATTTTGACCATGTTCCTTGTAAAATTTCTTGAACATGTCCATTAATTTTCCACAATGTAAGGTTTTGTTCCCTACAATGTCATTCTTATTTTCTTGCAGGAGCTCCGGTTTAGTCACTTGTGGCTCTGGTATTGGATGGAAGAAATGCATATTGCCAATATTACCCTCAGAATCTGTAACCAGGTAGTAGTCATCATTAGGAGACAGGTGAACAGCATCTTTGAATGTAGATACAGGTAATCTTTTCGATGATATTGTTGACTCCAGGCACTCTGAAGCTGATTTTTTTTCTGAACCTTGGATGTACCGTTTGAAAGAATCTTCTCCTTATAGTGGGTCTACCTCGTTGCGACATTTTTAAAATTTAGACTTGTGTATTCCCTTGTATTGATATTGACTGAAATGATTTTATCGTGTAATTGGCTTTTAATTTCAAAGGTAATAAACATTCTTATATTTATCTTAGATCTGACCATCATTTTAATATCCTTCTCACCCAAGCACATGACAAACTAATTACTTGAAAGTTTTATGTAATCAAGAGACCAATAAAATGTACTCTCCTAATACACATAATTGACCTCCAACTGGAACCAAATAAATAGCAATATAACCAAAAAATTGTGGAAAAATATGATTTTTTTTTTTACATCTTCAGTAAAAAAATTGGCAAAATTCCATATTTTCATCCCAGGCCATTTCTTATCTTTATTTGTGTTGAGTAAGCTCTTGTTTAGTTGTTTAACCTGTTAATGTTTCATTTCATTTCTTTTTTTTAAAAACAAAACATTTTTTGTTTGCAGTCTTTTTCTACATTCAAGCCAACCTTTTGAATTTTCTCACTGTTTGACACTTTTTGTATTTTCAAATTATCTCCCCTTTTTAGGGGCAAGTTTTTTTTTCTGATGGTCATGTTTTATTTGTAAGACAACAAGGTATCAGAAAAAAGTCATGTTTTAGCAGTAGACAATATTTGCAGTTCACTTAAAGGGGTGTGTGCAAGCAAATTTCCCGGGTTTGTATCTATGGTTACTGCATCCGATGTGGATTCATCTTTGTCAGCCATTCTTTTAGAATATTGATGATCACATTTAGGGAAATTTTTTCCAAATATTTAAAAATTTGTCTTGAATATAGCTAAAATATGGCCGAGGCAGCTGATTTCAGTATGCCTGATGTTTTTGCTAACGATTATTTAGACAGAATCATGAAGAAAACAGAAAAAAGTTTAAATAATACATGTATTTTATATACAGGATAGAAAAACAAAGTCTGGTTACACTGTTATTGATGTTCGATTGCCAGGACACTCACGTTTTGTACCAATGCATGTACATAGACTAAGATACATGATTCACAGACGTTGTATTCAACTGAATCCAGAAAATTATCATGTGTCTCATTTATGTCACTCAAAAACTTGTGTTAATATTTTACATCTAAGTTTAGAACCGCCACATGTAAATAATTCCAGGCTTCAGTGTACACTTTAGTTTTCTCGCCACAAAAGTTACAGTTATCACATTTTAATCTGAGACACCATGACAATCCCCACTTTTGACAATTGTTTGTATTCCAGTTGCATAAAAGTTCACATCTGGGTTCATTTTGACCATGTTCCTTGTAAAATTTCTTGAACATGTCCATTAATTTTCCACAATGTAAGGAAGGTTTTGTTCCCTACAATGTCATTCTTATTTTCTTGCAGGAGCTCCGGTTTAGTCACTTGTGGCTCTGGTATTGGATGCAAGAAATGCATATTGCCAATATTACCCTCAGAATCTGTAACCAGGTAGTAGTCATCATTAGGAGACAGGTGAACAGCATCTTTGAATGTAGATACAGGTAATCTTTTCGATGATATTGTTGACTCCAGGGCACTCTGAAGCTGATTTTTTTTCTGAACCTTGGATGTACCGTTTGAAAGAATCTTCTCCTTATAGTGGGTCTACCTCGTTGCGACATTTTTAAAATTTAGACTTGTGTATTCCCTTGTATTGATATTGACTGAAATGATTTTATCGTGTAATTGGCTTTTAATTTCAAAGATAATAAACATTCTTATATTTATCTTAGATCTGACCATCATTTTAATATCCTTCTCACCCAAGCACATGACAAACTAATTACTTGAAAGTTTTATGTAATCAAGAGACCAATAAAATGTACTCTCCTAATACACATAATTGACCTCCAACTGGAACCAAATAAATAGCAATATAACCAAAAAATTGTGGAAAAATATGATTATTTTTTTACATCTTCAGTAAAAAAATGGCAAAATTCCATATTTTCATCCCAGGCCATTTCTTATCTTTATTTGTGTTGAGTAAGCTCTTGTTTAGTTGTTTAACCTGTTAATGTCTCATTTCATTTCTTTTTTTTAAAAACAAAACATTTTTTGTTTGCAGTCTTTTTCTACATTGACACCAACCTTTTGAATTTTCTCACTGTTTGACACTTTTTGTATTTTCAAATTATCTTCCCTTTTTAGGGGCAAGTTTTTTTTTCTGATGGTCATGTTTTATTTGTAAGACAACAAGGTATCAGAAAAAAGTCATGTTTTAGCAGTAGACAATATTTGCAGTTCACTTAAAGGGGTGTGTGCAAACAAATTTCCCGGGTTTGTATCTATGGTTACTGCATCCGATGTGGTTCATCTTTGTCAGCCATTCTTTTAGAATATTGATGATCACATTTAGGGAATTTGTTTCCAAATATTTAAAAATTTGTCTTGAATATAGCTAAAATATGGCCGAGGCAGCTGATTTCAGTATGCCTGATGTTTTTGCTAACGATTATTTAGACAGAATCATGAAGAAAACAGAAAAAAGTTTAAATAATACATGTATTTTATATACAGGATAGAAAAACAAAGTCTGGTTACACTGTTATTGATGTTCGATTGCCAGGACACTCACGTTTTGTACCAATGCATGTACATAGACTAAGATACATGATTCACACACGTTGTATTCAACTGAATCCAGAAAATTATCATGTGTCTCATTTATGTCACTCAAAAACTTGTGTTAATATTTTACATCTAAGTTTAGAACTGCCACATGTAAATAATTCCAGGCTTCAGTGTACACTTTAGTTTTCTCGCCACAAAAGTTACAGTTATCACATTTTAATCTGAGACGCCATGACAATCCCCACTTTTGACAATTGTTTGTATTCCAGTTGCATAAAAGTTCACATCTGGGTTCATTTTGACCATGTTCCTTGTAAAATTTCTTGAACATGTCCATTAATTTTCCACAATGTAAGGTTTTGTTCCCTACAATGTCATTCTTATTTTCTTGCAGGAGCTCCGGTTTAGTCACTTGTGGCTCTGGTATTGGATGGAAGAAATGCATATTGCCAATATTACCCTCAGAATCTGTAACCAGGTAGTAGTCATCATTAGGAGACAGGTGAACAGCATCTTTGAATGTAGATACAGGTAATCTTTTCGATGATATTGTTGACTCCAGGCACTCTGAAGCTGATTTTTTTTCTGAACCTTGGATGTACCGTTTGAAAGAATCTTCTCCTTATAGTGGGTCTACCTCGTTGCGACATTTTTAAAATTTAGACTTGTGTATTCCCTTGTATTGATATTGACTGAAATGATTTTATCGTGTAATTGGCTTTTAATTTCAAAGGTAATAAACATTCTTATATTTATCTTAGATCTGACCATCATTTTAATATCCTTCTCACCCAAGCACATGACAAACTAATTACTTGAAAGTTTTATGTAATCAAGAGACCAATAAAATGTACTCTCCTAATACACATAATTGACCTCCAACTGGAACCAAATAAATAGCAATATAACCAAAAAATTGTGGAAAAATATGATTTTTTTTTTACATCTTCAGTAAAAAAATTGGCAAAATTCCATATTTTCATCCCAGGCCATTTCTTATCTTTATTTGTGTTGAGTAAGCTCCTGTTTAGTTGTTTAACCTGTTAATGTTTCATTTCATTTCTTTTTTTTAAAAACAAAACATTTTTTGTTTGCAGTCTTTTTCTACATTCAAGCCAACCTTTTGAATTTTCTCACTGTTTGACACTTTTTGTATTTTCAAATTATCTCCCCTTTTTAGGGGCAAGTTTTTTTTTCTGATGGTCATGTTTTATTTGTAAGACAACAAGGTATCAGAAAAAGTCATGTTTTAGCAGTAGACAATATTTGCAGTTCACTTAAAGGGGTGTGTGCAAGCAAATTTCCCGGGTTTGTATCTATGGTTACTGCATCCGATGTGGATTCATCTTTGTCAGCCATTCTTTTAGAATATTGATGATCACATTTAGGGAAATTTTTTCCAAATATTTAAAAATTTGTCTTGAATATAGCTAAAATATGGCCGAGGCAGCTGATTTCAGTATGCCTGATGTTTTTGCTAACGATTATTTAGACAGAATCATGAAGAAAACAGAAAAAAGTTTAAATAATACATGTATTTTATATACAGGATAGAAAAACAAAGTCTGGTTACACTGTTATTGATGTTCGATTGCCAGGACACTCACGTTTTGTACCAATGCATGTACATAGACTAAGATACATGATTCACAGACGTTGTATTCAACTGAATCCAGAAAATTATCATGTGTCTCATTTATGTCACTCAAAAACTTGTGTTAATATTTTACATCTAAGTTTAGAACCGCCACATGTAAATAATTCCAGGCTTCAGTGTACACTTTAGTTTTCTCGCCACAAAAGTTACAGTTATCACATTTTAATCTGAGACACCATGACAATCCCCACTTTTGACAATTGTTTGTATTCCAGTTGCATAAAAGTTCACATCTGGGTTCATTTTGACCATGTTCCTTGTAAAATTTCTTGAACATGTCCATTAATTTTCCACAATGTAAGGAAGGTTTTGTTCCCTACAATGTCATTCTTATTTTCTTGCAGGAGCTCCGGTTTAGTCACTTGTGGCTCTGGTATTGGATGCAAGAAATGCATATTGCCAATATTACCCTCAGAATCTGTAACCAGGTAGTAGTCATCATTAGGAGACAGGTGAACAGCATCTTTGAATGTAGATACAGGTAATCTTTTCGATGATATTGTTGACTCCAGGGCACTCTGAAGCTGATTTTTTTTCTGAACCTTGGATGTACCGTTTGAAAGAATCTTCTCCTTATAGTGGGTCTACCTCGTTGCGACATTTTTAAAATTTAGACTTGTGTATTCCCTTGTATTGATATTGACTGAAATGATTTTATCGTGTAATTGGCTTTTAATTTCAAAGATAATAAACATTCTTATATTTATCTTAGATCTGACCATCATTTTAATATCCTTCTCACCCAAGCACATGACAAACTAATTACTTGAAAGTTTTATGTAATCAAGAGACCAATAAAATGTACTCTCCTAATACACATAATTGACCTCCAACTGGAACCAAATAAATAGCAATATAACCAAAAAATTGTGGAAAAATATGATTATTATTATCTTCAGTAAAAAAATGGCAAAATTCCATATTTTCATCCCAGGCCATTTCTTATCTTTATTTGTGTTGAGTAAGCTCTTGTTTAGTTGTTTAACCTGTTAATGTCTCATTTCATTTCTTTTTTTTAAAAACAAAACATTTTTTGTTTGCAGTCTTTTTCTACATTGACACCAACCTTTTGAATTTTCTCACTGTTTGACACTTTTTGTATTTTCAAATTATCTTCCCTTTTTAGGGGCAAGTTTTTTTTTCTGATGGTCATGTTTTATTTGTAAGACAACAAGGTATCAGAAAAAAGTCATGTTTTAGCAGTAGACAATATTTGCGGTTCACTTAAAGGGGTGTGTGCAAACAAATTTCCCGGGTTTGTATCTATGGTTACTGCATCCGATGTGGATTCATCTTTGTCAGCCATTCTTTTAGAATATTGATGATCACATTTAGGGAATTTGTTTCCAAATATTTAAAAATTTGTCTTGAATATAGCTAAAATATGGCCGAGGCAGCTGATTTCAGTATGCCTGATGTTTTTGCTAACGATTATTTAGACAGAATCATGAAGAAAACAGAAAAAAGTTTAAATAATACATGTATTTTATATACAGGATAGAAAAACAAAGTCTGGTTACACTGTTATTGATGTTCGATTGCCAGGACACTCACGTTTTGTACCAATGCATGTACATAGACTAAGATACATGATTCACACACGTTGTATTCAACTGAATCCAGAAAATTATCATGTGTCTCATTTATGTCACTCAAAAACTTGTGTTAATATTTTACATCTAAGTTTAGAACTGCCACATGTAAATAATTCCAGGCTTCAGTGTACACTTTAGTTTTCTCGCCACAAAAGTTACAGTTATCACATTTTAATCTGAGACGCCATGACAATCCCCACTTTTGACAATTGTTTGTATTCCAGTTGCATAAAAGTTCACATCTGGGTTCATTTTGACCATGTTCCTTGTAAAATTTCTTGAACGTGTCCATTAATTTTCCACAATGTAAGGTTTTGTTCCCTACAATGTCATTCTTATTTTCTTGCAGGAGCTCCGGTTTAGTCACTTGTGGCTCTGGTATTGGATGGAAGAAATGCATATTGCCAATATTACCCTCAGAATCTGTAACCAGGTAGTAGTCATCATTAGGAGACAGGTGAACAGCATCTTTGAATGTAGATACAGGTAATCTTTTCGATGATATTGTTGACTCCAGGCACTCTGAAGCTGATTTTTTTTCTGAACCTTGGATGTACCGTTTGAAAGAATCTTCTCCTTATAGTGGGTCTACCTCGTTGCGACATTTTTAAAATTTAGACTTGTGTATTCCCTTGTATTGATATTGACTGAAATGATTTTATCGTGTAATTGGCTTTTAATTTCAAAGATAATAAACATTCTTATATTTATCTTAGATCTGACCATCATTTTAATATCCTTCTCACCCAAGCACATGACAAACTAATTACTTGAAAGTTTTATGTAATCAAGAGACCAATAAAATGTACTCTCCTAATACACATAATTGACCTCCAACTGGAACCAAATAAATAGCAATATAACCCAAAAATTGTGGAAAAATATGATTTTTTTTTTACATCTTCAGTAAACAAATTGGCAAAATTCCATATTTTCATCCCAGGCCATTTCTTATCTTTATTTGTGTTGAGTAAGCTCTTGTTTAGTTGTTTAACCTGTTAATGTTTCATTTCATTTCTTTTTTTTAAAAACAAAACATTTTTTGTTTGCAGTCTTTTTCTACATTCAAGCCAACCTTTTGAATTTTCTCACTGTTTGACACTTTTTGTATTTTCAAATTATCTCCCCTTTTTAGGGGCAAGTTTTTTTTTCTGATGGTCATGTTTTATTTGTAAGACAACAAGGTATCAGAAAAAAGTCATGTTTTAGCAGTAGACAATATTTGCGGTTCACTTAAAGGGGTGTGTGCAAGCAAATTTCCCGGGTTTGTATCTATGGTTACTGCATCCGATGTGGATTCATCTTTGTCAGCCATTCTTTTAGAATATTGATGATCACATTTAGGGAAATTTTTTCCAAATATTTAAAAATTTGTCTTGAATATAGCTAAAATATGGCCGAGGCAGCTGATTTCAGTATGCCTGATGTTTTTGCTAACGATTATTTAGACAGAATCGTGAAGAAAACAGAAAAAAGTTTAAATAATACATGTATTTTATATACAGGATAGAAAAACAAAGTCTGGTTACACTGTTATTGATGTTCGATTGCCAGGACACTCACGTTTTGTACCAATGCATGTACATAGACTAAGATACATGATTCACAGACGTTGTATTCAACTGAATCCAGAAAATTATCATGTGTCTCATTTATGTCACTCAAAAACTTGTGTTAATATTTTACATCTAAGTTTAGAACCGCCACATGTAAATAATTCCAGGCTTCAGTGTACACTTTAGTTTTCTCGCCACAAAAGTTACAGTTATCACATTTTAATCTGAGACACCATGACAATCCCCACTTTTGACAATTGTTTGTATTCCAGTTGCATAAAAGTTCACATCTGGGTTCATTTTGACCATGTTCCTTGTAAAATTTCTTGAACATGTCCATTAATTTTCCACAATGTAAGGTTTTGTTCCCTACAATGTCATTCTTATTTTCTTGCAGGAGCTCCGGTTTAGTCACTTGTGGCTCTGGTATTGGATGCAAGAAATGCATATTGCCAATATTACCCTCAGAATCTGTAACCAGGTAGTAGTCATCATTAGGAGACAGGTGAACAGCATCTTTGAATGTAGATACAGGTAATCTTTTCGATGATATTGTTGACTCCAGGGCACTCTGAAGCTGATTTTTTTTCTGAACCTTGGATGTACCGTTTGAAAGAATCTTCTCCTTATAGTGGGTCTACCTCGTTGCGACATTTTTAAAATTTAGACTTGTGTATTCCCTTGTATTGATATTGACTGAAATGATTTTATCGTGTAATTGGCTTTTAATTTCAAAGATAATAAACATTCTTATATTTATCTTAGATCTGACCATCATTTTAATATCCTTCTCACCCAAGCACATGACAAACTAATTACTTGAAAGTTTTATGTAATCAAGAGACCAATAAAATGTACTCTCCTAATACACATAATTGACCTCCAACTGGAACCAAATAAATAGCAATATAACCCAAAAATTGTGGAAAAATATGATTATTTTTTTACATCTTCAGTAAAAAAATGGCAAAATTCCATATTTTCATCCCAGGCCATTTCTTATCTTTATTTGTGTTGAGTAAGCTCTTGTTTAGTTGTTTAACCTGTTAATGTCTCATTTCATTTCTTTTTTTTAAAAACAAAACATTTTTTGTTTGCAGTCTTTTTCTACATTCAAGCCAACCTTTTGAATTTTCTCACTGTTTGACACTTTTTGTATTTTCAAATTATCTTCCCTTTTTAGGGGCAAGTTTTTTTTCTGATGGTCATGTTTTATTTGTAAGACAACAAGGTATCAGAAAAAAGTCATGTTTTAGCAGTAGACAATATTTGCGGTTCACTTGAAGGGGTGTGTGCAAGCAAATTTCCCGGGTTTGTATCTATGGTTACTGCATCCGATGTGGATTCATCTTTGTCAGCCATTCTTTTAGAATATTGATGATCACATTTAGGGAATTTGTTTCCAAATATTTAAAAATTTGTCTTGAATATAGCTAAAATATGGCCGAGGCAGCTGATTTCAGTATGCCTGATGTTTTTGCTAACGATTATTTAGACAGAATCATGAAGAAAACAGAAAAAAGTTTAAATAATACATGTATTTTATATACAGGATAGAAAAACAAAGTCTGGTTACACTGTTATTGATGTTCGATTGCCAGGACACTCACGTTTTGTACCAATGCATGTACATAGACTAAGATACATGATTCACAGACGTTGTATTCAACTGAATCCAGAAAATTATCATGTGTCTCATTTATGTCACTCAAAAACTTGTGTTAATATTTTACATCTAAGTTTAGAACCGCCACATGTAAATAATTCCAGGCTTCAGTGTACACTTTAGTTTTCTCGCCACAAAAGTTACAGTTATCACATTTTAATCTGAGACACCATGACAATCCCCACTTTTGACAATTGTTTGTATTCCAGTTGCATAAAAGTTCACATCTGGGTTCATTTTGACCATGTTCCTTGTAAAATTTCTTGAACATGTCCATTAATTTTCCACAATGTAAGGTTTTGTTCCCTACAATGTCATTCTTATTTTCTTGCAGGAGCTCCGGTTTAGTCACTTGTGGCTCTGGTATTGGATGCAAGAAATGCATATTGCCAATATTACCCTCAGAATCTGTAACCAGGTAGTAGTCATCATTAGGAGACAGGTGAACAGCATCTTTGAATGTAGATACAGGTAATCTTTTCGATGATATTGTTGACTCCAGGGCACTCTGAAGCTGATTTTTTTTCTGAACCTTGGATGTACCGTTTGAAAGAATCTTCTCCTTATAGTGGGTCTACCTCGTTGCGACATTTTTAAAATTTAGACTTGTGTATTCCCTTGTATTGATATTGACTGAAATGATTTTATCGTGTAATTGGCTTTTAATTTCAAAGATAATAAACATTCTTATATTTATCTTAGATCTGACCATCATTTTAATATCCTTCTCACCCAAGCACATGACAAACTAATTACTTGAAAGTTTTATGTAATCAAGAGACCAATAAAATGTACTCTCCTAATACACATAATTGACCTCCAACTGGAACCAAATAAATAGCAATATAACCCAAAAATTGTGGAAAAATATGATTATTTTTTTACATCTTCAGTAAAAAAATGGCAAAATTCCATATTTTCATCCCAGGCCATTTCTTATCTTTATTTGTGTTGAGTAAGCTCTTGTTTAGTTGTTTAACCTGTTAATGTCTCATTTCATTTCTTTTTTTTAAAAACAAAACATTTTTTGTTTGCAGTCTTTTTCTACATTGACACCAACCTTTTGAATTTTCTCACTGTTTGACACTTTTTGTATTTTCAAATTATCTTCCCTTTTTAGGGGCAAGTTTTTTTTTCTGATGGTCATGTTTTATTTGTAAGACAACAAGGTATCAGAAAAAAGTCATGTTTTAGCAGTAGACAATATTTGCGGTTCACTTAAAGGGGTGTGTGCAAACAAATTTCCCGGGTTTGTATCTATGGTTACTGCATCCGATGTGGATTCATCTTTGTCAGCCATTCTTTTAGAATATTGATGATCACATTTAGGGAATTTGTTTCCAAATATTTAAAAATTTGTCTTGAATATAGCTAAAATATGGCCGAGGCAGCTGATTTCAGTATGCCTGATGTTTTTGCTAACGATTATTTAGACAGAATCATGAAGAAAACAGAAAAAAGTTTAAATAATACATGTATTTTATATACAGGATAGAAAAACAAAGTCTGGTTACACTGTTATTGATGTTCGATTGCCAGGACACTCACGTTTTGTACCAATGCATGTACATAGACTAAGATACATGATTCACACACGTTGTATTCAACTGAATCCAGAAAATTATCATGTGTCTCATTTATGTCACTCAAAAACTTGTGTTAATATTTTACATCTAAGTTTAGAACTGCCACATGTAAATAATTCCAGGCTTCAGTGTACACTTTAGTTTTCTCGCCACAAAAGTTACAGTTATCACATTTTAATCTGAGACGCCATGACAATCCCCACTTTTGACAATTGTTTGTATTCCAGTTGCATAAAAGTTCACATCTGGGTTCATTTTGACCATGTTCCTTGTAAAATTTCTTGAACATGTCCATTAATTTTCCACAATGTAAGGTTTTGTTCCCTACAATGTCATTCTTATTTTCTTGCAGGAGCTCCGGTTTAGTCACTTGTGGCTCTGGTATTGGATGGAAGAAATGCATATTGCCAATATTACCCTCAGAATCTGTAACCAGGTAGTAGTCATCATTAGGAGACAGGTGAACAGCATCTTTGAATGTAGATACAGGTAATCTTTTCGATGATATTGTTGACTCCAGGCACTCTGAAGCTGATTTTTTTTCTGAACCTTGGATGTACCGTTTGAAAGAATCTTCTCCTTATAGTGGGTCTACCTCGTTGCGACATTTTTAAAATTTAGACTTGTGTATTCCCTTGTATTGATATTGACTGAAATGATTTTATCGTGTAATTGGCTTTTAATTTCAAAGATAATAAACATTCTTATATTTATCTTAGATCTGACCATCATTTTAATATCCTTCTCACCCAAGCACATGACAAACTAATTACTTGAAAGTTTTATGTAATCAAGAGACCAATAAAATGTACTCTCCTAATACACATAATTGACCTCCAACTGGAACCAAATAAATAGCAATATAACCCAAAAATTGTGGAAAAATATGATTTTTTTTTTACATCTTCAGTAAACAAATTAGCAAAATTCCATATTTTCATCCCAGGCCATTTCTTATCTTTATTTGTGTTGAGTAAGCTCTTGTTTAGTTGTTTAACCTGTTAATGTCTCATTTCATTTCTTTTTTTTAAAAACAAAACATTTTTTGTTTGCAGTCTTTTTCTACATTCAAGCCAACCTTTTGAATTTTCTCACTGTTTGACACTTTTTGTATTTTCAAATTATCTTCCCTTTTTAGGGGCAAGTTTTTTTTCTGATGGTCATGTTTTATTTGTAAGACAACAAGGTATCAGAAAAAAGTCATGTTTTAGCAGTAGACAATATTTGCGGTTCACTTAAAGGGGTGTGTGCAAGCAAATTTCCCGGGTTTGTATCTATGGTTACTGCATCCGATGTGGATTCATCTTTGTCAGCCATTCTTTTAGAATATTGATGATCACATTTAGGGAATTTGTTTCCAAATATTTAAAAATTTGTCTTGAATATAGCTAAAATATGGCCGAGGCAGCTGATTTCAGTATGCCTGATGTTTTTGCTAACGATTATTTAGACAGAATCATGAAGAAAACAGAAAAAAGTTTAAATAATACATGTATTTTATATACAGGATAGAAAAACAAAATCTGGTTACACTGTTATTGATGTTCGATTGCCAGGACACTCACGTTTTGTACCAATGCATGTACATAGACTAAGATACATGATTCACACACGTTGTATTCAACTGAATCCAGAAAATGATCATGTGTCTCATTTATGTCACTCAAAAACTTGTGTTAATATTTTACATCTAAGTTTAGAACCGCCACATGTAAATAATTCCAGGCTTCAGTGTACACTTTAGTTTTCTCGCCACAAAAGTTACAGTTATCACATTTTAATCTGAGACGCCATGACAATCCCCACTTTTGACAATTGTTTGTATTCCAGTTGCATAAAAGTTCACATCTGGGTTCATTTTGACCATGTTCCTTGTAAAATTTCTTGAACATGTCCATTAATTTTCCACAATGTAAGGTTTTGTTCCCTACAATGTCATTCTTATTTTCTTGCAGGAGGTTCGGTTTAGTCACTTGTGGCTCTGGTATTGGATGCAAGAAATGCATATTGCCAATATTACCCTCAGAATCTGTAACCAGGTAGTAGTCATCATTAGGAGACAGGTGAACAGCATCTTTGAATGTAGATACAGGTATTCTTTTCGATGATATTGTTGACTCCAGGCACTCTGAAGCTGATTTTTTTTTCTGAACCTTGGATGTACCGTTTGAAAGAATCTTCTCCTTATAGTGGGTCTACCTCGTTGCGACATTTTTTAAATTTAGACTTGTGTATTCCCTTGTATTGATATTGACTTTGAAATGATTTTATCGTGTAATTGGCTTTTAATTTCAAAGGTAATAAACATTCTTATATTTATCTTAGATCTGACCATCATTTTAATATCCTTCTCACCCAAGCACATGACAAACTAATTACTTGAAAGTTTTATGTAATCAAGAGACCAATAAAATGTACTCTCCTAATACACATAATTGACCTCCAACTGGAACCAAATAAATAGCAATATAACCAAAAAATTGTGGAAAAATATGATTTTTTTTTACATCTTCAGTAAAAAAAAATGGCAAAATTCCATATTTTCATCCCAGGCCATTTCTTATCTTTATTTGTGTTGAGTAAGCTCTTGTTTAGTTGTTTAACCTGTTAATGTCTCATTTCATTTCTTTTTTTTAAAAACAAAAATTTTTTTGTTTGCAGTCTTTTTCTACATTCAAGCCAACCTTTTGAATTTTCTCACTGTTTGACACTTTTTGTATTTTCAAATTATCTCCCCTTTTTAGGGACAAGTTTTTTTTTCTGATGGTCATGTTTTATTTGTAAGAAACAAGGTATCAGAAAAAAGTCATGTTTTAGCAGTAGACAATATTTGCGGTTCACTTAAGGGGGTGTGTGCAAACAAATTTCCCGGGTTTGTATCTATGGTTACTGCATCCGATGTGGATTCATCTTTGTCAGCCATTCTTTTAGAATATTGATGATCACATTTAGGGAAATTTTTTCCAAATATTTAAAAATTTGTCTTGCATATAGCTAAAATATGGCCGAGGCAGCTGATTTCAGTATGCCCGATGTTTTTGCTAACGATTATTTAGACAGAATCTTGAAGAAAACAGAAAAAAGTTTAAATAATACATGTATTTTATATACAGGATAGAAAAACAAAATCTGGTTACACTGTTATTGATGTTCGATTGCCAGGACACTCACGTTTTGTACCAATGCATGTACATAGACTAAGATACATGATTCACACACGTTGTATTCAACTGAATCCAGAAAATTATCATGTGTCTCATTTATGTCACTCAAAAACTTGTGTTAATATTTTACATCTAAGTTTAGAACCGCCACATGTAAATAATTCCAGGCTTCAGTGTACACTTTAGTTTTCTCGCCACAAAAGTTACAGTTATCACATTTTAATCTGAGACGCCATGACAATCCCCACTTTTGACAATTGTTTGTATTCCAGTTGCATAAAAGTTCACATCTGGGTTCATTTTGACCATGTTCCTTGTAAAATTGCTTGAACATGTCCATTAATTTTCCACAATGTAAGGTTTTGTTCCCTACAATGTCATTCTTATTTTCTTGCAGGAGCTCCGGTTTAGTCACTTGTGGCTCTGGTATTGGATGGAAGAAATGCATATTGCCAATATTACCCTCAGAATCTGTAACCAGGTAGTAGTCATCATTAGGAGACAGGTGAACAGCATCTTTGAATGTAGATACAGGTAATCTTTTCGATGATATTGTTGACTCCAGGCACTCTGAAGCTGATTTTTTTTTCTGAACCTTGGATGTACCGTTTGAAAGAATCTTCTCCTTATAGTGGGTCTACCTCGTTGCGACATTTTTTAAATTTAGACTTGTGTATTCCCTTGTATTGATATTGACTTTGAAATGATTTTATCGTGTAATTGGCTTTTAATTTCAAAGGTAATAAACATTCTTATATTTATCTTAGATCTGACCATCATTTTAATATCCTTCTCACCCAAGCACATGACAAACTAATTACTTGAAAGTTTTATGTAATCAAGAGACCAATAAAATGTACTCTCCTAATACACATAATTGACCTCCAACTGGAACCAAATAAATAGCAATATAACCCAAAAATTGTGGAAAAATATGATTTTTTTTTTACATCTTCAGTAAACAAATTAGCAAAATTCCATATTTTCATCCCAGGCCATTTCTTATCTTTATTTGTGTTGAGTAAGCTCTTGTTTAGTTGTTTAATCTGTTAATGTCTCATTTCATTTCTTTTTTTTAAAAACAAAACATTTTTTGTTTGCAGTCTTTTTCTACATTCAAGCCAACCTTTTGAATTTTCTCACTGTTTGACACTTTTTGTATTTTCAAATTATCTTCCCTTTTTAGGGGCAAGTTTTTTTTTCTGATGGCCATGTTTTATTTGTAAGACAACAAGGTATCAGAAAAAAGTCATGTTTTAGCAGTAGACAATATTTGCGGTTCACTTAAAGGGGTGTGTGCAAGCAAATTTCCAGGGTTTGTATCTATGGTTACTGCATCCGATGTGGATTCATCTTTGTCAGCCATTCTTTTAGAATATTGATGATCACATTTAGGGAATTTGTTTCCAAATATTTAAAAATTTGTCTTGAATATAGCTAAAATATGGCCGAGGCAGCTGATTTCAGTATGCCCGATGTTTTTGCTAACGATTATTTAGACAGAATCATGAAGAAAACAGAAAAAAGTTTAAATAATACATGTATTTTATATACAGGATAGAAAAACAAAATCTGGTTACACTGTTATTGATGTTCGATTGCCAGGACACTCACGTTTTGTACCAATGCATGTACATAGACTAAGATACATGATTCACACACGTTGTATTCAACTGAATCCAGAAAATTATCATGTGTCTCATTTATGTCACTCAAAAACTTGTGTTAATATTTTACATCTAAGTTTAGAACCGCCACATGTAAATAATTCCAGGCTTCAGTGTACACTTTAGTTTTCTCGCCACAAAAGTTACAGTTATCACATTTTAATCTGAGACGCCATGACAATCCCCACTTTTGACAATTGTTTGTATTCCAGTTGCATAAAAGTTCACATCTGGGTTCATTTTGACCATGTTCCTTGTAAAATTTCTTGAACATGTCCATTAATTTTCCACAATGTAAGGTTTTGTTCCCTACAATGTCATTCTTATTTTCTTGCAGGAGCTCCGGTTTAGTCACTTGTGGCTCTGGTATTGGATGGAAGAAATGCATATTGCCAATATTACCCTCAGAATCTGTAACCAGGTAGTAGTCATCATTAGGAGACAGGTGAACAGCATCTTTGAATGTAGATACAGGTAATCTTTTCGATGATATTGTTGACTCCAGGCACTCTGAAGCTGATTTTTTTTCTGAACCTTGGATGTACCGTTTGAAAGAATCTTCTCCTTATAGTGGGTCTACCTCGTTGCGACATTTTTAAAATTTAGCCTTGTGTATTCCCTTGTATTGATATTGACTGAAATGATTTTATCGTGTAATTGGCTTTTAATTTCAAAGGTAATAAACATTCTTATATTTATCTTAGATCTGACCATCATTTTAATATCCTTCTCACCCAAGCACATGACAAACTAATTACTTGAAAGTTTTATGTAATCAAGAGACCAATAAAATGTACTCTCCTAATACACATAATTGACCTCCAACTGGAACCAAATAAATAGCAATATAACCAAAAAATTGTGAAAAAATAAGATTTTTTTTTTACATCTTCAGTAAACAAATTAGCAAAATTCCATATTTTCATCCCAGGCCATTTCTTATCTTTATTTGTGTTGAGTAAGCTCTTGTTTAGTTGTTTAACCTGTTAATGTCTCATTTCATTTCTTTTTTTTAAAAACAAAACATTTTTTGTTTGCAGTCTTTTTCTACATTCAAGCCAACCTTTTGAATTTTCTCACTGTTTGACACTTTTTGTATTTTCAAATTATCTTCCCTTTTTAGGGGCAAGTTTTTTTTTCTGATGGTCATGTTTTATTTGTAAGACAACAAGGTATCAGAAAAAAGTCATGTTTTAGCAGTAGACAATATTTGCGGTTCACTTAAAGGGGTGTGTGCAAGCAAATTTCCAGGGTTTGTATCTATGGTTACTGCATCCGATGTGGATTTATCTTTGTCAGCCATTCTTTTAGAATATTGATGATCACATTTAGGGAAATTTTTTCCAAATATTTTAAAATTTGTCTTGAATATAGCTAAAATATGGCCGAGGCAGCTGATTTCAGTATGCCTGATGTTTTTGCTAACGATTATTTAGACAGAATCATGAAGAAAACAGAAAAAAGTTTAAATAATACATGTATTTTATATACAGGATAGAAAAACAAAGTCTGGTTACACTGTTATTGATGTTCGATTGCCAGGACACTCACGTTTTGTACCAATGCATGTACATAGACTAAGATACATGATTCACACACGTTGTATTCAACTGAATCCAGAAAATTATCATGTGTCTCATTTATGTCACTCAAAAACTTGTGTTAATATTTTACATCTAAGTTTAGAACCGCCACATGTAAATAATTCCAGGCTTCAGTGTACACTTTAGTTTTCTCGCCACAAAAGTTACAGTTATCACATTTTAATCTGAGACGCCATGACAATCCCCACTTTTGACAATTGTTTGTATTCCAGTTGCATAAAAGTTCACATCTGGGTTCATTTTGACCATGTTCCTTGTAAAATTTCTTGAACATGTCCATTAATTTTCCACAATGTAAGGTTTTGTTCCCTACAATGTCATTCTTATTTTCTTGCAGGAGGTTCGGTTTAGTCACTTGTGGCTCTGGTATTGGATGGAAGAAATGCATATTGCCAATATTACCCTCAGAATCTGTAACCAGGTAGTAGTCATCATTAGGAGACAGGTGAACAGCATCTTTGAATGTAGATACAGGTAATCTTTTCGATGATATTGTTGACTCCAGGCACTCTGAAGCTGATTTTTTTTCTGAACCTTGGATGTACCGTTTGAAAGAATCTTCTCCTTATAGTGGGTCTACCTCGTTGCGACATTTTTAAAATTTAGCCTTGTGTATTCCCTTGTATTGATATTGACTGAAATGATTTTATCGTGTAATTGGCTTTTAATTTCAAAGGTAATAAACATTCTTATATTTATCTTAGATCTGACCATCATTTTAATATCCTTCTCACCCAAGCACATGACAAACTAATTACTTGAAAGTTTTATGTAATCAAGAGACCAATAAAATGTACTCTCCTAATACACATAATTGACCTCCAACTGGAACCAAATAAATAGCAATATAACCAAAAAATTGTGAAAAAATAAGATTTTTTTTTTACATCTTCAGTAAACAAATTAGCAAAATTCCATATTTTCATCCCAGGCCATTTCTTATCTTTATTTGTGTTGAGTAAGCTCTTGTTTAGTTGTTTAACCTGTTAATGTCTCATTTCATTTCTTTTTTTTAAAAACAAAACATTTTTTGTTTGCAGTCTTTTTCTACATTCAAGCCAACCTTTTGAATTTTCTCACTGTTTGACACTTTTTGTATTTTCAAATTATCTTCCCTTTTTAGGGGCAAGTTTTTTTTTCTGATGGTCATGTTTTATTTGTAAGACAACAAGGTATCAGAAAAAAGTCATGTTTTAGCAGTAGACAATATTTGCGGTTCACTTAAAGGGGTGTGTGCAAGCAAATTTCCAGGGTTTGTATCTATGGTTACTGCATCCGATGTGGATTCATCTTTGTCAGCCATTCTTTTAGAATATTGATGATCACATTTAGGGAAATTTTTTCCAAATATTTAAAAATTTGTCTTGAATATAGCTAAAATATGGCCGAGGCAGCTGATTTCAGTATGCCTGATGTTTTTGCTAACGATTATTTAGACAGAATCATGAAGAAAACAGAAAAAAGTTTAAATAATACATGTATTTTATATACAGGATAGAAAAACAAAGTCTGGTTACACTGTTATTGATGTTCGATTGCCAGGACACTCACGTTTTGTACCAATGCATGTACATAGACTAAGATACATGATTCACACACGTTGTATTCAACTGAATCCAGAAAATTATCATGTGTCTCATTTATGTCACTCAAAAACTTGTGTTAATATTTTACATCTAAGTTTAGAACCGCCACATGTAAATAATTCCAGGCTTCAGTGTACACTTTAGTTTTCTCGCCACAAAAGTTACAGTTATCACATTTTAATCTGAGACGCCATGACAATCCCCACTTTTGACAATTGTTTGTATTCCAGTTGCATAAAAGTTCACATCTGGGTTCATTTTGACCATGTTCCTTGTAAAATTTCTTGAACATGTCCATTAATTTTCCACAATGTAAGGTTTTTTCCCCCCAATGTCATTCTTATTTTCTTGCAGGAGATCCGGTTTAGTCACTTGTGGCTCTGGTATTGGATGGAAGAAATGCATATTGCCAATATTACCCTCAGAATCTGTAACCAGGTAGTAGTCATCATTAGGAGACAGGTGAACAGCATCTTTGAATGTAGATACAGGTAATCTTTTCGATGATATTGTTGACTCCAGGCACTCTGAAGCTGATTTTTTTTCTGAACCTTGGATGTACCGTTTGAAAGAATCTTCTCCTTATAGTGGGTCTACCTCGTTGCGACATTTTTAAAATTTAGCCTTGTGTATTCCCTTGTATTGATATTGACTGAAATGATTTTATCGTGTAATTGGCTTTTAATTTCAAAGGTAATAAACATTCTTATATTTATCTTAGATCTGACCATCATTTTAATATCCTTCTCACCCAAGCACATGACAAACTAATTACTTGAAAGTTTTATGTAATCAAGAGACCAATAAAATGTACTCTCCTAATACACATAATTGACCTCCAACTGGAACCAAATAAATAGCAATATAACCAAAAAATTGTGAAAAAATAAGATTTTTTTTTTACATCTTCAGTAAACAAATTAGCAAAATTCCATATTTTCATCCCAGGCCATTTCTTATCTTTATTTGTGGTGAGTAAGCTCTTGTTTAGTTGTTTAACCTGTTAATGTCTCATTTCATTTCTTTTTTTTAAAAACAAAACATTTTTTGTTTGCAGTCTTTTTCTACATTCAAGCCAACCTTTTGAATTTTCTCACTGTTTGACACTTTTTGTATTTTCAAATTATCTTCCCTTTTTAGGGGCAAGTTTTTTTTTCTGATGGTCATGTTTTATTTGTAAGACAACAAGGTATCAGAAAAAAGTCATGTTTTAGCAGTAGACAATATTTGCGGTTCACTTAAAGGGGTGTGTGCAAGCAAATTTCCAGGGTTTGTATCTATGGTTACTGCATCCGATGTGGATTCATCTTTGTCAGCCATTCTTTTAGAATATTGATGATCACATTTAGGGAAATTTTTTCCAAATATTTAAAAATTTGTCTTGAATATAGCTAAAATATGGCCGAGGCAGCTGATTTCAGTATGCCTGATGTTTTTGCTAACGATTATTTAGACAGAATCATGAAGAAAACAGAAAAAAGTTTAAATAATACATGTATTTTATATACAGGATAGAAAAACAAAGTCTGGTTACACTGTTATTGATGTTCGATTGCCAGGACACTCACGTTTTGTACCAATGCATGTACATAGACTAAGATACATGATTCACACACGTTGTATTCAACTGAATCCAGAAAATTATCATGTGTCTCATTTATGTCACTCAAAAACTTGTGTTAATATTTTACATCTAAGTTTAGAACCGCCACATGTAAATAATTCCAGGCTTCAGTGTACACTTTAGTTTTCTCGCCACAAAAGTTACAGTTATCACATTTTAATCTGAGACGCCATGACAATCCCCACTTTTGACAATTGTTTGTATTCCAGTTGCATAAAAGTTCACATCTGGGTTCATTTTGACCATGTTCCTTGTAAAATTTCTTGAACATGTCCATTAATTTTCCACAATGTAAGGTTTTGTTCCCTACAATGTCATTCTTATTTTCTTGCAGGAGGTTCGGTTTAGTCACTTGTGGCTCTGGTATTGGATGGAAGAAATGCATATTGCCAATATTACCCTCAGAATCTGTAACCAGGTAGTAGTCATCATTAGGAGACAGGTGAACAGCATCTTTGAATGTAGATACAGGTAATCTTTTCGATGATATTGTTGACTCCAGGCACTCTGAAGCTGATTTTTTTTCTGAACCTTGGATGTACCGTTTGAAAGAATCTTCTCCTTATAGTGGGTCTACCTCGTTGCGACATTTTTAAAATTTAGCCTTGTGTATTCCCTTGTATTGATATTGACTGAAATGATTTTATCGTGTAATTGGCTTTTAATTTCAAAGGTAATAAACATTCTTATATTTATCTTAGATCTGACCATCATTTTAATATCCTTCTCACCCAAGCACATGACAAACTAATTACTTGAAAGTTTTATGTAATCAAGAGACCAATAAAATGTACTCTCCTAATACACATAATTGACCTCCAACTGGAACCAAATAAATAGCAATATAACCAAAAAATTGTGAAAAAATAAGATTTTTTTTTTACATCTTCAGTAAACAAATTAGCAAAATTCCATATTTTCATCCCAGGCCATTTCTTATCTTTATTTGTGTTGAGTAAGCTCTTGTTTAGTTGTTTAACCTGTTAATGTCTCATTTCATTTCTTTTTTTTAAAAACAAAACATTTTTTGTTTGCAGTCTTTTTCTACATTCAAGCCAACCTTTTGAATTTTCTCACTGTTTGACACTTTTTGTATTTTCAAATTATCTTCCCTTTTTAGGGGCAAGTTTTTTTTTCTGATGGTCATGTTTTATTTGTAAGACAACAAGGTATCAGAAAAAAGTCATGTTTTAGCAGTAGACAATATTTGCGGTTCACTTAAAGGGGTGTGTGCAAGCAAATTTCCAGGGTTTGTATCTATGGTTACTGCATCCGATGTGGATTCATCTTTGTCAGCCATTCTTTTAGAATATTGATGATCACATTTAGGGAAATTTTTTCCAAATATTTAAAAATTTGTCTTGAATATGGCCGAGGCAGCTGATTTCAGTATGCCTGATGTTTTTGCTAACGATTATTTAGACAGAATCATGAAGAAAACAGAAAAAAGTTTAAATAATACATGTATTTTATATACAGGATAGAAAAACAAAATCTGGTTACACTGTTATTGATGTTCGATTGCCAGGACACTCACGTTTTGTACCAATGCATGTACATAGACTAAGATACATGATTCACACACGTTGTATTCAACTGAATCCAGAAAATTATCATGTGTCTCATTTATGTCACTCAAAAACTTGTGTTAATATTTTACATCTAAGTTTAGAACCGCCACATGTAAATAATTCCAGGCTTCAGTGTACACTTTAGTTTTCTCGCCACAAAAGTTACAGTTATCACATTTTAATCTGAGACGCCATGACAATCCCCACTTTTGACAATTGTTTGTATTCCAGTTGCATAAAAGTTCACATCTGGGTTCATTTTGACCATGTTCCTTGTAAAATTTCTTGAACATGTCCATTAATTTTCCACAATGTAAGGTTTTGTTCCCTACAATGTCATTCTTATTTTCTTGCAGGAGGTTCGGTTTAGTCACTTGTGGCTCTGGTATTGGATGGAAGAAATGCATATTGCCAATATTACCCTCAGAATCTGTAACCAGGTAGTAGTCATCATTAGGAGACAGGTGAACAGCATCTTTGAATGTAGATACAGGTAATCTTTTCGATGATATTGTTGACTCCAGGCACTCTGAAGCTGATTTTTTTTCTGAACCTTGGATGTACCGTTTGAAAGAATCTTCTCCTTATAGTGGGTCTACCTCGTTGCGACATTTTTAAAATTTAGCCTTGTGTATTCCCTTGTATTGATATTGACTGAAATGATTTTATCGTGTAATTGGCTTTTAATTTCAAAGGTAATAAACATTCTTATATTTATCTTAGATCTGACCATCATTTTAATATCCTTCTCACCCAAGCACATGACAAACTAATTACTTGAAAGTTTTATGTAATCAAGAGACCAATAAAATGTACTCTCCTAATACACATAATTGACCTCCAACTGGAACCAAATAAATAGCAATATAACCAAAAAATTGTGGAAAAATAAGATTTTTTTTTTACATCTTCAGTAAACAAATTAGCAAAATTCCATATTTTCATCCCAGGCCATTTCTTATCTTTATTTGTGTTGAGTAAGCTCTTGTTTAGTTGTTTAACCTGTTAATGTCTCATTTCATTTCTTTTTTTTAAAAACAAAACATTTTTTGTTTGCAGTCTTTTTCTACATTCAAGCCAACCTTTTGAATTTTCTCACTGTTTGACACTTTTTGTATTTTCAAATTATCTTCCCTTTTTAGGGGCAAGTTTTTTTTTCTGATGGTCATGTTTTATTTGTAAGACAACAAGGTATCAGAAAAAAGTCATGTTTTAGCAGTAGACAATATTTGCGGTTCACTTAAAGGGGTGTGTGCAAGCAAATTTCCAGGGTTTGTATCTATGGTTACTGCATCCGATGTGGATTCATCTTTGTCAGCCATTCTTTTAGAATATTGATGATCACATTTAGGGAAATTTTTTCCAAATATTTAAAAATTTGTCTTGAATATAGCTAAAATATGGCCGAGGCAGCTGATTTCAGTATGCCTGATGTTTTTGCTAACGATTATTTAGACAGAATCATGAAGAAAACAGAAAAAAGTTTAAATAATACATGTATTTTATATACAGGATAGAAAAACAAAGTCTGGTTACACTGTTATTGATGTTCGATTGCCAGGACACTCACGTTTTGTACCAATGCATGTACATAGACTAAGATACATGATTCACACACGTTGTATTCAACTGAATCCAGAAAATTATCATGTGTCTCATTTATGTCACTCAAAAACTTGTGTTAATATTTTACATCTAAGTTTAGAACCGCCACATGTAAATAATTCCAGGCTTCAGTGTACACTTTAGTTTTCTCGCCACAAAAGTTACAGTTATCACATTTTAATCTGAGACGCCATGACAATCCCCACTTTTGACAATTGTTTGTATTCCAGTTGCATAAAAGTTCACATCTGGGTTCATTTTGACCATGTTCCTTGTAAAATTTCTTGAACATGTCCATTAATTTTCCACAATGTAAGGTTTTGTTCCCTACAATGTCATTCTTATTTTCTTGCAGGAGGTTCGGTTTAGTCACTTGTGGCTCTGGTATTGGATGGAAGAAATGCATATTGCCAATATTACCCTCAGAATCTGTAACCAGGTAGTAGTCATCATTAGGAGACAGGTGAACAGCATCTTTGAATGTAGATACAGGTAATCTTTTCGATGATATTGTTGACTCCAGGCACTCTGAAGCTGATTTTTTTTCTGAACCTTGGATGTACCGTTTGAAAGAATCTTCTCCTTATAGTGGGTCTACCTCGTTGCGACATTTTTAAAATTTAGCCTTGTGTATTCCCTTGTATTGATATTGACTGAAATGATTTTATCGTGTAATTGGCTTTTAATTTCAAAGGTAATAAACATTCTTATATTTATCTTAGATCTGACCATCATTTTAATATCCTTCTCACCCAAGCACATGACAAACTAATTACTTGAAAGTTTTATGTAATCAAGAGACCAATAAAATGTACTCTCCTAATACACATAATTGACCTCCAACTGGAACCAAATAAATAGCAATATAACCAAAAAATTGTGAAAAAATAAGATTTTTTTTTTACATCTTCAGTAAACAAATTAGCAAAATTCCATATTTTCATCCCAGGCCATTTCTTATCTTTATTTGTGTTGAGTAAGCTCTTGTTTAGTTGTTTAACCTGTTAATGTCTCATTTCATTTCTTTTTTTTAAAAACAAAACATTTTTTGTTTGCAGTCTTTTTCTACATTCAAGCCAACCTTTTGAATTTTCTCACTGTTTGACACTTTTTGTATTTTCAAATTATCTTCCCTTTTTAGGGGCAAGTTTTTTTTTCTGATGGTCATGTTTTATTTGTAAGACAACAAGGTATCAGAAAAAAGTCATGTTTTAGCAGTAGACAATATTTGCGGTTCACTTAAAGGGGTGTGTGCAAGCAAATTTCCAGGGTTTGTATCTATGGTTACTGCATCCGATGTGGATTCATCTTTGTCAGCCATTCTTTTAGAATATTGATGATCACATTTAGGGAAATTTTTTCCAAATATTTAAAAATTTGTCTTGAATATGGCCGAGGCAGCTGATTTCAGTATGCCTGATGTTTTTGCTAACGATTATTTAGACAGAATCATGAAGAAAACAGAAAAAAGTTTAAATAATACATGTATTTTATATACAGGATAGAAAAACAAAATCTGGTTACACTGTTATTGATGTTCGATTGCCAGGACACTCACGTTTTGTACCAATGCATGTACATAGACTAAGATACATGATTCACACACGTTGTATTCAACTGAATCCAGAAAATTATCATGTGTCTCATTTATGTCACTCAAAAACTTGTGTTAATATTTTACATCTAAGTTTAGAACCGCCACATGTAAATAATTCCAGGCTTCAGTGTACACTTTAGTTTTCTCGCCACAAAAGTTACAGTTATCACATTTTAATCTGAGACGCCATGACAATCCCCACTTTTGACAATTGTTTGTATTCCAGTTGCATAAAAGTTCACATCTGGGTTCATTTTGACCATGTTCCTTGTAAAATTTCTTGAACATGTCCATTAATTTTCCACAATGTAAGGTTTTGTTCCCTACAATGTCATTCTTATTTTCTTGCAGGAGCTCCGGTTTAGTCACTTGTGGCTCTGGTATTGGATGGAAGAAATGCATATTGCCAATATTACCCTCAGAATCTGTAACCAGGTAGTAGTCATCATTAGGAGACAGGTGAACAGCATCTTTGAATGTAGATACAGGTAATCTTTTCGATGATATTGTTGACTCCAGGCACTCTGAAGCTGATTTTTTTTCTGAACCTTGGATGTACCGTTTGAAAGAATCTTCTCCTTATAGTGGGTCTACCTCGTTGCGACATTTTTAAAATTTAGCCTTGTGTATTCCCTTGTATTGATATTGACTGAAATGATTTTATCGTGTAATTGGCTTTTAATTTCAAAGGTAATAAACATTCTTATATTTATCTTAGATCTGACCATCATTTTAATATCCTTCTCACCCAAGCACATGACAAACTAATTACTTGAAAGTTTTATGTAATCAAGAGACCAATAAAATGTACTCTCCTAATACACATAATTGACCTCCAACTGGAACCAAATAAATAGCAATATAACCAAAAAATTGTGGAAAAATAAGATTTTTTTTTTACATCTTCAGTAAACAAATTAGCAAAATTCCATATTTTCATCCCAGGCCATTTCTTATCTTTATTTGTGTTGAGTAAGCTCTTGTTTAGTTGTTTAACCTGTTAATGTCTCATTTCATTTCTTTTTTTTAAAAACAAAACATTTTTTGTTTGCAGTCTTTTTCTACATTCAAGCCAACCTTTTGAATTTTCTCACTGTTTGACACTTTTTGTATTTTCAAATTATCTTCCCTTTTTAGGGGCAAGTTTTTTTTTCTGATGGTCATGTTTTATTTGTAAGACAACAAGGTATCAGAAAAAAGTCATGTTTTAGCAGTAGACAATATTTGCGGTTCACTTAAAGGGGTGTGTGCAAGCAAATTTCCAGGGTTTGTATCTATGGTTACTGCATCCGATGTGGATTCATCTTTGTCAGCCATTCTTTTAGAATATTGATGATCACATTTAGGGAAATTTTTTCCAAATATTTAAAAATTTGTCTTGAATATAGCTAAAATATGGCCGAGGCAGCTGATTTCAGTATGCCTGATGTTTTTGCTAACGATTATTTAGACAGAATCATGAAGAAAACAGAAAAAAGTTTAAATAATACATGTATTTTATATACAGGATAGAAAAACAAAGTCTGGTTACACTGTTATTGATGTTCGATTGCCAGGACACTCACGTTTTGTACCAATGCATGTACATAGACTAAGATACATGATTCACACACGTTGTATTCAACTGAATCCAGAAAATTATCATGTGTCTCATTTATGTCACTCAAAAACTTGTGTTAATATTTTACATCTAAGTTTAGAACCGCCACATGTAAATAATTCCAGGCTTCAGTGTACACTTTAGTTTTCTCGCCACAAAAGTTACAGTTATCACATTTTAATCTGAGACGCCATGACAATCCCCACTTTTGACAATTGTTTGTATTCCAGTTGCATAAAAGTTCACATCTGGGTTCATTTTGACCATGTTCCTTGTAAAATTTCTTGAACATGTCCATTAATTTTCCACAATGTAAGGTTTTGTTCCCTACAATGTCATTCTTATTTTCTTGCAGGAGGTTCGGTTTAGTCACTTGTGGCTCTGGTATTGGATGGAAGAAATGCATATTGCCAATATTACCCTCAGAATCTGTAACCAGGTAGTAGTCATCATTAGGAGACAGGTGAACAGCATCTTTGAATGTAGATACAGGTAATCTTTTCGATGATATTGTTGACTCCAGGCACTCTGAAGCTGATTTTTTTTCTGAACCTTGGATGTACCGTTTGAAAGAATCTTCTCCTTATAGTGGGTCTACCTCGTTGCGACATTTTTAAAATTTAGCCTTGTGTATTCCCTTGTATTGATATTGACTGAAATGATTTTATCGTGTAATTGGCTTTTAATTTCAAAGGTAATAAACATTCTTATATTTATCTTAGATCTGACCATCATTTTAATATCCTTCTCACCCAAGCACATGACAAACTAATTACTTGAAAGTTTTATGTAATCAAGAGACCAATAAAATGTACTCTCCTAATACACATAATTGACCTCCAACTGGAACCAAATAAATAGCAATATAACCAAAAAATTGTGAAAAAATAAGATTTTTTTTTTACATCTTCAGTAAACAAATTAGCAAAATTCCATATTTTCATCCCAGGCCATTTCTTATCTTTATTTGTGTTGAGTAAGCTCTTGTTTAGTTGTTTAACCTGTTAATGTCTCATTTCATTTCTTTTTTTTAAAAACAAAACATTTTTTGTTTGCAGTCTTTTTCTACATTCAAGCCAACCTTTTGAATTTTCTCACTGTTTGACACTTTTTGTATTTTCAAATTATCTTCCCTTTTTAGGGGCAAGTTTTTTTTTCTGATGGTCATGTTTTATTTGTAAGACAACAAGGTATCAGAAAAAAGTCATGTTTTAGCAGTAGACAATATTTGCGGTTCACTTAAAGGGGTGTGTGCAAGCAAATTTCCAGGGTTTGTATCTATGGTTACTGCATCCGATGTGGATTCATCTTTGTCAGCCATTCTTTTAGAATATTGATGATCACATTTAGGGAAATTTTTTCCAAATATTTAAAAATTTGTCTTGAATATGGCCGAGGCAGCTGATTTCAGTATGCCTGATGTTTTTGCTAACGATTATTTAGACAGAATCATGAAGAAAACAGAAAAAAGTTTAAATAATACATGTATTTTATATACAGGATAGAAAAACAAAATCTGGTTACACTGTTATTGATGTTCGATTGCCAGGACACTCACGTTTTGTACCAATGCATGTACATAGACTAAGATACATGATTCACACACGTTGTATTCAACTGAATCCAGAAAATTATCATGTGTCTCATTTATGTCACTCAAAAACTTGTGTTAATATTTTACATCTAAGTTTAGAACCGCCACATGTAAATAATTCCAGGCTTCAGTGTACACTTTAGTTTTCTCGCCACAAAAGTTACAGTTATCACATTTTAATCTGAGACGCCATGACAATCCCCACTTTTGACAATTGTTTGTATTCCAGTTGCATAAAAGTTCACATCTGGGTTCATTTTGACCATGTTCCTTGTAAAATTTCTTGAACATGTCCATTAATTTTCCACAATGTAAGGTTTTGTTCCCTACAATGTCATTCTTATTTTCTTGCAGGAGGTTCGGTTTAGTCACTTGTGGCTCTGGTATTGGATGGAAGAAATGCATATTGCCAATATTACCCTCAGAATCTGTAACCAGGTAGTAGTCATCATTAGGAGACAGGTGAACAGCATCTTTGAATGTAGATACAGGTAATCTTTTCGATGATATTGTTGACTCCAGGCACTCTGAAGCTGATTTTTTTTCTGAACCTTGGATGTACCGTTTGAAAGAATCTTCTCCTTATAGTGGGTCTACCTCGTTGCGACATTTTTAAAATTTAGCCTTGTGTATTCCCTTGTATTGATATTGACTGAAATGATTTTATCGTGTAATTGGCTTTTAATTTCAAAGGTAATAAACATTCTTATATTTATCTTAGATCTGACCATCATTTTAATATCCTTCTCACCCAAGCACATGACAAACTAATTACTTGAAAGTTTTATGTAATCAAGAGACCAATAAAATGTACTCTCCTAATACACATAATTGACCTCCAACTGGAACCAAATAAATAGCAATATAACCAAAAAATTGTGGAAAAATAAGATTTTTTTTTTACATCTTCAGTAAACAAATTAGCAAAATTCCATATTTTCATCCCAGGCCATTTCTTATCTTTATTTGTGTTGAGTAAGCTCTTGTTTAGTTGTTTAACCTGTTAATGTCTCATTTCATTTCTTTTTTTTAAAAACAAAACATTTTTTGTTTGCAGTCTTTTTCTACATTCAAGCCAACCTTTTGAATTTTCTCACTGTTTGACACTTTTTGTATTTTCAAATTATCTTCCCTTTTTAGGGGCAAGTTTTTTTTTCTGATGGTCATGTTTTATTTGTAAGACAACAAGGTATCAGAAAAAAGTCATGTTTTAGCAGTAGACAATATTTGCGGTTCACTTAAAGGGGTGTGTGCAAGCAAATTTCCAGGGTTTGTATCTATGGTTACTGCATCCGATGTGGATTCATCTTTGTCAGCCATTCTTTTAGAATATTGATGATCACATTTAGGGAAATTTTTTCCAAATATTTAAAAATTTGTCTTGAATATAGCTAAAATATGGCCGAGGCAGCTGATTTCAGTATGCCTGATGTTTTTGCTAACGATTATTTAGACAGAATCATGAAGAAAACAGAAAAAAGTTTAAATAATACATGTATTTTATATACAGGATAGAAAAACAAAGTCTGGTTACACTGTTATTGATGTTCGATTGCCAGGACACTCACGTTTTGTACCAATGCATGTACATAGACTAAGATACATGATTCACACACGTTGTATTCAACTGAATCCAGAAAATTATCATGTGTCTCATTTATGTCACTCAAAAACTTGTGTTAATATTTTACATCTAAGTTTAGAACCGCCACATGTAAATAATTCCAGGCTTCAGTGTACACTTTAGTTTTCTCGCCACAAAAGTTACAGTTATCACATTTTAATCTGAGACGCCATGACAATCCCCACTTTTGACAATTGTTTGTATTCCAGTTGCATAAAAGTTCACATCTGGGTTCATTTTGACCATGTTCCTTGTAAAATTTCTTGAACATGTCCATTAATTTTCCACAATGTAAGGTTTTGTTCCCTACAATGTCATTCTTATTTTCTTGCAGGAGGTTCGGTTTAGTCACTTGTGGCTCTGGTATTGGATGGAAGAAATGCATATTGCCAATATTACCCTCAGAATCTGTAACCAGGTAGTAGTCATCATTAGGAGACAGGTGAACAGCATCTTTGAATGTAGATACAGGTAATCTTTTCGATGATATTGTTGACTCCAGGCACTCTGAAGCTGATTTTTTTTCTGAACCTTGGATGTACCGTTTGAAAGAATCTTCTCCTTATAGTGGGTCTACCTCGTTGCGACATTTTTAAAATTTAGCCTTGTGTATTCCCTTGTATTGATATTGACTGAAATGATTTTATCGTGTAATTGGCTTTTAATTTCAAAGGTAATAAACATTCTTATATTTATCTTAGATCTGACCATCATTTTAATATCCTTCTCACCCAAGCACATGACAAACTAATTACTTGAAAGTTTTATGTAATCAAGAGACCAATAAAATGTACTCTCCTAATACACATAATTGACCTCCAACTGGAACCAAATAAATAGCAATATAACCAAAAAATTGTGAAAAAATAAGATTTTTTTTTTACATCTTCAGTAAACAAATTAGCAAAATTCCATATTTTCATCCCAGGCCATTTCTTATCTTTATTTGTGTTGAGTAAGCTCTTGTTTAGTTGTTTAACCTGTTAATGTCTCATTTCATTTCTTTTTTTTAAAAACAAAACATTTTTTGTTTGCAGTCTTTTTCTACATTCAAGCCAACCTTTTGAATTTTCTCACTGTTTGACACTTTTTGTATTTTCAAATTATCTTCCCTTTTTAGGGGCAAGTTTTTTTTTCTGATGGTCATGTTTTATTTGTAAGACAACAAGGTATCAGAAAAAAGTCATGTTTTAGCAGTAGACAATATTTGCGGTTCACTTAAAGGGGTGTGTGCAAGCAAATTTCCAGGGTTTGTATCTATGGTTACTGCATCCGATGTGGATTCATCTTTGTCAGCCATTCTTTTAGAATATTGATGATCACATTTAGGGAAATTTTTTCCAAATATTTAAAAATTTGTCTTGAATATGGCCGAGGCAGCTGATTTCAGTATGCCTGATGTTTTTGCTAACGATTATTTAGACAGAATCATGAAGAAAACAGAAAAAAGTTTAAATAATACATGTATTTTATATACAGGATAGAAAAACAAAATCTGGTTACACTGTTATTGATGTTCGATTGCCAGGACACTCACGTTTTGTACCAATGCATGTACATAGACTAAGATACATGATTCACACACGTTGTATTCAACTGAATCCAGAAAATTATCATGTGTCTCATTTATGTCACTCAAAAACTTGTGTTAATATTTTACATCTAAGTTTAGAACCGCCACATGTAAATAATTCCAGGCTTCAGTGTACACTTTAGTTTTCTCGCCACAAAAGTTACAGTTATCACATTTTAATCTGAGACGCCATGACAATCCCCACTTTTGACAATTGTTTGTATTCCAGTTGCATAAAAGTTCACATCTGGGTTCATTTTGACCATGTTCCTTGTAAAATTTCTTGAACATGTCCATTAATTTTCCACAATGTAAGGTTTTGTTCCCTACAATGTCATTCTTATTTTCTTGCAGGAGGTTCGGTTTAGTCACTTGTGGCTCTGGTATTGGATGGAAGAAATGCATATTGCCAATATTACCCTCAGAATCTGTAACCAGGTAGTAGTCATCATTAGGAGACAGGTGAACAGCATCTTTGAATGTAGATACAGGTAATCTTTTCGATGATATTGTTGACTCCAGGCACTCTGAAGCTGATTTTTTTTCTGAACCTTGGATGTACCGTTTGAAAGAATCTTCTCCTTATAGTGGGTCTACCTCGTTGCGACATTTTTAAAATTTAGACTTGTGTATTCCCTTGTATTGATATTGACTGAAATGATTTTATCGTGTAATTGGCTTTTAATTTCAAAGGTAATAAACATTCTTATATTTATCTTAGATCTGACCATCATTTTAATATCCTTCTCACCCAAGCACATGACAAATTAATTACTTGAAAGTTTTATGTAATCAAGAGACCAATAAAATGTACTCTCCTAATACACATAATTGACCTCCAACTGGAACCAAATAAATAGCAATATAACGAAAAAATTGTGGAAAAATATGATTTTTTTTTTACATCTTCAGTAAAAAAATTGGCAAAATTCCATATTTTCATCCCAGGCCATTTCTTATCTTTATTTGTGTTGAGTAAGCTCTTGTTTAGTTGTTTAACCTGTTAATGTCTCATTTCATTTCTTTTTTTTAAAAACAAAACATTTTTTGTTTGCAGTCTTTTTCTACATTCAAACCAACCTTTTGAATTTTCTTACTGTTTGACACTTTTTGTATTTTCAAATTATCTTCCCTTTTTAGGGGCAAGTTTTTTTTTCTGATGGTCATGTTTTATTTGTAAGACAACAAGGTATCAGAAAAAAGTCATGTTTTAGCAGTAGACAATATTTGCGGTTCACTTAAAGGGGTGTGTGCAAGCAAATTTCCAGGGTTTGTATCTATGGTTACTGCATCCGATGTGGATTCATCTTTGTCAGCCATTCTTTTAGAATATTGATGATCACATTTAGGGAAATTTTTTCCAAATATTTAAAAATTTGTCTTGAATATAGCTAAAATATGGCCGAGGCAGCTGATTTCAGTATGCCTGATGTTTTTGCTAACGATTATTTAGACAGAATCATGAAGAAAACAGAAAAAAGTTTAAATAATACATGTATTTTATATACAGGATAGAAAAACAAAGTCTGGTTACACTGTTATTGATGTTCGATTGCCAGGACACTCACGTTTTGTACCAATGCATGTACATAGACTAAGATACATGATTCACACACGTTGTATTCAACTGAATCCAGAAAATTATCATGTGTCTCATTTATGTCACTCAAAAACTTGTGTTAATATTTTACATCTAAGTTTAGAACCGCCACATGTAAATAATTCCAGGCTTCAGTGTACACTTTAGTTTTCTCGCCACAAAAGTTACAGTTATCACATTTTAATCTGAGACGCCATGACAATCCCCACTTTTGACAATTGTTTGTATTCCAGTTGCATAAAAGTTCACATCTGGGTTCATTTTGACCATGTTCCTTGTAAAATTTCTTGAACATGTCCATTAATTTTCCACAATGTAAGGTTTTGTTCCCTACAATGTCATTCTTATTTTCTTGCAGGAGGTTCGGTTTAGTCACTTGTGGCTCTGGTATTGGATGGAAGAAATGCATATTGCCAATATTACCCTCAGAATCTGTAACCAGGTAGTAGTCATCATTAGGAGACAGGTGAACAGCATCTTTGAATGTAGATACAGGTAATCTTTTCGATGATATTGTTGACTCCAGGCACTCTGAAGCTGATTTTTTTTCTGAACCTTGGATGTACCGTTTGAAAGAATCTTCTCCTTATAGTGGGTCTACCTCGTTGCGACATTTTTAAAATTTAGCCTTGTGTATTCCCTTGTATTGATATTGACTGAAATGATTTTATCGTGTAATTGGCTTTTAATTTCAAAGGTAATAAACATTCTTATATTTATCTTAGATCTGACCATCATTTTAATATCCTTCTCACCCAAGCACATGACAAACTAATTACTTGAAAGTTTTATGTAATCAAGAGACCAATAAAATGTACTCTCCTAATACACATAATTGACCTCCAACTGGAACCAAATAAATAGCAATATAACCAAAAAATTGTGAAAAAATAAGATTTTTTTTTTACATCTTCAGTAAACAAATTAGCAAAATTCCATATTTTCATCCCAGGCCATTTCTTATCTTTATTTGTGTTGAGTAAGCTCTTGTTTAGTTGTTTAACCTGTTAATGTCTCATTTCATTTCTTTTTTTTAAAAACAAAACATTTTTTGTTTGCAGTCTTTTTCTACATTCAAGCCAACCTTTTGAATTTTCTCACTGTTTGACACTTTTTGTATTTTCAAATTATCTTCCCTTTTTAGGGGCAAGTTTTTTTTTCTGATGGTCATGTTTTATTTGTAAGACAACAAGGTATCAGAAAAAAGTCATGTTTTAGCAGTAGACAATATTTGCGGTTCACTTAAAGGGGTGTGTGCAAGCAAATTTCCAGGGTTTGTATCTATGGTTACTGCATCCGATGTGGATTCATCTTTGTCAGCCATTCTTTTAGAATATTGATGATCACATTTAGGGAAATTTTTTCCAAATATTTAAAAATTTGTCTTGAATATGGCCGAGGCAGCTGATTTCAGTATGCCTGATGTTTTTGCTAACGATTATTTAGACAGAATCATGAAGAAAACAGAAAAAAGTTTAAATAATACATGTATTTTATATACAGGATAGAAAAACAAAATCTGGTTACACTGTTATTGATGTTCGATTGCCAGGACACTCACGTTTTGTACCAATGCATGTACATAGACTAAGATACATGATTCACACACGTTGTATTCAACTGAATCCAGAAAATTATCATGTGTCTCATTTATGTCACTCAAAAACTTGTGTTAATATTTTACATCTAAGTTTAGAACCGCCACATGTAAATAATTCCAGGCTTCAGTGTACACTTTAGTTTTCTCGCCACAAAAGTTACAGTTATCACATTTTAATCTGAGACGCCATGACAATCCCCACTTTTGACAATTGTTTGTATTCCAGTTGCATAAAAGTTCACATCTGGGTTCATTTTGACCATGTTCCTTGTAAAATTTCTTGAACATGTCCATTAATTTTCCACAATGTAAGGTTTTGTTCCCTACAATGTCATTCTTATTTTCTTGCAGGAGCTCCGGTTTAGTCACTTGTGGCTCTGGTATTGGATGGAAGAAATGCATATTGCCAATATTACCCTCAGAATCTGTAACCAGGTAGTAGTCATCATTAGGAGACAGGTGAACAGCATCTTTGAATGTAGATACAGGTAATCTTTTCGATGATATTGTTGACTCCAGGCACTCTGAAGCTGATTTTTTTTCTGAACCTTGGATGTACCGTTTGAAAGAATCTTCTCCTTATAGTGGGTCTACCTCGTTGCGACATTTTTAAAATTTAGCCTTGTGTATTCCCTTGTATTGATATTGACTGAAATGATTTTATCGTGTAATTGGCTTTTAATTTCAAAGGTAATAAACATTCTTATATTTATCTTAGATCTGACCATCATTTTAATATCCTTCTCACCCAAGCACATGACAAACTAATTACTTGAAAGTTTTATGTAATCAAGAGACCAATAAAATGTACTCTCCTAATACACATAATTGACCTCCAACTGGAACCAAATAAATAGCAATATAACCAAAAAATTGTGGAAAAATAAGATTTTTTTTTTACATCTTCAGTAAACAAATTAGCAAAATTCCATATTTTCATCCCAGGCCATTTCTTATCTTTATTTGTGTTGAGTAAGCTCTTGTTTAGTTGTTTAACCTGTTAATGTCTCATTTCATTTCTTTTTTTTAAAAACAAAACATTTTTTGTTTGCAGTCTTTTTCTACATTCAAGCCAACCTTTTGAATTTTCTCACTGTTTGACACTTTTTGTATTTTCAAATTATCTTCCCTTTTTAGGGGCAAGTTTTTTTTTCTGATGGTCATGTTTTATTTGTAAGACAACAAGGTATCAGAAAAAAGTCATGTTTTAGCAGTAGACAATATTTGCGGTTCACTTAAAGGGGTGTATGCAAGCAAATTTCCAGGGTTTGTATCTATGGTTACTGCATCCGATGTGGATTCATCTTTGTCAGCCATTCTTTTAGAATATTGATGATCACATTTAGGGAATTTGTTTCCAAATATTTAAAAATTTGTCTTGAATATAGCTAAAATATGGCCGAGGCAGCTGATTTCAGTATGCCTGATGTTTTTGCTAACGATTATTTAGACAGAATCATGAAGAAAACAGAAAAAAGTTTAAATAATACATGTATTTTATATACAGGATAGAAAAACAAAATCTGGTTACACTGTTATTGATGTTCGATTGCCAGGACACTCACGTTTTGTACCAATGCATGTACATAGACTAAGATACATGATTCACACACGTTGTATTCAACTGAATCCAGAAAATTATCATGTGTCTCATTTATGTCACTCAAAAACTTGTGTTAATATTTTACATCTAAGTTTAGAACCGCCACATGTAAATAATTCCAGGCTTCAGTGTACACTTTAGTTTTCTCGCCACAAAAGTTACAGTTATCACATTTTAATCTGAGACGCCATGACAATCCCCACTTTTGACAATTGTTTGTATTCCAGTTGCATAAAAGTTCACATCTGGGTTCATTTTGACCATGTTCCTTGTAAAATTTCTTGAACATGTCCATTAATTTTCCACAATGTAAGGTTTTGTTCCCTACAATGTCATTCTTATTTTCTTGCAGGAGCTCCGGTTTAGTCACTTGTGGCTCTGGTATTGGATGGAAGAAATGCATATTGCCAATATTACCCTCAGAATCTGTAACCAGGTAGTAGTCATCATTAGGAGACAGGTGAACAGCATCTTTGAATGTAGATACAGGTAATCTTTTCGATGATATTGTTGACTCCAGGCACTCTGAAGCTGATTTTTTTTCTGAACCTTGGATGTACCGTTTGAAAGAATCTTCTCCTTATAGTGGGTCTACCTCGTTGCGACATTTTTAAAATTTAGCCTTGTGTATTCCCTTGTATTGATATTGACTGAAATGATTTTATCGTGTAATTGGCTTTTAATTTCAAAGGTAATAAACATTCTTATATTTATCTTAGATCTGACCATCATTTTAATATCCTTCTCACCCAAGCACATGACAAACTAATTACTTGAAAGTTTTATGTAATCAAGAGACCAATAAAATGTACTCTCCTAATACACATAATTGACCTCCAACTGGAACCAAATAAATAGCAATATAACCAAAAAATTGTGGAAAAATAAGATTTTTTTTTTACATCTTCAGTAAACAAATTAGCAAAATTCCATATTTTCATCCCAGGCCATTTCTTATCTTTATTTGTGTTGAGTAAGCTCTTGTTTAGTTGTTTAACCTGTTAATGTCTCATTTCATTTCTTTTTTTTAAAAACAAAACATTTTTTGTTTGCAGTCTTTTTCTACATTCAAGCCAACCTTTTGAATTTTCTCACTGTTTGACACTTTTTGTATTTTCAAATTATCTTCCCTTTTTAGGGGCAAGTTTTTTTTTCTGATGGTCATGTTTTATTTGTAAGACAACAAGGTATCAGAAAAAAGTCATGTTTTAGCAGTAGACAATATTTGCGGTTCACTTAAAGGGGTGTATGCAAGCAAATTTCCAGGGTTTGTATCTATGGTTACTGCATCCGATGTGGATTCATCTTTGTCAGCCATTCTTTTAGAATATTGATGATCACATTTAGGGAATTTGTTTCCAAATATTTAAAAATTTGTCTTGAATATAGCTAAAATATGGCCGAGGCAGCTGATTTCAGTATGCCTGATGTTTTTGCTAACGATTATTTAGACAGAATCATGAAGAAAACAGAAAAAAGTTTAAATAATACATGTATTTTATATACAGGATAGAAAAACAAAATCTGGTTACACTGTTATTGATGTTCGATTGCCAGGACACTCACGTTTTGTACCAATGCATGTACATAGACTAAGATACATGATTCACACACGTTGTATTCAACTGAATCCAGAAAATTATCATGTGTCTCATTTATGTCACTCAAAAACTTGTGTTAATATTTTACATCTAAGTTTAGAACCGCCACATGTAAATAATTCCAGGCTTCAGTGTACACTTTAGTTTTCTCGCCACAAAAGTTACAGTTATCACATTTTAATCTGAGACGCCATGACAATCCCCACTTTTGACAATTGTTTGTATTCCAGTTGCATAAAAGTTCACATCTGGGTTCATTTTGACCATGTTCCTTGTAAAATTTCTTGAACATGTCCATTAATTTTCCACAATGTAAGGTTTTGTTCCCTACAATGTCATTCTTATTTTCTTGCAGGAGCTCCGGTTTAGTCACTTGTGGCTCTGGTATTGGATGGAAGAAATGCATATTGCCAATATTACCCTCAGAATCTGTAACCAGGTAGTAGTCATCATTAGGAGACAGGTGAACAGCATCTTTGAATGTAGATACAGGTAATCTTTTCGATGATATTGTTGACTCCAGGCACTCTGAAGCTGATTTTTTTTCTGAACCTTGGATGTACCGTTTGAAAGAATCTTCTCCTTATAGTGGGTCTACCTCGTTGCGACATTTTTGAAATTTAGCCTTGTGTATTCCCTTGTATTGATATTGACTGAAATGATTTTATCGTGTAATTGGCTTTTAATTTCAAAGGTAATAAACATTCTTATATTTATCTTAGATCTGACCATCATTTTAATATCCTTCTCACCCAAGCACATGACAAACTAATTACTTGAAAGTTTTATGTAATCAAGAGACCAATAAAATGTACTCTCCTAATACACATAATTGACCTCCAACTGGAACCAAATAAATAGCAATATAACCCAAAAATTGTGGAAAAATAAGATTTTTTTTTTACATCTTCAGTAAACAAATTAGCAAAATTCCATATTTTCATCCCAGGCCATTTCTTATCTTTATTTGTGTTGAGTAAGCTCTTGTTTAGTTGTTTAACCTGTTAATGTCTCATTTCATTTCTTTTTTTTAAAAACAAAACATTTTTTGTTTGCAGTCTTTTTCTACATTCAAGCCAACCTTTTGAATTTTCTCACTGTTTGACACTTTTTGTATTTTCAAATTATCTTCCCTTTTTAGGGGCAAGTTTTTTTTTCTGATGGTCATGTTTTATTTGTAAGACAACAAGGTATCAGAAAAAAGTCATGTTTTAGCAGTAGACAATATTTGCGGTTCACTTAAAGGGGTGTGTGCAAGCAAATTTCCAGGGTTTGTATCTATGGTTACTGCATCCGATGTGGATTCATCTTTGTCAGCCATTCTTTTAGAATATTGATGATCACATTTAGGGAAATTTTTTCCAAATATTTAAAAATTTGTCTTGAATATGGCCGAGGCAGCTGATTTCAGTATGCCTGATGTTTTTGCTAACGATTATTTAGACAGAATCATGAAGAAAACAGAAAAAAGTTTAAATAATACATGTATTTTATATACAGGATAGAAAAACAAAATCTGGTTACACTGTTATTGATGTTCGATTGCCAGGACACTCACGTTTTGTACCAATGCATGTACATAGACTAAGATACATGATTCACACACGTTGTATTCAACTGAATCCAGAAAATTATCATGTGTCTCATTTATGTCACTCAAAAACTTGTGTTAATATTTTACATCTAAGTTTAGAACCGCCACATGTAAATAATTCCAGGCTTCAGTGTACACTTTAGTTTTCTCGCCACAAAAGTTACAGTTATCACATTTTAATCTGAGACGCCATGACAATCCCCACTTTTGACAATTGTTTGTATTCCAGTTGCATAAATGTTCACATCTGGGTTCATTTTGACCATGTTCCTTGTAAAATTTCTTGAACATGTCCATTAATTTTCCACAATGTAAGGTTTTGTTCCCTACAATGTCATTCTTATTTTCTTGCAGGAGCTCCGGTTTAGTCACTTGTGGCTCTGGTATTGGATGCAAGAAATGCATATTGCCAATATTACCCTCAGAATCTGTAACCAGGTAGTAGTCATCATTAGGAGACAGGTGAACAGCATCTTTGAATGTAGATACAGGTAATCTTTTCGATGATATTGTTGACTCCAGGCACTCTGAAGCTGATTTTTTTTCTGAACCTTGGATGTACCGTTTGAAAGAATCTTCTCCTTATAGTGGGTCTACCTCGTTGCGACATTTTTAAAATTTAGACTTGTGTATTCCCTTGTATTGATATTGACTGAAATGATTTTATCGTGTAATTGGCTTTTAATTTCAAAGGTAATAAACATTCTTATATTTATCTTAGATCTGACCATCATTTTAATATCCTTCTCACCCAAGCACATGACAAACTAATTACTTGAAAGTTTTATGTAATCAAGAGACCAATAAAATGTACTCTCCTAATACACATAATTGACCTCCAACTGGAACCAAATAAATAGCAATATAACCAAAAAATTGTGGAAAAATATGATTTTTTTTTACATCTTCAGTAAAACAAATTAGCATAATTCCATATTTTCATCCCAGGCCATTTCTTATCTTTATTTGTGTTGAGTAAGCTCTTGTTTAGTTGTTTAACCTGTTAATGTCTCATTTCATTTCTTTTTTTTAAAAACAAAACATTTTTTGTTTGCAGTCTTTTTCTACATTCAAACCAACCTTTAGAATTTTCTCACTGTTTGACACTTTTTGTATTTTCAAATTATCTTCCCTTTTTAGGGGCAAGTTTTTTTTTCTGATGGTCATGTTTTATTTGTAAGACAACAAGGTATCAGAAAAAAGTCATGTTTTAGCAGTAGACAATATTTGCAGTTCACTTAAAGGGGTGTGTGCAAGCAAATTTCCCGGGTTTGTATCTATGGTTACTGCATCCGATGTGGATTCATCTTTGTCAGCCATTCTTTTAGAATATTGATGATCACATTTAGGGAAATTTTTTCCAAATATTTAAAAATTTGTCTTGAATATAGCTAAAATATGGCCGAGGCAGCTGATTTCAGTATGCCTGATGTTTTTGCTAACGATTATTTAGACAGAATCATGAAGAAAACAGAAAAATGTTTAAATAATACATGTATTTTATATACAGGATAGAAAAACAAAGTCTGGTTACACTGTTATTGATGTTCGATTGCCAGGACACTCACGTTTTGTACCAATGCATGTACATAGACTAAGATACATGATTCACAGACGTTGTATTCAACTGAATCCAGAAAATTATCATGTGTCTCATTTATGTCACTCAAAAACTTGTGTTAATATTTTACATCTAAGTTTAGAACCGCCACATGTAAATAATTCCAGGCTTCAGTGTACACTTTAGTTTTCTCGCCACAAAAGTTACAGTTATCACATTTTAATCTGAGACACCATGACAATCCCCACTTTTGACAATTGTTTGTATTCCAGTTGCATAAAAGTTCACATCTGGGTTCATTTTGACCATGTTCCTTGTAAAATTTCTTGAACATGTCCATTAATTTTCCACAATGTAAGGAAGATTTTGTTCCCTACAATGTCATTCTTATTTTCTTGCAGGAGCTCCGGTTTAGTCACTTGTGGCTCTGGTATTGGATGCAAGAAATGCATATTGCCAATATTACCCTCAGAATCTGTAACCAGGTAGTAGTCATCATTAGGAGACAGGTGAACAGCATCTTTGAATGTAGATACAGGTAATCTTTTCGATGATATTGTTGACTCCAGGGCACTCTGAAGCTGATTTTTTTTCTGAACCTTGGATGTACCGTTTGAAAGAATCTTCTCCTTATAGTGGGTCTACCTCGTTGCGACATTTTTAAAATTTAGACTTGTGTATTCCCTTGTATTGATATTGACTGAAATGATTTTATCGTGTAATTGGCTTTTAATTTCAAAGATAATAAACATTCTTATATTTATCTTAGATCTGACCATCATTTTAATATCCTTCTCACCCAAGCACATGACAAACTAATTACTTGAAAGTTTTATGTAATCAAGAGACCAATAAAATGTACTCTCCTAATACACATAATTGACCTCCAACTGGAACCAAATAAATAGCAATATAACCAAAAAATTGTGGAAAAATATGATTATTTTTTTACATCTTCAGTAAAAAAATGGCAAAATTCCATATTTTCATCCCAGGCCATTTCTTATCTTTATTTGTGTTGAGTAAGCTCTTGTTTAGTTGTTTAACCTGTTAATGTCTCATTTCATTTCTTTTTTTTAAAAACAAAACATTTTTTGTTTGCAGTCTTTTTCTACATTGACACCAACCTTTTGAATTTTCTCACTGTTTGACACTTTTTGTATTTTCAAATTATCTTCCCTTTTTAGGGGCAAGTTTTTTTTTCTGATGGTCATGTTTTATTTGTAAGACAACAAGGTATCAGAAAAAAGTCATGTTTTAGCAGTAGACAATATTTGCAGTTCACTTAAAGGGGTGTGTGCAAACAAATTTCCCGGGTTTGTATCTATGGTTACTGCATCCGATGTGGATTCATCTTTGTCAGCCATTCTTTTAGAATATTGATGATCACATTTAGGGAATTTGTTTCCAAATATTTAAAAATTTGTCTTGAATATAGCTAAAATATGGCCGAGGCAGCTGATTTCAGTATGCCTGATGTTTTTGCTAACGATTATTTAGACAGAATCATGAAGAAAACAGAAAAAAGTTTAAATAATACATGTATTTTATATACAGGATAGAAAAACAAAGTCTGGTTACACTGTTATTGATGTTCGATTGCCAGGACACTCACGTTTTGTACCAATGCATGTACATAGACTAAGATACATGATTCACACACGTTGTATTCAACTGAATCCAGAAAATTATCATGTGTCTCATTTATGTCACTCAAAAACTTGTGTTAATATTTTACATCTAAGTTTAGAACTGCCACATGTAAATAATTCCAGGCTTCAGTGTACACTTTAGTTTTCTCGCCACAAAAGTTACAGTTATCACATTTTAATCTGAGACGCCATGACAATCCCCACTTTTGACAATTGTTTGTATTCCAGTTGCATAAAAGTTCACATCTGGGTTCATTTTGACCATGTTCCTTGTAAAATTTCTTGAACATGTCCATTAATTTTCCACAATGTAAGGTTTTGTTCCCTACAATGTCATTCTTATTTTCTTGCAGGAGCTCCGGTTTAGTCACTTGTGGCTCTGGTATTGGATGGAAGAAATGCATATTGCCAATATTACCCTCAGAATCTGTAACCAGGTAGTAGTCATCATTAGGAGACAGGTGAACAGCATCTTTGAATGTAGATACAGGTAATCTTTTCGATGATATTGTTGACTCCAGGCACTCTGAAGCTGATTTTTTTTCTGAACCTTGGATGTACCGTTTGAAAGAATCTTCTCCTTATAGTGGGTCTACCTCGTTGCGACATTTTTAAAATTTAGACTTGTGTATTCCCTTGTATTGATATTGACTGAAATGATTTTATCGTGTAATTGGCTTTTAATTTCAAAGGTAATAAACATTCTTATATTTATCTTAGATCTGACCATCATTTTAATATCCTTCTCACCCAAGCACATGACAAACTAATTACTTGAAAGTTTTATGTAATCAAGAGACCAATAAAATGTACTCTCCTAATACACATAATTGACCTCCAACTGGAACCAAATAAATAGCAATATAACCAAAAAATTGTGGAAAAATATGATTTTTTTTTTTACATCTTCAGTAAAAAAATTGGCAAAATTCCATATTTTCATCCCAGGCCATTTCTTATCTTTATTTGTGTTGAGTAAGCTCTTGTTTAGTTGTTTAACCTGTTAATGTTTCATTTCATTTCTTTTTTTTAAAAACAAAACATTTTTTGTTTGCAGTCTTTTTCTACATTCAAGCCAACCTTTTGAATTTTCTCACTGTTTGACACTTTTTGTATTTTCAAATTATCTCCCCTTTTTAGGGGCAAGTTTTTTTTTCTGATGGTCATGTTTTATTTGTAAGACAACAAGGTATCAGAAAAAAGTCATGTTTTAGCAGTAGACAATATTTGCAGTTCACTTAAAGGGGTGTGTGCAAGCAAATTTCCCGGGTTTGTATCTATGGTTACTGCATCCGATGTGGATTCATCTTTGTCAGCCATTCTTTTAGAATATTGATGATCACATTTAGGGAAATTTTTTCCAAATATTTAAAAATTTGTCTTGAATATAGCTAAAATATGGCCGAGGCAGCTGATTTCAGTATGCCTGATGTTTTTGCTAACGATTATTTAGACAGAATCATGAAGAAAACAGAAAAAAGTTTAAATAATACATGTATTTTATATACAGGATAGAAAAACAAAATCTGGTTACACTGTTATTGATGTTCGATTGCCAGGACACTCACGTTTTGTACCAATGCATGTACATAGACTAAGATACATGATTCACACACGTTGTATTCAACTGAATCCAGAAAATTATCATGTGTCTCATTTATGTCACTCAAAAACTTGTGTTAATATTTTACATCTAAGTTTAGAACCGCCACATGTAAATAATTCCAGGCTTCAGTGTACACTTTAGTTTTCTCGCCACAAAAGTTACAGTTATCACATTTTAATCTGAGACGCCATGACAATCCCCACTTTTGACAATTGTTTGTATTCCAGTTGCATAAAAGTTCACATCTGGGTTCATTTTGACCATGTTCCTTGTAAAATTGCTTGAACATGTCCATTAATTTTCCACAATGTAAGGTTTTGTTCCCTACAATGTCATTCTTATTTTCTTGCAGGAGCTCCAGTTTAGTCACTTGTGGCTCTGGTATTGGATGGAAGAAATGCATATTGCCAATATTACCCTCAGAATCTGTAACCAGGTAGTAGTCATCATTAGGAGACAGGTGAACAGCATCTTTGAATGTAGATACAGGTAATCTTTTCGATGATATTGTTGACTCCAGGCACTCTGAAGCTGATTTTTTTTCTGAACCTTGGATGTACCGTTTGAAAGAATCTTCTCCTTATAGTGGGTCTACCTCGTTGCGACATTTTTAAAATTTAGCCTTGTGTATTCCCTTGTATTGATATTGACTGAAATGATTTTATCGTGTAATTGGCTTTTAATTTCAAAGGTAATAAACATTCTTATATTTATCTTAGATCTGACCATCATTTTAATATCCTTCTCACCCAAGCACATGACAAACTAATTACTTGAAAGTTTTATGTAATCAAGAGACCAATAAAATGTACTCTCCTAATACACATAATTGACCTCCAACTGGAACCAAATAAATAGCAATATAACCAAAAAATTGTGAAAAAATAAGATTTTTTTTTTACATCTTCAGTAAACAAATTAGCAAAATTCCATATTTTCATCCCAGGCCATTTCTTATCTTTATTTGTGTTGAGTAAGCTCTTGTTTAGTTGTTTAACCTGTTAATGTCTCATTTCATTTCTTTTTTTTAAAAACAAAACATTTTTTGTTTGCAGTCTTTTTCTACATTCAAGCCAACCTTTTGAATTTTCTCACTGTTTGACACTTTTTGTATTTTCAAATTATCTTCCCTTTTTAGGGGCAAGTTTTTTTTTCTGATGGTCATGTTTTATTTGTAAGACAACAAGGTATCAGAAAAAAGTCATGTTTTAGCAGTAGACAATATTTGCGGTTCACTTAAAGGGGTGTGTGCAAGCAAATTTCCAGGGTTTGTATCTATGGTTACTGCATCCGATGTGGATTCATCTTTGTCAGCCATTCTTTTAGAATATTGATGATCACATTTAGGGAAATTTTTTCCAAATATTTAAAAATTTGTCTTGAATATGGCCGAGGCAGCTGATTTCAGTATGCCTGATGTTTTTGCTAACGATTATTTAGACAGAATCATGAAGAAAACAGAAAAAAGTTTAAATAATACATGTATTTTATATACAGGATAGAAAAACAAAATCTGGTTACACTGTTATTGATGTTCGATTGCCAGGACACTCACGTTTTGTACCAATGCATGTACATAGACTAAGATACATGATTCACACACGTTGTATTCAACTGAATCCAGAAAATTATCATGTGTCTCATTTATGTCACTCAAAAACTTGTGTTAATATTTTACATCTAAGTTTAGAACCGCCACATGTAAATAATTCCAGGCTTCAGTGTACACTTTAGTTTTCTCGCCACAAAAGTTACAGTTATCACATTTTAATCTGAGACGCCATGACAATCCCCACTTTTGACAATTGTTTGTATTCCAGTTGCATAAAAGTTCACATCTGGGTTCATTTTGACCATGTTCCTTGTAAAATTTCTTGAACATGTCCATTAATTTTCCACAATGTAAGGTTTTGTTCCCTACAATGTCATTCTTATTTTCTTGCAGGAGCTCCGGTTTAGTCACTTGTGGCTCTGGTATTGGATGGAAGAAATGCATATTGCCAATATTACCCTCAGAATCTGTAACCAGGTAGTAGTCATCATTAGGAGACAGGTGAACAGCATCTTTGAATGTAGATACAGGTAATCTTTTCGATGATATTGTTGACTCCAGGCACTCTGAAGCTGATTTTTTTTCTGAACCTTGGATGTACCGTTTGAAAGAATCTTCTCCTTATAGTGGGTCTACCTCGTTGCGACATTTTTAAAATTTAGCCTTGTGTATTCCCTTGTATTGATATTGACTGAAATGATTTTATCGTGTAATTGGCTTTTAATTTCAAAGGTAATAAACATTCTTATATTTATCTTAGATCTGACCATCATTTTAATATCCTTCTCACCCAAGCACATGACAAACTAATTACTTGAAAGTTTTATGTAATCAAGAGACCAATAAAATGTACTCTCCTAATACACATAATTGACCTCCAACTGGAACCAAATAAATAGCAATATAACCCAAAAATTGTGGAAAAATAAGATTTTTTTTTTACATCTTCAGTAAACAAATTAGCAAAATTCCATATTTTCATCCCAGGCCATTTCTTATCTTTATTTGTGTTGAGTAAGCTCTTGTTTAGTTGTTTAACCTGTTAATGTCTCATTTCATTTCTTTTTTTTAAAAACAAAACATTTTTTGTTTGCAGTCTTTTTCTACATTCAAGCCAACCTTTTGAATTTTCTCACTGTTTGACACTTTTTGTATTTTCAAATTATCTTCCCTTTTTAGGGGCAAGTTTTTTTTTCTGATGGTCATGTTTTATTTGTAAGACAACAAGGTATCAGAAAAAAGTCATGTTTTAGCAGTAGACAATATTTGCGGTTCACTTAAAGGGGTGTATGCAAGCAAATTTCCAGGGTTTGTATCTATGGTTACTGCATCCGATGTGGATTCATCTTTGTCAGCCATTCTTTTAGAATATTGATGATCACATTTAGGGAATTTGTTTCCAAATATTTAAAAATTTGTCTTGAATATAGCTAAAATATGGCCGAGGCAGCTGATTTCAGTATGCCTGATGTTTTTGCTAACGATTATTTAGACAGAATCATGAAGAAAACAGAAAAAAGTTTAAATAATACATGTATTTTATATACAGGATAGAAAAACAAAATCTGGTTACACTGTTATTGATGTTCGATTGCCAGGACACTCACGTTTTGTACCAATGCATGTACATAGACTAAGATACATGATTCACACACGTTGTATTCAACTGAATCCAGAAAATTATCATGTGTCTCATTTATGTCACTCAAAAACTTGTGTTAATATTTTACATCTAAGTTTAGAACCGCCACATGTAAATAATTCCAGGCTTCAGTGTACACTTTAGTTTTCTCGCCACAAAAGTTACAGTTATCACATTTTAATCTGAGACGCCATGACAATCCCCACTTTTGACAATTGTTTGTATTCCAGTTGCATAAAAGTTCACATCTGGGTTCATTTTGACCATGTTCCTTGTAAAATTGCTTGAACATGTCCATTAATTTTCCACAATGTAAGGTTTTGTTCCCTACAATGTCATTCTTATTTTCTTGCAGGAGCTCCAGTTTAGTCACTTGTGGCTCTGGTATTGGATGGAAGAAATGCATATTGCCAATATTACCCTCAGAATCTGTAACCAGGTAGTAGTCATCATTAGGAGACAGGTGAACAGCATCTTTGAATGTAGATACAGGTAATCTTTTCGATGATATTGTTGACTCCAGGCACTCTGAAGCTGATTTTTTTTCTGAACCTTGGATGTACCGTTTGAAAGAATCTTCTCCTTATAGTGGGTCTACCTCGTTGCGACATTTTTAAAATTTAGCCTTGTGTATTCCCTTGTATTGATATTGACTGAAATGATTTTATCGTGTAATTGGCTTTTAATTTCAAAGGTAATAAACATTCTTATATTTATCTTAGATCTGACCATCATTTTAATATCCTTCTCACCCAAGCACATGACAAACTAATTACTTGAAAGTTTTATGTAATCAAGAGACCAATAAAATGTACTCTCCTAATACACATAATTGACCTCCAACTGGAACCAAATAAATAGCAATATAACCAAAAAATTGTGGAAAAATAAGATTTTTTTTTTACATCTTCAGTAAACAAATTAGCAAAATTCCATATTTTCATCCCAGGCCATTTCTTATCTTTATTTGTGTTGAGTAAGCTCTTGTTTAGTTGTTTAACCTGTTAATGTCTCATTTCATTTCTTTTTTTTAAAAACAAAACATTTTTTGTTTGCAGTCTTTTTCTACATTCAAGCCAACCTTTTGAATTTTCTCACTGTTTGACACTTTTTGTATTTTCAAATTATCTTCCCTTTTTAGGGGCAAGTTTTTTTTTCTGATGGTCATGTTTTATTTGTAAGACAACAAGGTATCAGAAAAAAGTCATGTTTTAGCAGTAGACAATATTTGCGGTTCACTTAAAGGGGTGTATGCAAGCAAATTTCCAGGGTTTGTATCTATGGTTACTGCATCCGATGTGGATTCATCTTTGTCAGCCATTCTTTTAGAATATTGATGATCACATTTAGGGAATTTGTTTCCAAATATTTAAAAATTTGTCTTGAATATAGCTAAAATATGGCCGAGGCAGCTGATTTCAGTATGCCTGATGTTTTTGCTAACGATTATTTAGACAGAATCATGAAGAAAACAGAAAAAAGTTTAAATAATACATGTATTTTATATACAGGATAGAAAAACAAAATCTGGTTACACTGTTATTGATGTTCGATTGCCAGGACACTCACGTTTTGTACCAATGCATGTACATAGACTAAGATACATGATTCACACACGTTGTATTCAACTGAATCCAGAAAATTATCATGTGTCTCATTTATGTCACTCAAAAACTTGTGTTAATATTTTACATCTAAGTTTAGAACCGCCACATGTAAATAATTCCAGGCTTCAGTGTACACTTTAGTTTTCTCGCCACAAAAGTTACAGTTATCACATTTTAATCTGAGACGCCATGACAATCCCCACTTTTGACAATTGTTTGTATTCCAGTTGCATAAAAGTTCACATCTGGGTTCATTTTGACCATGTTCCTTGTAAAATTTCTTGAACATGTCCATTAATTTTCCACAATGTAAGGTTTTTTCCCCCCAATGTCATTCTTATTTTCTTGCAGGAGATCCGGTTTAGTCACTTGTGGCTCTGGTATTGGATGGAAGAAATGCATATTGCCAATATTACCCTCAGAATCTGTAACCAGGTAGTAGTCATCATTAGGAGACAGGTGAACAGCATCTTTGAATGTAGATACAGGTAATCTTTTCGATGATATTGTTGACTCCAGGCACTCTGAAGCTGATTTTTTTTCTGAACCTTGGATGTACCGTTTGAAAGAATCTTCTCCTTATAGTGGGTCTACCTCGTTGCGACATTTTTAAAATTTAGACTTGTGTATTCCCTTGTATTGATATTGACTTTGAAATGATTTTATCGTGTAATTGGCTTTTAATTTCAAAGGTAATAAACATTCTTATATTTATCTTAGATCTGACCATCATTTTAATATCCTTATCACCCAAGCACATGACAAACTAATTACTTGAAAGTTTTATGTAATCAAGAGACCAATAAAATGTACTCTCCTAATACACATAATTGACCTCCAACTGGAACCAAATAAATAGCAATATAACCAAAAAATTGTGGAAAAATAAGATTTTTTTTTTACATCTTCAGTAAACAAATTAGCAAAATTCCATATTTTCATCCCAGGCCATTTCTTATCTTTATTTGTGTTGAGTAAGCTCTTGTTTAGTTGTTTAACCTGTTAATGTCTCATTTCATTTCTTTTTTTTAAAAACAAAACATTTTTTGTTTGCAGTCTTTTTCTACATTCAAGCCAACCTTTTGAATTTTCTCACTGTTTGACACTTTTTGTATTTTCAAATTATCTTCCCTTTTTAGGGGCAAGTTTTTTTTTCTGATGGTCATGTTTTATTTGTAAGACAACAAGGTATCAGAAAAAAGTCATGTTTTAGCAGTAGACAATATTTGCGGTTCACTTAAAGGGGTGTATGCAAGCAAATTTCCCGGGTTTGTATCTATGGTTACTGCATCCGATGTGGATTCATCTTTGTCAGCCATTCTTTTAGAATATTGATGATCACATTTAGGGAATTTGTTTCCAAATATTTAAAAATTTGTCTTGAATATAGCTAAAATATGGCCGAGGCAGCTGATTTCAGTATGCCTGATGTTTTTGCTAACGATTATTTAGACAGAATCATGAAGAAAACAGAAAAAAGTTTAAATAATACATGTATTTTATATACAGGATAGAAAAACAAAATCTGGTTACACTGTTATTGATGTTCGATTGCCAGGACACTCACGTTTTGTACCAATGCATGTACATAGACTAAGATACATGATTCACACACGTTGTATTCAACTGAATCCAGAAAATTATCATGTGTCTCATTTATGTCACTCAAAAACTTGTGTTAATATTTTACATCTAAGTTTAGAACCGCCACATGTAAATAATTCCAGGCTTCAGTATACACTTTAGTTTTCTCGCCACAAAAGTTACAGTTATCACATTTTAATCTGAGACGCCATGACAATCCCCACTTTTGACAATTGTTTGTATTCCAGTTGCATAAAAGTTCACATCTGGGTTCATTTTGACCATGTTCCTTGTAAAATTTCTTGAACATGTCCATTAATTTTCCACAATGTAAGGTTTTGTTCCCTACAATGTCATTCTTATTTTCTTGCAGGAGCTCCGGTTTAGTCACTTGTGGCTCTGGTATTGGATGGAAGAAATGCATATTGCCAATATTACCCTCAGAATCTATAACCAGGTAGTAGTCATCATTAGGAGACAGGTGAACAGCATCTTTGAATGTAGATACAGGTAATCTTTTCGATGATATTGTTGACTCCAGGCACTCTGAAGCTGATTTTTTTTCTGAACCTTGGATGTACCGTTTGAAAGAATCTTCTCCTTATAGTGGGTCTACCTCGTTGCGACATTTTTAAAATTTAGCCTTGTGTATTCCCTTGTATTGATATTGACTGAAATGATTTTATCGTGTAATTGGCTTTTAATTTCAAAGGTAATAAACATTCTTATATTTATCTTAGATCTGACCATCATTTTAATATCCTTCTCACCCAAGCACATGACAAACTAATTACTTGAAAGTTTTATGTAATCAAGAGACCAATAAAATGTACTCTCCTAATACACATAATTGACCTCCAACTGGAACCAAATAAATAGCAATATAACCCAAAAATTGTGGAAAAATATGATTTTTAGTTCACCTGGACCAAAGGTCCATGTGAACTATTGCCATCACTTGGCGTCCGTCGTCTGTCGTCTGTAAACTTTTCACATTTCAAGCTTCTTCTCCGAAACCACTTGGCCGATTGGAACCGAACTTAGCAGGAATGTTCCTTGGATGGTCCTCTACAAAGTTACTGTTTTTCGTTCCAGTCGGATATTCAATATGGCTGCCAGGGCCAATAATATGCTCTGATTGGCCGAAATTTCAAAGATCTTCTTCTCCGAAACTAATGAACTGACTGAACCCAAACTGTAAAGGAATGATCATTGGAATGTCCTTTACCAAGTTACTGTTTTTTATGCCGATCGGAAATCCAAGATGGCCGCCATCGCAGGACATAGATTAACATTGGACCCTATGGGAAAATGTTCAAATGCCTTCTTCTCAGAAACTACAAATATGATTAAAGCCAAACTGTACATGAATGTTCATTGGATGGTCCTCTACAATCTTAAGGTTTTTTGTTCCGATATGAAATTCAAAATGGCGGCTACGGCAGGACTTAGTTTAACATTGGACCCTATGGGAAAAATGTTTCAAAATGCTTCTTCTCTGAAACCACTTGGACAGTTGAAACCAAACTGCCCAGGAATGATCATTGGAAGGTCCTCTACAAATTTTTTGTTTTTTATGCCGGTCGAAAATCCAAGATGGCCGCCACCGCAGGACATAGATTAACATTGGACCCTATGGGAAAATGTTCAAATGCCTTCTTCTCAGAAACTACAAATATTATTAAAGCCAAACTGTACATGAATGTTGATTGGATGGTCCTCTACAATCTTAAGGTTTTTTGTTCCGATATGAAATTCAAAATGGCGGCTACGACAGGACTTAGTTTAACATTGGACCCTATGGGAAAAATGTTTCAAAATGCTTCTTCTCTGAAACCACTTGGACAGTTGAAACCAAACTGCCCAGGAATGATCATTGGAAGGTCCTCTACAAATTTTCTGATTTTTATGCCGGTCGGAAATCCAAGATGGCCGCCACCGCAATACATAGATTAACATTGGACCCTATGGGAAAATGTTCAAATGCCTTCTTCTCAGAAACTACAAATATTATTAAAGCCAAACTGTACATGAATGTTCATTGGATGGTCCTCTACAATCTTAAGGTTTTTTGTTCCGATATGAAATTCAAAATGGCGGCTACGGCAGGACTTAGTTTAACATTGGACCCTATGGGAAAAATGTTTCAAAATGCTTCTTCTCTGAAACCACTTGGACAGTTGAAACCAAACTGCCCAGGAATGATCATTGGAAGGTCCTCTACAAATTTTTTGTTTTTTATGCCGGTCGAAAATCCAAGATGGCCGCCACCGCAGGACATAGATTAACATTGGACCCTATGGGAAAATGTTCAAATGCCTTCTTCTCAGAAACTACAAATATTATTAAAGCCAAACTGTACATGAATGTTGATTGGATGGTCCTCTACAATCTTAAGGTTTTTTGTTCAGATATGAAATTCAAAATGGCGGCTACGACAGGACTTAGTTTAACATTGGACCCTATGGGAAAAATGTTTCAAAATGCTTCTTCTCTGAAACCACTTGGACAGTTGAAACCAAACTGCCCAGGAATGATCATTGGAAGGTCCTCTACAAATTTTCTGTTTTTTATGCTGGTCGGAAATCCAAGATGGCCACCACCGCAGGACATAGATTAACATTGGACCCTATGGGAAAATGTTCAAATGCCTTCTTCTCAGAAACTACAAATATTATTAAAGCCAAACTGTACATGAATGTTCATTGGATGGTCCTCTACAATCTTAAGGTTTTTTGTTCCGATATGAAATTCAAAATGGCGGCTACGGCAGGACTTAGTTTAACATTGGACCCTATGGGAAAAATGTTTCAAAATGCTTCTTCTCTGAAACCACTTGGACAGTTGAAACCAAACTGCCCAGGAATGATCATTGGAAGGTCCTCTACAAATTATTTGTTTTTTATGCCGGTCGGAAATCCAAGCTGGCCGCCACCGCAGGACATAGATTAACATTGGACCCTATGGGAAAATATTCAAATGCCTTCTACTCAGAAACTACAAATATTATTAAAGCCAAACTGTACATGAATGTTCATTAGATGGTCCTCTACAAACTTTACGTTTTTTGTTCTGGTATGAAATTCAAAATGGCGGCTACGGCAGGACTTAGTTTAACATTGGACCCTATGGGAAAAATGTTTCAAAATGCTTCTTCTCTGAAACCACTTGGACAGTTGAAACCAAACTGCCCAGGAATGATCATTGGAAGGTCCTCTACAAATTTAAGGTTTTTTATGCCGGTCGGAAATCCAAGATGGCCGCCACTGCAGGACATAGATTAACATTGGACCCTATGGGAAAATATTCAAATGCCTTCTACTCAGAAACTACAAATATGATTAAAGCCAAACTGTACATGAATGTTCATTAGATGGTCCTCTACAAACTTTACGTTTTTTGTTCTGGTATGAAATTCAAAATGGCGGCTATGGCAGGACTTAGTTTAACATTGGACCCTATGGGAAAAATGTTTCAAAACGCGTCTTCTCTGAAACCAAACTGCCCAGGAATGATCATTGGAAGGTCCTGTTTTTTTATGCCGATCGGAAATCCAAGATGGCTGCCACCACAGGTCATAGTATTAACACAGGACCATATCGGGAAAATACAGAAATATATTCTTCTCTGAAGCTATTGCACTGAACTGTGCATCAATCATTGGAAGGTCCTTTACAAACTTTGTGTTTTTTATGTTGATCGTAATTCCAAGATGACTACCACTGCAGGACATAGTTTTTACATAGGACCAATTGTTTTTTTTTATAACCAGGTGAACAATACAGGCTCTTGAGAGCCTCTGGTTTTTTTACATCTTCAGTAAACAAATTAGTAAAATTCCATATTTTCATCCCAGGCCATTTCTTATCTTTATTTGTGTTGAGTAAGCTCTTGTTTAGTTGTTTAACCTGTTAATGTCTCATTTCATTTCTTTTTTTTAAAAACAAAACATTTTTTGTTTGCAGTCTTTTTCTACATTCAAGCCAACCTTTTGAATTTTCTCACTGTTTGACACTTTTTGTATTTTCAAATTATCTTCCCTTTTTAGGGGCAAGTTTTTTTTTCTGATGGTCATGTTTTATTTGTAAGACAACAAGGTATCAGAAAAAAGTCATGTTTTAGCAGTAGACAATATTTGCGGTTCACTTAAAGGGGTGTGTGCAAGCAAATTTCCCGGGTTTGTATCTATGGTTACTGCATCCGATGTGGATTCATCTTTGTCAGCCATTCTTTTAGAATATTGATGATCACATTTAGGGAATTTGTTTCCAAATATTTAAAAATTTGTCTTGAATATAGCTAAAATATGGCCGAGGCAGCTGATTTCAGTATGCCTGATGTTTTTGCTAACGATTATTTAGACAGAATCATGAAGAAAACAGAAAAAAAGTTTAAATAATACATGTATTTTATATACAGGATAGAAAAACAAAGTCTGGTTACACTGTTATTGATGTTCGATTGCCAGGACACTCACGTTTTGTACCAATGCATGTACATAGACTAAGATACATGATTCACACACGTTGTATTCAACTGAATCCAGAAAATTATCATGTGTCTCATTTATGTCACTCAAAAACTTGTGTTAATATTTTACATCTAAGTTTAGAACCGCCACATGTAAATAATTCCAGGCTTCAGTGTACACTTTAGTTTTCTCGCCACAAAAGTTACAGTTATCACATTTTAATCTGAGACACCATGACAATCCCCACTTTTGACAATTGTTTGTATTCCAGTTGCATAAAAGTTCACATCTGGGTTCATTTTGACCATGGTCCTTGTAAAATTTCTTGAACATGTCCATTAATTTTCCACAATGTAAGGTTTTGTTCCCTACAATGTCATTCTTATTTTCTTGCAGGAGCTCCGGTTTAGTCACTTGTGGCTCTGGTATTGGATGGAAGAAATGCATATTGCCAATATTACCCTCAGAATCTGTAACCAGGTAGTAGTCATCATTAGGAGACAGGTGAACAGCATCTTTGAATGTAGATACAGGTAATCTTTTCGATGATATTGTCGACTCCAGGCACTCTGAAGCTGATTTTTTTTCTGAACCTTGGATGTACCGTTTGAAAGAATCTTCTCCTTATAGTGGGTCTACCTCGTTGCGACATTTTTAAAATTTAGACTTGTGTATTCCCTTGTATTGATATTGACTGAAATGATTTTATCGTGTAATTGGCTTTTAATTTCAAAGGTAATAAACATTCTTATATTTATCTTAGATCTGACCATCATTTTAATATCCTTCTCACCCAAGCACATGACAAACTAATTACTTGAAAGTTTTATGTAATCAAGAGACCAATAAAATGTACTCTCCTAATACACATAATTGACCTCCAACTGGAACCAAATAAATAGCAATATAACCAAAAAATTGTGAAAAAATATGATTTTTTTATTACATCTTCAGTAAACAAATTAGCAAAATTCCATATTTTCATCCCAGGCCATTTCTTATCTTTATTTGTGTTGAGTAAGCTCTTGTTTTGTTGTTTAACCTGTTAATGTCTCATTTCATTTCTTTTTTTTAAAAACAAAACATTTTCTGTTTGCAGTCTTTTTCTACATTCAAACCAACCTTTTGAATTTTCTCACTGTTTGACACTTTTTGTATTTTCAAATTATCTCCCCTTTTTAGGGGCAAGTTTTTTTTCTGATGGTCATGTTTTATTTGTAAGACAACAAGGTATCAGAAAAAAGTCATGTTTTAGCAGTAGACAATATTTGCGGTTCACTTAAGGGGGTGTGTGCAAACAAATTTCCCGGGTTTGTATCTATGGTTACTGCATCCGATGTGGATTCATCTTTGTCAGCCATTCTTTTAGAATATTGATGATCACATTTAGGGAAATTTTTTCCAAATATTTAAAAATTTGTCTTGAATATAGCTAAAATATGGCCGAGGCAGCTGATTTCAGTATGCCTGATGTTTTTGCTAACGATTATTTAGACAGAATCATGAAGAAAACAGAAAAAAGTTTAAATAATACATGTATTTTATATACAGGATAGAAAAACAAAATCTGGTTACACTGTTATTGATGTTCGATTGCCAGGACACTCACGTTTTGTACCAATGCATGTACATAGACTAAGATACATGATTCACACACGTTGTATTCAACTGAATCCAGAAAATTATCATGTGTCTCATTTATGTCACTCAAAAACTTGTGTTAATATTTTACATCTAAGTTTAGAACCGCCACATGTAAATAATTCCAGGCTTCAGTGTACACTTTAGTTTTCTCGCCACAAAAGTTACAGTTATCACATTTTAATCTGAGACGCCATGACAATCCCCACTTTTGACAATTGTTTGTATTCCAGTTGCATAAAAGTTCACATCTGGGTTCATTTTGACCATGTTCCTTGTAAAATTGCTTGAACATGTCCATTAATTTTCCACAATGTAAGGTTTTGTTCCCTACAATGTCATTCTTATTTTCTTGCAGGAGCTCCGGTTTAGTCACTTGTGGCTCTGGTATTGGATGGAAGAAATGCATATTGCCAATATTACCCTCAGAATCTGTAACCAGGTAGTAGTCATCATTAGGAGACAGGTGAACAGCATCTTTGAATGTAGATACAGGTAATCTTTTCGATGATATTGTTGACTCCAGGCACTCTGAAGCTGATTTTTTTTTCTGAACCTTGGATGTACCGTTTGAAAGAATCTTCTCCTTATAGTGGGTCTACCTCGTTGCGACATTTTTTAAATTTAGACTTGTGTATTCCCTTGTATTGATATTGACTTTGAAATGATTTTATCCTGTAATTGGCTTTTAATTTCAAAGGTAATAAACATTCTTATATTTATCTTAGATCTGACCATCATTTTAATATCCTTCTCACCCAAGCACATGACAAACTAATTACTTGAAAGTTTTATGTAATCAAGAGACCAATAAAATGTACTCTCCTAATACACATAATTGACCTCCAACTGGAACCAAATAAATAGCAATATAACCCAAAAATTGTGGAAAAATATGATTTTTTTTTTACATCTTCAGTAAACAAATTAGTAAAATTCCATATTTTCATCCCAGGCCATTTCTTATCTTTATTTGTGTTGAGTAAGCTCTTGTTTAGTTGTTTAACCTGTTAATGTCTCATTTCATTTCTTTTTTTTAAAAACAAAACATTTTTTGTTTGCAGTCTTTTTCTACATTCAAGCCAACCTTTTGAATTTTCTCACTGTTTGACACTTTTTGTATTTTCAAATTATCTTCCCTTTTTAGGGGCAAGTTTTTTTTTCTGATGGTCATGTTTTATTTGTAAGACAACAAGGTATCAGAAAAAAGTCATGTTTTAGCAGTAGACAATATTTGCGGTTCACTTAAAGGGGTGTGTGCAAGCAAATTTCCCGGGTTTGTATCTATGGTTACTGCATCCGATGTGGATTCATCTTTGTCAGCCATTCTTTTAGAATATTGATGATCACATTTAGGGAATTTGTTTCCAAATATTTAAAAATTTGTCTTGAATATAGCTAAAATATGGCCGAGGCAGCTGATTTCAGTATGCCTGATGTTTTTGCTAACGATTATTTAGACAGAATCATGAAGAAAACAGAAAAAAAGTTTAAATAATACATGTATTTTATATACAGGATAGAAAAACAAAGTCTGGTTACACTGTTATTGATGTTCGATTGCCAGGACACTCACGTTTTGTACCAATGCATGTACATAGACTAAGATACATGATTCACACACGTTGTATTCAACTGAATCCAGAAAATTATCATGTGTCTCATTTATGTCACTCAAAAACTTGTGTTAATATTTTACATCTAAGTTTAGAACCGCCACATGTAAATAATTCCAGGCTTCAGTGTACACTTTAGTTTTCTCGCCACAAAAGTTACAGTTATCACATTTTAATCTGAGACACCATGACAATCCCCACTTTTGACAATTGTTTGTATTCCAGTTGCATAAAAGTTCACATCTGGGTTCATTTTGACCATGGTCCTTGTAAAATTTCTTGAACATGTCCATTAATTTTCCACAATGTAAGGTTTTGTTCCCTACAATGTCATTCTTATTTTCTTGCAGGAGCTCCGGTTTAGTCACTTGTGGCTCTGGTATTGGATGGAAGAAATGCATATTGCCAATATTACCCTCAGAATCTGTAACCAGGTAGTAGTCATCATTAGGAGACAGGTGAACAGCATCTTTGAATGTAGATACAGGTAATCTTTTCGATGATATTGTCGACTCCAGGCACTCTGAAGCTGATTTTTTTTCTGAACCTTGGATGTACCGTTTGAAAGAATCTTCTCCTTATAGTGGGTCTACCTCGTTGCGACATTTTTAAAATTTAGACTTGTGTATTCCCTTGTATTGATATTGACTGAAATGATTTTATCGTGTAATTGGCTTTTAATTTCAAAGGTAATAAACATTCTTATATTTATCTTAGATCTGACCATCATTTTAATATCCTTCTCACCCAAGCACATGACAAACTAATTACTTGAAAGTTTTATGTAATCAAGAGACCAATAAAATGTACTCTCCTAATACACATAATTGACCTCCAACTGGAACCAAATAAATAGCAATATAACCCAAAAATTGTGGAAAAATATGATTTTTTTATTACATCTTCAGTAAACAAATTAGCAAAATTCCATATTTTCATCCCAGGCCATTTCTTATCTTTATTTGTGTTGAGTAAGCTCTTGTTTTGTTGTTTAACCTGTTAATGTCTCATTTCATTTCTTTTTTTTAAAAACAAAACATTTTCTGTTTGCAGTCTTTTTCTACATTCAAACCAACCTTTTGAATTTTCTCACTGTTTGACACTTTTTGTATTTTCAAATTATCTCCCCTTTTTAGGGGCAAGTTTTTTTTCTGATGGTCATGTTTTATTTGTAAGACAACAAGGTATCAGAAAAAAGTCATGTTTTAGCAGTAGACAATATTTGCGGTTCACTTAAGGGGGTGTGTGCAAACAAATTTCCCGGGTTTGTATCTATGGTTACTGCATCCGATGTGGATTCATCTTTGTCAGCCATTCTTTTAGAATATTGATGATCACATTTAGGGAAATTTTTTCCAAATATTTAAAAATTTGTCTTGAATATAGCTAAAATATGGCCGAGGCAGCTGATTTCAGTATGCCTGATGTTTTTGCTAACGATTATTTAGACAGAATCATGAAGAAAACAGAAAAAAGTTTAAATAATACATGTATTTTATATACAGGATAGAAAAACAAAATCTGGTTACACTGTTATTGATGTTCGATTGCCAGGACACTCACGTTTTGTACCAATGCATGTACATAGACTAAGATACATGATTCACACACGTTGTATTCAACTGAATCCAGAAAATTATCATGTGTCTCATTTATGTCACTCAAAAACTTGTGTTAATATTTTACATCTAAGTTTAGAACCGCCACATGTAAATAATTCCAGGCTTCAGTGTACACTTTAGTTTTCTCGCCACAAAAGTTACAGTTATCACATTTTAATCTGAGACGCCATGACAATCCCCACTTTTGACAATTGTTTGTATTCCAGTTGCATAAAAGTTCACATCTGGGTTCATTTTGACCATGTTCCTTGTAAAATTGCTTGAACATGTCCATTAATTTTCCACAATGTAAGGTTTTGTTCCCTACAATGTCATTCTTATTTTCTTGCAGGAGCTCCGGTTTAGTCACTTGTGGCTCTGGTATTGGATGGAAGAAATGCATATTGCCAATATTACCCTCAGAATCTGTAACCAGGTAGTAGTCATCATTAGGAGACAGGTGAACAGCATCTTTGAATGTAGATACAGGTAATCTTTTCGATGATATTGTTGACTCCAGGCACTCTGAAGCTGATTTTTTTTTCTGAACCTTGGATGTACCGTTTGAAAGAATCTTCTCCTTATAGTGGGTCTACCTCGTTGCGACATTTTTTAAATTTAGACTTGTGTATTCCCTTGTATTGATATTGACTTTGAAATGATTTTATCCTGTAATTGGCTTTTAATTTCAAAGGTAATAAACATTCTTATATTTATCTTAGATCTGACCATCATTTTAATATCCTTCTCACCCAAGCACATGACAAACTAATTACTTGAAAGTTTTATGTAATCAAGAGACCAATAAAATGTACTCTCCTAATACACATAATTGACCTCCAACTGGAACCAAATAAATAGCAATATAACCAAAAAGTTGTGAAAAAATATGATTTTTTTTTTACATCTTCAGTAAACAAATTAGCAAAATTCCATATTTTCATCCCAGGCCATTTCTTATCTTTATTTGTGTTGAGTAAGCTCCTGTTTAGTTGTTTAACCTGTTAATGTCTCATTTCATTTCTTTTTTTTAAAAACAAAACATTTTTTGTTTGCAGTCTTTTTCTACATTCAAGCCAACCTTTTGAATTTTCTCACAATTTGACACTTTTTGTATTTTCAAATTATCTTCCCTTTTTAGGAGCAAGTTTTTTTTTCTGATGGTCATGTTTTATTTGTAAGACAACAAGGTATCAGAAAAAAGTCATGTTTTAGCAGTAGACAATATTTGCGGTTCACTTAAAGGGGTGTGTGCAAGCAAATTTCCCGGGTTTGTATCTATGGTTACTGCATCCGATGTGGATTCATCTTTGTCAGCCATTCTTTTAGAATATTGATGATCACATTTAGGGAATTTGTTTCCAAATATTTAAAAATTTGTCTTGAATATAGCTAAAATATGGCCGAGGCAGCTGATTTCAGTATGCCTGATGTTTTTGCTAACGATTATTTAGACAGAATCATGAAGAAAACAGAAAAAAGTTTAAATAATACATGTATTTTATATACAGGATAGAAAAACAAAGTCTGGTTACACTGTTATTGATGTTCGATTGCCAGGACACTCACGTTTTGTACCAATGCATGTACATAGACTAAGATACATGATTCACAGACGTTGTATTCAACTGAATCCAGAAAATTATCATGTGTCTCATTTATGTCACTCAAAAACTTGTGTTAATATTTTACATCTAAGTTTAGAACCGCCACATGTAAATAATTCCAGGCTTCAGTGTACACTTTAGTTTTCTCGCCACAAAAGTTACAGTTATCACATTTTAATCTGAGATGCCATGACAATCCCCACTTTTGACAATTGTTTGTATTCCAGTTGCATAAAAGTTCACATCTGGGTTCATTTTGACCATGTTCCTTGTAAAATTTCTTGAACATGTCCATTAATTTTCCACAATGTAAGGTTTTGTTCCCTACAATGTCATTCTTATTTTCTTGCAGGAGCTCCGGTTTAGTCACTTGTGGCTCTGGTATTGGATGGAAGAAATGCATATTGCCAATATTACCCTCAGAATCTGTAACCAGGTAGTAGTCATCATTAGGAGACAGGTGAACAGCATCTTTGAATGTAGATACAGGTAATCTTTTCGATGATATTGTTGACTCCAGGCACTCTGAAGCTGATTTTTTTTCTGAACCTTGGATGTACCGTTTGAAAGAATCTTCTCCTTATAGTGGGTCTACCTCGTTGCGACATTTTTAAAATTTAGCCTTGTGTATTCCCTTGTATTGATATTGACTGAAATGATTTTATCGTGTAATTGGCTTTTAATTTCAAAGGTAATAAACATTCTTATATTTATCTTAGATCTGACCATCATTTTAATATCCTTCTCACCCAAGCACATGACAAACTAATTACTTGAAAGTTTTATGTAATCAAGAGACCAATAAAATGTACTCTCCTAATACACATAATTGACCTCCAACTGGAACCAAATAAATAGCAATATAACCCAAAAATTGTGGAAAAATATGATTTTTTTTTTACATCTTCAGTAAACAAATTAGCAAAATTCCATATTTTCATCCCAGGCCATTTCTTATCTTTATTTGTGTTGAGTAAGCTCTTGTTTAGTTGTTTAACCTGTTAATGTCTCATTTCATTTCTTTTTTTTAAAAACAAAACATTTTTTGTTTGCAGTCTTTTTCTACATTCAAGCCAACCTTTTGAATTTTCTCACTGTTTGACACTTTTTGTATTTTCAAATTATCTCCCCTTTTTAGGGGCAAGTTTTTTTTTCTGATGGTCATGTTTTATTTGTAAGACAACAAGGTATCAGAAAAAAGTCATGTTTTAGCAGTAGACAATATTTGCGGTTCACTTAAAGGGGTGTGTGCAAGCAAATTTCCCGGGTTTGTATCTATGGTTACTGCATCCGATGTGGATTCATCTTTGTCAGCCATTCTTTTAGAATATTGATGATCACAATTAGGGAATTTGTTTCCAAATATTTAAAAATTTGTCTTGAATATAGCTAAAATATGGCCGAGGCAGCTGATTTCAGTATGCCTGATGTTTTTGCTAACGATTATTTAGACAGAATCATGAAGAAAACAGAAAAAAAGTTTAAATAATACATGTATTTTATATACAGGATAGAAAAACAAAGTCTGGTTACACTGTTATTGATGTTCGATTGCCAGGACACTCACGTTTTGTACCAATGCATGTACATAGACTAAGATACATGATTCACACACGTTGTATTCAACTGAATCCGGAAAATTATCATGTGTCTCATTTATGTCACTCAAAAACTTGTGTTAATATTTTACATCTAAGTTTAGAACCGCCACATGTAAATAATTCCAGGCTTCAGTGTACACTTTAGTTTTCTCGCCACAAAAGTTACAGTTATCACATTTTAATCTGAGATGCCATGACAATCCCCACTTTTGACAATTGTTTGTATTCCAGTTGCATAAAAGTTCACATCTGGGTTCATTTTGACCATGTTCCTTGTAAAATTTCTTGAACATGTCCATTAATTTTCCACAATGTAAGGTTTTGTTCCCTACAATGTCATTCTTATTTTCTTGCAGGAGCTCCGGTTTAGTCACTTGTGGCTCTGGTATTGGATGGAAGAAATGCATATTGCCAATATTACCCTCAGAATCTGTAACCAGGTAGTAGTCATCATTAGGAGACAGGTGAACAGCATCTTTGAATGTAGATACAGGTAATCTTTTCGATGATATTGTTGACTCCAGGCACTCTGAAGCTGATTTTTTTTCTGAACCTTGGATGTACCGTTTGAAAGAATCTTCTCCTTATAGTGGGTCTACCTCGTTGCGACATTTTTAAAATTTAGCCTTGTGTATTCCCTTGTATTGATATTGACTGAAATGATTTTATCGTGTAATTGGCTTTTAATTTCAAAGGTAATAAACATTCTTATATTTATCTTAGATCTGACCATCATTTTAATATCCTTCTCACCCAAGCACATGACAAACTAATTACTTGAAAGTTTTATGTAATCAAGAGACCAATAAAATGTACTCTCCTAATACACATAATTGACCTCCAACTGGAACCAAATAAATAGCAATATAACCCAAAAATTGTGGAAAAATATGATTTTTTTTTTACATCTTCAGTAAACAAATTAGCAAAATTCCATATTTTCATCCCAGGCCATTTCTTATCTTTATTTGTGTTGAGTAAGCTCTTGTTTAGTTGTTTAACCTGTTAATGTCTCATTTCATTTCTTTTTTTTAAAAACAAAACATTTTTTGTTTGCAGTCTTTTTCTACATTCAAGCCAACCTTTTGAATTTTCTCACTGTTTGACACTTTTTGTATTTTCAAATTATCTCCCCTTTTTAGGGGCAAGTTTTTTTTTCTGATGGTCATGTTTTATTTGTAAGACAACAAGGTATCAGAAAAAAGTCATGTTTTAGCAGTAGACAATATTTGCGGTTCACTTAAAGGGGTGTGTGCAAGCAAATTTCCCGGGTTTGTATCTATGGTTACTGCATCCGATGTGGATTCATCTTTGTCAGCCATTCTTTTAGAATATTGATGATCACAATTAGGGAATTTGTTTCCAAATATTTAAAAATTTGTCTTGAATATAGCTAAAATATGGCCGAGGCAGCTGATTTCAGTATGCCTGATGTTTTTGCTAACGATTATTTAGACAGAATCATGAAGAAAACAGAAAAAAAGTTTAAATAATACATGTATTTTATATACAGGATAGAAAAACAAAGTCTGGTTACACTGTTATTGATGTTCGATTGCCAGGACACTCACGTTTTGTACCAATGCATGTACATAGACTAAGATACATGATTCACACACGTTGTATTCAACTGAATCCAGAAAATTATCATGTGTCTCATTTATGTCACTCAAAAACTTGTGTTAATATTTTACATCTAAGTTTAGAACCGCCACATGTAAATAATTCCAGGCTTCAGTGTACACTTTAGTTTTCTCGCCACAAAAGTTACAGTTATCACATTTTAATCTGAGATGCCATGACAATCCCCACTTTTGACAATTGTTTGTATTCCAGTTGCATAAAAGTTCACATCTGGGTTCATTTTGACCATGTTCCTTGTAAAATTTCTTGAACATGTCCATTAATTTTCCACAATGTAAGGTTTTGTTCCCTACAATGTCATTCTTATTTTCTTGCAGGAGCTCCGGTTTAGTCACTTGTGGCTCTGGTATTGGATGGAAGAAATGCATATTGCCAATATTACCCTCAGAATCTGTAACCAGGTAGTAGTCATCATTAGGAGACAGGTGAACAGCATCTTTGAATGTAGATACAGGTAATCTTTTCGATGATATTGTTGACTCCAGGCACTCTGAAGCTGATTTTTTTTCTGAACCTTGGATGTACCGTTTGAAAGAATCTTCTCCTTATAGTGGGTCTACCTCGTTGCGACATTTTTAAAATTTAGCCTTGTGTATTCCCTTGTATTGATATTGACTGAAATGATTTTATCGTGTAATTGGCTTTTAATTTCAAAGGTAATAAACATTCTTATATTTATCTTAGATCTGACCATCATTTTAATATCCTTCTCACCCAAGCACATGACAAACTAATTACTTGAAAGTTTTATGTAATCAAGAGACCAATAAAATGTACTCTCCTAATACACATAATTGACCTCCAACTGGAACCAAATAAATAGCAATATAACCCAAAAATTGTGGAAAAATATGATTTTTTTTTTACATCTTCAGTAAACAAATTAGCAAAATTCCATATTTTCATCCCAGGCCATTTCTTATCTTTATTTGTGTTGAGTAAGCTCTTGTTTAGTTGTTTAACCTGTTAATGTCTCATTTCATTTCTTTTTTTTAAAAACAAAACATTTTTTGTTTGCAGTCTTTTTCTACATTCAAGCCAACCTTTTGAATTTTCTCACTGTTTGACACTTTTTGTATTTTCAAATTATCTCCCCTTTTTAGGGGCAAGTTTTTTTTTCTGATGGTCATGTTTTATTTGTAAGACAACAAGGTATCAGAAAAAAGTCATGTTTTAGCAGTAGACAATATTTGCGGTTCACTTAAAGGGGTGTGTGCAAGCAAATTTCCCGGGTTTGTATCTATGGTTACTGCATCCGATGTGGATTCATCTTTGTCAGCCATTCTTTTAGAATATTGATGATCACAATTAGGGAATTTGTTTCCAAATATTTAAAAATTTGTCTTGAATATAGCTAAAATATGGCCGAGGCAGCTGATTTCAGTATGCCTGATGTTTTTGCTAACGATTATTTAGACAGAATCATGAAGAAAACAGAAAAAAAGTTTAAATAATACATGTATTTTATATACAGGATAGAAAAACAAAGTCTGGTTACACTGTTATTGATGTTCGATTGCCAGGACACTCACGTTTTGTACCAATGCATGTACATAGACTAAGATACATGATTCACACACGTTGTATTCAACTGAATCCAGAAAATTATCATGTGTCTCATTTATGTCACTCAAAAACTTGTGTTAATATTTTACATCTAAGTTTAGAACCGCCACATGTAAATAATTCCAGGCTTCAGTGTACACTTTAGTTTTCTCGCCACAAAAGTTACAGTTATCACATTTTAATCTGAGATGCCATGACAATCCCCACTTTTGACAATTGTTTGTATTCCAGTTGCATAAAAGTTCACATCTGGGTTCATTTTGACCATGTTCCTTGTAAAATTTCTTGAACATGTCCATTAATTTTCCACAATGTAAGGTTTTGTTCCCTACAATGTCATTCTTATTTTCTTGCAGGAGCTCCGGTTTAGTCACTTGTGGCTCTGGTATTGGATGGAAGAAATGCATATTGCCAATATTACCCTCAGAATCTGTAACCAGGTAGTAGTCATCATTAGGAGACAGGTGAACAGCATCTTTGAATGTAGATACAGGTAATCTTTTCGATGATATTGTTGACTCCAGGCACTCTGAAGCTGATTTTTTTTCTGAACCTTGGATGTACCGTTTGAAAGAATCTTCTCCTTATAGTGGGTCTACCTCGTTGCGACATTTTTAAAATTTAGCCTTGTGTATTCCCTTGTATTGATATTGACTGAAATGATTTTATCGTGTAATTGGCTTTTAATTTCAAAGGTAATAAACATTCTTATATTTATCTTAGATCTGACCATCATTTTAATATCCTTCTCACCCAAGCACATGACAAACTAATTACTTGAAAGTTTTATGTAATCAAGAGACCAATAAAATGTACTCTCCTAATACACATAATTGACCTCCAACTGGAACCAAATAAATAGCAATATAACCCAAAAATTGTGGAAAAATATGATTTTTTTTTTACATCTTCAGTAAACAAATTAGCAAAATTCCATATTTTCATCCCAGGCCATTTCTTATCTTTATTTGTGTTGAGTAAGCTCTTGTTTAGTTGTTTAACCTGTTAATGTCTCATTTCATTTCTTTTTTTTAAAAACAAAACATTTTTTGTTTGCAGTCTTTTTCTACATTCAAGCCAACCTTTTGAATTTTCTCACTGTTTGACACTTTTTGTATTTTCAAATTATCTCCCCTTTTTAGGGGCAAGTTTTTTTTTCTGATGGTCATGTTTTATTTGTAAGACAACAAGGTATCAGAAAAAAGTCATGTTTTAGCAGTAGACAATATTTGCGGTTCACTTAAAGGGGTGTGTGCAAGCAAATTTCCCGGGTTTGTATCTATGGTTACTGCATCCGATGTGGATTCATCTTTGTCAGCCATTCTTTTAGAATATTGATGATCACAATTAGGGAATTTGTTTCCAAATATTTAAAAATTTGTCTTGAATATAGCTAAAATATGGCCGAGGCAGCTGATTTCAGTATGCCTGATGTTTTTGCTAACGATTATTTAGACAGAATCATGAAGAAAACAGAAAAAAAGTTTAAATAATACATGTATTTTATATACAGGATAGAAAAACAAAGTCTGGTTACACTGTTATTGATGTTCGATTGCCAGGACACTCACGTTTTGTACCAATGCATGTACATAGACTAAGATACATGATTCACACACGTTGTATTCAACTGAATCCAGAAAATTATCATGTGTCTCATTTATGTCACTCAAAAACTTGTGTTAATATTTTACATCTAAGTTTAGAACCGCCACATGTAAATAATTCCAGGCTTCAGTGTACACTTTAGTTTTCTCGCCACAAAAGTTACAGTTATCACATTTTAATCTGAGATGCCATGACAATCCCCACTTTTGACAATTGTTTGTATTCCAGTTGCATAAAAGTTCACATCTGGGTTCATTTTGACCATGTTCCTTGTAAAATTTCTTGAACATGTCCATTAATTTTCCACAATGTAAGGTTTTGTTCCCTACAATGTCATTCTTATTTTCTTGCAGGAGCTCCGGTTTAGTCACTTGTGGCTCTGGTATTGGATGGAAGAAATGCATATTGCCAATATTACCCTCAGAATCTGTAACCAGGTAGTAGTCATCATTAGGAGACAGGTGAACAGCATCTTTGAATGTAGATACAGGTAATCTTTTCGATGATATTGTTGACTCCAGGCACTCTGAAGCTGATTTTTTTTCTGAACCTTGGATGTACCGTTTGAAAGAATCTTCTCCTTATAGTGGGTCTACCTCGTTGCGACATTTTTAAAATTTAGCCTTGTGTATTCCCTTGTATTGATATTGACTGAAATGATTTTATCGTGTAATTGGCTTTTAATTTCAAAGGTAATAAACATTCTTATATTTATCTTAGATCTGACCATCATTTTAATATCCTTCTCACCCAAGCACATGACAAACTAATTACTTGAAAGTTTTATGTAATCAAGAGACCAATAAAATGTACTCTCCTAATACACATAATTGACCTCCAACTGGAACCAAATAAATAGCAATATAACCCAAAAATTGTGGAAAAATATGATTTTTTTTTTACATCTTCAGTAAACAAATTAGCAAAATTCCATATTTTCATCCCAGGCCATTTCTTATCTTTATTTGTGTTGAGTAAGCTCTTGTTTAGTTGTTTAACCTGTTAATGTCTCATTTCATTTCTTTTTTTTAAAAACAAAACATTTTTTGTTTGCAGTCTTTTTCTACATTCAAGCCAACCTTTTGAATTTTCTCACTGTTTGACACTTTTGTATTTTCAAATTATCTCCCCTTTTTAGGGGCAAGTTTTTTTTTCTGATGGTCATGTTTTATTTGTAAGACAACAAGGTATCAGAAAAAAGTCATGTTTTAGCAGTAGACAATATTTGCGGTTCACTTAAAGGGGTGTGTGCAAGCAAATTTCCCGGGTTTGTATCTATGGTTACTGCATCCGATGTGGATTCATCTTTGTCAGCCATTCTTTTAGAATATTGATGATCACAATTAGGGAATTTGTTTCCAAATATTTAAAAATTTGTCTTGAATATAGCTAAAATATGGCCGAGGCAGCTGATTTCAGTATGCCTGATGTTTTTGCTAACGATTATTTAGACAGAATCATGAAGAAAACAGAAAAAAAGTTTAAATAATACATGTATTTTATATACAGGATAGAAAAACAAAGTCTGGTTACACTGTTATTGATGTTCGATTGCCAGGACACTCACGTTTTGTACCAATGCATGTACATAGACTAAGATACATGATTCACACACGTTGTATTCAACTGAATCCAGAAAATTATCATGTGTCTCATTTATGTCACTCAAAAACTTGTGTTAATATTTTACATCTAAGTTTAGAACCGCCACATGTAAATAATTCCAGGCTTCAGTGTACACTTTAGTTTTCTCGCCACAAAAGTTACAGTTATCACATTTTAATCTGAGACACCATGACAATCCCCACTTTTGACAATTGTTTGTATTCCAGTTGCATAAAAGTTCACATCTGGGTTCATTTTGACCATGGTTCCTTGTAAAATTTCTTGAACATGTCCATTAATTTTCCACAATGTAAGGTTTTGTTCCCTACAATGTCATTCTTATTTTCTTGCAGGAGCTCCGGATTAGTCACTTGTGGCTCTGGTATTGGATGGAAGAAATGCATATTGCCAATATTACCCTCAGAATCTGTAACCAGGTAGTAGTCATCATTAGGAGACAGGTGAACAGCATCTTTGAATGTAGATACAGGTAATCTTTTCGATGATATTGTTGACTCCAGGCACTCTGAAGCTGATTTTTTTTCTGAACCTTGGATGTACCGTTTGAAAGAATCTTCTCCTTATAGTGGGTCTACCTCGTTGCGACATTTTTAAAATTTAGCCTTGTGTATTCCCTTGTATTGATATTGACTGAAATGATTTTATCGTGTAATTGGCTTTTAATTTCAAAGGTAATAAACATTCTTATATTTATCTTAGATCTGACCATCATTTTAATATCCTTCTCACCCAAGCACATGACAAACTAATTACTTGAAAGTTTTATGTAATCAAGAGACCAATAAAATGTACTCTCCTAATACACATAATTGACCTCCAACTGGAACCAAATAAATAGCAATATAACCAAAAAATTGTGAAAAAATATGATTTTTTTTTTACATCTTCAGTAAACAAATTAGCAAAATTCCATATTTTCATCCCAGGCCATTTCTTATCTTTATTTGTGTTGAGTAAGCTCTTGTTTAGTTGTTTAACCTGTTAATGTCTCATTTCATTTCTTTTTTTTAAAAACAAAACATTTTTTGTTTGCAGTCTTTTTCTACATTCAAGCCAACCTTTTGAATTTTCTCACTGTTTGACACTTTTTGTATTTTCAAATTATCTTCCCTTTTTAGGGGCAAGTTTTTATTTCTGATGGTCATGTTTTATTTGTAAGACAACAAGGTATCAGAAAAAAGTCATGTTTTAGCAGTAGACAATATTTGCGGTTCACTTAAAGGGGTGTGTGCAAGCAAATTTCCCGGGTTTGTATCTATGGTTACTGCATCCGATGTGGATTCATCTTTGTCAGCCATTCTTTTAGAATATTGATGATCACATTTAGGGAATTTGTTTCCAAATATTTAAAAATTTGTCTTGAATATAGCTAAAATATGGCTGAGGCAGCTGATTTCAGTATGCCTGATGTTTTTGCTAACGATTATTTAGACAGAATCATGAAGAAAACAGAAAAAAGTTTAAATAATACATGTATTTTATATACAGGATAGAAAAACAAAGTCTGGTTACACTGTTATTGATGTTCGATTGCCAGGACACTCACGTTTTGTACCAATGCATGTACATAGACTAAGATACATGATTCACACACGTTGTATTCAACTGAATCCAGAAAATTATCATGTGTCTCATTTATGTCACTCAAAAACTTGTGTTAATATTTTACATCTAAGTTTAGAACCGCCACATGTAAATAATTCCAGGCTTCAGTGTGCACTTTAGTTTTCTCGCCACAAAAGTTACAGTTATCACATTTTAATCTGAGATGCCATGACAATCCCCACTTTTGACAATTGTTTGTATTCCAGTTGCATAAAAGTTCACATCTGGGTTCATTTTGACCATGTTCCTTGTATAATTTCTTGAACATGTCCATTAATTTTCCACAATGTAAGGTTTTGTTCCCTACAATGTCATTCTTATTTTCTTGCAGGAGCTCCGGTTTAGTCACTTGTGGCTCTGGTATTGGATGGAAGAAATGCATATTGCCAATATTACCCTCAGAATCTGTAACCAGGTAGTAGTCATCATTAGGAGACAGGTGAACAGCATCTTTGAATGTAGATACAGGTAATCTTTTCGATGATATTGTTGACTCCAGGCACTCTGAAGCTGATTTTTTTTCTGAACCTTGGATGTACCGTTTGAAAGAATCTTCTCCTTATAGTGGGTCTACCTCGTTGCGACATTTTTAAAATTTAGCCTTGTGTATTCCCTTGTATTGATATTGACTGAAATGATTTTATCGTGTAATTGGCTTTTAATTTCAAAGGTAATAAACATTCTTATATTTATCTTAGATCTGACCATCATTTTAATATCCTTCTCACCCAAGCACATGACAAACTAATTACTTGAAAGTTTTATGTAATCAAGAGACCAATAAAATGTACTCTCCTAATACACATAATTGACCTCCAACTGGAACCAAATAAATAGCAATATAACCCAAAAATTGTGGAAAAATAAGATTTTTTTTTTACATCTTCAGTAAACAAATTAGCAAAATTCCATATTTTCATCCCAGGCCATTTCTTATCTTTATTTGTGTTGAGTAAGCTCTTGTTTAGTTGTTTAACCTGTTAATGTCTCATTTCATTTCTTTTTTTTAAAAACAAAACATTTTTTGTTTGCAGTCTTTTTCTACATTCAAGCCAACCTTTTGAATTTTCTCACTGTTTGACACTTTTTGTATTTTCAAATTATCTCCCCTTTTTAGGGGCAAGTTTTTTTTTCTGATGGTCATGTTTTATTTGTAAGACAACAAGGTATCAGAAAAAAGTCATGTTTTAGCAGTAGACAATATTTGCGGTTCACTTAAAGGGGTGTGTGCAAGCAAATTTCCCGGGTTTGTATCTATGGTTACTGCATCCGATGTGGATTCATCTTTGTCAGCCATTCTTTTAGAATATTGATGATCACAATTAGGGAATTTGTTTCCAAATATTTAAAAATTTGTCTTGAATATAGCTAAAATATGGCCGAGGCAGCTGATTTCAGTATGCCTGATGTTTTTGCTAACGATTATTTAGACAGAATCATGAAGAAAACAGAAAAAAAGTTTAAATAATACATGTATTTTATATACAGGATAGAAAAACAAAGTCTGGTTACACTGTTATTGATGTTCGATTGCCAGGACACTCACGTTTTGTACCAATGCATGTACATAGACTAAGATACATGATTCACACACGTTGTATTCAACTGAATCCAGAAAATTATCATGTGTCTCATTTATGTCACTCAAAAACTTGTGTTAATATTTTACATCTAAGTTTAGAACCGCCACATGTAAATAATTCCAGGCTTCAGTGTACACTTTAGTTTTCTCGCCACAAAAGTTACAGTTATCACATTTTAATCTGAGATGCCATGACAATCCCCACTTTTGACAATTGTTTGTATTCCAGTTGCATAAAAGTTCACATCTGGGTTCATTTTGACCATGTTCCTTGTAAAATTTCTTGAACATGTCCATTAATTTTCCACAATGTAAGGTTTTGTTCCCTACAATGTCATTCTTATTTTCTTGCAGGAGCTCCGGTTTAGTCACTTGTGGCTCTGGTATTGGATGGAAGAAATGCATATTGCCAATATTACCCTCAGAATCTGTAACCAGGTAGTAGTCATCATTAGGAGACAGGTGAACAGCATCTTTGAATGTAGATACAGGTAATCTTTTCGATGATATTGTTGACTCCAGGCACTCTGAAGCTGATTTTTTTTCTGAACCTTGGATGTACCGTTTGAAAGAATCTTCTCCTTATAGTGGGTCTACCTCGTTGCGACATTTTGTAAATTTAGCCTTGTGTATTCCCTTGTATTGATATTGACTGAAATGATTTTATCGTGTAATTGGCTTTTAATTTCAAAGGTAATAAACATTCTTATATTTATCTTAGATCTGACCATCATTTTAATATCCTTCTCACCCAAGCACATGACAAACTAATTACTTGAAAGTTTTATGTAATCAAGAGACCAATAAAATGTACTCTCCTAATACACATAATTGACCTCCAACTGGAACCAAATAAATAGCAATATAACCCAAAAATTGTGGAAAAATATGATTTTTTTTTTACATCTTCAGTAAACAAATTAGCAAAATTCCATATTTTCATCCCAGGCCATTTCTTATCTTTATTTGTGTTGAGTAAGCTCTTGTTTAGTTGTTTAACCTGTTAATGTCTCATTTCATTTCTTTTTTTTAAAAACAAAACATTTTTTGTTTGCAGTCTTTTTCTACATTCAAGCCAACCTTTTGAATTTTCTCACTGTTTGACACTTTTGTATTTTCAAATTATCTCCCCTTTTTAGGGGCAAGTTTTTTTTTCTGATGGTCATGTTTTATTTGTAAGACAACAAGGTATCAGAAAAAAGTCATGTTTTAGCAGTAGACAATATTTGCGGTTCACTTAAAGGGGTGTGTGCAAGCAAATTTCCCGGGTTTGTATCTATGGTTACTGCATCCGATGTGGATTCATCTTTGTCAGCCATTCTTTTAGAATATTGATGATCACAATTAGGGAATTTGTTTCCAAATATTTAAAAATTTGTCTTGAATATAGCTAAAATATGGCCGAGGCAGCTGATTTCAGTATGCCTGATGTTTTTGCTAACGATTATTTAGACAGAATCATGAAGAAAACAGAAAAAAAGTTTAAATAATACATGTATTTTATATACAGGATAGAAAAACAAAGTCTGGTTACACTGTTATTGATGTTCGATTGCCAGGACACTCACGTTTTGTACCAATGCATGTACATAGACTAAGATACATGATTCACACACGTTGTATTCAACTGAATCCAGAAAATTATCATGTGTCTCATTTATGTCACTCAAAAACTTGTGTTAATATTTTACATCTAAGTTTAGAACCGCCACATGTAAATAATTCCAGGCTTCAGTGTACACTTTAGTTTTCTCGCCACAAAAGTTACAGTTATCACATTTTAATCTGAGACACCATGACAATCCCCACTTTTGACAATTGTTTGTATTCCAGTTGCATAAAAGTTCACATCTGGGTTCATTTTGACCATGGTTCCTTGTAAAATTTCTTGAACATGTCCATTAATTTTCCACAATGTAAGGTTTTGTTCCCTACAATGTCATTCTTATTTTCTTGCAGGAGCTCCGGATTAGTCACTTGTGGCTCTGGTATTGGATGGAAGAAATGCATATTGCCAATATTACCCTCAGAATCTGTAACCAGGTAGTAGTCATCATTAGGAGACAGGTGAACAGCATCTTTGAATGTAGATACAGGTAATCTTTTCGATGATATTGTTGACTCCAGGCACTCTGAAGCTGATTTTTTTTCTGAACCTTGGATGTACCGTTTGAAAGAATCTTCTCCTTATAGTGGGTCTACCTCGTTGCGACATTTTTAAAATTTAGACTTGTGTATTCCCTTGTATTGATATTGACTGAAATGATTTTATCGTGTAATTGGCTTTTAATTTCAAAGGTAATAAACATTCTTATATTTATCTTAGATCTGACCATCATTTTAATATCCTTCTCACCCAAGCACATGACAAACTAATTACTTGAAAGTTTTATGTAATCAAGAGACCAATAAAATGTACTCTCCTAATACACATAATTGACCTCCAACTGGAACCAAATAAATAGCAATATAACCCAAAAATTGTGGAAAAATATGATTTTTTTTTTACATCTTCAGTAAACAAATTAGCAAAATTCCATATTTTCATCCCAGGCCATTTCTTATCTTTATTTGTGTTGAGTAAGCTCTTGTTTAGTTGTTTAACCTGTTAATGTCTCATTTCATTTCTTTTTTTTAAAAACAAAACATTTTTTGTTTGCAGTCTTTTTCTACATTCAAGCCAACCTTTTGAATTTTCTCACTGTTTGACACTTTTTGTATTTTCAAATTATCTTCCCTTTTTAGGGGCAAGTTTTTATTTCTGATGGTCATGTTTTATTTGTAAGACAACAAGGTATCAGAAAAAAGTCATGTTTTAGCAGTAGACAATATTTGCGGTTCACTTAAAGGGGTGTGTGCAAGCAAATTTCCCGGGTTTGTATCTATGGTTACTGCATCCGATGTGGATTCATCTTTGTCAGCCATTCTTTTAGAATATTGATGATCACATTTAGGGAATTTGTTTCCAAATATTTAAAAATTTGTCTTGAATATAGCTAAAATATGGCTGAGGCAGCTGATTTCAGTATGCCTGATGTTTTTGCTAACGATTATTTAGACAGAATCATGAAGAAAACAGAAAAAAGTTTAAATAATACATGTATTTTATATACAGGATAGAAAAACAAAGTCTGGTTACACTGTTATTGATGTTCGATTGCCAGGACACTCACGTTTTGTACCAATGCATGTACATAGACTAAGATACATGATTCACACACGTTGTATTCAACTGAATCCAGAAAATTATCATGTGTCTCATTTATGTCACTCAAAAACTTGTGTTAATATTTTACATCTAAGTTTAGAACCGCCACATGTAAATAATTCCAGGCTTCAGTGTACACTTTAGTTTTCTCGCCACAAAAGTTACAGTTATCACATTTTAATCTGAGACGCCATGACAATCCCCACTTTTGACAATTGTTTGTATTCCAGTTGCATAAAAGTTCACATCTGGGTTCATTTTGACCATGTTCCTTGTATAATTTCTTGAACATGTCCATTAATTTTCCACAATGTAAGGTTTTGTTCCCTACAATGTCATTCTTATTTTCTTGCAGGAGGTTCGGTTTAGTCACTTGTGGCTCTGGTATTGGATGGAAGAAATGCATATTGCCAATATTACCCTCAGAATCTGTAACCAGGTAGTAGTCATCATTAGGAGACAGGTGAACAGCATCTTTGAATGTAGATACAGGTAATCTTTTCGATGATATTGTTGACTCCAGGCACTCTGAAGCTGATTTTTTTTCTGAACCTTGGATGTACCGTTTGAAAGAATCTTCTCCTTATAGTGGGTCTACCTCGTTGCGACATTTTTAAAATTTAGACTTGTGTATTCCCTTGTATTGATATTGACTGAAATGATTTTATCGTGTAATTGGCTTTTAATTTCAAAGGTAATAAACATTCTTATATTTATCTTAGATCTGACCATCATTTTAATATCCTTCTCACCCAAGCACATGACAAACTAATTACTTGAAAGTTTTATGTAATCAAGAGACCAATAAAATGTACTCTCCTAATACACATAATTGACCTCCAACTGGAACCAAATAAATAGCAATATAACCAAAAAATTGTGAAAAAATATGATTTTTTTATTACATCTTCAGTAAACAAATTAGCAAAATTCCATATTTTCATCCCAGGCCATTTCTTATCTTTATTTGTGTTGAGTAAGCTCTTGTTTTGTTGTTTAACCTGTTAATGTCTCATTTCATTTCTTTTTTTTAAAAACAAAACATTTTCTGTTTGCAGTCTTTTTCTACATTCAAACCAACCTTTTGAATTTTCTCACTGTTTGACACTTTTTGTATTTTCAAATTATCTCCCCTTTTTAGGGGCAAGTTTTTTTTCTGATGGTCATGTTTTATTTGTAAGACAACAAGGTATCAGAAAAAAGTCATGTTTTAGCAGTAGACAATATTTGCGGTTCACTTAAGGGGGTGTGTGCAAACAAATTTCCCGGGTTTGTATCTATGGTTACTGCATCCGATGTGGATTCATCTTTGTCAGCCATTCTTTTAGAATATTGATGATCACATTTAGGGAATTTGTTTCCAAATATTTAAAAATTTGTCTTGAATATAGCTAAAATATGGCCGAGGCAGCTGATTTCAGTATGCCTGATGTTTTTGCTAACGATTATTTAGACAGAATCATGAAGAAAACAGAAAAAAGTTTAAATAATACATGTATTTTATATACAGGATAGAAAAACAAAGTCTGGTTACACTGTTATTGATGTTCGATTGCCAGGACACTCACGTTTTGTACCAATGCATGTACATAGACTAAGATACATGATTCACACACGTTGTATTCAACTGAATCCAGAAAATTATCATGTGTCTCATTTATGTCACTCAAAAACTTGTGTTAATATTTTACATCTAAGTTTAGAACCGCCACATGTAAATAATTCCAGGCTTCAGTGTACACTTTAGTTTTCTCGCCACAAAAGTTACAGTTATCACATTTTAATCTGAGACGCCATGACAATCCCCACTTTTGACAATTGTTTGTATTCCAGTTGCATGAAAGTTCACATCTGGGTTCATTTTGACCATGTTCCTTGTAAAATTTCTTGAACATGTCCATTAATTTTCCACAATGTAAGGTTTTGTTCCCTACAATGTCATTCTTATTTTCTTGCAGGAGGTTCGGTTTAGTCACTTGTGGCTCTGGTATTGGATGGAAGAAATGCATATTGCCAATATTACCCTCAGAATCTGTAACCAGGTAGTAGTCATCATTAGGAGACAGGTGAACAGCATCTTTGAATGTAGATACAGGTAATCTTTTCGATGATATTGTTGACTCCAGGCACTCTGAAGCTGATTTTTTTTCTGAACCTTGGATGTACCGTTTGAAAGAATCTTCTCCTTATAGTGGGTCTACCTCGTTGCGACATTTCTAAAATTTAGACTTGTGTATTCCCTTGTATTGATATTGACTGAAATGATTTTATCGTGTAATTGGCTTTTAATTTCAAAGGTAATAAACATTCTTATATTTATCTTAGATCTGACCATCATTTTAATATCCTTCTCACCCAAGCACATGACAAACTAATTACTTGAAAGTTTTATGTAATCAAGAGACCAATAAAATGTACTCTCCTAATACACATAATTGACCTCCAACTGGAACCAAATAAATAGCAATATAACCAAAAAATTGTGGAAAAATATGATTTTTTTTTACATCTTCAGTAAAACAAATTAGCAAAATTCCATATTTTCATCCCAGGCCATTTCTTATCTTTATTTGTGTTGAGTAAGCTCCTGTTTAGTTGTTTAACCTGTTAATGTCTCATTTCATTTCTTTTTTTTAAAAACAAAAAATGTTTTGCTTGCAGTCTTTTTCTACATTCAAACCAACCTTTTGAATTTTCTTACTGTTTGACACTTTTTGTATTTTCAAATTATCTCCCCTTTTTAGGAGCAAGTTTTTTTTTCTGATGGTCATGTTTTATTTGTAAGACAACAAGGTATCAGATAAAAGTCATGTTTTAGCAGTAGACAATATTTGCGGTTCGTTTAAGGGGAGGTGTGCAAACAAATTTCCCGGGTTTGTATCTATGGTTACTGCATCCGATGTGGATTCATCTTTGTCAGCCATTCTTTTAGAATATTGATGATCACATTTAGGGAATTTGTTTCCAAATATTTAAAAATTTGTCTTGAATATAGCTAAAATATGGCCGAGGCAGCTGATTTCAGTATGCCTGATGTTTTTGCTAACGATTATTTAGACAGAATCATGAAGAAAACAGAAAAAAGTTTAAATAATACATGTATTTTATATACAGGATAGAAAAACAAAATCTGGTTACACTGTTATTGATGTTCGATTGCCAGGACACTCACGTTTTGTACCAATGCATGTACATAGACTAAGATACATGATTCACACACGTTGTATTCAACTGAATCCAGAAAATGATCATGTGTCTCATTTATGTCACTCAAAAACTTGTGTTAATATTTTACATCTAAGTTTAGAACCGCCACATGTAAATAATTCCAGGCTTCAGTGTACACTTTAGTTTTCTCGCCACAAAAGTTACAGTTATCACATCTTAATCTGAAACGCCATGACAATCCCTACTTTTGACAATTGTTTGTATTCCAGTTGCATAAAAGTTCGCATCTGGGTTCATTTTGACCATGTTCCTTGTAAAATTTCTTGAACATGTCCATTAATTTTCCACAATGTAAGGTTTTTTCCCCCCAATGTCATTCTTATTTTCTTGCAGGAACTCCGGTTTAGTCACTTGTGGCTCTGGTATTGGATGCAAGAAATGCATATTGCCAATATTACCCTCAGAATCTGTAACCAGGTCGTAGTCATCATTAGGAGACAGGTGAACAGCATCTTTGAATGTAGATACAGGTAATCTTTTCGATGATATTGTTGACTCCAGGCACTCTGAAGCTGATTTTTTTTCTGAACCTTGGATGTACCGTTTGAAAGAATCTTCTCCTTATAGTGGGTCTACCTCGTTGCAACATTTTTAAAATTTAGACTTGTGTATTCCCTTGTATTGATATTGACTTTGAAATGATTTTATCGTGTAATTGGCTTTTAATTTCAAAGGTAATAAACATTCTTATATTTATCTTAGATCTGACCATCATTTTAATATCCTTATCACCCAAGCACATGACAAACTAATTACTTGAAAGTTTTATGTAATCAAGAGACCAATAAAATGTACTCTCCTATTACACATAATTGACCTCCAACTGCAACCAAATAAATAGCAATATAACCAAAAAATTGTGAAAAAATATGATTTTTTTTTTACATCTTCAGTAAACAAATTAGCAAAATTCCATATTTTCATCCCAGGCCATTTCTTATCTTTATTTGTGTTGAGTAAGCTCTTGTTTAGTTGTTTAACCTGTTAATGTCTCATTTCATTTCTTTTTTTTAAAAACAAAACATTTTTTGTTTGCAGTCTTTTTCTACATTCAAACCAACCTTTTGAATTTTCTCACTGTTTGACACTTTTTGTATTTTCAAATTATCTCCCCTTTTTAGGGGCAAGTTTTTTTTTTCTGATGGTCATGTTTTATTTGTAAGACAACAAGGTATCAGAAAAAAGTCATGTTTTAGCAGTAGACAATATTTGCGGTTCACTTAAGGGGGTGTGTGCAAACAAATTTCCCGGGTTTGTATCTATGGTTACTGCATCCGATGTGGATTCATCTTTGTCAGCCATTCTTTTAGAATATTGATGATCACATTTAGGGAAATTTTTTCCAAATATTAAAAAATTTGTCTTGAATATAGCTAAAATATGGCCGAGGCAGCTGATTTCAATATGCCTGATGTTTTTGCTAACGATTATTTAGACAGAATCATGAAGAAAACAGAAAAAAGTTTAAATAATACATGTATTTTATATACAGGATAGAAAAACAAAATCTGGTTACACTGTTATTGATGTTCGATTGCCAGGACACTCACGTTTTGTACCAATGCATGTACATAGACTAAGATACATGATTCACACACGTTGTATTCAACTGAATCCAGAAAATTATCATGTGTCTCATTTATGTCACTCAAAAACTTGTGTTAATATTTTACATCTAAGTTTAGAACCGCCACATGTAAATAATTCCAGGCTTCAGTGTACACTTTAGTTTTCTCGCCACAAAAGTTACAGTTATCACATTTTAATCTGAGACGCCATGACAATCCCCACTTTTGACAATTGTTTGTATTCCAGTTGCATAAAAGTTCACATCTGGGTTCATTTTGACCATGTTCCTTGTAAAATTGCTTGAACATGTCCATTAATTTTCCACAATGTAAGGTTTTGTTCCCTACAATGTCATTCTTATTTTCTTGCAGGAGCTCCAGTTTAGTCACTTGTGGCTCTGGTATTGGATGCAAGAAATGCATATTGCCAATATTACCCTCAGAATCTGTAACCAGGTAGTAGTCATCATTAGGAGACAGGTGAACAGCATCTTTGAATGTAGATACAGGTAATCTTTTCGATGATATTGTTGACTCCAGGCACTCTGAAGCTGATTTTTTTTTCTGAACCTTGGATGTACCGTTTGAAAGAATCTTCTCCTTATAGTGGGTCTACCTCGTTGCGACATTTTTTAAATTTAGACTTGTGTATTCCCTTGTATTGATATTGACTTTGAAATGATTTTATCGTGTAATTGGCTTTTAATTTCAAAGGTAATAAACATTCTTATATTTATCTTAGATCTGACCATCATTTTAATATCCTTATCACCCAAGCACATGACAAACTAATTACTTGAAAGTTTTATGTAATCAAGAGACCAATAAAATGTACTCTCCTAATACACATAATTGACCTCCAACTGCAACCAAATATATAGCAATATAACGAAAAAATTGTGGAAAAATATGATTTTTTTTTTACATCTTCAGTAAAAAAATTGTCAAAATTCCATATTTTCATCCCAGGCCATTTCTTATCTTTATTTGTGTTGAGTAAGCTCTTGTTTAGTTGTTTAACCTGTTAATGTCTCATTTCATTTCTTTTTTTTAAAAACAAAACATTTTTTGTTTGCAGTCTTTTTCTACATTCAAGCCAACCTTTTGAATTTTCTCACTGTTTGACACTTTTTGTATTTTCAAATTATCTCACCTTTTTAGGGGCAAGTTTTTTTTTCTGATGGTCATGTTTTATTTGTAAGACAACAAGGTATCAGAAAAAAGTCATGTTTTAGCAGTAGACAATATTTGCGGTTCACTTAAAGGGGTGTGTGCAAGCAAATTTCCCGGGTTTGTATCTATGGTTACTGCATCCGATGTGGATTCATCTTTGTCAGCCATTCTTTTAGAATATTGATGATCACATTTAGGGAAATTTTTTCCAAATATTTAAAAATCTGTCTTGAATATAGCTAAAATATGGCCGAGGCAGCTGATTTCAGTATGCCTGATGTTTTTGCTAACGATTATTTAGACAGAATCATGAAGAAAACAGAAAAAAGTTTAAATAATACATGTATTTTATATACAGGATAGAAAAACAAAATCTGGTTACACTGTTATTGATGTTCGATTGCCAGGACACTCACGTTTTGTACCAATGCATGTACATAGACTAAGATACATGATTCACACACGTTGTATTCAACTGAATCCAGAAAATTATCATGTGTCTCATTTATGTCTTTCAAAAACTTGTGTTAATATTTTACATCTAAGTTTAGAACCGCCACATGTAAATAATTCCAGGCTTCAGTGTACACTTTAGTTTTCTCGCCACAAAAGTTACAGTTATCACATTTTAATCTGAGACGCCATGACAATCCCCACTTTTGACAATTGTTTGTATTCCAGTTGCATAAAAGTTCACATCTGGGTTCATTTTGACCATGTTCCTTGTAAAATTTCTTGAACATGTCCATTAATTTTCCACAATGTAAGGTTTTGTTCCCTACAATGTCATTCTTATTTTCTTGCAGGAGCTCCGGTTTAGTCACTTGTGGCTCTGGTATTGGATGCAAGAAATGCATATTGCCAATATTACCCTCAGAATCTGTAACCAGGTAGTAGTCATCATTAGGAGACAGGTGAACAGCATCTTTGAATGTAGATACAGGTAATCTTTTCGATGATATTGTTGACTCCAGGCACTCTGAAGCTGATTTTTTTTTCTGAACCTTGGATGTACCGTTTGAAAGAATCTTCTCCTTATAGTGGGTCTACCTCGTTGCGACATTTTTTAAATTTAGACTTGTGTATTCCCTTGTATTGATATTGACTTTGAAATGATTTTATCCTGTAATTGGCTTTTAATTTCAAAGGTAATAAACATTCTTATATTTATCTTAGATCTGACCATCATTTTAATATCCTTATCACCCAAGCACATGACAAACTAATTACTTGAAAGTTTTATGTAATCAAGAGACCAATAAAATGTACTCTCCTAATACACATAATTGACCTCCAACTGCAACCAAATATATAGCAATATAACGAAAAAATTGTGGAAAAATATGATTTTTTTTTTACATCTTCAGTAAAAAAATTGTCAAAATTCCATATTTTCATCCCAGGCCATTTCTTATCTTTATTTGTGTTGAGTAAGCTCTTGTTTAGTTGTTTAACCTGTTAATGTCTCATTTCATTTCTTTTTTTTAAAAACAAAACATTTTTTGTTTGCAGTCTTTTTCTACATTCAAGCCAACCTTTTGAATTTTCTCACTGTTTGACACTTTTTGTATTTTCAAATTATCTCACCTTTTTAGGGGCAAGTTTTTTTTTCTGATGGTCATGTTTTATTTGTAAGACAACAAGGTATCAGAAAAAAGTCATGTTTTAGCAGTAGACAATATTTGCGGTTCACTTAAAGGGGTGTGTGCAAGCAAATTTCCCGGGTTTGTATCTATGGTTACTGCATCCAATGTGGATTCATCTTTGTCAGCCATTCTTTTAGAATATTGATGATCACATTTAGGGAAATTTTTTCCAAATATTTAAAAATCTGTCTTGAATATAGCTAAAATATGGCCGAGGCAGCTGATTTCAGTATGCCTGATGTTTTTGCTAACGATTATTTAGACAGAATCATGAAGAAAACAGAAAAAAGTTTAAATAATACATGTATTTTATATACAGGATAGAAAAACAAAATCTGGTTACACTGTTATTGATGTTCGATTGCCAGGACACTCACGTTTTGTACCAATGCATGTACATAGACTAAGATACATGATTCACACACGTTGTATTCAACTGAATCCAGAAAATTATCATGTGTCTCATTTATGTCTTTCAAAAACTTGTGTTAATATTTTACATCTAAGTTTAGAACCGCCACATGTAAATAATTCCAGGCTTCAGTGTACACTTTAGTTTTCTCGCCACAAAAGTTACAGTTATCACATTTTAATCTGAGACGCCATGACAATCCCCACTTTTGACAATTGTTTGTATTCCAGTTGCATAAAAGTTCACATCTGGGTTCATTTTGACCATGTTCCTTGTAAAATTTCTTGAACATGTCCATTAATTTTCCACAATGTAAGGTTTTGTTCCCTACAATGTCATTCTTATTTTCTTGCAGGAGCTCCGGTTTAGTCACTTGTGGCTCTGGTATTGGATGCAAGAAATGCATATTGCCAATATTACCCTCAGAATCTGTAACCAGGTAGTAGTCATCATTAGGAGACAGGTGAACAGCATCTTTGAATGTAGATACAGGTAATCTTTTCGATGATATTGTTGACTCCAGGCACTCTGAAGCTGATTTTTTTTTCTGAACCTTGGATGTACCGTTTGAAAGAATCTTCTCCTTATAGTGGGTCTACCTCGTTGCGACATTTTTTAAATTTAGACTTGTGTATTCCCTTGTATTGATATTGACTTTGAAATGATTTTATCCTGTAATTGGCTTTTAATTTCAAAGGTAATAAACATTCTTATATTTATCTTAGATCTGACCATCATTTTAATATCCTTATCACCCAAGCACATGACAAACTAATTACTTGAAAGTTTTATGTAATCAAGAGACCAATAAAATGTACTCTCCTAATACACATAATTGACCTCCAACTGGAACCAAATAAATAGCAATATAACCAAAAAATTGTGGAAAAATATGATTTTTTTTTTACATCTTCAGTAAAAAAATTGTCAAAATTCCATATTTTCATCCCAGGCCATTTCTTATCTTTATTTGTGTTGAGTAAGCTCTTGTTTAGTTGTTTAACCTGTTAATGTCTCATTTCATTTCTTTTTTTTAAAAACAAAACATTTTTTGTTTGCAGTCTTTTTCTACATTCAAGCCAACCTTTTGAATTTTCTCACTGTTTGACACTTTTTGTATTTTCAAATTATCTCACCTTTTTAGGGGCAAGTTTTTTTTTCTGATGGTCATGTTTTATTTGTAAGACAACAAGGTATCAGAAAAAAGTCATGTTTTAGCAGTAGACAATATTTGCGGTTCACTTAAGGGGGTGTGTGCAAACAAATTTCCCGGGTTTGTATCTATGGTTACTGCATCCGATGTGGATTCATCTTTGTCAGCCATTCTTTTAGAATATTGATGATCACATTTAGGGAAATTTTTTCCAAATATTTAAAAATCTGTCTTGAATATAGCTAAAATATGGCCGAGGTAGCTGATTTCAGTATGCCTGATGTTTTTGCTAACGATTATTTAGACAGAATCATGAAGAAAACAAAAAAGTTTAAATAATACATGTATTTTATATACAGGATAGAAAAACAAAATCTGGTTACATTGTTATTGATGTTCGATTGCCAGGACACTCACGTTTTGTACCAATGCATGTACATAGACTAAGATACATGATTCACACACGTTGTATTCAACTGAATCCAGAAAATTATCATGTGTCTCATTTATGTCACTCAAAAACTTGTGTTAATATTTTACATCTAAGTTTAGAACCGCCACATGTAAATAATTCCAGGCTTCAGTGTACACTTTAGTTTTCTCGCCACAAAAGTTACAGTTATCACATTTTAATCTGAGACGCCATGACAATCCCCACTTTTGACAATTGTTTGTATTCCAGTTGCATAAAAGTTCACATCTGGGTTCATTTTGACCATGTTCCTTGTAAAATTTCTTGAACATGTCCATTAATTTTCCACAATGTAAGGTTTTGTTCCCTACAATGTCATTCTTATTTTCTTGCAGGAGCTCCGGTTTAGTCACTTGTGGCTCTGGTATTGGATGCAAGAAATGCATATTGCCAATATTACCCTCAGAATCTGTAACCAGGTAGTAGTCATCATTAGGAGACAGGTGAACAGCATCTTTGAATGTAGATACAGGTAATCTTTTCGATGATATTGTTGACTCCAGGCACTCTGAAGCTGATTTTTTTTCTGAACCTTGGATGTACCGTTTGAAAGAATCTTCTCCTTATAGTGGGTCTACCTCGTTGCGACATTTTTAAAATTTAGACTTGTGTATTCCCTTGTATTGATATTGACTGAAATGATTTTATCGTGTAATTGGCTTTTAATTTCAAAGGTAATAAACATTCTTATATTTATCTTAGATCTGACCATCATTTTAATATCCTTCTCACCCAAGCACATGACAAACTAATTACTTGAAAGTTTTATGTAATCAAGAGACCAATAAAATGTACTCTCCTAATACACATAATTGACCTCCAACTGGAACCAAATAAATAGCAATATAACCAAAAAATTGTGGAAAAATATGATTTTTTTTTACATCTTCAGTAAAACAAATTAGCAAAATTCCATATTTTCATCCCAGGCCATTTCTTATCTTTATTTGTGTTGAGTAAGCTCCTGTTTAGTTGTTTAACCTGTTAATGTCTCATTTCATTTCTTTTTTTAAAAAACAAAAAATGTTTTGCTTGCAGTCTTTTTCTACATTCAAACCAACCTTTTGAATTTTCTTACTGTTTGACACTTTTTGTATTTTCAAATTATCTCCCCTTTTTAGGAGCAAGTTTTTTTTTCTGATGGTCATGTTTTATTTGTAAGACAACAAGGTATCAGATAAAAGTCATGTTTTAGCAGTAGACAATATTTGCGGTTCGTTTAAGGGGAGGTGTGCAAACAAATTTCCCGGGTTTGTATCTATGGTTACTGCATCCGATGTGGATTCATCTTTGTCAGCCATTCTTTTAGAATATTGATGATCACATTTAGGGAATTTGTTTCCAAATATTTAAAAATTTGTCTTGAATATAGCTAAAATATGGCCGAGGCAGCTGATTTCAGTATGCCTGATGTTTTTGCTAACGATTATTTAGACAGAATCATGAAGAAAACAGAAAAAAGTTTAAATAATACATGTATTTTATATACAGGATAGAAAAACAAAATCTGGTTACACTGTTATTGATGTTCGATTGCCAGGACACTCACGTTTTGTACCAATGCATGTACATAGACTAAGATACATGATTCACACACGTTGTATTCAACTGAATCCAGAAAATGATCATGTGTCTCATTTATGTCACTCAAAAACTTGTGTTAATATTTTACATCTAAGTTTAGAACCGCCACATGTAAATAATTCCAGGCTTCAGTGTACACTTTAGTTTTCTCGCCACAAAAGTTACAGTTATCACATCTTAATCTGAAACGCCATGACAATCCCCACTTTTGACAATTGTTTGTATTCCAGTTGCATAAAAGTTCGCATCTGGGTTCATTTTGACCATGTTCCTTGTAAAATTTCTTGAACATGTCCATTCATTTTCCACAATGTAAGGTTTTTTCCCCCCAATGTCATTCTTATTTTCTTGCAGGAACTCCGGTTTAGTCACTTGTGGCTCTGGTATTGGATGCAAGAAATGCATATTGCCAATATTACCCTCAGAATCTGTAACCAGGTAGTAGTCATCATTAGGAGACAGGTGAACAGCATCTTTGAATGTAGATACAGGTAATCTTTTCGATGATATTGTTGACTCCAGGCACTCTGAAACTAATTTTTTTTTCTGAACCTTGGATGTACCGTTTGAAAGAATCTTCTCCTTATAGTGGGTCTACCTCGTTGCGACATTTTTAAAATTTAGACTTGTGTATTCCCTTGTATTGATATTGACTTTGAAATGATTTTATCGTGTAATTGGCTTTTAATTTCAAAGGTAATAAACATTCTTATATTTATCTTAGATCTGACCATCATTTTAATATCCTTATCACCCAAGCACATGACAAACTAATTACTTGAAAGTTTTATGTAATCAAGAGACCAATAAAATGTACTCTCCTATTACACATAATTGACCTCCAACTGGAACCAAATAAATAGCAATATAACCAAAAAATTGTGGAAAAATATGATTTTTTTTTACATCTTCAGTAAAACAAATTAGCAAAATTCCATATTTTCATCCCAGGCCATTTCTTATCTTTATTTGTGTTGAGTAAGCTCCTGTTTAGTTGTTTAACCTGTTAATGTCTCATTTCATTTCTTTTTTTTAAAAACAAAAAATGTTTTGCTTGCAGTCTTTTTCTACATTCAAACCAACCTTTTGAATTTTCTTACTGTTTGACACTTTTTGTATTTTCAAATTATCTCCCCTTTTTAGGAGCAAGTTTTTTTTTCTGATGGTCATGTTTTATTTGTAAGACAACAAGGTATCAGATAAAAGTCATGTTTTAGCAGTAGACAATATTTGCGGTTCGTTTAAGGGGAGGTGTGCAAACAAATTTCCCGGGTTTGTATCTATGGTTACTGCATCCGATGTGGATTCATCTTTGTCAGCCATTCTTTTAGAATATTGATGATCACATTTAGGGAATTTGTTTCCAAATATTTAAAAATTTGTCTTGAATATAGCTAAAATATGGCCGAGGCAGCTGATTTCAGTATGCCTGATGTTTTTGCTAACGATTATTTAGACAGAATCATGAAGAAAACAGAAAAAAGTTTAAATAATACATGTATTTTATATACAGGATAGAAAAACAAAATCTGGTTACACTGTTATTGATGTTCGATTGCCAGGACACTCACGTTTTGTACCAATGCATGTACATAGACTAAGATACATGATTCACACACGTTGTATTCAACTGAATCCAGAAAATGATCATGTGTCTCATTTATGTCACTCAAAAACTTGTGTTAATATTTTACATCTAAGTTTAGAACCGCCACATGTAAATAATTCCAGGCTTCAGTGTACACTTTAGTTTTCTCGCCACAAAAGTTACAGTTATCACATCTTAATCTGAAACGCCATGACAATCCCTACTTTTGACAATTGTTTGTATTCCAGTTGCATAAAAGTTCGCATCTGGGTTCATTTTGACCATGTTCCTTGTAAAATTTCTTGAACATGTCCATTAATTTTCCACAATGTAAGGTTTTTTCCCCCCAATGTCATTCTTATTTTCTTGCAGGAACTCCGGTTTAGTCACTTGTGGCTCTGGTATTGGATGCAAGAAATGCATATTGCCAATATTACCCTCAGAATCTGTAACCAGGTAGTAGTCATCATTAGGAGACAGGTGAACAGCATCTTTGAATGTAGATACAGGTAATCTTTTCGATGATATTGTTGACTCCAGGCACTCTGAAGCTGATTTTTTTTCTGAACCTTGGATGTACCGTTTGAAAGAATCTTCTCCTTATAGTGGGTCTACCTCGTTGCGACATTTTTAAAATTTAGACTTGTGTATTCCCTTGTATTGATATTGACTTTGAAATGATTTTATCGTGTAATTGGCTTTTAATTTCAAAGGTAATAAACATTCTTATATTTATCTTAGATCTGACCATCATTTTAATATCCTTATCACCCAAGCACATGACAAACTAATTACTTGAAAGTTTTATGTAATCAAGAGACCAATAAAATGTACTCTCCTATTACACATAATTGACCTCCAACTGCAACCAAATAAATAGCAATATAACCAAAAAATTGTGAAAAAATATGATTTTTTTTTTACATCTTCAGTAAACAAATTAGCAAAATTCCATATTTTCATCCCAGGCCATTTCTTATCTTTATTTGTGTTGAGTAAGCTCTTGTTTAGTTGTTTAACCTGTTAATGTCTCATTTCATTTCTTTTTTTTAAAAACAAAACATTTTTTGTTTGCAGTCTTTTTCTACATTCAAACCAACCTTTTGAATTTTCTCACTGTTTGACACTTTTTGTATTTTCAAATTATCTCCCCTTTTTAGGGGCAAGTTTTTTTTTTCTGATGGTCATGTTTTATTTGTAAGACAACAAGGTATCAGAAAAAAGTCATGTTTTAGCAGTAGACAATATTTGCGGTTCACTTAAGGGGGTGTGTGCAAACAAATTTCCCGGGTTTGTATCTATGGTTACTGCATCCGATGTGGATTCATCTTTGTCAGCCATTCTTTTAGAATATTGATGATCACATTTAGGGAAATTTTTTCCAAATATTTAAAAATTTGTCTTGAATATAGCTAAAATATGGCCGAGGCAGCTGATTTCAATATGCCTGATGTTTTTGCTAACGATTATTTAGACAGAATCATGAAGAAAACAGAAAAAAGTTTAAATAATACATGTATTTTATATACAGGATAGAAAAACAAAATCTGGTTACACTGTTATTGATGTTCGATTGCCAGGACACTCACGTTTTGTACCAATGCATGTACATAGACTAAGATACATGATTCACACACGTTGTATTCAACTGAATCCAGAAAATTATCATGTGTCTCATTTATGTCACTCAAAAACTTGTGTTAATATTTTACATCTAAGTTTAGAACCGCCACATGTAAATAATTCCAGGCTTCAGTGTACACTTTAGTTTTCTCGCCACAAAAGTTACAGTTATCACATTTTAATCTGAGACGCCATGACAATCCCCACTTTTGACAATTGTTTGTATTCCAGTTGCATAAAAGTTCACATCTGGGTTCATTTTGACCATGTTCCTTGTAAAATTGCTTGAACATGTCCATTAATTTTCCACAATGTAAGGTTTTGTTCCCTACAATGTCATTCTTATTTTCTTGCAGGAGCTCCAGTTTAGTCACTTGTGGCTCTGGTATTGGATGCAAGAAATGCATATTGCCAATATTACCCTCAGAATCTGTAACCAGGTAGTAGTCATCATTAGGAGACAGGTGAACAGCATCTTTGAATGTAGATACAGGTAATCTTTTCGATGATATTGTTGACTCCAGGCACTCTGAAGCTGATTTTTTTTTCTGAACCTTGGATGTACCGTTTGAAAGAATCTTCTCCTTATAGTGGGTCTACCTCGTTGCGACATTTTTTAAATTTAGACTTGTGTATTCCCTTGTATTGATATTGACTTTGAAATGATTTTATCGTGTAATTGGCTTTTAATTTCAAAGGTAATAAACATTCTTATATTTATCTTAGATCTGACCATCATTTTAATATCCTTATCACCCAAGCACATGACAAACTAATTACTTGAAAGTTTTATGTAATCAAGAGACCAATAAAATGTACTCTCCTAATACACATAATTGACCTCCAACTGCAACCAAATATATAGCAATATAACCAAAAAATTGTGGAAAAATATGATTTTTTTTTTACATCTTCAGTAAAAAAATTGTCAAAATTCCATATTTTCATCCCAGGCCATTTCTTATCTTTATTTGTGTTGAGTAAGCTCTTGTTTAGTTGTTTAACCTGTTAATGTCTCATTTCATTTCTTTTTTTTAAAAACAAAACATTTTTTGTTTGCAGTCTTTTTCTACATTCAAGCCAACCTTTTGAATTTTCTCACTGTTTGACACTTTTTGTATTTTCAAATTATCTCACCTTTTTAGGGGCAAGTTTTTTTTTCTGATGGTCATGTTTTATTTGTAAGACAACAAGGTATCAGAAAAAAGTCATGTTTTAGCAGTAGACAATATTTGCGGTTCACTTAAAGGGGTGTGTGCAAGCAAATTTCCCGGGTTTGTATCTATGGTTACTGCATCCGATGTGGATTCATCTTTGTCAGCCATTCTTTTAGAATATTGATGATCACATTTAGGGAAATTTTTTCCAAATATTTAAAAATCTGTCTTGAATATAGCTAAAATATGGCCGAGGCAGCTGATTTCAGTATGCCTGATGTTTTTGCTAACGATTATTTAGACAGAATCATGAAGCAAACAGAAAAAAGTTTAAATAATACATGTATTTTATATACAGGATAGAAAAACAAAATCTGGTTACACTGTTATTGATGTTCGATTGCCAGGACACTCACGTTTTGTACCAATGCATGTACATAGACTAAGATACATGATTCACACACGTTGTATTCAACTGAATCCAGAAAATTATCATGTGTCTCATTTATGTCACTCAAAAACTTGTGTTAATATTTTACATCTAAGTTTAGAACCGCCACATGTAAATAATTCCAGGCTTCAGTGTACACTTTAGTTTTCTCGCCACAAAAGTTACAGTTATCACATTTTAATCTGAGACGCCATGACAATCCCCACTTTTGACAATTGTTTGTATTCCAGTTGCATAAAAGTTCACATCTGGGTTCATTTTGACCATGTTCCTTGTAAAATTTCTTGAACATGTCCATTAATTTTCCACAATGTAAGGTTTTGTTCCCTACAATGTCATTCTTATTTTCTTGCAGGAGCTCCGGTTTAGTCACTTGTGGCTCTGGTATTGGATGCAAGAAATGCATATTGCCAATATTACCCTCAGAATCTGTAACCAGGTAGTAGTCATCATTAGGAGACAGGTGAACAGCATCTTTGAATGTAGATACAGGTAATCTTTTCGATGATATTGTTGACTCCAGGCACTCTGAAGCTGATTTTTTTTTCTGAACCTTGGATGTACCGTTTGAAAGAATCTTCTCCTTATAGTGGGTCTACCTCGTTGCGACATTTTTTAAATTTAGACTTGTGTATTCCCTTGTATTGATATTGACTTTGAAATGATTTTATCGTGTAATTGGCTTTTAATTTCAAAGGTAATAAACATTCTTATATTTATCTTAGATCTGACCATCATTTTAATATCCTTATCACCCAAGCACATGACAAACTAATTACTTGAAAGTTTTATGTAATCAAGAGACCAATAAAATGTACTCTCCTAATACACATAATTGACCTCCAACTGCAACCAAATATATAGCAATATAACCAAAAAATTGTGGAAAAATATGATTTTTTTTTTACATCTTCAGTAAAAAAATTGTCAAAATTCCATATTTTCATCCCAGGCCATTTCTTATCTTTATTTGTGTTGAGTAAGCTCTTGTTTAGTTGTTTAACCTGTTAATGTCTCATTTCATTTCTTTTTTTTAAAAACAAAACATTTTTTGTTTGCAGTCTTTTTCTACATTCAAGCCAACCTTTTGAATTTTCTCACTGTTTGACACTTTTTGTATTTTCAAATTATCTCCCCTTTTTAGGGGCAAGTTTTTTTTTCTGATGGTCATGTTTTATTTGTAAGACAACAAGGTATCAGAAAAAAGTCATGTTTTAGCAGTAGACAATATTTGCGGTTCACTTAAAGGGGTGTGTGCAAGCAAATTTCCCGGGTTTGTATCTATGGTTACTGCATCCGATGTGGATTCATCTTTGTCAGCCATTCTTTTAGAATATTGATGATCACATTTAGGGAAATTTTTTCCAAATATTTAAAAATCTGTCTTGAATATAGCTAAAATATGGCCGAGGCAGCTGATTTCAGTATGCCTGATGTTTTTGCTAACGATTATTTAGACAGAATCATGAAGAAAACAGAAAAAAGTTTAAATAATACATGTATTTTATATACAGGATAGAAAAACAAAATCTGGTTACACTGTTATTGATGTTCGATTGCCAGGACACTCACGTTTTGTACCAATGCATGTACATAGACTAAGATACATGATTCACACACGTTGTATTCAACTGAATCCAGAAAATTATCATGTGTCTCATTTATGTCACTCAAAAACTTGTGTTAATATTTTACATCTAAGTTTAGAACCGCCACATGTAAATAATTCCAGGCTTCAGTGTACACTTTAGTTTTCTCGCCACAAAAGTTACAGTTATCACATTTTAATCTGAGACGCCATGACAATCCCCACTTTTGACAATTGTTTGTATTCCAGTTGCATAAAAGTTCACATCTGGGTTCATTTTGACCATGTTCCTTGTAAAATTGCTTGAACATGTCCATTAATTTTCCACAATGTAAGGTTTTGTTCCCTACAATGTCATTCTTATTTTCTTGCAGGAGCTCCAGTTTAGTCACTTGTGGCTCTGGTATTGGATGCAAGAAATGCATATTGCCAATATTACCCTCAGAATCTGTAACCAGGTAGTAGTCATCATTAGGAGACAGGTGAACAGCATCTTTGAATGTAGATACAGGTAATCTTTTCGATGATATTGTTGACTCCAGGCACTCTGAAGCTGATTTTTTTTTCTGAACCTTGGATGTACCGTTTGAAAGAATCTTCTCCTTATAGTGGGTCTACCTCGTTGCGACATTTTTTAAATTTAGACTTGTGTATTCCCTTGTATTGATATTGACTTTGAAATGATTTTATCGTGTAATTGGCTTTTAATTTCAAAGGTAATAAACATTCTTATATTTATCTTAGATCTGACCATCATTTTAATATCCTTATCACCCAAGCACATGACAAACTAATTACTTGAAAGTTTTATGTAATCAAGAGACCAATAAAATGTACTCTCCTAATACACATAATTGACCTCCAACTGCAACCAAATATATAGCAATATAACCAAAAAATTGTGGAAAAATATGATTTTTTTTTTACATCTTCAGTAAAAAAAATTGTCAAAATTCCATATTTTCATCCCAGGCCATTTCTTATCTTTATTTGTGTTGAGTAAGCTCTTGTTTAGTTGTTTAACCTGTTAATGTCTCATTTCATTTCTTTTTTTTAAAAACAAAACATTTTTTGTTTGCAGTCTTTTTCTACATTCAAACCAACCTTTTGAATTTTCTCACTGTTTGACACTTTTTGTATTTTCAAATTATCTCCCCTTTTTAGGGGCAAGTTTTTTTTTTCTGATGGTCATGTTTTATTTGTAAGACAACAAGGTATCAGAAAAAAGTCATGTTTTAGCAGTAGACAATATTTGCGGTTCACTTAAGGGGGTGTGTGCAAACAAATTTCCCGGGTTTGTATCTATGGTTACTGCATCCGATGTGGATTCATCTTTGTCAGCCATTCTTTTAGAATATTGATGATCACATTTAGGGAAATTTTTTCCAAATATTTAAAAATTTGTCTTGAATATAGCTAAAATATGGCCGAGGCAGCTGATTTCAATATGCCTGATGTTTTTGCTAACGATTATTTAGACAGAATCATGAAGAAAACAGAAAAAAGTTTAAATAATACATGTATTTTATATACAGGATAGAAAAACAAAATCTGGTTACACTGTTATTGATGTTCGATTGCCAGGACACTCACGTTTTGTACCAATGCATGTACATAGACTAAGATACATGATTCACACACGTTGTATTCAACTGAATCCAGAAAATTATCATGTGTCTCATTTATGTCACTCAAAAACTTGTGTTAATATTTTACATCTAAGTTTAGAACCGCCACATGTAAATAATTCCAGGCTTCAGTGTACACTTTAGTTTTCTCGCCACAAAAGTTACAGTTATCACATTTTAATCTGAGACGCCATGACAATCCCCACTTTTGACAATTGTTTGTATTCCAGTTGCATAAAAGTTCACATCTGGGTTCATTTTGACCATGTTCCTTGTAAAATTGCTTGAACATGTCCATTAATTTTCCACAATGTAAGGTTTTGTTCCCTACAATGTCATTCTTATTTTCTTGCAGGAGCTCCAGTTTAGTCACTTGTGGCTCTGGTATTGGATGCAAGAAATGCATATTGCCAATATTACCCTCAGAATCTGTAACCAGGTAGTAGTCATCATTAGGAGACAGGTGAACAGCATCTTTGAATGTAGATACAGGTAATCTTTTCGATGATATTGTTGACTCCAGGCACTCTGAAGCTGATTTTTTTTTCTGAACCTTGGATGTACCGTTTGAAAGAATCTTCTCCTTATAGTGGGTCTACCTCGTTGCGACATTTTTTAAATTTAGACTTGTGTATTCCCTTGTATTGATATTGACTTTGAAATGATTTTATCGTGTAATTGGCTTTTAATTTCAAAGGTAATAAACATTCTTATATTTATCTTAGATCTGACCATCATTTTAATATCCTTATCACCCAAGCACATGACAAACTAATTACTTGAAAGTTTTATGTAATCAAGAGACCAATAAAATGTACTCTCCTAATACACATAATTGACCTCCAACTGCAACCAAATATATAGCAATATAACCAAAAAATTGTGGAAAAATATGATTTTTTTTTTACATCTTCAGTAAAAAAATTGTCAAAATTCCATATTTTCATCCCAGGCCATTTCTTATCTTTATTTGTGTTGAGTAAGCTCTTGTTTAGTTGTTTAACCTGTTAATGTCTCATTTCATTTCTTTTTTTTAAAAACAAAACATTTTTTGTTTGCAGTCTTTTTCTACATTCAAGCCAACCTTTTGAATTTTCTCACTGTTTGACACTTTTTGTATTTTCAAATTATCTCACCTTTTTAGGGGCAAGTTTTTTTTTCTGATGGTCATGTTTTATTTGTAAGACAACAAGGTATCAGAAAAAAGTCATGTTTTAGCAGTAGACAATATTTGCGGTTCACTTAAAGGGGTGTGTGCAAGCAAATTTCCCGGGTTTGTATCTATGGTTACTGCATCCGATGTGGATTCATCTTTGTCAGCCATTCTTTTAGAATATTGATGATCACATTTAGGGAAATTTTTTCCAAATATTTAAAAATCTGTCTTGAATATAGCTAAAATATGGCCGAGGCAGCTGATTTCAGTATGCCTGATGTTTTTGCTAACGATTATTTAGACAGAATCATGAAGAAAACAGAAAAAAGTTTAAATAATACATGTATTTTATATACAGGATAGAAAAACAAAATCTGGTTACACTGTTATTGATGTTCGATTGCCAGGACACTCACGTTTTGTACCAATGCATGTACATAGACTAAGATACATGATTCACACACGTTGTATTCAACTGAATCCAGAAAATTATCATGTGTCTCATTTATGTCACTCAAAAACTTGTGTTAATATTTTACATCTAAGTTTAGAACCGCCACATGTAAATAATTCCAGGCTTCAGTGTACACTTTAGTTTTCTCGCCACAAAAGTTACAGTTATCACATTTTAATCTGAGACGCCATGACAATCCCCACTTTTGACAATTGTTTGTATTCCAGTTGCATAAAAGTTCACATCTGGGTTCATTTTGACCATGTTCCTTGTAAAATTTCTTGAACATGTCCATTAATTTTCCACAATGTAAGGTTTTGTTCCCTACAATGTCATTCTTATTTTCTTGCAGGAGCTCCGGTTTAGTCACTTGTGGCTCTGGTATTGGATGCAAGAAATGCATATTGCCAATATTACCCTCAGAATCTGTAACCAGGTAGTAGTCATCATTAGGAGACAGGTGAACAGCATCTTTGAATGTAGATACAGGTAATCTTTTCGATGATATTGTTGACTCCAGGCACTCTGAAGCTGATTTTTTTTTCTGAACCTTGGATGTACCGTTTGAAAGAATCTTCTCCTTATAGTGGGTCTACCTCGTTGCGACATTTTTTAAATTTAGACTTGTGTATTCCCTTGTATTGATATTGACTTTGAAATGATTTTATCGTGTAATTGGCTTTTAATTTCAAAGGTAATAAACATTCTTATATTTATCTTAGATCTGACCATCATTTTAATATCCTTATCACCCAAGCACATGACAAACTAATTACTTGAAAGTTTTATGTAATCAAGAGACCAATAAAATGTACTCTCCTAATACACATAATTGACCTCCAACTGCAACCAAATATATAGCAATATAACCAAAAAATTGTGGAAAAATATGATTTTTTTTTTACATCTTCAGTAAAAAAATTGTCAAAATTCCATATTTTCATCCCAGGCCATTTCTTATCTTTATTTGTGTTGAGTAAGCTCTTGTTTAGTTGTTTAACCTGTTAATGTCTCATTTCATTTCTTTTTTTTAAAAACAAAACATTTTTTGTTTGCAGTCTTTTTCTACATTCAAGCCAACCTTTTGAATTTTCTCACTGTTTGACACTTTTTGTATTTTCAAATTATCTCCCCTTTTTAGGGGCAAGTTTTTTTTTCTGATGGTCATGTTTTATTTGTAAGACAACAAGGTATCAGAAAAAAGTCATGTTTTAGCAGTAGACAATATTTGCGGTTCACTTAAAGGGGTGTGTGCAAGCAAATTTCCCAGGTTTGTATCTATGGTTACTGCATCCGATGTGGATTCATCTTTGTCAGCCATTCTTTTAGAATATTGATGATCACATTTAGGGAAATTTTTTCCAAATATTTAAAAATCTGTCTTGAATATAGCTAAAATATGGCCGAGGCAGCTGATTTCAATATGCCTGATGTTTTTGCTAACGATTATTTAGACAGAATCATGAAGAAAACAGAAAAAAGTTTAAATAATACATGTATTTTATATACAGGATAGAAAAACAAAATCTGGTTACACTGTTATTGATGTTCGATTGCCAGGACACTCACGTTTTGTACCAATGCATGTACATAGACTAAGATACATGATTCACACACGTTGTATTCAACTGAATCCAGAAAATTATCATGTGTCTCATTTATGTCACTCAAAAACTTGTGTTAATATTTTACATCTAAGTTTAGAACCGCCACATGTAAATAATTCCAGGCTTCAGTGTACACTTTAGTTTTCTCGCCACAAAAGTTACAGTTATCACATTTTAATCTGAGACGCCATGACAATCCCCACTTTTGACAATTGTTTGTATTCCAGTTGCATAAAAGTTCACATCTGGGTTCATTTTGACCATGTTCCTTGTAAAATTGCTTGAACATGTCCATTAATTTTCCACAATGTAAGGTTTTGTTCCCTACAATGTCATTCTTATTTTCTTGCAGGAGCTCCAGTTTAGTCACTTGTGGCTCTGGTATTGGATGCAAGAAATGCATATTGCCAATATTACCCTCAGAATCTGTAACCAGGTAGTAGTCATCATTAGGAGACAGGTGAACAGCATCTTTGAATGTAGATACAGGTAATCTTTTCGATGATATTGTTGACTCCAGGCACTCTGAAGCTGATTTTTTTTTCTGAACCTTGGATGTACCGTTTGAAAGAATCTTCTCCTTATAGTGGGTCTACCTCGTTGCGACATTTTTAAAATTTAGACTTGTGTATTCCCTTGTATTGATATTGACTTTGAAATGATTTTATCGTGTAATTGGCTTTTAATTTCAAAGGTAATAAACATTCTTATATTTATCTTAGATCTGACCATCATTTTAATATCCTTATCACCCAAGCACATGACAAACTAATTACTTGAAAGTTTTATGTAATCAAGAGACCAATAAAATGTACTCTCCTATTACACATAATTGACCTCCAACTGCAACCAAATAAATAGCAATATAACCAAAAAATTGTGAAAAAATATGATTTTTTTTTTACATCTTCAGTAAACAAATTAGCAAAATTCCATATTTTCATCCCAGGCCATTTCTTATCTTTATTTGTGTTGAGTAAGCTCTTGTTTAGTTGTTTAACCTGTTAATGTCTCATTTCATTTCTTTTTTTTAAAAACAAAACATTTTTTGTTTGCAGTCTTTTTCTACATTCAAACCAACCTTTTGAATTTTCTCACTGTTTGACACTTTTTGTATTTTCAAATTATCTCCCCTTTTTAGGGGCAAGTTTTTTTTTTCTGATGGTCATGTTTTATTTGTAAGACAACAAGGTATCAGAAAAAAGTCATGTTTTAGCAGTAGACAATATTTGCGGTTCACTTAAGGGGGTGTGTGCAAACAAATTTCCCGGGTTTGTATCTATGGTTACTGCATCCGATGTGGATTCATCTTTGTCAGCCATTCTTTTAGAATATTGATGATCACATTTAGGGAAATTTTTTCCAAATATTTAAAAATTTGTCTTGAATATAGCTAAAATATGGCCGAGGCAGCTGATTTCAATATGCCTGATGTTTTTGCTAACGATTATTTAGACAGAATCATGAAGAAAACAGAAAAAAGTTTAAATAATACATGTATTTTATATACAGGATAGAAAAACAAAATCTGGTTACACTGTTATTGATGTTCGATTGCCAGGACACTCACGTTTTGTACCAATGCATGTACATAGACTAAGATACATGATTCACACACGTTGTATTCAACTGAATCCAGAAAATTATCATGTGTCTCATTTATGTCACTCAAAAACTTGTGTTAATATTTTACATCTAAGTTTAGAACCGCCACATGTAAATAATTCCAGGCTTCAGTGTACACTTTAGTTTTCTCGCCACAAAAGTTACAGTTATCACATTTTAATCTGAGACGCCATGACAATCCCCACTTTTGACAATTGTTTGTATTCCAGTTGCATAAAAGTTCACATCTGGGTTCATTTTGACCATGTTCCTTGTAAAATTGCTTGAACATGTCCATTAATTTTCCACAATGTAAGGTTTTGTTCCCTACAATGTCATTCTTATTTTCTTGCAGGAGCTCCAGTTTAGTCACTTGTGGCTCTGGTATTGGATGCAAGAAATGCATATTGCCAATATTACCCTCAGAATCTGTAACCAGGTAGTAGTCATCATTAGGAGACAGGTGAACAGCATCTTTGAATGTAGATACAGGTAATCTTTTCGATGATATTGTTGACTCCAGGCACTCTGAAGCTGATTTTTTTTTCTGAACCTTGGATGTACCGTTTGAAAGAATCTTCTCCTTATAGTGGGTCTACCTCGTTGCGACATTTTTTAAATTTAGACTTGTGTATTCCCTTGTATTGATATTGACTTTGAAATGATTTTATCGTGTAATTGGCTTTTAATTTCAAAGGTAATAAACATTCTTATATTTATCTTAGATCTGACCATCATTTTAATATCCTTATCACCCAAGCACATGACAAACTAATTACTTGAAAGTTTTATGTAATCAAGAGACCAATAAAATGTACTCTCCTAATACACATAATTGACCTCCAACTGCAACCAAATATATAGCAATATAACCAAAAAATTGTGGAAAAATATGATTTTTTTTTTACATCTTCAGTAAAAAAATTGTCAAAATTCCATATTTTCATCCCAGGCCATTTCTTATCTTTATTTGTGTTGAGTAAGCTCTTGTTTAGTTGTTTAACCTGTTAATGTCTCATTTCATTTCTTTTTTTTAAAAACAAAACATTTTTTGTTTGCAGTCTTTTTCTACATTCAAGCCAACCTTTTGAATTTTCTCACTGTTTGACACTTTTTGTATTTTCAAATTATCTCACCTTTTTAGGGGCAAGTTTTTTTTTCTGATGGTCATGTTTTATTTGTAAGACAACAAGGTATCAGAAAAAAGTCATGTTTTAGCAGTAGACAATATTTGCGGTTCACTTAAAGGGGTGTGTGCAAGCAAATTTCCCGGGTTTGTATCTATGGTTACTGCATCCGATGTGGATTCATCTTTGTCAGCCATTCTTTTAGAATATTGATGATCACATTTAGGGAAATTTTTTCCAAATATTTAAAAATCTGTCTTGAATATAGCTAAAATATGGCCGAGGCAGCTGATTTCAGTATGCCTGATGTTTTTGCTAACGATTATTTAGACAGAATCATGAAGAAAACAGAAAAAAGTTTAAATAATACATGTATTTTATATACAGGATAGAAAAACAAAATCTGGTTACACTGTTATTGATGTTCGATTGCCAGGACACTCACGTTTTGTACCAATGCATGTACATAGACTAAGATACATGATTCACACACGTTGTATTCAACTGAATCCAGAAAATTATCATGTGTCTCATTTATGTCACTCAAAAACTTGTGTTAATATTTTACATCTAAGTTTAGAACCGCCACATGTAAATAATTCCAGGCTTCAGTGTACACTTTAGTTTTCTCGCCACAAAAGTTACAGTTATCACATTTTAATCTGAGACGCCATGACAATCCCCACTTTTGACAATTGTTTGTATTCCAGTTGCATAAAAGTTCACATCTGGGTTCATTTTGACCATGTTCCTTGTAAAATTTCTTGAACATGTCCATTAATTTTCCACAATGTAAGGTTTTGTTCCCTACAATGTCATTCTTATTTTCTTGCAGGAGCTCCGGTTTAGTCACTTGTGGCTCTGGTATTGGATGCAAGAAATGCATATTGCCAATATTACCCTCAGAATCTGTAACCAGGTAGTAGTCATCATTAGGAGACAGGTGAACAGCATCTTTGAATGTAGATACAGGTAATCTTTTCGATGATATTGTTGACTCCAGGCACTCTGAAGCTGATTTTTTTTTCTGAACCTTGGATGTACCGTTTGAAAGAATCTTCTCCTTATAGTGGGTCTACCTCGTTGCGACATTTTTAAAATTTAGACTTGTGTATTCCCTTGTATTGATATTGACTGAAATGATTTTATCGTGTAATTGGCTTTTAATTTCAAAGGTAATAAACATTCTTATATTTATCTTAGATCTGACCATCATTTTAATATCCTTATCACCCAAGCACATGACAAACTAATTACTTGAAAGTTTTATGTAATCAAGAGACCAATAAAATGTACTCTCCTAATACACATAATTGACCTCCAACTGCAACCAAATATATAGCAATATAACCAAAAAATTGTGGAAAAATATGATTTTTTTTTTACATCTTCAGTAAAAAAATTGTCAAAATTCCATATTTTCATCCCAGGCCATTTCTTATCTTTATTTGTGTTGAGTAAGCTCTTGTTTAGTTGTTTAACCTGTTAATGTCTCATTTCATTTCTTTTTTTTAAAAACAAAACATTTTTTGTTTGCAGTCTTTTTCTACATTCAAGCCAACCTTTTGAATTTTCTCACTGTTTGACACTTTTTGTATTTTCAAATTATCTCCCCTTTTTAGGGGCAAGTTTTTTTTTCTGATGGTCATGTTTTATTTGTAAGACAACAAGGTATCAGAAAAAAGTCATGTTTTAGCAGTAGACAATATTTGCGGTTCACTTAAAGGGGTGTGTGCAAGCAAATTTCCCAGGTTTGTATCTATGGTTACTGCATCCGATGTGGATTCATCTTTGTCAGCCATTCTTTTAGAATATTGATGATCACATTTAGGGAAATTTTTTCCAAATATTTAAAAATCTGTCTTGAATATAGCTAAAATATGGCCGAGGCAGCTGATTTCAATATGCCTGATGTTTTTGCTAACGATTATTTAGACAGAATCATGAAGAAAACAGAAAAAAGTTTAAATAATACATGTATTTTATATACAGGATAGAAAAACAAAATCTGGTTACACTGTTATTGATGTTCGATTGCCAGGACACTCACGTTTTGTACCAATGCATGTACATAGACTAAGATACATGATTCACACACGTTGTATTCAACTGAATCCAGAAAATTATCATGTGTCTCATTTATGTCACTCAAAAACTTGTGTTAATATTTTACATCTAAGTTTAGAACCGCCACATGTAAATAATTCCAGGCTTCAGTGTACACTTTAGTTTTCTCGCCACAAAAGTTACAGTTATCACATTTTAATCTGAGACGCCATGACAATCCCCACTTTTGACAATTGTTTGTATTCCAGTTGCATAAAAGTTCACATCTGGGTTCATTTTGACCATGTTCCTTGTAAAATTGCTTGAACATGTCCATTAATTTTCCACAATGTAAGGTTTTGTTCCCTACAATGTCATTCTTATTTTCTTGCAGGAGCTCCAGTTTAGTCACTTGTGGCTCTGGTATTGGATGCAAGAAATGCATATTGCCAATATTACCCTCAGAATCTGTAACCAGGTAGTAGTCATCATTAGGAGACAGGTGAACAGCATCTTTGAATGTAGATACAGGTAATCTTTTCGATGATATTGTTGACTCCAGGCACTCTGAAGCTGATTTTTTTTTCTGAACCTTGGATGTACCGTTTGAAAGAATCTTCTCCTTATAGTGGGTCTACCTCGTTGCGACATTTTTAAAATTTAGACTTGTGTATTCCCTTGTATTGATATTGACTTTGAAATGATTTTATCGTGTAATTGGCTTTTAATTTCAAAGGTAATAAACATTCTTATATTTATCTTAGATCTGACCATCATTTTAATATCCTTATCACCCAAGCACATGACAAACTAATTACTTGAAAGTTTTATGTAATCAAGAGACCAATAAAATGTACTCTCCTATTACACATAATTGACCTCCAACTGCAACCAAATAAATAGCAATATAACCAAAAAATTGTGAAAAAATATGATTTTTTTTTTACATCTTCAGTAAACAAATTAGCAAAATTCCATATTTTCATCCCAGGCCATTTCTTATCTTTATTTGTGTTGAGTAAGCTCTTGTTTAGTTGTTTAACCTGTTAATGTCTCATTTCATTTCTTTTTTTTAAAAACAAAACATTTTTTGTTTGCAGTCTTTTTCTACATTCAAGCCAACCTTTTGAATTTTCTCACTGTTTGACACTTTTTGTATTTTCAAATTATCTCCCCTTTTTAGGGGCAAGTTTTTTTTTTCTGATGGTCATGTTTTATTTGTAAGACAACAAGGTATCAGAAAAAAGTCATGTTTTAGCAGTAGACAATATTTGCGGTTCACTTAAGGGGGTGTGTGCAAACAAATTTCCCGGGTTTGTATCTATGGTTACTGCATCCGATGTGGATTCATCTTTGTCAGCCATTCTTTTAGAATATTGATGATCACATTTAGGGAAATTTTTTCCAAATATTTAAAAATCTGTCTTGAATATAGCTAAAATATGGCCGAGGCAGCTGATTTCAATATGCCTGATGTTTTTGCTAACGATTATTTAGACAGAATCATGAAGAAAACAGAAAAAAGTTTAAATAATACATGTATTTTATATACAGGATAGAAAAACAAAATCTGGTTACACTGTTATTGATGTTCGATTGCCAGGACACTCACGTTTTGTACCAATGCATGTACATAGACTAAGATACATGATTCACACACGTTGTATTCAACTGAATCCAGAAAATTATCATGTGTCTCATTTATGTCACTCAAAAACTTGTGTTAATATTTTACATCTAAGTTTAGAACCGCCACATGTAAATAATTCCAGGCTTCAGTGTACACTTTAGTTTTCTCGCCACAAAAGTTACAGTTATCACATTTTAATCTGAGACGCCATGACAATCCCCACTTTTGACAATTGTTTGTATTCCAGTTGCATAAAAGTTCACATCTGGGTTCATTTTGACCATGTTCCTTGTAAAATTGCTTGAACATGTCCATTAATTTTCCACAATGTAAGGTTTTGTTCCCTACAATGTCATTCTTATTTTCTTGCAGGAGCTCCAGTTTAGTCACTTGTGGCTCTGGTATTGGATGCAAGAAATGCATATTGCCAATATTACCCTCAGAATCTGTAACCAGGTAGTAGTCATCATTAGGAGACAGGTGAACAGCATCTTTGAATGTAGATACAGGTAATCTTTTCGATGATATTGTTGACTCCAGGCACTCTGAAGCTGATTTTTTTTTCTGAACCTTGGATGTACCGTTTGAAAGAATCTTCTCCTTATAGTGGGTCTACCTCGTTGCGACATTTTTAAAATTTAGACTTGTGTATTCCCTTGTATTGATATTGACTTTGAAATGATTTTATCGTGTAATTGGCTTTTAATTTCAAAGGTAATAAACATTCTTATATTTATCTTAGATCTGACCATCATTTTAATATCCTTATCACCCAAGCACATGACAAACTAATTACTTGAAAGTTTTATGTAATCAAGAGACCAATAAAATGTACTCTCCTATTACACATAATTGACCTCCAACTGCAACCAAATAAATAGCAATATAACCAAAAAATTGTGAAAAAATATGATTTTTTTTTTACATCTTCAGTAAACAAATTAGCAAAATTCCATATTTTCATCCCAGGCCATTTCTTATCTTTATTTGTGTTGAGTAAGCTCTTGTTTAGTTGTTTAACCTGTTAATGTCTCATTTCATTTCTTTTTTTTAAAAACAAAACATTTTTTGTTTGCAGTCTTTTTCTACATTCAAACCAACCTTTTGAATTTTCTCACTGTTTGACACTTTTTGTATTTTCAAATTATCTCCCCTTTTTAGGGGCAAGTTTTTTTTTTCTGATGGTCATGTTTTATTTGTAAGACAACAAGGTATCAGAAAAAAGTCATGTTTTAGCAGTAGACAATATTTGCGGTTCACTTAAGGGGGTGTGTGCAAACAAATTTCCCGGGTTTGTATCTATGGTTACTGCATCCGATGTGGATTCATCTTTGTCAGCCATTCTTTTAGAATATTGATGATCACATTTAGGGAAATTTTTTCCAAATATTTAAAAATTTGTCTTGAATATAGCTAAAATATGGCCGAGGCAGCTGATTTCAATATGCCTGATGTTTTTGCTAACGATTATTTAGACAGAATCATGAAGAAAACAGAAAAAAGTTTAAATAATACATGTATTTTATATACAGGATAGAAAAACAAAATCTGGTTACACTGTTATTGATGTTCGATTGCCAGGACACTCACGTTTTGTACCAATGCATGTACATAGACTAAGATACATGATTCACACACGTTGTATTCAACTGAATCCAGAAAATTATCATGTGTCTCATTTATGTCACTCAAAAACTTGTGTTAATATTTTACATCTAAGTTTAGAACCGCCACATGTAAATAATTCCAGGCTTCAGTGTACACTTTAGTTTTCTCGCCACAAAAGTTACAGTTATCACATTTTAATCTGAGACGCCATGACAATCCCCACTTTTGACAATTGTTTGTATTCCAGTTGCATAAAAGTTCACATCTGGGTTCATTTTGACCATGTTCCTTGTAAAATTGCTTGAACATGTCCATTAATTTTCCACAATGTAAGGTTTTGTTCCCTACAATGTCATTCTTATTTTCTTGCAGGAGCTCCAGTTTAGTCACTTGTGGCTCTGGTATTGGATGCAAGAAATGCATATTGCCAATATTACCCTCAGAATCTGTAACCAGGTAGTAGTCATCATTAGGAGACAGGTGAACAGCATCTTTGAATGTAGATACAGGTAATCTTTTCGATGATATTGTTGACTCCAGGCACTCTGAAGCTGATTTTTTTTTCTGAACCTTGGATGTACCGTTTGAAAGAATCTTCTCCTTATAGTGGGTCTACCTCGTTGCGACATTTTTTAAATTTAGACTTGTGTATTCCCTTGTATTGATATTGACTTTGAAATGATTTTATCGTGTAATTGGCTTTTAATTTCAAAGGTAATAAACATTCTTATATTTATCTTAGATCTGACCATCATTTTAATATCCTTATCACCCAAGCACATGACAAACTAATTACTTGAAAGTTTTATGTAATCAAGAGACCAATAAAATGTACTCTCCTAATACACATAATTGACCTCCAACTGCAACCAAATATATAGCAATATAACCAAAAAATTGTGGAAAAATATGATTTTTTTTTTACATCTTCAGTAAAAAAATTGTCAAAATTCCATATTTTCATCCCAGGCCATTTCTTATCTTTATTTGTGTTGAGTAAGCTCTTGTTTAGTTGTTTAACCTGTTAATGTCTCATTTCATTTCTTTTTTTTAAAAACAAAACATTTTTTGTTTGCAGTCTTTTTCTACATTCAAACCAACCTTTTGAATTTTCTCACTGTTTGACACTTTTTGTATTTTCAAATTATCTCCCCTTTTTAGGGGCAAGTTTTTTTTTTCTGATGGTCATGTTTTATTTGTAAGACAACAAGGTATCAGAAAAAAGTCATGTTTTAGCAGTAGACAATATTTGCGGTTCACTTAAGGGGGTGTGTGCAAACAAATTTCCCGGGTTTGTATCTATGGTTACTGCATCCGATGTGGATTCATCTTTGTCAGCCATTCTTTTAGAATATTGATGATCACATTTAGGGAAATTTTTTCCAAATATTTAAAAATTTGTCTTGAATATAGCTAAAATATGGCCGAGGCAGCTGATTTCAATATGCCTGATGTTTTTGCTAACGATTATTTAGACAGAATCATGAAGAAAACAGAAAAAAGTTTAAATAATACATGTATTTTATATACAGGATAGAAAAACAAAATCTGGTTACACTGTTATTGATGTTCGATTGCCAGGACACTCACGTTTTGTACCAATGCATGTACATAGACTAAGATACATGATTCACACACGTTGTATTCAACTGAATCCAGAAAATTATCATGTGTCTCATTTATGTCACTCAAAAACTTGTGTTAATATTTTACATCTAAGTTTAGAACCGCCACATGTAAATAATTCCAGGCTTCAGTGTACACTTTAGTTTTCTCGCCACAAAAGTTACAGTTATCACATTTTAATCTGAGACGCCATGACAATCCCCACTTTTGACAATTGTTTGTATTCCAGTTGCATAAAAGTTCACATCTGGGTTCATTTTGACCATGTTCCTTGTAAAATTGCTTGAACATGTCCATTAATTTTCCACAATGTAAGGTTTTGTTCCCTACAATGTCATTCTTATTTTCTTGCAGGAGCTCCAGTTTAGTCACTTGTGGCTCTGGTATTGGATGCAAGAAATGCATATTGCCAATATTACCCTCAGAATCTGTAACCAGGTAGTAGTCATCATTAGGAGACAGGTGAACAGCATCTTTGAATGTAGATACAGGTAATCTTTTCGATGATATTGTTGACTCCAGGCACTCTGAAGCTGATTTTTTTTTCTGAACCTTGGATGTACCGTTTGAAAGAATCTTCTCCTTATAGTGGGTCTACCTCGTTGCGACATTTTTTAAATTTAGACTTGTGTATTCCCTTGTATTGATATTGACTTTGAAATGATTTTATCGTGTAATTGGCTTTTAATTTCAAAGGTAATAAACATTCTTATATTTATCTTAGATCTGACCATCATTTTAATATCCTTATCACCCAAGCACATGACAAACTAATTACTTGAAAGTTTTATGTAATCAAGAGACCAATAAAATGTACTCTCCTAATACACATAATTGACCTCCAACTGCAACCAAATATATAGCAATATAACCAAAAAATTGTGGAAAAATATGATTTTTTTTTTACATCTTCAGTAAAAAAATTGTCAAAATTCCATATTTTCATCCCAGGCCATTTCTTATCTTTATTTGTGTTGAGTAAGCTCTTGTTTAGTTGTTTAACCTGTTAATGTCTCATTTCATTTCTTTTTTTTAAAAACAAAACATTTTTTGTTTGCAGTCTTTTTCTACATTCAAGCCAACCTTTTGAATTTTCTCACTGTTTGACACTTTTTGTATTTTCAAATTATCTCACCTTTTTAGGGGCAAGTTTTTTTTTCTGATGGTGATGTTTTATTTGTAAGACAACAAGGTATCAGAAAAAAGTCATGTTTTAGCAGTAGACAATATTTGCGGTTCACTTAAAGGGGTGTGTGCAAGCAAATTTCCCGGGTTTGTATCTATGGTTACTGCATCCGATGTGGATTCATCTTTGTCAGCCATTCTTTTAGAATATTGATGATCACATTTAGGGAAATTTTTTCCAAATATTTAAAAATCTGTCTTGAATATAGCTAAAATATGGCCGAGGCAGCTGATTTCAGTATGCCTGATGTTTTTGCTAACGATTATTTAGACAGAATCATGAAGAAAACAGAAAAAAGTTTAAATAATACATGTATTTTATATACAGGATAGAAAAACAAAATCTGGTTACACTGTTATTGATGTTCGATTGCCAGGACACTCACGTTTTGTACCAATGCATGTACATAGACTAAGATACATGATTCACACACGTTGTATTCAACTGAATCCAGAAAATTATCATGTGTCTCATTTATGTCACTCAAAAACTTGTGTTAATATTTTACATCTAAGTTTAGAACCGCCACATGTAAATAATTCCAGGCTTCAGTGTACACTTTAGTTTTCTCGCCACAAAAGTTACAGTTATCACATTTTAATCTGAGACGCCATGACAATCCCCACTTTTGACAATTGTTTGTATTCCAGTTGCATAAAAGTTCACATCTGGGTTCATTTTGACCATGTTCCTTGTAAAATTTCTTGAACATGTCCATTAATTTTCCACAATGTAAGGTTTTGTTCCCTACAATGTCATTCTTATTTTCTTGCAGGAGCTCCGGTTTAGTCACTTGTGGCTCTGGTATTGGATGCAAGAAATGCATATTGCCAATATTACCCTCAGAATCTGTAACCAGGTAGTAGTCATCATTAGGAGACAGGTGAACAGCATCTTTGAATGTAGATACAGGTAATCTTTTCGATGATATTGTTGACTCCAGGCACTCTGAAGCTGATTTTTTTTTCTGAACCTTGGATGTACCGTTTGAAAGAATCTTCTCCTTATAGTGGGTCTACCTCGTTGCGACATTTTTTAAATTTAGACTTGTGTATTCCCTTGTATTGATATTGACTTTGAAATGATTTTATCGTGTAATTGGCTTTTAATTTCAAAGGTAATAAACATTCTTATATTTATCTTAGATCTGACCATCATTTTAATATCCTTATCACCCAAGCACATGACAAACTAATTACTTGAAAGTTTTATGTAATCAAGAGACCAATAAAATGTACTCTCCTAATACACATAATTGACCTCCAACTGCAACCAAATATATAGCAATATAACCAAAAAATTGTGGAAAAATATGATTTTTTTTTTACATCTTCAGTAAAAAAATTGTCAAAATTCCATATTTTCATCCCAGGCCATTTCTTATCTTTATTTGTGTTGAGTAAGCTCTTGTTTAGTTGTTTAACCTGTTAATGTCTCATTTCATTTCTTTTTTTTAAAAACAAAACATTTTTTGTTTGCAGTCTTTTTCTACATTCAAGCCAACCTTTTGAATTTTCTCACTGTTTGACACTTTTTGTATTTTCAAATTATCTCCCCTTTTTAGGGGCAAGTTTTTTTTTCTGATGGTCATGTTTTATTTGTAAGACAACAAGGTATCAGAAAAAAGTCATGTTTTAGCAGTAGACAATATTTGCGGTTCACTTAAAGGGGTGTGTGCAAGCAAATTTCCCAGGTTTGTATCTATGGTTACTGCATCCGATGTGGATTCATCTTTGTCAGCCATTCTTTTAGAATATTGATGATCACATTTAGGGAAATTTTTTCCAAATATTTAAAAATCTGTCTTGAATATAGCTAAAATATGGCCGAGGCAGCTGATTTCAGTATGCCTGATGTTTTTGCTAACGATTATTTAGACAGAATCATGAAGAAAACAGAAAAAAGTTTAAATAATACATGTATTTTATATACAGGATAGAAAAACAAAATCTGGTTACACTGTTATTGATGTTCGATTGCCAGGACACTCACGTTTTGTACCAATGCATGTACATAGACTAAGATACATGATTCACACACGTTGTATTCAACTGAATCCAGAAAATTATCATGTGTCTCATTTATGTCACTCAAAAACTTGTGTTAATATTTTACATCTAAGTTTAGAACCGCCACATGTAAATAATTCCAGGCTTCAGTGTACACTTTAGTTTTCTCGCCACAAAAGTTACAGTTATCACATTTTAATCTGAGACGCCATGACAATCCCCACTTTTGACAATTGTTTGTATTCCAGTTGCATAAAAGTTCACATCTGGGTTCATTTTGACCATGTTCCTTGTAAAATTGCTTGAACATGTCCATTAATTTTCCACAATGTAAGGTTTTGTTCCCTACAATGTCATTCTTATTTTCTTGCAGGAGCTCCAGTTTAGTCACTTGTGGCTCTGGTATTGGATGCAAGAAATGCATATTGCCAATATTACCCTCAGAATCTGTAACCAGGTAGTAGTCATCATTAGGAGACAGGTGAACAGCATCTTTGAATGTAGATACAGGTAATCTTTTCGATGATATTGTTGACTCCAGGCACTCTGAAGCTGATTTTTTTTTCTGAACCTTGGATGTACCGTTTGAAAGAATCTTCTCCTTATAGTGGGTCTACCTCGTTGCGACATTTTTTAAATTTAGACTTGTGTATTCCCTTGTATTGATATTGACTTTGAAATGATTTTATCGTGTAATTGGCTTTTAATTTCAAAGGTAATAAACATTCTTATATTTATCTTAGATCTGACCATCATTTTAATATCCTTATCACCCAAGCACATGACAAACTAATTACTTGAAAGTTTTATGTAATCAAGAGACCAATAAAATGTACTCTCCTAATACACATAATTGACCTCCAACTGCAACCAAATATATAGCAATATAACCAAAAAATTGTGGAAAAATATGATTTTTTTTTTACATCTTCAGTAAAAAAAATTGTCAAAATTCCATATTTTCATCCCAGGCCATTTCTTATCTTTATTTGTGTTGAGTAAGCTCTTGTTTAGTTGTTTAACCTGTTAATGTCTCATTTCATTTCTTTTTTTTAAAAACAAAACATTTTTTGTTTGCAGTCTTTTTCTACATTCAAACCAACCTTTTGAATTTTCTCACTGTTTGACACTTTTTGTATTTTCAAATTATCTCCCCTTTTTAGGGGCAAGTTTTTTTTTTCTGATGGTCATGTTTTATTTGTAAGACAACAAGGTATCAGAAAAAAGTCATGTTTTAGCAGTAGACAATATTTGCGGTTCACTTAAGGGGGTGTGTGCAAACAAATTTCCCGGGTTTGTATCTATGGTTACTGCATCCGATGTGGATTCATCTTTGTCAGCCATTCTTTTAGAATATTGATGATCACATTTAGGGAAATTTTTTCCAAATATTTAAAAATTTGTCTTGAATATAGCTAAAATATGGCCGAGGCAGCTGATTTCAATATGCCTGATGTTTTTGCTAACGATTATTTAGACAGAATCATGAAGAAAACAGAAAAAAGTTTAAATAATACATGTATTTTATATACAGGATAGAAAAACAAAATCTGGTTACACTGTTATTGATGTTCGATTGCCAGGACACTCACGTTTTGTACCAATGCATGTACATAGACTAAGATACATGATTCACACACGTTGTATTCAACTGAATCCAGAAAATTATCATGTGTCTCATTTATGTCACTCAAAAACTTGTGTTAATATTTTACATCTAAGTTTAGAACCGCCACATGTAAATAATTCCAGGCTTCAGTGTACACTTTAGTTTTCTCGCCACAAAAGTTACAGTTATCACATTTTAATCTGAGACGCCATGACAATCCCCACTTTTGACAATTGTTTGTATTCCAGTTGCATAAAAGTTCACATCTGGGTTCATTTTGACCATGTTCCTTGTAAAATTGCTTGAACATGTCCATTAATTTTCCACAATGTAAGGTTTTGTTCCCTACAATGTCATTCTTATTTTCTTGCAGGAGCTCCAGTTTAGTCACTTGTGGCTCTGGTATTGGATGCAAGAAATGCATATTGCCAATATTACCCTCAGAATCTGTAACCAGGTAGTAGTCATCATTAGGAGACAGGTGAACAGCATCTTTGAATGTAGATACAGGTAATCTTTTCGATGATATTGTTGACTCCAGGCACTCTGAAGCTGATTTTTTTTTCTGAACCTTGGATGTACCGTTTGAAAGAATCTTCTCCTTATAGTGGGTCTACCTCGTTGCGACATTTTTTAAATTTAGACTTGTGTATTCCCTTGTATTGATATTGACTTTGAAATGATTTTATCGTGTAATTGGCTTTTAATTTCAAAGGTAATAAACATTCTTATATTTATCTTAGATCTGACCATCATTTTAATATCCTTATCACCCAAGCACATGACAAACTAATTACTTGAAAGTTTTATGTAATCAAGAGACCAATAAAATGTACTCTCCTAATACACATAATTGACCTCCAACTGCAACCAAATATATAGCAATATAACCAAAAAATTGTGGAAAAATATGATTTTTTTTTTACATCTTCAGTAAAAAAATTGTCAAAATTCCATATTTTCATCCCAGGCCATTTCTTATCTTTATTTGTGTTGAGTAAGCTCTTGTTTAGTTGTTTAACCTGTTAATGTCTCATTTCATTTCTTTTTTTTAAAAACAAAACATTTTTTGTTTGCAGTCTTTTTCTACATTCAAGCCAACCTTTTGAATTTTCTCACTGTTTGACACTTTTTGTATTTTCAAATTATCTCACCTTTTTAGGGGCAAGTTTTTTTTTCTGATGGTCATGTTTTATTTGTAAGACAACAAGGTATCAGAAAAAAGTCATGTTTTAGCAGTAGACAATATTTGCGGTTCACTTAAAGGGGTGTGTGCAAGCAAATTTCCCGGGTTTGTATCTATGGTTACTGCATCCGATGTGGATTCATCTTTGTCAGCCATTCTTTTAGAATATTGATGATCACATTTAGGGAAATTTTTTCCAAATATTTAAAAATCTGTCTTGAATATAGCTAAAATATGGCCGAGGCAGCTGATTTCAGTATGCCTGATGTTTTTGCTAACGATTATTTAGACAGAATCATGAAGAAAACAGAAAAAAGTTTAAATAATACATGTATTTTATATACAGGATAGAAAAACAAAATCTGGTTACACTGTTATTGATGTTCGATTGCCAGGACACTCATGTTTTGTACCAATGCATGTACATAGACTAAGATACATGATTCACACACTTTGTATTCAACTGAATCCAAAAAATGATCATGTGTCTCATTTATGTCACTCAAAAACTTGTGTTAATATTTTACATCTAAGTTTAGAACCGCCACATGTAAATAATTCCAGGCTTCAGTGTACACTTTAGTTTTCTCGCCACAAAAGTTACAGTTATCACATTTTAATCTGAGACGCCATGACAATCCCCACTTTTGACAATTGTTTGTATTCCAGTTGCATAAAAGTTCACATCTGGGTTCATTTTGACCATGTTCCTTGTAAAATTGCTTGAACATGTCCATTAATTTTCCACAATGTAAGGTTTTGTTCCCTACAATGTCATTCTTATTTTCTTGCAGGAGCTCCAGTTTAGTCACTTGTGGCTCTGGTATTGGATGCAAGAAATGCATATTGCCAATATTACCCTCAGAATCTGTAACCAGGTAGTAGTCATCATTAGGAGACAGGTGAACAGCATCTTTGAATGTAGATACAGGTAATCTTTTCGATGATATTGTTGACTCCAGGCACTCTGAAGCTGATTTTTTTTTCTGAACCTTGGATGTACCGTTTGAAAGAATCTTCTCCTTATAGTGGGTCTACCTCGTTGCGACATTTTTTAAATTTAGACTTGTGTATTCCCTTGTATTGATATTGACTTTGAAATGATTTTATCGTGTAATTGGCTTTTAATTTCAAAGGTAATAAACATTCTTATATTTATCTTAGATCTGACCATCATTTTAATATCCTTATCACCCAAGCACATGACAAACTAATTACTTGAAAGTTTTATGTAATCAAGAGACCAATAAAATGTACTCTCCTAATACACATAATTGACCTCCAACTGCAACCAAATATATAGCAATATAACCAAAAAATTGTGGAAAAATATGATTTTTTTTTTACATCTTCAGTAAAAAAATTGTCAAAATTCCATATTTTCATCCCAGGCCATTTCTTATCTTTATTTGTGTTGAGTAAGCTCTTGTTTAGTTGTTTAACCTGTTAATGTCTCATTTCATTTCTTTTTTTTAAAAACAAAACATTTTTTGTTTGCAGTCTTTTTCTACATTCAAGCCAACCTTTTGAATTTTCTCACTGTTTGACACTTTTTGTATTTTCAAATTATCTCACCTTTTTAGGGGCAAGTTTTTTTTTCTGATGGTCATGTTTTATTTGTAAGACAACAAGGTATCAGAAAAAAGTCATGTTTTAGCAGTAGACAATATTTGCGGTTCACTTAAAGGGGTGTGTGCAAGCAAATTTCCCGGGTTTGTATCTATGGTTACTGCATCCGATGTGGATTCATCTTTGTCAGCCATTCTTTTAGAATATTGATGATCACATTTAGGGAAATTTTTTCCAAATATTTAAAAATCTGTCTTGAATATAGCTAAAATATGGCCGAGGCAGCTGATTTCAGTATGCCTGATGTTTTTGCTAACGATTATTTAGACAGAATCATGAAGAAAACAGAAAAAAGTTTAAATAATACATGTATTTTATATACAGGATAGAAAAACAAAATCTGGTTACACTGTTATTGATGTTCGATTGCCAGGACACTCACGTTTTGTACCAATGCATGTACATAGACTAAGATACATGATTCACACACGTTGTATTCAACTGAATCCAGAAAATTATCATGTGTCTCATTTATGTCACTCAAAAACTTGTGTTAATATTTTACATCTAAGTTTAGAACCGCCACATGTAAATAATTCCAGGCTTCAGTGTACACTTTAGTTTTCTCGCCACAAAAGTTACAGTTATCACATTTTAATCTGAGACGCCATGACAATCCCCACTTTTGACAATTGTTTGTATTCCAGTTGCATAAAAGTTCACATCTGGGTTCATTTTGACCATGTTCCTTGTAAAATTGCTTGAACATGTCCATTAATTTTCCACAATGTAAGGTTTTGTTCCCTACAATGTCATTCTTATTTTCTTGCAGGAGCTCCAGTTTAGTCACTTGTGGCTCTGGTATTGGATGCAAGAAATGCATATTGCCAATATTACCCTCAGAATCTGTAACCAGGTAGTAGTCATCATTAGGAGACAGGTGAACAGCATCTTTGAATGTAGATACAGGTAATCTTTTCGATGATATTGTTGACTCCAGGCACTCTGAAGCTGATTTTTTTTTCTGAACCTTGGATGTACCGTTTGAAAGAATCTTCTCCTTATAGTGGGTCTACCTCGTTGCGACATTTTTTAAATTTAGACTTGTGTATTCCCTTGTATTGATATTGACTTTGAAATGATTTTATCGTGTAATTGGCTTTTAATTTCAAAGGTAATAAACATTCTTATATTTATCTTAGATCTGACCATCATTTTAATATCCTTATCACCCAAGCACATGACAAACTAATTACTTGAAAGTTTTATGTAATCAAGAGACCAATAAAATGTACTCTCCTAATACACATAATTGACCTCCAACTGCAACCAAATATATAGCAATATAACCAAAAAATTGTGGAAAAATATGATTTTTTTTTTACATCTTCAGTAAAAAAATTGTCAAAATTCCATATTTTCATCCCAGGCCATTTCTTATCTTTATTTGTGTTGAGTAAGCTCTTGTTTAGTTGTTTAACCTGTTAATGTCTCATTTCATTTCTTTTTTTTAAAAACAAAACATTTTTTGTTTGCAGTCTTTTTCTACATTCAAGCCAACCTTTTGAATTTTCTCACTGTTTGACACTTTTTGTATTTTCAAATTATCTCCCCTTTTTAGGGGCAAGTTTTTTTTTCTGATGGTCATGTTTTATTTGTAAGACAACAAGGTATCAGAAAAAAGTCATGTTTTAGCAGTAGACAATATTTGCGGTTCACTTAAAGGGGTGTGTGCAAGCAAATTTCCCGGGTTTGTATCTATGGTTACTGCATCCGATGTGGATTCATCTTTGTCAGCCATTCTTTTAGAATATTGATGATCACATTTAGGGAAATTTTTTCCAAATATTTAAAAATCTGTCTTGAATATAGCTAAAATATGGCCGAGGCAGCTGATTTCAGTATGCCTGATGTTTTTGCTAACGATTATTTAGACAGAATCATGAAGAAAACAGAAAAAAGTTTAAATAATACATGTATTTTATATACAGGATAGAAAAACAAAATCTGGTTACACTGTTATTGATGTTCGATTGCCAGGACACTCACGTTTTGTACCAATGCATGTACATAGACTAAGATACATGATTCACACACGTTGTATTCAACTGAATCCAGAAAATTATCATGTGTCTCATTTATGTCACTCAAAAACTTGTGTTAATATTTTACATCTAAGTTTAGAACCGCCACATGTAAATAATTCCAGGCTTCAGTGTACACTTTAGTTTTCTCGCCACAAAAGTTACAGTTATCACATTTTAATCTGAGACGCCATGACAATCCCCACTTTTGACAATTGTTTGTATTCCAGTTGCATAAAAGTTCACATCTGGGTTCATTTTGACCATGTTCCTTGTAAAATTTCTTGAACATGTCCATTAATTTTCCACAATGTAAGGTTTTGTTCCCTACAATGTCATTCTTATTTTCTTGCAGGAGCTCCGGTTTAGTCACTTGTGGCTCTGGTATTGGATGCAAGAAATGCATATTGCCAATATTACCCTCAGAATCTGTAACCAGGTAGTAGTCATCATTAGGAGACAGGTGAACAGCATCTTTGAATGTAGATACAGGTAATCTTTTCGATGATATTGTTGACTCCAGGCACTCTGAAGCTGATTTTTTTTTCTGAACCTTGGATGTACCGTTTGAAAGAATCTTCTCCTTATAGTGGGTCTACCTCGTTGCGACATTTTTTAAATTTAGACTTGTGTATTCCCTTGTATTGATATTGACTTTGAAATGATTTTATCGTGTAATTGGCTTTTAATTTCAAAGGTAATAAACATTCTTATATTTATCTTAGATCTGACCATCATTTTAATATCCTTATCACCCAAGCACATGACAAACTAATTACTTGAAAGTTTTATGTAATCAAGAGACCAATAAAATGTACTCTCCTAATACACATAATTGACCTCCAACTGGAACCAAATAAATAGCAATATAACCAAAAAATTGTGGAAAAATATGATTTTTTTTTACATCTTCAGTAAAACAAATTAGCAAAATTCCATATTTTCATCCCAGGCCATTTCTTATCTTTATTTGTGTTGAGTAAGCTCCTGTTTAGTTGTTTAACCTGTTAATGTCTCATTTCATTTCTTTTTTTTAAAAACAAAAAATGTTTTGCTTGCAGTCTTTTTCTACATTCAAACCAACCTTTTGAATTTTCTTACTGTTTGACACTTTTTGTATTTTCAAATTATCTCCCCTTTTTAGGAGCAAGTTTTTTTTTCTGATGGTCATGTTTTATTTGTAAGACAACAAGGTATCAGATAAAAGTCATGTTTTAGCAGTAGACAATATTTGCGGTTCGTTTAAGGGGAGGTGTGCAAACAAATTTCCCGGGTTTGTATCTATGGTTACTGCATCCGATGTGGATTCATCTTTGTCAGCCATTCTTTTAGAATATTGATGATCACATTTAGGGAATTTGTTTCCAAATATTTAAAAATTTGTCTTGAATATAGCTAAAATATGGCCGAGGCAGCTGATTTCAGTATGCCTGATGTTTTTGCTAACGATTATTTAGACAGAATCATGAAGAAAACAGAAAAAAGTTTAAATAATACATGTATTTTATATACAGGATAGAAAAACAAAATCTGGTTACACTGTTATTGATGTTCGATTGCCAGGACACTCACGTTTTGTACCAATGCATGTACATAGACTAAGATACATGATTCACACACGTTGTATTCAACTGAATCCAGAAAATGATCATGTGTCTCATTTATGTCACTCAAAAACTTGTGTTAATATTTTACATCTAAGTTTAGAACCGCCACATGTAAATAATTCCAGGCTTCAGTGTACACTTTAGTTTTCTCGCCACAAAAGTTACAGTTATCACATCTTAATCTGAAACGCCATGACAATCCCCACTTTTGACAATTGTTTGTATTCCAGTTGCATAAAAGTTCGCATCTGGGTTCATTTTGACCATGTTCCTTGTAAAATTTCTTGAACATGTCCATTAATTTTCCACAATGTAAGGTTTTTTCCCCCCAATGTCATTCTTATTTTCTTGCAGGAACTCCGGTTTAGTCACTTGTGGCTCTGGTATTGGATGCAAGAAATGCATATTGCCAATATTACCCTCAGAATCTGTAACCAGGTAGTAGTCATCATTAGGAGACAGGTGAACAGCATCTTTGAATGTAGATACAGGTAATCTTTTCGATGATATTGTTGACTCCAGGCACTCTGAAACTAATTTTTTTTTCTGAACCTTGGATGTACCGTTTGAAAGAATCTTCTCCTTATAGTGGGTCTACCTCGTTGCGACATTTTTAAAATTTAGACTTGTGTATTCCCTTGTATTGATATTGACTTTGAAATGATTTTATCGTGTAATTGGCTTTTAATTTCAAAGGTAATAAACATTCTTATATTTATCTTAGATCTGACCATCATTTTAATATCCTTATCACCCAAGCACATGACAAACTAATTACTTGAAAGTTTTATGTAATCAAGAGACCAATAAAATGTACTCTCCTATTACACATAATTGACCTCCAACTGCAACCAAATAAATAGCAATATTACCAAAAAATTGTGAAAAAATATGATTTTTTTTTTACATCTTCAGTAAACAAATTAGCAAAATTCCATATTTTCATCCCAGGCCATTTCTTATCTTTATTTGTGTTGAGTAAGCTCTTGTTTAGTTGTTTAACCTGTTAATGTCTCATTTCATTTCTTTTTTTTAAAAACAAAACATTTTTTGTTTGCAGTCTTTTTCTACATTCAAACCAACCTTTTGAATTTTCTCACTGTTTGACACTTTTTGTATTTTCAAATTATCTCCCCTTTTTAGGGGGGCAAGTTTTTTTTTCTGATGGTCATGTTTTATTTGTAAGACAACAAGGTATCAGAAAAAAGTCATGTTTTAGCAGTAGACAATATTTGCGGTTCACTTAGGGGGTGTGTGCAAACAAATTTCCCGGGTTTGTATCTATGGTTACTGCATCCGATGTGGATTCATCTTTGTCAGCCATTCTTTTAGAATATTGATGATCACATTTAGGGAAATTTTTTCCAAATATTTAAAAATTTGTCTTGAATATAGCTAAAATATGGCCGAGGCAGCTGATTTCAGTATGCCTGATGTTTTTGCTAACGATTATTTAGACAGAATCATGAAGAAAACAGAAAAAAGTTTAAATAATACATGTATTTTATATACAGGATAGAAAAACAAAATCTGGTTACACTGTTATTGATGTTCGATTGCCAGGACACTCACGTTTTGTACCAATGCATGTACATAGACTAAGATACATGATTCACACACGTTGTATTCAACTGAATCCAGAAAATGATCATGTGTCTCATTTATGTCACTCAAAAACTTGTGTTAATATTTTACATCTAAGTTTAGAACCGCCACATGTAAATAATTCCAGGCTTCAGTGTACACTTTAGTTTTCTCGCCACAAAAGTTACAGTTATCACATTTTAATCTGAGACGCCATGACAATCCCCACTTTTGACAATTGTTTGTATTCCAGTTGCATAAAAGTTCACATCTGGGTTCATTTTGACCATGTTCCTTGTAAAATTGCTTGAACATGTCCATTAATTTTCCACAATGTAAGGTTTTGTTCCCTACAATGTCATTCTTATTTTCTTGCAGGAGCTCCAGTTTAGTCACTTGTGGCTCTGGTATTGGATGCAAGAAATGCATATTGCCAATATTACCCTCAGAATCTGTAACCAGGTAGTAGTCATCATTAGGAGACAGGTGAACAGCATCTTTGAATGTAGATACAGGTAATCTTTTCGATGATATTGTTGACTCCAGGCACTCTGAAGCTGATTTTTTTTTCTGAACCTTGGATGTACCGTTTGAAAGAATCTTCTCCTTATAGTGGGTCTACCTCGTTGCGACATTTTTTAAATTTAGACTTGTGTATTCCCTTGTATTGATATTGACTTTGAAATGATTTTATCGTGTAATTGGCTTTTAATTTCAAAGGTAATAAACATTCTTATATTTATCTTAGATCTGACCATCATTTTAATATCCTTATCACCCAAGCACATGACAAACTAATTACTTGAAAGTTTTATGTAATCAAGAGACCAATAAAATGTACTCTCCTAATACACATAATTGACCTCCAACTGCAACCAAATATATAGCAATATAACCAAAAAATTGTGGAAAAATATGATTTTTTTTTTACATCTTCAGTAAAAAAATTGTCAAAATTCCATATTTTCATCCCAGGCCATTTCTTATCTTTATTTGTGTTGAGTAAGCTCTTGTTTAGTTGTTTAACCTGTTAATGTCTCATTTCATTTCTTTTTTTTAAAAACAAAACATTTTTTGTTTGCAGTCTTTTTCTACATTCAAGCCAACCTTTTGAATTTTCTCACTGTTTGACACTTTTTGTATTTTCAAATTATCTCACCTTTTTAGGGGCAAGTTTTTTTTTCTGATGGTCATGTTTTATTTGTAAGACAACAAGGTATCAGAAAAAAGTCATGTTTTAGCAGTAGACAATATTTGCGGTTCACTTAAAGGGGTGTGTGCAAGCAAATTTCCCGGGTTTGTATCTATGGTTACTGCATCCGATGTGGATTCATCTTTGTCAGCCATTCTTTTAGAATATTGATGATCACATTTAGGGAAATTTTTTCCAAATATTTAAAAATCTGTCTTGAATATAGCTAAAATATGGCCGAGGCAGCTGATTTCAGTATGCCTGATGTTTTTGCTAACGATTATTTAGACAGAATCATGAAGAAAACAGAAAAAAGTTTAAATAATACATGTATTTTATATACAGGATAGAAAAACAAAATCTGGTTACACTGTTATTGATGTTCGATTGCCAGGACACTCATGTTTTGTACCAATGCATGTACATAGACTAAGATACATGATTCACACACTTTGTATTCAACTGAATCCAAAAAATGATCATGTGTCTCATTTATGTCACTCAAAAACTTGTGTTAATATTTTACATCTAAGTTTAGAACCGCCACATGTAAATAATTCCAGGCTTCAGTGTACACTTTAGTTTTCTCGCCACAAAAGTTACAGTTATCACATTTTAATCTGAGACGCCATGACAATCCCCACTTTTGACAATTGTTTGTATTCCAGTTGCATAAAAGTTCACATCTGGGTTCATTTTGACCATGTTCCTTGTAAAATTGCTTGAACATGTCCATTAATTTTCCACAATGTAAGGTTTTGTTCCCTACAATGTCATTCTTATTTTCTTGCAGGAGCTCCAGTTTAGTCACTTGTGGCTCTGGTATTGGATGCAAGAAATGCATATTGCCAATATTACCCTCAGAATCTGTAACCAGGTAGTAGTCATCATTAGGAGACAGGTGAACAGCATCTTTGAATGTAGATACAGGTAATCTTTTCGATGATATTGTTGACTCCAGGCACTCTGAAGCTGATTTTTTTTTCTGAACCTTGGATGTACCGTTTGAAAGAATCTTCTCCTTATAGTGGGTCTACCTCGTTGCGACATTTTTTAAATTTAGACTTGTGTATTCCCTTGTATTGATATTGACTTTGAAATGATTTTATCGTGTAATTGGCTTTTAATTTCAAAGGTAATAAACATTCTTATATTTATCTTAGATCTGACCATCATTTTAATATCCTTATCACCCAAGCACATGACAAACTAATTACTTGAAAGTTTTATGTAATCAAGAGACCAATAAAATGTACTCTCCTAATACACATAATTGACCTCCAACTGCAACCAAATATATAGCAATATAACCAAAAAATTGTGGAAAAATATGATTTTTTTTTTACATCTTCAGTAAAAAAATTGTCAAAATTCCATATTTTCATCCCAGGCCATTTCTTATCTTTATTTGTGTTGAGTAAGCTCTTGTTTAGTTGTTTAACCTGTTAATGTCTCATTTCATTTCTTTTTTTTAAAAACAAAACATTTTTTGTTTGCAGTCTTTTTCTACATTCAAGCCAACCTTTTGAATTTTCTCACTGTTTGACACTTTTTGTATTTTCAAATTATCTCACCTTTTTAGGGGCAAGTTTTTTTTTCTGATGGTCATGTTTTATTTGTAAGACAACAAGGTATCAGAAAAAAGTCATGTTTTAGCAGTAGACAATATTTGCGGTTCACTTAAAGGGGTGTGTGCAAGCAAATTTCCCGGGTTTGTATCTATGGTTACTGCATCCGATGTGGATTCATCTTTGTCAGCCATTCTTTTAGAATATTGATGATCACATTTAGGGAAATTTTTTCCAAATATTTAAAAATCTGTCTTGAATATAGCTAAAATATGGCCGAGGCAGCTGATTTCAGTATGCCTGATGTTTTTGCTAACGATTATTTAGACAGAATCATGAAGAAAACAGAAAAAAGTTTAAATAATACATGTATTTTATATACAGGATAGAAAAACAAAATCTGGTTACACTGTTATTGATGTTCGATTGCCAGGACACTCACGTTTTGTACCAATGCATGTACATAGACTAAGATACATGATTCACACACGTTGTATTCAACTGAATCCAGAAAATTATCATGTGTCTCATTTATGTCACTCAAAAACTTGTGTTAATATTTTACATCTAAGTTTAGAACCGCCACATGTAAATAATTCCAGGCTTCAGTGTACACTTTAGTTTTCTCGCCACAAAAGTTACAGTTATCACATTTTAATCTGAGACGCCATGACAATCCCCACTTTTGACAATTGTTTGTATTCCAGTTGCATAAAAGTTCACATCTGGGTTCATTTTGACCATGTTCCTTGTAAAATTGCTTGAACATGTCCATTAATTTTCCACAATGTAAGGTTTTGTTCCCTACAATGTCATTCTTATTTTCTTGCAGGAGCTCCAGTTTAGTCACTTGTGGCTCTGGTATTGGATGCAAGAAATGCATATTGCCAATATTACCCTCAGAATCTGTAACCAGGTAGTAGTCATCATTAGGAGACAGGTGAACAGCATCTTTGAATGTAGATACAGGTAATCTTTTCGATGATATTGTTGACTCCAGGCACTCTGAAGCTGATTTTTTTTTCTGAACCTTGGATGTACCGTTTGAAAGAATCTTCTCCTTATAGTGGGTCTACCTCGTTGCGACATTTTTTAAATTTAGACTTGTGTATTCCCTTGTATTGATATTGACTTTGAAATGATTTTATCGTGTAATTGGCTTTTAATTTCAAAGGTAATAAACATTCTTATATTTATCTTAGATCTGACCATCATTTTAATATCCTTATCACCCAAGCACATGACAAACTAATTACTTGAAAGTTTTATGTAATCAAGAGACCAATAAAATGTACTCTCCTAATACACATAATTGACCTCCAACTGCAACCAAATATATAGCAATATAACCAAAAAATTGTGGAAAAATATGATTTTTTTTTTACATCTTCAGTAAAAAAATTGTCAAAATTCCATATTTTCATCCCAGGCCATTTCTTATCTTTATTTGTGTTGAGTAAGCTCTTGTTTAGTTGTTTAACCTGTTAATGTCTCATTTCATTTCTTTTTTTTAAAAACAAAACATTTTTTGTTTGCAGTCTTTTTCTACATTCAAGCCAACCTTTTGAATTTTCTCACTGTTTGACACTTTTTGTATTTTCAAATTATCTCCCCTTTTTAGGGGCAAGTTTTTTTTTCTGATGGTCATGTTTTATTTGTAAGACAACAAGGTATCAGAAAAAAGTCATGTTTTAGCAGTAGACAATATTTGCGGTTCACTTAAAGGGGTGTGTGCAAGCAAATTTCCCGGGTTTGTATCTATGGTTACTGCATCCGATGTGGATTCATCTTTGTCAGCCATTCTTTTAGAATATTGATGATCACATTTAGGGAAATTTTTTCCAAATATTTAAAAATCTGTCTTGAATATAGCTAAAATATGGCCGAGGCAGCTGATTTCAGTATGCCTGATGTTTTTGCTAACGATTATTTAGACAGAATCATGAAGAAAACAGAAAAAAGTTTAAATAATACATGTATTTTATATACAGGATAGAAAAACAAAATCTGGTTACACTGTTATTGATGTTCGATTGCCAGGACACTCACGTTTTGTACCAATGCATGTACATAGACTAAGATACATGATTCACACACGTTGTATTCAACTGAATCCAGAAAATTATCATGTGTCTCATTTATGTCACTCAAAAACTTGTGTTAATATTTTACATCTAAGTTTAGAACCGCCACATGTAAATAATTCCAGGCTTCAGTGTACACTTTAGTTTTCTCGCCACAAAAGTTACAGTTATCACATTTTAATCTGAGACGCCATGACAATCCCCACTTTTGACAATTGTTTGTATTCCAGTTGCATAAAAGTTCACATCTGGGTTCATTTTGACCATGTTCCTTGTAAAATTTCTTGAACATGTCCATTAATTTTCCACAATGTAAGGTTTTGTTCCCTACAATGTCATTCTTATTTTCTTGCAGGAGCTCCGGTTTAGTCACTTGTGGCTCTGGTATTGGATGCAAGAAATGCATATTGCCAATATTACCCTCAGAATCTGTAACCAGGTAGTAGTCATCATTAGGAGACAGGTGAACAGCATCTTTGAATGTAGATACAGGTAATCTTTTCGATGATATTGTTGACTCCAGGCACTCTGAAGCTGATTTTTTTTTCTGAACCTTGGATGTACCGTTTGAAAGAATCTTCTCCTTATAGTGGGTCTACCTCGTTGCGACATTTTTTAAATTTAGACTTGTGTATTCCCTTGTATTGATATTGACTTTGAAATGATTTTATCGTGTAATTGGCTTTTAATTTCAAAGGTAATAAACATTCTTATATTTATCTTAGATCTGACCATCATTTTAATATCCTTATCACCCAAGCACATGACAAACTAATTACTTGAAAGTTTTATGTAATCAAGAGACCAATAAAATGTACTCTCCTAATACACATAATTGACCTCCAACTGGAACCAAATAAATAGCAATATAACCAAAAAATTGTGGAAAAATATGATTTTTTTTTACATCTTCAGTAAAACAAATTAGCAAAATTCCATATTTTCATCCCAGGCCATTTCTTATCTTTATTTGTGTTGAGTAAGCTCCTGTTTAGTTGTTTAACCTGTTAATGTCTCATTTCATTTCTTTTTTTTAAAAACAAAAAATGTTTTGCTTGCAGTCTTTTTCTACATTCAAACCAACCTTTTGAATTTTCTTACTGTTTGACACTTTTTGTATTTTCAAATTATCTCCCCTTTTTAGGAGCAAGTTTTTTTTTCTGATGGTCATGTTTTATTTGTAAGACAACAAGGTATCAGATAAAAGTCATGTTTTAGCAGTAGACAATATTTGCGGTTCGTTTAAGGGGAGGTGTGCAAACAAATTTCCCGGGTTTGTATCTATGGTTACTGCATCCGATGTGGATTCATCTTTGTCAGCCATTCTTTTAGAATATTGATGATCACATTTAGGGAATTTGTTTCCAAATATTTAAAAATTTGTCTTGAATATAGCTAAAATATGGCCGAGGCAGCTGATTTCAGTATGCCTGATGTTTTTGCTAACGATTATTTAGACAGAATCATGAAGAAAACAGAAAAAAGTTTAAATAATACATGTATTTTATATACAGGATAGAAAAACAAAATCTGGTTACACTGTTATTGATGTTCGATTGCCAGGACACTCACGTTTTGTACCAATGCATGTACATAGACTAAGATACATGATTCACACACGTTGTATTCAACTGAATCCAGAAAATGATCATGTGTCTCATTTATGTCACTCAAAAACTTGTGTTAATATTTTACATCTAAGTTTAGAACCGCCACATGTAAATAATTCCAGGCTTCAGTGTACACTTTAGTTTTCTCGCCACAAAAGTTACAGTTATCACATCTTAATCTGAAACGCCATGACAATCCCCACTTTTGACAATTGTTTGTATTCCAGTTGCATAAAAGTTCGCATCTGGGTTCATTTTGACCATGTTCCTTGTAAAATTTCTTGAACATGTCCATTAATTTTCCACAATGTAAGGTTTTTTCCCCCCAATGTCATTCTTATTTTCTTGCAGGAACTCCGGTTTAGTCACTTGTGGCTCTGGTATTGGATGCAAGAAATGCATATTGCCAATATTACCCTCAGAATCTGTAACCAGGTAGTAGTCATCATTAGGAGACAGGTGAACAGCATCTTTGAATGTAGATACAGGTAATCTTTTCGATGATATTGTTGACTCCAGGCACTCTGAAACTAATTTTTTTTTCTGAACCTTGGATGTACCGTTTGAAAGAATCTTCTCCTTATAGTGGGTCTACCTCGTTGCGACATTTTTAAAATTTAGACTTGTGTATTCCCTTGTATTGATATTGACTTTGAAATGATTTTATCGTGTAATTGGCTTTTAATTTCAAAGGTAATAAACATTCTTATATTTATCTTAGATCTGACCATCATTTTAATATCCTTATCACCCAAGCACATGACAAACTAATTACTTGAAAGTTTTATGTAATCAAGAGACCAATAAAATGTACTCTCCTATTACACATAATTGACCTCCAACTGCAACCAAATAAATAGCAATATTACCAAAAAATTGTGAAAAAATATGATTTTTTTTTTACATCTTCAGTAAACAAATTAGCAAAATTCCATATTTTCATCCCAGGCCATTTCTTATCTTTATTTGTGTTGAGTAAGCTCTTGTTTAGTTGTTTAACCTGTTAATGTCTCATTTCATTTCTTTTTTTTAAAAACAAAACATTTTTTGTTTGCAGTCTTTTTCTACATTCAAACCAACCTTTTGAATTTTCTCACTGTTTGACACTTTTTGTATTTTCAAATTATCTCCCCTTTTTAGGGGCAAGTTTTTTTTTTCTGATGGTCATGTTTTATTTGTAAGACAACAAGGTATCAGAAAAAAGTCATGTTTTAGCAGTAGACAATATTTGCGGTTCACTTAAGGGGGTGTGTGCAAACAAATTTCCCGGGTTTGTATCTATGGTTACTGCATCCGATGTGGATTCATCTTTGTCAGCCATTCTTTTAGAATATTGATGATCACATTTAGGGAAATTTTTTCCAAATATTTAAAAATTTGTCTTGAATATAGCTAAAATATGGCCGAGGCAGCTGATTTCAGTATGCCTGATGTTTTTGCTAACGATTATTTAGACAGAATCATGAAGAAAACAGAAAAAAGTTTAAATAATACATGTATTTTATATACAGGATAGAAAAACAAAATCTGGTTACACTGTTATTGATGTTCGATTGCCAGGACACTCACGTTTTGTACCAATGCATGTACATAGACTAAGATACATGATTCACACACGTTGTATTCAACTGAATCCAGAAAATGATCATGTGTCTCATTTATGTCACTCAAAAACTTGTGTTAATATTTTACATCTAAGTTTAGAACCGCCACATGTAAATAATTCCAGGCTTCAGTGTACACTTTAGTTTTCTCGCCACAAAAGTTACAGTTATCACATTTTAATCTGAGACGCCATGACAATCCCCACTTTTGACAATTGTTTGTATTCCAGTTGCATAAAAGTTCACATCTGGGTTCATTTTGACCATGTTCCTTGTAAAATTGCTTGAACATGTCCATTAATTTTCCACAATGTAAGGTTTTGTTCCCTACAATGTCATTCTTATTTTCTTGCAGGAGCTCCAGTTTAGTCACTTGTGGCTCTGGTATTGGATGCAAGAAATGCATATTGCCAATATTACCCTCAGAATCTGTAACCAGGTAGTAGTCATCATTAGGAGACAGGTGAACAGCATCTTTGAATGTAGATACAGGTAATCTTTTCGATGATATTGTTGACTCCAGGCACTCTGAAGCTGATTTTTTTTTCTGAACCTTGGATGTACCGTTTGAAAGAATCTTCTCCTTATAGTGGGTCTACCTCGTTGCGACATTTTTTAAATTTAGACTTGTGTATTCCCTTGTATTGATATTGACTTTGAAATGATTTTATCGTGTAATTGGCTTTTAATTTCAAAGGTAATAAACATTCTTATATTTATCTTAGATCTGACCATCATTTTAATATCCTTATCACCCAAGCACATGACAAACTAATTACTTGAAAGTTTTATGTAATCAAGAGACCAATAAAATGTACTCTCCTAATACACATAATTGACCTCCAACTGGAACCAAATAAATAGCAATATAACCAAAAAATTGTGGAAAAATATGATTTTTTTTTTACATCTTCAGTAAAAAAATTGTCAAAATTCCATATTTTCATCCCAGGCCATTTCTTATCTTTATTTGTGTTGAGTAAGCTCTTGTTTAGTTGTTTAACCTGTTAATGTCTCATTTCATTTCTTTTTTTTTAAAACAAAACATTTTTTGTTTGCAGTCTTTTTCTACATTCAAACCAACCTTTTGAATTTTCTCACTGTTTGACACTTTTTGTATTTTCAAATTATCTTCCCTTTTTAGGGGCAAGTTTTTTTTTCTGATGGTCATGTTTTATTTGTAAGACAACAAGGTATCAGAAAAAAGTCATGTTTTAGCAGTAGACAATATTTGCGGTTCACTTAAGGGGGTGTGTGCAAACAAATTTCCCGGGTTTGTATCTATGGTTACTGCATCCGATGTGGATTCATCTTTGTCAGCCATTCTTTTAGAATATTGATGATCACATTTAGGGAAATTTTTTCCAAATATTTAAAAATTTGTCTTGAATATAGCTAAAATATGGCCGAGGCAGCTGATTTCAGTATGCCTGATGTTTTTGCTAACGATTATTTAGACAGAATCATGAAGAAAACAAAAAAGTTTAAATAATACATGTATTTTATATACAGGATAGAAAAACAAAATCTGGTTACATTGTTATTGATGTTCGATTGCCAGGACACTCACGTTTTGTACCAATGCATGTACATAGACTAAGATACATGATTCACACACGTTGTATTCAACTGAATCCAGAAAATTATCATGTGTCTCATTTATGTCACTCAAAAACTTGTGTTAATATTTTACATCTAAGTTTAGAACCGCCACATGTAAATAATTCCAGGCTTCAGTGTACACTTTAGTTTTCTCGCCACAAAAGTTACAGTTATCACATTTTAATCTGAGACGCCATGACAATCCCCACTTTTGACAATTGTTTGTATTCCAGTTGCATAAAAGTTCACATCTGGGTTCATTTTGACCATGTTCCTTGTAAAATTTCTTGAACATGTCCATTAATTTTCCACAATGTAAGGTTTTGTTCCCTACAATGTCATTCTTATTTTCTTGCAGGAGCTCCGGTTTAGTCACTTGTGGCTCTGGTATTGGATGCAAGAAATGCATATTGCCAATATTACCCTCAGAATCTGTAACCAGGTAGTAGTCATCATTAGGAGACAGGTGAACAGCATCTTTGAATGTAGATACAGGTAATCTTTTCGATGATATTGTTGACTCCAGGCACTCTGAAGCTGATTTTTTTTCTGAACCTTGGATGTACCGTTTGAAAGAATCTTCTCCTTATAGTGGGTCTACCTCGTTGCGACATTTTTAAAATTTAGACTTGTGTATTCCCTTGTATTGATATTGACTGAAATGATTTTATCGTGTAATTGGCTTTTTATTTCAAAGGTAATAAACATTCTTATATTTATCTTAGATCTGACCATCATTTTAATATCCTTCTCACCCAAGCACATGACAAACTAATTACTTGAAAGTTTTATGTAATCAAGAGACCAATAAAATGTACTCTCCTAATACACATAATTGACCTCCAACTGGAACCAAATAAATAGCAATATAACCAAAAAATTGTGGAAAAATATGATTTTTTTTTACATCTTCAGTAAAACAAATTAGCAAAATTCCATATTTTCATCCCAGGCCATTTCTTATCTTTATTTGTGTTGAGTAAGCTCCTGTTTAGTTGTTTAACCTGTTAATGTCTCATTTCATTTCTTTTTTTTAAAAACAAAAAATGTTTTGCTTGCAGTCTTTTTCTACATTCAAACCAACCTTTTGAATTTTCTTACTGTTTGACACTTTTTGTATTTTCAAATTATCTCCCCATTTTAGGGGCAAGTTTTTTTTTCTGATGGTCATGTTTTATTTGTAAGACAACAAGGTATCAGATAAAAGTCATGTTTTAGCAGTAGACAATATTTGCGGTTCGTTTAAGGGGAGGTGTGCAAACAAATTTCCCGGGTTTGTATCTATGGTTACTGCATCCGATGTGGATTCATCTTTGTCAGCCATTCTTTTAGAATATTGATGATCACATTTAGGGAATTTGTTTCCAAATATTTAAAAATTTGTCTTGAATATAGCTAAAATATGGCCGAGGCAGCTGATTTCAGTATGCCTGATGTTTTTGCTAACGATTATTTAGACAGAATCATGAAGAAAACAGAAAAAAGTTTAAATAATACATGTATTTTATATACAGGATAGAAAAACAAAATCTGGTTACACTGTTATTGATGTTCGATTGCCAGGACACTCACGTTTTGTACCAATGCATGTACATAGACTAAGATACATGATTCACACACGTTGTATTCAACTGAATCCAGAAAATGATCATGTGTCTCATTTATGTCACTCAAAAACTTGTGTTAATATTTTACATCTAAGTTTAGAACCGCCACATGTAAATAATTCCAGGCTTCAGTGTACACTTTAGTTTTCTCGCCACAAAAGTTACAGTTATCACATCTTAATCTGAAACGCCATGACAATCCCCACTTTTGACAATTGTTTGTATTCCAGTTGCATAAAAGTTCGCATCTGGGTTCATTTTGACCATGTTCCTTGTAAAATTTCTTGAACATGTCCATTAATTTTCCACAATGTAAGGTTTTTTCCCCCCAATGTCATTCTTATTTTCTTGCAGGAACTCCGGTTTAGTCACTTGTGGCTCTGGTATTGGATGCAAGAAATGCATATTGCCAATATTACCCTCAGAATCTGTAACCAGGTAGTAGTCATCATTAGGAGACAGGTGAACAGCATCTTTGAATGTAGATACAGGTAATCTTTTCGATGATATTGTTGACTCCAGGCACTCTGAAACTGATTTTTTTTTCTGAACCTTGGATGTACCGTTTGAAAGAATCTTCTCCTTATAGTGGGTCTACCTCGTTGCGACATTTTTAAAATTTAGACTTGTGTATTCCCTTGTATTGATATTGACTTTGAAATGATTTTATCGTGTAATTGGCTTTTAATTTCAAAGGTAATAAACATTCTTATATTTATCTTAGATCTGACCATCATTTTAATATCCTTATCACCCAAGCACATGACAAACTAATTACTTGAAAGTTTTATGTAATCAAGAGACCAATAAAATGTACTCTCCTATTACACATAATTGACCTCCAACTGCAACCAAATAAATAGCAATATAACCAAAAAATTGTGAAAAAATATGATTTTTTTTTTACATCTTCAGTAAACAAATTAGCAAAATTCCATATTTTCATCCCAGGCCATTTCTTATCTTTATTTGTGTTGAGTAAGCTCTTGTTTAGTTGTTTAACCTGTTAATGTCTCATTTCATTTCTTTTTTTTAAAAACAAAACATTTTTTGTTTGCAGTCTTTTTCTACATTCAAACCAACCTTTTGAATTTTCTCACTGTTTGACACTTTTTGTATTTTCAAATTATCTCCCCTTTTTAGGGGCAAGTTTTTTTTTTCTGATGGTGATGTTTTATTTGTAAGACAACAAGGTATCAGAAAAAAGTCATGTTTTAGCAGTAGACAATATTTGCGGTTCACTTAAGGGGGTGTGTGCAAACAAATTTCCCGGGTTTGTATCTATGGTTACTGCATCCGATGTGGATTCATCTTTGTCAGCCATTCTTTTAGAATATTGATGATCACATTTAGGGAAATTTTTTCCAAATATTTAAAAATTTGTCTTGAATATAGCTAAAATATGGCCGAGGCAGCTGATTTCAGTATGCCTGATGTTTTTGCTAACGATTATTTAGACAGAATCATGAAGAAAACAGAAAAAAGTTTAAATAATACATGTATTTTATATACAGGATAGAAAAACAAAATCTGGTTACACTGTTATTGATGTTCGATTGCCAGGACACTCACGTTTTGTACCAATGCATGTACATAGACTAAGATACATGATTCACACACGTTGTATTCAACTGAATCCAGAAAATTATCATGTGTCTCATTTATGTCACTCAAAAACTTGTGTTAATATTTTACATCTAAGTTTAGAACCGCCACATGTAAATAATTCCAGGCTTCAGTGTACACTTTAGTTTTCTCGCCACAAAAGTTACAGTTATCACATTTTAATCTGAGACGCCATGACAATCCCCACTTTTGACAATTGTTTGTATTCCAGTTGCATAAAAGTTCACATCTGGGTTCATTTTGACCATGTTCCTTGTAAAATTGCTTGAACATGTCCATTAATTTTCCACAATGTAAGGTTTTGTTCCCTACAATGTCATTCTTATTTTCTTGCAGGAGCTCCAGTTTAGTCACTTGTGGCTCTGGTATTGGATGCAAGAAATGCATATTGCCAATATTACCCTCAGAATCTGTAACCAGGTAGTAGTCATCATTAGGAGACAGGTGAACAGCATCTTTGAATGTAGATACAGGTAATCTTTTCGATGATATTGTTGACTCCAGGCACTCTGAAGCTGATTTTTTTTTCTGAACCTTGGATGTACCGTTTGAAAGAATCTTCTCCTTATAGTGGGTCTACCTCGTTGCGACATTTTTTAAATTTAGACTTGTGTATTCCCTTGTATTGATATTGACTTTGAAATGATTTTATCGTGTAATTGGCTTTTAATTTCAAAGGTAATAAACATTCTTATATTTATCTTAGATCTGACCATCATTTTAATATCCTTATCACCCAAGCACATGACAAACTAATTACTTGAAAGTTTTATGTAATCAAGAGACCAATAAAATGTACTCTCCTATTACACATAATTGACCTCCAACTGCAACCAAATAAATAGCAATATAACCAAAAAATTGTGAAAAAATATGATTTTTTTTTTACATCTTCAGTAAACAAATTAGCAAAATTCCATATTTTCATCCCAGGCCATTTCTTATCTTTATTTGTGTTGAGTAAGCTCTTGTTTAGTTGTTTAACCTGTTAATGTCTCATTTCATTTCTTTTTTTTAAAAACAAAACATTTTTTGTTTGCAGTCTTTTTCTACATTCAAACCAACCTTTTGAATTTTCTTACTGTTTGACACTTTTTGTATTTTCAAATTATCTCCCCATTTTAGGGGCAAGTTTTTTTTTCTGATGGTCATGTTTTATTTGTAAGACAACAAGGTATCAGATAAAAGTCATGTTTTAGCAGTAGACAATATTTGCGGTTCGTTTAAGGGGAGGTGTGCAAACAAATTTCCCGGGTTTGTATCTATGGTTACTGCATCCGATGTGGATTCATCTTTGTCAGCCATTCTTTTAGAATATTGATGATCACATTTAGGGAATTTGTTTCCAAATATTTAAAAATTTGTCTTGAATATAGCTAAAATATGGCCGAGGCAGCTGATTTCAGTATGCCTGATGTTTTTGCTAACGATTATTTAGACAGAATCATGAAGAAAACAGAAAAAAGTTTAAATAATACATGTATTTTATATACAGGATAGAAAAACAAAATCTGGTTACACTGTTATTGATGTTCGATTGCCAGGACACTCACGTTTTGTACCAATGCATGTACATAGACTAAGATACATGATTCACACACGTTGTATTCAACTGAATCCAGAAAATGATCATGTGTCTCATTTATGTCACTCAAAAACTTGTGTTAATATTTTACATCTAAGTTTAGAACCGCCACATGTAAATAATTCCAGGCTTCAGTGTACACTTTAGTTTTCTCGCCACAAAAGTTACAGTTATCACATCTTAATCTGAAACGCCATGACAATCCCCACTTTTGACAATTGTTTGTATTCCAGTTGCATAAAAGTTCGCATCTGGGTTCATTTTGACCATGTTCCTTGTAAAATTTCTTGAACATGTCCATTAATTTTCCACAATGTAAGGTTTTTTCCCCCCAATGTCATTCTTATTTTCTTGCAGGAACTCCGGTTTAGTCACTTGTGGCTCTGGTATTGGATGCAAGAAATGCATATTGCCAATATTACCCTCAGAATCTGTAACCAGGTAGTAGTCATCATTAGGAGACAGGTGAACAGCATCTTTGAATGTAGATACAGGTAATCTTTTCGATGATATTGTCGACTCCAGGCACTCTGAAACTGATTTTTTTTTCTGAACCTTGGATGTACCGTTTGAAAGAATCTTCTCCTTATAGTGGGTCTACCTCGTTGCGACATTTTTAAAATTTAGACTTGTGTATTCCCTTGTATTGATATTGACTTTGAAATGATTTTATCGTGTAATTGGCTTTTAATTTCAAAGGTAATAAACATTCTTATATTTATCTTAGATCTGACCATCATTTTAATATCCTTATCACCCAAGCACATGACAAACTAATTACTTGAAAGTTTTATGTAATCAAGAGACCAATAAAATGTACTCTCCTATTACACATAATTGACCTCCAACTGCAACCAAATAAATAGCAATATAACCAAAAAATTGTGAAAAAATATGATTTTTTTTTTACATCTTCAGTAAACAAATTAGCAAAATTCCATATTTTCATCCCAGGCCATTTCTTATCTTTATTTGTGTTGAGTAAGCTCTTGTTTAGTTGTTTAACCTGTTAATGTCTCATTTCATTTCTTTTTTTTAAAAACAAAACATTTTTTGTTTGCAGTCTTTTTCTACATTCAAACCAACCTTTTGAATTTTCTCACTGTTTGACACTTTTTGTATTTTCAAATTATCTCCCCTTTTTAGGGGCAAGTTTTTTTTTTCTGATGGTGATGTTTTATTTGTAAGACAACAAGGTATCAGAAAAAAGTCATGTTTTAGCAGTAGACAATATTTGCGGTTCACTTAAGGGGGTGTGTGCAAACAAATTTCCCGGGTTTGTATCTATGGTTACTGCATCCGATGTGGATTCATCTTTGTCAGCCATTCTTTTAGAATATTGATGATCACATTTAGGGAAATTTTTTCCAAATATTTAAAAATTTGTCTTGAATATAGCTAAAATATGGCCGAGGCAGCTGATTTCAGTATGCCTGATGTTTTTGCTAACGATTATTTAGACAGAATCATGAAGAAAACAGAAAAAAGTTTAAATAATACATGTATTTTATATACAGGATAGAAAAACAAAATCTGGTTACACTGTTATTGATGTTCGATTGCCAGGACACTCACGTTTTGTACCAATGCATGTACATAGACTAAGATACATGATTCACACACGTTGTATTCAACTGAATCCAGAAAATTATCATGTGTCTCATTTATGTCACTCAAAAACTTGTGTTAATATTTTACATCTAAGTTTAGAACCGCCACATGTAAATAATTCCAGGCTTCAGTGTACACTTTAGTTTTCTCGCCACAAAAGTTACAGTTATCACATTTTAATCTGAGACGCCATGACAATCCCCACTTTTGACAATTGTTTGTATTCCAGTTGCATAAAAGTTCACATCTGGGTTCATTTTGACCATGTTCCTTGTAAAATTGCTTGAACATGTCCATTAATTTTCCACAATGTAAGGTTTTGTTCCCTACAATGTCATTCTTATTTTCTTGCAGGAGCTCCAGTTTAGTCACTTGTGGCTCTGGTATTGGATGCAAGAAATGCATATTGCCAATATTACCCTCAGAATCTGTAACCAGGTAGTAGTCATCATTAGGAGACAGGTGAACAGCATCTTTGAATGTAGATACAGGTAATCTTTTCGATGATATTGTTGACTCCAGGCACTCTGAAGCTGATTTTTTTTTCTGAACCTTGGATGTACCGTTTGAAAGAATCTTCTCCTTATAGTGGGTCTACCTCGTTGCGACATTTTTTAAATTTAGACTTGTGTATTCCCTTGTATTGATATTGACTTTGAAATGATTTTATCGTGTAATTGGCTTTTAATTTCAAAGGTAATAAACATTCTTATATTTATCTTAGATCTGACCATCATTTTAATATCCTTATCACCCAAGCACATGACAAACTAATTACTTGAAAGTTTTATGTAATCAAGAGACCAATAAAATGTACTCTCCTATTACACATAATTGACCTCCAACTGCAACCAAATAAATAGCAATATAACCAAAAAATTGTGAAAAAATATGATTTTTTTTTTACATCTTCAGTAAACAAATTAGCAAAATTCCATATTTTCATCCCAGGCCATTTCTTATCTTTATTTGTGTTGAGTAAGCTCTTGTTTAGTTGTTTAACCTGTTAATGTCTCATTTCATTTCTTTTTTTTAAAAACAAAACATTTTTTGTTTGCAGTCTTTTTCTACATTCAAACCAACCTTTTGAATTTTCTTACTGTTTGACACTTTTTGTATTTTCAAATTATCTCCCCATTTTAGGGGCAAGTTTTTTTTTCTGATGGTCATGTTTTATTTGTAAGACAACAAGGTATCAGATAAAAGTCATGTTTTAGCAGTAGACAATATTTGCGGTTCGTTTAAGGGGAGGTGTGCAAACAAATTTCCCGGGTTTGTATCTATGGTTACTGCATCCGATGTGGATTCATCTTTGTCAGCCATTCTTTTAGAATATTGATGATCACATTTAGGGAATTTGTTTCCAAATATTTAAAAATTTGTCTTGAATATAGCTAAAATATGGCCGAGGCAGCTGATTTCAGTATGCCTGATGTTTTTGCTAACGATTATTTAGACAGAATCATGAAGAAAACAGAAAAAAGTTTAAATAATACATGTATTTTATATACAGGATAGAAAAACAAAATCTGGTTACACTGTTATTGATGTTCGATTGCCAGGACACTCACGTTTTGTACCAATGCATGTACATAGACTAAGATACATGATTCACACACGTTGTATTCAACTGAATCCAGAAAATGATCATGTGTCTCATTTATGTCACTCAAAAACTTGTGTTAATATTTTACATCTAAGTTTAGAACCGCCACATGTAAATAATTCCAGGCTTCAGTGTACACTTTAGTTTTCTCGCCACAAAAGTTACAGTTATCACATCTTAATCTGAAACGCCATGACAATCCCCACTTTTGACAATTGTTTGTATTCCAGTTGCATAAAAGTTCGCATCTGGGTTCATTTTGACCATGTTCCTTGTAAAATTTCTTGAACATGTCCATTAATTTTCCACAATGTAAGGTTTTTTCCCCCCAATGTCATTCTTATTTTCTTGCAGGAACTCCGGTTTAGTCACTTGTGGCTCTGGTATTGGATGCAAGAAATGCATATTGCCAATATTACCCTCAGAATCTGTAACCAGGTAGTAGTCATCATTAGGAGACAGGTGAACAGCATCTTTGAATGTAGATACAGGTAATCTTTTCAATGATATTGTTGACTCCAGGCACTCTGAAACTGATTTTTTTTTCTGAACCTTGGATGTACCGTTTGAAAGAATCTTCTCCTTATAGTGGGTCTACCTCGTTGCGACATTTTTAAAATTTAGACTTGTGTATTCCCTTGTATTGATATTGACTTTGAAATGATTTTATCGTGTAATTGGCTTTTAATTTCAAAGGTAATAAACATTCTTATATTTATCTTAGATCTGACCATCATTTTAATATCCTTATCACCCAAGCACATGACAAACTAATTACTTGAAAGTTTTATGTAATCAAGAGACCAATAAAATGTACTCTCCTATTACACATAATTGACCTCCAACTGCAACCAAATAAATAGCAATATAACCAAAAAATTGTGAAAAAATATGATTTTTTTTTTACATCTTCAGTAAACAAATTAGCAAAATTCCATATTTTCATCCCAGGCCATTTCTTATCTTTATTTGTGTTGAGTAAGCTCTTGTTTAGTTGTTTAACCTGTTAATGTCTCATTTCATTTCTTTTTTTTAAAAACAAAACATTTTTTGTTTGCAGTCTTTTTCTACATTCAAACCAACCTTTTGAATTTTCTCACTGTTTGACACTTTTTGTATTTTCAAATTATCTCCCCTTTTTAGGGGCAAGTTTTTTTTTCTGATGGTCATGTTTTATTTGTAAGACAACAAGGTATCAGAAAAAAGTCATGTTTTAGCAGTAGACAATATTTGCGGTTCACTTAAGGGGGGGTGTGCAAACAAATTTCCCGGGTTTGTATCTATGGTTACTGCATCCGATGTGGATTCATCTTTGTCAGCCATTCTTTTAGAATATTGATGATCACATTTAGGGAAATTTTTTCCAAATATTTAAAAATTTGTCTTGAATAAAGCTAAAATATGGCCGAGGCAGCTGATTTCAATATGCCTGATGTTTTTGCTAACGATTATTTAGACAGAATCATGAAGAAAACAGAAAAAAGTTTAAATAATACATGTATTTTATATACAGGATAGAAAAACAAAATCTGGTTACACTGTTATTGATGTTCGATTGCCAGGACACTCACGTTTTGTACCAATGCATGTACATAGACTAAGATACATGATTCACACACGTTGTATTCAACTGAATCCAGAAAATTATCATGTGTCTCATTTATGTCACTCAAAAACTTGTGTTAATATTTTACATCTAAGTTTAGAACCGCCACATGTAAATAATTCCAGGCTTCAGTGTACACTTTAGTTTTCTCGCCACAAAAGTTACAGTTATCACATTTTAATCTGAGACGCCATGACAATCCCCACTTTTGACAATTGTTTGTATTCCAGTTGCATAAAAGTTCACATCTGGGTTCATTTTGACCATGTTCCTTGTAAAATTGCTTGAACATGTCCATTAATTTTCCACAATGTAAGGTTTTGTTCCCTACAATGTCATTCTTATTTTCTTGCAGGAGCTCCAGTTTAGTCACTTGTGGCTCTGGTATTGGATGCAAGAAATGCATATTGCCAATATTACCCTCAGAATCTGTAACCAGGTAGTAGTCATCATTAGGAGACAGGTGAACAGCATCTTTGAATGTAGATACAGGTAATCTTTTCGATGATATTGTTGACTCCAGGCACTCTGAAGCTGATTTTTTTTTCTGAACCTTGGATGTACCGTTTGAAAGAATCTTCTCCTTATAGTGGGTCTACCTCGTTGCGACATTTTTTAAATTTAGACTTGTGTATTCCCTTGTATTGATATTGACTTTGAAATGATTTTATCGTGTAATTGGCTTTTAATTTCAAAGGTAATAAACATTCTTATATTTATCTTAGATCTGACCATCATTTTAATATCCTTATCACCCAAGCACATGACAAACTAATTACTTGAAAGTTTTATGTAATCAAGAGACCAATAAAATGTACTCTCCTAATACACATAATTGACCTCCAACTGGAACCAAATAAATAGCAATATAACCAAAAAATTGTGGAAAAATATGATTTTTTTTTTACATCTTCAGTAAAAAAATTGTCAAAATTCCATATTTTCATCCCAGGCCATTTCTTATCTTTATTTGTGTTGAGTAAGCTCTTGTTTAGTTGTTTAACCTGTTAATGTCTCATTTCATTTCTTTTTTTTAAAAACAAAACATTTTTTGTTTGCAGTCTTTTTCTACATTCACACCAACCTTTTGAATTTTCTCACTGTTTGACACTTTTTGTATTTTCAAATTATCTCCCCTTTTTAGGGGCAAGTTTTTTTTTCTGATGGTCATGTTTTATTTGTAAGACAACAAGGTATCAGAAAAAAGTCATGTTTTAGCAGTAGACAATATTTGCGGTTCACTTAAGGGGGTGTGTGCAAACAAATTTCCCGGGTTTGTATCTATGGTTACTGCATCCGATGTGGATTCATCTTTGTCAGCCATTCTTTTAGAATATTGATGATCACATTTAGGGAAATTTTTTCCAAATATTTAAAAATCTGTCTTGAATATAGCTAAAATATGGCCGAGGCAGCTGATTTCAGTATGCCTGATGTTTTTGCTAACGATTATTTAGACAGAATCATGAAGAAAACAAAAAAGTTTAAATAATACATGTATTTTATATACAGGATAGAAAAACAAAATCTGGTTACATTGTTATTGATGTTCGATTGCCAGGACACTCACGTTTTGTACCAATGCATGTACATAGACTAAGATACATGATTCACACACGTTGTATTCAACTGAATCCAGAAAATTATCATGTGTCTCATTTATGTCACTCAAAAACTTGTGTTAATATTTTACATCTAAGTTTAGAACCGCCACATGTAAATAATTCCAGGCTTCAGTGTACACTTTAGTTTTCTCGCCACAAAAGTTACAGTTATCACATTTTAATCTGAGACGCCATGACAATCCCCACTTTTGACAATTGTTTGTATTCCAGTTGCATAAAAGTTCACATCTGGGTTCATTTTGACCATGTTCCTTGTAAAATTTCTTGAACATGTCCATTAATTTTCCACAATGTAAGGTTTTGTTCCCTACAATGTCATTCTTATTTTCTTGCAGGAGCTCCGGTTTAGTCACTTGTGGCTCTGGTATTGGATGGAAGAAATGCATATTGCCAATATTACCCTCAGAATCTGTAACCAGGTAGTAGTCATCATTAGGAGACAGGTGAACAGCATCTTTGAATGTAGATACAGGTAATCTTTTCGATGATATTGTTGACTCCAGGCACTCTGAAGCTGATTTTTTTTTCTGAACCTTGGATGTACCGTTTGAAAGAATCTTCTCCTTATAGTGGGTCTACCTCGTTGCGACATTTTTAAAATTTAGACTTGTGTATTCCCTTGTATTGATATTGACTGAAATGATTTTATCGTGTAATTGGCTTTTAATTTCAAAGGTAATAAACATTCTTATATTTATCTTAGATCTGACCATCATTTTAATATCCTTATCACCCAAGCACATGACAAACTAATTACTTGAAAGTTTTATGTAATCAAGAGACCAATAAAATGTACTCTCCTAATACACATAATTGACCTCCAACTGGAACCAAATAAATAGCAATATAACCAAAAAATTGTGGAAAAATATGATTTTTTTTTTACATCTTCCGTAAAAAAAATTGTCAAAATTCCATATTTTCATCCCAGGCCATTTCTTATCTTTATTTGTGTTGAGTAAGCTCTTGTTTAGTTGTTTAACCTGTTAATGTCTCATTTCATTTCTTTTTTTTTAAAAACAAAACATTTTTTGTTTGCAGTCTTTTTCTACATTCAAGCCAACCTTTTGAATTTTCTCACTGTTTGACACTTTTTGTATTTTCAAATTATCTCCCCTTTTTAGGGGCAAGTTTTTTTTTCTGATGGTCATGTTTTATTTGTAAGACAACAAGGTATCAGAAAAAAGTCATGTTTTAGCAGTAGACAATATTTGCGGTTCACTTAAGGGGGTGTGTGCAAACAAATTTCCCGGGTTTGTATCTATGGTTACTGCATCCGATGTGGATTCATCTTTGTCAGCCATTCTTTTAGAATATTGATGATCACATTTAGGGAAATTTTTTCCAAATATTTAAAAATCTGTCTTGAATATAGCTAAAATATGGCCGAGGCAGCTGATTTCAGTATGCCTGATGTTTTTGCTAACGATTATTTAGACAGAATCATGAAGAAAACAGAAAAAAGTTTAAATAATACATGTATTTTATATACAGGATAGAAAAACAAAATCTGGTTACATTGTTATTGATGTTCGATTGCCAGGACACTCACGTTTTGTACCAATGCATGTACATAGACTAAGATACATGATTCACACACGTTGTATTCAACTGAATCCAGAAAATGATCATGTGTCTCATTTATGTCACTCAAAAACTTGTGTTAATATTTTACATCTAAGTTTAGAACCGCCACATGTAAATAATTCCAGGCTTCAGTGTACACTTTAGTTTTCTCGCCACAAAAGTTACAGTTATCACATTTTAATCTGAGACGCCATGACAATCCCCACTTTTGACAATTGTTTGTATTCCAGTTGCATAAAAGTTCACATCTGGGTTCATTTTGACCATGTTCCTTGTAAAATTTCTTGAACATGTCCATTAATTTTCCACAATGTAAGGTTTTGTTCCCTACAATGTCATTCTTATTTTCTTGCAGGAGCTCCGGTTTAGTCACTTGTGGCTCTGGTATTGGATGCAAGAAATGCATATTGCCAATATTACCCTCAGAATCTGTAACCAGGTAGTAGTCATCATTAGGAGACAGGTGAACAGCATCTTTGAATGTAGATACAGGTAATCTTTTCGATGATATTGTTGACTCCAGGCACTCTGAAGCTGATTTTTTTTCTGAACCTTGGATGTACCGTTTGAAAGAATCTTCTCCTTATAGTGGGTCTACCTCGTTGCGACATTTTTAAAATTTAGACTTGTGTATTCCCTTGTATTGATATTGACTGAAATGATTTTATCGTGTAATTGGCTTTTAATTTCAAAGGTAATAAACATTCTTATATTTATCTTAGATCTGACCATCATTTTAATATCCTTCTCACCCAAGCACATGACAAACTAATTACTTGAAAGTTTTATGTAATCAAGAGACCAATAAAATGTACTCTCCTAATACACATAATTGACCTCCAACTGCAACCAAATAAATAGCAATATAACCAAAAAATTGTGGAAAAATATGATTTTTTTTTTACATCTTCAGTAAAAAAATTGTCAAAATTCCATATTTTCATCCCAGGCCATTTCTTATCTTTATTTGTGTTGAGTAAGCTCTTGTTTAGTTGTTTAACCTGTTAATGTCTCATTTCATTTCTTTTTTTTAAAAACAAAACATTTTTGGTTTGCAGTCTTTTTCTACATTCACACCAACCTTTTGAATTTTCTCACTGTTTGACACTTTTTGTATTTTCAAATTATCTCCCCTTTTTAGGGGCAAGTTTTTTTTTCTGATGGTCATGTTTTATTTGTAAGACAACAAGGTATCAGATAAAAGTCATGTTTTAGCAGTAGACAATATTTGCGGTTCGTTTAAGGGGAGGTGTGCAAACAAATTTCCCGGGTTTGTATCTATGGTTACTGCATCCGATGTGGATTCATCTTTGTCAGCCATTCTTTAAGAATATTGATGATCACATTTAGGGAAATTTTTTCCAAATATTTAAAAATTTGTCTTGAATATAGCTAAAATATGGCCGAGGCAGCTGATTTCAGTATGCCTGATGTTTTTGCTAACGATTATTTAGACAGAATCATGAAGAAAACAGAAAAAAGTTTAAATAATACATGTATTTTATATACAGGATAGAAAAACAAAATCTGGTTACACTGTTATTGATGTTCGATTGCCAGGACACTCACGTTTTGTACCAATGCATGTACATAGACTAAGATACATGATTCACACACGTTGTATTCAACTGAATCCAGAAAATGATCATGTGTCTCATTTATGTCACTCAAAAACTTGTGTTAATATTTTACATCTAAGTTTAGAACCACCACATGTAAATAATTCCAGGCTTCAGTGTACACTTTAGTTTTCTCGCCACAAAAGTTACAGTTATCACATTTTAATCTGAAGCGCCATGACAATCCCCACTTTTGACAATTGTTTGTATTCCAGTTGCATAAAAGTTCGCATCTGGGTTCATTTTGACCATGTTCCTTGTAAAATTTCTTGAACATGTCCATTAATTTTCCACAATGTAAGGTTTTTTCCCCCCAATGTCATTCTTATTTTCTTGCAGGAGCTCCAGTTTAGTCACTTGTGGCTCTGGTATTGGATGGAAGAAATGCATATTGCCAATATTACCCTCAGAATCTGTAACCAGGTAGTAGTCATCATTAGGAGACAGGTGAACAGCATCTTTGAATGTAGATACAGGTAATCTTTTCGATGATATTGTTGACTCCAGGCACTCTGAAGCTGATTTTTTTTTCTGAACCTTGGATGTACCGTTTGAAAGAATCTTCTCCTTATAGTGGGTCTACCTCGTTGCGACATTTTTTAAATTTAGACTTGTGTATTCCCTTGTATTGATATTGACTTTGAAATGATTTTATCGTGTAATTGGCTTTTAATTTCAAAGGTAATAAACATTCTTATATTTATCTTAGATCTGACCATCATTTTAATATCCTTATCACCCAAGCACATGACAAACTAATTACTTGAAAGTTTTATGTAATCAAGAGACCAATAAAATGTACTCTCCTAATACACATAATTGACCTCCAACTGGAACCAAATAAATAGCAATATAACCAAAAAATTGTGGAAAAATATGATTTTTTTTTTACATCTTCAGTAAAAAAAATTGTCAAAATTCCATATTTTCATCCCAGGCCATTTCTTATCTTTATTTGTGTTGAGTAAGCTCTTGTTTAGTTGTTTAACCTGTTAATGTCTCATTTCATTTCTTTTTTTTTAAAAACAAAACATTTTTTGTTTGCAGTCTTTTTCTACATTCAAGCCAACCTTTTGAATTTTCTCACTGTTTGACACTTTTTGTATTTTCAAATTATCTCCCCTTTTTAGGGGCAAGTTTTTTTTTCTGATGGTCATGTTTTATTTGTAAGACAACAAGGTATCAGAAAAAAGTCATGTTTTAGCAGTAGACAATATTTGCGGTTCACTTAAGGGGGTGTGTGCAAACAAATTTCCCGGGTTTGTATCTATGGTTACTGCATCCGATGTGGATTCATCTTTGTCAGCCATTCTTTTAGAATATTGATGATCACATTTAGGGAAATTTTTTCCAAATATTTAAAAATCTGTCTTGAATATAGCTAAAATATGGCCGAGGCAGCTGATTTCAGTATGCCTGATGTTTTTGCTAACGATTATTTAGACAGAATCATGAAGAAAACAGAAAAAAGTTTAAATAATACATGTATTTTATATACAGGATAGAAAAACAAAATCTGGTTACACTGTTATTGATGTTCGATTGCCAGGACACTCACGTTTTGTACCAATGCATGTACATAGACTAAGATACATGATTCACACACGTTGTATTCAACTGAATCCAGAAAATTATCATGTGTCTCATTTATGTCACTCAAAAACTTGTGTTAATATTTTACATCTAAGTTTAGAACCGCCACATGTAAATAATTCCAGGCTTCAGTGTACACTTTAGTTTTCTCGCCACAAAAGTTACAGTTATCACATTTTAATCTGAGACGCCATGACAATCCCCACTTTTGACAATTGTTTGTATTCCAGTTGCATAAAAGTTCACATCTGGGTTCATTTTGACCATGTTCCTTGTAAAATTTCTTGAACATGTCCATTAATTTTCCACAATGTAAGGTTTTGTTCCCTACAATGTCATTCTTATTTTCTTGCAGGAGCTCCGGTTTAGTCACTTGTGGCTCTGGTATTGGATGGAAGAAATGCATATTGCCAATATTACCCTCAGAATCTGTAACCAGGTAGTAGTCATCATTAGGAGACAGGTGAACAGCATCTTTGAATGTAGATACAGGTAATCTTTTCGATGATATTGTTGACTCCAGGCACTCTGAAGCTGATTTTTTTTCTGAACCTTGGATGTACCGTTTGAAAGAATCTTCTCCTTATAGTGGGTCTACCTCGTTGCGACATTTTTAAAATTTAGACTTGTGTATTCCCTTGTATTGATATTGACTGAAATGATTTTATCGTGTAATTGGCTTTTAATTTCAAAGGTAATAAACATTCTTATATTTATCTTAGATCTGACCATCATTTTAATATCCTTATCACCCAAGCACATGACAAACTAATTACTTGAAAGTTTTATGTAATCAAGAGACCAATAAAATGTACTCTCCTAATACACATAATTGACCTCCAACTGCAACCAAATAAATAGCAATATAACCAAAAAATTGTGGAAAAATATGAATTTTTTTTACATCTTCAGTAAACAAATTAGCAAAATTCCATATTTTCATCCCAGGCCATTTCTTATCTTTATTTGTGTTGAGTAAGCTCTTGTTTAGTTGTTTAACCTGTTAATGTCTCATTTCATTTCTTTTTTTTAAAAACAAAACATTTTTTGTTTGCAGTCTTTATCTACATTCAAGCCAACCTTTTGAATTTTCTCACTGTTTGACACTTTTTGTATTTTCAAATTATCTCCCCTTTTTAGGGGCAAGTTTTTTTTTCTGATGGTCATGTTTTATTTGTAAGACAACAAGGTATCAGAAAAAAGTCATGTTTTAGCAGTAGACAATATTTGCGGTTCACTTAAGGGGGTGTGTGCAAACAAATTTCCCGGGTTTGTATCTATGGTTACTGCATCCGATGTGGATTCATCTTTGTCAGCCATTCTTTTAGAATATTGATGATCACATTTAGGGAAATTTTTTCCAAATATTTAAAAATCTGTCTTGAATATAGCTAAAATATGGCCGAGGCAGCTGATTTCAGTATGCCTGATGTTTTTGCTAACGATTATTTAGACAGAATCATGAAGAAAACAGAAAAAAGTTTAAATAATACATGTATTTTATATACAGGATAGAAAAACAAAATCTGGTTACACTGTTATTGATGTTCGATTGCCAGGACACTCACGTTTTGTACCAATGCATGTACATAGACTAAGATACATGATTCACACACTTTGTATTCAACTGAATCCAGAAAATTATCATGTGTCTCATTTATGTCACTCAAAAACTTGTGTTAATATTTTACATCTAAGTTTAGAACCGCCACATGTAAATAATTCCAGGCTTCAGTGTACACTTTAGTTTTCTCGCCACAAAAGTTAGTTATCACATTTTAATCTGAGACGCCATGACAATCCCCACTTTTGACAATTGTTTGTATTCCAGTTGCATAAAAGTTCACATCTGGGTTCATTTTGACCATGTTCCTTGTAAAATTTCTTGAACATGTCCATTAATTTTCCACAATGTAAGGTTTTGTTCCCTACAATGTCATTCTTATTTTCTTGCAGGAGCTCCGGTTTAGTCACTTGTGGCTCTGGTATTGGATGCAAGAAATGCATATTGCCAATATTACCCTCAGAATCTGTAACCAGGTAGTAGTCATCATTAGGAGACAGGTGAACAGCATCTTTGAATGTAGATACAGGTAATCTTTTCGATGATATTGTTGACTCCAGGCACTCTGAAGCTGATTTTTTTTTCTGAACCTTGGATGTACCGTTTGAAAGAATCTTCTCCTTATAGTGGGTCTACCTCGTTGCGACATTTTTTAAATTTAGACTTGTGTATTCCGTTGTATTGATATTGACTTTGAAATGATTTTATCGTGTAATTGGCTTTTAATTTCAAAGGTAATAAACATTCTTATATTTATCTTAGATCTGACCATCATTTTAATATCCTTATCACCCAAGCACATGACAAACTAATTACTTGAAAGTTTTATGTAATCAAGAGACCAATAAAATGTACTCTCCTAATACACATAATTGACCTCCAACTGGAACCAAATAAATAGCAATATAACCAAAAAATTGTGGAAAAATATGATTTTTTTTTACATCTTCAGTAAAAAAATTGTCAAAATTCCATATTTTCATCCCAGGCCATTTCTTATCTTTATTTGTGTTGAGTAAGCTCTTGTTTAGTTGTTTAACCTGTTAATGTCTCATTTCATTTCTTTTTTTTAAAAACAAAACATTTTTTGTTTGCAGTCTTTTTCTACATTCAAGCCAACCTTTTGAATTTTATCACTGTTTGACACTTTTTGTATTTTCAAATTATCTCCCCTTTTTAGGGGCAAGTTTTTTTTTCTGATGGTCATGTTTTATTTGTAAGACAACAAGGTATCAGAAAAAAGTCATGTTTTAGCAGTAGACAATATTTGCGGTTCACTTAAAGGGGTGTGTGCAAGCAAATTTCCCGGGTTTGTATCTATGGTTACTGCATCCGATGTGGATTCATCTTTGTCAGCCATTCTTTTAGAATATTGATGATCACATTTAGGGAAATTTTTTCCAAATATTTAAAAATCTGTCTTGAATATAGCTAAAATATGGCCGAGGCAGCTGATTTCAGTATGCCTGATGTTTTTGCTAACGATTATTTAGACAGAATCATGAAGAAAACAGAAAAAAGTTTAAATAATACATGTATTTTATATACAGGATAGAAAAACAAAATCTGGTTACACTGTTATTGATGTTCGATTGCCAGGACACTCACGTTTTGTACCAATGCATGTACATAGACTAAGATACATGATTCACACACTTTGTATTCAACTGAATCCAGAAAATTATCATGTGTCTCATTTATGTCACTCAAAAACTTGTGTTAATATTTTACATCTAAGTTTAGAACCGCCACATGTAAATAATTCCAGGCTTCAGTGTACACTTTAGTTTTCTCGCCACAAAAGTTACAGTTATCACATTTTAATCTGAGACGCCATGACAATCCCCACTTTTGACAATTGTTTGTATTCCAGTTGCATAAAAGTTCACATCTGGGTTCATTTTGACCATGTTCCTTGTAAAATTGCTTGAACATGTCCATTAATTTTCCACAATGTAAGGTTTTGTTCCCTACAATGTCATTCTTATTTTCTTGCAGGAGCTCCGGTTTAGTCACTTGTGGCTCTGGTATTGGATGCAAGAAATGCATATTGCCAATATTACCCTCAGAATCTGTAACCAGGTAGTAGTCATCATTAGGAGACAGGTGAACAGCATCTTTGAATGTAGATACAGGTAATCTTTTCGATGATATTGTTGACTCCAGGCACTCTGAAGCTGATTTTTTTTTCTGAACCTTGGATGTACCGTTTGAAAGAATCTTCTCCTTATAGTGGGTCTACCTCGTTGCGACATTTTTTAAATTTAGACTTGTGTATTCCCTTGTATTGATATTGACTTTGAAATGATTTTATCGTGTAATTGGCTTTTAATTTCAAAGGTAATAAACATTCTTATATTTATCTTAGATCTGACCATCATTTTAAAATCCTTATCACCCAAGCACATGACAAACTAATTACTTGAAAGTTTTATGTAATCAAGAGACCAATAAAATGTACTCTCCTAATACACATAATTGACCTCCAACTGGAACCAAATAAATAGCAATATAACCAAAAAATTGTGAAAAAATATGATTTTTTTTTTACATCTTCAGTAAACAAATTAGCAAAATTCCATATTTTCATCCCAGGCCATTTCTTATCTTTATTTGTGTTGAGTAAGCTCTTGTTTAGTTGTTTAACCTGTTAATGTCTCATTTCATTTCTTTTTTTTAAAAACAAAACATTTTTTGTTTGCAGTCTTTTTCTACATTCAAACCAACCTTTTGAATTTTCTCACTGTTTGACACTTTTTGTATTTTCAAATTATCTCCCCTTTTTAGGGGCAAGTTTTTTTTTCTGATGGTCATGTTTTATTTGTAAGACAACAAGGTATCAGAAAAAAGTCATGTTTTAGCAGTAGACAATATTTGCGGTTCACTTAAAGGGGTGTGTGCAAGCAAATTTCCCGGGTTTGTATCTATGGTTACTGCATCCGATGTGGATTCATCTTTGTCAGCCATTCTTTTAGAATATTGATGATCACATTTAGGGAAATTTTTTCCAAATATTTAAAAATCTGTCTTGAATATAGCTAAAATATGGCCGAGGCAGCTGATTTCAGTATGCCTGATGTTTTTGCTAACGATTATTTAGACAGAATCATGAAGAAAACAGAAAAAAGTTTAAATAATACATGTATTTTATATACAGGATAGAAAAACAAAATCTGGTTACACTGTTATTGATGTTCGATTGCCAGGACACTCACGTTTTGTACCAATGCATGTACATAGACTAAGATACATGATTCACACACTTTGTATTCAACTGAATCCAGAAAATTATCATGTGTCTCATTTATGTCACTCAAAAACTTGTGTTAATATTTTACATCTAAGTTTAGAACCGCCACATGTAAATAATTCCAGGCTTCAGTGTACACTTTAGTTTTCTCGCCACAAAAGTTAGTTATCACATTTTAATCTGAGACGCCATGACAATCCCCACTTTTGACAATTGTTTGTATTCCAGTTGCATAAAAGTTCACATCTGGGTTCATTTTGACCATGTTCCTTGTAAAATTTCTTGAACATGTCCATTAATTTTCCACAATGTAAGGTTTTGTTCCCTACAATGTCATTCTTATTTTCTTGCAGGAGCTCCGGTTTAGTCACTTGTGGCTCTGGTATTGGATGCAAGAAATGCATATTGCCAATATTACCCTCAGAATCTGTAACCAGGTAGTAGTCATCATTAGGAGACAGGTGAACAGCATCTTTGAATGTAGATACAGGTAATCTTTTCGATGATATTGTTGACTCCAGGCACTCTGAAGCTGATTTTTTTTTCTGAACCTTGGATGTACCGTTTGAAAGAATCTTCTCCTTATAGTGGGTCTACCTCGTTGCGACATTTTTTAAATTTAGACTTGTGTATTCCGTTGTATTGATATTGACTTTGAAATGATTTTATCGTGTAATTGGCTTTTAATTTCAAAGGTAATAAACATTCTTATATTTATCTTAGATCTGACCATCATTTTAATATCCTTATCACCCAAGCACATGACAAACTAATTACTTGAAAGTTTTATGTAATCAAGAGACCAATAAAATGTACTCTCCTAATACACATAATTGACCTCCAACTGGAACCAAATAAATAGCAATATAACCAAAAAATTGTGGAAAAATATGATTTTTTTTTTACATCTTCAGTAAACAAATTAGCAAAATTCCATATTTTCATCCCAGGCCATTTCTTATCTTTATTTGTGTTGAGTAAGCTCTTGTTTAGTTGTTTAACCTGTTAATGTCTCATTTCATTTCTTTTTTTTAAAAACAAAACATTTTTTGTTTGCAGTCTTTTTCTACATTCAAACCAACCTTTTGAATTTTCTCACTGTTTGACACTTTTTGTATTTTCAAATTATCTCCCCTTTTTAGGGGCAAGTTTTTTTTTCTGATGGTCATGTTTTATTTGTAAGACAACAAGGTATCAGAAAAAAGTCATGTTTTAGCAGTAGACAATATTTGCGGTTCACTTAAAGGGGTGTGTGCAAGCAAATTTCCCGGGTTTGTATCTATGGTTACTGCATCCGATGTGGATTCATCTTTGTCAGCCATTCTTTTAGAATATTGATGATCACATTTAGGGAAATTTTTTCCAAATATTTAAAAATCTGTCTTGAATATAGCTAAAATATGGCCGAGGCAGCTGATTTCAGTATGCCTGATGTTTTTGCTAACGATTATTTAGACAGAATCATGAAGAAAACAGAAAAAAGTTTAAATAATACATGTATTTTATATACAGGATAGAAAAACAAAATCTGGTTACACTGTTATTGATGTTCGATTGCCAGGACACTCACGTTTTGTACCAATGCATGTACATAGACTAAGATACATGATTCACACACTTTGTATTCAACTGAATCCAGAAAATTATCATGTGTCTCATTTATGTCACTCAAAAACTTGTGTTAATATTTTACATCTAAGTTTAGAACCGCCACATGTAAATAATTCCAGGCTTCAGTGTACACTTTAGTTTTCTCGCCACAAAAGTTAGTTATCACATTTTAATCTGAGACGCCATGACAATCCCCACTTTTGACAATTGTTTGTATTCCAGTTGCATAAAAGTTCACATCTGGGTTCATTTTGACCATGTTCCTTGTAAAATTTCTTGAACATGTCCATTAATTTTCCACAATGTAAGGTTTTGTTCCCTACAATGTCATTCTTATTTTCTTGCAGGAGCTCCGGTTTAGTCACTTGTGGCTCTGGTATTGGATGCAAGAAATGCATATTGCCAATATTACCCTCAGAATCTGTAACCAGGTAGTAGTCATCATTAGGAGACAGGTGAACAGCATCTTTGAATGTAGATACAGGTAATCTTTTCGATGATATTGTTGACTCCAGGCACTCTGAAGCTGATTTTTTTTTCTGAACCTTGGATGTACCGTTTGAAAGAATCTTCTCCTTATAGTGGGTCTACCTCGTTGCGACATTTTTTAAATTTAGACTTGTGTATTCCGTTGTATTGATATTGACTTTGAAATGATTTTATCGTGTAATTGGCTTTTAATTTCAAAGGTAATAAACATTCTTATATTTATCTTAGATCTGACCATCATTTTAATATCCTTATCACCCAAGCACATGACAAACTAATTACTTGAAAGTTTTATGTAATCAAGAGACCAATAAAATGTACTCTCCTAATACACATAATTGACCTCCAACTGGAACCAAATAAATAGCAATATAACCAAAAAATTGTGGAAAAATATGATTTTTTTTTTACATCTTCAGTAAACAAATTAGCAAAATTCCATATTTTCATCCCAGGCCATTTCTTATCTTTATTTGTGTTGAGTAAGCTCTTGTTTAGTTGTTTAACCTGTTAATGTCTCATTTCATTTCTTTTTTTTAAAAACAAAACATTTTTTGTTTGCAGTCTTTTTCTACATTCAAACCAACCTTTTGAATTTTCTTACTGTTTGACACTTTTTGTATTTTCAAATTATCTCCCCTTTTTAGGGGCAAGTTTTTTTTTCTGATGGTCATGTTTTATTTGTAAGACAACAAGGTATCAGAAAAAAGTCATGTTTTAGCAGTAGACAATATTTGCGGTTCACTTAAGGGGGGGTGTGCAAACAAATTTCCCGGGTTTGTATCTATGGTTACTGCATCCGATGTGGATTCATCTTTGTCAGCCATTCTTTTAGAATATTGATGATCACATTTAGGGAAATTTTTTCCAAATATTTAAAAATCTGTCTTGAATATAGCTAAAATATGGCCGAGGCAGCTGATTTCAGTATGCCTGATGTTTTTGCTAACGATTATTTAGACAGAATCATGAAGAAAACAGAAAAAAGTTTAAATAATACATGTATTTTATATACAGGATAGAAAAACAAAATCTGGTTACACTGTTATTGATGTTCGATTGCCAGGACACTCACGTTTTGTACCAATGCATGTACATAGACTAAGATACATGATTCACACACTTTGTATTCAACTGAATCCAGAAAATTATCATGTATCTCATTTATGTCACTCAAAAACTTGTGTTAATATTTTACATCTAAGTTTAGAACCGCCACATGTAAATAATTCCAGGCTTCAGTGTACACTTTAGTTTTCTCGCCACAAAAGTTACAGTTATCACATTTTAATCTGAGATGCCATGGCAATCCCCACTTTTGACAATTGTTTGTATTCCAGTTGCATAAAAGTTCACATCTGGGTTCATTTTGACCATGTTCCTTGTAAAATTGCTTGAACATGTCCATTAATTTTCCACAATGTAAGGTTTTGTTCCCTACAATGTCATTCTTATTTTCTTGCAGGAGCTCCAGTTTAGTCACTTGTGGCTCTGGTATTGGATGCAAGAAATGCATATTGCCAATATTACCCTCAGAATCTGTAACCAGGTAGTAGTCATCATTAGGAGACAGGTGAACAGCATCTTTGAATGTAGATACAGGTAATCTTTTCGATGATATTGTTGACTCCAGGCACTCTGAAGCTGATTTTTTTTTCTGAACCTTGGATGTACCGTTTGAAAGAATCTTCTCCTTATAGTGGGTCTACCTCGTTGCGACATTTTTTAAATTTAGACTTGTGTATTCCCTTGTATTGATATTGACTTTGAAATGATTTTATCGTGTAATTGGCTTTTAATTTCAAAGGTAATAAACATTCTTATATTTATCTTAGATCTGACCATCATTTTAATATCCTTATCACCCAAGCACATGACAAACTAATTACTTGAAAGTTTTATGTAATCAAGAGACCAATAAAATGTACTCTCCTAATACACATAATTGACCTCCAACTGGAACCAAATAAATAGCAATATAACGAAAAAATTGTGGAAAAATAAGATTTTTTTTTTACATCTTCAGTAAACAAATTAGCAAAATTCCATATTTTCATCCCAGGCCATTTCTTATCTTTATTTGTGTTGAGTAAGCTCTTGTTTAGTTGTTTAACCTGTTAATGTCTCATTTCATTTCTTTTTTTTAAAAACAAAACATTTTTTGTTTGCAGTCTTTTTCTACATTCAAACCAACCTTTTGAATTTTCTTACTGTTTGACACTTTTTGTATTTTCAAATTATCTCCCCTTTTTAGGGGCAAGTTTTTTTTTCTGATGGTCATGTTTTATTTGTAAGACAACAAGGTATCAGAAAAAAGTCATGTTTTAGCAGTAGACAATATTTGCGGTTCACTTAAGGGGGGGTGTGCAAACAAATTTCCCGGGTTTGTATCTATGGTTACTGCATCCGATGTGGATTCATCTTTGTCAGCCATTCTTTTAGAATATTGATGATCACATTTAGGGAAATTTTTTCCAAATATTTAAAAATCTGTCTTGAATATAGCTAAAATATGGCCGAGGCAGCTGATTTCAGTATGCCTGATGTTTTTGCTAACGATTATTTAGACAGAATCATGAAGAAAACAGAAAAAAGTTTAAATAATACATGTATTTTATATACAGGATAGAAAAACAAAATCTGGTTACACTGTTATTGATGTTCGATTGCCAGGACACTCACGTTTTGTACCAATGCATGTACATAGACTAAGATACATGATTCACACACTTTGTATTCAACTGAATCCAGAAAATTATCATGTATCTCATTTATGTCACTCAAAAACTTGTGTTAATATTTTACATCTAAGTTTAGAACCGCCACATGTAAATAATTCCAGGCTTCAGTGTACACTTTAGTTTTCTCGCCACAAAAGTTACAGTTATCACATTTTAATCTGAGATGCCATGGCAATCCCCACTTTTGACAATTGTTTGTATTCCAGTTGCATAAAAGTTCACATCTGGGTTCATTTTGACCATGTTCCTTGTAAAATTGCTTGAACATGTCCATTAATTTTCCACAATGTAAGGTTTTGTTCCCTACAATGTCATTCTTATTTTCTTGCAGGAGCTCCAGTTTAGTCACTTGTGGCTCTGGTATTGGATGCAAGAAATGCATATTGCCAATATTACCCTCAGAATCTGTAACCAGGTAGTAGTCATCATTAGGAGACAGGTGAACAGCATCTTTGAATGTAGATACAGGTAATCTTTTCGATGATATTGTTGACTCCAGGCACTCTGAAGCTGATTTTTTTTTCTGAACCTTGGATGTACCGTTTGAAAGAATCTTCTCCTTATAGTGGGTCTACCTCGTTGCGACATTTTTTAAATTTAGACTTGTGTATTCCCTTGTATTGATATTGACTTTGAAATGATTTTATCGTGTAATTGGCTTTTAATTTCAAAGGTAATAAACATTCTTATATTTATCTTAGATCTGACCATCATTTTAATATCCTTATCACCCAAGCACATGACAAACTAATTACTTGAAAGTTTTATGTAATCAAGAGACCAATAAAATGTACTCTCCTAATACACATAATTGACCTCCAACTGGAACCAAATAAATAGCAATATAACGAAAAAATTGTGGAAAAATAAGATTTTTTTTTTACATCTTCAGTAAACAAATTAGCAAAATTCCATATTTTCATCCCAGGCCATTTCTTATCTTTATTTGTGTTGAGTAAGCTCTTGTTTAGTTGTTTAACCTGTTAATGTCTCATTTCATTTCTTTTTTTTAAAAACAAAACATTTTTTGTTTGCAGTCTTTTTCTACATTCAAGCCAACCTTTTGAATTTTCTCACTGTTTGACACTTTTTGTATTTTCAAATTATCTCCCCTTTTTAGGGGCAAGTTTTTTTTTCTGATGGTCATGTTTTATTTGTAAGACAACAAGGTATCAGAAAAAAGTCATGTTTTAGCAGTAGACAATATTTGCGGTTCACTTAAAGGGGTGTGTGCAAGCAAATTTCCCGGGTTTGTATCTATGGTTACTGCATCCGATGTGGATTCATCTTTGTCAGCCATTCTTTTAGAATATTGATGATCACATTTAGGGAAATTTTTTCCAAATATTTAAAAATCTGTCTTGAATATAGCTAAAATATGGCCGAGGCAGCTGATTTCAGTATGCCTGATGTTTTTGCTAACGATTATTTAGACAGAATCATGAAGAAAACAGAAAAAAGTTTAAATAATACATGTATTTTATATACAGGATAGAAAAACAAAATCTGGTTACACTGTTATTGATGTTCGATTGCCAGGACACTCACGTTTTGTACCAATGCATGTACATAGACTAAGATACATGATTCACACACTTTGTATTCAACTGAATCCAGAAAATTATCATGTGTCTCATTTATGTCACTCAAAAACTTGTGTTAATATTTTACATCTAAGTTTAGAACCGCCACATGTAAATAATTCCAGGCTTCAGTGTACACTTTAGTTTTCTCGCCACAAAAGTTACAGTTATCACATTTTAATCTGAGACGCCATGGCAATCCCCACTTTTGACAATTGTTTGTATTCCAGTTGCATAAAAGTTCACATCTGGGTTCATTTTGACCATGTTCCTTGTAAAATTGCTTGAACATGTCCATTAATTTTCCACAATGTAAGGTTTTGTTCCCTACAATGTCATTCTTATTTTCTTGCAGGAGCTCCAGTTTAGTCACTTGTGGCTCTGGTATTGGATGCAAGAAATGCATATTGCCAATATTACCCTCAGAATCTGTAACCAGGTAGTAGTCATCATTAGGAGACAGGTGAACAGCATCTTTGAATGTAGATACAGGTAATCTTTTCGATGATATTGTTGACTCCAGGCACTCTGAAGCTGATTTTTTTTTCTGAACCTTGGATGTACCGTTTGAAAGAATCTTCTCCTTATAGTGGGTCTACCTCGTTGCGACATTTTTTAAATTTAGACTTGTGTATTCCCTTGTATTGATATTGACTTTGAAATGATTTTATCGTGTAATTGGCTTTTAATTTCAAAGGTAATAAACATTCTTATATTTATCTTAGATCTGACCATCATTTTAATATCCTTATCACCCAAGCACATGACAAACTAATTACTTGAAAGTTTTATGTAATCAAGAGACCAATAAAATGTACTCTCCTAATACACATAATTGACCTCCAACTGGAACCAAATAAATAGCAATATAACCAAAAAATTGTGGAAAAATATGATTTTTTTTTTACATCTTCAGTAAACAAATTAGCAAAATTCCATATTTTCATCCCAGGCCATTTCTTATCTTTATTTGTGTTGAGTAAGCTCTTGTTTAGTTGTTTAACCTGTTAATGTCTCATTTCATTTCTTTTTTTTAAAAACAAAACATTTTTTGTTTGCAGTCTTTTTCTACATTCAAGCCAACCTTTTGAATTTTCTCACTGTTTGACACTTTTTGTATTTTCAAATTATCTCCCCTTTTTAGGGGCAAGTTTTTTTTTCTGATGGTCATGTTTTATTTGTAAGACAACAAGGTATCAGAAAAAAGTCATGTTTTAGCAGTAGACAATATTTGCTGTTCACTTAAAGGGGTGTGTGCAAGCAAATTTCCCGGGTTTGTATCTATGGTTACTGCATCCGATGTGGATTCATCTTTGTCAGCCATTCTTTTAGAATATTGATGATCACATTTAGGGAAATTTTTTCCAAATATTTAAAAATCTGTCTTGAATATAGCTAAAATATGGCCGAGGCAGCTGATTTCAGTATGCCTGATGTTTTTGCTAACGATTATTTAGACAGAATCATGAAGAAAACAGAAAAAAGTTTAAATAATACATGTATTTTATATACAGGATAGAAAAACAAAATCTGGTTACACTGTTATTGATGTTCGATTGCCAGGACACTCATGTTTTGTACCAATGCATGTACATAGACTAAGATACATGATTCACACACTTTGTATTCAACTGAATCCAAAAAATGATCATGTGTCTCATTTATGTCACTCAAAAACTTGTGTTAATATTTTACATCTAAGTTTAGAACCGCCACATGTAAATAATTCCAGGCTTCAGTGTACACTTTAGTTTTCTCGCCACAAAAGTTACAGTTATCACATTTTAATCTGAGACGCCATGACAATCCCCACTTTTGACAATTGTTTGTATTCCAGTTGCATAAAAGTTCACATCTGGGTTCATTTTGACCATGTTCCTTGTAAAATTTCTTGAACATGTCCATTAATTTTCCACAATGTAAGGTTTTGTTCCCTACAATGTCATTCTTATTTTCTTGCAGGAGCTCCAGTTTAGTCACTTGTGGCTCTGGTATTGGATGCAAGAAATGCATATTGCCAATATTACCCTCAGAATCTGTAACCAGGTAGTAGTCATCATTAGGAGACAGGTGAACAGCATCTTTGAATGTAGATACAGGTAATCTTTTCGATGATATTGTTGACTCCAGGCACTCTGAAGCTGATTTTTTTTTCTGAACCTTGGATGTACCGTTTGAAAGAATCTTCTCCTTATAGTGGGTCTACCTCGTTGCGACATTTTTTAAATTTAGACTTGTGTATTCCCTTGTATTGATATTGACTTTGAAATGATTTTATCGTGTAATTGGCTTTTAATTTCAAAGGTAATAAACATTCTTATATTTATCTTAGATCTGACCATCATTTTAATATCCTTATCACCCAAGCACATGACAAACTAATTACTTGAAAGTTTTATGTAATCAAGAGACCAATAAAATGTACTCTCCTAATACACATAATTGACCTCCAACTGGAACCAAATAAATAGCAATATAACCAAAAAATTGTGGAAAAATATGATTTTTTTTTTACATCTTCAGTAAACAAATTAGCAAAATTCCATATTTTCATCCCAGGCCATTTCTTATCTTTATTTGTGTTGAGTAAGCTCTTGTTTAGTTGTTTAACCTGTTAATGTCTCATTTCATTTCTTTTTTTTAAAAACAAAACATTTTTTGTTTGCAGTCTTTTTCTACATTCAAGCCAACCTTTTGAATTTTCTCACTGTTTGACACTTTTTGTATTTTCAAATTATCTCCCCTTTTTAGGGGCAAGTTTTTTTTTCTGATGGTCATGTTTTATTTGTAAGACAACAAGGTATCAGAAAAAAGTCATGTTTTAGCAGTAGACAATATTTGCGGTTCACTTAAAGGGGTGTGTGCAAGCAAATTTCCCGGGTTTGTATCTATGGTTACTGCATCCGATGTGGATTCATCTTTGTCAGCCATTCTTTTAGAATATTGATGATCACATTTAGGGAAATTTTTTCCAAATATTTAAAAATCTGTCTTGAATATAGCTAAAATATGGCCGAGGCAGCTGATTTCAGTATGCCTGATGTTTTTGCTAACGATTATTTAGACAGAATCATGAAGAAAACAGAAAAAAGTTTAAATAATACATGTATTTTATATACAGGATAGAAAAACAAAATCTGGTTACACTGTTATTGATGTTCGATTGCCAGGACACTCACGTTTTGTACCAATGCATGTACATAGACTAAGATACATGATTCACACACTTTGTATTCAACTGAATCCAGAAAATTATCATGTGTCTCATTTATGTCACTCAAAAACTTGTGTTAATATTTTACATCTAAGTTTAGAACCGCCACATGTAAATAATTCCAGGCTTCAGTGTACACTTTAGTTTTCTCGCCACAAAAGTTACAGTTATCACATTTTAATCTGAGACGCCATGGCAATCCCCACTTTTGACAATTGTTTGTATTCCAGTTGCATAAAAGTTCACATCTGGGTTCATTTTGACCATGTTCCTTGTAAAATTGCTTGAACATGTCCATTAATTTTCCACAATGTAAGGTTTTGTTCCCTACAATGTCATTCTTATTTTCTTGCAGGAGCTCCAGTTTAGTCACTTGTGGCTCTGGTATTGGATGCAAGAAATGCATATTGCCAATATTACCCTCAGAATCTGTAACCAGGTAGTAGTCATCATTAGGAGACAGGTGAACAGCATCTTTGAATGTAGATACAGGTAATCTTTTCGATGATATTGTTGACTCCAGGCACTCTGAAGCTGATTTTTTTTTCTGAACCTTGGATGTACCGTTTGAAAGAATCTTCTCCTTATAGTGGGTCTACCTCGTTGCGACATTTTTTAAATTTAGACTTGTGTATTCCCTTGTATTGATATTGACTTTGAAATGATTTTATCGTGTAATTGGCTTTTAATTTCAAAGGTAATAAACATTCTTATATTTATCTTAGATCTGACCATCATTTTAATATCCTTATCACCCAAGCACATGACAAACTAATTACTTGAAAGTTTTATGTAATCAAGAGACCAATAAAATGTACTCTCCTAATACACATAATTGACCTCCAACTGGAACCAAATAAATAGCAATATAACGAAAAAATTGTGGAAAAATAAGATTTTTTTTTTACATCTTCAGTAAACAAATTAGCAAAATTCCATATTTTCATCCCAGGCCATTTCTTATCTTTATTTGTGTTGAGTAAGCTCTTGTTTAGTTGTTTAACCTGTTAATGTCTCATTTCATTTCTTTTTTTTAAAAACAAAACATTTTTTGTTTGCAGTCTTTTTCTACATTCAAGCCAACCTTTTGAATTTTCTCACTGTTTGACACTTTTTGTATTTTCAAATTATCTCCCCTTTTTAGGGGCAAGTTTTTTTTTCTGATGGTCATGTTTTATTTGTAAGACAACAAGGTATCAGAAAAAAGTCATGTTTTAGCAGTAGACAATATTTGCTGTTCACTTAAAGGGGTGTGTGCAAGCAAATTTCCCGGGTTTGTATCTATGGTTACTGCATCCGATGTGGATTCATCTTTGTCAGCCATTCTTTTAGAATATTGATGATCACATTTAGGGAAATTTTTTCCAAATATTTAAAAATCTGTCTTGAATATAGCTAAAATATGGCCGAGGCAGCTGATTTCAGTATGCCTGATGTTTTTGCTAACGATTATTTAGACAGAATCATGAAGAAAACAGAAAAAAGTTTAAATAATACATGTATTTTATATACAGGATAGAAAAACAAAATCTGGTTACACTGTTATTGATGTTCGATTGCCAGGACACTCATGTTTTGTACCAATGCATGTACATAGACTAAGATACATGATTCACACACTTTGTATTCAACTGAATCCAAAAAATGATCATGTGTCTCATTTATGTCACTCAAAAACTTGTGTTAATATTTTACATCTAAGTTTAGAACCGCCACATGTAAATAATTCCAGGCTTCAGTGTACACTTTAGTTTTCTCGCCACAAAAGTTACAGTTATCACATTTTAATCTGAGACGCCATGACAATCCCCACTTTTGACAATTGTTTGTATTCCAGTTGCATAAAAGTTCACATCTGGGTTCATTTTGACCATGTTCCTTGTAAAATTTCTTGAACATGTCCATTAATTTTCCACAATGTAAGGTTTTGTTCCCTACAATGTCATTCTTATTTTCTTGCAGGAGCTCCAGTTTAGTCACTTGTGGCTCTGGTATTGGATGCAAGAAATGCATATTGCCAATATTACCCTCAGAATCTGTAACCAGGTAGTAGTCATCATTAGGAGACAGGTGAACAGCATCTTTGAATGTAGATACAGGTAATCTTTTCGATGATATTGTTGACTCCAGGCACTCTGAAGCTGATTTTTTTTTCTGAACCTTGGATGTACCGTTTGAAAGAATCTTCTCCTTATAGTGGGTCTACCTCGTTGCGACATTTTTTAAATTTAGACTTGTGTATTCCCTTGTATTGATATTGACTTTGAAATGATTTTATCGTGTAATTGGCTTTTAATTTCAAAGGTAATAAACATTCTTATATTTATCTTAGATCTGACCATCATTTTAATATCCTTATCACCCAAGCACATGACAAACTAATTACTTGAAAGTTTTATGTAATCAAGAGACCAATAAAATGTACTCTCCTAATACACATAATTGACCTCCAACTGGAACCAAATAAATAGCAATATAACGAAAAAATTGTGGAAAAATAAGATTTTTTTTTTACATCTTCAGTAAACAAATTAGCAAAATTCCATATTTTCATCCCAGGCCATTTCTTATCTTTATTTGTGTTGAGTAAGCTCTTGTTTAGTTGTTTAACCTGTTAATGTCTCATTTCATTTCTTTTTTTTAAAAACAAAACATTTTTTGTTTGCAGTCTTTTTCTACATTCAAGCCAACCTTTTGAATTTTCTCACTGTTTGACACTTTTTGTATTTTCAAATTATCTCCCCTTTTTAGGGGCAAGTTTTTTTTTCTGATGGTCATGTTTTATTTGTAAGACAACAAGGTATCAGAAAAAAGTCATGTTTTAGCAGTAGACAATATTTGCGGTTCACTTAAAGGGGTGTGTGCAAGCAAATTTCCCGGGTTTGTATCTATGGTTACTGCATCCGATGTGGATTCATCTTTGTCAGCCATTCTTTTAGAATATTGATGATCACATTTAGGGAAATTTTTTCCAAATATTTAAAAATCTGTCTTGAATATAGCTAAAATATGGCCGAGGCAGCTGATTTCAGTATGCCTGATGTTTTTGCTAACGATTATTTAGACAGAATCATGAAGAAAACAGAAAAAAGTTTAAATAATACATGTATTTTATATACAGGATAGAAAAACAAAATCTGGTTACACTGTTATTGATGTTCGATTGCCAGGACACTCACGTTTTGTACCAATGCATGTACATAGACTAAGATACATGATTCACACACTTTGTATTCAACTGAATCCAGAAAATTATCATGTGTCTCATTTATGTCACTCAAAAACTTGTGTTAATATTTTACATCTAAGTTTAGAACCGCCACATGTAAATAATTCCAGGCTTCAGTGTACACTTTAGTTTTCTCGCCACAAAAGTTACAGTTATCACATTTTAATCTGAGACGCCATGGCAATCCCCACTTTTGACAATTGTTTGTATTCCAGTTGCATAAAAGTTCACATCTGGGTTCATTTTGACCATGTTCCTTGTAAAATTGCTTGAACATGTCCATTAATTTTCCACAATGTAAGGTTTTGTTCCCTACAATGTCATTCTTATTTTCTTGCAGGAGCTCCAGTTTAGTCACTTGTGGCTCTGGTATTGGATGCAAGAAATGCATATTGCCAATATTACCCTCAGAATCTGTAACCAGGTAGTAGTCATCATTAGGAGACAGGTGAACAGCATCTTTGAATGTAGATACAGGTAATCTTTTCGATGATATTGTTGACTCCAGGCACTCTGAAGCTGATTTTTTTTTCTGAACCTTGGATGTACCGTTTGAAAGAATCTTCTCCTTATAGTGGGTCTACCTCGTTGCGACATTTTTTAAATTTAGACTTGTGTATTCCCTTGTATTGATATTGACTTTGAAATGATTTTATCGTGTAATTGGCTTTTAATTTCAAAGGTAATAAACATTCTTATATTTATCTTAGATCTGACCATCATTTTAATATCCTTATCACCCAAGCACATGACAAACTAATTACTTGAAAGTTTTATGTAATCAAGAGACCAATAAAATGTACTCTCCTAATACACATAATTGACCTCCAACTGGAACCAAATAAATAGCAATATAACGAAAAAATTGTGGAAAAATAAGATTTTTTTTTTACATCTTCAGTAAACAAATTAGCAAAATTCCATATTTTCATCCCAGGCCATTTCTTATCTTTATTTGTGTTGAGTAAGCTCTTGTTTAGTTGTTTAACCTGTTAATGTCTCATTTCATTTCTTTTTTTTAAAAACAAAACATTTTTTGTTTGCAGTCTTTTTCTACATTCAAGCCAACCTTTTGAATTTTCTCACTGTTTGACACTTTTTGTATTTTCAAATTATCTCCCCTTTTTAGGGGCAAGTTTTTTTTTCTGATGGTCATGTTTTATTTGTAAGACAACAAGGTATCAGAAAAAAGTCATGTTTTAGCAGTAGACAATATTTGCGGTTCACTTAAAGGGGTGTGTGCAAGCAAATTTCCCGGGTTTGTATCTATGGTTACTGCATCCGATGTGGATTCATCTTTGTCAGCCATTCTTTTAGAATATTGATGATCACATTTAGGGAAATTTTTTCCAAATATTTAAAAATCTGTCTTGAATATAGCTAAAATATGGCCGAGGCAGCTGATTTCAGTATGCCTGATGTTTTTGCTAACGATTATTTAGACAGAATCATGAAGAAAACAGAAAAAAGTTTAAATAATACATGTATTTTATATACAGGATAGAAAAACAAAATCTGGTTACACTGTTATTGATGTTCGATTGCCAGGACACTCACGTTTTGTACCAATGCATGTACATAGACTAAGATACATGATTCACACACTTTGTATTCAACTGAATCCAGAAAATTATCATGTGTCTCATTTATGTCACTCAAAAACTTGTGTTAATATTTTACATCTAAGTTTAGAACCGCCACATGTAAATAATTCCAGGCTTCAGTGTACACTTTAGTTTTCTCGCCACAAAAGTTACAGTTATCACATTTTAATCTGAGACGCCATGGCAATCCCCACTTTTGACAATTGTTTGTATTCCAGTTGCATAAAAGTTCACATCTGGGTTCATTTTGACCATGTTCCTTGTAAAATTGCTTGAACATGTCCATTAATTTTCCACAATGTAAGGTTTTGTTCCCTACAATGTCATTCTTATTTTCTTGCAGGAGCTCCAGTTTAGTCACTTGTGGCTCTGGTATTGGATGCAAGAAATGCATATTGCCAATATTACCCTCAGAATCTGTAACCAGGTAGTAGTCATCATTAGGAGACAGGTGAACAGCATCTTTGAATGTAGATACAGGTAATCTTTTCGATGATATTGTTGACTCCAGGCACTCTGAAGCTGATTTTTTTTTCTGAACCTTGGATGTACCGTTTGAAAGAATCTTCTCCTTATAGTGGGTCTACCTCGTTGCGACATTTTTTAAATTTAGACTTGTGTATTCCCTTGTATTGATATTGACTTTGAAATGATTTTATCGTGTAATTGGCTTTTAATTTCAAAGGTAATAAACATTCTTATATTTATCTTAGATCTGACCATCATTTTAATATCCTTATCACCCAAGCACATGACAAACTAATTACTTGAAAGTTTTATGTAATCAAGAGACCAATAAAATGTACTCTCCTAATACACATAATTGACCTCCAACTGGAACCAAATAAATAGCAATATAACGAAAAAATTGTGGAAAAATAAGATTTTTTTTTTACATCTTCAGTAAACAAATTAGCAAAATTCCATATTTTCATCCCAGGCCATTTCTTATCTTTATTTGTGTTGAGTAAGCTCTTGTTTAGTTGTTTAACCTGTTAATGTCTCATTTCATTTCTTTTTTTTTAAAACAAAACATTTTTTGTTTGCAGTCTTTTTCTACATTCAAGCCAACCTTTTGAATTTTCTCACTGTTTGACACTTTTTGTATTTTCAAATTATCTCCCCTTTTTAGGGGCAAGTTTTTTTTTCTGATGGTCATGTTTTATTTGTAAGACAACAAGGTATCAGAAAAAAGTCATGTTTTAGCAGTAGACAATATTTGCGGTTCACTTAAAGGGGTGTGTGCAAGCAAATTTCCCGGGTTTGTATCTATGGTTACTGCATCCGATGTGGATTCATCTTTGTCAGCCATTCTTTTAGAATATTGATGATCACATTTAGGGAAATTTTTTCCAAATATTTAAAAATCTGTCTTGAATATAGCTAAAATATGGCCGAGGCAGCTGATTTCAGTATGCCTGATGTTTTTGCTAACGATTATTTAGACAGAATCATGAAGAAAACAGAAAAAAGTTTAAATAATACATGTATTTTATATACAGGATAGAAAAACAAAATCTGGTTACACTGTTATTGATGTTCGATTGCCAGGACACTCACGTTTTGTACCAATGCATGTACATAGACTAAGATACATGATTCACACACTTTGTATTCAACTGAATCCAGAAAATTATCATGTGTCTCATTTATGTCACTCAAAAACTTGTGTTAATATTTTACATCTAAGTTTAGAACCGCCACATGTAAATAATTCCAGGCTTCAGTGTACACTTTAGTTTTCTCGCCACAAAAGTTACAGTTATCACATTTTAATCTGAGACGCCATGGCAATCCCCACTTTTGACAATTGTTTGTATTCCAGTTGCATAAAAGTTCACATCTGGGTTCATTTTGACCATGTTCCTTGTAAAATTGCTTGAACATGTCCATTAATTTTCCACAATGTAAGGTTTTGTTCCCTACAATGTCATTCTTATTTTCTTGCAGGAGCTCCAGTTTAGTCACTTGTGGCTCTGGTATTGGATGCAAGAAATGCATATTGCCAATATTACCCTCAGAATCTGTAACCAGGTAGTAGTCATCATTAGGAGACAGGTGAACAGCATCTTTGAATGTAGATACAGGTAATCTTTTCGATGATATTGTTGACTCCAGGCACTCTGAAGCTGATTTTTTTTTCTGAACCTTGGATGTACCGTTTGAAAGAATCTTCTCCTTATAGTGGGTCTACCTCGTTGCGACATTTTTTAAATTTAGACTTGTGTATTCCCTTGTATTGATATTGACTTTGAAATGATTTTATCGTGTAATTGGCTTTTAATTTCAAAGGTAATAAACATTCTTATATTTATCTTAGATCTGACCATCATTTTAATATCCTTATCACCCAAGCACATGACAAACTAATTACTTGAAAGTTTTATGTAATCAAGAGACCAATAAAATGTACTCTCCTAATACACATAATTGACCTCCAACTGGAACCAAATAAATAGCAATATAACGAAAAAATTGTGGAAAAATAAGATTTTTTTTTTACATCTTCAGTAAACAAATTAGCAAAATTCCATATTTTCATCCCAGGCCATTTCTTATCTTTATTTGTGTTGAGTAAGCTCTTGTTTAGTTGTTTAACCTGTTAATGTCTCATTTCATTTCTTTTTTTTAAAAACAAAACATTTTTTGTTTGCAGTCTTTTTCTACATTCAAGCCAACCTTTTGAATTTTCTCACTGTTTGACACTTTTTGTATTTTCAAATTATCTCCCCTTTTTAGGGGCAAGTTTTTTTTTCTGATGGTCATGTTTTATTTGTAAGACAACAAGGTATCAGAAAAAAGTCATGTTTTAGCAGTAGACAATATTTGCGGTTCACTTAAAGGGGTGTGTGCAAGCAAATTTCCCGGGTTTGTATCTATGGTTACTGCATCCGATGTGGATTCATCTTTGTCAGCCATTCTTTTAGAATATTGATGATCACATTTAGGGAAATTTTTTCCAAATATTTAAAAATCTGTCTTGAATATAGCTAAAATATGGCCGAGGCAGCTGATTTCAGTATGCCTGATGTTTTTGCTAACGATTATTTAGACAGAATCATGAAGAAAACAGAAAAAAGTTTAAATAATACATGTATTTTATATACAGGATAGAAAAACAAAATCTGGTTACACTGTTATTGATGTTCGATTGCCAGGACACTCACGTTTTGTACCAATGCATGTACATAGACTAAGATACATGATTCACACACTTTGTATTCAACTGAATCCAGAAAATTATCATGTGTCTCATTTATGTCACTCAAAAACTTGTGTTAATATTTTACATCTAAGTTTAGAACCGCCACATGTAAATAATTCCAGGCTTCAGTGTACACTTTAGTTTTCTCGCCACAAAAGTTACAGTTATCACATTTTAATCTGAGACGCCATGGCAATCCCCACTTTTGACAATTGTTTGTATTCCAGTTGCATAAAAGTTCACATCTGGGTTCATTTTGACCATGTTCCTTGTAAAATTGCTTGAACATGTCCATTAATTTTCCACAATGTAAGGTTTTGTTCCCTACAATGTCATTCTTATTTTCTTGCAGGAGCTCCAGTTTAGTCACTTGTGGCTCTGGTATTGGATGCAAGAAATGCATATTGCCAATATTACCCTCAGAATCTGTAACCAGGTAGTAGTCATCATTAGGAGACAGGTGAACAGCATCTTTGAATGTAGATACAGGTAATCTTTTCGATGATATTGTTGACTCCAGGCACTCTGAAGCTGATTTTTTTTTCTGAACCTTGGATGTACCGTTTGAAAGAATCTTCTCCTTATAGTGGGTCTACCTCGTTGCGACATTTTTTAAATTTAGACTTGTGTATTCCCTTGTATTGATATTGACTTTGAAATGATTTTATCGTGTAATTGGCTTTTAATTTCAAAGGTAATAAACATTCTTATATTTATCTTAGATCTGACCATCATTTTAATATCCTTATCACCCAAGCACATGACAAACTAATTACTTGAAAGTTTTATGTAATCAAGAGACCAATAAAATGTACTCTCCTAATACACATAATTGACCTCCAACTGGAACCAAATAAATAGCAATATAACCAAAAAATTGTGGAAAAATATGATTTTTTTTTTACATCTTCAGTAAACAAATTAGCAAAATTCCATATTTTCATCCCAGGCCATTTCTTATCTTTATTTGTGTTGAGTAAGCTCTTGTTTAGTTGTTTAACCTGTTAATGTCTCATTTCATTTCTTTTTTTTAAAAACAAAACATTTTTTGTTTGCAGTCTTTTTCTACATTCAAGCCAACCTTTTGAATTTTCTCACTGTTTGACACTTTTTGTATTTTCAAATTATCTCCCCTTTTTAGGGGCAAGTTTTTTTTTCTGATGGTCATGTTTTATTTGTAAGACAACAAGGTATCAGAAAAAAGTCATGTTTTAGCAGTAGACAATATTTGCTGTTCACTTAAAGGGGTGTGTGCAAGCAAATTTCCCGGGTTTGTATCTATGGTTACTGCATCCGATGTGGATTCATCTTTGTCAGCCATTCTTTTAGAATATTGATGATCACATTTAGGGAAATTTTTTCCAAATATTTAAAAATCTGTCTTGAATATAGCTAAAATATGGCCGAGGCAGCTGATTTCAGTATGCCTGATGTTTTTGCTAACGATTATTTAGACAGAATCATGAAGAAAACAGAAAAAAGTTTAAATAATACATGTATTTTATATACAGGATAGAAAAACAAAATCTGGTTACACTGTTATTGATGTTCGATTGCCAGGACACTCATGTTTTGTACCAATGCATGTACATAGACTAAGATACATGATTCACACACTTTGTATTCAACTGAATCCAAAAAATGATCATGTGTCTCATTTATGTCACTCAAAAACTTGTGTTAATATTTTACATCTAAGTTTAGAACCGCCACATGTAAATAATTCCAGGCTTCAGTGTACACTTTAGTTTTCTCGCCACAAAAGTTACAGTTATCACATTTTAATCTGAGACGCCATGACAATCCCCACTTTTGACAATTGTTTGTATTCCAGTTGCATAAAAGTTCACATCTGGGTTCATTTTGACCATGTTCCTTGTAAAATTTCTTGAACATGTCCATTAATTTTCCACAATGTAAGGTTTTGTTCCCTACAATGTCATTCTTATTTTCTTGCAGGAGCTCCGGTTTAGTCACTTGTGGCTCTGGTATTGGATGCAAGAAATGCATATTGCCAATATTACCCTCAGAATCTGTAACCAGGTAGTAGTCATCATTAGGAGACCGGTGAACAGCATCTTTGAATGTAGATACAGGTAATCTTTTCGATGATATTGTTGACTCCAGGCACTCTGAAGCTGATTTTTTTTCTGAACCTTGGATGTACCGTTTGAAAGAATCTTCTCCTTATAGTGGGTCTACCTCGTTGCGACATTTTTTAAATTTAGACTTGTGTATTCCCTTGTATTGATATTGACTTTGAAATGATTTTATCGTGTAATTGGCTTTTAATTTCAAAGGTAATAAACATTCTTATATTTATCTTAGATCTGACCATCATTTTAATATCCTTATCACCCAAGCACATGACAAACTAATTACTTGAAAGTTTTATGTAATCAAGAGACCAATAAAATGTACTCTCCTAATACACATAATTGACCTCCAACTGGAACCAAATAAATAGCAATATAACGAAAAAATTGTGGAAAAATATGATTTTTTTTTTTCATCTTCAGTAAAAAAATTGTCAAAATTCCATATTTTCATCCCAGGCCATTTCTTATCTTTATTTGTGTTGAGTAAGCTCTTGTTTAGTTGTTTAACCTGTTAATGTCTCATTTCATTTCTTTTTTTTAAAAACAAAACATTTTTTGTTTGCAGTCTTTTTCTACATTCAAGCCAACCTTTTGAATTTTCTCACTGTTTGACACTTTTTGTATTTTCAAATTATCTCCCCTTTTTAGGGGCAAGTTTTTTTTTCTGATGGTCATGTTTTATTTGTAAGACAACAAGGTATCAGAAAAAAGTCATGTTTTAGCAGTAGACAATATTTGCGGTTCACTTAAAGGGGTGTGTGCAAGCAAATTTCCCGGGTTTGTATCTATGGTTACTGCATCCGATGTGGATTCATCTTTGTCAGCCATTCTTTTAGAATATTGATGATCACATTTAGGGAAATTTTTTCCAAATATTTAAAAATCTGTCTTGAATATAGCTAAAATATGGCCGAGGCAGCTGATTTCAGTATGCCTGATGTTTTTGCTAACGATTATTTAGACAGAATCATGAAGAAAACAGAAAAAAGTTTAAATAATACATGTATTTTATATACAGGATAGAAAAACAAAATCTGGTTACACTGTTATTGATGTTCGATTGCCAGGACACTCACGTTTTGTACCAATGCATGTACATAGACTAAGATACATGATTCACACACGTTGTATTCAACTGAATCCAGAAAATTATCATGTGTCTCATTTATGTCACTCAAAAACTTGTGTTAATATTTTACATCTAAGTTTAGAACCGCCACATGTAAATAATTCCAGGCTTCAGTGTACACTTTAGTTTTCTCGCCACAAAAGTTACAGTTATCACATTTTAATCTGAGACGCCATGACAATCCCCACTTTTGACAATTGTTTGTATTCCAGTTGCATAAAAGTTCACATCTGGGTTCATTTTGACCATGTTCCTTGTAAAATTTCTTGAACATGTCCATTAATTTTCCACAATGTAAGGTTTTGTTCCCTACAATGTCATTCTTATTTTCTTGCAGGAGCTCCGGTTTAGTCACTTGTGGCTCTGGTATTGGATGGAAGAAATGCATATTGCCAATATTACCCTCAGAATCTGTAACCAGGTAGTAGTCATCATTAGGAGACAGGTGAACAGCATCTTTGAATGTAGATACAGGTAATCTTTTCGATGATATTGTTGACTCCAGGCACTCTGAAGCTGATTTTTTTTCTGAACCTTGGATGTACCGTTTGAAAGAATCTTCTCCTTATAGTGGGTCTACCTCGTTGCGACATTTTTAAAATTTAGCCTTGTGTATTCCCTTGTATTGATATTGACTGAAATGATTTTATCGTGTAATTGGCTTTTAATTTCAAAGGTAATAAACATTCTTATATTTATCTTAGATCTGACCATCATTTTAATATCCTTCTCACCCAAGCACATGACAAACTAATTACTTGAAAGTTTTATGTAATCAAGAGACCAATAAAATGTACTCTCCTAATACACATAATTGACCTCCAACTGGAACCAAATAAATAGCAATATAACCAAAAAATTGTGGAAAAATATGATTTATTTTTTACATCTTCGGTAAAAAAAAATTGGCAAAATTCCATATTTTCATCCCAGGCCATTTCTTATCTTTATTTGTGTTGAGTAAGCTCTTGTTTAGTTGTTTAACCTGTTAATGTCTCATTTCATTTCTTTTTTTTTAAAAACAAACCCACATTTTTTGTTTGCAGTCTTTTTCTACATTCAAGCCAACCTTTTGAATTTTCTCACTGTTTGACACTTTTTGTATTTTCAAATTATCTCCCCTTTTTAGGGGCAAGTTGTTTTTTTCTGATGGTCATGTTTTATTTGTAAGACAACAAGGTATCAGAAAAAAGTCATGTTTTAGCAGTAGACAATATTTGCGGTTCACTTAAGGGGGGGTGTGCAAACAAATTTCCCGGGTTTGTATCTATGGTTACTGCATCCGATGTGGATTCATCTTTGTCAGCCATTCTTTTAGAATATTGATGATCACATTTAGGGAAATTTTTTCCAAATATTTAAAAATTTGTCTTGAATATAGCTAAAATATGGCCGAGGCAGCTGATTTCAGTATGCCTGATGTTTTTGCTAACGATTATTTAGACAGAATCATGAAGAAAACAGAAAAAAGTTTAAATAATACATGTATTTTATATACAGGATAGAAAAACAAAATCTGGTTACACTGTTATTGATGTTCGATTGCCAGGACACTCATGTTTTGTACCAATGCATGTACATAGACTAAGATACATGATTCACACACGTTGTATTCAACTGAATCCAGAAAATTATCATGTGTCTCATTTATGTCACTCAAAAACTTGTGTTAATATTTTACATCTAAGTTTAGAACCGCCACATGTAAATAATTCCAGGCTTCAGTGTACACTTTAGTTTTCTCGCCACAAAAGTTACAGTTATCACATTTTAATCTGAGACGCCATGACAATCCCCACTTTTGACAATTGTTTGTATTCCAGTTGCATAAAAGTTCACATCTGGGTTCATTTTGACCATGTTCCTTGTAAAATTTCTTGAACATGTCCATTAATTTTCCACAATGTAAGGTTTTGTTCCCTACAATGTCATTCTTATTTTCTTGCAGGAGCTCCGGTTTAGTCACTTGTGGCTCTGGTATTGGATGGAAGAAATGCATATTGCCAATATTACCCTCAGAATCTGTAACCAGGTAGTAGTCATCATTAGGAGACAGGTGAACAGCATCTTTGAATGTAGATACAGGTAATCTTTTCGATGATATTGTTGACTCCAGGCACTCTGAAGCTGATTTTTTTTCTGAACCTTGGATGTACCGTTTGAAAGAATCTTCTCCTTATAGTGGGTCTACCTCATTGCGACATTTTTTAAATTTAGACTTGTGTATTCCCTTGTATTGATATTGACTTTGAAATGATTTTATCGTGTAATTGGCTTTTAATTTCAAAGGTAATAAACATTCTTATATTTATATTAGATCTGACCATCATTTTAATATCCTTCTCACCCAAGCACATGACAAACTAATTACTTGAAAGTTTTATGTAATCAAGAGACCAATAAAATGTACTCTCCTAATACACATAATTGACCTCCAACTGGAACCAAATAAATAGCAATATAACGAAAAAATTGTGGAAAAATATGATTTTTTTTTTACATCTTCCGTAAAAAAAAATTGGCAAAATTCCATATTTTCATCCCAGGCCATTTCTTATCTTTATTTGTGTTGAGTAAGCTCTTGTTTAGTTGTTTAACCTGTTAATGTCTCATTTCATTTCTTTTTTTTTAAAAACAAAACATTTTTTGTTTGCAGTCTTTTTCTACATTCACACCAACCTTTTGAATTTTCTCACTGTTTGACACTTTTTGTATTTTCAAATTATCTCCCATTTTTAGGGCAAGTTTTTTTTTTCTGATGGTCATGTTTTATTTGTAAGACAACAAGGTATCAGAAAAAAGTCATGTTTTAGCAGTAGACAATATTTGCGGTTCACTTAAGGGGGGGTGTGCAAACAAATTTCCCGGGTTTGTATCTATGGTTACTGCATCCGATGTGGATTCATCTTTGTCAGCCATTCTTTTAGAATATTGATGATCACATTTAGGGAAATTTTTTCCAAATATTTAAAAATTTGTCTTGAATATAGCTAAAATATGGCCGAGGCAGCTGATTTCAGTATGCCTGATGTTTTTGCTAATGATTATTTAGACAGAATCATGAAGAAAACAGAAAAAAGTTTAAATAATACATGTATTTTATATACAGGATAGAAAAACAAAATCTGGTTACACTGTTATTGATGTTCGATTGCCAGGACACTCATGTTTTGTACCAATGCATGTACATAGACTAAGATACATGATTCACACACGTTGTATTCAACTGAATCCAGAAAATTATCATGTGTCTCATTTATGTCACTCAAAAACTTGTGTTAATATTTTACATCTAAGTTTAGAACCGCCACATGTAAATAATTCCAGGCTTCAGTGTACACTTTAGTTTTCTCGCCACAAAAGTTACAGTTATCACATTTTAATCTGAGACGCCATGACAATCCCCACTTTTGACAATTGTTTGTATTCCAGTTGCATAAAAGTTCACATCTGGGTTCATTTTGACCATGTTCCTTGTAAAATTTCTTGAACATGTCCATTAATTTTCCACAATGTAAGGTTTTGTTCCCTACAATGTCATTCTTATTTTCTTGCAGGAGCTCCGGTTTAGTCACTTGTGGCTCTGGTATTGGATGCAAGAAATGCATATTGCCAATATTACCCTCAGAATCTGTAACCAGGTAGTAGTCATCATTAGGAGACAGGTGAACAGCATCTTTGAATGTAGATACAGGTAATCTTTTCGATGATATTGTTGACTCCAGGCACTCTGAAGCTGATTTTTTTTCTGAACCTTGGATGTACCGTTTGAAAGAACCTTCTCCTTATAGTGGGTCTACCTCGTTGCGACATTTTTAAAATTTAGACTTGTGTATTCCCTTGTATTGATATTGACTTTGAAATGATTTTATCGTGTAATTGGCTTTTAATTTCAAAGGTAATAAACATTCTTATATTTATCTTAGATCTGACCATCATTTTAATATCCTTCTCACCCAAGCACATGACAAACTAATTACTTGAAAGTTTTATGTAATCAAGAGACCAATAAAATGTACTCTCCTAATACACATAATTGACCTCCAACTGGAACCAAATAAATAGCAATATAACCAAAAAATTGTGGAAAAATATGATTTATTTTTTACATCTTCGGTAAAAAAAAATTGGCAAAATTCCATATTTTCATCCCAGGCCATTTCTTATCTTTATTTGTGTTGAGTAAGCTCTTGTTTAGTTGTTTAACCTGTTAATGTCTCATTTCATTTCTTTTTTTTTAAAAACAAACCCACATTTTTTGTTTGCAGTCTTTTTCTACATTCAAGCCAACCTTTTGAATTTTCTCACTGTTTGACACTTTTTGTATTTTCAAATTATCTCCCCTTTTTAGGGGCAAGTTGTTTTTTTCTGATGGTCATGTTTTATTTGTAAGACAACAAGGTATCAGAAAAAAGTCATGTTTTAGCAGTAGACAATATTTGCGGTTCACTTAAGGGGGGGTGTGCAAACAAATTTCCCGGGTTTGTATCTATGGTTACTGCATCCGATGTGGATTCATCTTTGTCAGCCATTCTTTTAGAATATTGATGATCACATTTAGGGAAATTTTTTCCAAATATTTAAAAATTTGTCTTGAATATAGCTAAAATATGGCCGAGGCAGCTGATTTCAGTATGCCTGATGTTTTTGCTAACGATTATTTAGACAGAATCATGAAGAAAACAGAAAAAAGTTTAAATAATACATGTATTTTATATACAGGATAGAAAAACAAAATCTGGTTACACTGTTATTGATGTTCGATTGCCAGGACACTCATGTTTTGTACCAATGCATGTACATAGACTAAGATACATGATTCACACACGTTGTATTCAACTGAATCCAGAAAATTATCATGTGTCTCATTTATGTCACTCAAAAACTTGTGTTAATATTTTACATCTAAGTTTAGAACCGCCACATGTAAATAATTCCAGGCTTCAGTGTACACTTTAGTTTTCTCACCACAAAAGTTACAGTTATCACATTTTAATCTGAGACGCCATGACAATCCCCACTTTTGACAATTGTTTGTATTCCAGTTGCATAAAAGTTCACATCTGGGTTCATTTTGACCATGTTCCTTGTAAAATTTCTTGAACATGTCCATTAATTTTCCACAATGTAAGGTTTTGTTCCCTACAATGTCATTCTTATTTTCTTGCAGGAGCTCCGGTTTAGTCACTTGTGGCTCTGGTATTGGATGGAAGAAATGCATATTGCCAATATTACCCTCAGAATCTGTAACCAGGTAGTAGTCATCATTAGGAGACAGGTGAACAGCATCTTTGAATGTAGATACAGGTAATCTTTTCGATGATATTGTTGACTCCAGGCACTCTGAAGCTGATTTTTTTTCTGAACCTTGGATGTACCGTTTGAAAGAATCTTCTCCTTATAGTGGGTCTACCTCATTGCGACATTTTTTAAATTTAGACTTGTGTATTCCCTTGTATTGATATTGACTTTGAAATGATTTTATCGTGTAATTGGCTTTTAATTTCAAAGGTAATAAACATTCTTATATTTATATTAGATCTGACCATCATTTTAATATCCTTCTCACCCAAGCACATGACAAACTAATTACTTGAAAGTTTTATGTAATCAAGAGACCAATAAAATGTACTCTCCTAATACACATAATTGACCTCCAACTGGAACCAAATAAATAGCAATATAACGAAAAAATTGTGGAAAAATATGATTTATTTTTTACATCTTCCGTAAAAAAAAATTGGCAAAATTCCATATTTTCATCCCAGGCCATTTCTTATCTTTATTTGTGTTGAGTAAGCTCTTGTTTAGTTGTTTAACCTGTTAATGTCTCATTTCATTTCTTTTTTTTAAAAACAAAACATTTTTTGTTTGCAGTCTTTTTCTACATTCAAGCCAACCTTTTGAATTTTCTCACTGTTTGACACTTTTTGTATTTTCAAATTATCTCCCCTTTTTAGGGGCAAGGTTTTTTTTCTGATGGTCATGTTTTATTTGTAAGACAACAAGGTATCAGAAAAAAGTCATGTTTTAGCAGTAGACAATATTTGCGGTTCACTTAAAGGGGTGTGTGCAAGCAAATTTCCCGGGTTTGTATCTATGGTTACTGCATCCGATGTGGATTCATCTTTGTCAGCCATTCTTTTAGAATATTGATGATCACATTTAGGGAAATTTTTTCCAAATATTTAAAAATCTGTCTTGAATATAGCTAAAATATGGCCGAGGCAGCTGATTTCAGTATGCCTGATGTTTTTGCTAACGATTATTTAGACAGAATCATGAAGAAAACAGAAAAAAGTTTAAATAATACATGTATTTTATATACAGGATAGAAAAACAAAATCTGGTTACACTGTTATTGATGTTCGATTGCCAGGACACTCACGTTTTGTACCAATGCATGTACATAGACTAAGATACATGATTCACACACTTTGTATTCAACTGAATCCAGAAAATTATCATGTGTCTCATTTATGTCACTCAAAAACTTGTGTTAATATTTTACATCTAAGTTTAGAACCGCCACATGTAAATAATTCCAGGCTTCAGTGTACACTTTAGTTTTCTCGCCACAAAAGTTACAGTTATCACATTTTAATCTGAGACGCCATGGCAATCCCCACTTTTGACAATTGTTTGTATTCCAGTTGCATAAAAGTTCACATCTGGGTTCATTTTGACCATGTTCCTTGTAAAATTGCTTGAACATGTCCATTAATTTTCCACAATGTAAGGTTTTGTTCCCTACAATGTCATTCTTATTTTCTTGCAGGAGCTCCAGTTTAGTCACTTGTGGCTCTGGTATTGGATGCAAGAAATGCATATTGCCAATATTACCCTCAGAATCTGTAACCAGGTAGTAGTCATCATTAGGAGACAGGTGAACAGCATCTTTGAATGTAGATACAGGTAATCTTTTCGATGATATTGTTGACTCCAGGCACTCTGAAGCTGATTTTTTTTCTGAACCTTGGATGTACCGTTTGAAAGAATCTTCTCCTTATAGTGGGTCTACCTCATTGCGACATTTTTTAAATTTAGACTTGTGTATTCCCTTGTATTGATATTGACTTTGAAATGATTTTATCGTGTAATTGGCTTTTAATTTCAAAGGTAATAAACATTCTTATATTTATATTAGATCTGACCATCATTTTAATATCCTTCTCACCCAAGCACATGACAAACTAATTACTTGAAAGTTTTATGTAATCAAGAGACCAATAAAATGTACTCTCCTAATACACATAATTGACCTCCAACTGGAACCAAATAAATAGCAATATAACGAAAAAATTGTGGAAAAATATGATTTATTTTTTACATCTTCCGTAAAAAAAAATTGGCAAAATTCCATATTTTCATCCCAGGCCATTTCTTATCTTTATTTGTGTTGAGTAAGCTCTTGTTTAGTTGTTTAACCTGTTAATGTCTCATTTCATTTCTTTTTTTTTAAAAACAAAACATTTTTTGTTTGCAGTCTTTTTCTACATTCACACCAACCTTTTGAATTTTCTCACTGTTTGACACTTTTTGTATTTTCAAATTATCTCCCATTTTTAGGGGCAAGTTTTTTTTTTCTGATGGTCATGTTTTATTTGTAAGACAACAAGGTATCAGAAAAAAGTCATGTTTTAGCAGTAGACAATATTTGCGGTTAACTTAAGGGGGGGTGTGCAAACAAATTTCCCGGGTTTGTATCTATGGTTACTGCATCCGATGTGGATTCATCTTTGTCAGCCATTCTTTTAGAATATTGATGATCACATTTAGGGAAATTTTTTCCAAATATTTAAAAATTTGTCTTGAATATAGCTAAAATATGGCCGAGGCAGCTGATTTCAGTATGCCTGATGTTTTTGCTAACGATTATTTAGACAGAATCATGAAGAAAACAGAAAAAAGTTTAAATAATACATGTATTTTATATACAGGATAGAAAAACAAAATCTGGTTACACTGTTATTGATGTTCGATTGCCAGGACACTCATGTTTTGTACCAATGCATGTACATAGACTAAGATACATGATTCACACACGTTGTATTCAACTGAATCCAGAAAATTATCATGTGTCTCATTTATGTCACTCAAAAACTTGTGTTAATATTTTACATCTAAGTTTAGAACTGCCACATGTAAATAATTCCAGGCTTCAGTGTACACTTTAGTTTTCTCGCCACAAAAGTTACAGTTATCACATTTTAATCTGAGACGCCATGACAATCCCCACTTTTGACAATTGTTTGTATTCCAGTTGCATAAAAGTTCACATCTGGGTTCATTTTGACCATGTTCCTTGTAAAATTTCTTGAACATGTCCATTAATTTTCCACAATGTAAGGTTTTGTTCCCTACAATGTCATTCTTATTTTCTTGCAGGAGCTCCGGTTTAGTCACTTGTGGCTCTGGTATTGGATGCAAGAAATGCATATTGCCAATATTACCCTCAGAATCTGTAACCAGGTAGTAGTCATCATTAGGAGACAGGTGAACAGCATCTTTGAATGTAGATACAGGTAATCTTTTCGATGATATTGTTGACTCCAGGCACTCTGAAGCTGATTTTTTTTCTGAACCTAGGATGTACCGTTTGAAAGAACCTTCTCCTTATAGTGGGTCTACCTCGTTGCGACATTTTTTAAATTTAGACTTGTGTATTCCCTTGTATTGATATTGACTTTGAAATGATTTTATCGTGTAATTGGCTTTTAATTTCAAAGGTAATAAACATTCTTATATTTATCTTAGATCTGACCATCATTTTAATATCCTTCTCACCCAAGCACATGACAAACTAATTACTTGAAAGTTTTATGTAATCAAGAGACCAATAAAATGTACTCTCCTAATACACATAATTGACCTCCAACTGGAACCAAATAAATAGCAATATAACCAAAAAATTGTGGAAAAATATGATTTTTTTTTTACATCTTCAGTAAACAAATTAGCAAAATTCCATATTTTCATCCCAGGCCATTTCTTATCTTTATTTGTGTTGAGTAAGCTCTTGTTTAGTTGTTTAACCTGTTAATGTCTCATTTCATTTCTTTTTTTTAAAAACAAAACATTTTTTGTTTGCAGTCTTTTTCTACATTCAAACCAACCTTTTGAATTTTCTCACTGTTTGACACTTTTTGTATTTTCAAATTATCTCCCCTTTTTAGGGGCAAGTTGTTTTTTTCTGATGGTCATGTTTTATTTGTAAGACAACAAGGTATCAGAAAAAAGTCATGTTTTAGCAGTAGACAATATTTGCGGTTCACTTAAGGGGGGGTGTGCAAACAAATTTCCCGGGTTTGTATCTATGGTTACTGCATCCGATGTGGATTCATCTTTGTCAGCCATTCTTTTAGAATATTGATGATCACATTTAGGGAAATTTTTTCCAAATATTTAAAAATTTGTCTTGAATATAGCTAAAATATGGCCGAGGCAGCTGATTTCAGTATGCCTGATGTTTTTGCTAACGATTATTTAGACAGAATCATGAAGAAAACAGAAAAAAGTTTAAATAATACATGTATTTTATATACAGGATAGAAAAACAAAATCTGGTTACACTGTTATTGATGTTCGATTGCCAGGACACTCACGTTTTGTACCAATGCATGTACATAGACTAAGATACATGATTCACACACGTTGTATTCAACTGAATCCAAAAAATTATCATGTGTCTCATTTATGTCACTCAAAAACTTGTGTTAATATTTTACATCTAAGTTTAGAACCGCCACATGTAAATAATTCCAGGCTTCAGTGTACACTTTAGTTTTCTCGCCACAAAAGTTACAGTTATCACATTTTAATCTGAGACGCCATGACAATCCCCACTTTTGACAATTGTTTGTATTCCAGTTGCATAAAAGTTCACATCTGGGTTCATTTTGACCATGTTCCTTGTAAAATTGCTTGAACATGTCCATTAATTTTCCACAATGTAAGGTTTTGTTCCCTACAATGTCATTCTTATTTTCTTGCAGGAGCTCCAGTTTAGTCACTTGTGGCTCTGGTATTGGATGCAAGAAATGCATATTGCCAATATTACCCTCAGAATCTGTAACCAGGTAGTAGTCATCATTAGGAGACAGGTGAACAGCATCTTTGAATGTAGATACAGGTAATCTTTTCGATGATATTGTTGACTCCAGGCACTCTGAAGCTGATTTTTTTTTCTGAACCTTGGATGTACCGTTTGAAAGAATCTTCTCCTTATAGTGGGTCTACCTCGTTGCGACATTTTTTAAATTTAGACTTGTGTATTCCCTTGTATTGATATTGACTTTGAAATGATTTTATCTTGTAATTGGCTTTTAATTTCAAAGGTAATAAACATTCTTATATTTATCTTAGATCTGACCATCATTTTAATATCCTTATCACCCAAGCACATGACAAACTAATTACTTGAAAGTTTTATGTAATCAAGAGACCAATAAAATGTACTCTCCTAATACACATAATTGACCTCCAACTGGAACCAAATAAATAGCAATATAACCAAAAAATTGTGGAAAAATATGATTTTTTTTTTACATCTTCAGTAAAGAAATTGGCAAAATTCCATATTTTCATCCCAGGCCATTTCTTATCTTTATTTGTGTTGAGTAAGCTCTTGTTTAGTTGTTTAACCTGTTAATGTCTCATTTCATTTCTTTTTTTTTAAAAACAAAACATTTTTTGTTTGCAGTCTTTTTCTACATTCAAGCCAACCTTTTGAATTTTCTCACTGTTTGACACTTTTTGTATTTTCAAATTATCTTCCCTTTTTAGGGGAAAGTTTTTTTTTCTGATGGTCATGTTTTATTTGTAAGACAACAAGGTATCAGAAAAAAGTCATGTTTTAGCAGTAGACAATATTTGCGGTTCACTTAAAGGGGTGTGTGCAAGCAAATTTCCCGGGTTTGTATCTATGGTTACTGCATCCGATGTGGATTCATCTTGTCAGCCATTCTTTTAGAATATTGATGATCACATTTAGGGAAATTTTTTCCAAATATTTAAAAATCTGTCTTGAATATAGCTAAAATATGGCCGAGGCAGCTGATTTCAGTATGCCTGATGTTTTTGCTAACGATTATTTAGACAGAATCATGAAGAAAACAGAAAAAAGTTTAAATAATACATGTATTTTATATACAGGATAGAAAAACAAAATCTGGTTACACTGTTATTGATGTTCGATTGCCAGGACACTCACGTTTTGTACCAATGCATGTACATAGACTAAGATACATGATTCACACACTTTGTATTCAACTGAATCCAGAAAATGATCATGTGTCTCATTTATGTCACTCAAAAACTTGTGTTAATATTTTACATCTAAGTTTAGAACCGCCACATGTAAATAATTCCAGGCTTCAGTGTACACTTTAGTTTTCTCGCCACAAAAGTTACAGTTATCACATTTTAATCTGAGACGCCATGACAATCCCCACTTTTGACAATTGTTTGTATTCCAGTTGCATAAAAGTTCACATCTGGGTTCATTTTGACCATGTTCCTTGTAAAATTTCTTGAACATGTCCATTAATTTTCCACAATGTAAGGTTTTGTTCCCTACAATGTCATTCTTATTTTCTTGCAGGAGCTCCGGTTTAGTCACTTGTGGCTCTGGTATTGGATGCAAGAAATGCATATTGCCAATATTACCCTCAGAATCTGTAACCAGGTAGTAGTCATCATTAGGAGACCGGTGAACAGCATCTTTGAATGTAGATACAGGTAATCTTTTCGATGATATTGTTGACTCCAGGCACTCTGAAGCTGATTTTTTTTCTGAACCTTGGATGTACCGTTTGAAAGAATCTTCTCCTTATAGTGGGTCTACCTCGTTGCGACATTTTTTAAATTTAGACTTGTGTATTCCGTTGTATTGATATTGACTTTGAAATGATTTTATCGTGTAATTGGCTTTTAATTTCAAAGGTAATAAACATTCTTATATTTATCTTAGATCTGACCATCATTTTAATATCCTTATCACCCAAGCACATGACAAACTAATTACTTGAAAGTTTTATGTAATCAAGAGACCAATAAAATGTACTCTCCTAATACACATAATTGACCTCCAACTGGAACCAAATAAATAGCAATATAACGAAAAAATTGTGGAAAAATAAGATTTCTTTTTTACATCTTCAGTAAACAAATTAGCAAAATTCCATATTTTCATCCCAGGCCATTTCTTATCTTTATTTGTGTTGAGTAAGCTCTTGTTTAGTTGTTTAACCTGTTAATGTCTCATTTCATTTCTTTTTTTTAAAAACAAAACATTTTTTGTTTGCAGTCTTTTTCTACATTCAAGCCAACCTTTTGAATTTTCTCACTGTTTGACACTTTTTGTATTTTCAAATTATCTCCCCTTTTTAGGGGCAAGTTTTTTTTTCTGATGGTCATGTTTTATTTGTAAGACAACAAGGTATCAGAAAAAAGTCATGTTTTAGCAGTAGACAATATTTGCGGTTCACTTAAAGGGGTGTGTGCAAGCAAATTTCCCGGGTTTGTATCTATGGTTACTGCATCCGATGTGGATTCATCTTTGTCAGCCATTCTTTTAGAATATTGATGATCACATTTAGGGAAATTTTTTCCAAATATTTAAAAATCTGTCTTGAATATAGCTAAAATATGGCCGAGGCAGCTGATTTCAGTATGCCTGATGTTTTTGCTAACGATTATTTAGACAGAATCATGAAGAAAACAGAAAAAAGTTTAAATAATACATGTATTTTATATACAGGATAGAAAAACAAAATCTGGTTACACTGTTATTGATGTTCGATTGCCAGGACACTCACGTTTTGTACCAATGCATGTACATAGACTAAGATACATGATTCACACACTTTGTATTCAACTGAATCCAGAAAATTATCATGTGTCTCATTTATGTCACTCAAAAACTTGTGTTAATATTTTACATCTAAGTTTAGAACCGCCACATGTAAATAATTCCAGGCTTCAGTGTACACTTTAGTTTTCTCGCCACAAAAGTTACAGTTATCACATTTTAATCTGAGACGCCATGGCAATCCCCACTTTTGACAATTGTTTGTATTCCAGTTGCATAAAAGTTCACATCTGGGTTCATTTTGACCATGTTCCTTGTAAAATTGCTTGAACATGTCCATTAATTTTCCACAATGTAAGGTTTTGTTCCCTACAATGTCATTCTTATTTTCTTGCAGGAGCTCCAGTTTAGTCACTTGTGGCTCTGGTATTGGATGCAAGAAATGCATATTGCCAATATTACCCTCAGAATCTGTAACCAGGTAGTAGTCATCATTAGGAGACAGGTGAACAGCATCTTTGAATGTAGATACAGGTAATCTTTTCGATGATATTGTTGACTCCAGGCACTCTGAAGCTGATTTTTTTTTCTGAACCTTGGATGTACCGTTTGAAAGAATCTTCTCCTTATAGTGGGTCTACCTCGTTGCGACATTTTTTAAATTTAGACTTGTGTATTCCCTTGTATTGATATTGACTTTGAAATGATTTTATCGTGTAATTGGCTTTTAATTTCAAAGGTAATAAACATTCTTATATTTATCTTAGATCTGACCATCATTTTAATATCCTTATCACCCAAGCACATGACAAACTAATTACTTGAAAGTTTTATGTAATCAAGAGACCAATAAAATGTACTCTCCTAATACACATAATTGACCTCCAACTGGAACCAAATAAATAGCAATATAACGAAAAAATTGTGGAAAAATATGATTTTTTTTTTACATCTTCAGTAAATAAATTAGCAAAATTCCATATTTTCATCCCAGGCCATTTCTTATCTTTATTTGTGTTGAGTAAGCTCTTGTTTAGTTGTTTAACCTGTTAATGTCTCATTTCATTTCTTTTTTTTAAAAACAAAACATTTTTTGTTTGCAGTCTTTTTCTACATTCAAGCCAACCTTTTGAATTTTCTCACTGTTTGACACTTTTTGTATTTTCAAATTATCTCCCCTTTTTAGGGGCAAGTTTTTTTTTTCTGATGGTCATGTTTTATTTGTAAGACAACAAGGTATCAGAAAAAAGTCATGTTTTAGCAGTAGACAATATTTGCGGTTCACTTAAAGGGGTGTGTGCAAGCAAATTTCCCGGGTTTGTATCTATGGTTACTGCATCCGATGTGGATTCATCTTTGTCAGCCATTCTTTTAGAATATTGATGATCACATTTAGGGAAATTTTTTCCAAATATTTAAAAATCTGTCTTGAATATAGCTAAAATATGGCCGAGGCAGCTGATTTCAGTATGCCTGATGTTTTTGCTAACGATTATTTAGACAGAATCATGAAGAAAACAGAAAAAAGTTTAAATAATACATGTATTTTATATACAGGATAGAAAAACAAAATCTGGTTACACTGTTATTGATGTTCGATTGCCAGGACACTCACGTTTTGTACCAATGCATGTACATAGACTAAGATACATGATTCACACACATTGTATTTAACTGAATCCAGAAAATGATCATGTGTCTCATTTATGTCACTCAAAAACTTGTGTTAATATTTTACATCTAAGTTTAGAACCGCCACATGTAAATAATTCCAGGCTTCAGTGTACACTTTAGTTTTCTCGCCACAAAAGTTACAGTTATCACATTTTAATCTGAGACGCCATGACAATCCCCACTTTTGACAATTGTTTGTATTCCAGTTGCATAAAAGTTCACATCTGGGTTCATTTTGACCATGTTCCTTGTAAAATTTCTTGAACATGTCCATTAATTTTCCACAATGTAAGGTTTTGTTCCCTACAATGTCATTCTTATTTTCTTGCAGGAGCTCCGGTTTAGTCACTTGTGGCTCTGGTATTGGATGCAAGAAATGCATATTGCCAATATTACCCTCAGAATCTGTAACCAGGTAGTAGTCATCATTAGGAGACAGGTGAACAGCATCTTTGAATGTAGATACAGGTAATCTTTTCGATGATATTGTTGACTCCAGGCACTCTGAAGCTGATTTTTTTTCTGAACCTAGGATGTACCGTTTGAAAGAATCTTCTCCTTATAGTGGGTCTACCTCGTTGCGACATTTTTTAAATTTAGACTTGTGTATTCCCTTGTATTGATATTGACTTTGAAATGATTTTATCGTGTAATTGGCTTTTAATTTCAAAGGTAATAAACATTCTTATATTTATCTTAGATCTGACCATCATTTTAATATCCTTCTCACCCAAGCACATGACAAACTAATTACTTGAAAGTTTTATGTAATCAAGAGACCAATAAAATGTACTCTCCTAATACACATAATTGACCTCCAACTGGAACCAAATAAATAGCAATATAACGAAAAAATTGTGGAAAAATATGATTTATTTTTTACATCTTCATTAAAAAAAAAATTGGCAAAATTCCATATTTTCATCCCAGGCCATTTCTTATCTTTATTTGTGTTGAGTAAGCTCTTGTTTAGTTGTTTAACCTGTTAATGTCTCATTTCATTTCTTTTTTTTTAAAAACAAAACATTTTTTGTTTGCAGTCTTTTTCTACATTCACACCAACCTTTTGAATTTTCTCACTGTTTGACACTTTTTGTATTTTCAAATTATCTCCCATTTTTAGGGGCAAGTTTTTTTTTTCTGATGGTCATGTTTTATTTGTAAGACAACAAGGTATCAGAAAAAAGTCATGTTTTAGCAGTAGACAATATTTGCGGTTAACTTAAGGGGGGGTGTGCAAACAAATTTCCCGGGTTTGTATCTATGGTTACTGCATCCGATGTGGATTCATCTTTGTCAGCCATTCTTTTAGAATATTGATGATCACATTTAGGGAAATTTTGTCCAAATATTTAAAAATTTGTCTTGAATATAGCTAAAATATGGCCGAGGCAGCTGATTTCAGTATGCCTGATGTTTTTGCTAACGATTATTTAGACAGAATCATGAAGAAAACAGAAAAAAGTTTAAATAATACATGTATTTTATATACAGGATAGAAAAACAAAATCTGGTTACACTGTTATTGATGTTCGATTGCCAGGACACTCATGTTTTGTACCAATGCATGTACATAGACTAAGATACATGATTCACATACGTTGTATTCAACTGAATCCAGAAAATTATCATGTGTCTCATTTATGTCACTCAAAAACTTGTGTTAATATTTTACATCTAAGTTTAGAACCGCCACATGTAAATAATTCCAGGCTTCAGTGTACACTTTAGTTTTCTCGCCACAAAAGTTACAGTTATCACATTTTAATCTGAGACGCCATGACAATCCCCACTTTTGACAATTGTTTGTATTCCAGTTGCATAAAAGTTCACATCTGGGTTCATTTTGACCATGTTCCTTGTAAAATTTCTTGAACATGTCCATTAATTTTCCACAATGTAAGGTTTTGTTCCCTACAATGTCATTCTTATTTTCTTGCAGGAGCTCCGGTTTAGTCACTTGTGGCTCTGGTATTGGATGCAAGAAATGCATATTGCCAATATTACCCTCAGAATCTGTAACCAGGTAGTAGTCATCATTAGGAGACAGGTGAACAGCATCTTTGAATGTAGATACAGGTAATCTTTTCGATGATATTGTTGACTCCAGGCACTCTGAAGCTGATTTTTTTTCTGAACCTTGGATGTACCGTTTGAAAGAATCTTCTCCTTATAGTGGGTCTACCTCGTTGCGACATTTTTTAAATTTAGACTTGTGTATTCCCTTGTATTGATATTGACTTTGAAATGATTTTATCGTGTAATTGGCTTTTAATTTCAAAGGTAATAAACATTCTTATATTTATCTTAGATCTGACCATCATTTTAATATCCTTCTCACCCAAGCACATGACAAACTAATTACTTGAAAGTTTTATGTAATCAAGAGACCAATAAAATGTACTCTCCTAATACACATAATTGACCTCCAACTGGAACCAAATAAATAGCAATATAACGAAAAAATTGTGGAAAAATATGATTTTTTTTTTACATCTTCCGTAAAAAAATTGGCAAAATTCCATATTTTCATCCCAGGCCATTTCTTATCTTTATTTGTGTTGAGTAAGCTCTTGTTTAGTTGTTTAACCTGTTAATGTCTCATTTCATTTCTTTTTTTTTAAAAACAAACCCACATTTTTTGTTTGCAGTCTTTTTCTACATTCACACCAACCTTTTGAATTTTCTCACTGTTTGACACTTTTTGTATTTTCAAATTATCTCCCCTTTTTAGGGGCAAGTTTTTTTTTTCTGATGGTCATGTTTTATTTGTAAGACAACAAGGTATCAGAAAAAAGTCATGTTTTAGCAGTAGACAATATTTGCGGTTAACTTAAGGGGGGGTGTGCAAACAAATTTCCCGGGTTTGTATCTATGGTTACTGCATCCGATGTGGATTCATCTTTGTCAGCCATTCTTTTAGAATATTGATGATCACATTTAGGGAAATTTTGTCCAAATATTTAAAAATTTGTCTTGAATATAGCTAAAATATGGCCGAGGCAGCTGATTTCAGTATGCCTGATGTTTTTGCTAACGATTATTTAGACAGAATCATGAAGAAAACAGAAAAAAGTTTAAATAATACATGTATTTTATATACAGGATAGAAAAACAAAATCTGGTTACACTGTTATTGATGTTCGATTGCCAGGACACTCATGTTTTGTACCAATGCATGTACATAGACTAAGATACATGATTCACACACGTTGTATTCAACTGAATCCAGAAAATTATCATGTGTCTCATTTATGTCACTCAAAAACTTGTGTTAATATTTTACATCTAAGTTTAGAACCGCCACATGTAAATAATTCCAGGCTTCAGTGTACACTTTAGTTTTCTCGCCACAAAAGTTACAGTTATCACATTTTAATCTGAGACGCCATGACAATCCCCACTTTTGACAATTGTTTGTATTCCAGTTGCATAAAAGTTCACATCTGGGTTCATTTTGACCATGTTCCTTGTAAAATTTCTTGAACATGTCCATTAATTTTCCACAATGTAAGGTTTTGTTCCCTACAATGTCATTCTTATTTTCTTGCAGGAGCTCCGGTTTAGTCACTTGTGGCTCTGGTATTGGATGCAAGAAATGCATATTGCCAATATTACCCTCAGAATCTGTAACCAGGTAGTAGTCATCATTAGGAGACAGGTGAACAGCATCTTTGAATGTAGATACAGGTAATCTTTTCGATGATATTGTTGACTCCAGGCACTCTGAAGCTGATTTTTTTTCTGAACCTAGGATGTACCGTTTGAAAGAACCTTCTCCTTATAGTGGGTCTACCTCGTTGCGACATTTTTTAAATTTAGACTTGTGTATTCCCTTGTATTGATATTGACTTTGAAATGATTTTATCGTGTAATTGGCTTTTAATTTCAAAGGTAATAAACATTCTTATATTTATCTTAGATCTGACCATCATTTTAATATCCTTCTCACCCAAGCACATGACAAACTAATTACTTGAAAGTTTTATGTAATCAAGAGACCAATAAAATGTACTCTCCTAATACACATAATTGACCTCCAACTGGAACCAAATAAATAGCAATATAACGAAAAAATTGTGGAAAAATATGATTTATTTTTTACATCTTCGGTAAAAAAAAATTGGCAAAATTCCATATTTTCTTCCCTGGCCATTTCTTATCTTTATTTGTGTTGAGTAAGCTCTTGTTTAGTTGTTTAACCTGTTAATGTCTCATTTCATTTCTTTTTTTTTAAAAACAAACCCACATTTTTTGTTTGCAGTCTTTTTCTACATTCACACCAACCTTTTGAATTTTCTCACTGTTTGACACTTTTTGTATTTTCAAATTATCTCCCCTTTTTAGGGGCAAGTTTTTTTTTTCTGATGGTCATGTTTTATTTGTAAGACAACAAGGTATCAGAAAAAAGTCATGTTTTAGCAGTAGACAATATTTGCGGTTAACTTAAGGGGGGGTGTGCAAACAAATTTCCCGGGTTTGTATCTATGGTTACTGCATCCGATGTGGATTCATCTTTGTCAGCCATTCTTTTAGAATATTGATGATCACATTTAGGGAAATTTTTTCCAAATATTTAAAAATTTGTCTTGAATATAGCTAAAATATGGCCGAGGCAGCTGATTTCAGTATGCCTGATGTTTTTGCTAACGATTATTTAGACAGAATCATGAAGAAAACAGAAAAAAGTTTAAATAATACATGTATTTTATATACAGGATAGAAAAACAAAATCTGGTTACACTGTTATTGATGTTCGATTGCCAGGACACTCATGTTTTGTACCAATGCATGTACATAGACTAAGATACATGATTCACACACGTTGTATTCAACTGAATCCAGAAAATTATCATGTGTCTCATTTATGTCACTCAAAAACTTGTGTTAATATTTTACATCTAAGTTTAGAACCGCCACATGTAAATAATTCCAGGCTTCAGTGTACACTTTAGTTTTCTCGCCACAAAAGTTACAGTTATCACATTTTAATCTGAGATGCCATGACAATCCCCACTTTTGACAATTGTTTGTATTCCAGTTGCATAAAAGTTCACATCTGGGTTCATTTTGACCATGTTCCTTGTAAAATTTCTTGAACATGTCCATTAATTTTCCACAATGTAAGGTTTTGTTCCCTACAATGTCATTCTTATTTTCTTGCAGGAGCTCCGGTTTAGTCACTTGTGGCTCTGGTATTGGATGCAAGAAATGCATATTGCCAATATTACCCTCAGAATCTGTAACCAGGTAGTAGTCATCATTAGGAGACAGGTGAACAGCATCTTTGAATGTAGATACAGGTAATCTTTTCGATGATATTGTTGACTCCAGGCACTCTGAAGCTGATTTTTTTTCTGAACCTAGGATGTACCGTTTGAAAGAACCTTCTCCTTATAGTGGGTCTACCTCGTTGCGACATTTTTTAAATTTAGACTTGTGTATTCCCTTGTATTGATATTGACTTTGAAATGATTTTATCGTGTAATTGGCTTTTAATTTCAAAGGTAATAAACATTCTTATATTTATCTTAGATCTGACCATCATTTTAATATCCTTCTCACCCAAGCACATGACAAACTAATTACTTGAAAGTTTTATGTAATCAAGAGACCAATAAAATGTACTCTCCTAATACACATAATTGACCTCCAACTGGAACCAAATAAATAGCAATATAACGAAAAAATTGTGGAAAAATATGATTTATTTTTTACATCTTCGGTAAAAAAAAATTGGCAAAATTCCATATTTTCATCCCAGGCCATTTCTTATCTTTATTTGTGTTGAGTAAGCTCTTGTTTAGTTGTTTAACCTGTTAATGTCTCATTTCATTTCTTTTTTTTTAAAAACAAAACATTTTTTGTTTGCAGTCTTTTTCTACATTCACACCAACCTTTTGAATTTTCTCACTGTTTGACACTTTTTGTATTTTCAAATTATCTCCCATTTTTAGGGGCAAGTTTTTTTTTTCTGATGGTCATGTTTTATTTGTAAGACAACAAGGTATCAGAAAAAAGTCATGTTTTAGCAGTAGACAATATTTGCGGTTCACTTAAGGGGGGGTGTGCAAACAAATTTCCCGGGTTTGTATCTATGGTTACTGCATCCGATGTGGATTCATCTTTGTCAGCCATTCTTTTAGAATATTGATGATCACATTTAGGGAAATTTTTTCCAAATATTTAAAAATTTGTCTTGAATATAGCTAAAATATGGCCGAGGCAGCTGATTTCAGTATGCCTGATGTTTTTGCTAACGATTATTTAGACAGAATCATGAAGAAAACAGAAAAAAGTTTAAATAATACATGTATTTTATATACAGGATAGAAAAACAAAATCTGGTTACACTGTTATTGATGTTCGATTGCCAGGACACTCACGTTTTGTACCAATGCATGTACATAGACTAAGATACATGATTCACACACGTTGTATTCAACTGAATCCAGAAAATTATCATGTGTCTCATTTATGTCACTCAAAAACTTGTGTTAATATTTTACATCTAAGTTTAGAACCGCCACATGTAAATAATTCCAGGCTTCAGTGTACACTTTAGTTTTCTCGCCACAAAAGTTACAGTTATCACATTTTAATCTGAGACGCCATGACAATCCCCACTTTTGACAATTGTTTGTATTCCAGTTGCATAAAAGTTCACATCTGGGTTCATTTTGACCATGTTCCTTGTAAAATTTCTTGAACATGTCCATTAATTTTCCACAATGTAAGGTTTTGTTCCCTACAATGTCATTCTTATTTTCTTGCAGGAGCTCCGGTTTAGTCACTTGTGGCTCTGGTATTGGATGCAAGAAATGCATATTGCCAATATTACCCTCAGAATCTGTAACTAGGTAGTAGTCATCATTAGGAGACAGGTGAACAGCATCTTTGAATGTAGATACAGGTAATCTTTTCGATGATATTGTTGACTCCAGGCACTCTGAAGCTGATTTTTTTTCTGAACCTTGGATGTACCGTTTGAAAGAATCTTCTCCTTATAGTGGGTCTACCTTGTTGCGACATTTTTTAAATTTAGACTTGTGTATTCCCTTGTATTGATATTGACTTTGAAATGATTTTATCGTGTAATTGGCTTTTAATTTCAAAGGTAATAAACATTCTTATATTTATATTAGATCTGACCATCATTTTAATATCCTTCTCACCCAAGCACATGACAAACTAATTACCTGAAAGTTTTATGTAATCAAGAGACCAATAAAATGTACTCTCCTAATACACATAATTGACCTCCAACTGGAACCAAATAAATAGCAATATAACGAAAAAATTGTGGAAAAATATGATTTTTTTTTTACATCTTCTGTAAAAAAATTGGCAAAATTCCATATTTTCATCCCAGGCCATTTCTTATCTTTATTTGTGTTGAGTAAGCTCTTGTTTAGTTGTTTAACCTGTTAATGTCTCATTTCATTTCTTTTTTTTTAAAAAACAAAACATTTTTTGTTTGCAGTCTTTTTCTACATTCACACCAACCTTTTGAATTTTCTCACTGTTTGACACTTTTTGTATTTTCAAATTATCTCCCCTTTTTAGGGGCAAGTGTTTTTTTTCTGATGGTCATGTTTTATTTGTAAGACAACAAGGTATCAGAAAAAAGTCATGTTTTAGCAGTAGACAATATTTGCGGTTCACTTAAGGGGGGGTGTGCAAACAAATTTCCCGGGTTTGTATCTATGGTTACTGCATCCGATGTGGATTCATCTTTGTCAGCCATTCTTTTAGAATATTGATGATCACATTTAGGGAAATTTTTTCCAAATATTTAAAAATTTGTCTTGAATATAGCTAAAATATGGCCGAGGCAGCTGATTTCAGTATGCCTGATGTTTTTGCTAACGATTATTTAGACAGAATCATGAAGAAAACAGAAAAAAGTTTAAAGAATACATGTATTTTATATACAGGATAGAAAAACAAAATCTGGTTACACTGTTATTGATGTTCGATTGCCAGGACACTCATGTTTTGTACCAATGCATGTACATAGACTAAGATACATGATTCACACACGTTGTATTCAACTGAATCCAGAAAATTATCATGTGTCTCATTTATGTCACTCAAAAACTTGTGTTAATATTTTACATCTAAGTTTAGAACCGCCACATGTAAATAATTCCAGGCTTCAGTGTACACTTTAGTTTTCTCGCCACAAAAGTTACAGTTATCACATTTTAATCTGAGACGCCATGACAATCCCCACTTTTGACAATTGTTTGTATTCCAGTTGCATAAAAGTTCACATCTGGGTTCATTTTGACCATGTTCCTTGTAAAATTTCTTGAACATGTCCATTAATTTTCCACAATGTAAGGTTTTGTTCCCTACAATGTCATTCTTATTTTCTTGCAGGAGCTCCGGTTTAGTCACTTGTGGCTCTGGTATTGGATGCAAGAAATGCATATTGCCAATATTACCCTCAGAATCTGTAACCAGGTAGTAGTCATCATTAGGAGACAGGTGAACAGCATCTTTGAATGTAGATACAGGTAATCTTTTCGATGATATTGTTGACTCCAGGCACTCTGAAGCTGATTTTTTTTCTGAACCTAGGATGTACCGTTTGAAAGAACCTTCTCCTTATAGTGGGTCTACCTCGTTGCGACATTTTTTAAATTTAGACTTGTGTATTCCCTTGTATTGATATTGACTTTGAAATGATTTTATCGTGTAATTGGCTTTTAATTTCAAAGGTAATAAACATTCTTATATTTATCTTAGATCTGACCATCATTTTAATATCCTTCTCACCCAAGCACATGACAAACTAATTACTTGAAAGTTTTATGTAATCAAGAGACCAATAAAATGTACTCTCCTAATACACATAATTGACCTCCAACTGGAACCAAATAAATAGCAATATAACGAAAAAATTGTGGAAAAATATGATTTATTTTTTACATCTTCGGTAAAAAAAAATTGGCAAAATTCCATATTTTCTTCCCTGGCCATTTCTTATCTTTATTTGTGTTGAGTAAGCTCTTGTTTAGTTGTTTAACCTGTTAATGTCTCATTTCATTTCTTTTTTTTTAAAAACAAACCCACATTTTTTGTTTGCAGTCTTTTTCTACATTCACACCAACCTTTTGAATTTTCTCACTGTTTGACACTTTTTGTATTTTCAAATTATCTCCCCTTTTTAGGGGCAAGTTTTTTTTTTCTGATGGTCATGTTTTATTTGTAAGACAACAAGGTATCAGAAAAAAGTCATGTTTTAGCAGTAGACAATATTTGCGGTTAACTTAAGGGGGGGTGTGCAAACAAATTTCCCGGGTTTGTATCTATGGTTACTGCATCCGATGTGGATTCATCTTTGTCAGCCATTCTTTTAGAATATTGATGATCACATTTAGGGAAATTTTTTCCAAATATTTAAAAATTTGTCTTGAATATAGCTAAAATATGGCCGAGGCAGCTGATTTCAGTATGCCTGATGTTTTTGCTAACGATTATTTAGACAGAATCATGAAGAAAACAGAAAAAAGTTTAAATAATACATGTATTTTATATACAGGATAGAAAAACAAAATCTGGTTACACTGTTATTGATGTTCGATTGCCAGGACACTCATGTTTTGTACCAATGCATGTACATAGACTAAGATACATGATTCACACACGTTGTATTCAACTGAATCCAGAAAATTATCATGTGTCTCATTTATGTCACTCAAAAACTTGTGTTAATATTTTACATCTAAGTTTAGAACCGCCACATGTAAATAATTCCAGGCTTCAGTGTACACTTTAGTTTTCTCGCCACAAAAGTTACAGTTATCACATTTTAATCTGAGATGCCATGACAATCCCCACTTTTGACAATTGTTTGTATTCCAGTTGCATAAAAGTTCACATCTGGGTTCATTTTGACCATGTTCCTTGTAAAATTTCTTGAACATGTCCATTAATTTTCCACAATGTAAGGTTTTGTTCCCTACAATGTCATTCTTATTTTCTTGCAGGAGCTCCGGTTTAGTCACTTGTGGCTCTGGTATTGGATGCAAGAAATGCATATTGCCAATATTACCCTCAGAATCTGTAACCAGGTAGTAGTCATCATTAGGAGACAGGTGAACAGCATCTTTGAATGTAGATACAGGTAATCTTTTCGATGATATTGTTGACTCCAGGCACTCTGAAGCTGATTTTTTTTCTGAACCTAGGATGTACCGTTTGAAAGAACCTTCTCCTTATAGTGGGTCTACCTCGTTGCGACATTTTTTAAATTTAGACTTGTGTATTCCCTTGTATTGATATTGACTTTGAAATGATTTTATCGTGTAATTGGCTTTTAATTTCAAAGGTAATAAACATTCTTATATTTATCTTAGATCTGACCATCATTTTAATATCCTTCTCACCCAAGCACATGACAAACTAATTACTTGAAAGTTTTATGTAATCAAGAGACCAATAAAATGTACTCTCCTAATACACATAATTGACCTCCAACTGGAACCAAATAAATAGCAATATAACGAAAAAATTGTGGAAAAATATGATTTATTTTTTACATCTTCGGTAAAAAAAAATTGGCAAAATTCCATATTTTCATCCCAGGCCATTTCTTATCTTTATTTGTGTTGAGTAAGCTCTTGTTTAGTTGTTTAACCTGTTAATGTCTCATTTCATTTCTTTTTTTTTAAAAACAAAACATTTTTTGTTTGCAGTCTTTTTCTACATTCACACCAACCTTTTGAATTTTCTCACTGTTTGACACTTTTTGTATTTTCAAATTATCTCCCATTTTTAGGGGCAAGTTTTTTTTTTCTGATGGTCATGTTTTATTTGTAAGACAACAAGGTATCAGAAAAAAGTCATGTTTTAGCAGTAGACAATATTTGCGGTTCACTTAAGGGGGGGTGTGCAAACAAATTTCCCGGGTTTGTATCTATGGTTACTGCATCCGATGTGGATTCATCTTTGTCAGCCATTCTTTTAGAATATTGATGATCACATTTAGGGAAATTTTTTCCAAATATTTAAAAATTTGTCTTGAATATAGCTAAAATATGGCCGAGGCAGCTGATTTCAGTATGCCTGATGTTTTTGCTAACGATTATTTAGACAGAATCATGAAGAAAACAGAAAAAAGTTTAAATAATACATGTATTTTATATACAGGATAGAAAAACAAAATCTGGTTACACTGTTATTGATGTTCGATTGCCAGGACACTCACGTTTTGTACCAATGCATGTACATAGACTAAGATACATGATTCACACACGTTGTATTCAACTGAATCCAGAAAATTATCATGTGTCTCATTTATGTCACTCAAAAACTTGTGTTAATATTTTACATCTAAGTTTAGAACCGCCACATGTAAATAATTCCAGGCTTCAGTGTACACTTTAGTTTTCTCGCCACAAAAGTTACAGTTATCACATTTTAATCTGAGACGCCATGACAATCCCCACTTTTGACAATTGTTTGTATTCCAGTTGCATAAAAGTTCACATCTGGGTTCATTTTGACCATGTTCCTTGTAAAATTTCTTGAACATGTCCATTAATTTTCCACAATGTAAGGTTTTGTTCCCTACAATGTCATTCTTATTTTCTTGCAGGAGCTCCGGTTTAGTCACTTGTGGCTCTGGTATTGGATGCAAGAAATGCATATTGCCAATATTACCCTCAGAATCTGTAACTAGGTAGTAGTCATCATTAGGAGACAGGTGAACAGCATCTTTGAATGTAGATACAGGTAATCTTTTCGATGATATTGTTGACTCCAGGCACTCTGAAGCTGATTTTTTTTCTGAACCTTGGATGTACCGTTTGAAAGAATCTTCTCCTTATAGTGGGTCTACCTTGTTGCGACATTTTTTAAATTTAGACTTGTGTATTCCCTTGTATTGATATTGACTTTGAAATGATTTTATCGTGTAATTGGCTTTTAATTTCAAAGGTAATAAACATTCTTATATTTATATTAGATCTGACCATCATTTTAATATCCTTCTCACCCAAGCACATGACAAACTAATTACCTGAAAGTTTTATGTAATCAAGAGACCAATAAAATGTACTCTCCTAATACACATAATTGACCTCCAACTGGAACCAAATAAATAGCAATATAACGAAAAAATTGTGGAAAAATATGATTTTTTTTTTACATCTTCTGTAAAAAAATTGGCAAAATTCCATATTTTCATCCCAGGCCATTTCTTATCTTTATTTGTGTTGAGTAAGCTCTTGTTTAGTTGTTTAACCTGTTAATGTCTCATTTCATTTCTTTTTTTTTAAAAAACAAAACATTTTTTGTTTGCAGTCTTTTTCTACATTCACACCAACCTTTTGAATTTTCTCACTGTTTGACACTTTTTGTATTTTCAAATTATCTCCCCTTTTTAGGGGCAAGTGTTTTTTTTCTGATGGTCATGTTTTATTTGTAAGACAACAAGGTATCAGAAAAAAGTCATGTTTTAGCAGTAGACAATATTTGCGGTTCACTTAAGGGGGGGTGTGCAAACAAATTTCCCGGGTTTGTATCTATGGTTACTGCATCCGATGTGGATTCATCTTTGTCAGCCATTCTTTTAGAATATTGATGATCACATTTAGGGAAATTTTTTCCAAATATTTAAAAATTTGTCTTGAATATAGCTAAAATATGGCCGAGGCAGCTGATTTCAGTATGCCTGATGTTTTTGCTAACGATTATTTAGACAGAATCATGAAGAAAACAGAAAAAAGTTTAAAGAATACATGTATTTTATATACAGGATAGAAAAACAAAATCTGGTTACACTGTTATTGATGTTCGATTGCCAGGACACTCACGTTTTGTACCAATGCATGTACATAGACTAAGATACATGATTCGCACACGTTGTATTCAACTGAATCCAGAAAATTATCATGTGTCTCATTTATGTCACTCAAAAATTTGTGTTAATATTTTACATCTAAGTTTAGAACCGCCACATGTAAATAATTCCAGGCTTCAGTGTACACTTTAGTTTTCTCGCCACAAAAGTTACAGTTATCACATTTTAATCTGAGACGCCATGACAATCCCCACTTTTGACAATTGTTTGTATTCCAGTTGCATAAAAGTTCACATCTGGGTTCATTTTGACCATGTTCCTTGTAAAATTTCTTGAACATGTCCATTAATTTTCCACAATGTAAGGTTTTGTTCCCTACAATGTCATTCTTATTTTCTTGCAGGAGCTCCGGTTTAGTCACTTGTGGCTCTGGTATTGGATGCAAGAAATGCATATTGCCAATATTACCCTCAGAATCTGTAACCAGGTAGTAGTCATCATTAGGAGACAGGTGAACAGCATCTTTGAATGTAGATACAGGTAATCTTTTCGATGATATTGTTGACTCCAGGCACTCTGAAGCTGATTTTTTTTCTGAACCTAGGATGTACCGTTTGAAAGAACCTTCTCCTTATAGTGGGTCTACCTCGTTGCGACATTTTTTAAATTTAGACTTGTGTATTCCCTTGTATTGATATTGACTTTGAAATGATTTTATCGTGTAATTGGCTTTTAATTTCAAAGGTAATAAACATTCTTATATTTATCTTAGATCTGACCATCATTTTAATATCCTTCTCACCCAAGCACATGACAAACTAATTACTTGAAAGTTTTATGTAATCAAGAGACCAATAAAATGTACTCTCCTAATACACATAATTGACCTCCAACTGGAACCAAATAAATAGCAATATAACGAAAAAATTGTGGAAAAATATGATTTATTTTTTACATCTTCGGTAAAAAAAAATTGGCAAAATTCCATATTTTCATCCCAGGCCATTTCTTATCTTTATTTGTGTTGAGTAAGCTCTTGTTTAGTTGTTTAACCTGTTAATGTCTCATTTCATTTCTTTTTTTTTTAAAAACAAACCCACATTTTTTGTTTGCAGTCTTTTTCTACATTCACACCAACCTTTTGAATTTTCTCACTGTTTGACACTTTTTGTATTTTCAAATTATCTCCCCTTTTTAGGGGCAAGTTTTTTTTTCTGATGGTCATGTTTTATTTGTAAGACAACAAGGTATCAGAAAAAAGTCATGTTTTAGCAGTAGACAATATTTGCGGTTAACTTAAGGGGGGGTGTGCAAACAAATTTCCCGGGTTTGTATCTATGGTTACTGCATCCGATGTGGATTCATCTTTGTCAGCCATTCTTTTAGAATATTGATGATCACATTTAGGGAAATTTTGTCCAAATATTTAAAAATTTGTCTTGAATATAGCTAAAATATGGCCGAGGCAGCTGATTTCAGTATGCCTGATGTTTTTGCTAACGATTATTTAGACAGAATCATGAAGAAAACAGAAAAAAGTTTAAATAATACATGTATTTTATATACAGGATAGAAAAACAAAATCTGGTTACACTGTTATTGATGTTCGATTGCCAGGACACTCATGTTTTGTACCAATGCATGTACATAGACTAAGATACATGATTCACACACGTTGTATTCAACTGAATCCAGAAAATTATCATGTGTCTCATTTATGTCACTCAAAAACTTGTGTTAATATTTTACATCTAAGTTTAGAACCGCCACATGTAAATAATTCCAGGCTTCAGTGTACACTTTAGTTTTCTCGCCACAAAAGTTACAGTTATCACATTTTAATCTGAGACGCCATGACAATCCCCACTTTTGACAATTGTTTGTATTCCAGTTGCATAAAAGTTCACATCTGGGTTCATTTTGACCATGTTCCTTGTAAAATTTCTTGAACATGTCCATTAATTTTCCACAATGTAAGGTTTTGTTCCCTACAATGTCATTCTTATTTTCTTGCAGGAGCTCCGGTTTAGTCACTTGTGGCTCTGGTATTGGATGCAAGAAATGCATATTGCCAATATTACCCTCAGAATCTGTAACCAGGTAGTAGTCATCATTAGGAGACAGGTGAACAGCATCTTTGAATGTAGATACAGGTAATCTTTTCGATGATATTGTTGACTCCAGGCACTCTGAAGCTGATTTTTTTTCTGAACCTAGGATGTACCGTTTGAAAGAACCTTCTCCTTATAGTGGGTCTACCTCGTTGCGACATTTTTTAAATTTAGACTTGTGTATTCCCTTGTATTGATATTGACTTTGAAATGATTTTATCGTGTAATTGGCTTTTAATTTCAAAGGTAATAAACATTCTTATATTTATCTTAGATCTGACCATCATTTTAATATCCTTCTCACCCAAGCACATGACAAACTAATTACTTGAAAGTTTTATGTAATCAAGAGACCAATAAAATGTACTCTCCTAATACACATAATTGACCTCCAACTGGAACCAAATAAATAGCAATATAACGAAAAAATTGTGGAAAAATATGATTTATTTTTTACATCTTCCTTAAAAAAAAAATTGGCAAAATTCCATATTTTCATCCCAGGCCATTTCTTATCTTTATTTGTGTTGAGTAAGCTCTTGTTTAGTTGTTTAACCTGTTAATGTCTCATTTCATTTCTTTTTTTTTAAAAACAAACCCACATTTTTTGTTTGCAGTCTTTTTCTACATTCACACCAACCTTTTGAATTTTCTCACTGTTTGACACTTTTTGTATTTTCAAATTATCTCCCCTTTTTAGGGGCAAGTTTTTTTTTTCTGATGGTCATGTTTTATTTGTAAGACAACAAGGTATCAGAAAAAAGTCATGTTTTAGCAGTAGACAATATTTGCGGTTAACTTAAGGGGGGGTGTGCAAACAAATTTCCCGGGTTTGTATCTATGGTTACTGCATCCGATGTGGATTCATCTTTGTCAGCCATTCTTTTAGAATATTGATGATCACATTTAGGGAAATTTTTTCCAAATATTTAAAAATTTGTCTTGAATATAGCTAAAATATGGCCGAGGCAGCTGATTTCAGTATGCCTGATGTTTTTGCTAACGATTATTTAGACAGAATCATGAAGAAAACAGAAAAAAGTTTAAATAATACATGTATTTTATATACAGGATAGAAAAACAAAATCTGGTTACACTGTTATTGATGTTCGATTGCCAGGACACTCATGTTTTGTACCAATGCATGTACATAGACTAAGATACATGATTCACACACGTTGTATTCAACTGAATCCAGAAAATTATCATGTGTCTCATTTATGTCACTCAAAAACTTGTGTTAATATTTTACATCTAAGTTTAGAACCGCCACATGTAAATAATTCCAGGCTTCAGTGTACACTTTAGTTTTCTCGCCACAAAAGTTACAGTTATCACATTTTAATCTGAGATGCCATGACAATCCCCACTTTTGACAATTGTTTGTATTCCAGTTGCATAAAAGTTCACATCTGGGTTCATTTTGACCATGTTCCTTGTAAAATTTCTTGAACATGTCCATTAATTTTCCACAATGTAAGGTTTTGTTCCCTACAATGTCATTCTTATTTTCTTGCAGGAGCTCCGGTTTAGTCACTTGTGGCTCTGGTATTGGATGCAAGAAATGCATATTGCCAATATTACCCTCAGAATCTGTAACCAGGTAGTAGTCATCATTAGGAGACAGGTGAACAGCATCTTTGAATGTAGATACAGGTAATCTTTTCGATGATATTGTTGACTCCAGGCACTCTGAAGCTGATTTTTTTTCTGAACCTAGGATGTACCGTTTGAAAGAACCTTCTCCTTATAGTGGGTCTACCTCGTTGCGACATTTTTTAAATTTAGACTTGTGTATTCCCTTGTATTGATATTGACTTTGAAATGATTTTATCGTGTAATTGGCTTTTAATTTCAAAGGTAATAAACATTCTTATATTTATCTTAGATCTGACCATCATTTTAATATCCTTCTCACCCAAGCACATGACAAACTAATTACTTGAAAGTTTTATGTAATCAAGAGACCAATAAAATGTACTCTCCTAATACACATAATTGACCTCCAACTGGAACCAAATAAATAGCAATATAACGAAAAAATTGTGGAAAAATATGATTTATTTTTTACATCTTCGGTAAAAAAAAATTGGCAAAATTCCATATTTTCATCCCAGGCCATTTCTTATCTTTATTTGTGTTGAGTAAGCTCTTGTTTAGTTGTTTAACCTGTTAATGTCTCATTTCATTTCTTTTTTTTTTAAAAACAAACCCACATTTTTTGTTTGCAGTCTTTTTCTACATTCACACCAACCTTTTGAATTTTCTCACTGTTTGACACTTTTTGTATTTTCAAATTATCTCCCCTTTTTAGGGGCAAGTTTTTTTTTCTGATGGTCATGTTTTATTTGTAAGACAACAAGGTATCAGAAAAAAGTCATGTTTTAGCAGTAGACAATATTTGCGGTTAACTTAAGGGGGGGTGTGCAAACAAATTTCCCGGGTTTGTATCTATGGTTACTGCATCCGATGTGGATTCATCTTTGTCAGCCATTCTTTTAGAATATTGATGATCACATTTAGGGAAATTTTGTCCAAATATTTAAAAATTTGTCTTGAATATAGCTAAAATATGGCCGAGGCAGCTGATTTCAGTATGCCTGATGTTTTTGCTAACGATTATTTAGACAGAATCATGAAGAAAACAGAAAAAAGTTTAAATAATACATGTATTTTATATACAGGATAGAAAAACAAAATCTGGTTACACTGTTATTGATGTTCGATTGCCAGGACACTCATGTTTTGTACCAATGCATGTACATAGACTAAGATACATGATTCACACACGTTGTATTCAACTGAATCCAGAAAATTATCATGTGTCTCATTTATGTCACTCAAAAACTTGTGTTAATATTTTACATCTAAGTTTAGAACCGCCACATGTAAATAATTCCAGGCTTCAGTGTACACTTTAGTTTTCTCGCCACAAAAGTTACAGTTATCACATTTTAATCTGAGACGCCATGACAATCCCCACTTTTGACAATTGTTTGTATTCCAGTTGCATAAAAGTTCACATCTGGGTTCATTTTGACCATGTTCCTTGTAAAATTTCTTGAACATGTCCATTAATTTTCCACAATGTAAGGTTTTGTTCCCTACAATGTCATTCTTATTTTCTTGCAGGAGCTCCGGTTTAGTCACTTGTGGCTCTGGTATTGGATGCAAGAAATGCATATTGCCAATATTACCCTCAGAATCTGTAACCAGGTAGTAGTCATCATTAGGAGACAGGTGAACAGCATCTTTGAATGTAGATACAGGTAATCTTTTCGATGATATTGTTGACTCCAGGCACTCTGAAGCTGATTTTTTTTCTGAACCTAGGATGTACCGTTTGAAAGAACCTTCTCCTTATAGTGGGTCTACCTCGTTGCGACATTTTTTAAATTTAGACTTGTGTATTCCCTTGTATTGATATTGACTTTGAAATGATTTTATCGTGTAATTGGCTTTTAATTTCAAAGGTAATAAACATTCTTATATTTATCTTAGATCTGACCATCATTTTAATATCCTTCTCACCCAAGCACATGACAAACTAATTACTTGAAAGTTTTATGTAATCAAGAGACCAATAAAATGTACTCTCCTAATACACATAATTGACCTCCAACTGGAACCAAATAAATAGCAATATAACGAAAAAATTGTGGAAAAATATGATTTATTTTTTACATCTTCGGTAAAAAAAAATTGGCAAAATTCCATATTTTCATCCCAGGCCATTTCTTATCTTTATTTGTGTTGAGTAAGCTCTTGTTTAGTTGTTTAACCTGTTAATGTCTCATTTCATTTCTTTTTTTTTAAAAACAAACCCACATTTTTTGTTTGCAGTCTTTTTCTACATTCACACCAACCTTTTGAATTTTCTCACTGTTTGACACTTTTTGTATTTTCAAATTATCTCCCCTTTTTAGGGGCAAGTTTTTTTTTTCTGATGGTCATGTTTTATTTGTAAGACAACAAGGTATCAGAAAAAAGTCATGTTTTAGCAGTAGACAATATTTGCGGTTAACTTAAGGGGGGGTGTGCAAACAAATTTCCCGGGTTTGTATCTATGGTTACTGCATCCGATGTGGATTCATCTTTGTCAGCCATTCTTTTAGAATATTGATGATCACATTTAGGGAAATTTTTTCCAAATATTTAAAAATTTGTCTTGAATATAGCTAAAATATGGCCGAGGCAGCTGATTTCAGTATGCCTGATGTTTTTGCTAACGATTATTTAGACAGAATCATGAAGAAAACAGAAAAAAGTTTAAATAATACATGTATTTTATATACAGGATAGAAAAACAAAATCTGGTTACACTGTTATTGATGTTCGATTGCCAGGACACTCATGTTTTGTACCAATGCATGTACATAGACTAAGATACATGATTCACACACGTTGTATTCAACTGAATCCAGAAAATTATCATGTGTCTCATTTATGTCACTCAAAAACTTGTGTTAATATTTTACATCTAAGTTTAGAACCGCCACATGTAAATAATTCCAGGCTTCAGTGTACACTTTAGTTTTCTCGCCACAAAAGTTACAGTTATCACATTTTAATCTGAGATGCCATGACAATCCCCACTTTTGACAATTGTTTGTATTCCAGTTGCATAAAAGTTCACATCTGGGTTCATTTTGACCATGTTCCTTGTAAAATTTCTTGAACATGTCCATTAATTTTCCACAATGTAAGGTTTTGTTCCCTACAATGTCATTCTTATTTTCTTGCATGAGCTCCGGTTTAGTCACTTGTGGCTCTGGTATTGGATGCAAGAAATGCATATTGCCAATATTACCCTCAGAATCTGTAACTAGGTAGTAGTCATCATTAGGAGACAGGTGAACAGCATCTTTGAATGTAGATACAGGTAATCTTTTCGATGATATTGTTGACTCCAGGCACTCTGAAGCTGATTTTTTTTCTGAACCTTGGATGTACCGTTTGAAAGAATCTTCTCCTTATAGTGGGTCTACCTTGTTGCGACATTTTTTAAATTTAGACTTGTGTATTCCCTTGTATTGATATTGACTTTGAAATGATTTTATCGTGTAATTGGCTTTTAATTTCAAAGGTAATAAACATTCTTATATTTATATTAGATCTGACCATCATTTTAATATCCTTCTCACCCAAGCACATGACAAACTAATTACTTGAAAGTTTTATGTAATCAAGAGACCAATAAAATGTACTCTCCTAATACACATAATTGACCTCCAACTGGAACCAAATAAATAGCAATATAACGAAAAAATTGTGGAAAAATATGATTTATTTTTTACATCTTCGGTAAAAAAAAATTGGCAAAATTCCATATTTTCATCCCAGGCCATTTCTTATCTTTATTTGTGTTGAGTAAGCTCTTGTTTAGTTGTTTAACCTGTTAATGTCTCATTTCATTTCTTTTTTTTTAAAAAACAAAACATTTTTTGTTTGCAGTCTTTTTCTACATTCACACCAACCTTTTGAATTTTCTCACTGTTTGACACTTTTTGTATTTTCAAATTATCTCCCATTTTTAGGGGCAAGTGTTTTTTTTCTGATGGTCATGTTTTATTTGTAAGACAACAAGGTATCAGAAAAAAGTCATGTTTTAGCAGTAGACAATATTTGCGGTTCACTTAAGGGGGGGTGTGCAAACAAATTTCCCGGGTTTGTATCTATGGTTACTGCATCCGATGTGGATTCATCTTTGTCAGCCATTCTTTTAGAATATTGATGATCACATTTAGGGAAATTTTTTTCAAATATTTAAAAATTTGTCTTGAATATAGCTAAAATATGGCCGAGGCAGCTGATTTCAGTATGCCTGATGTTTTTGCTAACGATTATTTAGACAGAATCATGAAGAAAACAGAAAAAAGTTTAAATAATACATGTATTTTATATACAGGATAGAAAAACAAAATCTGGTTACACTGTTATTGATGTTCGATTGCCAGGACACTCACGTTTTGTACCAATGCATGTACATAGACTAAGATACATGATTCACACACGTTGTATTCAACTGAATCCAGAAAATTATCATGTGTCTCATTTATGTCACTCAAAAACTTGTGTTAATATTTTACATCTAAGTTTAGAACCGCCACATGTAAATAATTCCAGGCTTCAGTGTACACTTTAGTTTTCTCGCCACAAAAGTTACAGTTATCACATTTTAATCTGAGACGCCATGACAATCCCCACTTTTGACAATTGTTTGTATTCCAGTTGCATAAAAGTTCACATCTGGGTTCATTTTGACCATGTTCCTTGTAAAATTTCTTGAACATGTCCATTAATTTTCCACAATGTAAGGTTTTGTTCCCTACAATGTCATTCTTATTTTCTTGCAGGAGCTCCGGTTTAGTCACTTGTGGCTCTGGTATTGGATGCAAGAAATGCATATTGCCAATATTACCCTCAGAATCTGTAACTAGGTAGTAGTCATCATTAGGAGACAGGTGAACAGCATCTTTGAATGTAGATACAGGTAATCTTTTCGATGATATTGTTGACTCCAGGCACTCTGAAGCTGATTTTTTTTCTGAACCTTGGATGTACCGTTTGAAAGAATCTTCTCCTTATAGTGGGTCTACCTTGTTGCGACATTTTTTAAATTTAGACTTGTGTATTCCCTTGTATTGATATTGACTTTGAAATGATTTTATCGTGTAATTGGCTTTTAATTTCAAAGGTAATAAACATTCTTATATTTATATTAGATCTGACCATCATTTTAATATCCTTCTCACCCAAGCACATGACAAACTAATTACCTGAAAGTTTTATGTAATCAAGAGACCAATAAAATGTACTCTCCTAATACACATAATTGACCTCCAACTGGAACCAAATAAATAGCAATATAACGAAAAAATTGTGGAAAAATATGATTTTTTTTTGACATCTTCTGTAAAAAAATTGGCAAAATTCCATATTTTCATCCCAGGCCATTTCTTATCTTTATTTGTGTTGAGTAAGCTCTTGTTTAGTTGTTTAACCTGTTAATGTCTCATTTCATTTCTTTTTTTTAAAAAACAAAACATTTTTTGTTTGCAGTCTTTTTCTACATTCACACCAACCTTTTGAATTTTCTCACTGTTTGACACTTTTTGTATTTTCAAATTATCTCCCCTTTTTAGGGGCAAGTGTTTTTTTTCTGATGGTCATGTTTTATTTGTAAGACAACAAGGTATCAGAAAAAAGTCATGTTTTAGCAGTAGACAATATTTGCGGTTCACTTAAGGGGGGGTGTGCAAACAAATTTCCCGGGTTTGTATCTATGGTTACTGCATCCGATGTGGATTCATCTTTGTCAGCCATTCTTTTAGAATATTGATGATCACATTTAGGGAAATTTTTTCCAAATATTTAAAAATTTGTCTTGAATATAGCTAAAATATGGCCGAGGCAGCTGATTTCAGTATGCCTGATGTTTTTGCTAACGATTATTTAGACAGAATCATGAAGAAAACAGAAAAAAGTTTAAAGAATACATGTATTTTATATACAGGATAGAAAAACAAAATCTGGTTACACTGTTATTGATGTTCGATTGCCAGGACACTCACGTTTTGTACCAATGCATGTACATAGACTAAGATACATGATTCGCACACGTTGTATTCAACTGAATCCAGAAAATTATCATGTGTCTCATTTATGTCACTCAAAAATTTGTGTTAATATTTTACATCTAAGTTTAGAACCGCCACATGTAAATAATTCCAGGCTTCAGTGTACACTTTAGTTTTCTCGCCACAAAAGTTACAGTTATCACATTTTAATCTGAGACGCCATGACAATCCCCACTTTTGACAATTGTTTGTATTCCAGTTGCATAAAAGTTCACATCTGGGTTCATTTTGACCATGTTCCTTGTAAAATTTCTTGAACATGTCCATTAATTTTCCACAATGTAAGGTTTTGTTCCCTACAATGTCATTCTTATTTTCTTGCAGGAGCTCCGGTTTAGTCACTTGTGGCTCTGGTATTGGATGCAAGAAATGCATATTGCCAATATTACCCTCAGAATCTGTAACCAGGTAGTAGTCATCATTAGGAGACAGGTGAACAGCATCTTTGAATGTAGATACAGGTAATCTTTTCGATGATATTGTTGACTCCAGGCACTCTGAAGCTGATTTTTTTTCTGAACCTTGGATGTACCGTTTGAAAGAATCTTCTCCTTATAGTGGGTCTACCTCGTTGCGACATTTTTTAAATTTAGACTTGTGTATTCCCTTGTATTGATATTGACTTTGAAATGATTTTATCGTGTAATTGGCTTTTAATTTCAAAGGTAATAAACATTCTTATATTTATCTTAGATCTGACCATCATTTTAATATCCTTCTCACCCAAGCACATGACAAACTAATTACTTGAAAGTTTTATGTAATCAAGAGACCAATAAAATGTACTCTCCTAATACACATAATTGACCTCCAACTGGAACCAAATAAATAGCAATATAACGAAAAAATTGTGGAAAAATATGATTTATTTTTTACATCTTCCTTAAAAAAAAAATTGGCAAAATTCCATATTTTCATCCCAGGCCATTTCTTATCTTTATTTGTGTTGAGTAAGCTCTTGTTTAGTTGTTTAACCTGTTAATGTCTCATTTCATTTCTTTTTTTTTAAAAACAAAACATTTTTTGTTTGCAGTCTTTTTCTACATTCACACCAACCTTTTGAATTTTCTCACTGTTTGACACTTTTTGTATTTTCAAATTATCTCCCATTTTTAGGGGCAAGTTTTTTTTTTCTGATGGTCATGTTTTATTTGTAAGACAACAAGGTATCAGAAAAAAGTCATGTTTTAGCAGTAGACAATATTTGCGGTTCACTTAAGGGGGGGTGTGCAAACAAATTTCCCGGGTTTGTATCTATGGTTACTGCATCCGATGTGGATTCATCTTTGTCAGCCATTCTTTTAGAATATTGATGATCACATTTAGGGAAATTTTTTTCAAATATTTAAAAATTTGTCTTGAATATAGCTAAAATATGGCCGAGGCAGCTGATTTCAGTATGCCTGATGTTTTTGCTAACGATTATTTAGACAGAATCATGAAGAAAACAGAAAAAAGTTTAAATAATACATGTATTTTATATACAGGATAGAAAAACAAAATCTGGTTACACTGTTATTGATGTTCGATTGCCAGGACACTCACGTTTTGTACCAATGCATGTACATAGACTAAGATACATGATTCGCACACGTTGTATTCAACTGAATCCAGAAAATTATCATGTGTCTCATTTATGTCACTCAAAAATTTGTGTTAATATTTTACATCTAAGTTTAGAACCGCCACATGTAAATAATTCCAGGCTTCAGTGTACACTTTAGTTTTCTCGCCACAAAAGTTACAGTTATCACATTTTAATCTGAGACGCCATGACAATCCCCACTTTTGACAATTGTTTGTATTCCAGTTGCATAAAAGTTCACATCTGGGTTCATTTTGACCATGTTCCTTGTAAAATTTCTTGAACATGTCCATTAATTTTCCACAATGTAAGGTTTTGTTCCCTACAATGTCATTCTTATTTTCTTGCAGGAGCTCCGGTTTAGTCACTTGTGGCTCTGGTATTGGATGCAAGAAATGCATATTGCCAATATTACCCTCAGAATCTGTAACTAGGTAGTAGTCATCATTAGGAGACAGGTGAACAGCATCTTTGAATGTAGATACAGGTAATCTTTTCGATGATATTGTTGACTCCAGGCACTCTGAAGCTGATTTTTTTTCTGAACCTTGGATGTACCGTTTGAAAGAATCTTCTCCTTATAGTGGGTCTACCTTGTTGCGACATTTTTTAAATTTAGACTTGTGTATTCCCTTGTATTGATATTGACTTTGAAATGATTTTATCGTGTAATTGGCTTTTAATTTCAAAGGTAATAAACATTCTTATATTTATATTAGATCTGACCATCATTTTAATATCCTTCTCACCCAAGCACATGACAAACTAATTACTTGAAAGTTTTATGTAATCAAGAGACCAATAAAATGTACTCTCCTAATACACATAATTGACCTCCAACTGGAACCAAATAAATAGCAATATAACGAAAAAATTGTGGAAAAATATGATTTATTTTTTACATCTTCGGTAAAAAAAAATTGGCAAAATTCCATATTTTCATCCCAGGCCATTTCTTATCTTTATTTGTGTTGAGTAAGCTCTTGTTTAGTTGTTTAACCTGTTAATGTCTCATTTCATTTCTTTTTTTTTAAAAAACAAAACATTTTTTGTTTGCAGTCTTTTTCTACATTCACACCAACCTTTTGAATTTTCTCACTGTTTGACACTTTTTGTATTTTCAAATTATCTCCCATTTTTAGGGGCAAGTGTTTTTTTTCTGATGGTCATGTTTTATTTGTAAGACAACAAGGTATCAGAAAAAAGTCATGTTTTAGCAGTAGACAATATTTGCGGTTCACTTAAGGGGGGGTGTGCAAACAAATTTCCCGGGTTTGTATCTATGGTTACTGCATCCGATGTGGATTCATCTTTGTCAGCCATTCTTTTAGAATATTGATGATCACATTTAGGGAAATTTTTTTCAAATATTTAAAAATTTGTCTTGAATATAGCTAAAATATGGCCGAGGCAGCTGATTTCAGTATGCCTGATGTTTTTGCTAACGATTATTTAGACAGAATCATGAAGAAAACAGAAAAAAGTTTAAATAATACATGTATTTTATATACAGGATAGAAAAACAAAATCTGGTTACACTGTTATTGATGTTCGATTGCCAGGACACTCACGTTTTGTACCAATGCATGTACATAGACTAAGATACATGATTCACACACGTTGTATTCAACTGAATCCAGAAAATTATCATGTGTCTCATTTATGTCACTCAAAAACTTGTGTTAATATTTTACATCTAAGTTTAGAACCGCCACATGTAAATAATTCCAGGCTTCAGTGTACACTTTAGTTTTCTCGCCACAAAAGTTACAGTTATCACATTTTAATCTGAGACGCCATGACAATCCCCACTTTTGACAATTGTTTGTATTCCAGTTGCATAAAAGTTCACATCTGGGTTCATTTTGACCATGTTCCTTGTAAAATTTCTTGAACATGTCCATTAATTTTCCACAATGTAAGGTTTTGTTCCCTACAATGTCATTCTTATTTTCTTGCAGGAGCTCCGGTTTAGTCACTTGTGGCTCTGGTATTGGATGCAAGAAATGCATATTGCCAATATTACCCTCAGAATCTGTAACTAGGTAGTAGTCATCATTAGGAGACAGGTGAACAGCATCTTTGAATGTAGATACAGGTAATCTTTTCGATGATATTGTTGACTCCAGGCACTCTGAAGCTGATTTTTTTTCTGAACCTTGGATGTACCGTTTGAAAGAATCTTCTCCTTATAGTGGGTCTACCTTGTTGCGACATTTTTTAAATTTAGACTTGTGTATTCCCTTGTATTGATATTGACTTTGAAATGATTTTATCGTGTAATTGGCTTTTAATTTCAAAGGTAATAAACATTCTTATATTTATATTAGATCTGACCATCATTTTAATATCCTTCTCACCCAAGCACATGACAAACTAATTACCTGAAAGTTTTATGTAATCAAGAGACCAATAAAATGTACTCTCCTAATACACATAATTGACCTCCAACTGGAACCAAATAAATAGCAATATAACGAAAAAATTGTGGAAAAATATGATTTTTTTTTGACATCTTCTGTAAAAAAATTGGCAAAATTCCATATTTTCATCCCAGGCCATTTCTTATCTTTATTTGTGTTGAGTAAGCTCTTGTTTAGTTGTTTAACCTGTTAATGTCTCATTTCATTTCTTTTTTTTAAAAAACAAAACATTTTTTGTTTGCAGTCTTTTTCTACATTCACACCAACCTTTTGAATTTTCTCACTGTTTGACACTTTTTGTATTTTCAAATTATCTCCCCTTTTTAGGGGCAAGTGTTTTTTTTCTGATGGTCATGTTTTATTTGTAAGACAACAAGGTATCAGAAAAAAGTCATGTTTTAGCAGTAGACAATATTTGCGGTTCACTTAAGGGGGGGTGTGCAAACAAATTTCCCGGGTTTGTATCTATGGTTACTGCATCCGATGTGGATTCATCTTTGTCAGCCATTCTTTTAGAATATTGATGATCACATTTAGGGAAATTTTTTCCAAATATTTAAAAATTTGTCTTGAATATAGCTAAAATATGGCCGAGGCAGCTGATTTCAGTATGCCTGATGTTTTTGCTAACGATTATTTAGACAGAATCATGAAGAAAACAGAAAAAAGTTTAAAGAATACATGTATTTTATATACAGGATAGAAAAACAAAATCTGGTTACACTGTTATTGATGTTCGATTGCCAGGACACTCACGTTTTGTACCAATGCATGTACATAGACTAAGATACATGATTCGCACACGTTGTATTCAACTGAATCCAGAAAATTATCATGTGTCTCATTTATGTCACTCAAAAATTTGTGTTAATATTTTACATCTAAGTTTAGAACCGCCACATGTAAATAATTCCAGGCTTCAGTGTACACTTTAGTTTTCTCGCCACAAAAGTTACAGTTATCACATTTTAATCTGAGACGCCATGACAATCCCCACTTTTGACAATTGTTTGTATTCCAGTTGCATAAAAGTTCACATCTGGGTTCATTTTGACCATGTTCCTTGTAAAATTTCTTGAACATGTCCATTAATTTTCCACAATGTAAGGTTTTGTTCCCTACAATGTCATTCTTATTTTCTTGCAGGAGCTCCGGTTTAGTCACTTGTGGCTCTGGTATTGGATGCAAGAAATGCATATTGCCAATATTACCCTCAGAATCTGTAACCAGGTAGTAGTCATCATTAGGAGACAGGTGAACAGCATCTTTGAATGTAGATACAGGTAATCTTTTCGATGATATTGTTGACTCCAGGCACTCTGAAGCTGATTTTTTTTCTGAACCTTGGATGTACCGTTTGAAAGAATCTTCTCCTTATAGTGGGTCTACCTCGTTGCGACATTTTTTAAATTTAGACTTGTGTATTCCCTTGTATTGATATTGACTTTGAAATGATTTTATCGTGTAATTGGCTTTTAATTTCAAAGGTAATAAACATTCTTATATTTATCTTAGATCTGACCATCATTTTAATATCCTTCTCACCCAAGCACATGACAAACTAATTACTTGAAAGTTTTATGTAATCAAGAGACCAATAAAATGTACTCTCCTAATACACATAATTGACCTCCAACTGGAACCAAATAAATAGCAATATAACGAAAAAATTGTGGAAAAATATGATTTATTTTTTACATCTTCCTTAAAAAAAAAATTGGCAAAATTCCATATTTTCATCCCAGGCCATTTCTTATCTTTATTTGTGTTGAGTAAGCTCTTGTTTAGTTGTTTAACCTGTTAATGTCTCATTTCATTTCTTTTTTTTTAAAAACAAAACATTTTTTGTTTGCAGTCTTTTTCTACATTCACACCAACCTTTTGAATTTTCTCACTGTTTGACACTTTTTGTATTTTCAAATTATCTCCCATTTTTAGGGGCAAGTTTTTTTTTTCTGATGGTCATGTTTTATTTGTAAGACAACAAGGTATCAGAAAAAAGTCATGTTTTAGCAGTAGACAATATTTGCGGTTCACTTAAGGGGGGGTGTGCAAACAAATTTCCCGGGTTTGTATCTATGGTTACTGCATCCGATGTGGATTCATCTTTGTCAGCCATTCTTTTAGAATATTGATGATCACATTTAGGGAAATTTTTTTCAAATATTTAAAAATTTGTCTTGAATATAGCTAAAATATGGCCGAGGCAGCTGATTTCAGTATGCCTGATGTTTTTGCTAACGATTATTTAGACAGAATCATGAAGAAAACAGAAAAAAGTTTAAATAATACATGTATTTTATATACAGGATAGAAAAACAAAATCTGGTTACACTGTTATTGATGTTCGATTGCCAGGACACTCACGTTTTGTACCAATGCATGTACATAGACTAAGATACATGATTCGCACACGTTGTATTCAACTGAATCCAGAAAATTATCATGTGTCTCATTTATGTCACTCAAAAATTTGTGTTAATATTTTACATCTAAGTTTAGAACCGCCACATGTAAATAATTCCAGGCTTCAGTGTACACTTTAGTTTTCTCGCCACAAAAGTTACAGTTATCACATTTTAATCTGAGACGCCATGACAATCCCCACTTTTGACAATTGTTTGTATTCCAGTTGCATAAAAGTTCACATCTGGGTTCATTTTGACCAATGTTCCTTGTAAAATTTCTTGAACATGTCCATTAATTTTCCACAATGTAAGGTTTTGTTCCCTACAATGTCATTCTTATTTTCTTGCAGGAGCTCCGGTTTAGTCACTTGTGGCTCTGGTATTGGATGCAAGAAATGCATATTGCCAATATTACCCTCAGAATCTGTAACCAGGTAGTAGTCATCATTAGGAGACAGGTGAACAGCATCTTTGAATGTAGATACAGGTATTCTTTTCGATGATATTGTTGACTCCAGGCACTCTGAAGCTGATTTTTTTTCTGAACCTAGGATGTACCGTTTGAAAGAATCTTCTCCTTATAGTGGGTCTAACTCGTTGCGACATTTTTTAAATTTAGACTTGTGTATTCCCTTTTATTGATATTGACTTTGAAATGATTTTATCGTGTAATTGGCTTTTAATTTCAAAGGTAATAAACATTCTTATATTTATCTTTGATCTGACCATCATTTTAATATCCTTCTCACCCAAGCACATGACAAACTAATTACTTGAAAGTTTTATGTAATCAAGAGACCAATAAAATGTACTCTCCTAATACACATAATTGACCTCCAACTGGAACCAAATAAATAGCAATATAACGAAAAAATTGTGGAAAAATATGATTTATTTTTTACATCTTCTGTAAAAAAAAATTGGCAAAATTCCATATTTTCATCCCAGGCCATTTCTTATCTTTATTTGTGTTGAGTAAGCTCTTGTTTAGTTGTTTAACCTGTTAATGTCTCATTTCATTTCTTTTTTTTTAAAAAACAAAACATTTTTTGTTTGCAGTCTTTTTCTATATTCACACCAACCTTTTGAATTTTCTCACTGTTTGACACTTTTTGTATTTTCAAATTATCTCCCCTTTTTAGGGGCAAGTGTTTTTTTTCTGATGGTCATGTTTTATTTGTAAGACAACAAGGTATCAGAAAAAAGTCATGTTTTAGCAGTAGACAATATTTGCGGTTCACTTAAGGGGGGGTGTGCAAACAAATTTCCCGGGTTTGTATCTATGGTTACTGCATCCGATGTGGATTCATCTTTGTCAGCCATTCTTTTAGAATATTGATGATCACATTTAGGGAAATTTTTTCCAAATATTTAAAAATTTGTCTTGAATATAGCTAAAATATGGCCGAGGCAGCTGATTTCAGTATGCCTGATGTTTTTGCTAACAATTATTTAGACAGAATCATGAAGAAAACAGAAAAAAGTTTAAATAATACATGTATTTTATATACAGGATAGAAAAACAAAATCTGGTTACACTGTTATTGATGTTCGATTGCCAGGACACTCACGTTTTGTACCAATGCATGTACATAGACTAAGATACATGATTCGCACACGTTGTATTCAACTGAATCCAGAAAATTATCATGTGTCTCATTTATGTCACTCAAAAACTTGTGTTAATATTTTACATCTAAGTTTAGAACCGCCACATGTAAATAATTCCAGGCTTCAGTGTACACTTTAGTTTTCTCGCCACAAAAGTTACAGTTATCACATTTTAATCTGAGACGCCATGACAATCCCCACTTTTGACAATTGTTTGTATTCCAGTTGCATAAAAGTTCACATCTGGGTTCATTTTGACCATGTTCCTTGTAAAATTTCTTGAACATGTCCATTAATTTTCCACAATGTAAGGTTTTGTTCCCTACAATGTCATTCTTATTTTCTTGCATGAGCTCCGGTTTAGTCACTTGTGGCTCTGGTATTGGATGCAAGAAATGCATATTGCCAATATTACCCTCAGAATCTGTAACCAGGTAGTAGTCATCATTAGGAGACAGGTGAACAGCATCTTTGAATGTAGATACAGGTATTCTTTTCGATGATATTGTTGACTCCAGGCACTCTGAAGCTGATTTTTTTTCTGAACCTAGGATGTACCGTTTGAAAGAATCTTCTCCTTATAGTGGGTCTACCTCGTTGCGACATTTTTTAAATTTAGACTTGTGTATTCCCTTTTATTGATATTGACTTTGAAATGATTTTATCGTGTAATTGGCTTTTAATTTCAAAGGTAATAAACATTCTTATATTTATCTTTGATCTGACCATCATTTTAATATCCTTCTCACCCAAGCACATGACAAACTAATTACTTGAAAGTTTTATGTAATCAAGAGACCAATAAAATGTACTCTCCTAATACACATAATTGACCTCCAACTGGAACCAAATAAATAGCAATATAACGAAAAAATTGTGGAAAAATATGATTTATTTTTTACATCTTCCTTAAAAAAAAAATTGGCAAAATTCCATATTTTCATCCCAGGCCATTTCTTATCTTTATTTGTGTTGAGTAAGCTCTTGTTTAGTTGTTTAACCTGTTAATGTCTCATTTCATTTCTTTTTTTTTAAAAAACAAAACATTTTTTGTTTGCAGTCTTTTTCTACATTCACACCAACCTTTTGAATTTTCTCACTGTTTGACACTTTTTGTATTTTCAAATTATCTCCCCTTTTTAGGGGCAAGTGTTTTTTTTCTGATGGTCATGTTTTATTTGTAAGACAACAAGGTATCAGAAAAAAGTCATGTTTTAGCAGTAGACAATATTTGCGGTTCACTTAAGGGGGGGTGTGCAAACAAATTTCCCGGGTTTGTATCTATGGTTACTGCATCCGATGTGGATTCATCTTTGTCAGCCATTCTTTTAGAATATTGATGATCACATTTAGGGAAATTTTTTCCAAATATTTAAAAATTTGTCTTGAATATAGCTAAAATATGGCCGAGGCAGCTGATTTCAGTATGCCTGATGTTTTTGCTAACCATTATTTAGACAGAATCATGAAGAAAACAGAAAAAAGTTTAAATAATACATGTATTTTATATACAGGATAGAAAAACTAAATCTGGTTACACTGTTATTGATGTTCGATTGCCAGGACACTCACGTTTTGTACCAATGCATGTACATAGACTAAGATACATGATTCGCACACGTTGTATTCAACTGAATCCAGAAAATTATCATGTGTCTCATTTATGTCACTCAAAAATTTGTGTTAATATTTTACATCTAAGTTTAGAACCGCCACATGTAAATAATTCCAGGCTTCAATGTACACTTTAGTTTTCTCGCCACAAAAGTTACAGTTATCACATTTTAATCTGAGACGCCATGACAATCCCCACTTTTGACAATTGTTTGTATTCCAGTTGCATAAAAGTTCACATCTGGGTTCATTTTGACCATGTTCCTTGTAAAATTTCTTGAACATGTCCATTAATTTTCCACAATGTAAGGTTTTGTTCCCTACAATGTCATTCTTATTTTCTTGCAGGAGCTCCGGTTTAGTCACTTGTGGCTCTGGTATTGGATGCAAGAAATGCATATTGCCAATATTACCCTCAGAATCTGTAACCAGGTAGTAGTCATCATTAGGAGACAGGTGAACAGCATCTTTGAATGTAGATACAGGTATTCTTTTCGATGATATTGTTGACTCCAGGCACTCTGAAGCTGATTTTTTTTCTGAACCTAGGATGTACCGTTTGAAAGAATCTTCTCCTTATAGTGGGTCTACCTCGTTGCGACATTTTTTAAATTTAGACTTGTGTATTCCCTTTTATTGATATTGACTTTGAAATGATTTTATCGTGTAATTGGCTTTTAATTTCAAAGGTAATAAACATTCTTATATTTATTTTTGATCTGACCATCATTTTAATATCCTTCTCACCCAAGCACATGACAAACTAATTACTTGAAAGTTTTATGTAATCAAGAGACCAATAAAATGTACTCTCCTAATACACATAATTGACCTCCAACTGGAACCAAATAAATAGCAATATAACGAAAAAATTGTGGAAAAATATGATTTATTTTTTACATCTTCTGTAAAAAAAAATTGGCAAAATTCCATATTTTCATCCCAGGCCATTTCTTATCTTTATTTGTGTTGAGTAAGCTCTTGTTTAGTTGTTTAACCTGTTAATGTCTCATTTCATTTCTTTTTTTTTAAAAAACAAAACATTTTTTGTTTGCAGTCTTTTTCTACATTCACACCAACCTTTTGAATTTTCTCACTGTTTGACACTTTTTGTATTTTCAAATTATCTCCCCTTTTTAGGGGCAAGTGTTTTTTTTCTGATGGTCATGTTTTATTTGTAAGACAACAAGGTATCAGAAAAAAGTCATGTTTTAGCAGTAGACAATATTTGCGGTTCACTTAAGGGGGGGTGTGCAAACAAATTTCCCGGGTTTGTATCTATGGTTACTGCATCCGATGTGGATTCATCTTTGTCAGCCATTCTTTTAGAATATTGATGATCACATTTAGGGAAATTTTTTTCAAATATTTAAAAATTTGTCTTGAATATAGCTAAAATATGGCCGAGGCAGCTGATTTCAGTATGCCTGATGTTTTTGCTAACGATTATTTAGACAGAATCATGAAGAAAACAGAAAAAAGTTTAAATAATACATGTATTTTATATACAGGATAGAAAAACTAAATCTGGTTACACTGTTATTGATGTTCGATTGCCAGGACACTCACGTTTTGTACCAATGCATGTACATAGACTAAGATACATGATTCGCACACGTTGTATTCAACTGAATCCAGAAAATTATCATGTGTCTCATTTATGTCACTCAAAAATTTGTGTTAATATTTTACATCTAAGTTTAGAACCGCCACATGTAAATAATTCCAGGCTTCAGTGTACACTTTAGTTTTCTCGCCACAAAAGTTACAGTTATCACATTTTAATCTGAGACGCCATGACAATCCCCACTTTTGACAATTGTTTGTATTCCAGTTGCATAAAAGTTCACATCTGGGTTCATTTTGACCATGTTCCTTGTAAAATTTCTTGAACATGTCCATTAATTTTCCACAATGTAAGGTTTTGTTCCCTACAATGTCATTCTTATTTTCTTGCAGGAGCTCCGGTTTAGTCACTTGTGGCTCTGGTATTGGATGCAAGAAATGCATATTGCCAATATTACCCTCAGAATCTGTAACCAGGTAGTAGTCATCATTAGGAGACAGGTGAACAGCATCTTTGAATGTAGATACAGGTATTCTTTTCGATGATATTGTTGACTCCAGGCACTCTGAAGCTGATTTTTTTTCTGAACCTAGGATGTACCGTTTGAAAGAATCTTCTCCTTATAGTGGGTCTACCTCGTTGCGACATTTTTTAAATTTAGACTTGTGTATTCCCTTTTATTGATATTGACTTTGAAATGATTTTATCGTGTAATTGGCTTTTAATTTCAAAGGTAATAAACATTCTTATATTTATCTTAGATCTGACCATCATTTTAATATCCTTCTCACCCAAGCACATGACAAACTAATTACTTGAAAGTTTTATGTAATCAAGAGACCAATAAAATGTACTCTCCTAATACACATAATTGACCTCCAACTGGAACGAAATAAATAGCAATATAACGAAAAAATTGTGGAAAAATATGATTTTTTTTTTACAGCTTCCGTAAAAAAAAATTGGCAAAATTCCATATTTTCATCCCAGGCCATTTCTTATCTTTATTTGTGTTGAGTAAGCTCTTGTTTAGTTGTTTAACCTGTTAATGTCTCATTTCATTTCTTTTTTTTTTAAAAACAAAACATTTTTTGTTTGCAGTCTTTTTCTACATTCACACCAACCTTTTGAATTTTCTCACTGTTTGACACTTTTTGTATTTTCAAATTATCTCCCCTTTTTAGGGGCAAGTGTTTTTTTTCTGATGGTCATGTTTTATTTGTAAGACAACAAGGTATCAGAAAAAAGTCATGTTTTAGCAGTAGACAATATTTGCGGTTCACTTAAGGGGGGGTGTGCAAACAAATTTCCCGGGTTTGTATCTATGGTTACTGCATCCGATGTGGATTCATCTTTGTCAGCCATTCTTTTAGAATATTGATGATCACATTTAGGGAAATTTTTTCCAAATATTTAAAAATTTGTCTTGAATATAGCTAAAATATGGCCGAGGCAGCTGATTTCAGTATGCCTGATGTTTTTGCTAACCATTATTTAGACAGAATCATGAAGAAAACAGAAAAAAGTTTAAATAATACATGTATTTTATATACAGGATAGAAAAACTAAATCTGGTTACACTGTTATTGATGTTCGATTGCCAGGACACTCACGTTTTGTACCAATGCATGTACATAGACTAAGATACATGATTCGCACACGTTGTATTCAACTGAATCCAGAAAATTATCATGTGTCTCATTTATGTCACTCAAAAATTTGTGTTAATATTTTACATCTAAGTTTAGAACCGCCACATGTAAATAATTCCAGGCTTCAGTGTACACTTTAGTTTTCTCGCCACAAAAGTTACAGTTATCACATTTTAATCTGAGACGCCATGACAATCCCCACTTTTGACAATTGTTTGTATTCCAGTTGCATAAAAGTTCACATCTGGGTTCATTTTGACCATGTTCCTTGTAAAATTTCTTGAACATGTCCATTAATTTTCCACAATGTAAGGTTTTGTTCCCTACAATGTCATTCTTATTTTCTTGCAGGAGCTCCGGTTTAGTCACTTGTGGCTCTGGTATTGGATGCAAGAAATGCATATTGCCAATATTACCCTCAGAATCTGTAACCAGGTAGTAGTCATCATTAGGAGACAGGTGAACAGCATCTTTGAATGTAGATACAGGTATTCTTTTCGATGATATTGTTGACTCCAGGCACTCTGAAGCTGATTTTTTTTCTGAACCTAGGATGTACCGTTTGAAAGAATCTTCTCCTTATAGTGGGTCTACCTCGTTGCGACATTTTTTAAATTTAGACTTGTGTATTCCCTTTTATTGATATTGACTTTGAAATGATTTTATCGTGTAATTGGCTTTTAATTTCAAAGGTAATAAACATTCTTATATTTATTTTTGATCTGACCATCATTTTAATATCCTTCTCACCCAAGCACATGACAAACTAATTACTTGAAAGTTTTATGTAATCAAGAGACCAATAAAATGTACTCTCCTAATACACATAATTGACCTCCAACTGGAACCAAATAAATAGCAATATAACGAAAAAATTGTGGAAAAATATGATTTATTTTTTACATCTTCTGTAAAAAAAAATTGGCAAAATTCCATATTTTCATCCCAGGCCATTTCTTATCTTTATTTGTGTTGAGTAAGCTCTTGTTTAGTTGTTTAACCTGTTAATGTCTCATTTCATTTCTTTTTTTTTAAAAAACAAAACATTTTTTGTTTGCAGTCTTTTTCTACATTCACACCAACCTTTTGAATTTTCTCACTGTTTGACACTTTTTGTATTTTCAAATTATCTCCCCTTTTTAGGGGCAAGTGTTTTTTTTCTGATGGTCATGTTTTATTTGTAAGACAACAAGGTATCAGAAAAAAGTCATGTTTTAGCAGTAGACAATATTTGCGGTTCACTTAAGGGGGGGTGTGCAAACAAATTTCCCGGGTTTGTATCTATGGTTACTGCATCCGATGTGGATTCATCTTTGTCAGCCATTCTTTTAGAATATTGATGATCACATTTAGGGAAATTTTTTCCAAATATTTAAAAATTTGTCTTGAATATAGCTAAAATATGGCCGAGGCAGCTGATTTCAGTATGCCTGATGTTTTTGCTAACCATTATTTAGACAGAATCATGAAGAAAACAGAAAAAAGTTTAAATAATACATGTATTTTATATACAGGATAGAAAAACTAAATCTGGTTACACTGTTATTGATGTTCGATTGCCAGGACACTCACGTTTTGTACCAATGCATGTACATAGACTAAGATACATGATTCGCACACGTTGTATTCAACTGAATCCAGAAAATTATCATGTGTCTCATTTATGTCACTCAAAAATTTGTGTTAATATTTTACATCTAAGTTTAGAACCGCCACATGTAAATAATTCCAGGCTTCAGTGTACACTTTAGTTTTCTCGCCACAAAAGTTACAGTTATCACATTTTAATCTGAGACGCCATGACAATCCCCACTTTTGACAATTGTTTGTATTCCAGTTGCATAAAAGTTCACATCTGGGTTCATTTTGACCATGTTCCTTGTAAAATTTCTTGAACATGTCCATTAATTTTCCACAATGTAAGGTTTTGTTCCCTACAATGTCATTCTTATTTTCTTGCAGGAGCTCCGGTTTAGTCACTTGTGGCTCTGGTATTGGATGCAAGAAATGCATATTGCCAATATTACCCTCAGAATCTGTAACCAGGTAGTAGTCATCATTAGGAGACAGGTGAACAGCATCTTTGAATGTAGATACAGGTATTCTTTTCGATGATATTGTTGACTCCAGGCACTCTGAAGCTGATTTTTTTTCTGAACCTAGGATGTACCGTTTGAAAGAATCTTCTCCTTATAGTGGGTCTACCTCGTTGCGACATTTTTTAAATTTAGACTTGTGTATTCCCTTTTATTGATATTGACTTTGAAATGATTTTATCGTGTAATTGGCTTTTAATTTCAAAGGTAATAAACATTCTTATATTTATTTTTGATCTGACCATCATTTTAATATCCTTCTCACCCAAGCACATGACAAACTAATTACTTGAAAGTTTTATGTAATCAAGAGACCAATAAAATGTACTCTCCTAATACACATAATTGACCTCCAACTGGAACCAAATAAATAGCAATATAACGAAAAAATTGTGGAAAAATATGATTTATTTTTTACATCTTCTGTAAAAAAAAATTGGCAAAATTCCATATTTTCATCCCAGGCCATTTCTTATCTTTATTTGTGTTGAGTAAGCTCTTGTTTAGTTGTTTAACCTGTTAATGTCTCATTTCATTTCTTTTTTTTTAAAAAACAAAACATTTTTTGTTTGCAGTCTTTTTCTACATTCACACCAACCTTTTGAATTTTCTCACTGTTTGACACTTTTTGTATTTTCAAATTATCTCCCCTTTTTAGGGGCAAGTGTTTTTTTTCTGATGGTCATGTTTTATTTGTAAGACAACAAGGTATCAGAAAAAAGTCATGTTTTAGCAGTAGACAATATTTGCGGTTCACTTAAGGGGGGGTGTGCAAACAAATTTCCCGGGTTTGTATCTATGGTTACTGCATCCGATGTGGATTCATCTTTGTCAGCCATTCTTTTAGAATATTGATGATCACATTTAGGGAAATTTTTTTCAAATATTTAAAAATTTGTCTTGAATATAGCTAAAATATGGCCGAGGCAGCTGATTTCAGTATGCCTGATGTTTTTGCTAACGATTATTTAGACAGAATCATGAAGAAAACAGAAAAAAGTTTAAATAATACATGTATTTTATATACAGGATAGAAAAACTAAATCTGGTTACACTGTTATTGATGTTCGATTGCCAGGACACTCACGTTTTGTACCAATGCATGTACATAGACTAAGATACATGATTCGCACACGTTGTATTCAACTGAATCCAGAAAATTATCATGTGTCTCATTTATGTCACTCAAAAATTTGTGTTAATATTTTACATCTAAGTTTAGAACCGCCACATGTAAATAATTCCAGGCTTCAGTGTACACTTTAGTTTTCTCGCCACAAAAGTTACAGTTATCACATTTTAATCTGAGACGCCATGACAATCCCCACTTTTGACAATTGTTTGTATTCCAGTTGCATAAAAGTTCACATCTGGGTTCATTTTGACCATGTTCCTTGTAAAATTTCTTGAACATGTCCATTAATTTTCCACAATGTAAGGTTTTGTTCCCTACAATGTCATTCTTATTTTCTTGCAGGAGCTCCGGTTTAGTCACTTGTGGCTCTGGTATTGGATGCAAGAAATGCATATTGCCAATATTACCCTCAGAATCTGTAACCAGGTAGTAGTCATCATTAGGAGACAGGTGAACAGCATCTTTGAATGTAGATACAGGTATTCTTTTCGATGATATTGTTGACTCCAGGCACTCTGAAGCTGATTTTTTTTCTGAACCTTGGATGTACCGTTTGAAAGAATCTTCTCCTTATAGTGGGTCTACCTCGTTGCGACATTTTTTAAATTTAGACTTGTGTATTCCCTTGTATTGATATTGACTTTGAAATGATTTTATCGTGTAATTGGCTTTTAATTTCAAAGGTAATAAACATTCTTATATTTATCTTAGATCTGACCATCATTTTAATATCCTTCTCACCCAAGCACATGACAAACTAATTACTTGAAAGTTTTATGTAATTAAGAGACCAATAAAATGTACTCTCCTTATACACATAATTGACCTCCAACTGGAACCAAATAAATAGCAATATAACGAAAAAATTGTGGAAAAATATGATTTTTTTTTGACATCTTCAGTAAAAAAATTGGCAAAATTCCATATTTTCATCCCAGGCCATTTCTTATCTTTATTTGTGTTGAGTAAGCTCTTGTTTAGTTGTTTAACCTGTTAATGTCTCATTTCATTTCTTTTTTTTTTAAAAACAAAACATTTTTTTGTTTGCAGTCTTTTTCTACATTCACACCAACCTTTTGAATTTTCTCACTGTTTGACACTTTTTGTATTTTCAAATTATCTCCCTTTTTAGGGGCAAGTTTTTTTTTTTTCTGATGGTCATGTTTTATTTGTAAGACAACAAGGTATCAGAAAAAAGTCATGTTTTAGCAGTAGACAATATTTGCGGTTCACTTAAGGGGGGGTGTGCAAACAAATTTCCCGGGTTTGTATCTATGGTTACTGCATCCGATGTGGATTCATCTTTGTCAGCCATTCTTTTAGAATATTGATGATCACATTTAGGGAAATTTTTTCCAAATATTTAAAAATTTGTCTTGAATATAGCTAAAATATGGCCGAGGCAGCTGATTTCAGTATGCCTGATGTTTTTGCTAACCATTATTTAGACAGAATCATGAAGAAAACAGAAAAAAGTTTAAATAATACATGTATTTTATATACAGGATAGAAAAACTAAATCTGGTTACACTGTTATTGATGTTCGATTGCCAGGACACTCACGTTTTGTACCAATGCATGTACATAGACTAAGATACATGATTCACACACGTTGTATTCAACTGAATCCAGAAAATTATCATGTGTCTCATTTATGTCACTCAAAAACTTGTGTTAATATTTTACATCTAAGTTTAGAACCGCCACATGTAAATAATTCCAGGCTTCAGTGTACACTTTAGTTTTCTCGCCACAAAAGTTACAGTTATCACATTTTAATCTGAGATGCCATGACAATCCCCACTTTTGACAATTGTTTGTATTCCAGTTGCATAAAAGTTCACATCTGGGTTCATTTTGACCATGTTCCTTGTAAAATTTCTTGAACATGTCCATTAATTTTCCACAATGTAAGGTTTTGTTCCCTACAATGTCATTCTTATTTTCTTGCAGGAGCTCCGGTTTAGTCACTTGTGGCTCTGGTATTGGATGCAAGAAATGCATATTGCCAATATTACCCTCAGAATCTGTAACCAGGTAGTAGTCATCATTAGGAGACAGGTGAACAGCATCTTTGAATGTAGATACAGGTATTCTTTTCGATGATATTGTTGACTCCAGGCACTCTGAAGCTGATTTTTTTTCTGAACCTTGGATGTACCGTTTGAAAGAATCTTCTCCTTATAGTGGGTCTACCTCGTTGCGACATTTTTTAAATTTAGACTTGTGTATTCCCTTGTATTGATATTGACTTTGAAATGATTTTATCGTGTAATTGGCTTTTAATTTCAAAGGTAATAAACATTCTTATATTTATCTTAGATCTGACCATCATTTTAATATCCTTCTCACCCAAGCACATGACAAACTAATTACTTGAAAGTTTTATGTAATTAAGAGACCAATAAAATGTACTCTCCTTATACACATAATTGACCTCCAACTGGAACCAAATAAATAGCAATATAACGAAAAAATTGTGGAAAAATATGATTTTTTTTTGACATCTTCAGTAAAAAAATTGGCAAAATTCCATATTTTCATCCCAGGCCATTTCTTATCTTTATTTGTGTTGAGTAAGCTCTTGTTTAGTTGTTTAACCTGTTAATGTCTCATTTCATTTCTTTTTTTTTTAAAAACAAAACATTTTTTTGTTTGCAGTCTTTTTCTACATTCACACCAACCTTTTGAATTTTCTCACTGTTTGACACTTTTTGTATTTTCAAATTATCTCCCTTTTTAGGGGCAAGTTTTTTTTTTTTCTGATGGTCATGTTTTATTTGTAAGACAACAAGGTATCAGAAAAAAGTCATGTTTTAGCAGTAGACAATATTTGCGGTTCACTTAAGGGGGGGTGTGCAAACAAATTTCCCGGGTTTGTATCTATGGTTACTGCATCCGATGTGGATTCATCTTTGTCAGCCATTCTTTTAGAATATTGATGATCACATTTAGGGAAATTTTTTCCAAATATTTAAAAATTTGTCTTGAATATAGCTAAAATATGGCCGAGGCAGCTGATTTCAGTATGCCTGATGTTTTTGCTAACCATTATTTAGACAGAATCATGAAGAAAACAGAAAAAAGTTTAAATAATACATGTATTTTATATACAGGATAGAAAAACTAAATCTGGTTACACTGTTATTGATGTTCGATTGCCAGGACACTCACGTTTTGTACCAATGCATGTACATAGACTAAGATACATGATTCACACACGTTGTATTCAACTGAATCCAGAAAATTATCATGTGTCTCATTTATGTCACTCAAAAACTTGTGTTAATATTTTACATCTAAGTTTAGAACCGCCACATGTAAATAATTCCAGGCTTCAGTGTACACTTTAGTTTTCTCGCCACAAAAGTTACAGTTATCACATTTTAATCTGAGATGCCATGACAATCCCCACTTTTGACAATTGTTTGTATTCCAGTTGCATAAAAGTTCACATCTGGGTTCATTTTGACCATGTTCCTTGTAAAATTTCTTGAACATGTCCATTAATTTTCCACAATGTAAGGTTTTGTTCCCTACAATGTCATTCTTATTTTCTTGCATGAGCTCCGGTTTAGTCACTTGTGGCTCTGGTATTGGATGCAAGAAATGCATATTGCCAATATTACCCTCAGAATCTGTAACCAGGTAGTAGTCATCATTAGGAGACAGGTGAACAGCATCTTTGAATGTAGATACAGGTAATCTTTTCGATGATATTGTTGACTCCAGGCACTCTGAAGCTGATTTTTTTTCTGAACCTTGGATGTACCGTTTGAAAGAATCTTCTCCTTATAGTGGGTCTACCTCGTTGCGACATTTTTTAAATTTAGACTTGTGTATTCCCTTGTATTGATATTGACTTTGAAATGATTTTATCGTGTAATTGGCTTTTAATTTCAAAGGTAATAAACATTCTTATATTTATCTTTGATCTGACCATCATTTTAATATCCTTCTCACCCAAGCACATGACAAACTAATTACTTGAAAGTTTTATGTAATCAAGAGACCAATAAAATGTACTCTCCTAATACACATAATTGACCTCCAACTGGAACGAAATAAATAGCAATATAACGAAAAAATTGTGGAAAAATATGATTTTTTTTTGACATCTTCAGTAAAAAAATTGGCAAAATTCCATATTTTCATCCCAGGCCATTTCTTATCTTTATTTGTGTTGAGTAAGCTCTTGTTTAGTTGTTTAACCTGTTAATGTCTCATTTCATTTCTTTTTTTTTTAAAAACAAAACATTTTTTGTTTGCAGTCTTTTTCTACATTCACACCAACCTTTTGAATTTTCTCACTGTTTGACACTTTTTGTATTTTCAAATTATCTCCCTTTTTAGGGGCAAGGTTTTTTTTTTTCTGATGGTCATGTTTTATTTGTAAGACAACAAGGTATCAGAAAAAAGTCATGTTTTAGCAGTAGACAATATTTGCGGTTCACTTAAGGGGGGTGTGCAAACAAATTTCCCGGGTTTGTATCTATGGTTACTGCATCCGATGTGGATTCATCTTTGTCAGCCATTCTTTTAGAATATTGATGATCACATTTAGGGAAATTTTTTCCAAATATTTAAAAATTTGTCTTGAATATAGCCAAAATATGGCAGAGGCAGCTGATTTCAGTATGCCTGATGTTTTTGCTAACGATTATTTAGACAGAATCATGAAGAAAACAGAAAAAAGTTTAAATAATACATGTATTTTATATACAGGATAGAAAAACAAAATCTGGTTACACTGTTATTGATGTTCGATTGCCAGGACACTCACGTTTTGTACCAATGCATGTACATAGACTAAGATACATGATTCACACACGTTGTATTCAACTGAATCCAGAAAATTATCATGTGTCTCATTTATGTCACTCAAAAACTTGTGTTAATATTTTACATCTAAGTTTAGAACCGCCACATGTAAATAATTCCAGGCTTCAGTGTACACTTTAGTTTTCTCGCCACAAAAGTTACAGTTATCACATTTTAATCTGAGACGCCATGACAATCCCCACTTTTGACAATTGTTTGTATTCCAGTTGCATAAAAGTTCACATCTGGGTTCATTTTGACCATGTTCCTTGTAAAATTTCTTGAACATGTCCATTAATTTTCCACAATGTAAGGTTTTGTTCCCTACAATGTCATTCTTATTTTCTTGCATGAGCTCCGGTTTAGTCACTTGTGGCTCTGGTATTGGATGCAAGAAATGCATATTGCCAATATTACCCTCAGAATCTGTAACCAGGTAGTAGTCATCATTAGGAGACAGGTGAACAGCATCTTTGAATGTAGATACAGGTAATCTTTTCGATGATATTGTTGACTCCAGGCACTCTGAAGCTGATTTTTTTTCTGAACCTTGGATGTACCGTTTGAAAGAATCTTCTCCTTATAGTGGGTCTACCTCGTTGCGACATTTTTTAAATTTAGACTTGTGTATTCCCTTGTATTGATATTGACTTTGAAATGATTTTATCGTGTAATTGGCTTTTAATTTCAAAGGTAATAAACATTCTTATATTTATCTTAGATCTGACCATCATTTTAATATCCTTCTCACCCAAGCACATGACAAACTAATTACTTGAAAGTTTTATGTAATCAAGAGACCAATAAAATGTACTCTCCTAATACACATAATTGACCTCCAACTGGAACCAAATAAATAGCAATATAACGAAAAAATTGTGGAAAAATATGATTTTTTTTTGACATCTTCAGTAAAAAAATTGGCAAAATTCCATATTTTCATCCCAGGCCATTTCTTATCTTTATTTGTGTTGAGTAAGCTCTTGTTTAGTTGTTTAACCTGTTAATGTCTCATTTCATTTCTTTTTTTTTAAAAACAAAACATTTTTTGTTTGCAGTCTTTTTCTACATTCACACCAACCAACCTTTTGAATTTTCTCACTGTTTGACACTTTTTGTATTTTCAAATTATCTCCCCTTTTTAGGGGCAAGTTTTTTTTTCTGCTGGTCATGTTTTATTTGTAAGACAACAAGGTATCAGAAAAAAGTCATGTTTTAGCAGTAGACAATATTTGCGGTTCACTTAAGGGGGGGTGTGCAAACAAATTTCCCGGGTTTGTATCTATGGTTACTGCATCCGATGTGGATTCATCTTTGTCAGCCATTCTTTTAGAATATTGATGATCACATTTAGGGAAATTTTTTCCAAATATTTAAAAATTTGTCTTGAATATAGCTAAAATATGGCCGAGGCAGCTGATTTCAGTATGCCTGATGTTTTTGCTAACGATTATTTAGACAGAATCATGAAGAAAACAGAAAAAAGTTTAAATAATACATGTATTTTATATACAGGATAGAAAAACAAAATCTGGTTACACTGTTATTGATGTTCGATTGCCAGGACACTCACGTTTTGTACCAATGCATGTACATAGACTAAGATACATGATTCACACACGTTGTATTCAACTGAATCCAGAAAATTATCATGTGTCTCATTTATGTCACTCAAAAACTTGTGTTAATATTTTACATCTAAGTTTAGAACCGCCACATGGAAATAATTCCAGGCTTCAGTGTACACTTTAGTTTTCTCGCCACAAAAGTTACAGTTATCACATTTTAATCTGAGACGCCACGACAATCCCCACTTTTGACAATTGTTTGTATTCCAGTTGCATAAAAGTTCACATCTGGGTTCATTTTGACCATGTTCCTTGTAAAATTTCTTGAACATGTCCATTAATTTTCTACAATGTAAGGTTTTGTTCCCTACAATGTCATTCTTATTTTCTTACAGGAGCTCCGGTTTAGTCACTTGTGGCTCTGGTATTGGATGCAAGAAATGCATATTGCCAATATTACCCTCAGAATCTGTAACCAGGTAGTAGTCATCATTAGGAGACAGGTGAACAGCATCTTTGAATGTAGATACAGGTAATCTTTTCGATGATATTGTTGACTCCAGGCACTCTGAAGATGATTTTTTTTCTGAACCTTGGATGTACCGTTTGAAAGAATCTTCTCCTTATAGTGGGTCTACCTCGTTGCGACATTTTTTAAATTTAGACTTGTGTATTCCCTTGTATTGATATTGACTTTGAAATGATTTTATCGTGTAATTGGCTTTTAATTTCAAAGGTAATAAACATTCTTATATTTATCTTAGATCTGACCATCATTTTAATATCCTTCTCACCCAAGCACATGACAAACTAATTACTTGAAAGTTTTATGTAATCAAGAGACCAATAAAATGTACTCTCCTAATACACATAATTGACCTCCAACTGGAACCAAATAAATAGCAATATAACGAAAGAATTGTGGAAAAATATGATTTTTTTTTTACATCTTCAGTAAAAAAATTGGCAAAATTCCATATTTTCATCCCAGGCCATTTCTTATCTTTATTTGTGTTGAGTAAGCTCTTGTTTAGTTGTTTAACCTGTTAATGTCTCATTTCATTTCTTTTTTTTTAAAAACAAAACATTTTTTGTTTGCAGTCTTTTTCTACATTCACACCAACCAACCTTTTGAATTTTCTCACTGTTTGACACTTTTTGTATTTTCAAATTATCTCCCCTTTTTAGGGGCAAGTTTTTTTTTCTGCTGGTCATGTTTTATTTGTAAGACAACAAGGTATCAGAAAAAAGTCATGTTTTAGCAGTAGACAATATTTGCGGTTCACTTAAGGGGGGGTGTGCAAACAAATTTCCCGGGTTTGTATCTATGGTTACTGCATCCGATGTGGATTCATCTTTGTCAGCCATTCTTTTAGAATATTGATGATCACATTTAGGGAAATTTTTTCCAAATATTTAAAAATTTGTCTTGAATATAGCTAAAATATGGCCGAGGCAGCTGATTTCAGTATGCCTGATGTTTTTGCTAACGATTATTTAGACAGAATCATGAAGAAAACAGAAAAAAGTTTAAATAATACATGTATTTTATATACAGGATAGAAAAACAAAATCTGGTTACACTGTTATTGATGTTCGATTGCCAGGACACTCACGTTTTGTACCAATGCATGTACATAGACTAAGATACATGATTCACACACGTTGTATTCAACTGAATCCAGAAAATTATCATGTGTCTCATTTATGTCACTCAAAAACTTGTGTTAATATTTTACATCTAAGTTTAGAACCGCCACATGGAAATAATTCCAGGCTTCAGTGTACACTTTAGTTTTCTCGCCACAAAAGTTACAGTTATCACATTTTAATCTGAGACGCCACGACAATCCCCACTTTTGACAATTGTTTGTATTCCAGTTGCATAAAAGTTCACATCTGGGTTCATTTTGACCATGTTCCTTGTAAAATTTCTTGAACATGTCCATTAATTTTCTACAATGTAAGGTTTTGTTCCCTACAATGTCATTCTTATTTTCTTACAGGAGCTCCGGTTTAGTCACTTGTGGCTCTGGTATTGGATGCAAGAAATGCATATTGCCAATATTACCCTCAGAATCTGTAACCAGGTAGTAGTCATCATTAGGAGACAGGTGAACAGCATCTTTGAATGTAGATACAGGTAATCTTTTCGATGATATTGTTGACTCCAGGCACTCTGAAGCTGATTTTTTTTCTGAACCTTGGATGTACCGTTTGAAAGAATCTTCTCCTTATAGTGGGTCTACCTCGTTGCGACATTTTTTAAATTTAGACTTGTGTATTCCCTTGTATTGATATTGACTTTGAAATGATTTTATCGTGTAATTGGCTTTTAATTTCAAAGGTAATAAACATTCTTATATTTATCTTAGATCTGACCATCATTTTAATATCCTTCTCACCCAAGCACATGACAAACATTGGACTCTATGGGGAAAATGTTTCAAAATGCTTCTTCTCTGAAACCGCTTGGACAGTTGAAACCAAACTGCCCAGGAATGATCATTGGAAGGTCCTCTACAAAGTTTCTGTTTATTATGCCGATCGGAAATCCAAGATGGCCGCCACCGCAATACATAGATTAACATTGGACCCTATGGGAAAATATTAAAATGCCTTCTTCTCAGAAACTACAAATATGATTAAAGCCAAACTGTACATGAATGTTCATTGGATGGTCCTCTACAATCTTAAGGTTTTTTGTTCCGATATGAAATTCAAAATGGTGGCTACGGCAGGACTTAGTTTAACATTGGACCCTATGGGAAAAATGTTTCAAAATGCTTCTTCTCTGAAACCACTTGGACAGTTGAAACCAAACTGCCCAGGAATGATCATTGGAAGGTCCTCTACAAAGTTTCTGTTTATTATGCCGATCGGAAATCCAAGATGGCCGCCACCGCAATGCATAGATTAACATTGGACCCTATGGGAAAATATTCAAATGACTTTTTCTCAGAAACTACAAATATGATTAAAGCCAAACTGTACATGAATGTTCATTGGATGGCCCTCTACAAACTTTAGGTTTTTTGTTCCGGTATGAAATTCAAAATGGCGGCTACGGCAGGACTTAGTTTAACATTGGACCCTATGGGGAAAATGTTTCAAAATGCTTCTTCTCTGAAACCACTTGGACAATTGAAACCAAACTGCCCAGGAATGATCATTGGAAGGTCCTCTACAAAGTCTCTGTTTATTATGCCGATCGGAAATCCAAGATGGCCACCACCGCAATACATAGATTAACATTGGACCCTATGGGAAAATATTAAAATGCCTTCTTCTCAGAAACTACAAATATGATTAAAGCCAAACTGTACATGAATGTTCATTGGATGGTCCTCTACAATCTTAAGGTTTTTTGTTCCGATATGAAATTCAAAATGGTGGCTACGGCAGGACTTAGTTTAACATTGGACCCAATGGAAAAATGTTTCAAAATGCTTCTTCTCTGAAACCACTTGGACAGTTGAAACCAAACTGCCCAGGAATGATCATTGGAAGGTCCTCTACAAAGTTTATGTTTATTATGCCGCTCGGAAATCCAAGATGGCCGCCACCGCAATACATAGATTAACATTAGACCCTATGGGAAAATATTCAAATGACTTCTTCTCAGAAACTACAAATATGATTAAAGCCAAACTGTACATGAATGTTCATTGGATGGCCCTCTACAAACTTTAGGTTTTTTGTTCCGGTATGAAATTCAAAATGGCGGCTACGGCAGGACTTAGTTTAACATTGGACCCTATGGGGAAAATGTTTCAAAATGCTTCTTCTCTGAAACCACCTGGACAGTTGAAACCAAACTGCCCAGGAATGATCATTGGAAGGTCTTCTACAAAGTTTCTGTTTTTTATGCCGATCGGAAATCCAAGATGGCCACCACCGCAGGACATAGATTAACATTGGACCCTATGGGAAAATATTCAAATGCCTTCTTCTCAGAAACTACAAATATGATTAAAGCCAAACTGTACATGAATGTTCATTAGATGACCCTCTACAAACTTTAGGTTTTTTGTTCGGTATGAAATTCAAAATGGCGGCTACGGCAGGACTTAGTTTAACATTGGACCCAATGGGGAAAATGTTTCAAAATGCTTCTTCTCTGAAACCGCTTGGACAGTTGAAACCAAACTGCCCAGGAATGATCATTGGAAGGTCCTCTACAAAGTTTCTGTTTATTATGCCGATCGGAAATCCAAGATGGCCGCCACCGCAGGACATAGATTAACATTGGACCCTATTGGAAAATATTCAAATGACTTTTTCTCAGAAACTACAAATATGATTAAAGCCAAACTGTACATGAATGTTCATTGGATGGTCCTCTACAATCTTAAGGTTTTTTGTTCCGATATGAAATTCAAAATGGCGGCTACGGCAGGACTTAGTTTAACATTGGACCCTATGGGAAAAATGTTTCAAAATGCTTCTTCTCTGAAACCACTTGGACAGTTGAAACCAAACTGCCCAGGAATGATCATTGGAAGGTCCTCTACACAGTTTCTGTTTTTTATGCCGATCGGAAATCCAAGATGGCCGCCACCGCAGGACATAGATTAACATTGGACCCTATGGGAAAATATTAAAATGCCTTCTTCTCAGAAACTACAAATATGATTAAAGCCAAACTGTACATGAATGTTCATTGGATGGTCCTCTACAATCTTAAGGTTTTTTGTTCCGATATGAAATTCAAAATGGCGGCTACGGCAGGACTTAGTTTAACATTGGACTCTATGGGGAAAATGTTTCAAAATGCTTCTTCTCTGAAACCGCTTGGACAGTTGAAACCAAACTGCCCAGGAATGATCATTGGAAGGTCCTCTACAAAGTTTCTGTTTATTATGCCGATCGGAAATCCAAGATGGCCGCCACCGCAATACATAGATTAACATTGGACCCTATGGGAAAATATTAAAATGCCTTCTTCTCAGAAACTACAAATATGATTAAAGCCAAACTGTACATGAATGTTCATTGGATGGTCCTCTACAATCTTAAGGTTTTTTGTTCCGATATGAAATTCAAAATGGTGGCTACGGCAGGACTTAGTTTAACATTGGACCCTATGGGAAAAATGTTTCAAAATGCTTCTTCTCTGAAACCACTTGGACAGTTGAAACCAAACTGCCCAGGAATGATCATTGGAAGGTCCTCTACAAAGTTTCTGTTTATTATGCCGATCGGAAATCCAAGATGGCCGCCACCGCAATGCATAGATTAACATTGGACCCTATGGGAAAATATTCAAATGACTTTTTCTCAGAAACTACAAATATGATTAAAGCCAAACTGTACATGAATGTTCATTGGATGGCCCTCTACAAACTTTAGGTTTTTTGTTCCGATATGAAATTCAAAATGGCGGCTACGGCAGGACTTAGTTTAACATTGGACCCTATGGGAAAAATGTTTCAAAATGCTTCTTCTCTGAAACCACTTGGACAATTGAAACCAAACTGCCCAGGAATGATCATTGGAAGGTCCTCTACAAAGACTCTGTTTATTATGCCGATCGGAAATCCAAGATGGCCACCACCGCAATACATAGATTAACATTGGACCCTATGGGAAAATATTAAAATGCCTTCTTCTCAGAAACTACAAATATGATTAAAGCCAAACTGTACATGAATGTTCATTGGATGGTCCTCTACAATCTTAAGGTTTTTTGTTCCGATATGAAATTCAAAATGGCGGCTACGGCAGGACTTAGTTTAACATTGGACTCTATGGGGAAAATGTTTCAAAATGCTTCTTCTCTGAAACCGCTTGGACAGTTGAAACCAAACTGCCCAGGAATGATCATTGGAAGGTCCTCTACAAAATTTCTGTTTATTATGCCGATCGGAAATCCAAGATGGCCGCCACCGCAATACATAGATTAACATTGGACCCTATGGGAAAATATTAAAATGCCTTCTTCTCAGAAACTACAAATATGATTAAAGCCAAACTGTACATGAATGTTCATTGGATGGTCCTCTACAATCTTAAGGTTTTTTGTTCCGATATGAAATTCAAAATGGTGGCTACGGCAGGACTTAGTTTAACATTGGACCCTATGGGAAAAATGTTTCAAAATGCTTCTTCTCTGAAACCACTTGGACAGTTGAAACCAAACTGCCCAGGAATGATCATTGGAAGGTCCTCTACAAAGTTTCTGTTTATTATGCCGATCGGAAATCCAAGATGGCCGCCACCGCAATGCATAGATTAACATTGGACCCTATGGGAAAATATTCAAATGACTTTTTCTCAGAAACTACAAATATGATTAAAGCCAAACTGTACATGAATGTTCATTGGATGGCCCTCTACAAACTTTAGGTTTTTTGTTCCGGTATGAAATTCAAAATGGCGGCTACGGCAGGACTTAGTTTAACATTGGACCCTATGGGAAAAATGTTTCAAAATGCTTCTTCTCTGAAACCACTTGGACAATTGAAACCAAACTGCCCAGGAATGATCATTGGAAGGTCCTCTACAAAGTCTCTGTTTATTATGCCGATCGGAAATCCAAGATGGCCACCACCGCAATACATAGATTAACATTGGACCCTATGGGAAAATATTAAAATGCCTTCTTCTCAGAAACTACAAATATGATTAAAGCCAAACTGTACATGAATGTTCATTGGATGGTCCTCTACAATCTTAAGGTTTTTTGTTCCGATATGAAATTCAAAATGGTGGCTACGGCAGGACTTAGTTTAACATTGGACCCTATGGGAAAAATGTTTCAAAATGCTTCTTCTCTGAAACCACTTGGACAGTTGAAACCAAACTGCCCAGGAATGATCATTGGAAGGTCCTCTACAAAGTTTATGTTTATTATGCCGATCGGAAATCCAAGATGGCCGCCACCGCAATACATAGATTAACATTGGACCCTATGGGAAAATATTCAAATGACTTCTTCTCAGAAACTACAAATATGATTAAAGCCAAACTGTACATGAATGTTCATTGGATGGCCCTCTACAAACTTTAGGTTTTTTGTTCCGGTATGAAATTCAAAATGGCGGCTACGGCAGGACTTAGTTTAACATTGGACCCTATGGGGAAAATGTTTCAAAATGCTTCTTCTCTGAAACCACTTGGACAGTTGAAACCAAACTGCCCAGGAATGATCATTGGAAGGTCTTCTACAAAGTTTCTGTTTTTTATGCCGATCGGAAATCCAAGATGGCCCCCACCGCAGGACATAGATTAACATTGGACCCTATGGGAAAATATTCAAATGCCTTCTTCTCAGAAACTACAAATATGATTAAAGCCAAACTGTACATGAATGTTCATTGGATGGTCCTCTACAATCTTAAGGTTTTTTGTTCCGATATGAAATTCAAAATGGCGGCTACGGCAGGACTTAGTTTAACATTGGACTCTATGGGGAAAATGTTTCAAAATGCTTCTTCTCTGAAACCGCTTGGACAGTTGAAACCAAACTGCCCAGGAATGATCATTGGAAGGTCCTCTACAAAGTTTCTGTTTATTATGCCGATCGGAAATCCAAGATGGCCGCCACCGCAATACATAGATTAACATCGGACCCTATGGGAAAATATTAAAATGCCTTCTTCTCAGAAACTACAAATATGATTAAAGCCAAACTGTACATGAATGTTCATTGGATGGTCCTCTACAATCTTAAGGTTTTTTGTTCCGATATGAAATTCAAAATGGTGGCTACGGCAGGACTTAGTTTAACATTGGACCCTATGGGAAAAATGTTTCAAAATGCTTCTTCTCTGAAACCACTTGGACAGTTGAAACCAAACTGCCCAGGAATGATCATTGGAAGGTCCTCTACAAAGTCTCTGTTTATTATGCCGATCGGAAATCCAAGATGGCCACCACCGCAATACATAGATTAACATTGGACCCTATGGGAAAATATTAAAATGCCTTCTTCTCAGAAACTACAAATATGATTAAAGCCAAACTGTACATGAATGTTCATTGGATGGTCCTCTACAATCTTAAGGTTTTTTGTTCCGATATGAAATTCAAAATGGTGGCTACGGCAGGACTTAGTTTAACATTGGACCCTATGGGAAAAATGTTTCAAAATGCTTCTTCTCTGAAACCACTTGGACAATTGAAACCAAACTGCCCAGGAATGATCATTGGAAGGTCCTCTACAAAGTCTCTGTTTATTATGCCGATCGGAAATCCAAGATGGCCACCACCGCAATACATAGATTAACATTGGACCCTATGGGAAAATATTAAAATGCCTTCTTCTCAGAAACTACAAATATGATTAAAGCCAAACTGTACATGAATGTTCATTGGATGGTCCTCTACAATCTTAAGGTTTTTTGTTCCGATATGAAATTCAAAATGGTGGCTACGGCAGGACTTAGTTTAACATTGGACCCTATGGGAAAATATTAAAATGCCTTCTTCTCAGAAACTACAAATATGATTAAAGCCAAACTGTACATGAATGTTCATTGGATGGTCCTCTACAATCTTAAGGTTTTTTGTTCCGATATGAAATTCAAAATGGTGGCTACGGCAGGACTTAGTTTAACATCGGACCCTATGGGAAAATATTAAAATGCCTTCTTCTCAGAAACTACAAATATGATTAAAGCCAAACTGTACATGAATGTTCATTGGATGGTCCTCTACAATCTTAAGGTTTTTTGTTCCGATATGAAATTCAAAATGGTGGCTACGGCAGGACTTAGTTTAACATTGGACCCTATGGGAAAAATGTTTCAAAATGCTTCTTCTCTGAAACCACTTGGACAGTTGAAACCAAACTGCCCAGGAATGATCATTGGAAGGTCCTCTACAAAGTCTCTGTTTATTATGCCGATCGGAAATCCAAGATGGCCACCACCGCAATACATAGATTAACATTGGACCCTATGGGAAAATATTAAAATGCCTTCTTCTCAGAAACTACAAATATGATTAAAGCCAAACTGTACATGAATGTTCATTGGATGGTCCTCTACAATCTTAAGGTTTTTTGTTCCGATATGAAATTCAAAATGGTGGCTACGACAGGACTTAGTTTAACATTGGACCCTATGGGAAAAATGTTTCAAAATGCTTCTTCTCTGAAACCACTTGGACAATTGAAACCAAACTGCCCAGGAATGATCATTGGAAGGTCCTCTACAAAGTTTATGTTTATTATGCCGATCGGAAATCCAAGATGGCCGCCACCGCAATACATAGATTAACATTAGACCCTATGGGAAAATATTCAAATGACTTCTTCTCAGAAACTACAAATATGATTAAAGCCAAACTGTACATGAATGTTCATTGGATGGCCCTCTACAAACTTTAGGTTTTTTGTTCCGGTATGAAATTCAAAATGGCGGCTACGGCAGGACTTAGTTTAACATTGGACCCTATGGGGAAAATGTTTCAAAATGCTTCTTCTCTGAAACCACTTGGACAGTTGAAACCAAACTGCCCAGGAATGATCATTGGAAGGTCTTCTACAAAGTTTCTGTTTTTTATGCCGATCGGAAATCCAAGATGGCCGCCACCGCAGGACATAGATTAACATTGGACCCTATGGGAAAATATTCAAATGCCTTCTTCTCAGAAACTACAAATATGATTAAAGCCAAACTGTACATGAATGTTCATTAGATGACCCTCTACAAACTTTAGGTTTTTTGTTCGGTATGAAATTCAAAATGGCGGCTACGGCAGGACTTAGTTTAACATTGGACCCTATGGGGAAAATGTTTCAAAATGCTTCTTCTCTGAAACCGCTTGGACAGTTGAAACCAAACTGCCCAGGAATGATCATTGGAAGGTCCTCTACAAAGTTTCTGTTTATTATGCCGATCGGAAATCCAAGATGGCCGCCACCGCAGGACATAGATTAACATTGGACCCTATTGGAAAATATTCAAATGCCTTCTTCTCAGAAACTACAAATATGATTAAAGCCAAACTGTACATGAATGTTCATTGGATGGTCATCTACAATCTTAAGGTTTTTTGTTCCGATATGAAATTCAAAATGGCGGCTACGGCAGGACTTAGTTTAACATTGGACCCTATGGGGAAAATGTTTCAAAATGCTTCTTCTCTGAAACCACTTGGACAGTTGAAACCAAACTGCCCAGGAATGATCATTGGAAGGTCTTCTACAAAGTTTCTGTTTTTTATGCCGATCGGAAATCCAAGATGGCCGCCACCGCAGGACATAGATTAACATTGGACCCTATGGGAAAATATTAAAATGCCTTCTTCTCAGAAACTACAAATATGATTAAAGCCAAACTGTACATGAATGTTCATTGGATGGTCCTCTACAATCTTAAGGTTTTTTGTTCCGATATGAAATTCAAAATGGTGGCTACGGCAGGACTTAGTTTAACATTGGACCCTATGGGAAAAATGTTTCAAAATGCTTCTTCTCTGAAACCACTTGGACAGTTGAAACCAAACTGCCCAGGAATGATCATTGGAAGGTCCTCTACAAAGTTTATGTTTATTATGCCGATCGGAAATCCAAGATGGCCGCCACCGCAATACATAGATTAACATTAGACCCTATGGGAAAATATTCAAATGACTTCTTCTCAGAAACTACAAATATGATTAAAGCCAAACTGTACATGAATGTTCATTGGATGGCCCTCTACAAACTTTAGGTTTTTTGTTCCGGTATGAAATTCAAAATGGCGGCTACGGCAGGACTTAGTTTAACATTGGACCCTATGGGGAAAATGTTTCAAAATGCTTCTTCTCTGAAACCACTTGGACAGTTGAAACCAAACTGCCCAGGAATGATCATTGGAAGGTCTTCTACAAAGTTTCTGTTTTTTATGCCGATCGGAAATCCAAGATGGCCCCCACCGCAGGACATAGATTAACATTGGACCCTATGGGAAAATATTCAAATGCCTTCTTCTCAGAAACTACAAATATGATTAAAGCCAAACTGTACATGAATGTTCATTGGATGGTCCTCTACAATCTTAAGGTTTTTTGTTCCGATATGAAATTCAAAATGGTGGCTACGGCAGGACTTAGTTTAACATTGGACCCTATGGGAAAAATGTTTCAAAATGCTTCTTCTCTGAAACCACTTGGACAGTTGAAACCAATCTGCCCAGGAATGATCATTGGAAGGTCCTCTACAAAGTCTCTGTTTATTATGCCGATCGGAAATCCAAGATGGCCACCACCGCAATACATAGATTAACATTGGACCCTATGGGAAAATATTAAAATGCCTTCTTCTCAGAAACTACAAATATGATTAAAGCCAAACTGTACATGAATGTTCATTGGATGGTCCTCTACAATCTTAAGGTTTTTTGTTCCGATATGAAATTCAAAATGGTGGCTACGGCAGGACTTAGTTTAACATTGGACCCTATGGGAAAAATGTTTCAAAATGCTTCTTCTCTGAAACCACTTGGACAATTGAAACCAAACTGCCCAGGAATGATCATTGGAAGGTCCTCTACAAAGTTTATGTTTATTATGCCGATCGGAAATCCAAGATGGCCGCCACCGCAATACATAGATTAACATTAGACCCTATGGGAAAATATTCAAATGACTTCTTCTCAGAAACTACAAATATGATTAAAGCCAAACTGTACATGAATGTTCATTGGATGGCCCTCTACAAACTTTAGGTTTTTTGTTCCGGTATGAAATTCAAAATGGCGGCTACGGCAGGACTTAGTTTAACATTGGACCCTATGGGGAAAATGTTTCAAAATGCTTCTTCTCTGAAACCACTTGGACAGTTGAAACCAAACTGCCCAGGAATGATCATTGGAAGGTCTTCTACAAAGTTTCTGTTTTTTATGCCGATCGGAAATCCAAGATGGCCGCCACCGCAGGACATAGATTAACATTGGACCCTATGGGAAAATATTCAAATGCCTTCTTCTCAGAAACTACAAATATGATTAAAGCCAAACTGTACATGAATGTTCATTAGATGACCCTCTACAAACTTTAGGTTTTTTGTTCGGTATGAAATTCAAAATGGCGGCTACGGCAGGACTTAGTTTAACATTGGACCCTATGGGGAAAATGTTTCAAAATGCTTCTTCTCTGAAACCGCTTGGACAGTTGAAACCAAACTGCCCAGGAATGATCATTGGAAGGTCCTCTACAAAGTTTCTGTTTATTATGCCGATCGGAAATCCAAGATGGCCGCCACCGCAGGACATAGATTAACATTGGACCCTATTGGAAAATATTCAAATGCCTTCTTCTCAGAAACTACAAATATGATTAAAGCCAAACTGTACATGAATGTTCATTGGATGGTCATCTACAATCTTAAGGTTTTTTGTTCCGATATGAAATTCAAAATGGCGGCTACGGCAGGACTTAGTTTAACATTGGACCCTATGGGGAAAATGTTTCAAAATGCTTCTTCTCTGAAACCACTTGGACAGTTGAAACCAAACTGCCCAGGAATGATCATTGGAAGGTCTTCTACAAAGTTTCTGTTTTTTATGCCGATCGGAAATCCAAGATGGCCGCCACCGCAGGACATAGATTAACATTGGACCCTATGGGAAAATATTAAAATGCCTTCTTCTCAGAAACTACAAATATGATTAAAGCCAAACTGTACATGAATGTTCATTAGATGGCCCTCTACAAACTTTACGTTTTTTGTTCCGATATGAAATTCAAAATGGCGGCTACGGCAGGACTTAGTTTAACATTGGACCCTATGGGAAAAATGTTTCAAAATGCTTCTTCTCTGAAACCACTTGGACAGTTGAAACCAAACTGACCAGGAATGATCATTGGAAGGTCCTCTACAAATTTTTGTTTTTTATGCCGATCGGAAATCCAAGATGGCCACCACCACAGGACATAGATTAACATTGGACCCTATGGGAAAATATTAAAATGCCTTCTTCTCAGAAACTACAAATATGATTAAAGCCAAACTGTACATGAATGTTCATTGGATGGTCCTCTACAATCTTAAGATTGTTTGTTCCGATATGAAATTCAAAATGGCGGCTACGGCAGGACTTAGTTTATCATTGGACCCTATGGGAAAAATGTTTCAAAACGCTTCTTCTCTGAAACCACTTGGACAATTGAAACCAAACTGCCCAGGAATGATCATTGGAAAGTCCTCTACAAAGTGTCTGTTTATTATGTCGATCGGAAATCCAAGATGGCCGCCACCGCAGGACATAGATTAACATTGGACCCTATGGGAAAATGTTCAAATGCCTTCTTCTCAGAAACTACAAATATGATTAAAGCCAAACTGTACATAAATGTTCATTGGATGGTCCTCTACAATCTTAAGATTGTTTGTTCCGATATGAAATTCAAAATGGCGGCTACGGCAGGACTTAGTTTAACATTGGACCCTATGGGAAAAATGTTTCAAAACGCTTCTTCTCTGAAACCACTTGGACAATTGAAACCAAACTGCCCAGGAATGATCATTGGAAGGTCCTCTACAAAGTCTCTGTTTATTATGCCGATCGGAAATCCAAGATGGCCACCACCGCAATACATAGATTAACATTGGATCCTATGGGAAAATATTAAAATGCCTTCTTCTCAGAAACTACAAATATGATTAAAGCCAAACTGTACATGAATGTTCATTGGATGGTCCTCTACAATCTTAAGGTTTTTTGTTCCGATATGAAATTCAAAATGGTGGCTACGGCAGGACTTAGTTTAACATTGGACCCTATGGGAAAAATGTTTCAAAATGCTTCTTCTCTGAAACCACTTGGACAGTTGAAACCAAACTGCCCAGGAATGATCATTGGAAGGTCCTCTACAAAGTTTATGTTTATTATGCCGATCGGAAATCCAAGATGGCCGCCACCGCAATACATAGATTAACATTAGACCCTATGGGAAAATATTCAAATGACTTCTTCTCAGAAACTACAAATATGATTAAAGCCAAACTGTACATGAATGTTCATTGGATGGCCCTCTACAAACTTTAGGTTTTTTGTTCCGGTATGAAATTCAAAATGGCGGCTACGGCAGGACTTAGTTTAACATTGGACCCTATGGGGAAAATGTTTCAAAATGCTTCTTCTCTGAAACCACTTGGACAGTTGAAACCAAACTGCCCAGGAATGATCATTGGAAGGTCTTCTACAAAGTTTCTGTTTTTTATGCCGATCGGAAATCCAAGATGGCCACCACCGCAATACATAGATTAACATTGGACCCTATGGGAAAATATTCAAATGCCTTCTTCTCAGAAACTACAAATATGATTAAAGCCAAACTGTACATGAATGTTCATTAGATGACCCTCTACAAACTTTAGGTTTTTTGTTCGGTATGAAATTCAAAATGGCGGCTACGGCAGGACTTAGTTTAACATTGGACCCTATGGGGAAAATGTTTCAAAATGCTTCTTCTCTGAAACCGCTTGGACAGTTGAAACCAAACTGCCCAGGAATGATCATTGGAAGGTCCTCTACAAAGTTTCTGTTTATTATGCCGATCGGAAATCCAAGATGGCCGCCACCGCAGGACATAGATTAACATTGGACCCTATTGGAAAATATTCAAATGCCTTCTTCTCAGAAACTACAAATATGATTAAAGCCAAACTGTACATGAATGTTCATTGGATGGTCCTCTACAATCTTAAGGTTTTTTGTTCCGATATGAAATTCAAAATGGCGGCTACGGCAGGACTTAGTTTAACATTGGACTCTATGGGGAAAATGTTTCAAAATGCTTCTTCTCTGAAACCGCTTGGACAGTTGAAACCAAACTGCCCAGGAATGATCATTGGAAGGTCCTCTACAAAGTTTCTGTTTATTATGCCGATCGGAAATCCAAGATGGCCGCCACCGCAATACATAGATTAACATTGGACCCTATGGGAAAATATTAAATTGCCTTCTTCTCAGAAACTACAAATATGATTAAAGCCAAACTGTACATGAATGTTCATTGGATGGTCCTCTACAATCTTAAGGTTTTTTGTTCCGATATGAAATTCAAAATGGTGGCTACGGCAGGACTTAGTTTAACATTGGACCCTATGGGAAAAATGTTTCAAAATGCTTCTTCTCTGAAACCACTTGGACAGTTGAAACCAAACTGCCCAGGAATGATCATTGGAAGGTCCTCTACAAAGTTTATGTTTATTATGCCGATCGGAAATCCAAGATGGCCGCCACCGCAATACATAGATTAACATTAGACCCTATGGGAAAATATTCAAATGACTTCTTCTCAGAAACTACAAATATGATTAAAGCCAAACTGTACATGAATGTTCATTGGATGGCCCTCTACAAACTTTAGGTTTTTTGTTCCGGTATGAAATTCAAAATGGCGGCTACGGCAGGACTTAGTTTAACATTGGACCCTATGGGGAAAATGTTTCAAAATGCTTCTTCTCTGAAACCACTTGGACAGTTGAAACCAAACTGCCCAGGAATGATCATTGGAAGGTCTTCTACAAAGTTTCTGTTTTTTATGCCGATCGGAAATCCAAGATGGCCGCCACCGCAGGACATAGATTAACATTGGACGCTATGGGAAAATATTCAAATGCCTTCTTCTCAGAAACTACAAATATGATTAAAGCCAAACTGTACATGAATGTTCATTAGATGACCCTCTACAAACTTTAGGTTTTTTGTTCGGTATGAAATTCAAAATGGCGGCTACGGCAGGACTTAGTTTAACATTGGACCCTATGGGGAAAATGTTTCAAAATGCTTCTTCTCTGAAACCGCTTGGACAGTTGAAACCAAACTGCCCAGGAATGATCATTGGAAGGTCCTCTACAAAGTTTCTGTTTATTATGCCGATCGGAAATCCAAGATGGCCGCCACCGCAGGACATAGATTAACATTGGACCCTATTGGAAAATATTCAAATGCCTTCTTCTCAGAAACTACAAATATGATTAAAGCCAAACTGTACATGAATGTTCATTTGATGGTCCTCTACAATCTTAAGGTTTTTTGTTCCGATATGAAATTCAAAATGGCGGCTACGGCAGGACTTAGTTTAACATTGGACTCTATGGGGAAAATGTTTCAAAATGCTTCTTCTCTGAAACCGCTTGGACAGTTGAAACCAAACTGCCCAGGAATGATCATTGGAAGGTCCTCTACAAAGTTTCTGTTTATTATGCCGATCGGAAATCCAAGATGGCCGCCACCGCAATACATAGATTAACATTGGACCCTATGGGAAAATATTAAAATGCCTTCTTCTCAGAAACTACAAATATGATTAAAGCCAAACTGTACATGAATGTTCATTGGATGGTCCTCTACAATCTTAAGGTTTTTTGTTCCGATATGAAATTCAAAATGGTGGCTACGGCAGGACTTAGTTTAACATTGGACCCTATGGGGAAAATGTTTCAAAATGCTTCTTCTCTGAAACCACTTGGACAGTTGAAACCAAACTGCCCAGGAATGATCATTGGAAGGTCTTCTACAAAGTTTCTGTTTTTTATGCCGATCGGAAATCCAAGATGGCCACCACCGCAATACATAGATTAACATTGGACCCTATGGGAAAATATTCAAATGCCTTCTTCTCAGAAACTACAAATATGATTAAAGCCAAACTGTACATGAATGTTCATTAGATGACCCTCTACAAACTTTAGGTTTTTTGTTCGGTATGAAATTCAAAATGGCGGCTACGGCAGGACTTAGTTTAACATTGGACCCTATGGGGAAAATGTTTCAAAATGCTTCTTCTCTGAAACCGCTTGGACAGTTGAAACCAAACTGCCCAGGAATGATCATTGGAAGGTCCTCTACAAAGTTTCTGTTTATTATGCTGATCGGAAATCCAAGATGGCCGCCACCGCAGGACATAGATTAACATTGGACCCTATTGGAAAATATTCAAATGCCTTCTTCTCAGAAACTACAAATATGATTAAAGCCAAACTGTACATGAATGTTCATTGGATGGTCCTCTACAATCTTAAGGTTTTTTGTTCCGATATGAAATTCAAAATGGCGGCTACGGCAGGACTTAGTTTAACATTGGACTCTATGGGGAAAATGTTTCAAAATGCTTCTTCTCTGAAACCGCTTGGACAGTTGAAACCAAACTGCCCAGGAATGATCATTGGAAGGTCCTCTACAAAGTTTCTGTTTATTATGCCGATCGGAAATCCAAGATGGCCGCCACCGCAATACATAGATTAACATTGGACCCTATGGGAAAATATTAAATTGCCTTCTTCTCAGAAACTACAAATATGATTAAAGCCAAACTGTACATGAATGTTCATTGGATGGTCCTCTACAATCTTAAGGTTTTTTGTTCCGATATGAAATTCAAAATGGTGGCTACGGCAGGACTTAGTTTAACATTGGACCCTATGGGAAAAATGTTTCAAAATGCTTCTTCTCTGAAACCACTTGGACAGTTGAAACCAAACTGCCCAGGAATGATCATTGGAAGGTCCTCTACAAAGTTTATGTTTATTATGCCGATCGGAAATCCAAGATGGCCGCCACCGCAATACATAGATTAACATTGGACCCTATGGGAAAATATTAAAATGCCTTCTTCTCAGAAACTACAAATATGATTAAAGCCAAACTGTACATGAATGTTCATTGGATGGTCCTCTACAATCTTAAGGTTTTTTGTTCCGATATGAAATTCAAAATGGTGGCTACGGCAGGACTTAGTTTAACATTGGACCCTATGGGGAAAATGTTTCAAAATGCTTCTTCTCTGAAACCACTTGGACAGTTGAAACCAAACTGCCCAGGAATGATCATTGGAAGGTCTTCTACAAAGTTTCTGTTTTTTATGCCGATCGGAAATCCAAGATGGCCACCACCGCAATACATAGATTAACATTGGACCCTATGGGAAAATATTCAAATGCCTTCTTCTCAGAAACTACAAATATGATTAAAGCCAAACTGTACATGAATGTTCATTAGATGACCCTCTACAAACTTTAGGTTTTTTGTTCGGTATGAAATTCAAAATGGCGGCTACGGCAGGACTTAGTTTAACATTGGACCCTATGGGGAAAATGTTTCAAAATGCTTCTTCTCTGAAACCGCTTGGACAGTTGAAACCAAACTGCCCAGGAATGATCATTGGAAGGTCCTCTACAAAGTTTCTGTTTATTATGCCGATCGGAAATCCAAGATGGCAGCCACCGCAGGACATAGATTAACATTGGACGCTATGGGAAAATATTCAAATGCCTTCTTCTCAGAAACTACAAATATGATTAAAGCCAAACTGTACATGAATGTTCATTAGATGACCCTCTACAAACTTTAGGTTTTTTGTTCGGTATGAAATTCAAAATGGCGGCTACGGCAGGACTTAGTTTAACATTGGACCCTATGGGGAAAATGTTTCAAAATGCTTCTTCTCTGAAACCGCTTGGACAGTTGAAACCAAACTGCCCAGGAATGATCATTGGAAGGTCCTCTACAAAGTTTCTGTTTATTATGCCGATCGGAAATCCAAGATGGCCGCCACTGCAGGACATAGATTAACATTGGACCCTATTGGAAAATATTCAAATGCCTTCTTCTCAGAAACTACAAATATGATTAAAGCCAAACTGTACATGAATGTTCATTGGATGGTCCTCTACAATCTTAAGGTTTTTTGTTCCGATATGAAATTCAAAATGGCGGCTACGGCAGGACTTAGTTTAACATTGGACTCTATGGGGAAAATGTTTCAAAATGCTTCTTCTCTGAAACCGCTTGGACAGATGAAACCAAACTGCCCAGGAATGATCATTGGAAGGTCCTCTACAAAGTTTCTGTTTATTATGCCGATCGGAAATCCAAGATGGCCGCCACCGCAATACATAGATTAACATTGGACCCTATGGGAAAATATTAAAATGCCTTCTTCTCAGAAACTACAAATATGATTAAAGCCAAACTGTACATGAATGTTCATTGGATGGTCCTCTACAATCTTAAGGTTTTTTGTTCCGATATGAAATTCAAAATGGTGGCTACGGCAGGACTTAGTTTAACATTGGACCCTATGGGAAAAATGTTTCAAAATGCTTCTTCTCTGAAACCACTTGGACAGTTGAAACCAAACTGCCCAGGAATGATCATTGGAAGGTCCTCTACAAAGTTTCTGTTTATTATGCCGATCGGAAATCCAAGATGGCCGCCACCGCAATGCATAGATTAACATTGGACCCTATGGGAAAATATTCAAATGACTTTTTCTCAGAAACTACAAATATGATTAAAGCCAAACTGTACATGAATGTTCATTGGATGGCCCTCTACAAACTTTAGGTTTTTTGTTCCGGTATGAAATTCAAAATGGCGGCTACGGCAGGACTTAGTTTAACATTGGACCCTATGGGAAAAATGTTTCAAAATGCTTCTTCTCTGAAACCACTTGGACAATTAAAACCAAACTGCCCAGGAATGATCATTGGAAGGTCCTCTACAAAGTCTCTGTTTATTATGCCGATCGGAAATCCAAGATGGCCACCACCGCAATACATAGATTAACATTGGACCCTATGGGAAAATATTAAAATGCCTTCTTCTCAGAAACTACAAATATGATTAAAGCCAAACTGTACATGAATGTTCATTGGATGGTCCTCTACAATCTTAAGGTTTTTTGTTCCGATATGAAATTCAAAATGGTGGCTACGGCAGGACTTAGTTTAACATTGGACCCTATGGGAAAAATGTTTCAAAATGCTTCTTCTCTGAAACCACTTGGACAGTTGAAACCAAACTGCCCAGGAATGATCATTGGAAGGTCCTCTACAAAGTTTATGTTTATTATGCCGATCGGAAATCCAAGATGGCCGCCACCGCAATACATAGATTAACATTAGACCCTATGGGAAAATATTCAAATGACTTCTTCTCAGAAACTACAAATATGATTAAAGCCAAACTGTACATGAATGTTCATTGGATGGCCCTCTACAAACTTTAGGTTTTTTGTTCCGGTATGAAATTCAAAATGGCGGCTACGGCAGGACTTAGTTTAACATTGGACCCTATGGGGAAAATGTTTCAAAATGCTTCTTCTCTGAAACCACTTGGACAGTTGAAACCAAACTGCCCAGGAATGATCATTGGAAGGTCTTCTACAAAGTTTCTGTTTTTTATGCCGATCGGAAATCCAAGATGGCCGCCACCGCAGGACATAGATTAACATTGGACGCTATGGGAAAATATTCAAATGCCTTCTTCTCAGAAACTACAAATATGATTAAAGCCAAACTGTACATGAATGTTCATTAGATGACCCTCTACAAACTTTAGGTTTTTGTTCGGTATGAAATTCAAAATGGCGGCTACGGCAGGACTTAGTTTAACATTGGACCCTATGGGGAAAATGTTTCAAAATGCTTCTTCTCTGAAACCGCTTGGACAGTTGAAACCAAACTGCCCAGGAATGATCATTGGAAGGTCCTCTACAAAGTTTCTGTTTATTATGCCGATCGGAAATCCAAGATGGCCGCCACCGCAGGACATAGATTAACATTGGACCCTATTGGAAAATATTCAAATGCCTTCTTCTCAGAAACTACAAATATGATTAAAGCCAAACTGTACATGAATGTTCATTGGATGGTCCTCTACAATCTTAAGGTTTTTTGTTCCGATATGAAATTCAAAATGGCGGCTACGGCAGGACTTAGTTTAACATTGGACTCTATGGGGAAAATGTTTCAAAATGCTTCTTCTCTGAAACCGCTTGGACAGTTGAAACCAAACTGCCCAGGAATGATCATTGGAAGGTCCTCTACAAAGTTTCTGTTTATTATGCCGATCGGAAATCCAAGATGGCCGCCACCGCAATACATAGATTAACATTGGACCCTATGGGAAAATATTAAAATGCCTTCTTCTCAGAAACTACAAATATGATTAAAGCCAAACTGTACATGAATGTTCATTGGATGGTCCTCTACAATCTTAAGGTTTTTTGTTCCGATATGAAATTCAAAATGGTGGCTACGGCAGGACTTAGTTTAACATTGGACCCTATGGGAAAAATGTTTCAAAATGCTTCTTCTCTGAAACCACTTGGACAGTTGAAACCAAACTGCCCAGGAATGATCATTGGAAGGTCCTCTACAAAGTTTCTGTTTATTATGCCGATCGGAAATCCAAGATGGCCGCCACCGCAATGCATAGATTAACATTGGACCCTATGGGAAAATATTCAAATGACTTTTTCTCAGAAACTACAAATATGTTTAAAGCCAAACTGTACATGAATGTTCATTGGATGGCCCTCTACAAACTTTAGGTTTTTTGTTCCGATATGAAATTCAAAATGGTGGCTACGGCAGGACTTAGTTTAACATTGGACCCTATGGGAAAAATGTTTCAAAATGCTTCTTCTCTGAAACCACTTGGACAGTTGAAACCAAACTGCCCAGGAATGATCATTGGAAGGTCCTCTACAAAGTTTATGTTTATTATGCCGATCGGAAATCCAAGATGGCCGCCACCGCAATACATAGATTAACATTAGACCCTATGGGAAAATATTCAAATGACTTCTTCTCAGAAACTACAAATATGATTAAAGCCAAACTGTACATGAATGTTCATTGGATGGCCCTCTACAAACTTTAGGTTTTTTGTTCCGGTATGAAATTCAAAATGGCGGCTACGGCAGGACTTAGTTTAACATTGGACCCTATGGGGAAAATGTTTCAAAATGCTTCTTCTCTGAAACCACTTGGACAGTTGAAACCAAACTGCCCAGGAATGATCATTGGAAGGTCTTCTACAAAGTTTCTGTTTTTTATGCCGATCGGAAATCCAAGATGGCCGCCACCGCAGGACATAGATTAACATTGGACCCTATGGGAAAATATTCAAATGCCTTCTTCTCAGAAACTACAAATATGATTAAAGCCAAACTGTACATGAATGTTCATTAGATGACCCTCTACAAACTTTAGGTTTTTGTTCGGTATGAAATTCAAAATGGCGGCTACGGCAGGACTTAGTTTAACATTGGACCCTATGGCGAAAATGTTTCAAAATGCTTCTTCTCTGAAACCGCTTGGACAGTTGAAACCAAACTGCCCAGGAATGATCATTGGAAGGTCCTCTACAAAGTTTCTGTTTATTATGCCGATCGGAAATCCAAGATGGCCGCCACCGCAGGACATAGATTAACATTGGACCCTATTGGAAAATATTCAAATGCCTTCTTCTCAGAAACTACAAATATGATTAAAGCCAAACTGTACATGAATGTTCATTGGATGGTCCTCTACAATCTTAAGGTTTTTTGTTCCGATATGAAATTCAAAATGGCGGCTACGGCAGGACTTAGTTTAACATTGGACCCTATGGGAAAAATGTTTCAAAATGCTTCTTCTCTGAAACCACTTGGACAGTTGAAACCAAACTGCCCAGGAATGATCATTGGAAGGTCCTCTACAAAGTTTCTGTTTTTTATGCCGATCGGAAATCCAAGATGGCCGCCACCGCAGGACATAGATTAACATTGGACCCTATGGGAAAATATTAAAATGCCTTCTTCTCAGAAACTACAAATATGATTAAAGCCAAACTGTACATGAATGTTCATTGGATGGTCCTCTACAATCTTAAGGTTTTTTGTTCCGATATGAAATTCAAAATGGCGGCTACGGCAGGACTTAGTTTAACATTGGACTCTATGGGGAAAATGTTTCAAAATGCTTCTTCTCTGAAACCGCTTGGACAGTTGAAACCAAACTGCCCAGGAATGATCATTGGAAGGTCCTCTACAAAGTTTCTGTTTATTATGCCGATCGAAATCCAAGATGGCCGCCACCGCAATACATAGATTAACATTGGACCCTATGGGAAAATATTAAAATGCCTTCTTCTCAGAAACTACAAATATGATTAAAGCCAAACTGTACATGAATGTTCATTGGATGGTCCTCTACAATCTTAAGGTTTTTTGTTCCGATATGAAATTCAAAATGGTGGCTACGGCAGGACTTAGTTTAACATTGGACCCTATGGGAAAAATGTTTCAAAATGCTTCTTCTCTGAAACCACTTGGACAGTTGAAACCAAACTGCCCAGGAATGATCATTGGAAGGTCCTCTACAAAGTTTCTGTTTATTATGCCGATCGGAAATCCAAGATGGCCGCCACCGCAATGCATAGATTAACATTGGACCCTATGGGAAAATATTCAAATGACTTTTTCTCAGAAACTACAAATATGATTAAAGCCAAACTGTACATGAATGTTCATTGGATGGCCCTCTACAAATTTTAGGTTTTTTGTTCCGGTATGAAATTCAAAATGGCGGCTACGGCAGGACTTAGTTTAACATTGGACCCTATGGGAAAAATGTTTCAAAATGCTTCTTCTCTGAAACCACTTGGACAATTGAAACCAAACTGCCCAGGAATGATCATTGGAAGGTCCTCTACAAAGTCTCTGTTTATTATGCCGATCGGAAATCCAAGATGGCCACCACCGCAATACATAGATTAACATTGGACCCTATGGGAAAATATTAAAATGCCTTCTTCTCAGAAACTACAAATATGATTAAAGCCAAACTGTACATGAATGTTCATTGGATGGTCCTCTACAATCTTAAGGTTTTTTGTTCCGATATGAAATTCAAAATGGTGGCTACGGCAGGACTTAGTTTAACATTGGACCCTATTGGAAAAATGTTTCAAAATGCTTCTTCTCTGAAACCACTTGGACAGTTGAAACCAACCTGCCCAGGAATGATCATTGGAAGGTCCTCTACAAAGTTTCTGTTTATTATGCCGATCGGAAATCCAAGATGGCCACCACCGCAGGACATAGATTAACATTGGACCCTATTGGAAAATATTAAAATGCCTTCTTCTCAGAAACTACAAATATGATTAAAGCCAAACTGTACATGAATGTTCATTGGATGGTCCTCTACAATCTTAAGGTTTTTTGTTCCGATATGAAATTCAAAATGGCGGCTACGGCAGGACTTAGTTTAACATTGGACCCTATGGGAAAAATGTTTCAAAATGCTTCTTCTCTGAAACCACTTGGACAGTTGAAACCAAACTGCCCAGGAATGATCATTGGAAGATCCTCTACAAATTTTCTGTTTTTTATGCCGATCGGAAATCCAAGATGGCCACCACCGCAATACATAGATTAACATTGGACCCTATGGGAAAATATTCAAATGCCTTCTTCTCAGAAACTACAAATATGATTAAAGCCAAACTGTACATGAATGTTCATTGGATGGTCCTCTACAATCTTAAGGTTTTTTGTTCCGATATGAAATTCAAAATGGCGGCTACGGCAGGACTTAGTTTAACATTGGACCCTATGGGAAAAATGTTTCAAAATGCTTCTTCTCTGAAACCACTTGGACAGTTGAAACCAACCTGCCCAGGAATGATCATTGGAAGGTCTTCTACAAATTTTCTGTTTTTTATGCCGATCGGAAATCCAAGATGGCCGCCACCGCAGGACATAGATTAACATTGGACCCTATGGGAAAATATTAAAATGCCTTCTTCTCAGAAACTACAAATATGATTAAAGCCAAACTGTACATGAATGTTCATTAGATGGCCCTCTACAAACTTTACGTTTTTTGTTCCGGTATGAAATTCAAAATGGCGGCTACGGCAGGACTTAGTTTAACATTGGACCCTATGGGAAAAATGATTCAAAATGCTTCTCTAAACCGCTTGGACAGTTGAAACCAAACTGCCCAGGAATGATCATTGGAAGGTCCTCTACAAAGTTTCTGTTTTTTATGCCGATCGGAAATCCAAGATGGCCACCACCGCAGGACATAGATTAACATTGGACCCTATTGGAAAATATTCAAATGCCTTCTTCTCAGAAACTACAAATATGATTAAAGCCAAACTGTACATGAATGTTCATTGGATGGTCCTCTACAATCTTAAGTTTTTTGTTCCGATATGAAATTCAAAATGGCGGCTACGGCAGGACTTAGTTTAACATTGGACTCTATGGGGAAAATGTTTCAAAATGCTTCTTCTCTGAAACCGCTTGGACAGTTGAAACCAAACTGCCCAGGAATGATCATTGGAAGGTCCTCTACAAAGTTTCTGTTTATTATGCTGATCGGAAATCCAAGATGGCCGCCACCGCAATACATAGATTAACATTGGACCCTATGGGAAAATATTAAAATGCCTTCTTCTCAGAAACTACAAATATGATTAAAGCCAAACTGTACATGAATGTTCATTGGATGGTCCTCTACAATCTTAAGGTTTTTTGTTCCGATATGAAATTCAAAATGGTGGCTACGGCAGGACTTAGTTTAACATTGGACCCTATGGGAAAAATGTTTCAAAATGCTTCTTCTCTGAAACCACTTGGACAGTTGAAACCAAACTGCCCAGGAATGATCATTGGAAGGTCCTCTACAAAGTTTCTGTTTATTATGCCGATCGGAAATCCAAGATGGCCGCCACCGCAATGCATAGATTAACATTGGACCCTATGGGAAAATATTCAAATGACTTTTTCTCAGAAACTACAAATATGATTAAAGCCAAACTGTACATGAATGTTCATTGGATGGCCCTCTACAAACTTTAGGTTTTTTGTTCCGGTATGAAATTCAAAATGGCGGCTACGGCAGGACTTAGTTTAACATTGGACCCTATGGGAAAAATGTTTCAAAATGCTTCTTCTCTGAAACCACTTGGACAATTGAAACCAAACTGCCCAGGAATGATCATTGGAAGGTCCTCTACAAAGTCTCGGTTTATTATGCCGATCGGAAATCCAAGATGGCCACCACTGCAATACATAGATTAACATTGGACCCTATGGGAAAATATTAAAATGCCTTCTTCTCAGAAACTACAAATATGATTAAAGCCAAACTGTACATGAATGTTCATTGGATGGTCCTCTACAATCTTAAGGTTTTTTGTTCCGATATGAAATTCAAAATGGTGGCTACGGCAGGACTTAGTTTAACATTGGACCCTATGGGAAAAATGTTTCAAAATGCTTCTTCTCTGAAACCACTTGGACAGTTGAAACCAAACTGCCCAGGAATGATCATTGGAAGGTCCTCTACAAATTTTCTGTTTTTTATGCCGATCGGAAATCCAAGATGGCCGTCACCGCAATACATAGATTAACATTAGACCCTATGGGAAAATATTCAAATGACTTCTTCTCAGAAACTACAAATATGATTAAAGCCAAACTGTACATGAATGTTCATTGGATGGCCCTCTACAAACTTTACGTTTTTTGTTCCGGTATGAAATTCAAAATGGCGGCTACGGCAGGACTTAGTTTAACATTGGACCCTATGGGGAAAATGTTTCAAAATGCTTCTTCTCTGAAACCACTTGGACAGTTGAAACCAAACTGCCCAGGAATGATCATTGGAAGGTCTTCTACAAAGTTTCTGTTTTTTATGCCGATCGGAAATCCAAGATGGCCCCCACCGCAGGACATAGATTAACATTGGACCCTATGGGAAAATATTCAAATGCCTTCTTCTCAGAAACTACAAATATGATTAAAGCCAAACTGTACATGAATGTTCATTAGATGACCCTCTACAAACTTTAGGTTTTTTGTTCGGTATGAAATTCAAAATGGCGGCTACGGCAGGACTTAGTTTAACATTGGACCCTATGGGGAAAATGTTTCAAAATGCTTCTTCTCTGAAACCGCTTGGACAGTTGAAACCAAACTGCCCAGGAATGATCATTGGAAGGTCCTCTACAAAGTTTCTGTTTATTATGCCGATCGGAAATCCAAGATGGCCGCCACCGCAGGACATAGATTAACATTGGACCCTATTGGAAAATATTCAAATGCCTTCTTCTCAGAAACTACAAATATGATTAAAGCCAAACTGTACATGAATGTTCATTGGATGGTCCTCTACAATCTTAAGGTTTTTTGTTCCGATATGAAATTCAAAATGGCGGCTACGGCAGGACTTAGTTTAACATTGGACCCTATGGGAAAAATGTTTCAAAATGCTTCTTCTCTGAAACCACTTGGACAGTTGAAACCAAACTGCCCAGGAATGATCATTGGAAGGTCCTCTACAAAGTTTCTGTTTTTTATGCCGATCGGAAATCCAAGATGGCCGCCACCGCAGGACATAGATTAACATTGGACCCTATGGGAAAATATTAAAATGCCTTCTTCTCAGAAACTACAAATATGATTAAAGCCAAACTGTACATGAATGTTCATTGGATGGTCCTCTACAATCTTAAGGTTTTTTGTTCCGATATGAAATTCAATATGGCGGCTACGGCAGGACTTAGTTTAACATTGGACTCTATGGGGAAAAGGTTTCAAAATGCTTCTTCTCTGAAACCGCTTGGACAGTTGAAACCAAACTGCCCAGGAATGATCATTGGAAGGTCCTCTACAAAGTTTCTGTTTATTATGCCGATCGGAAATCCAAGATGGCCGCCACCGCAATACATAGATTAACATTGGACCCTATGGGAAAATATTAAAATGCCTTCTTCTCAGAAACTACAAATATGATTAAAGCCAAACTGTACATGAATGTTCATTGGATGGTCCTCTACAATCTTAAGGTTTTTTGTTCCGATATGAAATTCAAAATGGTGGCTACGGCAGGACTTAGTTTAACATTGGACCCTATGGGAAAAATGTTTCAAAATGCTTCTTCTCTGAAACCACTTGGACAGTTGAAACCAAACTGCCCAGGAATGATCATTGGAAGGTCCTCTACAAAGTTTCTGTTTATTATGCCGATCGGAAATCCAAGATGGCCGCCACCGCAATGCATAGATTAACATTGGACCCTATGGGAAAATATTCAAATGACTTTTTCTCAGAAACTACAAATATGATTAAAGCCAAACTGTACATGAATGTTCATTGGATGGCCCTCTACAAACTTTAGGTTTTTTGTTCCGATATGAAATTCAAAATGGCGGCTACGGCAGGACTTAGTTTAACATTGGACCCTATGGGAAAAATGTTTCAAAATGCTTCTTCTCTGAAACCACTTGGACAATTGAAACCAAACTGCCCAGGAATGATCATTGGAAGGTCCTCTACAAAGTCTCTGTTTATTATGCCGATCGGAAATCCAAGATGGCCACCACCGCAATACATAGATTAACATTGGACCCTATGGGAAAATATTAAAATGCCTTCTTCTCAGAAACTACAAATATGATTAAAGCCAAACTGTACATGAATGTTCATTGGATGGTCCTCTACAATCTTAAGGTTTTTTGTTCCGATATGAAATTCAAAATGGTGGCTACGGCAGGACTTAGTTTAACATTGGACCCTATGGGAAAAATGTTTCAAAATGCTTCTTCTCTGAAACCACTTGGACAGTTGAAACCAAACTGCCCAGGAATGATCATTGGAAGGTCCTCTACAAAGTTTATGTTTATTATGCCGATCGGAAATCCAAGATGGCCGCCACCGCAATACATAGATTAACATTAGACCCTATGGGAAAATATTCAAATGACTTCTTCTCAGAAACTACAAATATGATTAAAGCCAAACTGTACATGAATGTTCATTGGATGGCCCTCTACAAACTTTAGGTTTTTTGTTCCGGTATGAAATTCAAAATGGCGGCTACGGCAGGACTTAGTTTAACATTGGACCCTATGGGGAAAATGTTTCAAAATGCTTCTTCTCTGAAACCACTTGGACAATTGAAACCAAACTGCCCAGGAATGATCATTGGAAGGTCTTCTACAAAGTTTCTGTTTTTTATGCCGATCGGAAATCCAAGATGGCCGCCACCGCAGGACATAGATTAACATTGGACCCTATGGGAAAATATTCAAATGCCTTCTTCTCAGAAACTACAAATATGATTAAAGCCAAACTGTACATGAATGTTCATTAGATGGCCCTCTACAAACTTTACGTTTTTTGTTCCGATATGAAATTCAAAATGGCGGCTACGGCAGGACTTAGTTTAACATTGGACCCTATGGGAAAAATGTTTCAAAATGCTTCTTCTCTGAAACCACTTGGACAGTTGAAACCAAACTGACCAGGAATGATCATTGGAAGGTCCTCTACAAATTTTTGTTTTTTATGCCGATCGGAAATCCAAGATGGCCACCACCGCAGGACATAGATTAACATTGGACCCTATGGGAAAATATTAAAATGCCTTCTTCTCAGAAACTACAAATATGATTAAAGCCAAACTGTACATGAATGTTCATTGGATGGTCCTCTACAATCTTAAGATTGTTTGTTCCGATATGAAATTCAAAATGGCGGCTACGGCAGGACTTAGTTTAACATTGGACCCTATGGGAAAAATGTTTCAAAACGCTTCTTCTCTGAAACCACTTGGACAATTGAAACCAAACTGCCCAGGAATGATCATTGGAAAGTCCTCTACAAAGTGTCTGTTTATTATGTCGATCGGAAATCCAAGATGGCCGCCACCGCAGGACATAGATTAACATTGGACCCTATGGGAAAATGTTCAAATGCCTTCTTCTCAGAAACTACAAATATGATTAAAGCCAAACTGTACATGAATGTTCATTGGATGGTCCTCTACAATCTTAAGATTGTTTGTTCCGATATGAAATTCAAAATGGCGGCTACGGCAGGACTTAGTTTAACATTGGACCCTATGGGAAAAATGTTTCAAAACGCTTCTTCTCTGAAACCACTTGGACAATTGAAACCAAACTGCCCAGGAATGATCATTGGAAGGTCCTCTACAAATGTTCTGTTTTTTTATGTCGATCGGAAATCCAAGATGGCCGCCACCGCAATACATAGATTAGCATTGGACCCTATGGGAAAATGTTCAAATGCCTTCTTCTCAGAAACTACAAATATGATTAAAGCCAAACTGTACATGAATGTTCATTGGATGGTCCTCTACAAACTTTACGTTTTTTTGTTCCGATATGAAATTCAAAATGGCGGCTACGGCAGGACTTAGTTTAACATTGGACCCTATGGGAAAAATGTTTCAAAACGCTTCTTCTCTGAAACCACTTGGACAATTGAAACCAAACTGCCCAGGAATGATCATTGGAAGGTCCTCTACAAAGTTTCTGTTTTTTTATGCCGATCGAAAATTCAAGATGGCCGCCACCGCAGGACATAGATTAACATTGGACCCTATGGGAAAATGTTCAAATGCCTTCTACTCAGAAACCACAAATATGATTAAAGCCAAACTGTACATGAATGTTCATTGGATGGTCCTCTACAAACTTTACGTTTTTTGTTCTGATATGAAATTCAAAATGGCGGCTACGGCAGGACTTAGTTTAACATTGGACCCTATGGGAAAAATGTTTCAAAACGCTTCTTCTCTGAAACCACTTGGACAGTTGAAACCAAACTGCCCAGGAATGATCATTGGAAGGTCCGCTACAAAGTTTCTGTTTTTTATGCCGATCGGAAATCCAAGATGGCTGCCACCACAGGTCATAGTATTAACACAGGACCATATGGGGAAAATACAGAAATATATTCTTCTCTGAAGCTATTGCACTGATTGAACCTAAACTATGCATCAATCATTGGAAGGTCCTTTACAAACTTTGTGTTTTTATGTTGATCGTAATTCCAAGATGACTACCACTGCAGGACATAGTTTTTACATAGGACCAATTGGTTTTTTTTATAACCAGGTGAACGATACAGGCTCTTGAGAGCCTCTGGTTAAATATAAACTTATAGACAAACTGTGAAAATCACTATTGGTTCAAATTTTTTTTTTTTAAATTTTTCAGTAGTAATTGTATAATACTATACAGTACTATGATTATCTCCCTTAATTTATATTCCTTAAAAAGCATTTTCCCCAATAATTATTGTTAATTCAACTTTTTGCATTTAATTGTTATATTTTGAAATTGTTATCAATATTAAACAATAATTTTCTTTTATGTTAATATTTATATGAGTTTTATAGTTGCAATTATTTAAATTAAATATACCTACATGGAAGAACTTTAGATTTATTTATATAATCAACACCCACTTCATTATAAATATATTGCCGAATTTCCTTCGATATTTTCGTATATTACAATTATACTTCGTTATTTTCCGATTTATTTCGGTCGATTCTAAATTTGCATAGACACTTCAAATACGTCAAAAAATTATCCAATGAAAAGTCTCTCGATATACGAGAACTAGGCGAGAATTTCCTTGCTTATTATAAAATCCTGAGATACATCGAATGGTAAAATCGAATATTTTAGAAAAACAAAATGGTAAGAGAGTGTGTGTGAAAGATGAATGAAAGTGTTTATTACTACTATATATTATTATTTCTTTATTTTGTTTATCAAAATGTAAAACCAATGTAGTCACAAAACTTATTTTTGAAAACTCCTGTCACACCCTAGTCAGGTGGTGATGTAAGGGAATTTATAAAATCCTGACTATAGTAAAAAAAAAAAAAAAAAAAAAAAATTGGCCATTTTCTAGCATCATTATTTGCTGATTCCATCCCCTTTCCCTATGTCATCCCCTGATAATGCTGTCGATAAGATAACTTGAATAATACTGCGCCCTCTATCGGCACTTTCGCTGGATGACTAGCGGGAGAGTAATATAACGACTGGATTATTCGGGTTATCGATAAGATTGAATGTGTGTATGTATGCAGTCGGGAAGCCACGCACAGATTCCGTAACTCCAACAATGCAAAGTCAAATCCCGAAATCAAGGGACGTAACTGTATTTTTTTTAGACATGACGCTTTACAAGTGAGCGGCCATGCATTGTTTACGTCAACACCCCATGTGTTTTTACTGAATATCTTCATAAATAAAACTGAAAATAGTATTCATTTTTATTGAATCCATTTTTTAAATAAAATTGTAACTTACTGAAGCATGAATACGTGTATTTATGATATCGTTTGCTTGAAATCAACGTTGGAACTCGGGATACCGTTGCTGATGAAATGTTGTAAAAAAAAATGGCGCTAAAAATAGACTCTTTAACTAAGTGGAACAATTGCATCCCATTGGCTGTTTATTAATAAATTTGGTAAAAATAGCTAGAATCACGTATTAGAGTATGGATTATTTGCATATTTCCCCATCATTCGTCACTAGAATTCCATATTTGGATGTAAACAAGAAGCACTATATTTCGAGATTCTAACCAAATATTTCTGGGTTTTTTCATAGATTGATCGATCTATTAGGATGAAAATGTGACTGTTTCTGTTTAAACACGAAAGAACCACTTGACCAATCATAGTCACACATATATAGAGTCATTTTATTCCATTTTTAACAACAAATCTTTCATTTTCGTTGACTCGTTCCATGGCATTTATGGACATGTCAAAATATTGACATAATTAATAAATACATTTTAGAAATAAAAAGGTCTGCATTATAATGTAGGATCTTGTCATGCAGAGAATGGTGAAAGATTATGTTAAATTCACTCTAGATTAACATGGCATAGCATAAGGCTACATATTTAGTTCATGTCAAGCATTTACACACCCCCCCCCCCCCCTTTTTTTTTCATTTTCAGTCTGTTTTCCTGAAATACTTATTGATGTGTATACATGCTACTTTTCACTGCCAATGGTATTGACAACCTCCAGTTTTAGTTAGTTTTAGATCATTGTAGGTAGATATATATATACAGACTGGACATGGGATGTTTATTTTTCTTTAACAAGAGTCTGAATATACCAAAGGGGCAAAGTTACAGATTATATTAAATAAAATGCAGGCACGTAGCTGCCTTTACGCAAAAAATCAATTGCTTGCACATCATTTCGGCAAAAAAAACATTTTTTTTGCTGGAACTAAAAAATATTATTACTGACATGGGAAGAATCCCACTTTTTCAGTATAATTAATAATCATTATAGCGTGTTTTATATGCGATCTGGTAGAAGAGAGTGAAGTTGTTATTAATCAGTTAACTTCGGAACGAACCGACCAAACTGTGTGGGACCCGATCGTTATTTGATATAGCCGTTTCTATTGCTGATTAGTTTGAAATTCTACCGACTATTCCAATGAGAACGGGCGACAGATCAACCGAGCTGGTCATCCCGCTGATAACCCTAGCCAGTTTTGACAGCGGTATATGTACTACCCGCTTATGGATTATTACATAACGGAGCTTACCGCGAGATTACTTGAAAATGGCAGCAGATACCAGGCACAATACTTGATACCAATGAATTTGCTTAGACTAACAACAGACACCGTAGACGTTATATTTGACACATACAAAACCGATTTACATTGCGACATAGTTATGTTTTAAAGCCGAAATCAAAAGATAGAAAGCCTGTTGGGCAACATTGACAACTGCTAAACCATCGAATCTGAAGGACACCCTTAACGTCACAAACGAAAAGCTCTATCCTTCGATTAGCACCGTTTTGTTGATACTTTACACCATGCCTGCCAGCACAGCTACGACGGAGAGTTCAATTTCTGTTCTCCGTCGCCTTAAAACGTACTTGAGGACAACAATGCTGCAGGATCGCCTGACTTCTTTAGCTGTACTACATGTGCACAGAGACATTGACATCGACAGAGTCATGCGCTCATTTACTTTAGGAAAATCTCGTCATATTGACTTTGGCTACGGACATTAAATTCAAATAACGCAAACTACTATGTGTTTTGATTTTTACAGCAGGAATTCATTACTTTCATCATTTTGAATTATTCTGTATTGCCAATTTTTTTATTACAAATATACAAAATAACACTTAAAACAAGTGGACAATATGGCAATATGAACAGACTGCGAATCAAAAGGTGCATGCAATAAAGTTCCTATTTTTGTTTAAATATTTTTTCAGTTGTACTTTATAACATCTCTGTTAATCAGCAAAGCTTTTTAAAAAGCAAATATTTAGTATCCATCAGAACAAAAATTGATAATTCGCTAGCTTTCTAAAAATAAAATTTTAATAACCAAGGCAGACGGTATATATAAAACTGAATTTATAGGAACAAGTCGCAGGTTTCAGGAATCAAGGCATTTCTTTTTTAACAGGTGTTGTACCTCATATTTCCTTTGTTCATATATATTAACTTCCTGAAGTGTTCTGTCATCCGATGCATGTATGAAACGTGATGGTAAAAAAACAGGAATTGCCCTCTCTAATTGCTAGAAACGCTGGCCTTCTGGGGGGCTTTGCCCCCCTGGTCCCTCTATCAGGGCATCAGCCCTGCACCCGATGGGGGCCTAAGGCGTCTCCAGACCCCTCGCCGAAGTTCTTTGACTGCACATAGTTTTACTTCCAGCTACGCCCCTGAAATGGATGTTTATTTTCTGTTAGTTTCATATTCTATGAGTATAAATGCAAAGTTTCCTGTGATGTTTATTGGTTGAATATTTGAATAAATAAAAATAAGAATATATGATAAGTCTTATATATATATTCATACAGGTTTGAAAATCAATATATATATATATATATATATGTTTTTCTTCTTCTAGAATATCCATGAAGTAAAAAAAAATGGACCAGCATTCCAATTATTTTTTGAAGTACATCATCAAACAAATGCCATGAGTTTTCAAGACACCTTGTGTCATAAATTAGAATAAAGTCATTCAGAAAAGAACTTTTTGATTGTGTAATTTGTGTAATTTGTGAAACTTCATCTGAAAGTCAAAAGGTTTATTTCTATTTCAATTGAAAACCAGGACTTGTCTTAAACATTTCAAGAATGAATTAAATTTCTGTAAAGAATTGGGCTCAGAAGATAAATTATATTGTGGTACATATTGTTATAACAGTTGCAACACATTTTCTAGATCAGAAAGTGGAGCTGAAACAAGATCTCAAACTTTTCAATTTCTTATAGATATATTGAACCAGAACCAAGTTGTTGAACAAGTTTCTACAGACATTTAGACCTGTATACACTCCAACATGTTGTTGAATTTGTTATTCATGCTTTTTTTTAGATGAAAAGGTACTTATGTTGCCTGTTGTTTATGAGAAATATAATTATCTTTTATCTATGAATATTAATGCCGAAATTTATAAATTTTCTTTTACAGAAAAGAATTTTTCAAAATGTGCCCATTTATTAGTTTTTTTCCAGTCATTTGAACAAATAAAATAAATTGTTTAACTTCAATTTTAAACAATATTAACCAATACTTGGTTATTTTCCCAACAGAAAACATATTCATTCTATTCTAGTAATTTAATTTACTTAGTGAAATTTGGATTTCTGGTTTGTCCTTTCATGTGAATGCAAGTATTCTGTATGTGTCTTAAAATTATGGGAATGGTAGTCATTCAATATGCTCTTTTATGTGAATGCTAGTTATTCTGTATGTGTCTTTTATGTGAATGCTAGTCATTTTGTGTCTGTCTTTTATGTGAATGTTATAGTCATTCTGTTTGTGAATGTCATGGTGGAAAAATTATTGCAATCTAAGTATCCATATTTGTAAATGCTGGTAATTTTGTGAATGTCCTGGAGAAAGAATTATTGCAAACTAAGTACCCATATTTGTAAATGCTGGTCATTTTGTGAATGTCCTGGAGAAAGAATTATTGCAACCTAAGTACTCATATTTGTAAATGCTGGTCATTTTGTGAATGTCAAGGGGAAAAAATTGTTACAACTTGACCACCCATATGTTATAAAAGTTAGTTTGTAGTTGTGACAAACACATGAATATTCCAAATACATTGATATTTACATTGTGAGATAAACATGAAACTTGGTAGCTTTCATTCAGATAATATAATTTCCTAATTTCAAGAAAAATATTTGCTTACACTGATTTTTTTTTAATTTGCCTTGATATAATAGGAAGGGTTAAGATATCTGAATACAATTTTGTATGCCCCTTTTTGTCTCAAGGTTTCACTTTTCTTTTAGATTTTAAAAAAATTATTAATTTGTTTACATGTTTTTTTTTTTATAATATTTTCATATTTTTTCAATTCGCTTAATTTTTGTTATTTTTTCCACACATTTATTTCTTTCTATTTATCTTGTACCTGTTGTATTGAAATTAAATTAAATTGAAATTATTAATTGTTGTACATTCCCTGTGCAAGTCTAGTATCATAGATGATTTTTTTTAAAATTTAAAGTGATAATAAATAGTAATTCCCCAGTCTAAATTACAAAATGCACAATGTCTAAAACAATATTGCAATACAAATAATTCAATTAAACTGAAAAATACGGTATTAATACAAGAAAATTAAAAAAAGACATAGACACCCCTTTCCCAAATGAAATATACTCTTTCGGATGTACGCTTAGGTGTCGTTTATTGTTGATGTTAAGAAACACCACCGATGTGTTCCGAAAGACAATGAATTTCGATGTTTTGCAAATGGTCGATCCGATCAAGGTGGGTGTAGGGCTAAGTGGAACAATTGCATCCCACAAGACATTGACACTAGTTGTCGGTATGACAATGATCCTAGATGATTTCCTCAGGCAATGTATGTTACAGAAAGCCATCATATTGTTTTAATTAAATTTTCTCTTTTAAATAGAACCACCTTGACATTTGTTTTGAAATTGAGTCCACTTCAAGTAGCAAAATTCGATGTTTGTACACAATATAAATAAAAACTGAAGTGATACAATACATTTCTATTTATCCATAGACATCTTCCGTATATTTTAATTGATTTCAAACATAAATATTTATTGTAAACCGACGTATTTTAAGCGAAGAGTTGAACGTCATTTTTCATCAAAAATGAAGCGAAGGTCACGTGACTGGGACCAGGCGATGTCACAGGGAAAGGGGATGGAATCAGCAAATAATGATGCTAGAAAATGGCCGATTTTACCATTCGATGTATCTCAGGATTTTATAATAAGTAATGAATTTCTCGTCTAGTTCTCGTATATCGAGAAACTTTTCATTGGATAATTTGTTGACGTATTTGAAGTGTCTATGCAAATTTAGAATCTACCGAAATAAATCGGAAAATACCAAAGTATAATTGTAATATACGGAAAATATCGAAGGAAATTCGGCAATATATTTATAATAAAGTGGGCATTGATTATATAAATATATCTGAAGTTCTTCAAGGTAGGTATATTTAATTTAAATAGTTGCAACTATAATATTCATATAAATATGAACATAAAAAAAAATTATTGTTTAATATTGATAACAATTTCAAAATATAACAATTAAATGCAAAAAGTTGAATTAACAATAATTATTGGGGAAAATGCTTTTTAAGGAATATAAAGAAAGGGAGATAATCATAGTACTGTATAGTATTATAAAATTACTACTGAAGAACTTTAAAAAAAATAATTGAACCAATAGTGATTAACACAGTTTGTTTATAAGTTTATATTAAAAAAAAAATGAAATAAATATTTTACAATACTGTCTGTACTCCTGTGGGGTTGTGATCTATGATCTAAATAGATCCTCTGTTTTTAATAACAATTTATATTCATAAAATAAAATAATCAAAATGCATATGTATGCTAAATAAAACTTGGTTTAAGTGTTAACTATGTTAGATACAATGTATCTACGTACCATTAGTTGTTTACAAAATACACTTATATATATAATTATTGTTTGTAAACAAACATCTGCTTTGCATATCATCCTCGGATTTACCATATTCTAAGAAAACACATGTTTCTTTTAATTCATTTATTTCATAAAAATATATAACCTATATTTTCTGTTTTCATATATAATTATTAAGGTAAAAATACCTTACAAAAGAACAAAAAGCCATTCAGAAAAATTTGTCAAACTAAAAATCTTCCTGATTCTGATCCTGATCTTACCAGCAGCTCGCTGGTAACATTTGGCCCAAATTTTGATTGTATTTTACTTCACATCCAAAATTTTACAAGAAGACGTATGTTGAATGTAAAATAATACAAACCTCCTTGGGAAATATATATTTCAAACAATTACATCCATATTTTGTCACAATATATCCATTAATAAATCTCTGGCAAACTCATTTACCTAACGCGATACACACATTAGCACCCCTCTTTATTTTGTAATGGCTGAATATAGCCAAGGGAGATAATCGTTTCTATAGCCTGCTGGGACTTGACTTTGGAGCTCTCCTGTCACGCTGGCTGTCCTACTGTATGAAAGGTGTCATAATTACTTAGTGTATAATTAGACTGCCAGACTGTGTTTACTCAAGCTTTTAATGATTGAAATAAAAAGAAAATAGGAATCAAATGTATTTGTCATTTTTTATGTCAAGTCTGGAAGTTTGATTACTCCCAGCTGTGAAGACTATAAAGTATAAAAAATTATCTCAAGTTATGATTGTATGGCTTGGATGCTAGTTCATCACTTAAATAATAAGGCATTGTTTGTTGTTCATTTATGATCATTGTCAACATATGCATTGTTTTCGGGAAGGATTCCCCCATGGCCATGTTGGATATTTTAAAAGCGTCCCGGCGAAAAAAACCACTTATAAGTTATACAGGGTATTTCATCTTGATTAAGCTTTCGCTTTTTAGGTGTTGATTCCATGTTTGTTTAACATTTAATGAACATTTAAACATTAACCACATGAGTTACCAGTGATCACTAATTACAGGTGTGCTAATATACACACTTCGATAAACACTTTCAATACGTTTCCCCTTACTACCGATCGATATTCACATATATGTAAACACACGCTTGATTGATCTGATCATGACCGGTTTACGGAGATAAATTATAACAGTAATTAGTGTATTGGGACTGCAAGTCAAGGCAGGAATTCGGAATGTGCAGTGTCTGGTTTATTCAATGATTTTTAACAAAGATTATTAAGGAAAAAACTGGGGACTTGAAATTTAGATCGGAATGGACAGTATTCTGGTTTACTCAGGGTCAGGTTTCACTGTATTGTATAATTATTATTTGTTGACGCAATTATTGGAACATTTTAGTTATGAATTTTTATGTCCTGACTAGAATTGTGAAAGGGTCAGACTCATATATCAATTTACCGTTGTATTTCTGTCGATACGATTGTCCTGGATTTATTTACTTTTTTTTAGTTTCATAGTTTAAATATGGTAAATTATGATCATGCATGAATTTTAATTTGTAAAACAGGGTTATCAAAACTTTTTAAAAGGGTAATAATATACAATTAATGACTTTTCATAAGGTGGACACTGATTTATCAACCCCTTGGAAGTGATGTTCACCTCACACTGATTTATCAACCCCTTGGAAGTGATGTTCACCTCAGCACTGAGGTGAACATCACTTCCAAGGGGTTGATAAATCAGTGTCCACCGAAATGAAAAGTCATCAATTGTTTTATTAAATGACACATTCTACGTGTAATTTAGGGGTGAAAATTGTGAATTGTTGCTGTTTCTTAGACATTTCCATTTATTTTTTTATTTTTTTTGTAGCTGCTTCAAACCAACAAACACCAGTTTTTAAAGCTTGACATTTCAAATGTTTCAAAACAATAAAATTGATTAAGAAAAAACTAGTACAATTTCAAAATTATAGCAAATAAAATATCACAGTTTCAGTACAACTGTAGCAAAACGTGTCTTAACTTCTGGTTCTACTGACGAAGCTGCTCCGTTCATTTTTGTTTACTAACAGTCGTCTGCTGATTACCGAAGTTCGTTAGCAAGACCGCCTCTGATTGATTGAGGTTCAAAATGTCGGCCAATCAAATTTATCGATATTAATCAGTCTACTGGTTTTCCCCAGTTACTATATTTGGGTACGTACTAACTGCGACATGAGATTTATTAACCTCACGTGCAAAATTGCGCGGTGGACATGTATTTCTGTTAGAGGAAGCAATGACCGTTCTAAGCTAATCAGAATTAAGAAAATTCATAGTCATTTAATAATAATTATTATCATACTTGTCTTTTCAGGAATCATTGAAAGACAAGTGTTGCCTTACGGGAATGAATTGGTTGCTTTGTCAGAAGAGTTGAAGGCATTCATCCCAGCTTTTCCAACTTCCCTTGCAAAGGAATGGAAAAGGCCAACTTTAATTAGTGCTAATAAAAGGTATTATTTTGTTGCATTGAACCTGCAAGGTATTGCATCATCATCCAGCAAAAGGGATAGGGATTACTGTCTGTTGTCTAATCTGTATCTTCTCTGACACCTGTGGATGGAAATCGAAATTTACTTGTATTGTTTATCCTATAATGTATTTGTACACCTCCTATTTTATATCCTTGAAAAAAGGATATATTTTTAGCTCACCTGGCCAGGTGAGCTTTTGTCATGGGTAAGCGTCCGTCCGTTAGCTTTTCACATTTAAATCTTCTTCTCTGAAACCGCTGAACAGAAATCAGCCAAACTTGCCAGAAATGTTCACTGGATGGTCCTCTACCAGATTTGTGTTTTTGGTGCTGATTTGAAATCCAACATGGCTGCCAGGGTCCATAATGTGTTCTGATTGGTTGAAATTTAAAAAATCTTCTTGTTAGAAACCACTAAACCAATTGAATTGTGACTTTGCAGGAATGATCATTGGGTGGTCCTGTACTAAACTTGTGAATCGTTTGCCAATCGGAAATTCAAGATGGCCGCCATGACTCGACTTAGTTTAACATTGGACCCTATGGGAATTTCACATTTTCATCTTTTTTTCTGAAACCACAAAACAGATTTGAACCAAACTTGGCAGAAATGTTCATTGGATGGTCATATACAAGATTTGTGTTTTTGGTGCTGATCGGAAATCCAACATGGCTGCCAGGGCCTATAATTGAATTGTGGCTTTGCAGGAATGATCATTGGGTGGTCCTGTACTAAACTTGTGAATCGTTTGCTGATCGGAAATTCAAGATGGCCGCCATGACTCGACTTAATTTTAACATAGAACCCTATGGAAAAAATGTTTAAAAGTCTTCTCCTCTGAAACCAGTAAGTCAGTTTAAAGCAAACATGGGATGAATGGTCCTTAGGTGGTCAACTTTCAAAATTATGTCCTGTGACACCGACCTCCATCCATGATGGCAACCATCAGCGAACATAGTTTTAACATAGGACCCTATGGGAAATATATTTAAAAATCTTCTTCTCTGAAACCAGTAAGCCAATTTAAAACAAACATGGCATGGATGGTCCTTAAGTGGTCAATTTTCAAAATTGTGTCCAGTGACCCTGACCTCCATCCAAGATGGCCACCTTCAGCAGACATACTGTAGTTTTAACATAGGACCCTATGGGAAAAAATGTTTTAAAATCTTCTCCTCTGAAACTAGTAAGCCAATATAGCAAACATGTCATCGATGGTCCTTAGGTGGTCAACTTCCAAAATTGTGTTCAGTGATGCCGATCTCGGTTCAAAATGGCCACGGCCACCGTCAGCAGACATAGTTTTAACATAGGACCCTATGGGAAAATTGTTTAAAAATCTTCTCTTCTGAAACCAGTCAGCCAATTTAAAGCAAACATGGCATGGATGGTCCTTGGGTAGTATACTTTCAAAATTGTGTCCGGTGACCACGACCTCCATCCAAGATGGCTGCCATGAGCAGACATAGTTTTAACATAGAACCCTATGGCAGTATGGGATTTGAATAGTAACTTGGATGTATTCAGCATGCAGACATTCTTAAGAGGACTTATTTATGTCAGGTGAGCGATACAGGCTCACCTGAGCCTCTAGTTTTATTCATCATAGCAAAGCATGTACTTGGGTGCTACACTCAACCACTAGTACCTAAATACAGTACAGCTGATAAATGCTTGAGCATTTAAAAGGCTCAGCATTCAATGCTGAGGTTTTATTGGGGGTCGTAAATCATGGGCTGATGATCAGTTTTATTACCCTCACCTGTACAGATGGTCAGCAATTGAATAAACAATATGATAGTGTTTGCACCTAAACATCGGCTTAGCGATTTCAGAAACTGCCAATTACAATTTGACGGTTGTGTTGTCAGCGATGCTCCCTTTGTTATAAACCTTGGTGTACATTTTGACAAGGCATTAAACATGGAAAAACACGTAAGTGCTCTGGTCAAATCGTGTTTTGCCCAAATTCACACTATAGGACGTATTAGACCGTACTTAACAGAAAGCGCATGTAAGACACTAGTTGCAACTCTGGTTACATCTCGTATGGACTATGGAAACGCTATTCTTTATGGTATCAACAACAATGTGCTTTCGAAACTTCAAAGGGTCCAGAACACTGCGGCGAGACTTATCACCCACAAAAGAAAGTACGACCATATTACACCCGAGCTAATGGCTTTACACTGGCTTCCGATTAAATACAGGTGTCAGTACAAGTTACTTTTATACACTTTCAAAGTTCTGACGGAGCGTGCTCCTGTTTATCATCAGGAATTGTTAACAATTCATGTTCCAACAAGATCACTTCACTCGGAAAATTCCATGCTGCTATCAAAATCCAGAGTGCGTACAAAGACATTCGGTGAGAGGCAATTTGACAGGGCAGCATCTACACTGTGGAACAATCTCCCAAGCAGCATCCGACATGAACAATCAATGGGAATTTTCAAGAAACAACTGAAAACATATCTTTTTAGACTTGCCTATGTTGAATTTATCTAGTTGATGGTGTGCAGTAACGATGTATTTTTAGTTTCTTATGAGTCACATATGTTTTAATTCTTGGTGGAATTTTTTTTCATTTTTGTCATTATTGTCACCACTGAGCGTCCGTCGTCTGTCGTCCGTCCGTCCGTCCGTTAACTTTTCATATTGTAATCAACTCCTCTGAAGCCACAGGGCCAATTTGAACCAAACTTTGGTGGAATGGTCGGAAATTCAAGATGGCCGCCATGACTCGACTTAGTTTAACATTGGACCCTATGGGAATTTCACATTTTCAACTTTTTTAGCTCACCTGGCTTTTAGGCCATGTGAGCTATTGTCATCACTTTTCGTCCGTCGTCTGTCGTCCGTCGTCCGTCCGTCAACATTTCACATTTTAATCTTCTCCTCAGAAACCACTGGACCAATTGCAACCAAACTTTGGTGGAATGGTCCTTGGATGGCCCCCTTTCAAAATTGTGTCCGGTGATCCCGACTTCCAACCAAGATGGCCGCCAAGCTAAAAATAGAAAAAAGGGGGGATGAAATTTTAATTGTCCATTGCTGCTTTAGTGTAAGTAAAAATGAGCTCAAATTTTAACTGCAGCTACATGGCAAGGAGTAGTTTAACATATATTCCGGGTTTTTCTGTGAAATTTTTCTTTCAGCCGATTTTTACCGATTATGCAAATTAGGCATATTTTGAGAAAAGATCACATTTAAATCTTCTCCTCTGAAACCACTGAAACAAATTAAACCAAACCTGGCAGGGATGGTGCCTGGGTGGGTCCCTTTCAAAATTGTGTCCGACAGCCCCATCCTCCATTCAAGATGGCTGCTGTTACTAAAAATAGAAATTTCTTCAATTGTCCATTGCTGCTTTAGTATAAGTCAAAATGAGCTCAAATTTTAACTGCAGCTACATAGCAAGGAGTAGTTTAACATATATTCCGGGTTTTTCTGTGAAATTTTTCTTTCAGCCGATTTATACCGATTATGCAAATGAGGAATATTTTGATAAAAGATCACATTTAAATCTTCTCCTTTGAAACTGCTGAACCAAATTAAACCAAACCTGGCAGGGATGGTCCCTGTGTGGGTCCCTTTCAATTGTGTCCGACAGCCCCGCTCTCCATTCAAGATGACTGCTGTTGCTAAAAATAGAAATTTCTTCAATTGTCCATTGCTGCTTTAGTATAAGTCAAAATGAGCTCAAATTTCAAATGCAGCTACATGAGAAGGAGTAGTTCAACATATATTCTGTTTTTAGCTCACCTAAGGTCATGTGAGCTATTGTCACCACTGAGCGTCCGTCGTCTGTCGTCGTACGTTAACTTTTGACATTTTAATCAACTCCTCTGAAGCCACTGGGCCAATTTGAACCAAATTGTGGTGGAATGGTCCTTAGGTGGTCCCCTTTCAGAATTGTGTTCGACGACCCCGACCGCCTACCAAGATGGCCACTGTTACTAAAAATAGAAAATTCAGCAAAAAATGAATTGAAAAATCTTCTCCTCTGAAACTACTGAGCCAATCTCAACCAAACTTTGCTGAAATGATCCTTGGGTGGTCCCCTTCCAAAATTATGTCTGGCATTTGAGACCTCCGACCAAGATGGCCGCCACAGCCGAACTTAATTTAACATAGGACCCTATGGGAAAATTCCCATAAAAATCTTCTTGTTTGAAACCATTTGCTCAAAAAGAACTAAATGTTGATGAAATAGTCATTGGATGGTTCTCTTCCAAATATATGTCAGGCGGTTCGGCCCTTCGACCAAGATGGCCCCCACAGCCGAACTTAGTTTAACATAGGAACCTATGGGAAATTCACATAAAAATCTTCTTGTCTGGAACCAGTTGCTCAATTGGAACCAAACTTTGATAAAATAATCATTGGATGGTCCTCTTCCAAAATTGTGTCTGGTGGTCCCGCCCTCTGACCAAAATGGCTGCACAGCTGAACTTAGTTTAACATAGGACCCTATGGGAAATTCACATAAAAACCATCTTGTCCGGAACCAGTAGCTCAATTAGAACCAAACTTGGATGGAATAGTCATTGGATGGTCCTCTTCCAAAATTGTGTCCGGCAGTCGCGCTCTCCCACCAAGATGGCCGCCACAGTGCAGTTGCGTTGTTATTGAAAGCAGCTTTGATCCAGGTGAGCGATTACAGGCTCCTGGGAGCCTCTGGTTAATTATAGACGCGTTGTGTAAACATATTTCATACTTTTAGTTAAGAGCTTCGATATCACTTTCTTCCTCTTTCATAATTTTAGTTTTATTGCTTCATGTTTCGTTTCTGGTAAGTTTTATAGGTTTATGTAATTTTCATTTTGTATGTAAATTTTTAGTATGTTAAGCGCTTAGAGTAATTTTTTATCTATTATATATAGTGCTATGTAAATTGTGTATTATATATATATCATAATGATTTATGTCCCCTTGGTGATAGACGTGTCTAACATTACTCTTGCAAGTTTTCGTTAATTATATGTGTTTTACTGGATATATTCAGAAGATATTTGGTGAGATCACACAATTTTACACGAAAACAAACATAATTAACTTTCCATGATCAGAAACATTACAGAATGTGATATTTACTTTGTTTACATGTTCCAACATTACACAACTATGAGCTGTACTCACTTTTTCAATTGACGACTTTCTCACATAAAATGGATCATTACGTTAATTTGAGTAATAATCTAGTCTATACAGATCTCCAAACTTGTTCAATACCATGTGGTCAAAATAAATTTACTGAAAATATCAGTTCTAGACAGTAGTGAAATTCATTTATTACAGGAATTTCTCCCCCACGATGGTTTGTGTGATTTTCAATCTACCACCATTGATATTAACCCCAATCCATCTGATATCATCTTACAACGAGTCGAAGACGAATCCAACGGCTTACCACGGGACACATTTATTTCTAATTTGATTAAATTGTGTAATAATGACACTGAATCATTAGAACAGTTACGCCTTCAATATTTTATCATTACCAAGAAAAAAATGGATTTCCCGTTCCCATTCGCAGTGTTAAAGAAAAGAATTCACCCCAAAACAAAAACGGGTGAGCCATTGATAAATAAACTAGGTCGTGACTGTTTCCTTCTACGCCTGACATCTAAAGGTGAATATTCAGATGATTTAAAGGATGTTTTTAATCTGAAATCATCCGTGAGAAACAATTCATGTGTAGACTCTGAAGTAGTTACCTCTACCCCACATACATGTTCAGACTACTCTGTACGTGAAACCTTGATCAAAATTGAGAGTTCAATGCTTGAGATGAAAGTTAACTATGAAAAAGAACAATCAGTATTAAATGATAAAATAGATAATCTCTATAAAACAAATGAAAAACTTGACTATAATTTCAACAAGCAGAAAGAACGTTTAAATAATGTACAAAACCAACTGAATTCGACCAGAAACGCAAACACAAAATTGAATGAAACTATCACCAGTCTTGAAAAACAAATTAAAGAATTATTGACTCATCAATCTGAATTGAAGCGTGGTCACATTGAGCAAAAGAACATGAAACGAACTACAGACTCCACATTCAATGAAATAAAAGAAAGCGTAAAACATAACGCGAACTTAATTGAGAAGTGTAAGAAAAAATCAGACAGTACATCTCTTCTGGCATACGATCTTAAAATGCGTCTTGATTCCGAAGCTAGTCGTATAACTAATATTACCAACTCTCGTGCAACTGGTATCTGCAATCTAAAAACTCGTGTTCAAGTAATCGGTGAATGTGTTAAAGATATGGAATCGACTGTCGAAGAAATCCCAAGTAAAGTGAAGTCGTGCTTAGCGTCGATAACTGAAATCCGTAAACGTGTGAATGCCATAGAAAAGAACTGTAATCAAATAAACACTCCTGCTACAAAGTCATACGCCATGGCTATTTCCGAAGTACCACGGAAAGAGAACACGGTCCTGTCAGGTGAACCACCTCCGCAACTAGTAAAGTCTACACAATCATCTCTATCAAATCCAAATTTTATTTTTGATAATCCTACTAGTATTATAGCATCAACAAAGAATATTGAAACTGGCACAAATCACACTGACCACTACATAAAAAACACTTCTGAAACTAAAACTGTCAACGAGACTAGTGATACTAGGACCACTATTCCTGTATACTTTCCTAGATCAATGTGTAACCCAACTTCAATCGACTTCAAAGGGGTTGTGAAAAAAACAAGACGAATTAGTAGATTCTATATTGGTGGTATTGATAAGTCCTGTTCATCCGAAGAGTCAATGCGCAAGTTTCTCTTGGATCGGAATATACATGTAACATTTTTGCGATATTTTTATCGTCCATCAAGAGGAACTGCGGCTGCTCAATTAAATGTTAATATGGACGACGAACATCTATTGAAACAACCAGACTTTTGGCCAGAAGGAATTTTCATGAAGCCGTGGTTACCGTGGGAACAATTTATTAATGAACATTCCATTGAACAAAAACATGGACGGTACTAAACGTCAACTCACGTTAATGTGTTGGAACTGTAGAGGTATATTTTCCTGTATACCTTACTTATCGGAATGTTTAAGGGAGACAAACGTATCAATTTGTGCCTTGTCAGAACATTGGTTGAGAACATTTCAATTACACGTTCTCGATGCGATTGACGATAATTATGTATCCATTGGAAAGAGTTCAGATGAAGGCAACCCAACGGCAATAACGTGTAATTATCGATCCGGAGTAGCCTTTCTTATCTCTAAAGACATTTAACCGTCTGTGTCTGTTATAGAAGTTGACAGCAACAGGATTACTGGCATTGAATTGTCCATACCTGGATGTGAAAGCTATTTTATATTCTCGCTATACCTACCTGCAATAACCCAATCTAGCGATTCTTTTAGAGACCACATTGATCTTCTTTCAGAATTAGTATCTGTTTATAATGAAATTGGAACAGTTATTTTAATGGGTGACTTTAACTCCAAAATTGGTGGCCCGATATACCAAGTTACAAACAATGTCAGAGCAAAGCTTTGTAGTTCTTTAATGGGTGAACATAACCTTTTCTCAGTTAATATGGAACTATTCTGTAAAGGCCCAATCGTCACTTTCCAATCCTACGATAGTGGACCTTCAACATGTATTGATCATATTTTAATGAACAATGCGAAGAAACATAGTTATTCATGCTGAAGTGTTGGATAACCACTCTTTTTGCACTATCTGATCACCACCCCATACTCTGCACTCTAAAACTAGAATCTGTTGTCCCGACATGGCCTGTTAAAAATTATGAACAGTCGGTTTCATTGGACAAAGAACACATAAAACATTAGATTATTCTTATGCTGTATCACAGAACTTATGGACATTAGAATTTCCACAAGTTAATGACACCGATGCAATAGAAATATATTATTCTAAAATTATTGATGCGATTAAAAAGACAGAGAACGAAACACTTCCTTATAAAAAATTCAAGCGCCATGTGAAACCATATTGGAATGATAATCTGACAAGTCTCCGTGATTCTATGTGTACTCATCGTATTAACTGGATTAATAACTGCCATTGTTATAACCAAACCTGTACTTATTTTCAACGCTATAAGTCGACAAAAAAAGTGTTTCGTGAATTCTTAAGGAAAACATTGGATAAATATGAAAGTTCATTAGCGAAACAAATTGAGGAAGATATTGACTATGATCAGAAGTCTGTATAATAAGCGTAAGAAAAAACCTTCTATTTGTAATGCATTAAAGAAAGGGGATAGTGTTTTTACCGATCCAAATGATGTCAGCAATATATGGTATGACCATTTTCGGAACGTCTTTTCGCCGTCTACATACAGCGATCAAGGCCGTCAGGATGAAATATCTGAACGTGTTTCTACTATTCGAACACTAGTAAAAGAACGAAGTGACAATGAAATGGTAATCAAGCTATCAGATGTGAGTGAAATTTGTACACGCCTTAAAAACAACAAAGTTTGCGGTCACAACAATATTTCATATGAACATATAAAATATGGCGGGAAACTCCTTATCAAACACTTATGCTACCTGTTTAACTTATCGCTACAATTTGCGTATATTCCGAATGACTGGAGGAAAAGCATCATCATTTTATTATACAAAGGTGATAATAAACCAAGAACTGACACAAACTCATATCGAGGTATCTCTCTTGTGCCAAGCATAACCAAAATTTTCGAAAAAATACTAGACTTACTTCTAACCTCTATATGAAAAGACTTTCCTAACGTTCAACAAGTTGCTTACCAAAAATTTTTATCTAGTATGAATGCATCTTTCAATCTTCAGGAAGTAACAATACATCATGTCGAAAAAAACGGAACAATAATAATAATCCTACGAAAGCGTTTGACACTGTTCCTCATGACGGTCTTCGCGTCAAATTGTTGGATTATGGTGGATCTGGAAAGCTATGGCTACTGCTCGACAATATGTATAATAACTTAAGTAGTTCGGTCTTATGTAACGGAATATTATCAAAGTGGTTTAAACATAATCGTGGTGTGCGACAAGGAAGCGCATTGTCAGCGAAATTGTATCTTATATTCATTGATGATTTAATAAAGAACTCGTATTATGCAACAAAGGTGCCTACTTGTACGACTTAAATGCAAGCTCACCTGTCCAAGCAGATGATATTTCCATTATCGCAACTAACCGTGAATCTGCTCAAGAAATGGTCGCAATATGCGAACGTTACAGCAAAGCATGGAGTTTTTCGTTTTCACCAGCAAAGAGTAAGTTATTGCAGTTTGGAAAACATTCTATAGGACGAAATGTTATTTTGTATAATGAACCTATTACCCAAGTATCCAGTGCTAAACACGTCGGTATTGTATTGGACACATCATTAAAGACTATGGAACGTACATTGAATGCTTGTAGATCACTCAGAGGTACTGTAATGTCCATGTTACGTACTGGTGTTCATCCAGCGGTCTTAAATCCCCTCGTATGTGCAAAAATAATTCGTCAAGTTTGCTACCCCAAGGCCTTATATGGATGTGAGTTATGGGGTGAACTGAGTAAGACAGAAACGCTCATGTTAGAACGGACCCATCGTTACATATGTAAGACTATTCAAGGACTACCAAAACTTACTAGAAGCGATATGTGTCTATCACTAATCGGATGGTACACAATTAATGCATTCATCAGTGAAAGAAAACTTCTATTCTTTGGAAGAATCTGTAATTTACCACAGACAGCCATACCATTTCGTATTCTAATACAAAGACTTTTTGTTATAAAACATTCAGCAAATAACCACAAACCACTTGGATTTACAAATGACTGTGAAACTTTTTCAAAAATATAATCTGATGGAATTTATAGACGTATTTCTAATGAATGGGACATTTCCATTGATGCGGATTTGGAAACATTTAGTGTATGATACCATTCGTAAGTACGAACTTAGTGAGTGGACACAATGACTTAATGACAATGATGAATTTGACAGTTTCAAGAGTATACATCAAGTATACCAACCTCATCCGGCTTGGACGGTCGCTTTAAGTCATCCACATCTCCACAAGCAAGCGCACTATATTGTATCACTGTGCTGCTTAATACGTAATACCACTAATAACTTTTTATGTGACAAGTGTGGTAAATTTTTCAATGACCCGTGTATTCATGCCACAACATCATGCGATTATTTATCAAACATTTGCGATAAATTTTGGACTGAAATTATAAGTTTGGACCCTATAACATTCAGTGCTTTTCTGGGATGTAAATCTGGTGACGAACTATGTTTCATCTTACTATCATGCGACACTGATTTTGAACTTGACAATGATAATATGGCCAGATTTCAATTACTATGTGTTACCTACGTATACAGATGTTGTAACAGATTTAACTGCCAATGAACTCGAATGCTGTCGAAAGTCTTATTATACTTGAATATTGAATTAACAGTCAATTATTGGATTATCTCTCTTTTTTGTTTTGTTTCATTCCTTATAAACTGCATTTGTTTTAATTGTAACATTGTCATTTGATATATTGTTTGTACAACTTTACTCTCCTAATGGAGGCAAATAAAGAATATATGTGTGATTTGTTACACTTGTGACTTTTTATTTAGTGGAAATATTATTCTTTAATATTATGGTTTAATTGCATACCACTGGCAATCAAAACTGATCAAAAGTAATTAGCAGTTAATCTATTCTCATTAGCTGTCTTTGATTTTCTTTTTTTTCCTTTTTAGTTCACCTGGACCCTTGGTCCAGGTGAACTATTGCCATCACTTGGCGTCCGTCGTCTGTAAACCTTTCACATTTCAAGGTTCTTCTCCGAAACCACTGGGCCGATTGGAACCAAACTTAGCAGGAATGTTCCTTGGATGGTCCTCTACAAAGTTACTGTTTTTCGTTCCAGTCGGATATTCAATATGGCTGCCAGGGCCAATAATATGCTCTGATTGGCTGAAATTTCAAAGATCTTCTTCTCTGAAACTAATGAACTGACTGAACCCAAACTGTAAATGAATGATCATTGGAATGTCCTTTACCAAGTTACTGTTTTTTATGCCGATCGGAAATCCAAGATGGCCGCCACCGCAATACATAGATTAACATTGGACCCTATGGGAAAATGTTCAAATGCCTTCTTCTCAGAAACTACAAATATGATTAAAGCCAAACTGTACATGAATGTTCATTAGATGGTCCTCTACAAACTTTACGTTTTTTGTTCCGATATGAAATTCAAAATGGCGGCTACAGCAGGACTTAGTTTAACATTGGACCCTATGGGAAAAATGTTTCAAAACGCTTCTTCTCTGAAACCACTTGGACAATTGAAACCAAACTGTCCAGGAATGATCATTGGAAGGTCCTCTACAAAGTTTCTGTTTTTTTATGCCGATTGAAAATTCAAGATGGCCGATACCGCAGGACATAGATTAACATTGGACCCTATGGGAAAATGTTCAAATGCCTTCTTCTCAGAAACTACAAATATGATCAAAGCCAAACTGTACATGAATGTTCATTGGATGGTCCTCTACAAGCTTTACGTTTTTTGTTCCGATATGAAATTCAAAATGGCGGCTACGGCAGGACTTAGTTTAACATTGGACCCTATGGGAAAAATGTTTCAAAGCGCTTTCTACAAAGTTGCTGTTTTTTTATGTCGATCGAAAATTCAAGATGGTGCCACCGCAGGACATAAATTAACATTGGACCCTATGGGAAAATGTTCAAATGCCTTCTCTTAGAAACTACAAATATGATTAAAGCCAAACTGTACATGAATGTTCATTGGATGGTCCTCTACAAACTTTACGTTTTTTGTTCCGATATGAAATTCAAAATGGCGGCTACGGCAGGACTTAGTTTAACATTGAACCCTATGGGGAAAATGTTTCAAAACGCTTCTTCTCTGAAACCACTTGGATAATTGAAACCAAACTTCCCAGGAATGATCATTGGAAGGTCCTCTACAAGGTGTGTGTTTTTTATGCCGATCAGAAATCCAAGATGGCCACCACCGCAGGACATAGATTAACATTGGACCCTATGGGAAAATGTTCAAATGCCTTCTTCTCAGAAACTACAAATATGATTAAAGCCAAACTGTACATGAATGTTTATTGGATGGTCCTCTACAAACTTTACGTTTTTTGTTCTGATATGAAATTCAAAATGGGGGCTACGGCAGGACTTAGTTTAACATTGGACCCTATGGGAAAAATGTTTCAAAACGCTTCTTCTCTGAAACCACTTGGACAGTTGAAACCAAACTGCACAGGAATGATCATTGGAAGGTCCTCTACAAAGTTTCTGTTTTTTATGCCGATCGGAAATCCAAGATGGCTGCCACCACAGGTCATAGTATTAACACAGGACCGACCATATGGGGAAAATACAGAAATATATACTTCTCTGAAGCTATTGCACTGATTGAACCTAAACTGTGCATCAATCATTGGAAGGTCCTTTACAAACTTTGTGTTTTTTATGTTGATCGTAATTCCAAGATGACTACCACTGCAGGACATAGTTTTTACATAGGACCAATTGGTTTTTTTTATAACCAGGTGAACGATACAGGCTCTTGATTTTATTTGTGTTTGTACTAACAAAAACAGTAAATTATTTAAAGAAAAGTTTAATTCAAAATACATGAATATTTATGAAAAAGAAATTTATAATAATTTAACATTTCACATTTTATAAAAAAAAAAAAAAAAAAAATATGTATTTAATTAAGGAATCTAGTTGAATATGTGTGTGTGTGTTTCTTTTTCATTAACCTAGACTCTAAGGTCAATTTATGACACGAGAGTGAATAAGTGGCAAATTACAAGTGTCCATAAACCCTTCATTGATTGAGATTTTCTATATTTACCATATCCAGGGGCGGATCCAGGATTTGTGGTTAAGGGGGGCGTGAGTATGCGAGGGTTCTGGGGACCGCTTAAGGTTCCCAGTGGGTCCCGGACAGAGCCCTTATAGGGAACGGAAGCTCTGGGGGTTTGAGGAATTACAGACATTTATTTGAACGACAATTCTGAACCAACCACACCATTTTTATCAGACCAAAAAAACAACTTGACTTTTTAGTCTTAATTTTGTCGGATAATTGTTAACAACTACGTGTATGTTTTTGTCAGATTATAAGAACCTAAAGTAAAACTTTTTTTGAACAACCGTGATGCGAATTGTTCAACTCATGACTGATTGATCACGATGTTTTAACCCTTCAAAGAACTATTGGTTTAGTTTTAGCGCATTCCTCACAGACATCCTCAAATACATGCTATTGGTAGATATAAATAATATAAACGTACCCGGGCAAAGATTTTGTTCACACTTTCTTGTGCAGATACCCTGGGCAGATGCAGAGATTGCTACAAATAAATTGCCACTAGATTTTTTTTTATTAATATGTTACTTTTATATTTTATTGTACAATATACCAACGCGTATTTTCACTGATCTTTACTTGAAAAGTAAAAGGCAACATTTTCGGGTATTTGTATACAAATCAAATTATATTATTATTTTTTTATAGGAAATTGCAGAATTTCGAATTCAAGAACTATTTGCACCATTATTTAAAGAGAAGTGACCATTTTCTTGGGACTCTCAAGTTTTTCCACACTGTCTCAGTTTCATCACCTGATTCTCTCGTTATAGGTTTTCGTTGTATGTTTTACAAATGAGATCAATTGTTAAATTAATTATGCGAAGTATTGATTGAATTTATCTTTTTAGTTTACCTTTGACTTTTCTCGTCTCGTCTCGGAATAAGAAATGGATTTAATCTTGCTTGTTTTCTTGGCCTAGAATTTTCATCCATTTTATAATTTCTAAATAGCACGTGTATTTTGGAATTCCCCGGACACATTTACAATTGACAAGTGCTATTTTTGTTATCATAGGTCAGATAATATCATGAAGATGTCTTCTGAGTGTAATTCATCAATTTGTATCTGGTTATGATGTTGAAAGAACATCAGTATCAGGATTTAAGTTTACTAAATGCTTTGATCTGTAAAGATTTGTTTTTCTTATAGTTGTAAAATTGATAGTCCGAAATTCCTCTGCCGTCCAACGGCATTATATTTTTTTGTTAGAGCCGTCCTCCCATGGCTCTAGCAAAAAAATATAATGCCGTCGGACGGCAGAGGAATCTCGGACTATATAAAATTGACTGAAGAAATAATGTTTAATTAGCGTGAGAAAATAGTTGATGTCTGGTACCTCGCAACCAATCAGAATGGAATAATCTTTGAACTATTGACGGCGAATCCATATATGAATCAGCGAACACACCCAAGTTTGTTGAACTGCTTAATTAACGTTGTATAACATATATGCTTTGCGAATTTTAGGGGGGGGTAGGGGGGGCGCACGCCCCCCCACTAAATCCGCCTCTGATATCTGTGTGTTAATATACAAAAAATACTTAATTTGTCATTTTTTATATTGAAAAGAATGTATTTATAATCAACTGGCATATTTTTTTTAATGTTTAGAATGTATGTTTAACAAAATAAGAATAAAAATGTGGAAAAAAAATTGTTCAAGAAATGTCCTGAATAACAAAAATAAACCTGACATCATGTCACAAAATAAACTATGAAAAGAAAAGAAATTAATATTACCTTGGATAAAATGGATTAAAAAAAATCGAAACATAGTAACAAGTATATTTTTGAAATTGGATTACATTTATTTGATTAAATTGATAAAGCAAATTAAATATATTATTCCTCTGCAAAAACATAAAATTAATTACAACATAAAAAAAATAAAAATTTTAAATACATGTATCATAAAAGAACAACTATAACATTTTTGTCAAAGTTGAAAAACAAAAACTCTTAAATACATGACTAGCATGTACACACATGCACATTACATAGAAAGAAAATTCTTAAAATGTTAAGTCTAATCTTAATTAATTAATCTATTGATTAAAATAGCATCACAATTAATCTTGTTCTTCTTTGCCATATTTTCAGTTAAACATTCTTATATATCCAACACAAAATTATGATTTCATTTCAATTATTTGTTTAATTGTTAGCTGATGCTAATATTACAAAATATTAAATTTTAAAAATATTATTTTATTGACAAATTTTCAAGGTACAGTTAAAAGTATTAAAGTCCTTTTTCTACACATCAAAATCACTGAAATCCAAATATGCCCATTTCCTGTTATGTAACACAAACAGGTGTATATATTTACCTGTAGATCACCTGTGAAATCAACAAGACACTACTGACCAGGTATTTTATGGCCCTGTTTATTACCTTGGGGTTAATTAGCAGACCATCAGCGAAAATGCTGAGCCTGGCTCAGCATTTATTAGTATATGCTGTCAGCTGTACTGTAGTCTGATGTTACAACCGTCAATGAATTTCTTCCAATACAAAACAGATATCATTACCAAAACTTGGAATTTAGGGCTATTCCATTTAAATTTACCTGGGGAGGGTGGAACGCCACTTATTTTCAGACCCCCCACCAGGAGAAAAAAAATACTATATACCTATTATGATTATAGGTTAAAATACCCCCAACCCATATGCAAAAGATTTAATTAGCATTCCAACCCTGGGAGGTAACTTTAAATGGAATAACTCTTTATATCGAATACATGAATGCTGAATCACTTAGTATATCCACACTGTATATGTTCTTTATATTTCTTTAAAACATTCTTTGGAGTCATTTATTTGCATAATTATGTCTCCCCCCCTCTAATTGACTTATAATTTGTGCATGAATAGAACTATCAAGCAGCAAAAAGGGGGGTGGGGAAGACATATGTTTTAGTTTACTAAAACAACCTACACCTAGTTCTGATTGTTTTCCAGATATGAGGATTTCATTCCCAAGTCAATCGGCAAAAGGACATGCATTTCAGCGACATCAGATGGAAATTGCATTTTTAATGCTTTTTCAATAGCCTTGTATGGTAGTGAAGATGAGTCTTTTTTCCTTCGTCTAGTGTCTGTTGTACTAATTGCCGACAATATTTTGCAGTATTCAAAATATGTGAGTATAATTTTTAAATGTTTTAGCAGACTATTGAGTAGTATGATTTAATTGTACTAAGACACATTGAAGCTGCTGATAGTATATTGTCAACCTGTCTGTCCATAGTACTAACAGGTTTAAGACCTGTTTTAAGATAGTGATTAAACATTTTATAGTTGTCTGATATTGGGGCCTTGGTGACCACGTGGTTAAGGTCGTTGGTATAAATACCACAACTAATTCGAATTACAGCTTTGTATGTTAACTAAAAGGATGTCTTCCTTTTTTATGTGATAAGGTTTACCAATTACCTGCCTAAGGTCGGTGTATCTCTCAGATGCTCATGCTTCCTCTACCATTCGAACAGGCCACCACAAATTGCATTAGTTTGCATAAAAGTCTGCATTGAACCCCAACAAACAAACAAAGCAAACAAACAATGGTAATATAAAAGTAGTGGTACATTAAGGGTTTGGTGTGTGTTTAAGATGCAGCACATAAATTTCTTTCATTTGTTTTTGGTTTTTTTTTTTTTGCTATTTATATATAATTTTTATTTCAGATGGTGGAAGAATTTGGTAACGATGCCACTCTGTTGATAAGTTCCTTGTCTGGAACAGAATATACTGTACCAACAGATTTATCAGAAGGAGAAAGAATGGAGTATTTCTGCCAGCAGGAGCTCCTTTTGACAGCCAGGATGCCATTTAGAGATTGTAGTAAGATAATTATATCCCTAATGAATTGTTTCAGACATGTTTGAGAATATAATGATGTTAAATCTTGTCACTGATGTCAGTGGTTACTTTTGTGGTTTTTATATCTTGTAAAAAATTACCAACATACATGTATAAAGTACTGGTTACTGTTACCTACTTCCCCTAACCACTTTTAATTGTTTAAGCGAGTGTTAAGAACAAAACTAAGAATAAAAGATGTGGTAGACAAAATAATGAATGTTTAGGAATAATCTTGAAAGGATATATGGAATGCGAGGGAAAGGCAGCTGTCCATGATAATGTGCGACACATGTTGTGTATGTTGTGTGTCATTTTAAGATAAAATCAACATCACATGCGGTGAGAAACATAATACCATCAAATAAAAGATTGTCATTTTCCTGGTTACTGGATAGTACTTTGTTTATGTTGAGTCTTAGTACTTTTTAGTAGCTGGTGTATATGGCAAATAGAACATCAAGTCATCTAGATTTTTTAGTTGATCATCTGCACCACATACAGTCCATGGACATAAGTATTCGTCACCTTCGATTTTTTTCTATACAGTAGTGAATTATATTGATTTATTTTTTCTTCAAATTCAATTGAATATTTCATTGCAAACAACCGCATTTTACAATTTACTTCCCGAAACAGCGTGACATCATTGTTTTCATTAGCAACGACCGACATTGACCTAGCACGATTACATCACAATACATATTGGTCAGCACATGTCAAATGATGAACTGACCCAATAAATTTCTGATATGGTCTAGTACGTTGACCCTAGCTTTATCTATCGGCACACTTCAAAGGAATGCGGCACAAATTACCGATATATATATATATATATATATATTAAAAAGGCAAATGAAATCTGTATGCTGGTACATATAATTACTAATTTCTTTTATATACATGTATATATATATTTAATGGGTCTAGGACAAAAGCCCCCCAATAATGATGAAAAGTAAAAGTTAATGTTTTTTTGTTATACATTTTTTTATATTGATGGTGATATTAGATATATTAAAGTATAAAGGAAAAAAAATTAAAAATTAATTAGAAAATTTTCTTCACATTTTTTTTATTATTATTAACATTTATATTACAAAAGAAAAACTGATAATTTGTTTATAATTTAAAGTTATTTTTTTAATTATTCATAATTAAAGTCAATACATTTCATTTCTTTCTGTGTCATTGTTCAACTGTTTGGATTTGTAAAATTTTCTTTGTGTTTTCTAACATGATTCAAGATTTTTTGTACCTCTGTATTTTAATTCCTTGTGTCTGTATAGTGTAAAAATATTTACATCTTTGTGTCTTTGCACAACTGCCTATGCAATCAGTGCCTATCATCACTGATGTGAGTATGAACCTCGATCAGGGAGAGGTGTACAACAAGAAATTAAAAATAATAAGAAAATTGTTTTATCTTAAAATATAAAAGAAAACTTTCCTAATAGTATATCGAAAAACAGGATGAGAAAAATAACTCAATCTTTTATTTTAATAACTTCAAAGGTTATAAAAGTAATTGTCAATTGTATACCTATATAAAAACAAACCTTGATTGGTACTGTATAATTAATTTTACCTGATTGACTTTAATTATGAATAATTCAAAAAATAACTTTAATTTATAAACAAATTATCAGTTTTTCTTTTGTAATTTACACTTTATAAATATAAATGTTAATAATAATAACAAAATGTGGAGAATTTTTTTTCTATAAGAATTAAATTTTTTAAATTAATTTTTTTTCCCCTTTATATCTAATATCACCATCAATATAAAAAAAATGTATAACAAAAAAACATTAACTTTTACTTTTCATCATTATTGGGGGGCTTTTTGTCAGGGGGCTTTTGTCCTGTTCCCATATTTAATATTTAGTACTTTAGTTTGTAGAAAATGAATAAATTGTGAATAAATGTAAATAATTGCACATGTTTTGTTTAGATTGAGGCTTTATTTTCAGCATTGTTCCACATGCATGTTCTTTCCAATGTTCTTCAAAGGGCTGTTGTAAACCATTATTCAAAGAAGAATTCTGCAGTTCCTTTCATGCAGCACATATTTCCTTCTATTCCAAAGACATTTTACTCATCTGCGATACATGTTGCCTGGGTACCTGCTAAGCCTAGTAGGTAGAAAAATTTTACGTTTTAAAATAGAACAGTTTGTAATAAGATATATGACAACTAGAGTTCGTCTTCTATAGTAAGTTTCACTTTAAATACTTTAATCATTTAAACTTTATTCCATTATTGCAAATGTTGCTTTCCAAGCAGCAGGGCTGTGTATATAAGTTCTACTCTCCTAGGTCAATGATATTTTTGGTTGGAACTTGCAGATGTGTGTTAGTTAGTTCACTCAGTTCTATTTTTACCTGAAAAAAATTGGACCAGGCAAGACTTATCTCTGTCTAGATTTATTTATTGAATCGATTAGAACTAAAATTACAAAAAGACCTTAATTTTGTTGAACTTATTTTAGACTTTTTGGTACTTTTGTATTACTTCTGACTTTGTTCATTTTGCAGGTATGCATCATTACGGCATTTTGTGCCAGCAGTATGCCTGCCTGGGTCATTTGGGGCCCATTTTGACGAGTGTGCTTTGGAGGGAATGTCCTGTTGTGCATATATGTCGAATGCCAATCCTGGCATAGATGCAGTGATGATAGAATGCACACTTTGTGGGCAATGGGTGCATGATGCCTGTGCCAGAATTGATGCGAAGAAAATCAAAGAGGAGGACCCATACCTTTGTGGATGTGACAGGATTGACAATGGGAAATTTGTCATTAAGAGGTATGTTTTTTGCTATATCAAGCTGAATTTATAGTACAATGAGGTGGTTAGTCGGATTTCCTTCCTTTCTGAATTTCATTGAAAACAAACCAAAAATAAAAGTAAATTCAAAATTCAAAATAGGAAATTGACCTTCTGACAGTCGGGTGCCTTACTGGTACAAGTAAAAAAAATCTTAATTCTAGAAGTAAATTTTTAAAGATTAGAAATTATCTCCCCTTACCTCTTCTGCAAAAATTAACTTGTAGAAGTCAATTTTTGTAAAAGCATGAAAATTCTCAATCTTTGCAATGCCATATCATTCTTCTTAGAATTTTCTTTTTGTTTACAATATTTTTCTATAGAAGTACAACCTTTAAATAATAACAGGAAATATCAATATGCATGACTGATTAGTTGATGCACACAGCCTTCAATGATTGGTAATTTGGGAGAGTTAATATCAATGTTTAGCTAATTAGAGAAATGGGGTTTTCATAAGGCATGGAATTTTAATATAAAGAATCTTTAAAGATAAATGCATTAGACTGGTGATAGAATTTTGGATTCCCTCAAAGTATTAATAGAAGAAATGGGTCAAAATGACATATACCGGTACTAGTTTTTTACTTCAACAAGTGAAAAAAAGGTTTACTTGTAGAAGTAATTTGAGAATTTTACCTACACAAAAAAATATATATTAAAATTGTTTACTTATACACATGAGACCCCTGACTCTGAAAATTTTGAAGATTAGGATATGTGTCTGATGAATGATAAGGTTGTTCCATTAAAGCATTTGAGGTACCTGGGGTATGCAACTTAAAATTGATATTATTGATTGTTGCCAAACCATATTCTTGCTCTGAAAAACTCAGCTGAAATTCCAAAGTACATGTATGTCCTATCTGGGTCTTCTAATTTCAGAAGCCCCTTTCCCATGTACCTTACATTTTCAATGGAACAGCTGCAGAAGAATGGGATATGTTTGTGGTTTTAAATATATTTTTCCCACCAAAACATAAATTAATTTTTCATGATGAAAGTAGAATATCTAACTTTGATAGCTGGCAAAACTAGTCTTCCATGATAGACTCTGAATTTGTAGATTTGTTATTGTAAGGCCACACCATATTGATTTTTAGTTCTTTGGATTTTTGGTTGACAAAAATAGGGGCGAGTAAGCAAATTGTTTTTTCTTTTTCTTTTTTTTTATTGAAATTGAAAATGTTTGAGGCAAAGGTAACATTTTGATGGGGCACACAATTTTTTTAAAGAAAATTTCACTTTTTTCAACAGGATATAATATGTGATACAACTCCATCCTTAAGACTGTTTATGATGAAGAATGGAGGTTTCACAACATTGAGGCATCAGCTGGCTAGAAGATTTGGCCCTTTTATGTTTGAAGATGATGATGATGGAAAGCTTGTAAGTATAATCATTGCTGAAAGAATTTGATTTAGATTTTACTTTATATTAAAGAGGTGTGGTGTTTGTATGGCTTAATAATTTAACTTGAGATGTAACAAGTTTTTTGCTTGGTTGGCTCTCCTTGGGCAACTTAGATTCTTTTTTAACCTAACTTGGGTACTGTGATGTCACCAACGTATTCATCCGCAGTCTGCAAATTCAAATAGTCCCAAACTAAATAATGTTTTAATCTACGCTTGGTACTTACTTTGAACAGGAAAACTATCAAAGATTAAATTATAAGGATTGTTTTTAAATTTTTGACCAAGTTATGCTTGCATAACCAACTTTGGAGCCACTTACGCTTTTTCGTAAACCACTTCCAAGTTGGTTATTTTGCATAACCTGGTCAAAAATTGAAAACAATCCTTAAATGTAATTGTCTCCAATTACAGTGCAATGAAGTTACAAAATTCTAATGTTTTGTGAACACATTTTAAAAACTTCTTTATAAATTGCATTTAAATATTTGGTTTGATATGTTGTTTTGGTTATGAAGCTAAGAGTGCCATGTCACCATCTAGCTCAAGCTATTTTGTAGAAGTTTACAATTTAAAAAAAAAGGGGGCCTTGGTCGACCACACTTTACCTGTGATCACTCAACCTGTCACCTGTACACATGGGTTCGATACTTGGTGCTGACATCAATAAAAAGGGTGTGCTCGACTCACGTCGTATGTGATAAGAGTTTATCAGTGACTCGCCAAAGGCTGGTGGTTTTCTCTGGGCACCCGGTTTCCTCCAACATTAACACTGACTGCTACGAGATTATCTGAATAGGCCGAAAATAACCTTAAACACCATCAAACAAACATTTTTTTTAAAATGGGAGTACCTGTTTCTCTAATAAGCATACAGCATTTTAGAGGAGGAATGTTGACTACTTTGCTTGGAGTCAGAATCATGTGGGTTGACATGATTTCCTATGGTTGTTGAATATTGATCAAATGTATTTGGTAGTTTAGCAAACAAAAGCAAATTAAATGGGTAAAAATGTGTTGTTTTAAGTTATATCTTGTTTAGATCAGTCTTATCATTATTTTCAGTTTGATGACATTTTGGAAGAGTTGGCTAGAAATCTTCCAATAGAGAAACGATATGTATCTCCAGAAACATACTATTTACCAGAGGTTAGTTGCGATAAAGATTAAGATGGGGATCACATCAACCCTTGTGAGTTTACAATTGATACTGTTTTGATCTTATTATATTATGAATGTCAAGTACATTTCTCTTTATTATAATTCTCTTACTTTATATTCGTGTAATCACCTGATCATCTTGATTTTATTAAGCAATTATAAAATATTTTTTTTGTTGCAAGAGATTGACAGAAATTTTTGTCAGATCTGCCTAAAGTATCTTGAATTTAATATATGAGTATATTTTCAATTCTGCTATATTTTTATTTCTACAGGTACTTCTTTGTGTTATAATGAAGAGGGAAGGAGTTAATAGGCTGTTGGCAGAGAAAATTTTGATGGATTATTAGCTCACCTGTGCCAAAGTTCAAAAGTGTAGATTACATCTTGTTCATATAATCTCACTCACCTGTATGAAATAAGAACTGAAAATATCTATTATTTGAATGACATGTAAATAGTTGCATCAGTTCAGTTGCACGCATATATATATATGTATCTTTCCTGTATCATAGATACTGTATGTGTAAGGTATTACTTTACAAAATATTTGCTTTGAAATGTGTTAATTTTTTATCAAAATCCATGATATGGTATATGGTTAGACTACTTTCACTGCTTTTGGTTTTCTTTGTTGGTAATCAATTAATTTTGATTTGATTTGCACTAGCAAGATAGGTTGAAAGTGTCCTTTCCATGAAGTACCTGACAGAAAAGGCATTAAGAAGAACTCATTAAAATGGATTACTCTATTGAAATTTTACTTTAGATAAGACCATGGCACATACACATATTGATTACTATTTTTCAAGACAAGGTAGACAAGATGTTTTTGTTCTGGGAAATTTGTCATATTTTGAAGTCTTCCTCTTTCCTGTTTTGATCTATGATTGTCTCATAATCAGTCTACCTCTTTATTTATCAATCTTTGTGTTGTTAGTTTAATGTCTGTAAGAAGAGGTATACTCCATAGTTTTCAACAATTGACACCCTCTTGTTCATTACAAGATACTTAGATATCCAACACAAAAGAAAATTTAAGATACATTCTCAATTTCAGAAGATTTGCCATAATGATTATCATTTTGTACTTGTGGTTATTTAAGAAATCATCAAGGCCATGCCCTTTGCTAATTTTCACATAGATAGCCTGGATAGGCATGAAATTTGTAATTATTTAACATTTTACAATAGTGGTCACAAATGTTAGTCTTAGATTTGGAAACCAGAAGTTAGCATTGGTGTGAAATTGTCTTTTTGAAATTTAGAGTAAAAAAAGAGCATCACAGTATATAGTATTTTGTGTGTAAAAAAGTAAATATTATGTATTTGAACGTACATGTATGTAGATATATCAAATAAAAATATAGTAAGCCCATTTTTATCATGAAAACTCCTTGTGTCATGTGTGCACATGCTAAAAGTAATTGTGCTAATGGTAACATGTGCATGTGTGTTATGGCCAATGAAGGATGTCATTCGAATAATATTTAAAAAAAACCTATGAAAAAATTCAGTAGATTGGATTCAAACTTGAAATAATTGATGTTGATGGTGTTGATTCCCAGGATGGTTTTCAGCACTAAAAATACAACACCTGGGGTCAATGCATTTGTAGCTCACTTGACTCAAATGGTCAAGTGAACTAATATGAACACTTTGCCTCCATCGCTAGCCCGTAAACTTTAACATTTTTGTCTTCTCAGAAACTACTGGGCAGATTTTAACCAAACTTTACAGGAGTGATGTATGAAGGTCCTCTACAAATGATCTTCGTTTTTTGTTACGGTTGAATTAAAAACATGGCCACCAGAGGCTATCTTTGAATTTGATTGGCCAATTTTCTCCATTGACCATGCATCTAAGAACCACAGGTAATACATTATCTATGCATCTAAATACAATGGGTAATACATGAGTCTGTTCTCCCAGCTGATCATGTCAACTTTCCATTCATTATTATATATGTATTATGCTTGTGTGTATATATGTTGTCTCTGTAACTATGTACTTTTATAGTTTATGAGAATAGAGTTCATTCATTCATTGAAATCTGTAACTGTAATGATAGCATAGCTTCACAAATCATTTCCTACAACTATCTCAATGTAATTGATGGGTTTTCGTAACTTGATTTTTGCATTCTGTAAAAATGTTTTGTGTGTATGCCAAAAATTCCTTATGTGATGAAATAAAATAATATTATGTGCATTTGTTAATTTTTATTTAACAAAATTGACAGTTTATGAAACATGAACTACTAAACATGAAATATATTTGAACAAAGGTTAAGAGCAATGCCAAAAAGACAACAAGATATAGAAGTAGATATGTTTGCTGTACATTTCACATGGTAGTTGTAAGCTATATCGGAATCAGTAATACTATATGCCAGATGAGCCAAAACTTTGGTGGGACATGGAAATAGCTAATGGAAAGTTAAACCATACCTCATAAAAGGATATCAGATAAGTATATATAACAAGAATATCCTTCTGGATAATTCACAGGCCACATTTTACATAGATATTGAAATCTTCCCTAATACAAGAACAATGCTTCAAAAAACCACTTGCTTATGCACTGATAACTGATAATGCATCTAAAAGCCACAGGTCATGAATCTAAAAGACTGACTGACTGAATGATGGTGTTTTACGTCCCGTTCAAGACTATTTAGCTTATATTGGGACACCAAGCTTATTGGAGTTGGAAAGCCCGATTATGCAGCATAGAAAATCCGTGATACCCCCGAGGTAGGTGAGGTGCTTGGGAACCTGGACACTTGCAGGATTTGAACCCACAGTGGTTTCAGACCTCGTGATTTAAAGTCAAAGACGTTAACCACTCGGCCACCCCGCCCCTGAATCTAAAAGAACCTCGATTAATACATAGGCCATGAATCTTAAAACCACGGCTAACACTTGGGTCATGCATGTAAGAACCACGGGTAATACTTGGACCATGCATTTAAGAAACACAGGTAATACGTACATGTACATGTGCCATGAATCTAAGAACCACGACTAAAACTTAGGCCATGTATCTAAGAACCACGAGTAATATATGAACCATGCATCTAAGAACCACGGGTAATATATGAGCCATGCATCTTCTTCTAATTCCGTTTTCCCTCCAGTCTAGGAGCACTCTTTGTATCCACCACCAATTTTAAGTTGAATATGAATCGGGTATATGTACACAGGAATTATATACAGAGATATTTGCGGAACCCGCACGGGCAGATGTAGCGATAAAGTTATGAAGAATTAACTCTATAATGTCCTTCTGCAACCTAACTATTTGCTTATTAATATGGCATTAATAGTCTACAGCGGTTAAGTTCCTCTAATTTTCATAGGATTAAGATGTACCTGAATCGACCTATCCTATATATTGGGCTTATAGTAAAATATAAAACTATAGTAATCTTAACATCTAAACACCTAACTTGTGGACTGTGTAGTGATCTTATAATAAAGTCTAAAAGCTCAATTATCGATGTTCTGGTTTCATACGTGTTGTATCACACGCGGTGACAGAAAGGAATAAAACGTGAGAACTTATTATAAAATCTAAAACTAAGTAGATTTAGGTGACATAAATGAATAGAGATGTGGCGGATGTTACACAGAGACTGCCATCCATACCAGTCTTTATTCGACACAGTTGAAGTTTAGTCTTCTTGTATGCGTGACAAAGGACATTTGATGCTGTTTCAATATCATATATTAGATATATCATTCTTTGGCAGCAGACGTATGGCCACCAGTTTTTGACAGTCAATGACTAGCTGGCATATAATGTCCTTTTTATTGAACCACGAGTAATATATGGGCCACGCATCTGAGTACCACGGGTAAAGCCCCAGTCATCAAATATAAATGAACGACGAGGTTTGCGATCGAAAAACATTATTGCTGGCTTTGGACAGGAATAATACAATGTGGTGGATTATCCGTCAATTAATATTAAGCCCAATATTGCCTTAGCATTCCCCTTTTCATTTCGGTCAAATAGGCATTTAATTTAATAATTCCAATTACAAATGTTAGCATTGAAACATAATTGGAACCACCTCGGTGTTAGCCTGCTCGCCTTGAGTATGGGGGGTCGTGGGTTTAAGACTTGTCCCCATTTTTGGTGGTTACATTCGCACAACGAGTCAAGTTATGCGATTTTTATGTGTAGAACTTAGAAGCTGTGGATTGATTCTGAAAAACCCAGTGTTTGATGTAATAATTGGCTGTCGCATGCGCAATATGCGCGCGAGCGCCTCGAAATTGCACGCAGTGCATGTACACACATTGAACAAGGTGTGTGCCATGTAACATTCCTCCACCTTGAATATTGTTGAATCAGTCTACGAAACACGAGTGGAATTGCATAAATGCTAGCTGAAAAGGCTTCTTCGTAGGGAAGAAAAATGAAATTTCTGAAATCTTATAGTAGGTTGCTGTCTATTTGAGAATCGATTAAGATTGTCAATTGTAGACTTTTCCTCATTTTTGGTGGTTAAATTCGCACAATGAGTCAAGTTATGCGATTTTTATGTGTAGAAGCTGTGGATTGATTCTGATAAACCCAGTGTTTGATGTAATAATTGGCCGTCACATGCGCAATATGGAAATATTACTAGAGAGAAGACCTTGGCGTCTTTTGTACGTCTTAAAAGGTCCCTGGTCTTATGGAAATATGACTAGAGATAAGACCATGGCGTCTTTTGTATGCCCTATTTGATCACTGGTCTTATGGAAATATTACTAGAGAGAAGACCATGGCGTCTTTTGTATGCCCTACTTGATCACTGGTCTTATGGAAATATTACTAGACATATGACCATGGCCTCTTTATACGTCTTAAAAAGTTCTTGGTCTTGTGGAAATATGACTAGAGATAAGACCATGGCGTCTTTTGTATGCCCTATTTGATCACTGGTCTTATGGAAATATTACTAGAGAGAAGACCATGGCGTCTTTTGTATGCCCTACTTGATCACTGGTCTTATGGAAATATTACTAGACATAAGACCATGGCCTCTTTTATACGTCTTAAAATGTTCTTGGTCTTATGGAAATATTACTAGAGAGAAGACCATGGCGTCTTTTGTATGCCCTATTTGATCACTGGTCTTATGGAAATATTACTAGAGAGAAGAGCATGGCGTCTTTTGTATGCCCTACTTGATCACTGGTCTTATGGAAATATTACTAGACATAAGACCATGGCCTCTTTTATACGTCTTAAAAAGTTCTTGGTCTTGTGGAAATATGACTAGAGATAAGACCATGGCGTCTTTTGTATGCCCTATTTGATCACTGGTCTTATGGAAATATTACTAGAGAGAAGACCATGGCGTCTTTTGTATGCCCTACTTGATCACTGGTCTTATGGAAATATTACTAGACATAAGACCATGGCCTCTTTTATACGTCTTAGAAAGTTCTTGGTCTTATGGAAATATTACTAGAGAGAAGACCATGGCGTCTTTTGTATGCCCTACTTGATCACTGGTCTTATGGAAATATTACTAGAGACAAGACCTTGGCGTCTTTTGTACGTCTTAAAAGGTCCCTGGTCTTATGGAAATATGACTAGAGATAAGACCATGGCGTCTTTTGTATGCCCTATTTGATCACTGGTCTTATGGAAATATTACTAGAGAGAAGACCATGGCGTCTTTTGTATGCCCTACTTGATCACTGGTCTTATGGAAATATTACTAGACATAAGACCATGGCCTCTTTTATACGTCTTAAAAAGTTCTTGGTCTTATGGAAATATTACTAGAGATAAGACCATGACGTCTTTTGTATGCCCTACTTGATCACTGGTCTTATGGAAATGTTACTGGAGAGAAGACCTTGGCGTCTTTTGTATGCCCTACTTAACTTGATCACTGGACTTATGGAAATATTACTAGAGATATATAGAATCTAACACCGGCAAAAAGTGCAAGACAGGGAAATCTCCGACACCAGACCCGAGGGTGTCGGAGCTTTCCCTGTCTTGCACTTTTTGCCGGTGTTTGATTTTATTTCTCACTGTTATCAGTAGTTGTGTATTGTTAACAGCTATGTACTTTTAGCAGACGATCATGTAAACAATGCGAGTTATTTCCCCTTCATGTCAATCAAAAACGTAGTTCCGTATTTTTGTGTATAGCGTGAAGGTTATTTAAGAAATAATTCTCCTATGCCGGGCTCTATGCTTATTTTATCATGGGTAGGCATTATATTTGTCAGAGCCCGGCATCCGAGAATTATTTCGATTCTAACAGGGCATTTACGGTAATTGTATGCCTTCAAGCGTACCTAGACGGAGGTTATTTTGTGCGCTGTTCCAATTACCTCCCGCTATTGTTTACAAGAATATATAACGCTACAGAAACGTTATAGAAATTGATAACGATGAAAAATTAGTTTAATCTGATTTAAGAAATAATTATCTCATGTCATGATTTATGCTCATTTTATGACCATGGTGAATACAAACATAAACATTCTAGAATTGTCTTTTGTATTCCCTACTTGGTCCCTGGTCTTATGGAAATATTACTTGAGAGAAAACATTGGCGTCTTTTGTATGCCCTACTTGGTCCCTGGTCTTATGGAAATATTACTTGAGGGAAGACCATGGCGTATTTTGTATGCCCTACTTGGTCCCTGGTCTTATGGAAATATTACTTGAGATAAGACCATGGCGTCTTTTATATGCACTACTTGGTCCTTGGTCTTATGAAAATATTACTTGAGATACGACCATGAATTACTAGACCTCTTTCAACAGAGACAATATAGATACTCTATGAATGATTATGTATCACTTTGATATTCATGAATTAATTTGGTTGTTTTAATAGTCAGGCTAGAAAACAAGATTAGGAAATTATATGGTCTGATAGGGAAAGCCAATAATAACGCAAGTCTTATGTCAGAGGAAATATTTTATTACACTACAATTCTTTGTATTAAATGACAAGGTCTACGAATTGTCTACACACAATGTGGTAAAGCAGGTATTTTCGCTAATAATAAATTTGTGGTATTGGTAATGAAAGGTTGTTCACAAGGTTGTATTTAAACGATTTCTACATTCATCACAATCAAATGTGTTGAAAATTAATTGTTCAAGAAATGATATGATATATTTGTGAATTTCTTCTAATAGCAAATTAGCGAACATTTCCCACTTGACAGTTATTCAGTGAATTTGTAGAAATAACTAGGGCTATTCCATTAAAATCTACATCTCATCCACACATTTTATTTTGTTTTCTATTGGTCCTGAGGTACTGGTGCAAGTTTGTTAGTATTGGTACAAGAGAAAAAATCCATAGGTGCTGGGGTCTTATATTACTGACGTTCTCCCCCTGGGATATAGATTTATATGGAATAGCCCTTAGCCAAAAGTATTTCACATCAATAAATGGATAGTCTTAATAATGTATGCATACTGTACAACAATGTACAATGCAATGGAAAAAAAGCAATTGCTGTAAATGTATTAATTTTCGTGGTGTTCTAATTTTTGCTATTTTTGCATTCATGACAGAAGCATAAAAATTAGCACCCTCAAATATATATATTGCCTAATATAAACTACACTAATGATTTTAATACCACCAAAATTGATACCCTTTGATAGGTCTCACTTATCGAAATCACGAAAATTGGAATCTGTGAAAATGAATTCATTTACAGTAACTCTTGTAGAAAATCACTAATAAAAATTCCACAAAATCTAAACAAAATCTGTCCATAAGATTACAAAATTTCAATACATAAATCTAACATACCAAATTTTAAGTAATTACAATTGGTCAAAACAACATCTATGCTAGGAATATTGAGCTTTATGCATTATTTTCATGTAGTTATCTATATAACTGTTATTAACAATGCAATGTCTATGATTTCATATTAATGTATTTCATTTTTTTATTCCAAAGATAAAAACAGCAATGGTGCATAAAGTTTTCGGCAGTCATGCAGGACAGTTGGTCTTTTATTCTTTTGAGTCCAGCATTTGCCTGTTCATTGGTTTGACTGTTCAGTCCTTTCAGCATTGGATACATGTCAAGACAATATCCACAGCTACATGTACAACCTATTGAAATATATAATGTAGTATCATATTAGAGATTATTGTTAATCATATGATAAAAAAATATATGTAATCTTTTATACACTGTAAAATCTGTCTTAACCCAGACATAAACCAGATCACTGTAAAAACATTTTTAGAGTACCTTTGCAGTGATTAACATACAGTTTCAATATGAGTACACACAATTCTTGTATAAACAGATCAAAATCGTCTACAGTATAGTCCAAAAGGGGTTCAAATTAGAAAGGTTTCAACATATGTGTCAACTTCTTAAAGACCAAATGTGAGAGATCTACCGCAAGTCATGGTTGAAATGCGGGAGATTACGTAAATTTTGGCAAATTTTACCATTTTTTAAGCCCTGCAACGAATGTGTATTGGGTATATAGATTTACCCTTGTCCATCCGTCCATACATACGTCCCAAGTCTGTTAAATTTTGTACTTAGCTCCATTTCTACGAAACCTATGGATATATATCAATGATATTTATTCACTACAGGCGTCTTCTATAGTACAATACAGTTCAGCAACTCTTGGGTTTCTATGACCTACATTTCACACTTTCGAAGCTGACATGTAAGGTAACATATAGATATCATATCATGCCTAATACTACGACAACCTGTGGGAAGACTATTAAAACAACTTACCGATATGATTATCCCAATGTAGTCTATCTACTAAAAATATGGTATTTTTGAAGAAACCTGGATCTCGATTCAAACAGTATGCATGTAATGCACATGCATTATCACAAATCACTACTTTTGGAGCTGAAAATACATGTAAATTATAGTAGATAAAAATATATTAACATTTTTGAACCACCTGTTTGTTATTTAAGGTATGATTATCACTAGAAGTTGGCATCTTCAAAATCTTACCCACTGAAAAGAAAAGGAATCTATATTTATATCCTACCATAAAAATGTACATCTTGAAAAATAAAAAAAAATTGTAAGCATAGTGACATAAGTGACATTCATTGCAGGCAAGACAAAAACATCTAAGTTAGCAAAAAATCAATCATGAATGACATTCAATGTATGTTTAACACACTTTGTCCACATATGATAAGCTGCGCCTTAATGTCAACATGTTTGGTAGGTGTTTTATGAAAAGCAGAGTAGACTTACCCTACAGGTGCACCTGATCTGGATGGAGGCCCAGTTTCTCAATATATTTCATACTTCTTGTTTATTGTGGTTTTTAATTTTCTGAGCAATTTGTCTCATGTTGTCCTTGTTTTCATGGCCTTGTCATTTGACATGACGTTTGATACAATCCTATCATTTGAATTGTGTTATTGTGTATCTTCTCTTTTCTTGATAATGAACTAGTATTACTGTGAGCACAGTTCACTAAGATATACCCACCACTCCCCACATCTGTCCAACCTATTTCCATAACCGAAACATTACTGATTGTTCCGACCAAAAATGAAAGGGACCCTCCTCTCTTCACCGGTAAGCTGCTGATAAAATTTCAAAACATTCTGAGAAACACTACTCAAGTTATCATACGACATAGGATAACAATCCTATTTTCCGTCACATCAAGTCCAATAACTCTGGAACGACGAAAGTGAAAATCGTCAAAAATGAAAGGGATGCTCCTCTCTTCACCAGTAAACAGCTGATAAAATTTTAAAAGATTCTGAGAAACACAACTCAAGTTATCGTACGACATAAGATTTGTCTACAGACAGACGGACGGACGGTATACCAGTATACCCCCCTACAACTTTGTTGTGGGGGGTATGAACAAGCAGGCAAATGGAAATGATCTGAACATAAGGTTTTAATTACCTGTTTTAAACCTTGTCCTCAAAATTGTGAATGGAACATTTGGTGACTCCATAGACAGCATGACCTGAAGACCATAGCATATCCCTTGAAAAATAAAAAAAATAAAAATATATCAATTTGTTTTATAATTGTGAAGGAACAAAAGAACATATCAATTTCAGTGATTTTTTAACCTTTGTACATACAGGAAGATTACACAACAGTTTACCTGAAATTTTGTCAGTGTGGTGGTGTCTCCGGAGCATTTGTCCCAGATCTTTTCTTATCTAGTTATAACTTTTCATATGCAGAATGAACATAGATCCAAGTGAGCCATGGGCTCACAAATACCCCTCGCTCTGGTCCCACCTGAGCCCCTTCAAGACTATAAATGGTAGTTTTGAAGGAGTTGTGGATTGCAAAGAGGTACCCTGTATCAATACTACACAGAGGAATCCCAAAATGTCTCACTAAAACCCCTTTTGCAAGAAATAAATACATGGTGCACAACTAAAGTACTTACTTAGTAACTTGTACAAGCTTCTTGAAAATCCACTGATTACATAAGAAGGAGTTGTGGATTGCATAGTGGTACCCATATACTTATGCTAAACAGATAATTCCCTAAATTTTCCTATCTCCTCTTTCCCAACTGAGATGCCCCTCCTAAACCCTAAATACAGAAAATAAATACATGGTGCACAACTACAATGCTTACTTAGTAACTTGTATAAGTTTAATCAAAATTCATTATGTAGTTAAGAAGGAGTTGTGGATTGCAGAGTGGTACCCTATACTAATGCAAAATGGTGAATCCCTTTGAAAAGCCACTCATAAACCCTCCATGCAGAAAATAAATATATGGTGCAAAACTACACTGCACATAGATGTTATAAGTTTGGTTGATCCATTGAGTGGTTTAGGAGATGTGGATTGCAGATATCACAGACGGACGGACACCATGAACACTATATACCCCCACCTAGGCGGGGGGTTTAATAAAAATGCTAATTCGCCAAACCATACCATGTGGACAGTAAACTGTAAACACTCCTGGAAGCAAAGATGGATGACCTTTGTACTTTTTCTGACAAGAATTGTCACTCTTTTTTTCATCCATACCATAATGCCCTCGTGGTCGACAAGTTGATAAAGAAGGAAATCATGACATTTTTGCCTCCTCTACAGCAAATGAAGAGTCATCAATTATGTCACAATGGTCAAATGGGTGCATAGCAAGTTCCCACAACTCTTCTACCAAAGGTCGCAATTCTGCTGGAGCTGAACTTCCACATGAATTTTCAAGCAATGTAAAAAGAACAGGAATGTTATTGTGGAGACTCTGCCACGTGACAGGATCACATTTGACATCTACACCTTTTACAAGGCTTTGGATCAATTTTTCAACCTCCTCAGAGGGATGAATATATCCACATACTGGTGACTTAAAAGCTAGTGATGTTATAAAATTTTAAAACATGTTAGGTAGCTTTACTGTTCCATTGTCAATGGACTTAATAAAAAGATATAATGCAGGATAGGAGTGCAAATAACACATGAGTTCTTCCTTTTCTTTCATATTCAAGATAGAAGTTTGTTTTCCTCTGTAAATATTACCTCCTGTGGCATATCTCTGCAATAGTTTGCTTGTCTTTTCCTCCTGAATAAATACTCTGTCCCTGAAACTATAATCAATCTTGTTTTCAAAACCACATGCTCATGGAAGCCTAAATCGCTTTAATCATTACATTGTATTTTTATCACTTATCAACATACAGTACACTCCAAGTGTATCAACGATCAAACACTCAGGTCCGACATATTCCACCCAAAATGTCCGACAAATAGCCGACAAATTTGAGAGTCAACACTCTCTAAGTCCGACTATTTGGTCGGACATTTTGGTCTTGGTCGGACATTTTGGTCGGACGTGAGAGTGGATATTAAAAGATTTTTTTTTACATTTCTCGAGGTGAATATGTCAAACATTTTGTGATCGATGCGTATTTGTAAGCGTACTTTCTTTCCGGTGTGTAAAATGTGCGGGTACGTAAATACCCTAGTGTATTTTTACCTTGCACCATATTCTCGCCAGGAAAGGTAGCTCCAAGGTCAATATTTGTCACGCTCGGGCACAACAGTCGTTCAATGCATAGGAGCACCTCATAATCAAAGAATTGTACAATAATTTCGAGTTACACCGTTTGTGTTTCTTTAATCTGTTTAATTTTAATAGATCTTTCTAGTACATTTAAATTTTACGATTACAATCGGATTGCTAGAAATATCGTAACTTTTCCGAAATCTAAACTTTAAAATTATATACGCCAAGTCCAGCCCTGGCTTGGATTTCTCGAAAAAAGTTTTCTTAACAAACCAAATTAAATTTGAGTAAAAACTCGACTTAAGTTTGCGTTTTGACTTTGTTTGTTTGGAGAAATCACTGACGATTTAAAAAAAAATAATCTGTTGTCACTTAAAACAGTCAATGAGGCCGGTAAGGCTGTGTACATGAATGAATAAGAAATAATTCTTTCGGAGTGTGATATCCATATAAAGGTGAAATAACGGATGCAAAAATCACCGGCTAAAGTTACACAATATTCCGTTTACAAATATTTCAAGTCCCTATACTTGTTCATCTGTGACGGCAATATGTGTATTGGACTAGGTATTACAGCCAGCTTGATATGAATTAATTAGCTCAGGTTACAGGTGTCAATAATGGAAGGAACATCTTGTCGACACAAATTTCCAGGTGCCAGTGGGAGAACAATTATAATTAATTCTACTTAATGTTGTTGTTTTTTATTACTATTTGTTTGTAGGTACATTTGCAATCATTGAAGTAAATTTAATTTGAGAGTCAACACTCTCTAAGTCCGACGTGAGAGTGGATATTTAAAGATTTTTTTTTCATTTCTCGAGGTGAACATGTCAAACATTTTGTGATCGATGCATATTTGTAAGCGTACTTTCTTTCCGGTATGTAGAATGTCCGTTTACGTAAATACCCTAGTGTATTTCTACCTTGCAACATATTCGCGCCAGGAAAGGTAGCTCAAAGGTCAATATATAACTGAAATATTGTTGAAAAGTGACGTTTAAACACCCATAGCCTCATATAAATTATTGCAATAAAATATCGATTAAGTAACGAAATTGATATAAATTATTTTCCAGTATATTTAGTATAAAAAGCTTGTTCTACACGTTCACTGTGAGATGTATTGCAACCGCCATTTTTAACTACAATCACGTGCGTATGCTCGTGTTTGATGGAAAGCTATAGCTATATTTAGATATTTTGTGGTAATAATTTTATATTGTAAATCGATCCACCCTGTGATATTTTCAACAAGATACATTTTTTAGAGTATATATTTTATTATAAAATACAATATTGAACTGATTTTCGATAACACTTCAATCATTGAATATTGATTTTTTCGAATGTTGAATATTTTATCCCCAGAATTGCACCCCCCTGTTAGTATACTTTTATTGCTTTATTTAAAAAAAAAATAACACCAAGAACATCGATGATACGAGTTTTCTTATTCAGAAATAAACCTACAGCAAAATAAAGGTATACATTTTTTGTACTGTGAACAAAATCGTCATTTTATCTAGATTTATCGTCCTAAAAATACGGTACTCCTCTACCATACTAATTTGGATTAGGTGATTGGAATTAGGTGCCATCATCAAAATAAAGATTAAAAAATGTATTTCATGATAATGATGGCTGATTAAAATTGTTTGTCATGCATTAGCAGTCAGTTGTAACCAATATACAGGAAGAGCCCCTACTGGGAAGCCATTCAATGAAAATAACAACCTGACCATATTGTTAAATAAGAATAAGAATTAGATAAGAAATTTAAATTTATAGAAGGCAAGGATTTATATAATTAACAAATTAAGTCACATTTCATTTATTTAGCTTGGGTCAGTTATCAATTAAAAAGACAAAAATGGTTTTAAAAAAAATCTGTCTAATAAGTATTTACCTAAATAACGATATCATGACGTATAATAATTTCTCACCGTAAATGTATTTATTTTATTAAGATATTTATGCACATATATAAGAAAAAAGATATAAATTTATTTTTTAAGTACAAATAAATTGGAAGACGGCTTGAAAATCGAAAACGTAGAATAGTTATCTATGTTTATAAGTCTTAGTAAAAAGAGTCTTGAGCAACGTTTTTTTTCACACCTGTGATAGGTGTATTTGTATATCATGAATGCACGATGCGACAACATGCTGAGATGGGTGATGTTTTGACAGGTAAACTGTAAAAAAAAAAACGTAGAATACACTAATAAAATATTATTTCACCTATATCAGGACTCCGCAGACTGCCAATTTTCAAGAAGAAAAAAAACGGGATTTACGGATTTATGACCCATTCGCCATGAACAAAATAAAACTTAAATTTTACTAAATAATTTTAATCCAAAGTTGCCTTTGTCATGCATTAGCAGTCAGTTGTAATATACAGGATGTAACCAATATACAGGAAGAGCCCCTACTGGGAAGCCAGTCAATGAAAATAACAACCTGACCATATTGTTAAATAAGAATAAGAATTAGATAAGAAATTCAAATTTATAGAAGGCAAGGATTTATATAATTAACAAATTAAGTCACATTTCATTTATTTAGCTTGGGTCAGTTATCAATTAAAAAGACAAAAATGGTTTTAAAAAAAATCTGTCTAATAAGTTTTTACCTAAATAACGATATCATGACGTATAATAATTTCTCACCGTAAATGTATTTATTTTATTAAGATATTTATGCACATATATAAGAAAAAAGATATAAATTTATTTTTTAAGTACAAATAAATTGGAAGACGGCTTGAAAATCGAAAACGTAGAATAGTTATCTATGTTTATAAGTCTTAGTAAAAAGAGTCTTGAGCAACGTTTTTTTTCACACCTGTGATAGGTGTATTTGTATATCATGAATGCACGATGCGACAACATGCTGAGATGGGTGATGTTTTGACAGGTAAACTGTAAAAAAAAAAACGTAGAATACACTAATAAAATATTATTTCACCTATATCAGGACTCCGCAGACTGCCAATTTTCAAGAAGAAAAAAAACGGGATTTACGGATTTATGACCCATTCGCCATGAACAAAATAAAACTTAAATTTTACTAAATAATTTTAATCCAAAGTTGCCTTTGTCATGCATTAGCAGTCAGTTGTAATATACAGGATGTAACCAATATACAGGAAGAGCCCCTACTGGGAAGCCAGTCAATGAAAATAACAACCTGACCATATTGTTAAATAAGAATAAGAATTAGATAAGAAATTTAAATTTATAGAAGGCAAGGATTTATATAATTAACAAATTAAGTCACATTTCATTTATTTAGCTTGGGTCAGTTATCAATTAAAAAGACAAAAATGGTTTTAAAAAAAATCTGTCTAATAAGTTTTTACCTAAATAACGATATCATGACGTATAATAATTTCTCACCGTAAATGTATTTATTTTATTAAGATATTTATGCACATATATAAGAAAAAAGATATAAATTTATTTTTTAAGTACAAATAAATTGGAAGACGGCTTGAAAATCGAAAACGTAGAATAGTTATCTATGTTTATAAGTCTTAGTAAAAAGAGTCTTGAGCAACGTTTTTTTTCACACCTGTGATAGGTGTATTTGTATATCATGAATGCACGATGCGACAACATGCTGAGATGGGTGATGTTTTGATAGGTAAACTGTAAAAAAAAAAACAACGTAGAATACATTAATAAAATATTATTTCACCTATATCAGGACTCCGCAGACTGCCAATTTTCAAGAAAAAAAAAAACGGGATTTACGGATTTATGACCCATTCGCCATGAACAAAATAAAACTTAAATTTTACTAAATAATTTTAATCCAAATTTGCCTTTGTCATGCATTAGCAGTCAGTTGTAATATACAGGATGTAACCAATATACAGGAAGAGCCCCTACTGGGAAGCCATTCAATGAAAATAACAACCTGACCATATTGTTAAATAAGAATAAGAATTAGATAAGAAATTTAAATTTATAGAAGGCAAGGATTTATATAATTAACAAATTAAGTCACATTTCATTTATTTAGCTTGGGTCAGTTATCAATTAAAAAGACAAAAATGGTTTTAAAAAAAATCTGTCTAATAAGTATTTACCTAAATAACGATATCATAACGTATAATAATTTCTCACCGTAAATGTATTTATTTTATTAAGATATTTATACACACATATAAGAAAAAAGATATAAATTTATTTTTTAAGTACAAATAAATTGGAAGACGGCTTGAAAATCGAAAACGTAGAATAGTTATCTATGTTTATAAGTCTTAGTAAAAAGAGTCTTGAGCAACGTTTTTTTCCACACCTGTGATAGGTGTATTTGTATATCATGAATGCACGATGCGACAACATGCTGAGATGGGTGATGTTTTGACAGGTAAACTGTAAAAAAAAAACCCGTAGAATACACTAATAAAATATTATTTCACCTATATCAGGACTCCGCAGACTGCCAATTTTCAAGAAGAAAAAAACGGGATTTACGGATTTATGACCCATTCGCCATAAACAAAATAAAACTTAAATTTTACTAAATAATTTTAATCCAAATTTGCCTTTAAAGAAATAAATGTATAAATTATAATTATTTACCCGGATTCGTTCGCCCTACATTTGGCAAACACGTAAAAGAGCAAACGCACCCGATATCGTAAACCGGCAACTGTCTGCAGCAAGTGAAAGGGCCTTGGCATCGATTGTCGCGAGTACATAGGGACATATTAATATTCACTTCTAGTGCACTTAAAACATGGGTACTGCATGTTAATACATTTTATTCATGGATATTATTGTATATATCGCCCGTGACAGCCGTTAACATACCATACTTTCCGTACCACTGTATATCACTCATTTACTTCAGCTTTACTATGATACGCATGTTTCTTTATGCACAAATTTATTGGTTAGCAGAATTTGGGGACGTTTCCTGTTTACAGTTTAACTATCTGAGAGTGGAGACTCTCACTCCGACCTGGGAGGATTTGGTCGGACATTTGTCGGACAATTTGGTCGGACATTTGTCGGTGTGAAGTCCGACAAAACTCTCTGTCCGACCTGAGTGTTTGATCGTTGATACACTTGGAGGGATCTGTACTACAGATCTAAATGATATGAAAAATTAAATTTCCATTTCTAGAAAATGATATTAACTGATATAAAACAAGCTTTTAAACAATCATATAATTCGTTGTAGAAAAGTAGACTCATATGAAACCTTTATATTCATTTTTTTTAAAGTCAGGTACATGAATATGTCAGTATCATATAGTTGATCCTTATTTGTGACACTACACACCTAAAAGGTGACTTACATCCAATAAAGAAGAGATAAGTTCTTAATACTACTATATGAGAAGTATCGTTTTAAGCAAGAGTATAAAAATTGTGTTCCACTAAGGCTGTTAAACAGAAAATGAATTGTGCTTGTTTGAGCAAAATTATTCTGTTCAAATATTTCAAGACTAAATAAATTCCTTAAAATTCTGATATAAATGGAACAATGTTGATTATTTTGCCTTCTAAACATACCCTGACTTCTTTTTTGATGAGATTTTTGTTGGCATTTCAGTATTCTTCCAAGACCACATGCGACATTGGAATGACAAGGATGTACCATCACATATGATTATTTCAGGACCATCTCCTGGGCAATCTGGACATGAAAAACCATTCTCAAAATCAATGTCGAGTAATTTCAAAAAACACAGCCAAACACTCTGCAGTTTGTGGTATGAAAAGCATTCCAGAATCTTTTTATTACCATAGTCATAGTGGTCCTCCACAAATACCGTGTAAAAGGTATACAGAGGGCGTCTACAAAATAAAATAAAAAATAATATGTTGCTCAAAACATTTTTTGTGTACTGAGGTTATTTTAGCTTTTGAGTGTTTTATGTCATGTTGTCCTTTTCCCCCAAGTAATCTTTTTCTCTGAAACTGTCCAAGCATGCCCCAAAAACAATTAGGCCTCCATGAAAAAGTTCTGAAACAAACTTGCCCATAATATTGAAAATTCAGAATCTCACAAAATTAGACCCTTCGATTTGCAGAATTTCTTCCATTGATATATCCTCCAGAGCTGGAAATTAAAGAGACCACAGATACACCTTCGTCTGCATCATTTTTGGACTTATACCTCGAATTTGACGACAGTGGTCAACTCAGTACTAAAATTTATGATAAACGGGACGACTTCAATTTTAAAATCATAAATTTTCCAAATATGTGCAGCAATATACCAGCTTCTCCTGCATATGGTGTTTACATCTTGCAATTGATTCATTATGCAAGGGCCAGTAGCAATTATTCTGATTTCCTGAAACGTCATCTTCATCTGAGAAACAGGCTACTGGACCAGGGCTATAAAAAGATTCGCCTTATTCGATCTCTTAAAAAGTTTATATTCCGATACCAAGATCTTGTCGAAATATATTCCGTCTCTGCATAGACGATAATAAATAATGCATTTTCATATAGTGAAAATGTATAAAGATAAGGAAGTCAACAAAAATGTCAAAAATATTTTTTTTTATCAATGTGTGATGTAAAAGTGTTTTTGAGATTTACTTCACTGAATTTGGTACTGCTTTGACAACTAATTTACATATTTTGTTCCAGTATTGCTATAAATACTGTTATTGTGACAGCCGGAACCTTTGAGCGTAATGAAAGCGGGAGGTTTGGCGCTTTAAAATCTGATTCAACCCACCATTTCTTTAGAAATGCCTGTACGAAGTCAGGGTCATTACGGTTTTCAGTTTTCCGGTTGTTGATTGATTTTGTCTGTTTATATACTTATGAGTTTTGACTTTCCCTTTGTAAGATTGTTCGGAGTTCGGTAATTTTGTTATTACCCTTATTCATTCTTAGTGAATTTTCCTGACAACAATCTCTGAAAATTTAACTGCATAGTATAACATATACAAACCATTAAATCATACCTTCCATGGAGAAAGCTGTGCATGTAAGAACGAAGGATGTCATATCCAACCAGGTAGCTTCCCATGTTTAAAAAGCAGTGGTCTTGACCATCAAAAAGTGTCACAGAGTCACAATCCAAACACGGTCGATAATAAACTACAAAAAATAAAAAGTTAATACAATATCTAGACCCTAAAAAGGCTTACTTAAGATGCAAGTAAAGGACAACAAAGCAGAAGATATGGTTTTAATCAAAATCAAGGGTTATTAAAATTTCACAGGTGTTGAAAAGTTGTACATAACTTAATCCTTATACAACAATTTCTCTTACCTGTTGCAGTTTGTCATGCTAATTATGGTAATATGTATTGTGGTAGTGAGCTGCTATTTAGAACAATGTTGTTTTAATGTTTCCTCAGGACTAGATACCGTATCTCAAAACTTTTATCAATCCGATAAATCCTAAACAAATTATATCTATCCGAAAGATAAGTGCTACCATTGGAACACTATTTTAGGCCAGTCATTAAAAATAATCATTGATGTTTTATTTTGCTACACTTAAGATACTTAAATTTATTTTCAACTATTTATCGACTGTAACTGCTTGTTACTTAAAAATATTGAAAAGAGTTATAAAATATATACTTTGTATATGTATAGTGACAAAATACTCTACATACTTAAATTACAAAAGAATTTTACTACCTATTCCATTTCCAAGAAAGGTGTTAGTAACAACTGTAACATTGCTGCCAGCTACCCATTCGTTTTCAATAGGATCATCAGTGTCTAATCTACCAGAGCAATGTTTGCATATTGTATTGTTTGGTATAAAGACTAAGCTATCTCCATGTCTCTGTACATTCTGTATGATTCCTGAGCTGAATACTCCTGTTAATGCTTCGGTAGGACCAAATGGAATTTTCTCAAATGAGTGGCAAATGATCCTTGAGTTAGAAGAATTTGGAGATGTCTCATTTTCTGAATTATGAATGTCTACCAATTCTTGAAGAACTGGTGGGTAATTTCGTCATCAATATTATTAGCAGATAAGTGTTTAAATTTTTTCACATGGTCACAGTGATTTTTTTCACAGCAAAAGCAGAAATATTTCCTCCTCACCACAGAAACAAGACCATGGGTTTTTGAAGTAGAACTCCAAATTCGTATCACTGGAACTGATTCTATTCGTGTTGCCTCTTCAGCCTACACAAATTAAATAACTTTCAAAAGGTTCTATGGAGCATTGAAATGAAATGGTTTATATTATTTAATTGGATCCAAAGTAAGGTTTGACATAATTTGGGTATACAGTAGTCCAAGTTCAACATTTGAAAATTTGAGAAAAACATATTCAACTGTTGTATGTTTAATCTGACCTGAGCAAAATTACCGTAAGCTAAATACTTTCAATTGCTGTATGAGTAATCTTCAATTTGTCTCTGACTTGAGCTAAATTACCGTAAGCTAAATACTTCTTTGAATTAAACATTTATAATTGGATTTTGTACCTGTAAATCTATTTGATTATTGACTGTGAATTTTATGTTGTTATACATAAAACCGATAAGACACTAATTACGTGTTTATTGATTTTTCTTTTTCCTATAGGTACTTGTCATTTTAATGATATTTGACATTTTGTTGATTGAATAAATTTTATTGGTATTGCATGGTTTTTATCAATGTACTTTATTTACCTGTAATTTCTCTCTCCAAAACTCACATCGTGAACACTTTTCAGTTTGACTTGTGTGTGTATATACATGTATAACGGTAATTGACAAAGTTTTACTTAGGAAAGAAGTAAGACAAAAAGATACAGACTAGGGAATATAAATATAAAAAGATATTAAGGCAGTGTTAAATTTTGGCGGTTAATTTTTGGAGTGTGACATATTTTTGTGTGTTTAATTTTGGCACTTCGTATTTAGGGGCCAATTTAGGCCAAAATAAAACAATGACCAACATTTCCCGATTTACGGTAGTTGTCAAGTCACTACCAATAAGACCATGTCAGGTTTCTGGAAAATCTACCTGCTTATCGAAAAAGGGTGATTTTTTTGTACTGAATGTATAATACAAGAAATAGTCCATACGCACTTCTACACTGCCAGCTGTGTAACCATGTTCTGCCTCTGAAAGCACATACAAAATTTAATACACGTTATCTGTGCTGTATTTCATTAACTGCAATTTTAAATTATTTAAGCATAATAATGAGCATAGTGGGACAAAAGGCTTGACATGTCCAGTGCAAAGACGATAGGCTTACATTAAGTGATCTTCCATCAGGATTATGAATCAAATAACAATCAACTTATTTGAGTCATATGTTAATGTGTTTCACAAATGGTATGACTATTAAAGGCATAATCTTTAGCAGCAGATGAAATAATAGAATAAGTTTCATTAAATTCAAACTCATCTGCAGTTTTTATACAGGTCTTGTTTCTTATCTCTTATGTACATTTTATTTTTTGGATGAGGGTGATTGAAATAAAATTGATAATTCTTTATTTTAAGGGACCAATAAGAGCTTGTCATTCAGTGTGAGTTTTCCTCTGCATTTTATAAGACCATGTACAAAATGTCTCTATCTACATTTACACTATAAATAATAACTATTTAAAATTTATATAGTTGGAAAGAGATTTCTTAGGATGACATGGTGTATTTTTAATTCAATTTTTTTAAAAAGTATATACAATAAAAATATACTTTTTGGTCTCTTTTTCCTTAGACTAGGGGTGAAATATCAATTTTAAAAATACATACTTCTAATTCAAATAAACATATATTTTGTAATGTTAAAACTGGGACATATAATAACTAGTTTATATTAATCCCAGGTTAAAAAAACAACAAAAAGAGGAATAGCCTAATATACTTATAATTTTATTCTGATGAGATTAAGCCAGGTAAATAACAATATAAAATTATGTAATTTTATTATTTATCTGAAGTAAATCACTGATAAGTGAGTACTGATTGATTACACACCGTATTGTTAACAAATTAGCATTAAAAATGTACCCACTTGTCTTGATTTCATTTGAATTCTTCAAAAAGAAAATGATATCTGATAAAACTATAATCTTGCAGATTTCAAACAAAATTTTCAGAATAAATTTATGATTAGTAAGTAGTTCAAAATAACTTAAGGAACTTGCGCCGAGCGGAGGGAGGCGCGAAAATATTTGAGGTATTTCGTGTGAAAAATCACGATTTTACGCCAAAAAAAATCATATTTTTTCCAATTTTAGGGAGGGTGCGCGCCGGGTGCGACCCCCCTGGATCCATCCCTGTTATATACAGGTACTTGAAACCTTGATTTACAGAAAAGGCATAGACATATAATTGTAACATTAATCTGTCAGAAATACATGAATTCATATCCTATCAAAATCTGCCTCAATATAAACTTTCAATGATGAAAAATATATTTACATGTAATTTTGTACTTTTCTCGGAAGTAAAATTTGGTATCCTGAGCCATTTTCTCAACAGCAAAAAAATATATTTACACTTAATTTTGTCTTTTTTACCTTCAGTGACAATGGCTATCAAGTGCTTTTGGTAAAGTTTTATGTAAATATTTCAACTTATATATAACTAGGAACAACTGTTTTAGATACCTAAAACTTATGTCTCCCCTTAAAAAACAATTATTTGACCTTGAGGTCAAAGGTCAGGTCCCACGAAGGTCATTACAGTATGCAACACACCGCCTTATGGTCATGTACCCACATACCAAATATCATTGACCTATCTCGAAAGCCGAACATGTTATGGCCCGGAGAAGAAAATACTATTTAAAAAACAATTATTTGACCTTGAGGTCAAAGGTCTCACGAAGGTCATTATGGTATGCCGCCTTATGGTCATGCACCCACATACTAAATATAATGGACCTATCTGGAAAGACAAAACAGTTATGGTCTGGACAAGCTTCGCAGAGAAGAAGCAGAAGAGGCGGAAGAAAAAATCAGACTAAAACAATATGTCTCCCTTCGTTCGAAGGGGAGACATAATTATATAATATTATTATATAATGATTATACCATCAAAAGAGGCACAACTCCAACTTGATGATGACATTATTTCATTTGACCAAATTGGTTGACAACTGCAGGTACACAGCCACTTTGCACCTCCACTTCGAATATGCACAGCCTTGCTTTGTAACAAAACATAACGATCTCTCTGAACAAAATTCAAATCCAGCAAACAGTCAAGCTAACATCGACAGATGCAAAAATAAAATCATTCATGACTAGAGGACATGAATAAGTATGTATAATCAAAAATTGCATCTGTAAAGTAACTTTTGAATTTGGTCTTCATTTTTCATGCTTTTAGCAAAATTGTCGAACATAAAATGTTAGTCAGCTCAGTATTTACCAATATTCACGCTAAAAGTCCTTTAATATTGACAGAAATGAATAGGACAAGATGACTGTTCAACAATTATAACTATATATAGCCCATTTGGTGGCTCTGAATATAGGGAAATCAATGCATAAATATACAATACACAGTCATTGTTGGAAAATATAAAATTTATTTGGGTGAGCTTCAGAAACAGGGGAAAAAGCGTTATTTAGTGAACCTTTTTAGCATGTTTTGCAGCGAGCCCAAATAAATTTTATACTTTCCGACATTGACTGTGTATTGTCTTTATCCTGCAACCATTAAATTGCTACATTTGATGCTAAAAATGCATTAAAATTAGGTTTAAAATAATATTCATCTGTCTCGAAAAACGTGGGAAACATCACAAGGTGATCTGGTATGTTTTCTACAGTCATCACGCTCTTCATCTCAAAAGGGTACCAGGAGACTTTATTAGGTCAGTGATTGAATATCACTCAAGTTTATTCTACCCATGTTATTAGACCAGAAATTGCTTGATTGCAGGATAAAAAGACTGAAGGTGATTCAAATCAGTCTATTTATGCTTCCATTAACATTGGTCATTCAGTACATATCTTTTCACAATTTACCATTGAAATTAACATGGAAACAAAAAATTCATTAACCCCAATAGTAAATTTTACACAAAATTCTAACATCATCAAATTGAATGCTACCATAAAAGGTATAATTAAAATTTAAATATAAAATAATTGTCAATGGTGTCTATAAGGATAGTGATCACTATTTCCAAACTTAATATCTGAAGTTTGCCAGAATTCTCCAAAAATCATGGATAAACATGACAAAAAGACAAAAAAAAGCATGTTCAATTATAGTCCAGATGCATTAATACAAACCTTCAACTGTGCTTTAGTAAAATCCAAATCAGGTAGGACCATGAACAAACCTAAACCATCAGAAATGGACATTGTCTGTGTACCTAAAATTAAAAGGAAAAATTAGAAAAAAAATCTCAGAACATTCCCCTTCTTGTTGACAATTACAAATGCAATTTTTTTAAGCATTTATCAATCCTGATGATTCAGGCCTGTATCTGATTTGCTTGATTCACCTGCATCATAACCCAACTTGCCTACATTGTCTACACTCTGATAGTGATGGGTGTTGATTGAACATAAGCAAATTTGAGTGATTTCACGGGGGTGGGGGTGCTTTGGTAACTGTAGATTAAAAATTCCTGATCTAAACCATAAAACATGCAACTTTAGAGAAGACACTTTGAATAAAAAGAGACAATGTATGTATATAATTGCACTGATTTAGTGATTTCTACTACAGTTCAGATATGGAAATATTTACATTCTGTACTTCTACTAGACACTTCAAATAAGTAGGGGTTATTGGACTGGTGGAACGGAAGACACAAAGCCTCTGAAAATTCTCCAGACCAATAACCAACTTATATTATTTAGCAATTAAAATCTTTGAAGATCGAGATTTATTACTTTGCACAATAATTGTTAAGTTATCAGTAGGAACTGTGTGAAAATTGTAAAATATGACATGATGATGAAATGCTGGCTAATGTTCCTTTCAGATTTCTTCTTAACTAATTATCATTAAAACTGACCATGCAAAATTCTATTTATCTCTCGCTTAAAAGAACTATTGGTATCAATTCCTTTGATTTCTTTGGCGACTGTCAGCTGAAGTATGTATAAAAATGTAATTGCTATGTAAATGACTTTTTTTCCTTTTCAATATTCTGGATCTTGCCAAAAGGTGTGGGTCAAATTAAGAAAAAAGTATCATTACCTCCTTTGCACAGCATATTTAGATAAAGTTGGTCTTCATTTAGAAAAAACATCACTCTGGATATCCTAAAATAAAAAATTCACAGACACATAAAATATATAAAAAGGTAGAAAACTGATGTTTTTAACACTTAAAAAAACAACAAAAGGTAAAATTGCATCCACAGATAGTTTAATTGTGCGCTTGTGATGAAACAAGATCTAGATTTAGTGTAAGACAATAAAGCTTTAAGGGACATGTCTAGAGGGACACCATGTCAAACAAGCAGTTCAAATTAAGATATTAATCATAACCAAGTTTATTCTTCCTATAATGGGGAGATGTATTGTTGTAGTGTTTTATCAAAAGAAAAATAGAATGGCGCGGCGCCATGCCCCTTTTGATAAAAAAAAAACACGTGGCGCCATGTATTGCCGATGTGCCCTTTTTCATTTCTTCAAACGATCCGTAATTTGTCACTTGAATTTTCAAAAAATCGTAAAAAAATGTTTGTAACAATCCATTCTTGTTCATTTGCTGATTAAAACTAATTAGTCACTACAATGACAATTGTATTACATGTTACAAGCCAATCAACGGATTATAGAATTTTTGTTTTGATTGCGTAATCGTTGATCTCACCTGGACAAAGAATTCAATCAACGATAATATTTTTTTTTATAGTTAATAATAATAATAATAATAATAATAATAATAATTTTATTGATTTAAAGTCCAAACATTGAACAATCATCAAAAGATAAAACAGAACTAAGCTAAATACATACAATGCATGTACAAAGAAGATGTTATCACAGCTGAGGAGTGTATGAATTATCTCCCATTGAAGATTACAATATTTATAAGGATTATCTCCCATTGTACACAACAGTGTCACTCAATGTATATAAAAATATTTAAATAATTCTGTATACATACTGTAATAATAATTTTGCATAATAATCAAGTTATAACTTCCCTTTCAGATCTTGATTGATAGAATACAATTTATTCACACCTAAAATACATATTTTACATATATCAAGATCATTACTACTCAATATGAATTTAAGTTTTTGGAACTCATCCATATCATTAAATGAAGGAACCACTGAACTTATATTACGACACTCATCCAATTTGGGACATTTCAAAATGAAATGTATTTCATCCTCTGGTTCTATATTACAGAGGACATATTCTCTTTTCCACTGGAAGTTTGATGTATCTACCCCTTTCAATATTCAGGTTACTGTTGCTTATTCTAATTTTAACAAATATAGATAAAGCAAATGTATCGGGGTACCTATAAAGTGCGAAACGAAATAGAAACGAAACGAAACGAAACGAAACGAAATCAACTAAAACGAAACGAAACGAAACGAAACGAAATCAACAAAAACGAAATGAAGCGAAACGAAATCAACGAAAAGAAAACGAAATAAAACGAAACCAACGAAAGCAAAGCGAAATCAACGAAAACAAAACGAAATAGACTGATATGAAGAAAATGGAAGGAAAAAAATAAAATACAAAACGACATAAAGAAATTAAAAAAAAAAGATAATTCGATTTTTTAAATACAATAATTTTGATTAATTATAACCGGGAAACCCATCTTGCATGTCTGTCCGTTACAGTACTCCTCACGTACATTACCCGCAACTCAATTCAAGGCGGGTTTGCTTGCCGACAAACTTTCAGAAGTTCAAATGTCATATTTTTATTTGTGTTTGAGTGTGTGTCAGTATTTATGAATTATAAAGTTTCTGGAGTGGGCATATAGAAAAAAAGGGGGGGTATGAGGGGATATTTTCATAGATTGGGATATTGAGGGTTCATTTTGCGTCTGATTTTATTACGTTTTTCGTTTGTATTCTTCATAAATTTGCCTATTCGCAAACCATACAGGATGGTCTTGAGTTTCAGATTCTTGGCACTATTTGACTACTGGATTTTCCCGACTTGTCACGTTTAATCCCCATGCACACCCCCCCCCCCCCCCCCCCCATTTGTCTATATGACGGAACTATTAACGACTGTCATACAAGTGGGAGGTTTGCCCACCATTTTCTTGGGAATTGCCTGTACCAAGTCGGGAATATGATAGTTGTTTTCTAGTTTCACATTTGGTCATGTCTTAGGATTAGAGAAATTACATGTACCGATTGTTTTTATACTTGCTAACGTCTTAGGGTTAGACCAGTGGCATCTGCCTATCTGCTATCAGAACCCACCATTTTCCTGGGAAAATACCTGTACCAAGTCAGGAATGTGTTGTTTTACAGTTGTTCCGTTGATTGAAACTCAGATGGTTGAGCTTCTTATCGGTTTTGTCTGTTTTGTGGACTTTCCCTTTTGAATGCGCCTTGGAGTACGGTACCATTGTTATTACCTTTATTCGGTAGTGTGCCAACAGATCTGGCGTAATGTCTTACCGTTGTTCTTTCCGAGATATACAGGGGTCAAAAAGACCCAACACTATAAACCTTTTATTTCAAATCCTATTGTTCTATTTTGAAGAACTAAAAAAAAAACCAACAGCAACATAACAGGACGTACAGTGAGCGCCCTCCTTACAGAAGAACTTCTGGAAAAAATAATGCTTGCAAAAACTAAACATAAGAAACTCTGGAATTTTTATTGAAATCCATTCTGTTGTTTAGGAAGAGTTATGGATAACGCAACAGTATCATCTCTCTATTGTATAGCCTTGTATGACAATTACATAGCCTTAAATGACAAAGTCCAAAAGTGAAGAAATTTTAGCAAGAACTGTTAAAATGGGAAAACAAAAATAGAAGGTGCACAATGCCAATTGGTACTAAAGAATGCATGAAATTAATGAACCTTACCATATGGTATTAAAGATTTCCTGTAAGATTCATTCAATTCCATCAAGTTGTTAAGGAGGAATTGCATAGGCAGTGAGGGAAGCACTCACGGACAAACGGTCATATACCATATACCCCCCTCCCACTGGATAGCGGGGGGTATAAAAATATGTGCCGTATCAAATTTTATTAATACCGGAAAAATGTTTGGAGGGGGGGGGATGGTGGGGGGGGATTTTTTTTTTTTTTTAATATGAAAAGGGATCAAAGCCAAAGGGAAAAAAGGTACTTTTACAAGATATGTAGATTTTTTTTAAAATTTCTAAAGTTAATTTTTGATAGGATTTGTATACCTCCGCCAAAAAAAGATTGGGGTATATAGGACTTCTGCTGTCCGTTCGTTCGTTTGTCCGTCCGGTCGTCACACTTTTTCGTCTCTCCGACACACTTTTATATTTTGCTCGGACGGGGATATTTATTAGTGAACTTTAACTACTGCACTTCTGTTATTTTAATTCCTCTCCTTTCAACAGACTTGACGTTGCTCTTATGGTTCCCAAATTTAAAAGAAGCCACTAAGTGAAAAGGACAGACTCCCGCTGAATAAATGCATAGTATTCTTGTTCAATGGTGATCAAATCCTGTCCTCTCCTGATGAAAGACACTGAGACATGTGTGGGAAGTAGTCTAGCATCGTATTTCGTTTTGTTTTCGTTGATTTCGTTTTGCTTTCGTTGGTTTCGTTTTCATTTCGTTGATTTCGTTTCGTTTCGTTTTTGTTGATTTCGTTTCGTTTCGTTTCGTTTTCGTTGATTTCGTTTCGTTTCGTTTCGTTTCGTTTCTATTTCGTTTCGCACTTTATAGGTACCCAATTTATCGACATCAGAGTGTAAAAATTTCTCCATTTTGTAACTATTTTTTAATTTCTTATAAGTTCGCAGTTTATTACCACCATTTTTATTATCATCATTAAACAATAATTTTTGACATGTACTCAAAATGCCACAGTATGTATTTAAAGTGGACATATTTTTGTAATCGTCATATGGGCGCAATTTCGCATTGGGAAAAATGCCGTCAAAATAATATAATTAATAGTATCGTATCGTCATTCATTGCACGATTCGTCTCAATGTCTGCCATAACGAACTATTTTTTGCCAAATTTATGAAAATGGTATCATGTTTATTGAAATCTATCGTATCCATTAAGTATTTTGAAAGTGATTTTCTCGAAAAGTCATAACTTTGATCAAAGAAACCAAGGACCTGTAGTCCTTTGAAGAAACTAAAATAAAAATAAAAATGGCGCGATCAACAGTAGTTCGCAATCCACCGAAGCTACTTTTACCGTATTTATTCTCATTTCTGTGAAATGAAATCTTAGTTCTCATATTTTATATTTCATTTATATGCAAAGGTTGGCCATTCAATTCGTTGAATTGCACTGCACGAGGACGCATATAAGTTTTTTTATATATTGATCAGCATCCGGGTAACAATTGCGTTCTATTTATAGAACTATTTACAAACAGACACGTGTCTCCAATTAAAAAAAATAACTACAGTATTTTTATTCCAATTGTTGCAATTTGATTATGAGGTCTGAGAAATAATTATTTATTTTACAACTTGCTTCAGTTTTACACTGATTTCGTGCAAAGAATCTAGATAGAAGTTGGACCATTGGGCAAACTGGCAGAATTTTGTTTTCTGCTGAAGACTACACAAATATGAGTTATTACAATTGTTGTGGTATTAGACCAAAGCACAGTGACATTTCAAAAAGGGTGGGGGAGGGTGTATTTACAATTTGTGTGGTATTAGACCAAAGCACAGTAATATTTCAAAAGGGGGGGGGGGGGGGTATTACACTTTGTGTGGTATTGAGATAAAAATAGTGGCAATGTTATGTTTTATCAGTTGGTTGTTAATTTGCAGAGTATGTTCCCATCCTAGGAGGTTTTCCATCTCAATTACTAACCAATAAGGCAACGTAACTGATTATAAGATTAAGCTCATTATATTCTTGTTTATTCATAATTTAAAAAAAACATATGTTCCGCAAAAGTGACTAATGGTCTCAAAATCCTGGCTAAATCCCTGTGTACCTGTGACATGTGTGTATGAATAAGGCTAGAAAAAAATATATCTGTTCAAGGTTTCCCTACAGTACCATCCCTATTTTTTCGGCCTACCCTAGCACATTTTATTGGTATTTTTTGTAAAACGCCGCCAAGTCATCACATTTTGGCTAAGCACTGTTAAAGTCAAGAAATCAAAATAATTTTGAAAAATAAAATGGCTTTACCTACCTACCTACCGTATTTTTTCTATGTGCCCTTTTTGGTAAATTCTACGCGCAAAGTGTCCTTTTTAAAAAAAAATTACCATCCCCCTTTTCAGTCCTAGATAAAACACTATGTTGACACTACCCTATACCTGCCTTTCTCCATATATCTTAATATGGCGTCTTCAAAACACTTCAAATCCAACCCGTAGTAAAACAGTGCTATACCAACATCACTAAATAAGGAGGGTCAGTTTCGAAAGTTTGTTTTAATACTTTTGTTATGCCATCGATGCTTTTTGTATTCGTAATGGTCATTTGGCATGGTCTTTCATGTTGTACATGTATAAAAAACCAAATAATTCAAGTTGGCAGGAATTTATGTTCATTTTACCACGGGTATGTTCCTCGTTTCTTAATTATAATTACCGTTTCAGGTGCAACTACATCAGGTATACTTTCAGAAAGTTGACATGAAGTGCTGGTGGAATCTGTATCAGGTACATGTAAATTGACTGGATTGGTATTGTTTGTCAAGTTTTCAGAAATCAGTGGAGGAAAGATGATTGACTCAGACTGTGATGTTTCTGCTAATGCTGTTGTTCCAGGTGGTGATGCAGTTTCCTCTGTTGTCTTGTTGACTGCTGTAACCATAAAATTCTATTGGACATATTGGATTAAACAATTACATGAGATAAGTGGTTAATATGATTCAGGTGCTCATGGAAATTTATACGATGATAAGACCATGATGTTTTATAGCCTAGGTCAGTAGGTGGCTAGAATGATTCATGATCTTAAAGATAACTATTGAGAGATAAGACCATGGTGTAATAAAGAGGGATAGAATGATCCGTGGTCTTATATAAATAACTCTAAGGAGATTGAACCAGTCCATGATGTATAGTAGATAACTATAGAGAGATAAGACCATGGTGTATTATACTGGGCTAGAATGATTCATGGTCTTATAGATAGTATAGGGAGATAAGACCATGGTGTATTATACTGGGCTAGAATGATTCATGGTCTTATAGATAGTATAGAGAGATCAGACCATGGTGTATCATACTGGGCTAGAATGATTCATGGTCTTATAGATAGTATAGGGAGATAAGACCATGGTGTATTATACTGGGCTAGAATGATTCATGGTCTTATAGATAGTATAGGGAGATAAGACCATGGTGTATTATACTGGGCTAGAATGATTCATGGTCTTATAGATATAGTATAGGGAGATAAGACCATGGTGTATTATACTGGGCTAGAATGATTCATGGTCTTATAGATAGTATAGGGAGATCAGACCATGGTGTATCATACTGGGCTAGAATGATTCATGGTCTTATAAATAGTATAGGGAGATAAGACCATGGTGTATTGTAAAGGAATAGAATAATTCATTGTAAGAAAAGACCAGGGTGTAATAGAGGGCTACACTAATGCATGGTCTTATAGATAACTAGATACGATAACGTAACCCTCAGTCGGCTTTTGCTCCCAGCGAGGGTTACGAATCGGTCCCATTCAACGTATGGGAGCAGCGCCCGGAATGATTCACATCGGGCGGTTTTTTGTCCTAATTTCGTTGTAAGTGGTTGGAAAAATTAACGGGGGTGAAAGATAAATATATTTAGGTAAATCTTGAGGTGTTAAGTAAACGCTGCATCAACCCATGGTAGACTTATATCCATCTGAAAATTTGAATGCATGAAATCTTCTTTCTGTCCGACGTTTTGTTTACAAGTTGCTATTTCACGTGCACTTGCCTCGTTTTGGAGATATCCTTATTTGGATCAATCGTAGTAAAACATCACACTTATTCATAGTAAGGTTTTTCATATTTGGCATTCAGATCCATATATGGATAGGCTCCGCCCATCACGAGAGTATACGTAAGGTGCCATGGCGGACAAGAAACAATTTTCGAATACTAAATCGATCGTGAAGGTGAAACAGGTATTGTAACACTTATTTCGTATCGCCATTACTTAAAAATTGTAGGGAATAATAAGTTATGACCAGATATGCAAAAAGAAAGTTGAAATATTCACTTAACGAAAATTATAATTTGCTCCCATACTTTGAGTTTGAATGGGACCGATTCGTAACCCTAACTGGAGCACAAGCGGAATGAGGGTTACGTTATCGTATCTAATAGATAACTATTGAGCGATAAGATCCTGGTGTATTGTAGAGGACTAGAATGATTCATGGTCTTATCAATAAGTACAAGTATAATTTGTCCGACTATGCCTTCAAAGGCTTCATGCAGGCTACTTCTCTCATGAGCTAGCACGTTACAAATCAGGCTCAGCGTGTCGGTATAGTACAGAGCAGGATTCATTTCAATATCATTGGAACTTGTTCCAGCCATGAGTCAGCAAATAGCTCTACAGAGATTATGTTTATTGTAATATGCACCCGACCATAAATACAACTTTTATACTTATGCGTGAAATGATCTTAGATAATTAAACGACGTTCAACCACAACAATCAATCAATCAATCAATTATATTCCTACTATATTAATTCGAACTCCAACCTCTGAAAATGCGTTCACAAGGCAGTAGAGAGAAAGAACAATAATAATTGTACCCAATAAATCATATTGTTATAGCATGTAAACGTACAGTAAGCACATTTAGACCTTTTTCTTTGACTAAGATCGTAAGGGAACTCTCCTGATTTGATGATTCTTTTTCTTAGAGGAGCTAAAGCTTGCTTCTTGGGTAATTTTATCCTTTTCGACAAGATTTCATCAACATTTTCAGCCATTTTGTCATTTATGGGTGCATCGGATTCCGGATTCCGAGAACTTCCGAATGTTGCAACCAGCTAGAAAGCAGCATAGAAAAATCACTAGCTAGACGCCAACTACTGATAAAAAAAACAACGAGAACGCTAGCTGGGTCATTGCTGTCAAGCACATGCTACGGAAGTATGACCTAAAGGAGGCTAGTTGGTACCTGGAAAACCCAGTTAAGAAGACCATATGGACTGTTATTGCTAAGAAAACGGTATAGTCATTGGAGTGCCCCAATAATACAGCTACTGCCATTATATAAAGGACTTAACTTCCTAACTGCCGAAAACCTGAAAACTCATAGCCAGAAATGATGGGTACTTTGCTCATTTGCATATCTAAGATGGCGACGCCGGGACGTCTGCAATAGACCTTTTCGCGATAATTTCCGCACCTGCGCAGAAACGCTTCCGGACGGCAAACCTGCCCGATTCCATTGCAAACTATTGTTTACATTGGCTACGTTGATTACGTTATGGCTAAGCGGGAGAATTTAAACAAGTTAAACTTGAGTTTATTGAAAACCCTGACGTTGAAAGAAGAACTAGTGAAGGAAATTTAACTTATCAGACTGAAGTTTCACCAGTGTCAGTGATCCATCAATGATCAAGCTTATGAAGTTGAAGCGATATAGCAACATCTTTCATAGAAAACCTCACTCTTCAACAAAGTTAGCTCGGTTACCAGAGCTAACTTTTGCCAGAATATATGACTTTATGATTAGGCTTTAGTCGTGAGAGAGTGTCAGCACCACTTCAAAGGTCTGGACAGGGCAGTGAAGCACTACAGTACAGTGCAGGAGATGTGGAAATACATGGATTTGTCCAGGTATTTAACCAAATTATTACCATTTTAAGCACTCCTACATGTTTAAACTAGGAGTAAGATATCTGACCAACCATTTAATTTAATGACAGTTGCATTACATGTTTTTTTTAAACTTTCTGAGAAAAATATTAGTATGAAAGAATTTTATTAAATACTAAATAGTGAAAAGAATCCAATATGCTTCATTGTCAGCAAACAAATTATTGACCTCAGGGTTACAGACTTAGTTCCCTCTTCAATTAAAATGGTTAGTGCATTTATAATATTTATGTTCATTATTGACATTAAGATAATGGTTGAAAATTCATCCTTTCTCAAACATTACAAAAACAGGACATAAATTCAATACAAAAGATTTTTAAAGTTTTGTCATAAATGACTAATTTAAAATTTTTACTGTTACCATTTTATGATTTTTTTTCCAGATTGAAGAATCCATTACTTATGTAAAAGCAAGCTACCATGCTTCCACGAAGATGCGCGCTTATGATGTATATGTGTGATGTATATGTGTGCAATTCATACAAATGTAGTCAGATGACAGGTAGTATATGGATACTGGCAGTGTCCTATAGGGTAAATATATGCTGTACTTCCTTTGTGTAAAGTTTAAACAAAATCCATTAAGCAGTTAATTAGGAGTTGCATGACATGGTCTTTTGCATCTTTGCATCTAATAAGAATAAAAAAATTAAGCTCCAATTTCCCTGGAATTTCTCAGAACTGATTGATATGACATTATGCACATGAACATATTATGTACTTTCTTTGTGTAACGTTTCATCAAAATCCATAAAGCGGTTTAGGAGGAGTTTTTTTTTGTAGGTGTGGGGTTATAAAAATGCTGAGTTGTCACATATCAATGACCTTCTATTTCAATATTGTAATAATTAAGTAATTCTTTGATAATCCAATAACCGTAAACTTTAAATTAATCATATGAATTTAGAATCAAATTGTTTGCCTCAAATTTGATCAGAATGCCCTGGTAATAATTTAATGGAAAAAAACCCCTTACAGAGTCTAAATGATACTGATAAACAGTTTATGAATATTGGTCCAAATTATTTAAGTTGCATATCTAGCCAACAGCAAACTTCTTAGTCCTAACATACATTAATCATTTTTTCCCTGAAACATCTGAAATGAATTTGAATTTCCCTGACTGCTGATCAGTATTCACAAAATATGTACATGCACATACACTTTGTAAATGATTCAACTCTGTGTAACTTTTGTAAATTATTATAGGGCAACAAAAATTAAACAAATATTCATTAACAAGAAATATTTATTGCAAAAACAAAACATTTAATGTGGAACAGTGAGTTTTCTCCCAATAAGTGGGTTTTTGAAAAGTCGCCCAATATACATTTATTACCATCATTGATACAAATACATCCTCATTTTTGGTGTAAATATTATTACACAAAGACACTATTTATTTGTCTTTTTTGTATGTGGAAATTTTGCTTTATCTAGTGGGCAAAGTTTGGGATAATAGGTAAATACTCATTAAAAGCAGTTTCAAACCCTATTGAACAAAACTGTCGTGATATATCGAAACTGAAGTCGTTGAAAAGTCCAACTTTTCTAACATGAAATCAGCAAAGACAAATCATGGTTTAAAGACAGTATTTTACTTGGTATTAGTAGTCAGTATTTGATGATTTGTAAAGATTTGATCACACAAAATACCAACCATTTAATTTTTACTGTTTTCATGTGCTAAAATGATTTTGGTTTTTATTTTTTAGGAATTAGAAGTACCACAATGTGCTAAAATATTAGGCAATGAATTAGTGATCAAATATGTCAGCCAAAGAACAATATATGTGCTTTTCAAAATAAGGCAGCAGACTTTCAAAAAGAAAACCAAGTTCTAGTATTAAAAGAACTTATTGGAAGTTTGGGTTCTAATAAAACAGAACATGCAATTATTACAGTATCAAAAGCAGCCCCTGTCATTCAGGATATAGTTAACAATGTTGACCAAATGGTCAATGTAGAGAGCAAGCAGTCAAGCCATAAGAAAAAGTTTTTAAAGAAGATGTCATGATTATTTTAAGAGAAGTCATCAAATTAAACCCTTGGACTAAAAATGATGGCAATGCATTTTCAAACTGAAGGAATCAGTAAAACCCCTTTATCTTTTGACAAGAATAAATTTGAATGTGTTGTTCTACTAAATGTGTAGCGAAGTAAACGACACCAATTCTAAATGCACCCTTCTTTGTAAAGAAATACCCTGTTATAGGTTTCATTAGACAGTGAACTGAAAACTATGACTGTATGATAAAATGTAAAATATGTAATTGTTAATGCTACTTTATTACACAATGAAGTAACTGAACAACAAAATTAAGAAGATACCAAATTAATTACATGTACTTTTACAAAACGAGCAACATCTTCTCTTATTTCTATTGTACAACATATCACTGAATCCAAAATAGTTTAATAATTTCTTACAGAAACATGTCATCATCATATTTTTTGAATATTTGAGGTTTTTTTAATAAACTTTTATATAAATATTTTGACTGTCTGAGTTGGACCATACAATGTCCGGGTTGTTATAGTTTAATACATTTTCCAGATTTACAGTAGCTTTGGCTGTCAATACCAAATAAACAGAGATCTCAAAAATACATGTTAATTAACCAACTTTCCTGAAATCAGGTCTAAGCTCATCATCTCCCCATAGGTGTGAAATTATCAACCCCTGATTGATTATCCCTCCAACTAATTACTATTATAGGTTAACATATTGATTGATTGATTGATTTTTGGTGTTTAACAGCACTTTTTTTTGGTATGAGTTGTTAGGTAATCCAACTACCTACCTCATTGAGCCACCCCGGCCCTTTAACATATAGAGGCATTACAACTATTAAACATGAACATATACACATTAATTTTGGTTGTGTGTCATATTCCCACAAAATAGTACTACATATACCAACAAATTATTTTCAAAGTTTCCTTAGCATCTGATATCCACAGCGAGGAATCGAACCTCGGTCTTCTGTCATGCAGACAGACATAATAGCCTCTATACTACTGAGGATGGTTTCATATTCCCACAAAATAGTACTACATATACCAACAAATTATTTTCAAAGTTTCCTTAGCATCTGATATCCACAGCGAGGAATCGAACCTTGGTCTTCTGTCATGCAGACAGACATAATAGCCTCTATACTACTGAGGATGTTTTCAGATGTATGTCAGGTACAACATTTAAAATTAGAACTTGCAGACGGATATAGGTCCTTACATGTATACTACAATAATACATACCATTTTGACACCATGCACCTCATCTATCAAGTCTTGACATAACTTTTTGTTACCAACCTGAAATACCAGTTACTAAAAATTTTGTCTTGGCACCTCTAACATCATCCTTAGGTGGCACCAACCACAAGTTTAACTTGCATGCCGAAAAACATAGCTAGCTCCTCCTTCTTTCCTATTTTCGCCAGATCTCTCATCGTCAAGTACTGTCTCAGATTCTCAACTTTCCAACATCTATTACTCTTCAGGAGTCAGTGTAGATTTGCTCACAAGGATCCATGTGTAAATAGTTGAATAAAATGTCGAAAAGGTTAAAAATGAAGTGGTAGTCAAAATTCAGCGTATCGCCATGAAATAATCCAAACAGTAAGGCCGCTTACCACCTAGATTTAACTTCGATTGGACTTGAACTAAGACCACTTACAACAAAGAATAGGTTAATGTGAATTTGGTCTATTAATTGTATCTTTATATTAAAAGAAATTAAACTAAAAACCTTTAGTGTAGCAGTCATGGATACATAGGGTTGGTTGGTTGGTTTTATGGTGTTTAACACCACTTTCAACAATATTTCAGTTATATCGTGGCAGTCTGTTTTATTGGTGGAGAAAACCAGACCTGTTGCAAGTCACTGACTTTATCACATAATGTACACCTCGCCTTGATCAGGATTCGAATTCACGTCAGTGGTGATAGGCACAGATTGCATAGGTAGTTGTAAATCCAACTACCATACAATCACAGCCACCTGGATACAAAGGGAAACGAGGTTAAAAATCTTTAAAATTTATAGGAAATTCTTGCATGGCTCCCTCTATGAAGAAAATCTGGATCAGCCACTGGGTAGGGCCCTTCATGTATATGGAATTTCAGAAATATGATAGTTTTTTGCTGAACTTCTGCAATCTAATCTATAATTGCTGTATCCCGATACTTGGCTTAGGAAATGTTGTATGTCCACCACAGGGGCTTGTTAAGATTTTTTTTTATCCCTTGACTGACAACTCTAAAAACCACAAGGGAGGAATGTCAAATTTTCGTGTTGTCAGTCGAGGGATAAAAAAATTGTAACAAACCACTATCATGATTCATGGCCTATGGCTATGGCGCTATGTGTCCACAGCAAATTTATTCTGCAAGAACTTTGTTACGGATATTTCAGGAAGTTTTTCTAGATTAATGGCGAGTTGGCAAAGGAGGATCAATCACCTGCAAATCCAATCAGTTATGTATTTTTCGTTGTGTGAAAAGACTGGGTCATCACTGACACTGTGCCATCCATCAACAAATGCGCCGAACATAATAAAATTACTGAATATTTCATGTGGTGACCAGTCTGTCCTGTTGACAGCATTTACCTAAGACTTTCTCTTCTTCACATCCTTGGGGAAGATAAAAAAAACTGATACCGTTCTCTTTAGCAGCACTGTTTTGCCGATTTGAGCACTTGTAAACAACGCAATGCATATTACCATTTTGTGTTAAAAAATGTTGCCGTCTGGAAGCGTTTCAAATGATCTATATAGACGATATCATTCATAATTGCATGTAAGTCATTTTCTGAACTTGAAAATGATACATTGAATCAAGCTGAATTAAATGAAATAAAAATTAATGAAAACAATTAAATATTTGAGGTTCCTGGACTAAATGAAAATCCGAGGCGACGAACCCTTTTTTGGCCTTAAGAGTCTATGCAAAAATGTCTGAAATACATGAAACTGGTGGCATGTGACACAAAATTTAACAAGAAATGACATTTGGCGACATATTTTCTGAAATTAATTTAGATTCCTCAATAATATCCTACCGTGACATCTGCTCGGTCATGCAATAATGTCGGTCATTTGTTTTGATTTACAATTCTCGCGCAGCACGAGACCAATGACGTCATTCTGTATATTCATAGCGTACATATACATAGAGGGAATACTTTTCAACGTCAAAATTACAAAATGAGATTAAAACAGAGAAGTTTGAATTGAATAAATTCCATGCAAGTAAAAAAGATCCTTTTTACTAATGTCTTTTTTTTCTGATCATTATGCTTGTTAAATATGTTTCCATCGATGGTATTCCCCAAACATTTGTATTTTTCCGGTTTGTTGACATAATCGACATCACAGTTCATGGCCGTTTCTGGAATGTAGGCCAAGCAAATTGTATTTTAAAATACTTTGAAAATATGATGATTGATCATTCAGATTCCACCATTTTCTAGAAAATGGCCAATTTTACCGGGAAAATACATGCAAGTGCTCTCCATTAGTCACAAAATGGCAGATTATTTTGCATTTCCACTGCTGCTTTAATAACAAATATACCCCTTACTTCTTGGGGTAATGAAATGAAATTCACAGAGAAGATAGAAAAAGAATTAATTTAACAGCAATAATCAAAATTTATAGCATAAATTGAACAGAGAATTAAATTAAACCAGACAGAAAAATGAGATTGTCTGGGTAAAAAAAACCTGTCATTATTACAAATAGTATCAACAAAACTGTATTGTTACCACTCTGTGATAATAAATGTGATTAAAATAAATTGAAATCAGTCATTAATTGTTTTACCAAAATATATCGGTCTAATAGATTGTATTGACAAAAGCAAAAACACCAAATTCACTGGATTAAATACTTTTTATGTGGGTAAGCAAGTTTAATATTTGCATCAAATAATTAATTTTTAATACTTCAATTTCAAACTATTTAAGAAAACCATCTTTTGAAATTTTTCAGACAAATCAATTACACTGAAAAAGCTAAAATACTGTACTTTCTTAATCTGGTTTACTTTTTAAGTTTGGTTGGCCTATGACAAAATCATGTGCTTTATTGAACTTTGACTGACTTTATGTGACGTCATACGACGCCATTTGGAAAAGGGAGGGTAAACAAATTTGGGTCAGTATGTAATTATTATCGATCTTTTTTCCATGGAACTTTACACATGTGAGCAAGAATAGATGAGGAACATAATTAAAAAGAAAAAAATGTTTACTTTTCAAACATGAAAAAAATAATCAAACATTATCCAATGACTGACCGACTTATTGTCAGACGAGGATATATGTAATTATATTGACTAACCTTATATTTCTAGCTTCTAAACTCGGGGTTCCCACATTAAATATAATATGATAATTTTTGCATGATCGCGATATCAAAGACATGTCTAAAATCGTTACAAAACAAAAATATTTGAATTTTGACAGAAGAAAAACTTTGCGGAAATAAACAATAACTTTTAATTTTCGAATCATTGACGGACACATTGAATTTCCGTACTGTAGGCTATTTTTTTGACAAAACTAATAAACGATCCATCAAACTTGAAACTGCAGTCACGTGATCAAAATCTAATTTAAATATGATGAATATTTATGAGGAAAGTACCATCAATTTCTGGATATGTGGAATGATTCACCCCCTGTTCAAAATCAATTGCCACTCACCCGTAGATGCAGCGAGACTGCCAATAAAATTAAAGCTGCTTACAATACATTCTACAGAGCAAACGAATCAGAATGTATAAAAACGAGACCGATCCAAAATGTTTATTATGTGCAAAAGAAGAAGAAAACATAGAACACTTTATTCTAAATTGTAAAAGCCTCAGTAAAGTAAGAAATACTATACTCCAGGAGATAATGACAGCTTTCACCAAATTAGGAATTGAATTTGATGAACTATCAGCCAGCGAAAAACTACAACATATTTTGGATATAACTCCTGTGGTGAAAACGAAGAAACTCTCTCCAGCCAGTGTAGTAGAAATAGAACGCCTTACTCGACGCCTGCTATATCAACTTCATATAGCCCGCTACAAAGTGATCTGTTGCTAGATAAAGAGCTAGTGTGAATAGACTATATTGTTAACAGTTAACAACAAAGAGCCATAACCAAGACTTGGAAAAATAATACACGTTTCATCTTTTAAACAAAAGGACATTTTAGTATGAATTGAATATTTTTAATTGTTAACACCAAAGAGCTGAAATTACCAAGACGCTACAAGAATACCCGTTTTACCTTTTAAACTATAAAAGATTCTTTTTAGACGACTTTTTAACTGTGTCAATAAAAGGTTATATACGTATTATGTGAACTGTGATAAAATGGATCTTACCTTTTAGCTGATAACTTTTTTAGAATTAGTGGTGAAATGCATATTTTTTATATCTAAAGTAGTCAATCAGATGTGAACCTATAATTTTAATGAACTTTTTAAATGGCGACACGGTTGGGGGAAACGGATGTGAAATACAGCAAAGTGATATGATATACATGCTTAAATTCAGCAAACGTGAATATTGCCTTGATTGCTATTTATTTTGATACGAAAACTGTAAAGATCGGGGTTTTCTAACGCCCAATTTCGACTTTTATAGTTTGTATTTTTGGACAAAGAAACGACATTGTAGTTTCATTGTGACCAGCCTTGTTATTGCCCTGGGGCAAATACACATGTTATAAACAGTTCAGGACGCTACAATCGAGATTGGACTTTGGACTGGTTGTAAAATCAGCTGATCACGTAGTAAATCTGACCTATTAACCTGTTCGCCTTTGTTTGTGTAAACCAATGACAAAGAATGTCGTTAAAGGAAACTTCTACTCTAATTGCGGAGAACCGTAAAATTATCGAAGCTGGACAAGACGACAGTGTTAGTTTATTAAATATGATTTTGCAAATAGTCACAAACATTGATACAAGAATGAAACGAATGGAAACAAACATAGATAAACGTATTGATGAATTAAAACAATCTATGCTCTCTGTATCAGCCAGAGTTACGGAGTTGGAAACTTTGACTAAAGACATGAAAATGGAAGTATCGGAGTGCGAATCGAGTTGCAACGGCGTCAGCAACCTTTTCGACAAAATTGAAGAACAAACAAAGAGGGTCGAAAATCAAACTAAGTTAAATACTAGAAACCTAATTCAGCATGACACCAGAATTAAGAAACTTGAAGAACAGCCCCGTGTACAAACAGTTGTGCAACCTGCAGTAGTATCTGAGGAAATTGAGTCTCTTAAATCTAAGGTTCTTGATCTTCAGTGCCGCAGTATGAAGAACAATCTAGTTTTCTCCGGTTTAAGATCTAACAAATTTGAAAACTGTGAAAATAAGCTAAGAGACTTTATAAGACATGAACTCCGAATAGACCACTATATTGAATTTGGAAATGTCCATCGATTTGGTAAGCCTGGTCGAAATGGCGCCCGTCCCATTGTAGCCCGTTTCATTTACTATAATGATCTCCAGTGTGTACTGAAAAATGCCTATAGACTTAGAGGCTCGCAATTTGGCATTAGCGAGCAGTTTCCTGCAGAAATAGTGGCAAGACGGCAAAAACTCTATCCAAAAATGAGAGAGGCCAAACAGCAAAGGCGAGAGGTCGTACTAGTCAGAGATCGTCTCTATATCGATGGCGAAGAGTACTTTCCACCAGAGGACAGATTTTTGGAAAGTGAAGATAATATTATCAACCCAACCCCGCCGCATGAATTCGGGAAAGAAGAACCGTCCACTAGAACAAATAATGTAAATAATTTAGCAACAGCAGGAAGAAAACCTGCAAAAAGATCAAGAGTGGGTTCCTCGCCGCCACAAACTAACTCACCTGTAGCTTAGGGGTGTCATGGAGAATATCAAAATGTAGAAATAAGTAACAGTTTTGTAATAGATACGTGTAATGCCACCGATGTTACAGTATCACACGATATGAATGAAAACATTGAAACTATTTCAGTACATAGTGATAATGTTGTAAATACGGTTAATGTTAATAATTTAAATGATACTATTGACACGTCAAACTCTAGTCTGACTGAAAGTCCGCCCCCCGATTCTTTAAATATTTTATCCCTAAATTGTAGTGGTATAAAGAAAAGGTTACAATATCCCGAGTTTGAAAATTTAGTTAGAAATCACGATATTATATGTTTAGTAGAATCAAAGACTGATGACAGAGATGAAATAAAATTGCCTGGGTATATTTTCAAATTAAAAAACCGGAAAAAAATTTCAAAAGTTAAATCTGGGGGGAATTTTGTTAGGGTTTAAAGACAAATACGAGAAGTTCATAGAATCTATTGAAACTGACAGTAAATTTGTTTATTGGTTTAAGGTGAACTCACATTTACTAAATAGTGACACAGATTCAGTCTTTGGAATCGTTTACATACCACCCGCTTATACATCATATTCTTCATGGGATGATTTCAGTCAGATTGAGAATGAGTTTCTATACTTGTCATCTCAGTATAAATATATTAGCTTGATTGGGGATTTTAATGGAAGGACTTCAGTAGAAAAAGATTATTTTTTATTTGATGAAAATGATGAAACAAATACATTTTCAGATTTTATAGAAAATGGTGTCAGTTGTCTGGATTTACTTGAAATTCCAAGGGAAAGGAAACATAAAGATTTAGGGAAAAACAGACATGGTGCTCTATTATTAGATTTTTGTAAGGGTAATAATATGTTTATCCTTAATGGGAGATTAAACGGTGACAAGGATGGAAACTTTACATGTAAAGGTACAAGTGTAGTTGACTACTGTATTAGTAATGTACATTTTTTAAACAAATTTCACTGTTTAAAGGTTTTAGAATTTTCTAGTTTGTTATCTGATGTACATTGTCCACTATCTATAACTTTACATGGCAATGCTTTGCTTGATGATTCTTGCCAAAACACATCCGAACATGTTCAAGAGAATGTTGAAAAGGTAAAAAATTGGGACAGTGAAAAATTATTAGATTTTAAAGAAAATATTAATCAAGAAAGAATTAACAACCTGATAATTGAATTATCACGCCCAGGAAACGACATGACCCCCGGCAGTGTTAACTCAATTGTTGAAAATATCTGTGAAATATTTGTAGAAAGTGCTAAAATTACTTTTGGTACTTTTTGTTCAACGAAAAGTCGACCACGTCAGAAAAAATCAGAAGATAAGCCCTGGTTTAACGTAGAATGCAAATTAGCCCGACAAAATTATAGAAAACTAAGGAGAAAATATAAGAAAAATCGAACTGAAAAAAACCTTTCTTATTTGCAATATTTTTGAATGATCTGGAAGATTTTTCAGAAAACCACAATGTTACAGGCCTTCTCACAATTTCACAAGATATTGAAAATATTATGAATGTATATATGAACATATTTTTATTGCTTTCTGCAGATGACACCGTCCTAATGGCAGAAACCCCTGAAGACCTTCAAAAACAATTAAATATTTTCCATGATTATTGCTTGGCTTGGAAATTAAAAGTAAATATAGACAAAACTAAAATCGTATGCTTTACAAATGGAAGATTACCACAAAATTTACAATTTACATATAGCAACAGCGAAATTGAAATTGTGAAGGAATTTAATTATTTGGGTTTATTATTGACAAAAACGGTAATCTTTAAAAGGGCAATTAAAACACTTGCTGATAAAGGGACCAAAGCAATGTACGGAATCCTGAAAAGAGGAAAATTCCACAATCTTTCTATTTCATGTCAACTTGATTTATTTGATAAAGTGGTAAAACCTATAATACTTTATGGTTGTGAATTATGGGGATTAAGTAACTGTGATATAATTGAGAGAGTACATTTGAAATATTGTAAGCTTCTACTAAATCTCAAATCTTCAGCTCCAAATTGTATGATTTATGGTGAATTGGGACGCTACCCCCTCTATATAGATATAAAACAGCGGATGGTGTCATACTGGATCAAACTTATAACAGGAAAACAATCAAAAATTTGCTCTGTTGTGTATCGTTTAATGTACCATTTATGTAATACACAGAATGCTAATTTTTCTTGGTTAAACAGTGTAAAAACTATTTTAGATGAATGTGGTTTTTCGTATATTTGGGAAACACAAATTTTCATTAGTGAAGTCTGGTTAAAATGTAAATTTATACGGATCATAAATGAAAGGGTGTGTCCTCCTAGCTAACTGTTTTCTAATATTATATATATATTGTATATAATTGTGTCTGTCTTCTCTGTACCTATGTCATTTGGTGATGAGAATAAAGATATATATATATGTACGAATAAAAGACCAATTTTAGACTATCCTATTCATGTAATTAACTTATAGCAGCAATCTGACAAGTTGTAAAATCTTAACTGTATATAGAAGGATTTTTATGCTAAGTGTGTGTGGGTATGACTTCATTGTACATGAATATATGTGTACAAAAGAAAATTCGAATGGTGGAGGGAATACGAGCACTGTACATAAACGGAGCACCTGTTCTACATACTGACGTATGATTCTCCTACAGAGGAGGTTGAAGATAAAGAGAAGATAAGATGATGTAAGACCATGGTCTTAAAGGCCAAATAGTAACTTATACAAATACCTCTTCTATCTATCAGCTATTACTTTCGGAACTCCTCGGCTAGCATCAATAACGTAATTAAGGTAAACTACGATATTGACTTATATATATTCGTGTAAAATGCCACAAATGTTGTGTTTAACAAGATGAGGGTAGCTATCAAAAAGACTGACCATGCGACGAGAGGTCCGTGGACGCCAGGGAAATACGACGTGGCTTACTCTGCACATAGTGCCATTTCAAGGACATCGGCTTCAGAGTGTCGGGATTATGTTAGATGTCTTCCAGTGTTGATTGAATAAAAGGTTTATATTACTTTTACTTAAGGAATGGCTCTTCTAAGCATAGTGTTCAATATATTTAATAAGACATAAAGCACTAACCATTTTACTACTGAGGAGGGGGGAGGGGAGATTTCTTTTAGAATAAAAATCGTTTATTTTCCACTATGTCCAAATTTTAAAGTAGACCTGCACCTCAGCCATAAAAAATATTGCTTCTTTAGGATAACTCGACCCTACCTAAAATGTAGTGCCTATCCTAGCTATTTTATTAGTTTTTCTTAACAAGCACAGTCTTGGATCTTGCATGCCCAATATATCCAATGCAAAAAAAAATCCTGGTCACCCTTACCTAACCTATTTCACAGGGTTACCGGTAACCCTTAGCACACAATTATTGTTTTAGATCTCGTATGCATGTATCTTTTACCTCATGTATGTATGAAAAATATTTTTGATCTACCTAATGTGTGAAAAAAAATTGGATTCTCTACTGACAGATATAAAAAATCCCATGCCTCCTCCCCCTTCACTAATAAAATTGTTGGTGTCTAATAAAGGAAACAAGTGAGTGGGAAGACATGTCACTCCACTCGGGTACATTAATGAATACTCTGATTCCTAGCCAACCAAGTCTTTGTTCTTACTCCTTAATGCTGCATGCTTTAATAGCAGAGAAGCAACAAATACCAATTTTATAGTCCTTGGTTTGACCAGACCTGGGCTCTATCCCATGGATCTAACACACTCAAGGCGAGCATGCTAACCATTACACCTCCGATGAGATAGGAAACCATTTTGTCTACAGACCAATAACATAATACCACCACAACAAAATTTCTGTGGTCGTATAAAAATCACACTGAAAAAGGTGCAGTCCTTCAAAACTTTCATTAAGCAAGGGACTTGTGCCCAAGTTGCTTAGTTGAAGTTAGTTAATACAGTCAATATGATGAATATGATCAATATGAGCAAACACACATTGAAAAGCTCATAGATTAGCTTCCAGTCAGATTTGAACTGACATCTTTTCAACTTTATTGAAATGTACTACCTTGTACTATAGAAGTCATAATGATTGTAATGTTACACAAAGTTCACATACAGATAAATACACCACTCAAACAAGTACTTCAAAAGCATCTTGTACAAAGGACTGTATTTAAGATATATTATTAACTACAGATGTACATGTATTTTAATCTTCACCATAGGATAGTTAAATGTTTAAATTGTGTATTTATTGACACTGACAGGTAATAATATTAAATAAAAAGTTGTAAATGTTTTCGTGATTCATGAAACCTTTTTTTCTCTAGCTACTGTTAGTAGCGACTAGCCCCTTCGTTTAAATAGTCTTAAAGGGTCAATACATTACTTTAATAACAAGATATGATATAAATATACAGGTATAACATGACAAAAAGACAAATATTTAATGGCTGACAAAACATTATGAATACCCAGAAATCTGAAGACTGAGAGACACAAACAACTAAAAATCCGGACTGACATGAAATCAGATGCTTCATATGAGTCTGCAGATCGAACTTCACTAATACCACTTCATGGGCGAAAGAGCTGGGGGCAATTGCCCTCCCTACCTTTAAAAATTGAGGGAGGGGGAGCAAAATAGTTTTGACCCCCTTTTTGGCATTAAATTTAAGAAAAAACACTTTTTTACTTTAGTATTGAAGCATATAATGTCCATTTAGCCAAGGGTATAAGGATATTTGGACAAGGGTATGCTTTGAAACCATAGTGACTTTTTTCTTTTATTGCTGCACAGTTTTGAAAATATACCAGACAAATAAGGAATACATTTTTGTATATTTTTCATAAAGAAAGATGTATACCGAATGTAATGAGCATCATTTAAATTAGTATATTTATTGAGGTAATTACACATGATTGTGTATTTATATTTCAAAGATGAAAACAATACTGAAAATTGTGAAAAAATTTATGTTCTTTTTTTCTAAAATGTAAAATGTTTCTTAAGAAAACGTATGAGGGTACCCCTATTTAAAGCCCCATATTTTTTTTCTATTGAAAATGTGCCCCATTTTTTCACATTCTGAATGATAACATGCATATGATGCTTTCAGTGTGTTGTTTTTGAATATTTAATAAAAAGAAAGGGTGTCAAAAAAGTTAGGTCAGTTTTGTTTTAATAAAAATGATTTTTTCCCCTAACCTATGCCTGGATATGAATCCCATATGGTTTTATAAAGGCGGTTAACTTCAAAATCTTCTTTTTCAATAAATCTTTGGTCAAAAATAAAATATAATGCACGGGTATGTGGGAGTTTTGCTACGAATAAGAAAAAGAATACTTTATTAACGTGACAAAGGTCTGCAGCTATTTGGTCTATAAGTAGCTTGTAGAATTTTTGTATTAATATCGTTGACTAAGGTATTGCTGTGTTGGTTTTGAGCCACACCACAGCGTTTGTCCCCTTATTTTTGTCTTGTGTTGTATTTTTATATTTTATTTTGGTATTGCTGTGTTGCTCTTTACGTGGACTGCTTTTTAGTCACTCCACCACTTCCGGCACTGGTGCTTGTTATAAATTATTTTATCCCTATTTTTAAAATAGTGTACTGTTTTTGCAGTCGCACATTTGTCTAAATGTGCACTGCTTTTCCATAATTTACTTGCCTTAATGTGCATTTTGCAGTCACTCTACTTGTTTTAATGTGCACTCCTTTTGCAGTCATATATATATATTATTAGAAGTCATTCAGTATGTCTATGCTTCTTGTGATATGTTATTATTTCAACTACTGTATATTTAAATACATTTTGTATTACATATTAGTTTTCCTATTCCACATCAAATGATTAATTAAGGTTATCACATTTGATAATGCCATTTGTTCTTAGAAAATGCATAATAATTGTTTGTGGATTATCATACTTTTGTTGAGAACCACATTCCTATCACTTTTTTTTTTTTTTTTTTTTTTTTTTAAGATTCTAAGATTCTTTATTTCTCTTAAACCATAATACATACAGGTATAGAGATATGAACATATGTATATTATATACAATATATACAGACAGGTCATAACAAGAGGTTAACCGGGAGTCGACACACCTTTATTATTAATTCTGACAAAACGACATAATTTTTGGAGTTCTATTTTTGAAGTTAATGTCATTAATAGTTTGAACTTTATTATGTTTGGATTTATACGAATGTTTTTCTTTATATAAATTTTTCTTTGATTGCCGAAATACTGACATTTAAATAGATAATGAAATTCATCTCCAATTTCTCCATTATTACATAAGGGACATATTCTATTCTCTCTGGCTATGTTTTTCCATCTACCATTTTCGACTGGTAACTTATGGTTTGTTGTTCTAAATTTACTTAATGTCAAATTATCCTTATCATTTAAAATATTTAAGTAGTTTTCGAAAACCAAATTATCTTTATATATTGTGTAATTCAGTGCCTTCGGAGAATCGTTTACTGAAGAAAGCCACGTTTGGAGATATTGATCAGTGAGCATTTGTTTAATTGAGTGTTTCAACCATAATTCATTAATAAAAGTTTGTGACTCCCAAATATAATTAAAACCACAATTACACAATATATGTTTTACATATTTCAACCACATAAAGTTTCTATCTCTCACTCGCAACCTATTATACATACATTTATAAATGATAGCAGATAGTTTTGTTTGCTTTCCACTGATTAATTTAGCCCAAAAAGATATTGTTCTAACTTTTATATCAATGTCTAGGGGATATCTACCTAGTTCCCCATAAACCATGTAACTTGGTGTGGAAGTTTTAAAATTAAGTAATAGTTTACAAAATAGCAAGTGTACCCTTTCTATAATTTCGTTTTTTGAAAACCCCCAAACTTCACACCCATACAATAAAATAGGTTTTATTATTTTATCAAATAAGTCTAACTGGCACTGAATTGATAGGTTTTGTATTTTCCCCCTTTTTAAAACTTCGAACATTGCTTTTGTGGCTTTCTCTACTTGAGCTTTTTTTGCCATTGAAAAGTTCCCAGATTTTGAAAGTAAAACACCCAGATAATTAAATTCAGACACTATTCCAATTTCCATTTCATTAAATGTGAATGTTAGATTATTTGGAAGCCTCCCTCTAGAAAAAACCAAAATTTTAGTTTTTTCGACATTAACTTTAAGTTGCCAAAACTTACAATATTCAGAAAAGACATCAAGTTGTTTTTGAAGATCCTCTTTGGTTTCCGACATTATCACTGTATCGTCGGCGTACAGTATTACGAAAAGTTTCAGATATACATTTAACTGGTTTAACTCAAGTGTATTACAATTCATATTTTGCAGATATTATTAACAGTGCCTGTGATTTTAAATGTTTTAAGCTGATAACAAATCCCCCTGTGGTTTCTACTTTCTTTATATTTATATAAAAACAAATCATGGATATGTATACTACTGGAAAAAAGATCATTTGGGAATGTTTTTTCTATAATTATCAACATGATTACTTCACAAGATGGATTTTAGTATGTTAATGAAGAAACTTGTGACAATAACATTGATCACAGCTAATTTATACCTAAGTAATGTGGTAACCTTGTGTGATATCTACCATGCTACACATGAACACGTTTTCATCGTTATTTTGTCGGAAGCGTAGCTATAATACGACAGCCCGATAGTACGACAGAGATGTATTTGTTTTTCACTTTCACTGTTCAAGTAAGAACAACAACAAAGTAAAAATTCGCGGGAATACATAAGAAAGATCTAAAGCTTTAGCTTGACCGATTTTCTTGAATATTTGTTTGAATGTGTACTTGTACTTCGGAATTTTCATTCACTTAAATGAAGAAATAGTAAACTTCTTTAATTCAATGACAATCTCAAAGTGACCATACTATTTTCGGGGAATTATTTTTTGGATCAAATAAAATCGTTTCGTCTTCTTCGCCGTTAATTTTTTTTCCCAAAGAGCCGATGTAGCGGGCAATTTGTTCCGGACTGAAAGACTGTCTTGGTTAGATGAGCCGACCAGAACAATAGGTAAAGGTTGCGTATTCCAGGTCTAGGCAATATATTCTAATCTGACAAAAATAATCTTAATGTATGCTTCAGTAAACCACATAATAATCTTTCAACGCCAGTTTTTAATATATATGCATCAGAATCTTGCAACGCCAATTTGACGACGGATGTTGCTTTCACAATGCACAAAACTTGACTAAGCAAATATTTCTTATAAAGAAAAGATGTTTTATTTTCACAGAATAGCTTTTAAATATACTTAGTCTGTCGGACTATCGGATTATAGATCTGGCCCCATTTTGCCTAATTAGGCACATAATGATACATATTGAAAAAGAACCATAGACTAATAAAATCTAACTAACGGTTGTGCAGTGAGCTATAACTATAAAACTCCAATTAAAAGGTGTTGATACAATGTGGTGATCTTTCTCATTTCATTTGGATGTAACTTGTTTTTGTCATGATACATTATTATCAGGAAAAGTGCTCATTTGCCATAAAACAACAATCACTCACCATCAAATCTAACTAATAAATTTATTGTTCAACTACAAATTACAGACAAATGCACTTTTTTAACTGTTTACCTTGAAATTGAGGGTCTGTGGTATTATCATATTTACTGTAAAGAGTGGATTAAGTCTTTCTATTTAAGTAATCGCAAACTTATTGATTGTCTCATGGGTGGATGCAGTTTTTCTACTTAAGAAATAGCTAACTTATTGATTGTCTCTTGGGTGGGTTAAATCTTTCTACTTAAGTAATAATATCTATTTTTTTCTTTGCTATTTAATATATCCTGACAAGACGACCATCTTTACATCTTTCTCTTTTACTTGGTTATACATGCACTGTGTGTGTTCAAGCAAGCTTTCATTTTTTAGAATAACCTTTTAATTCATATTCCTAGTATAGTTACGCAATATCAAGTGGAGTAAGCCAACTTGGATTTCAGATCAACACTATTTAGATTGAATCTTTCTAGTATATGAAAATAATCATCTATTTAATTTTCCAATATGGTCCTATGTTAAAGTTATGTCCTGTGGTGTCTGCCATCTTGGATTTTTAATTGACACAAAAACACACACATTTAGAGGACCATCTGAGGAACACTCCAGCTATGATTTCTGTCAAATGCTTTAAAAAAAGAAATTTGCCCTGTGGTGATGGCCTTCTTGGATTGTTGTTTTCAATTGAAACTCCATTGAAAACCCTTTTTTTTAAATTTAATATCCATTGAAAAACCATAAATTTGTCTTTAATTTAAATTCCATTGAAAAACCATTGGAGCTCAATTTAAAAACCATTGGCTTTTACTTGAAACTTTTTTCCATTTATTTGGCAAAATATGCTAATGGGCATGACCATTTTGATGTCAATGATGTCATAAATTAATGATTTATAAACAGTCCTCAAAATGGTGCCATTTAAATGATGTCACAACTAAATGGTTCAGAAATGGTTCTTGTTTGCATAAATAATTTATACAGCATTATGTGATAAACTTTGTCAGTGAATTCCAACATGTTGTTTTCTCCGGATTCCTCCACCAATAAAACTGACTGCCACGATATTACTGAACTATTGTTGAAAGTGGTGTTAAACACCATAAAACTAACCATAATTAGTGATATTACAGATACAGATGTGTTTTTTCTTTAAAATATTTTTTTTTTAAAGTGCCTTAAATTGCAGACACTATCCCATTAAAAGTATACATGGAGTTCACTTGCCAGGGTACATTTAGATATAATAGTTCTTGTTTGTAGCAATTCCAGGGAAAATGGTAATAAAAACATAAAACAATTTAAGCTAAAATTATCTTTTGTCTGATTTTACTCAATACAATGTTTGTTTTCACAGCTCTTTGAAATACACATATATTATTCGCATGAATGCTTTCAGGGTAAATGAAAATGTTCATAATATTGTAAAGTGTACCAGCTAATAGGATATAATTGCATTATCACAAATAAATTCTTCAATTTTCCCAACAACCAGTGAATGGTACATGTACAGTATGCCCCAGCTATCCATAATGGAATGTTTTGAAATTAAAATCCATCTAACATTGTCATATCATTCTAGAGTCTTCATCCTGGATCATTCGGCATTTTGGACAGAGTTCTACAATTTTGTCTGAAAAAAAAAATAATGACAATGTATAATAACATAATAGCAGAATAATATATTGTGTAAATGTAACCAAAAATAAAAATGCAATTATACCAATATTTGCATATGTGCAATATTAATTGAAATCAGGAAGATGATATCTTCATCAATTCTACAATTCTGTTATAAAATAAAAGGGTTATTTGCACAAATATTAATGAATGTTGTCCCTTGCTAGTAATTGAATGAACATGTCAGATCTTGACTTTATAAGAGTTCAAGGGTTCTACAATGTCTTTCAAAAAGTCACTTATCTAAAGACATTTTTATATTATCCAAAAATTATATATAAAATAATAAAATATTGTTTATTAAGAAATTATTGTGATGTTTTAATTAATGAGGTAAATGAAGATGTCAATGATAAAAATAATTTTGTTGGTATGTACAAAATATTATTTAATTATTTTTAATACAAATAACATATGTACATTTTGTGTACAGTGTGCACAGTCTTCATGTTTTGTTTCTTGTTTTACAATCACCGTACAAAAGATTATTGATACATAATCCAAATTTGAATTTTGAAATGAAATCCCATAATACTATGAGATAGTAACACTTTGTCAAGTTTGCTTCCTATTTCAAAAATTATTAAATGGAAATTTTTTAAAGAGGTTTTGGTAGTTATATGCTGATTTCAACATTTTTTTAAAAGCTAAAACATAAAACTGAGGTTTAGAAAAGTTTTAAGTATAAAATAATTGTCTCAGTAACATATCCCTACACACAATATATAGAACTGTAGCATTCATCTACATGTATTTAGACACAACACAAAGATAATTTTACACCTATAGGCTATCGCGACTCGTAGTGATAATGGTTCACAAAACAGACTCGACCTGATACAAAGTCTTGTGCCACCACACTATGTACGTAATGGGTATATATAGTTATTGCAAAAAATAAAATGTCGCGAAATATCAATTACATAAACGTCATAAAAACTTGTGACGTCATATGAAACTGTTCAGCGTATAGCTTAAATACTGGACTGGGTTGCACAAACCTTACTTAAATTTAAGTGTCAATATTGACACTTAAATGTACTTGAAATGTACATAGAATTAATTTACACTAAAGGTTTAATTGAGACTTAAGTTTATTGACGTTTGTGCAACCCAGTCCAGGCGACCGTTTCACTAAAGTGATCGTAAATCGTGATTCTAAGATCACTCTTAAGATTTACTTACGTGCTACGTGCGTTTCACTAAACTAGTCCTAAGCTTAAGGTAGAGAAGGACACTATGAGCAAAAAAAAAATAGTTAATGAATTTTTTTGAATTTCATATATATTGTTCTTTGGGATGTACCTAACAAAATATCAAAATTTGAGAATAGGTTTCCAGGCTTATTTTTAAAACATTCCCTGAAAGAGTTACCCCCCTCTGAAGTCCAAAAAAATGCCATTTTTTTCACTTCTCCGTTGTCATTAAGGTACCAAAAAAAAATAGCATATAATTTTTTTTAATTATCTGAGTATAATATGATAAATGAATATTTTGGAATATCTAAGACATAAATTTTTATAATTTTTCCATTTTTTTTCAAAATGGCTACCCTTTTTTGGCAATATAGCCTGTAAAAGGCTTTGGTGAAATCCAACACAATTTGATTTTAAAGTGGGAATAGAAAAAAATTGTGTCAATGAATTTAAAAAAAAAAGAAGATATATCACATTACTTATATCCATGCTACATATCATTAAAAAATAAAGATATGTTTCCAGGCAAAAAAAAAGTTAGGGGTTTACAAAGACACCCTGACATATACCCTTTTTTGTCAATTTCATGAAAATGTCCACATTTTTCACTTTTTTTAATAAGACATTGAATAAATGAAAATAAAACATGCAAAAATATAATATGGTGCATTTTGTTTCATTTTCAGAAGTGTAAGGAAAGTCTGGGGTCATAATATTAAAAACTTCAATATTTTACAAAAACATGCAAAACTCATCATATTCTAATATCATTTGAGACATGATTACCTCCCTTGACGAAATGCTTCATATAGCATTTTACACATATAATGTATTATTGCCAAGAAATTACTGTATTAAATTTGTATTTCAGTTTAATTTGAGAACTTGCACAAATCATATGTAGAAAATTCAAAAAGCAAAATACCTCGTAAGAAATACTGCAAACATAAGTAATAATCATTACCACATTTTATTAAATATTCTTAAACGTCATGTGACTAGTGTCAATCTCAACCTTAAGAGTTACGACTTACGACTTGCGACAAGTAACATCTCCTATAATGGAGGTAAACAGATATTATATTGTATCATATATTTTATATATAATAAACCCAACAGCTCAAAAGCTGATTAGGAGCCCGGGTGGCTCAATGAGTTAGGTCGTTGGATCTAACAACTCATACAAGCCTATCCCCAATACGGAGTGGGTTCGCGCCCGGCTTTGTAAATTACAAAAAGGGTGCACTCGACTCGCAGCCGATATAGCTGAAATAATGCTGAAAGTGGCGTTAAAACACCAAAAAATCAAATCAAAGGCTGATTACATTAATAATCACACTTTAAATGTGTTTAAATACATTTTTAATATTCAACTAATTATAAAACTCCAAAGTGATTTTTAAAATGAATAAACCAAAGCTATCAGGAAAAAAATGTTAAGTGTAAAAATTTACCAAAAGTTGAGAAGAAATTTTTGTTATGGAATATATTTTAGCAAATTTCATGCTATATGTAAGGGGAAATTTCAAAAATGTGTCCATCTTACATTTTTATTTTGTTGGTGGTGGTGGTGGTGGAGGTGTTTTCGGGGATTAATCTTCTCAATTCTGAAAAACCATGTATAGAGGGAGGAGGAGGAGGAGGAGGATGGGGGAGGAGGAGGAGGAGGAGGAGGTGTTTTCGGGTATGCTTCTTCTCAATTCTGAAAAACAATTTAGGAGGAATACCGTACGCGACGTCTTAAATTAATACGTGTTCCAGTGTTCCAGCTAGACCAAAATAGAGGGGCGCTGCTCCCCGCCCCCGCAATTTTGCGCCCCTCTGCCCTTCTGAGCCATCCCTTGTGCCCCTCTGCCCTTTCTACCCTTCCCTTGCGCCCCTCTGCCCTTTTCATGCCGTACATGAATCCCAAACGTGTACGCTTGTATTGTCCACTCGTGACATTGTCTCAAAACTTGTCCAATTAATTTCTAATTAAATGTGTACAGGTTTTAAAGCGTGGCAGGTGTAATGCTTTTAACAACAATCACCTGTTGTCCACTAATTAGTAAGTTCCTGTCCTCACCTATAGTGATCAGTTTATGACCTTGGTAATCCTGATCAGTGAAATATGATGCAAATGTGTAAATATTTAAATTACGAACTTAGTTTATTACTCCAATGTTGTAGTGAGCAATTTTACCCGACTGAAGGAGGGGTCGTCGTGGTCGTAATCTTATGATATATGGATTGACCACTATCTGTGCATTCAGTGTCTATCACCGCTAATTCGACCCCGTTCATGGCGAGGAGTACTCAATACAACCTTAGGTGATACAATTTGTCAGGTCGGTGGTTTTCTCCTGGTACACCGGTTTCTTCCACCAATAAAACTGACCGCCACGTTATAACTGAAATATTGTTGAAAGTGGTGTTAAACACCATAAACCAACCAACACAACTGATTGGTCAACCAACCAAAATAGCTATTATGACGATGGTTCGATATTAGTTCTAGAATAGTTGAAAGTAAATGCATCAGTCTAACTGATACGGTCATATCATTTCATTTGCCCATAATATTATAAATAGTTCAAACAACCACAATTTAGACTTTTCGTTCATGTCCGGAATGTCATGTAGCATGCAGACACACTTTGTTCATTGTGAAGATACGAATAACATTTTACACAAAAGCTGTGATGACCACAAATTCAATGAAAAATGATGAGTGTTTCAAAAATTCTTCCATGCATAGCTTCAAAGTCTGTGTTTATTAAAATAGGCAAAAGGTAGAAAGATGTTTTGTTTGATATGGAACTTGTTTACATGAACACATGGATAAACTATATAATATGCGCATTTTAAAAGTATGTAATTTTGAATCAAATATATGGCGACAATGAAAAAAGCTGTCGTCGGGAAAGGCAGGTGTCTCTTTATACAAGAACACAACAAACAACTCTCGGATATGTAAATATGAATTTACGTATGCGTTCTAGTTCTGTGCAAGAAATGATATATTAAATATCAATTACTCTGAACAGCATTGTCTTATTTCCAAATGTCGAACCAAAACTGCAAAGCCTGCAAAATGCTGATCACAAATGCTCAATTACACACTAATTTAACTAAACAAGTATATACGATGATCTGAATTGTACGTCAGCTAATATTGTTGATGTATTAGAATGTAACCTTTGGCGGTAAAAAAAATGAAAGACAATTTTACTTTTGATTATATTAAGAAAAATGTGAACTCTGATATATGCATAAGATATCACAATACTACTACAAAATAAGACATTTTTCAAAATAATTTAATCATGTTAATATAGCATTTGCAATTAGATAACTGATTCATTAAATATAAATACTGCAATATCAATAAAACATCAGATCGACATTAATGTGACAATGTGATTTACAAAATGCTTATAAAGGAATTATAGGGAACCGTCATTGTTGCAAGAGAATGTCTGTTCGATTTAAGATATGTATATCCACACAAAAGCTGTTAGAGGGGTTTACGTTTATAAAGCTACATAACTGAAATATCGTTGAAAGTAGTGTGATACACACATAATCGTAATTCTGCAATTACTATATACTTGTTTTTAATAATGTATTTTATAAGCATAGATGTTTCGCTTGATCCTCAATGCCATGAATGTGCATTGTAAATTAGCAACAGAGCATGTAGATGTAATTGAACATGTGACACTATCCAATATTACACTTAGACACATATTCAAGTAAACGAGCAACGGAACACTTTATCGCTTTTCTGGATTTTACAGTCACGGAATAGTTTTCAACAATCAGCATAACCCCTACTCTAAAATGAGCGTTAAACTGTCCCTAACCTGCAGTTATGCGGTGCTCTTTATTTCTGTCGATAAACGATATGTCAGAGCATCTGTGTCGTTTCGATGTTACTTGGTATATATGATTTGATATTTCAGATGCGGGGTAATCAACATAACACAAAACACTAGTGACACAATCGTACAAATACTATCATCATTGTGCCTGACATCACATGAAAAGGTTACAAATACAGACAAAAACACCAACCACAGGGCTCCTATTAGGTAAATACTAAGAAAATTAGACTGTTTAATATAGTTTGAAATGGACTGACTAATTGAATGGACTGCATACATGTTTTAGAAAATAACATCTAAAAATCGAAAGTTGGCGAGTGGTAAAAATAAGCACTCTCTCACGCATAATAGGTGCATAACTGTATAAGTAAGAGTATACGCCCTATCATCAACAAACAAAAACATGTAAATATGCATCTGTTTTTTACGTTGGAATAGCAATGGAACTTATGAAGACTAATCTTAAAATTAACATGCAAATTCAACTGTAGAAGTTGGTCTTTATAAATAAACAATATGTTTTCCCCAGGATGGTAAGGAAATGCATATAATATTTGAACAGTAAATGGATGTATAAAAAAACCCATTAATTTATAATCATCAATGAAGTTGGACTTAGGCATATGCCAATGAATGAAATTCATTTTAATTGCACTATTATTCAACAGTGCCTTCAGTTTTCAGAAACTGCTTAGCTGAACATTAAATTTGCATTTAATTATGTGTCAAGTATGACTTCATTTTATGTGAAGGTATACTCAAATGAATGGCTATTCAATATACAATATATGTACATTGTCGGAAAATATATAATTTATTTGTACAAGCTTTCGACACAGGTGGAAAGGCGACTCTTTGGCGAGATTTTCTAGTTGTGTTTATCCTGCAATTTCAAAAAGTCCAAAACAACTGCCAAATTGCTTGAAAATACATGAAACAAGTGTGGTTCTAATCGTGTTCATTGGCGTCATCTGTGAGGTCAGCGCTTACACTGTTACAGTTTCTTTTTGTCGCTCTGCATGAATTGGGTACCAGAAATGCCTCATTATTTCCATGACTAAATAACACTGAAGTTTATGTGACCTCCTTTAGTACTGAAAATCACACAATTGTAGGATAAACGTATATCTCGCCGCCAGAAAAGAACTATGGAAAATTCTCAATTATCAGTAACAAAAGTATTTGACAATACTAGTAATTAAAAGCTTATTATGAGTATGTACAATGGAAATGGTCCTAAAGCTAGGAATCAATAAGTGTAGTAAAGCTAAGTATGGCTTATATATAATGTTATACACACCGATTAAATAAATGTTCAATTAAAATAATACATGTCAATTGATTAGATTTGTTGTAAGCATAAAGTAGATGGGTAGTCAGGTGTCCTAAGCTTTGTAATATTTCTCTCACTGATATTTCATGTTTCGTTTCCTTTGTCTTCGTCACTTTCAGGGAGGGGATCAATTTTCTGTGTGGTATCAACTTCTGCATAAATAGTTTTGTCCTCGACACCGTGGATTATAAATTTTGAGCCATTTGGTAATGGATTGAACACCACCTCAGCATATTGTAGGCCATTCTTGTTCACAGTCTGTAAGTTAGAGAAGAATTATAATCACAATAATATAAAAAAATGATAATCTACTATATTTTCTAAACTTAACTTATTGAGTTTTATTAAAAGTATTACTTAGTTAAAGTTAATCATTAAATTGTGTTAATCATCACACAGTGTGTATGTATATTAGTTACATGTACTGTAGCTACATATATAGACTGAGTATTATGATTATATTTGAAGACATCAGCTACATGTATCATTTTAATATCTGAAGCATTATTTAATATGTCATTACCCATTTAAGGTTGTAGGCCTGGGTAACCCCAACATTTTCTCATAGTTTTTTTCAATTTGCATCATGGAATAGTTATATCTCAATACATTATCCACCAAAATTTCAAGAAATTTCATCAATACCGTTTTCTCCATAGCACATCCTAAATATAGTAATTGTTGGGGTATTCTTGACGCCAGATGGTAATACTAGTTTCAGAAGCTTCTAATAGATATGCGCATTTATTTCTTGTTGAAAGGGAATATTTTGGCTTTAATACAATTGAGAGTGTTATTGTTGAATAACTATGAAATATCTAGCATATATGAATATCCTGTTTGGAGATAATCACTTGCAGAACAGTTAAAATTCGAAAAAGGGGTCTTCATAAAAATAGATATTCATAAACCTTAGACTACTTAAAGATAGATAATGCATATATAGCATAAAATGACTCGTTTTTGATTGGATTCTTGCTTGGAAATTGGTCCAATCATAATCTAGCTTGCATTTGCACTTCGCTTAACTGCATTGTTGACATACACAAAAATGGCAGCAGAAAATAAATACCACCTTAAATCAATGTCTGAAGAATATTGAGCCTGACAACGCTAGGAGAGCCACATTTATTGCTCCTTAGTAAATGTAATAAGCTTAATGGGTAACATTATGCTTCTCAAAATATGAATGGCGTATTAACAATTTACAACTTTTTTAAATAATAAGATATTATAATAAAACAATTGCAGTTCTTTTACATCGGACAATACTATTAGTTACACAGTGTACAATTGTCCTAATACGGAAAAATATCGGGTCAATAAAATTCATATGGGGCGAGGCAGCTTACACATTGAAACAGTTCTATAATAGACAGGTATACATAGTTGCCGGTCTTATAGAGCCATTTCCCCCCCATAGTCAGTTTTCCCCCCGGAAAAATGACTAGGGGGAAAAACTACTATAGGAGCGTTATAGAGCCATTTTTTCCCCATAGCCAGTTTCCCCCCCCGGAAAAATGGCTATATAGTAGGATTTCCCCCCGGAAGAATGGCTATATAGTGGGATTTCCCCCCCGGAAGAATGGCTATATAGTAGGATTCCCCCCCCCCCCGAAAGAATGACTACATAGTAGTCCCCCTGTGAAAATGGCTTGAATATTCAACTTAATTGCTCTGTTAAATTTTACTACCACTTGCCAGTGCCACTTTTGGTCGACTATTAGTGTCGATGGGTTTACTAGCCAAGTAGATTGTACATGGATGATCCAAATGACTTTGAATGGGCTTTCCCAAAAGCAAAAAATAGGGCATCTAATGGGACATTATATGATACCCCACCAAGTTTTGCATATTTTCAGTCTTGAAACGGCCATAACGTTTGAACCAATTATCCGATCAAACTAAAATTTGAACTTGATCTGTATTTTATGGTACTAAACAAATGTAGAAAATCCTTCAACACGTTCTAAAGGTATCATCTGGAAACCATCGGGGGACGGACAGACGGACACTATTCTTAAGGGGTACCCATTTTATGTCCATATCTCACTAGTGGGAAGTTGGCCCCTAATAATAGCCCACAATAAATTGAGTGCGCTCGATGATTTAACGTAATAAACAAATAATCAATGTTGTTGTGAGCTAGATTCACACTTTGTATTTGATTTCAAGATTTTTTTTGGAAATTCTGCACCTCAATCGATGGTTAAAATGCTCATGCTGACTCATCAAATATATATTCTCCAGACATACGTATATTTCTTTTATATATCAGTTTTATTTTATCATTGCGAAAAAAAGGAGGCAAATGTGCTAAAGACGTTAGATTCAAACAAGACGATCTGAATAGCTCACCTGGCAAACCGTACCCTTTAAGTTTGTGAATATGTGCTCATAGAGAATAGCTGAAAAATGCAAAAATCGGTAAAAACTGACATTTCAGAGGCTAATAACTTCAACACCTGTAATCCGATTCCAGGAAGATAGACCTTGTCATTCTGTTCAAATTTGCAATTAAGATTGACCTTCTATCGTCTATAAATTTCAAGATAATAGCCGAAAATGCAAGAATAGGTAAAAACTGACATTTCAGGGGCCATAACTCCAACACCGGTAGTCCGATTTTGCTGAACATTTGCAGGCAGATAGAACTTGTCATGATGATCAATTTTGCAGTTTACATTGAACACCTATCTCTTAGTTTTCAAAATAAAAGCCGAAAATAGCAAAATTGGACATTTCAGGAGCAATATCCCATATAAGGGGTCGTCGTACAACTTCGACCTGATGGAGACTTTTGTAGAGCTTCATTAACTGAACATTTCAGCAAGCAAAAGTTTTTCTCTATCTATAATAGTTTTCCAAATATTAGCCAACAAGTGCAACGACTTCGACCTAATGGAGACTTTTTTTTAGAGCGTTTGATCCTGAAGAAGGAAGGTCGCCTGCATTTTCCTCTATTTGCAATAGTTTTTGAGATATTAATTAGTCAAAAACTGCAGTTTGACCCCTATGTTGATCTATGTTCTATTTTAGCAGTGGCGGCCATGTTTTTTGGTCGTCGGTAATGTCGGACACAATTTTTAATCTAGATAGCTTAAAGATAATTGTGGTCAAGTTTGGTTATAATCCCTTCGGTAGTTTTAGAGGAGAAGATCTTAGAAAAAGTTTACGACGACGACGACGCCGACGGACGCCAAATGATAGCAATAGCTCACTGGGATCTTCGTAACGTGTTTGTAACGCAAGGAAAAGGCGTTGTGTACTTAGACAACATTTGATGGGATATGCATTAAAATGTACCCTGTACCCGAATATATGCAATAAGACCCCTGAGAACTATACCCAAATTTATGCAGTTAGAAAATTAGTACCTAAATGTGCATATTTGTCACGGACTGAAATAAGATTAACTAGAGTGACTATAGTATGTTAGACTTTGCCTTTGGATTTTGAAAGACGAAATTAAAACGCGAAATTGTGAAAGCGAAAACGCACAATCGAAAAAGCAAAAATTCTAAATTGCGACAGCGAAGAGGCGAAATCGAAACCATTTCTCCATTTTGCGTTTCAACCTTTTCAGGTTTTCGGGTCTCGCTTATTCGCGTCTTTTTTTTTGCATCTTGGCAAGCAGGAAGGTGGCCGAGTGGTCAAGGCGTTGGACATTACAATCAGGATGTCGACACCGTTGTGGGTTCGATCCTCATGTGTGTTAAGGTTTCAAGGCACCTTCTCTAGCTCAGGGTTTCGCCGATTTTCCAGATTGAAATATCGGGCTCCCCCCACAAGACTGGTGACCTTGCGAGAACACCATATCTGTAAAACGGTCGTTCATTTCGCCGTCGGAAAACTTGCCTTTAAGTTTACCATACCTTCACATTCGCGTTGTGAGTTCGACCTACGATTAGGCTAGGTTTAAGGTAAGGTTTAAAATTAGGATTAAGTTAAGGCCTAGGTTTAGGGATAGTGTTGGACCGAGGGATTCGGTGAGAATTAGGCCTAAGGGTAGAATAATGTCTAGCCTAGAGTTTGCATACTTTAAAGGTCTTGGTTGGGTAAGTTTACGTTGAAGTCAGGTTTATGTTAAGACGAGGGGGAAAATTGACTATATAGCCATTTTTCCGGGGGGAAATTCTACTATATAGCCACTTTTCCCCCTGTCAAAAACTGGGGGGAAAAATGGCTATGTTCAATGATATAGTAATTTTTCCGGGGGGAAAAATGGCTATATAGTCAGTTTTCCGGGGGAAAACATGGCTAGGGGGAAAAACTACTATAGGACACCGGTATGTATGAAACTGCCTTCGACCAGAAATATATTTGTAATGGCACTTCTTCCGTCATATTACCTTATCCTCTACACTATATTAAAATTGTTGAGATAAGATTGCTGTCAAATAAAAATAATAAATATATATGTACCATCTATATACGCTTAAACACATGTTTTATGTCTATCCCTAGATGCACCCTACGAGAAAATATAACGCTTCGGCTATTGGTCAATGGCCAAGTGTTCACAGAGACCTACTTACCATTGGATTATGATACGATTTTTTTAATTTCTTTTAACATTCTCACGATACGATTCTCGTCAGGCTGTTGAATGGAAATATGACGCCAACATATTTCGAAAAGACGTTACATATATATATATATAACATGAATTCTTTGATAGAAAAGTTCAACTAAAGTTTTTTATATTTATTTCATTGTGTATTTAATGGTCTATCTAACACAGTTCTTTGTGTTATTTTTTCTTCCTGTGATGCAAAGCATATTTTTTTATTTTCTGATTAACTTTATCATGCATAGTTTTATTAAGAAATCATTGATAAGCATATGTCAGTCTTCTTTTGGTCTTTCCATGATATATGAGGATCGTGATCGTCTCTTACTGCAATGGATACCAATATTACAGAAATGTGCATACAAACAATGCTGTATCGCAAGAGCTGCTAAGTTTTCTATCAAGCCACTTTCTAAAATTGTAACTTCTATTTTTTCAGCTGTCAAAATGGGTCTCCAGAAATATCATGATAGCTGCTGTTATAGAAGTTGCGTTAATCAAATGTGGATATTGAAAAACTCAAAAGACTTTCTGTAGACTTTAAGTTCTAGATCTCAGTATGTTTGCAACAGAATTATGTGATATCTCGACCTTATATAGCACCATTTCACATACAAAAATCTAGAATTAAAGAATGTATTCAGCGTTGCTTCTCACAGAAGAAAGGAGAACAAATTTAATAGTATCTTGTTATTCGTAGAGACAAATTTTACTTTGTCAAAAGCCAATGAAAATCTAATAATAAATATAAACAGGTGAGATCATTCCAATGTTATAATTTTTTAATCGACAAAATATTTGCCCAGCTTGGTGGACTGGTGTTTCAACAAACGATTGGTATTCCAATGGGCACGAATTCTGCTTTACTTTTCGTCGATTTGTTTCTACCTACATGATTATGAGGCAGCTTTCCTGCAATGGCTTCTCAGGAATAAAGATAGAATATTAGCACATATCCCTTACTTCCAGCTTCCGCTATATAGATGATGTTTTGTCACTGAATAATTCTCTGTTCGCTGATTAACTACATCGAATCTATCCAAATGAGTTTTGAAGTTAAGGATACTACTGATACTGATACTGAAAAGTCTGCTTCGTACCTTAACCTTCACCTTGAAATCGACAACGGAGGAAGATTAAAAACAAAACTCTACGACAAACTCACTTTTCCAATAGTCATCTTCCCCTTCATCACCTGCGTATGGAGTTTACATTTCACAGCTCATACGTTATTCTAGAATGTGTGCTCAGTACAGTTATTGCCCGGACAGAGCACAAAAGATATTCAAGCAAGGCTACATTGCTCCTAGACCTAGGTTGAAGTAACCGTTACAAACAATATACGGTCGTCATTACAATCTGGTTAACCGTTACGAAATATTCATATCATAATTTCAAATGACAATGGATCTTGTACTCCTTACGTACATTTTATCCCCTTTATCACTGCCAAGACTTTTACCGGACGTTACGATTTCCGCATAAAAAACTATGTTCGTTTCGCTTTTACCTCAAGTTGATATCTTATTTACGTTATATGTGTGTGTTTGCGTATAGATGTGTTCAACACATACTTTGTTGTGTTTTTGTTTTGTATTGTCTTCTTATTGTGTGCTCTATGTACAGTTTTCTGGTTTGTCCATTATTGATTACCCCTTCGGTATTCTCTAACGTTTATTTTATTGTAAAGTCAGATAATATGATGCTGTACTATTAATTTAAACAGCCTCACTGTATAAAAATGCTTCATAACACAACGTTTTCTGTTTGTCTAATATCATAGAAAAATTTCGATTGTAAGGATTTGAATTATGCTTATATATAACAATTGATTTATCACTTTTTTCATAAGTTGGAAAAACATAGAATTAGCTGTCGTTTTCATTTATCTCTTGACTACTTAAGTCGACTTCTTGTACATTTCGCATTAAATGTGGGATAACAATATATAGCTTTGTTTTAAAATTACTTTCATAAATTGAAATAAATGTTATGGATATACAATCAAAAGTGAATCTATCAACGTATCTGATAAACAAGATGTTCCATCCTTGTTAAGTAATAGTAAAACTAAATAAAACTATGTTGTATTTTGGTATATGTTTGTGAAAATGTAGTTTTGTTTGATTAATTTCCAGTAATTCAAATGTTCAATGTGAATACATTTTGGGGGGTGTTACTTCGTAGCAAGTGATCACTTTGGCGGAGAATGAATGGATATCTAAAAAGGCATTCGTAAATTCAAATGTCAATATCTTGGTCGCTTTGGATAAGACTGATTTCTAATCAACATTTAAGTAAATGTTTATAGGCAATCACATCATGTATGGCACGGTTGACACCACGATACCCTTCAATGAATATGTTGATAGGGAGTTGATGATTAGCGATTATTAAATAGCATGCACTTTTAAAAAATAGCAACTCCCGTTTTTATACTTAGTTAACAATAACATATTTTGAACGCCAAAAAAAAATTAAAAAATTAGAGTTTGTGTATTTACCAGATGATTTTTGTCAACTATGCTATATAAGGCACTTTCCTGTGAATTCTGTTTGACATCGTTAGCGTTACTCTGATCCTTCCTTTCGACGACTTCATAGTTAGCAGCACCTGTATCTTTAGGTCGAAAAGGCGGTCCAGCAGATATATAGCAATCATTTTCTTGAAGACCTTCCACCACTGGATTAATATTAAGGTAACAACAATTTAACAAAATAGTCATGACTATCTTCAAAGTGTTATATTTATGTTCCTTATTGTCGTTAACGAAATGTATCATATTCAACAATTCCGTTTAGTTTCAATATCATCTACAATTTAAATACATCTGTAATTTATGTCATTGCTATCGGTTAGGTTTATCTCATGAATAAGAACTAAGGCGCATCCCATTGCTGTCCGTTATTCGTCTACAGAGCAGGTTGGGTTAATAAATATATTTGTACAATAGCTACTTTTTTTGAATGCAATATCAAGATTTATGGACTAATACAGAGAATAGGTTATTATCAGAAAGCGAAATTCAAATACAAATTTCAGTCCATAACATGGCTCAGTGGCTGTCCATGGGTTTTGATATTGCCCTCTAAATAGATAACTATTTTTTTTATTGTGTTGACCATATTATACTTACAATGAAGTTTGTTTGTTTTTCTATATTATTGCTTTAAAACTCTTATTGTTGCAGTATTCGTCCTTCGCTAAAAGGGTGGAAGGTAGTATAATTTGTTTTGATATTTACTATTTCATAGACATTATGCACATATTATTTATGTTATTGTTTCTGTAACATATGGTATAATAACTATGTCATTTAGATACATGTGTACAGTTCTTTTCTTGGTTTTTTGTCTCAAGCTGCAACTTGGTCTTTGATTGTTTTTCTTTGTTATTTTCTTTATGTGATCAAACATGTTTATGATATAAGTCAGTGGGCATTGCTTATTACCATTTTTAATCTCGATCATTTGTGCGTTTCATTAAAGGGGACACAAGTTTGTCAACTGTTGAGTCGGCCCAAATTATGTTATACAGCCTGGTGAAACGGATTGCTTACCATCACTAGACCGTAGAATAAAACACCACATGTGACTGGTGCTATAACCAATCGGAATACCTGTTACTAAACTGGCATGCCATAATTGTACAATAATTGGCGTTATGCATGTTTAACAAAAGAACGGTTTATGATTATGACAAGAAATGCATCTGCAGTCAAAGAGGGGTTACAATCATACTGTGAGAAAGTCTATTCATATAGTAACATCAATCAAATATTGATGTTGAAAAACTCTAAAGAACCTCTGGTTATTGTTATTTCTCGTATTTTATCGAAAATTGTATAGACTTTTCTACACTTGACACCACCATTCCTCTTGAAAATTAAAAACCCGTTTAAATAAAATTATTCACAAAGAATTTTATTTCAAAATTAGTAGGCAGCATTACAAATTTATAGTTTTGGGTGACGAAATAACTTTCTTTCTCAAGCACGTAACGAAACGCAAAACGTGATACACAGAAAATGAAGTAATCAGTATGTTGGAATTCCTTATCGATAACATATTTGTCAAGTTTATAGGGCATATTTTTCAACAAATCATCTGCATCTCTATTGCAAGAAACTGTGCTCATCTCCTCTTCGATGATTTCCTATACATGTATCACTATGAGGCTTTATTTATACAAAAAAGTTATCACAAGCTACATAAATACAGACACTAAAGCATTTAATCTCACTTTCAGGAATATAGATGATGTTCTGTCAACTAAAAAACCACACTTTTCTAACTGGATTCTAAAGAACTTGAGAGAAAGGAAGTAACAGAAAAAGTTTCCTCTGCCTCATTGCTGACATTTACCTTAAATGTGACACCAATGGTCAACTTTCTACCAGACTTTATAACAAAAGAGACGATTTCAATTTTGTTTTTATAAATTTTCAGAAATTGTCAGATAGCTATTTAACAATAGCACCCCTATCGAGTTTATATTTCATAATTCATACGCTACGCTCTAGTTTGTTGTTTGTATTCAGATTTTGTACCACGTCACGGTAGTTTTGAGCACTAATATATTAAATCAAGAATTTAAAAAAGGTTTTTTCTTGGGAAAATACCAACACCTTCTTGAAAAGAATTATATCAGATGCCAAAACATCGCATTGATAATTAAATTTTGGTTCAAAGTTAACTAGTGTTTCACAATTATGCTTTGCGATGGTCATGTATCCTATTTAGCATTTAGATAACGATCGAAACGATAGACTCTCTATAATATAACTAATAGTATATGATATAGCTGAAACATTTATCATTTTGGCGTAAGCAACAATCACTCACTCAAATGCAAAATTAATAGCCATTTTGGGTTTGCAAATTATTGTTTGACCAATTTAGAACATAATTACTTCTCGGAGAATGTTAAAGGGTACATTCAATGTCAATAATAACTTGATTATAATTAGACATTTCATGTACTCTAAAATTGACAATAGACCCAATATGATTAGAAAACCATTACATATAATGCATATCAGGGGCAAATCTATACTTTCCGATTGATGGCTACATGCTTGCCTTGAAATGTGTAAGTTTTTGTAAACGTCTCCTGTATCCACTTCTGATTTTCACAACTTGAGAATATATGGGTAGGTTTGCAATTAGTGAACATTATTAACAAGAATTTAAAAATATTTGCATAAAACAACACTAAAATTGTGATTACCTATATATATATTTGAATTCCACGAATAACACTAATAGGTAAGCAAATCAAATAAAAATCCTTAATTTACATCCAAATTTTTTAAATGATAGAATAGGGAAACCATTTTATTTTTATTTTATTTTTCTTCAACCTAAATTTTACCTTTGTAGCAACATTTTGCTCATTAATTATATAGGAACATATTAATATGAACAACATTTTGAAGTAAGAAGGTACATTCGTATCTAGCATTTTGAATACATATATCATATTGTTGTTAAAAAAAGTGGAAAGGTGGCGTCTAGATCGATCAATAAATGCAGGTTTTGGTTGCTACAAGTAAAGGAGAATATAATAGATAGGCACAATATTTTCCTTTTCCTTCCAACGGGACACCAAAACCTTTTCTTAAATTTATTCTCTTATACATGCAAAGATAATGATATTCGCTAAATACGAGTCACTCAACCAACCTATACAATGCATGTATAAGGAACTATTTATTTGCACTATGCTGTGTCGTGGAAATTAAACATTAGTATTAGGTAAAACTATTATTAATTCATTCATTGTGAGACCACTTTCGATAGAACAAGGGAATACCATTGTTAGATTACGTGTTTTACATTTTTACTTGCTCTTGTCGTAGTCAATGTGCTTAATCAAATATGTAATTTTTCAAAGATATATTTAATAATCATTGATTTATACATAATCATCAAGGCTTTAAATACATGTGTAAACATTGAAGAAAAGAATACTGCACTGTAAGAACAATTCCAAAGAGCAATAGAAAAAATGTAGAAACTGTCAAAATTGATACGCGTCACTCACATAGCCTTGACCGTTCACTTTAATTGCTTGGTACTAGTTTTATGGACCCAAACCATCCTTATTAAAGAAATAATGCGGTCATGAAATTGTTTTCCACATATCAGTACAATGTCAACTCCATCATATAAACTGGTGATATAAATTGATAGAAATATCATAGACAACCTAAACGTTTTGTACTTTTGTAACTGGAGACATTAAATCAAACATGCTTTGTGAACTGAGTACACCTAAATTCCGACATGACAGTAGCAATATTTCGAAGGCATGTAAACTTTACTGCAATATGCATTAAATCAAATCCGTTCGCATTTTACTTCTTAATTATATTATTTATACATCTTATTTTCCAGCTTTATTAATAATGTATAATTATCTTGGTATGAATATAAAAGATATACATTTGTGTCTTATAGTAACAAATCCTATTACTTACCCTCATCCCTGTCAATTGGTGTCATATTTAGCCTAAAACGATAATTCGTAGCATAACAAATCGACATACAGGTTATATTAACATATTAAGTCCCAAATACACAATGTTTTTATAAATACATTGTGTCATAATATGAAAAAGAAATCATGTATTTCCGACATGATGGTCTACTGTCCATTTATAGACATTGTATTTGATGCTGCTCCTGTTACTAGGTAGACAGCAAATTACATTGTATACCTTGAATTATAATTAGTAGAAAAGATGGAGTTATCGAATTTGGTGAAAAAACGCGTTTATATAATAACTTTTAATAAGGTATGTTCATAATAAAAAGAATCGAAAGCAAAATTATATAGAAGTCTTTGGGATGTTATCCATTAGCAAATTATGTATGACAAATATATTAGAACTTGGTATTCTAAAAGATTGTGTATTTATTCGGAACATTCGGACATTACTATGTACATACTCTGTCGATGGTATCATTTCGCTCACTGTTCGTTGCTTCTACAATTACATGGTTCATTTATGCTTAAAATTTACAATTTCTAAACCATGCAATTTGGCTAAAATTAAGGTCAAACACCCTCAGACATAGATAACCTTAGCCAACAGAAAAATAAAGATCGGGCAACATGAATCCCATCACAAACCGGGGTTGAATGCATGTACACCGAATGAGAGTGTCTTCTACCTAATCCCACTTTTTAAAAATACTTATTCCAGCTATTCCCACTTACAAATAACAATAGATGTTGTTACAGTTAATTTGTTGTTTTTGGAATTAATATCTAATTAATTACTACCTGTATTTTATGTCAAATATTGCAGAAAAAGCCAAAATATTAGTTGAGTGTGAAGTAAGTGTTATTAATAAATTATCGAATGAAATAAAGTATGAAATAAATAGTAAAATATGTTTTATACAATTTGAAAAAAGAATAAGAATTTCATTAAAAAAATTAATAATACAAATAACAAGTAATAAAAATAAGCTCATACAGTTTATTCCTTTTTTGTTTGCATAGAAGCTTATACATGGACAGTTTTCAAAGTTTCATGAAATAAGAGTTAAAAATTATTAATTTTATCTCTAACAATAAGGCAATCTGGCGCAATATTCCTTTGGATACCCACAACCAAACTACAAATATTTTTTTTTTATTAGCAATCATTCTCAGTTATGGCCCAGCTACAAGTAATGTTTACAACAGACTAGTTAGTCAAACCCTTGTTCACAGTGGTCTTAGGTTTCAGGTTAAGAACAGACGGGGAGATAGAGTATACTGGAAATGTTCCATCAGCAACTGTCCAGCAACTATATAGGCCCACATCAATTTGCCAACTAAAGTAGAAGGAGGAATGCAGGTCCGAAGAGAAAATACAGAGAGATCGACCACAGACTTAAAGAAATTAAACAGACTACACAGCCAAGAAATCTCAACAGTCCAATTTGCCTACATAGCTTTGTATCTTCTGCATTTTGACTAAGAGCATTTTGCGAAATGAATATTCATGTATTATTTATGTATGTAGTACTTAATGTTAAAATTAAGTTTTGAATGAAATACTAGTATGTGAAATTGTGTTTGGAATCATATTTGTTTATTATTTCATGTAATGTATTAATTAAACAATAATTTGTCTGGATGCTGAAATATGAATGAATTGTTGGATTAGAATAAAAATTATGAATGACTATATTTTAGTTCTCTATTTTATAAGCAATCTAGACACACACAAGTTTACCTTAGGTTAACACACACAAGTGTACCTTAAGTTAATTAGTTATTGTTTAAACACCATAATCCCAGTGTTTGCGCATTGTTTATACAGAAAGTACACCTCATCCCACTTGAAATTTTAGATTGCTTTAATGAAATTTTAAAAAGTGGGATTAGGTGGAATGAACCCGGATGAGTTAGCAGTTAGCTGTTACTGCACCACTAGTGACACCTGTCGTGTAACTCTAGTTACAAAGACGGTGATAGGTCATGAGCGAGGAAAGGACTGAGAAGTGCTTACGACAAATGAAACATAGCCGTGGTCATTTGTGACACAGCTATTCCGTAACGGTCAACGACGTCATGTTTGGCGACCCCCCTGAAATAAGAAAACACGCACATTGACATCTCAGATACCAAATCCGAGTCTCAGTTTAAGAAGTCATATCTAGTGTACAATGAAATCAATTAACATAATGCTTCAATATATGCATAAATTATTGCATATCAAATTTTTATTACAAAATATTTTAATGAATCTACTAAATTTATCAAAGGAATAGTTAGTAGTGCCCCCTCGAAATAAAATGTTAATTGGTTGATTGATTTATGGTAAACGTAAACATTAGCAGTATTTTACTTATATCATTGTGTGAACAAATTATATTTCCATGACTAAGAGAGCCATATATCTAAATTGTGTAAACCGCATCTGTGGTGTAATGGTTTGCATGCTCGCCGCGAGTATGGTAGATCGTGGATTCGAGCCACAGAACCACAGAATATAACATTAGTATTTGTTGCTTCTCCGCTCAGCACGCAGCATTAAGGAGAAAGAGCAATGACTGGTTGGCTTGGTATCAGGATAGTGTGTCCGAGTGGGCCTACATGTATATCCGCGGACTGTTGGCCAGTGAGTTAGCACTATAAAAATCCAGCTAAGCGTGTTGGTCTAGTACAGAGCGGGTCTCATCATCACTTCATTAAAAATTAATTTATTCTTGCCATGATATAGCTGAAAAAAATGCTAAGTTGCTGTTAAGCAACAATCATTCAGTCATGCACTCAAAATTGTGTATAAAACAATCATGTTATATTTATCTGTATATAAATAAAACTAAATACTATAGATATAATTATATTGACAATTCTCACATGCCTATCTCCTTATCTCCAGGTTCCCATCTTAAGTACAAAATGACCATATTTGCATCCACATCAGTTTAAAAAAGAAAATGGCTAACTCCGATACAAAACAACACAATTACACGTCTAGATGCTATTCAGTCACTAAACAATTGTCGATTCGATTATTGATTGCATCTCGTATATCCCATCGAATTACGGTCTTCCCGCAACCATCACCTTGAAACAAATCACTACGCCAAACGTGATGAATTCACCCTAATTTCCATTAATCAACTTCGCAATCATCAATAGCAATATTCCAGTGGCACCATACATTGCTAAAGTAGGGCGTCTTAACATGATGTCTTCAATTGAATTATGTAACGTTTGTAAACAAAGTCTGAAAACGCTTTCCTTGTGGTCGTTGACACAAATAAATCAAAACTTAAGGTGTCCATGAGCACTTAAGCAACATTTATATTCAATGAAGCATGGCAAGCATGTTGTTGTAGAACATGGAAACAAATCATAATCAATATTTGTCCTTGCATGTAAATCAAATAACAGCGACTGCTTGATCAATTATGATCAATTATTAAAAATGTCTACTGTTGATTTGTCAATGACCCGTGCGTACACAACACGTGCAACCTGTTTGTAGAGGCCTAACGTCACAGGGGGGATCGAATAATCTCAAAGCGATTTGAATCCCACATGGGGAAGTGAGGACGAAATTCCTAAATGCAGAAAAAATAACAATGAAGGAAGAAATATTGAGATATTTAATATCCATACTGTATTGAAGGCCATGTTCACAGTGTCGGTTGCATATGTTTATTCGAGATATATGAAACTTTGTTTTTCTTATGTTATTTCAAATGTGTGTCTCCATAGAAATGACAACGTTGCTTGAATACAAATATTTTAAAATAATTTCGCATCTGTGATATCATCTGAATTCTTAATATGCTTGTTCGTACCTCACTCAAGACACATTTTTTTTATCACTAGAATTATTGACCCTATAAGTGGTGACGTCATGAATATTGTGCCGCGATCCACGTGACAATACGATATAACACGACTGGAAAACGTTGAACATTGGCTAATTATAGGGGCACACACACACACATATATATATAATATATACAAAGGTATATCCCTACACAATGTTACAACGTATTCACATTTTCACCTGAGCTATGGCATTTTAGTCCGTAAGTACAACAATGTTATGAATACATTACAAAAAGAACAAGAACATCCACTAAAAATCAGTGTTTGTTTTCAAACTGGGGATAATGTCATTATCTACGTGTTTACCTGTGGGTATTGATATGGCACCCCCTTCAGCACTTCTGTGGTGCCTGAGGCCAAAACAATTGCGTCATAACATTCATGACGTCACCTTTAAAAGGGTCAAGCGTTCCATTGATAAAACAAAGTGTGTTGAACATGATTTGAGTGACCAGGTGGTAGGATAACACAACCAAAAATTCGAGTGAAATCAATAATGTGAAATGAGTTTTAAATGTTTGTAATGAAACAACTTGACAATTTCTATGAAGACACATATTTGAAATAATATATAAATCATGGCCATCAATACAAGAGGAACTCCAAATCTCTTTAAAAAAATATAGCTTGATGCACATTTTTTTTGTGTATATTTGAGACTTCCTACTTCTTTTATCAATAATTTCGTCCTCCCACCGTTGTGTGTTATGCAAAGCACTTTGAAATACTTTAAATATCATATCTTTATATGCATATAGCAACGTCATTCAACAGCGCATATCCAGAAATTGATGGTACTTTTCCGTATAAACATTGGTCATATTCAAGTTAGATTTTGCAGTTTCAAGCTACTAGCAACCCATAAGGAATTTCAATGCGTCCGTCACCCAGTCGACAATTCAAATTTATTGGTGATCTGCAAAAATCCAAATCCTTTTGTTGCTTCATAACGATTTTAGCCATTTCTTTGAGTTCGTGTATGTAAAAATGATCATTTTAGAGTTGATGTGGGAACCTTTAGTCCAGAAACTAGAAATGTGAAGTTAATCAATTGAATTCATCTATGATTGAGGGATTCCACAAATTTACCACCACACGTCGCTCATTGTTACATTTGCTAAACTCCACCAGTTTTATATATATTACAGACATTTTACATAGACTCTTATTACCAGTATAATGTTACGCCCCCATTTTATCCAGGAACCAAGAAAATGCCTTCTTAAACATATACATTAGAAAAGCACACCTCAATTTTGCCCATGTGACATGTTTATCAAGCTGGGGATCATTAATAATGTATTGGAAATTTGGCAGTTGTACAAATGGTGTACCATGATAAAATGCAAGTCATTGATATTAAGATAATTACCTTCCCTTGTCGTCGGAATTTTCATTTCCTGTAAAAAGCAAGAACACATATCTAAATACACTAGTTTATCGATAGTAGAGAAGTGGATAAATGGGATAAACATCTGATGGCATGTTTTAGAAGAACGAGTATGCTTTATGTAAAAGGAAATGTAAAATATAATGACTGATATTTAACTATTCATTAATAAATAATGACGAACGATGGTTGGTATAGAAAGTCAATGGCATATGAACGGCATTAATGGGTATATTTGTATGAAACATTTAAACTCGCGTTAATGTTTAATGTCATTGATATGCAAGTTGTTGATTAAGCCACATATTTGGAATTCGGACTATATATATATATATATATATATATGTTTGGTTTAATTTTCAGACGTATATAATATTTAGTATTAACCTAGTATCCTTTAAAGTAACTTTGAGATCCAGTGGGACAGATATATTGTATGGTTGTCACTTGCTTCTAGACGTTTGTTTAATATACTTTATTTCCTGTGACTGTATAATGAATTCTTCATTATCCTATACAATATATTAAAAATTGCTGAGTTAGATTGCTGTCAAATTATAATATTAAGTATATATGTACCATCTACACACGCTTATGCACATGTCTTACGCCTATCCATAGATTTGCCTTACGAGAAAAGGTAACACTACGATTATTGAAGCTCCTTTTTTAGGGAGTGGATGTGGTCGAGTGGTTTAGGGCGCTGGACGTAAGGGTAAGCGAATGGTGCTGCAGTGTATCAATGGTGTGGGTTCAAATCCCGTCGAGGGAAGAACAAAAAATTTTGACAGCTCTAAAAATCTAATTCTAACACTGTTTGGTTTAATTTTCAGACGTATATATATATATATATATATATATATCAATAATGGGATTTGAACTCACACCATGAGTGGGATCCGTAGTCATAACGTTAGTAGCAGTATGCACTGATTGCATGTAGTTGTAAATTCAAGTACCATACAATCATGACCACGACGGCCCCTGATTTACTTCCGAGCCAGAAATATTATGACAAGAAGGACATATGAGTCTGTGTTTCGGTGAGTGTTTTAACAATTAAATAATATGTGAATTAGTTAGTAGGTAGAACTGTTATTCATAGCAATTGATAAGGGTATGCTTATACTCGAAATTTGACCAGAAATAGAAAATGCCAGATCATGCCTTGATGAAAGTATGATATTTCAAAGTATGAGCTTGTCTTAAGCTTAATCCAGACAGAGTGCCAACATTTTATATTCTATTTAAGTATGTAAGACTAAATGGTGACATCTTGTATAGAGCTTAGAAAATAGAGGCTCAGTGGGTTAAGTCTGTGTCAGTAACCTGTCGTTTTCTTTTGAGGAAACTTTATAGAGAACCGTTCATATGTGCTTCCTACCAAATTTTAATTAATGTGGCCAAATGGTTTTAGAGAAAAATTGTTTTAATTGGCCAATCACAAACAAAAACTGCCTATGGCGGTCATATTAGTTGTATGATGGGCAAAACTTAAAGTACTTTTGTACAGGATCTCCCAGACATAATTCCTACAAAATAACAATTCATTGTGCCTCCTAGTTTTCGAGGAGAAGATTTTCTAAATCTTAGCCAACATAAATACGAAGTGCCGATGACGGCCGTGTTTGTTGACCAATCGGTATAAAAGCAGGAATTCTTATAGAAGACATTCCATAAATGCTTTATGCTTCCTACTAAGTTACGGTTCATTTTGACCAGCGGTTTCAGAAGAAAAGATTTCATAGTAATTGACAAACAAGAATCAAGAATTGCAATGGCGGCCATGTTTGCTAACAGCTCGGTACGAAATTAACAATCTTAACAGAGGTCACTCCATATATGCTTTCGACTAAGCTTCGGTTCATTTCCCCAAACGGTTTTAGAGGAGAAGATTTGTTTTTAATTGCCCGATCATAAACAAGAGTAGCCTATGACTGCCATGTTTGTTAACGGACCGGGACCAAATAAGCAATTTATATAGAGGAACTTCTAAATGCTTCTTATCAAGCTTCGGTTCACTTGGCTAAGCGGTTTCAGAGGAGAAGATTAAAATGTGAAATGTAAAGGACGACAGACCACGGACGCCAAGTGATGCTAAAAGCTCACCTTTCCTTTGGAAATGCGAATTAAAAGGTAGTAGCATAAGCCATTTGACTAAGTTCAATCTTGCATATGGTATTTCCTAATTGTGTTTTTCTCACGTTTTTGAGTTTATATTTCACAACTCATACCTTAGGCTTGAGCCTGCAGATTGCATTAAGACGTTTTGCATGTCAACGTATTCCGAGTACTAAACTATCAAGTTAAGGTTTTTTAAACAATATCTCATCTGTCAAAATGTATTTCGAAAGAAATACAAATTATGCTGTCACTTGTGTACAGATTGGTTTGTAATCATTAAATTGTCTATATCATTTGTTTTTGTAATTAAGGGACAGTAAAACCATTTTTGATTTTTTTTTCGTTTTCCTAGTATGTAATACATACTTTCAGTAGGACGAGGTTTATGTTGTTCGGAAACTTTTTGTTAAACTCTACCGATATACAATCATACCCTCGGTTTCTATTACGTTTCATGTTTTCACTCCTTTACTGATAATGTTCCATCATAGGTTGACGCGCGAATGCATTATCGATGTTTCTGCTTATAATATATGATTTCATACTTTGACAGTCAATATTTTTGTAAATGTAAAGTGAAAAACAGCAAAATACTACACCATCGGAACAGTTCCAGAATCCAATAGATAAATCGTAGAGACAGAGGGTGTCACTAGTGGAGAAGGAATTGATCACCTTCTGGAGAATCTGCGTTCACGCCATTCTGTTGTTCAATCGTAACGTTTCTGTGTAGAATTTTGTGGATTATTGTCTTTTTACTCTTTGTCATTTGGCCATTGTATCGTCTGTCCCTCTTTTTCATTTGGCCATTGTATCGTCTGTCCCTCTTTTTCATTTGGCCATTGTATCGTCTGTCCCTCTTTTTCATTTGGCCATTGTATCGTCTGTCCCTCTTTTTCATTTGGCCATTGTATCGTCTGTCCCTCTTTGTCATTTGGCCATTGTATCGTCTGTCCCTCTTTTTCATTTGGCCATTGTATCGTCTGTCCCTCTTTTTCATTTGGCCATTGTATCGTCTGTCCCTCTTTTTCATTTGGCCATTGTATCGTCTGTCCCTCTTTTTCATTTGGCCATTGTATCGTCTGTCCCTCTTTTTCATTTGGCCATTGTATCGTCTGTCCCTCTTTTTCATTTGGCCATTGTATCGTCTGTCCCTCTTTGTCATTTGGCCATTGTATCGTCTGTCCCTCTTTGTCATTTGGCCATTGTATCGTCTGTCCCTCTTTGTCATTTGGCCATTGTATCGTCTGTCCCTCTTTGTCATTTGGCCATTGTATCGTCTGTCCCTCTTTTTCATTTGGCCATTGCATCGTCTGTCCCTCTTTGTCATTTGGCCATTGTATCGTCTGTCCCTCTTTTTCATTTGGCCATTGTATCGTCTGTCCCTCTTTTTCATTTGGCCATTGTATCGTCTGTCCCTCTTTTTCATTTGGCCATTGTATCGTCTGTCCCTCTTTTTCATTTGGCCATTGTATCGTCTGTCCCTCTTTTTCATTTGGCCATTGTATCGTCTGTCCCTCTTTTTCATTTGGCCATTGTATCGTCTGTCCCTCTTTTTCATTTGGCCATTGTATCGTCTGTCCCTCTTTTTCATTTGGCCATTGTATCGTCTGTCCCTCTTTTTCATTTGGCCATTGTATCGTCTGTCCCTCTTTTTCATTTGGCCATTGTATCGTCTGTCCCTCTTTGTCATTTGGCCATTGTATCGTCTGTCCCTCTTTTTCATTTGGCCATTGTATCGTCTGTCCCTCTTTTTCATTTGGCCATTGTATCGTCTGTCCCTCTTTGTCATTTGGCCATTGTATCGTCTGTCCCTCTTTGTCATTTGGCCATTGTATCGTCTGTCCCTCTTTTTCATTTGGCCATTGTATCGTCTGTCCCTCTTTTTCATTTGGCCATTGTATCGTCTGTCCCTCTTTGTCATTTGGCCATTGTATCGTCTGTCCCTCTTTTTCATTTGGCCATTGTATCGTCTGTCCCTCTTTTTCATTTGGCCATTGTATCGTCTGTCCCTCTTTTTCATTTGGCCATTGTATCGTCTGTCCCTCTTTGTCATTTGGCCATTGTATCGTCTGTCCCTCTTTTTCATTTGGCCATTGTATCGTCTGTCCCTCTTTTTCATTTGGTCATTGTATCGTCTGTCCCTCTTTTTCATTTGGCCATTGTATCGTCTGTCCCTCTTTTTCATTTGGCCATTGTATCGTCTGTCCCTCTTTTTCATTTGGCCATTGTATCGTCTGTCCCTCTTTTTCATTTGGCCATTGTATCGTCTGTCCCTCTTTTTCATTTGGCCATTGTATCGTCTGTCCCTCTTTTTCATTTGGCCATTGTATCGTCTGTCCCTCTTTTTCATTTGGCCATTGTATCGTCTGTCCCTCTTTTTCATTTGGCCATTGTATCGTCTGTCCCTCTTTTTCATTTGGCCATTGTATCGTCTGTCCCTCTTTTTCATTTGGCCATTGTATCGTCTGTCCCTCTTTTTCATTTGGCCATTGTATCGTCTGTCCCTCTTTGTCATTTGGCCATTGTATCGTCTGTCCCTCTTTTTCATTTGGCCATTGTATCGTCTGTCCCTCTTTTTCATTTGGCCATTGTATCGTCTGTCCCTCTTTTTCATTTGGCCATTGTATCGTCTGTCCCTCTTTTTCATTTGGCCATTGTATCGTCTGTCCCTCTTTTTCATTTGGCCATTGTATCGTCTGTCCCTCTTTTTCATTTGGCCATTGTATCGTCTGTCCCTCTTTTTCATTTGGCCATTGTATCGTCTGTCCCTCTTTTTCATTTGGCCATTGTATCGTCTGTCCCTCTTTTTCATTTGGCCATTGTATCGTCTGTCCCTCTTTTTCATTTGGCCATTGTATCGTCTGTCCCTCTTTGTCATTTGGCCATTGTATCGTCTGTCCCTCTTTGTCATTTGGCCATTGTATCGTCTGTCCCTCTTTGTCATTTGGCCATTGTATCGTCTGTCCCTCTTTTTCATTTGGCCATTGTATCGTCTGTCCCTCTTTTTCATTTGGCCATTGTATCGTCTGTCCCTCATTTTCATTTGGCCATTGTATCGTCTGTCCCTCTTTTTCATTTGGCCATTGTATCGTCTGTCCCTCTTTTTCATTTGGCCATTGTATCGTCTGTCCCTCTTTGTCATTTGGCCATTGTATCGTCTGTCCCTCTTTGTCATTTGGCCATTGTATCGTCTGTCCCTCTTTGTCATTTGGCCATTGTATCGTCTGTCCCTCTTTGTCATTTGGCCATTGTATCGTCTGTCCCTCTTTTTCATTTGGCCATTGTATCGTCTGTCCCTCTTTTTCATTTGGCCATTGTATCGTCTGTCCCTCTTTTTCATTTGGCCATTGTATCGTCTGTCCCTCTTTTTCATTTGGCCATTGTATCGTCTGTCCCTCTTTTTCATTTGGCCATTGTATCGTCTGTCCCTCTTTTTCATTTGGCCATTGTATCGTCTGTCCCTCTTTTTCATTTGGCCATTGTATCGTCTGTCCCTCTTTTTCATTTGGCCATTGTATCGTCTGTCCCTCTTTTTCATTTGGCCATTGTATCGTCTGTCCCTCTTTGTCATTTGGCCATTGTATCGTCTGTCCCTCTTTTTCATTTGGCCATTGTATCGTCTGTCCCTCTTTTTCATTTGGCCATTGTATCGTCTGTCCCTCTTTGTCATTTGGCCATTGTATCGTCTGTCCCTCTTTGTCATTTGGCCATTGTATCGTCTGTCCCTCTTTTTCATTTGGCCATTGTATCGTCTGTCCCTCTTTTTCATTTGGCCATTGTATCGTCTGTCCCTCTTTTTCATTTGGCCATTGTATCGTCTGTCCCTCTTTTTCATTTGGCCATTGTATCGTCTGTCCCTCTTTTTCATTTGGCCATTGTATCGTCTGTCCCTCTTTTTCATTTGGCCATTGTATCGTCTGTCCCTCTTTGTCATTTGGCCATTGTATCGTCTGTCCCTCTTTTTCATTTGGCCATTGTATCGTCTGTCCCTCTTTTTCATTTGGTCATTGTATCGTCTGTCCCTCTTTTTCATTTGGCCATTGTATCGTCTGTCCCTCTTTTTCATTTGGCCATTGTATCGTCTGTCCCTCTTTTTCATTTGGCCATTGTATCGTCTGTCCCTCTTTTTCATTTGGCCATTGTATCGTCTGTCCCTCTTTTTCATTTGGCCATTGTATCGTCTGTCCCTCTTTTTCATTTGGCCATTGTATCGTCTGTCCCTCTTTTTCATTTGGCCATTGTATCGTCTGTCCCTCTTTTTCATTTGGCCATTGTATCGTCTGTCCCTCTTTTTCATTTGGCCATTGTATCGTCTGTCCCTCTTTTTCATTTGGCCATTGTATCGTCTGTCCCTCTTTTTCATTTGGCCATTGTATCGTCTGTCCCTCTTTGTCATTTGGCCATTGTATCGTCTGTCCCTCTTTTTCATTTGGCCATTGTATCGTCTGTCCCTCTTTTTCATTTGGCCATTGTATCGTCTGTCCCTCTTTTTCATTTGGCCATTGTATCGTCTGTCCCTCTTTTTCATTTGGCCATTGTATCGTCTGTCCCTCTTTTTCATTTGGCCATTGTATCGTCTGTCCCTCTTTTTCATTTGGCCATTGTATCGTCTGTCCCTCTTTTTCATTTGGCCATTGTATCGTCTGTCCCTCTTTTTCATTTGGCCATTGTATCGTCTGTCCCTCTTTTTCATTTGGCCATTGTATCGTCTGTCCCTCTTTTTCATTTGGCCATTGTATCGTCTGTCCCTCTTTTTCATTTGGCCATTGTATCGTCTGTCCCTCTTTGTCATTTGGCCATTGTATCGTCTGTCCCTCTTTGTCATTTGGCCATTGTATCGTCTGTCCCTCTTTGTCATTTGGCCATTGTATCGTCTGTCCCTCTTTTTCATTTGGCCATTGTATCGTCTGTCCCTCTTTTTCATTTGGCCATTGTATCGTCTGTCCCTCTTTTTCATTTGGCCATTGTATCGTCTGTCCCTCTTTTTCATTTGGCCATTGTATCGTCTGTCCCTCTTTGTCATTTGACCATTGTATCGTCTGTCCCTCTTTGTCATTTGGCCATTGTATCGTCTGTCCCTCTTTTTCATTTGGCCATTGTATCGTCTGTCCCTCTTTTTCATTTGGCCATTGTATCGTCTGTCCCTCTTTGTCATTTGCCATTGTATCGTCTGTCCCTCTTTTTCATTTGGCCATTGTATCGTCTGTCCCTCTTTTTCATTTGGCCATTGTATCGTCTGTCCCTCTTTTTCATTTGGCCATTGTATCGTCTGTCCCTCTTTTTCATTTGGCCATTGTATCGTCTGTCCCTCTTTTTCATTTGGCCATTGTATCGTCTGTCCCTCTTTTTCATTTGGCCATTGTATCGTCTGTCCCTCTTTTTCATTTGGCCATTGTATCGTCTGTCCCTCTTTTTCATTTGGCCATTGTATCGTCTGTCCCTCTTTTTCATTTGGCCATTGTATCGTCTGTCCCTCTTTTTCATTTGGCCATTGTATCGTCTGTCCCTCTTTTTCATTTGGCCATTGTATCGTCTGTCCCTCTTTTTCATTTGGCCATTGTATCGTCTGTCCCTCTTTTTCATTTGGCCATTGTATCGTCTGACCCTCTTTGTCATTTGGCCATTGTATCGTCTGTCCCTCTTTGTCATTTGGCCATTGTATCGTCTGTCCCTCTTTTTCATTTGGCCATTGTATCGTCTGTCCCTCTTTTTCATTTGGCCATTGTATCGTCTGTCCCTCTTTTTCATTTGGCCATTGTATCGTCTGTCCCTCTTTTTCATTTGGCCATTGTATCGTCTGTCCCTCTTTTTCATTTGGCCATTGTATCGTCTGTCCCTCTTTTTCATTTGGCCATTGTATCGTCTGTCCCTCTTTTTCATTTGGCCATTGTATCGTCTGTCCCTCTTTTTCATTTGGCCATTGTATCGTCTGTCCCTCTTTTTCATTTGGCCATTGTATCGTCTGTCCCTCTTTGTCATTTGGCCATTGTATCGTCTGTCCCTCTTTTTCATTTGGCCATTGTATCGTCTGTCCCTCTTTTTCATTTGGCCATTGTATCGTCTGTCCCTCTTTTTCATTTGGCCATTGTATCGTCTGTCCCTCTTTTTCATTTGGCCATTGTATCGTCTGTCCCTCTTTTTCATTTGGCCATTGTATCGTCTGTCCCTCTTTTTCATTTGGCCATTGTATCGTCTGTCCCTCTTTTTCATTTGGCCATTGTATCGTCTGTCCCTCTTTTTCATTTGGCCATTGTATCGTCTGTCCCTCTTTTTCATTTGGCCATTGTATCGTCTGTCCCTCTTTTTCATTTGGCCATTGTATCGTCTGTCCCTCTTTTTCATTTGGCCATTGTATCGTCTGTCCCTCTTTTTCATTTGGCCATTGTATCGTCTGTCCCTCTTTTTCATTTGGCCATTGTATCGTCTGTCCCTCTTTTTCATTTGGCCATTGTATCGTCTGTCCCTCTTTTTCATTTGGCCATTGTATCGTCTGTCCCTCTTTTTCATTTGGCCATTGTATCGTCTGTCCCTCTTTTTCATTTGGCCATTGTATCGTCTGTCCCTCTTTTTCATTTGGCCATTGTATCGTCTGTCCCTCTTTTTCATTTGGCCATTGTATCGTCTGTCCCTCTTTTTCATTTGGCCATTGTATCGTCTGTCCCTCTTTTTCATTTGGCCATTGTATCGTCTGTCCCTCTTTTTCATTTGGCCATTGTATCGTCTGTCCCTCTTTTTCATTTGGCCATTGTATCGTCTGTCCCTCTTTTTCATTTGGCCATTGTATCGTCTGTCCCTCTTTTTCATTTGGCCATTGTATCGTCTGTCCCTCTTTTTCATTTGGCCATTGTATCGTCTGTCCCTCTTTTTCATTTGGCCATTGTATCGTCTGTCCCTCTTTTTCATTTGGCCATTGTATCGTCTGTCCCTCTTTTTCATTTGGCCATTGTATCGTCTGTCCCTCTTTTTCATTTGGCCATTGTATCGTCTGTCCCTCTTTTTCATTTGGCCATTGTATCGTCTGTCCCTCTTTGTCATTTGGCCATTGTATCGTCTGTCCCTCTTTTTCATTTGGCCATTGTATCGTCTGTCCCTCTTTTTCATTTGGCCATTGTATCGTCTGTCCCTCTTTTTCATTTGGCCATTGTATCGTCTGTCCCTCTTTTTCATTTGGCCATTGTATCGTCTGTCCCTCTTTTTCATTTGGCCATTGTATCGTCTGTCCCTCTTTTTCATTTGGCCATTGTATCGTCTGTCCCTCTTTTTCATTTGGCCATTGTATCGTCTGTCCCTCTTTTTCATTTGGCCATTGTATCGTCTGTCCCTCTTTTTCATTTGGCCATTGTATCGTCTGTCCCTCTTTTTCATTTGGCCATTGTATCGTCTGTCCCTCTTTTTCATTTGGCCATTGTATCGTCTGTCCCTCTTTTTCATTTGGCCATTGTATCGTCTGTCCCTCTTTGTCATTTGGCCATTGTATCGTCTGTCCCTCTTTGTCATTTGGCCATTGTATCGTCTGTCCCTCTTTTTCATTTGGCCATTGTATCGTCTGTCCCTCTTTTTCATTTGGCCATTGTATCGTCTGTCCCTCTTTTTCATTTGGCCATTGTATCGTCTGTCCCTCTTTTTCATTTGGCCATTGTATCGTCTGTCCCTCTTTGTCATTTGACCATTGTATCGTCTGTCCCTCTTTGTCATTTGGCCATTGTATCGTCTGTCCCTCTTTTTCATTTGGCCATTGTATCGTCTGTCCCTCTTTTTCATTTGGCCATTGTATCGTCTGTCCCTCTTTGTCATTTGGCCATTGTATCGTCTGTCCCTCTTTTTCATTTGGCCATTGTATCGTCTGTCCCTCTTTTTCATTTGGCCATTGTATCGTCTGTCCCTCTTTTTCATTTGGCCATTGTATCGTCTGTCCCTCTTTTTCATTTGGCCATTGTATCGTCTGTCCCTCTTTTTCATTTGGCCATTGTATCGTCTGTCCCTCTTTTTCATTTGGCCATTGTATCGTCTGTCCCTCTTTTTCATTTGGCCATTGTATCGTCTGTCCCTCTTTTTCATTTGGCCATTGTATCGTCTGTCCCTCTTTTTCATTTGGCCATTGTATCGTCTGTCCCTCTTTTTCATTTGGCCATTGTATCGTCTGTCCCTCTTTTTCATTTGGCCATTGTATCGTCTGTCCCTCTTTTTCATTTGGCCATTGTATCGTCTGTCCCTCTTTTTCATTTGGCCATTGTATCGTCTGTCCCTCTTTTTCATTTGGCCATTGTATCGTCTGTCCCTCTTTTTCATTTGGCCATTGTATCGTCTGTCCCTCTTTTTCATTTGGCCATTGTATCGTCTGTCCCTCTTTTTCATTTGGCCATTGTATCGTCTGTCCCTCTTTTTCATTTGGCCATTGTATCGTCTGTCCCTCTTTTTCATTTGGCCATTGTATCGTCTGTCCCTCTTTTTCATTTGGCCATTGTATCGTCTGTCCCTCTTTTTCATTTGGCCATTGTATCGTCTGTCCCTCTTTTTCATTTGGCCATTGTATCGTCTGTCCCTCTTTTTCATTTGGCCATTGTATCGTCTGTCCCTCTTTTTCATTTGGCCATTGTATCGTCTGTCCCTCTTTTTCATTTGGCCATTGTATCGTCTGTCCCTCTTTTTCATTTGGCCATTGTATCGTCTGTCCCTCTTTTTCATTTGGCCATTGTATCGTCTGTCCCTCTTTTTCATTTGGCCATTGTATCGTCTGTCCCTCTTTTTCATTTGGCCATTGTATCGTCTGTCCCTCTTTTTCATTTGGCCATTGTATCGTCTGTCCCTCTTTGTCATTTGGCCATTGTATCGTCTGTCCCTCTTTGTCATTTGGCCATTGTATCGTCTGTCCCTCTTTTTCATTTGGCCATTGTATCGTCTGTCCCTCTTTTTCATTTGGCCATTGTATCGTCTGTCCCTCTTTTTCATTTGGCCATTGTATCGTCTGTCCCTCTTTGTCATTTGACCATTGTATCGTCTGTCCCTCTTTGTCATTTGGCCATTGTATCGTCTGTCCCTCTTTTTCATTTGGCCATTGTATCGTCTGTCCCTCTTTTTCATTTGGCCATTGTATCGTCTGTCCCTCTTTGTCATTTGGCCATTGTATCGTCTGTCCCTCTTTTTCATTTGGCCATTGTATCGTCTGTCCCTCTTTTTCATTTGGCCATTGTATCGTCTGTCCCTCTTTTTCATTTGGCCATTGTATCGTCTGTCCCTCTTTTTCATTTGGCCATTGTATCGTCTGTCCCTCTTTTTCATTTGGCCATTGTATCGTCTGTCCCTCTTTTTCATTTGGCCATTGTATCGTCTGTCCCTCTTTTTCATTTGGCCATTGTATCGTCTGTCCCTCTTTTTCATTTGGCCATTGTATCGTCTGTCCCTCTTTTTCATTTGGCCATTGTATCGTCTGTCCCTCTTTTTCATTTGGCCATTGTATCGTCTGTCCCTCTTTTTCATTTGGCCATTGTATCGTCTGTCCCTCTTTTTCATTTGGCCATTGTATCGTCTGTCCCTCTTTTTCATTTGGCCATTGTATCGTCTGACCCTCTTTGTCATTTGGCCATTGTATCGTCTGTCCCTCTTTGTCATTTGGCCATTGTATCGTCTGTCCCTCTTTTTCATTTGGCCATTGTATCGTCTGTCCCTCTTTTTCATTTGGCCATTGTATCGTCTGTCCCTCTTTTTCATTTGGCCATTGTATCGTCTGTCCCTCTTTTTCATTTGGCCATTGTATCGTCTGTCCCTCTTTTTCATTTGGCCATTGTATCGTCTGTCCCTCTTTTTCATTTGGCCATTGTATCGTCTGTCCCTCTTTTTCATTTGGCCATTGTATCGTCTGTCCCTCTTTTTCATTTGGCCATTGTATCGTCTGTCCCTCTTTTTCATTTGGCCATTGTATCGTCTGTCCCTCTTTGTCATTTGGCCATTGTATCGTCTGTCCCTCTTTTTCATTTGGCCATTGTATCGTCTGTCCCTCTTTTTCATTTGGCCATTGTATCGTCTGTCCCTCTTTTTCATTTGGCCATTGTATCGTCTGTCCCTCTTTTTCATTTGGCCATTGTATCGTCTGTCCCTCTTTTTCATTTGGCCATTGTATCGTCTGTCCCTCTTTTTCATTTGGCCATTGTATCGTCTGTCCCTCTTTTTCATTTGGCCATTGTATCGTCTGTCCCTCTTTTTCATTTGGCCATTGTATCGTCTGTCCCTCTTTTTCATTTGGCCATTGTATCGTCTGTCCCTCTTTTTCATTTGGCCATTGTATCGTCTGTCCCTCTTTTTCATTTGGCCATTGTATCGTCTGTCCCTCTTTTTCATTTGGCCATTGTATCGTCTGTCCCTCTTTTTCATTTGGCCATTGTATCGTCTGTCCCTCTTTTTCATTTGGCCATTGTATCGTCTGTCCCTCTTTTTCATTTGGCCATTGTATCGTCTGTCCCTCTTTTTCATTTGGCCATTGTATCGTCTGTCCCTCTTTTTCATTTGGCCATTGTATCGTCTGTCCCTCTTTTTCATTTGGCCATTGTATCGTCTGTCCCTCTTTTTCATTTGGCCATTGTATCGTCTGTCCCTCTTTTTCATTTGGCCATTGTATCGTCTGTCCCTCTTTTTCATTTGGCCATTGTATCGTCTGTCCCTCTTTTTCATTTGGCCATTGTATCGTCTGTCCCTCTTTTTCATTTGGCCATTGTATCGTCTGTCCCTCTTTTTCATTTGGCCATTGTATCGTCTGTCCCTCTTTTTCATTTGGCCATTGTATCGTCTGTCCCTCTTTTTCATTTGGCCATTGTATCGTCTGTCCCTCTTTTTCATTTGGCCATTGTATCGTCTGTCCCTCTTTGTCATTTGGCCATTGTATCGTCTGTCCCTCTTTTTCATTTGGCCATTGTATCGTCTGTCCCTCTTTTTCATTTGGCCATTGTATCGTCTGTCCCTCTTTGTCATTTGGCCATTGTATCGTCTGTCCCTCTTTTTCATTTGGCCATTGTATCGTCTGTCCCTCTTTTTCATTTGGCCATTGTATCGTCTGTCCCTCTTTTTCATTTGGCCATTGTATCGTCTGTCCCTCTTTTTCATTTGGCCATTGTATTGTCTGTCCCTCTTTTTCATTTGGCCATTGTATCGTCTGTCCCTCTTTTTCATTTGGCCATTGTATCGTCTGTCCCTCTTTTTCATTTGGCCATTGTATCGTCTGTCCCTCTTTTTCATTTGGCCATTGTATCGTCTGTCCCTCTTTTTCATTTGGCCATTGTATCGTCTGTCCCTCTTTTTCATTTGGCCATTGTATCGTCTGTCCCTCTTTTTCATTTGGCCATTGTATCGTCTGTCCCTCTTTTTCATTTGGCCATTGTATCGTCTGTCCCTCTTTTTCATTTGGCCATTGTATCGTCTGTCCCTCTTTTTCATTTGGCCATTGTATCGTCTGTCCCTCTTTTTCATTTGGCCATTGTATCGTCTGACCCTCTTTGTCATTTGGCCATTGTATCGTCTGTCCCTCTTTGTCATTTGGCCATTGTATCGTCTGTCCCTCTTTTTCATTTGGCCATTGTATCGTCTGTCCCTCTTTTTCATTTGGCCATTGTATCGTCTGTCCCTCTTTTTCATTTGGCCATTGTATCGTCTGTCCCTCTTTTTCATTTGGCCATTGTATCGTCTGTCCCTCTTTTTCATTTGGCCATTGTATCGTCTGTCCCTCTTTTTCATTTGGCCATTGTATCGTCTGTCCCTCTTTTTCATTTGGCCATTGTATCGTCTGTCCCTCTTTTTCATTTGGCCATTGTATCGTCTGTCCCTCTTTTTCATTTGGCCATTGTATCGTCTGTCCCTCTTTGTCATTTGGCCATTGTATCGTCTGTCCCTCTTTTTCATTTGGCCATTGTATCGTCTGTCCCTCTTTTTCATTTGGCCATTGTATCGTCTGTCCCTCTTTTTCATTTGGCCATTGTATCGTCTGTCCCTCTTTTTCATTTGGCCATTGTATCGTCTGTCCCTCTTTGTCATTTGGCCATTGTATCGTCTGTCCCTCTTTTTCATTTGGCCATTGTATCGTCTGTCCCTCTTTTTCATTTGGCCATTGTATCGTCTGTCCCTCTTTTTCATTTGGCCATTGTATCGTCTGTCCCTCTTTTTCATTTGGCCATTGTATCGTCTGTCCCTCTTTTTCATTTGGCCATTGTATCGTCTGTCCCTCTTTTTCATTTGGCCATTGTATCGTCTGTCCCTCTTTTTCATTTGGCCATTGTATCGTCTGTCCCTCTTTTTCATTTGGCCATTGTATCGTCTGTCCCTCTTTGTCACATATTCTTCTTATCCCTTTGATATCCTCAAACTGTGGTCGGGATCGTATGGTAGTTGAATTTACAATTACTTGTGCAGTCCGTGCCTATCCCCAATAACGTTGTAAGTTCGAACCCCATTCATGGCGAAATGTACTCATTATGTGATAAAGTTTGTCAGCGATTGGTGGCAGTTCGGTGGTTTCCTCCATGAATAAAACTGACCCCCACGATATACTAAAATATTGTTGAAAGTAGTGTTAAATACCATAGTCCCAGAACAAGACCAACCAAGCATTGTCTTACTTCTACTGGATCGATGTCACTGTCTGTGGATAATTTTAACCACGAGGACATCATCTGCCCAGTAGCAATTACAACACCACTTGACATGACATAATAATATTCGTCCCCGATTTCGTGTTCAATCTATCGTCCATACCAACGTTGTCATTTTGAGAATAATGAAGACACATGTAAACCAAATGCATGATTAAAGTAGTTAAATATTAACAGTTCTAAACATCGAGCGGTAATATAAGTTTTTAACGTTCTTATCCATATATATGGAGATTTTAACAACCTGAAATAGCCAAGTACATCATGAGGCACAGCTGAAGGGTGTACAGGCTACTGAAGGGTGTTAAAATTTCCATATCTACGGATAGGAACGTAAATAACGAACTTAATCCCGGTTATAGTAAAACAGATACGACACTTTGGACCCCGGCGGGCCACGTAAAAGTGACGTTTTTGTTGTTTTTTTGGAAAGAATAAGTAAATAATTTGAAAGTTTCAAGTGTTTTTACCCGATGTAGGGTATGTACCCTACAGTTTATCAAATTAACAGCTTTATATTCAATATAGCCTAAATTAACTAAACGTCGCGAGCTTTGACGTCATATTATCCTGGTTTTGAAACAACATTTGATTGGTTAAATGACTAGTTATACCGGTAATATGTGGTTTTTATGCCCGAGGTATTAACCAATCGAAGTTGCTATAATTTTCAAGCCGGGGATAAGTGATATCATTTAATTACGTTACTAGTATATATGTATGTGTATGGACATACACTGTTTTATAGATAATGTATCATTTATATGAAAGATGGTTGGAATTTTTATCAACTTTGATCTTACTTATATCTTTTATTCTGTATCAGGATTTAGATTTTATAATTCTTATTGATCCAAATAAAACAGATACTAGAACTGTCAAATCTCTTTGACAAGAAAATGAAGAGTTACGTTGCATACTAAAACTTATCAGTGTCGCTCAAAACATATTCCGTCTATGGCTGATTATTTTATACACACATGAATAAAAACTAGTAATAATTTATATAAAAATACTAACCATTGACTTGACAAATTGATTCTCCAGATGTTGCGTTTCCAAATGAGTTGTTACCAAAAATTCTAAAACTGTATAAACCTGGTTGTAATTCAATATTGTAAGCCTTATATTCGTTCTTCTCATTGCCGAATTCATGGGTATTATACATCTTAGTTATTCTAGTTTTTACATCAAGTACAAGGACATAAAACCGTTGCTTTTCACCACCATGGAATCCCGTTGTCCACAAAATGTCAGCGGATAAAACCTTACAGGATGTATTGACATTTGATGACATGTCCGGTGGTCCTATTTTGGAAATAAAAAACACATTTTAATCATCTATAATTAACAATTGCATGGTTCAGAAAATATGCGGGAGCCCGGGTGGCTCAATGAGTTAGGTCGCTGGATCAAACAGCTCATACAAACCTATCACCAATACAGCGTGGGTTCGCGCCCAGCTTTGTAAATTACAAAAACGGGTGCACTCGACTCGCAGCCGCATGTGATAACGTTTACCAGTTGGTTGACCAGGGTCGGTGGTTCTCTCCGGCTTCTCTGGCTTCCCCCACCACTAAAACTGGTCGCCATGATATAGCTGAAATATTGCTGAAAGTGGCGTTAAACACCAAAAATTCAATCAATCAATCAGAAAACATGCTTTAGAAAAAATAAAACTATTCTTCAGGCTCAAGAACTTGATAACGAATTATAAGAAAGGACTTTAATACTAAACTATTAGTGGACTTTGACACATTCGGTAAAAACATATTAAGTGATAGGAATTTGAAAACACATAGAGAAGCTATTGATAAAGTAATTGAAAATGCACTAACCATAACGGCGATCGATTTTTTTGCCTTTCAAATGTCAGTGAAATCTGAATTATTATAACGTCATATGCAATTTTTATTGAAATAGGGATTTAAAATTCATGATACAAATATTGCACATAATTTATTCGTACGAGCAGACTTCATACAGGGCTTCTCAAGAAAAACGAAAAGAAGCTAGTCCGATCACGTGCCGCTATATAGATGGTGTCCATTCACTTAATAATTCTAGATTTGGTATAGTAATGATCGTATCTACCCCATTGAGCTTGAAATAAAGGATACCACCGATACCGCTAGGCCTGCTTCATACTTTTGCATACACCTCAAAATTGACAGTGAGGGTCGATTAAGAACGAAACGTTACGACAAAAGAGATGATTTCAAGGTATCAATATTCCTACAGCACCTGCATATGGAGTATATATCTCACAGTTGATCCGATATTGCAGAGCTTTTGGTTCCTATCAGGATGTCCTAGATAGAGACTTACTGCTAACAAGGAAGCTACTGAATCATGAATTGGATAACCGTTGCGGAATATATGTGTCACAAATGACCACGGATATGGTCCATATGTCGTAAACACTTGAATTATCACCGGGTATATAACTAGAGTAACATGATGGGTGCCACTAATGGAGCAAGAACTGATTTTCTTTCCGGAGCACCTGCTTTTTTAATGGGGTTCGTGTTACTCGATTTTTAATTTTAAGTGTAACGTTTTGCAGATCGTTATTTGTCCTTTTTATTTTGGTCATTGTGTTGTCTGTCCTTCTTCGATTTACAGATTCTGATTACCCTTTTGGTATCTTCAAATGTATCTTACCAGAAACCAGAAAGAATGTGCTAGCTAAAAGCATAAAGATATGTGAATTCAATATAAAAAAGAGAAGATTATTGAAAAGCAATTTGAATTGTCAGAAAGTAAATTTGGTAAGGAAATAGTCACATAGAAAGAAAACGGATTGAAATCGAAACTTTAAGGAGTAAGATTAATTAAGTCCCGTGAAATAGAAGCAATTGAATAAGAAAACAATACCAATGAACACAAAATCAGGTTAACATGCAAACAAATAAAAAGATACAGAACTTGTTTTTTCGATGTGTTTCTGAACATTTATATGGCAACCAATACCAGTGTTATAAACACGACAACAGGTAGTTGAGAATATAACAATATTACTTAAACAATAAACAATATTACTTACAGCTAAAGGTATGATGTTGTTGATTTTGGTGAATTTTTGTGTCCAGATATTTTTTTACGAGGAGTACATTAAAAACATGAATTGACACTAATTATCAAGGTTTAAGGTAAAAAGTCCATACATTTTCTTTTATTTTCACGAAAACACATCTCGAAAATAAATTGCTGTCTGTAAGACGATACACGCCCCTATTCATATGACCTTAGGTGACCTTTAATAAGCGAAAAAAGAATGCTTGCCGATGGAAAACCTGCACGAGGTCGTACGAAAAATTTAATTGATTCTTCTTTAAGAAAACAGGAAAGAAGTTGTGGCAGATTATAATAAAACAAGAATCAACATAGGGGACCAACATGACCGTTGGATCGAATTGAAGGAAACGTTGAGAGTTCTAACTCATGCTGAAGTGTAAGCACATGTAGTTCGGAAAATGGGACATGCATAATCAATGATGCTGGGAGACAAACTGCACACACAAGCAAGGAAAATACACGTTTATTGGTCGAATCTCGCCCAACGAGGTTCTATTCTCGTGTTTTGAATGTATATATTAAATTTAAACGCAGAAAAAAAATACTTTTTACAAAATCACCAAAATCTACGCAATTTTATCTTTAAAATAGTGTGAATATGAAAAATAAATAGATAACAAAACTAGAAACAAGCGAACATACTAAGACGTGGGCTACTGAAGCAGAAATATGTCTGTAAATACCACACGTAATGGGACTGTTATATCTCTACAATGACCTTGTGTACTATCTAATATTTTAATTATGGTTGAGGTCATCGACTATCTTAAACATAACTTATATAATATGCATATGCCAACCTGTGTCACGAAGATTAAGTGTATTATGGTTGGCTGGTTGGTTTACGGTATTTAACAGCACTTTCAACAATATTTAGCAACGTTGTTCGCACTGCGTTATGTGAGTGTTTGTATTTATTTTCATGCGGATTACACGTGGTATTGTACATGTGGTAGTGTTTACTATTGATTACTGTCACGTGTTTGTATTTATTACAAATACGTTTTTCATTGGTAAATGATATTTTTATACCTGTATATAGGTATGAATACATGTATTGCATGATTTTTCTGTTAAGGCGGCAATTTGATTTCATTGTATATTAAAGCTTAGTTTTAAGTCATTCGACTCTCAGCCTTTAAGTAGTAAGCACCCCACCCCCGCCCTCATTCAATGAATGTTTGTGTATTGCTTATGATTTTGTAAATGTTTCGATATTGAGATACAGTTATGTTTTCAATTATTATCATGCATTGATAGTGTATTAATTATGATGTGTTAATTTTGATACTTTGTATCGTTGTATATTTATCATATGGTTGTCTGCAGTGACCAGTTCGGATGTGCATTTTGGACAATCTATTTAATCTATATTTAATAAATAAACAAGCTTAGCTGCACTCCTTTGGTGAGCTGATTCCATAATGATACCACGGTGTTGTGTTTTTATTGAAAATAAATACTTTATGTTAGTTTGAGGTACGAATTAGAACATAATAGCATTTAACTCACATATGAAAAACACTTACATGACCGCATCATTTCAGTAAGACCATCTTTTCACTAAGACCGAAGGTTTTGGCCCATAAAACTAGTTTAACCCCACCACTTTTTTTTGAAGTGCCTATACCAAACCTGGAAAGTCAGTTGTCATTTATTTGTGTGTTAGGGGTATCACTTTTGTCTCTTTCTACGATTTTCTTATTGGATTTTGGAACTGTTCCGACAGTGTAGTATTTTGTTTGTTTTTCACTTTATTAATGTTGATAAATACGACATTCTAAAAGGAGGGACAGAGATATTGAGGTTGTAATGTTTAACGCCACTTTCAACAATATTATATCGTAGTGTTTTATTGGTTGAGGATAAAATCATATATACAGGCTGAAGGTATGACAATAGACTTCCACATTGGAGTAAAACATGGTGTACGTATTTGCTGGAAAGGGAAAAAGGAAATTTTCAAAAAGGTAAGTACATGTATATATACCATCATATTAATACAGGAGAGTTGTGAACGTCATTTGAGTCGTATGGCAACATGGTTTAGAAGGAACTAGAGGCTCAGTGGGCTCAACCTGCGTCGCTCACCTTTCATTATGCTTTGAGGAAACTTAATACAGAACCTTCCATATAGGTGCTTCCCACCAAATTTCGGTTCATTTTGGCAAAGCAGTTTCAGAGAAGAAGATTTGTAGAAATCGACCAATCTAAAACAATAATTGCCTGTGGCGGCCACGTTTGTTAATGGATCAAAACGAAATGAGCAATCTCTGTAGCGGATCTTCCATAGATGGTTCCTACCAAGTTTCATATCATTTGGCCAAGCGGTTTCAGAGGACAAGCTGTTTTAGAAATCGACCAATAAGAAACAATAATTGCCTATGACGGCCATGCTTGTTAACGGATCAAAAAGGAAGGAGCAATTCCCATAGAGGACCTTCCATAGATGCTTCCAACCACGTTTCAGTTCATTTGGTAAAACGGTTTCAGAGGAGAAGATCTTTAGAAATCGACCAATCAGAAACAAGAATTGCCTGTGCTGGCAATATTTGTTAATGGATCGGGACGAAATGAGCAATCTTTATAGAGGATGTTCCATAGATGTTTCCTACCAAGTTTCGGTTCATTTGGCAGAGCGGTTTCAGAGGAGAAGATTTTTAGAAATCAACCAATCAGAAACAAGAATTGCCTGTGGCGACCATATTTGTTAATGGATCGCGACGAAATCAGCAATCTTTATAGAGAACATCCCATAGATGCATCCTACCATTCTTCGGTACATTTGGCAAAGTGGTTTCAGAGGAGAAGATTTTTTAGAAATCAACTAATCAGAAACAAGAATTGTCTGTGGTGGCCATGTTTGTTAACGGATCGGAACGATATAGCAATTTTAACGGAGGACCTTCCATAGATGCTTCCTATATATAACCAAGTTTCGGTTCATTTGGCCAAACGGTTTCAGAGGAGAAGAATGTAAAAAATCAGCCAATCAGAAACAAGAGTTGCCTGTGGTGGCCATGTTTATTAACGGATCGGGATGAAATTAGCAATCTTTACAGAGGCCCTTCAAGAGATGTTTCCTACCAAGTTTCGGTTCATTTGGCCAAGCGGTTTCAGAGGGGAAGATTAAAAAAAATCGGCCAATCAGAAACAATAATTGCCTGTGACGGCCATGTTTGTTAATGGATTGGGGCGAAATGAGCAATCTTTATAGAGGACCTTCCATCGATGCTTCCTACCAAGTTTTAGTTCATTTGGCTGATGGGTTTCAGAGGAGAAGATTACAATGTGAAGAGTTAACGGACGACGGACGCCAAGTGATGGCGAAAGCTCACCTTGCCTTTGGCAAGGTGAACTAAGAAAGATTACTTCAGTTTTTCTCCGAATGAAACCATAATTAAAATTTGTAAGTAAAATAATTATTTTGTTTTTATCTAAGCATGTCCTTAACACCGATATTTCAAAACCGAACCTTTTCTGTAAAGACACTGACACATACATGCATTTCTGCTATGCCTCATGTGCCCCGAATATTTTCAAACAACGATACCACATGGATTGGAATTAAAGAAAACTAGTTGGGAGACATCTAAAGAAAGTTGACAATTTGAATAAAGAAACCTTTTAATATATAATAGTAAAGTAGAGCCTATCAAATGTTCACGGAATGCTACGGAAAATTTTGAGTGAAAAAATCGTCATCAATCTATAAAAGATGAAACACATACTTACCTCACCGCCTTTATTTTCTTACAAGAGACACAATAATACAAAAGATATATTCGCACATAAGAAACACAATTTAATGTTTTGATTTTTTATAAATAAATTATACATAAGTACTTTAAAAAGGCAACAAGAAAATTTTTCAATCGAAATTTGCTTTAAATTGTTTTAGTATTAAGCAATACAATAAACGCTGAAGAAAACTGAAGGACAAATCAAGCATAGACAATCTACAGACACTGACAACTTTTGGTACACAAAATACAGGACGAAGATAAACAAAACAAAAAGCACAAACTTAAAAGATGAATATGCAACATTTTAAAAAATGATGGGCACGTAATTCTTCGCTTTCAACCCGTCGGATTGCCACTGTTGATCTCTCTTTGTGACGTCATGGATTTTAAAGTGTGACATCAAATGAAGCTAAGGGTACCTATTTTGTGTAATCAACTCCTCTTACAGTTTTTAATCCAGGGCCCCTTTCAAACTTTGTAGAAAGTTTATATATATATATATATTGAACATGTGCACCTCCTATTATGGTAGCGCTTTGATATTTTATGGATAGTGGAATTTTAGTCATGTTTTGAAGAACATAATTCGGCCCTTTCTGTCTTTGACCCATTTTTATGACCGTAGAATAGAGAATGGAAATGGGGAATGTGTCAAAGAGACAACAAACTGACCAAATAGTAGAAAACAGCCCAAGGACCTTACAAACATTCCACCTTTGGTTCTGGTTGGACAATAAACATGGCCACCAGCAGAGGTGAAAGTTTACATTGAAACCCTATTCTAAATTACAATTTCAAATTCTTATTATTTTAAGTATAAATGAACTGATATCGAAACAAACCATGCAAATATGTTCTTAACTGATTTTTAAACTTCTAGAAGAAGAAAAAAGTTCAATAAGGGCTCCAGAGGACAGATATCTAGACAATCGTAGTGGCTCAGGTTATCCAGTTGAGTGTTTCAGGCTCCTGGGAGCCTCTAGTTATAATGAGAATGTTTGTATGGAGTTCTGAGGTCAGTTATATTAACAGTACACCATTTTTCAGATTGAAAATTGTTTCAACAAATGTAAAAACGTACAAATGTACAACAACTTTGTTATATATTGTCTTCAAAAAAGGCGATATAATTATGACCCTGGGGAATGATAATGCTGGTAATTGGAGTAAATGTGTGATGCTGTGTTCCGTAAATATGATATGTATATATAAATTTCATTTTTTGTTGTGTATATCTATTCATTTATGCAACTGTTTCACAATAATTGCAGTATTACTTTGTACATTACAGTCAATAAGAAAACGGTTATTTTTAGGTCGAAAACCGTGTACACTGGTCCCTTACCACAATTATATGGGTCCTTTTTGCACATTTTCCAATTGAGATCTTTTCAAATTATTATTCTGCAAACATTTCGTATAGCAATTATTATTAATAACAATATAGGAAAATATTTGCTTACCAGGCAAACTATAAAAAAAGAAAGAAATTGCAAATTTTTGGTCAAAGGGCACTATTTCAAAATTGGTCTTATTCCAAAAGCGATCAGTATCCGTAAAATTCCATTTGGTCAAATGAGGTTTATTGATAAAAGTATATTATGCCAAACTTTCATTAATTTTGAAGCGACTTATCAGTTTCTGGGAATTTTTAAAAATAATAAATATTTTAGCCTTTTTCATAATTTTTATCAAGTAAATTTAGAGTTATCTCCCCTTTTGCTATTGATATAATGTTCTGAAAATACTGTGTTATAAATTTTCAGTTTATAGTTAGTTTAGATGCACAAAAAGAATATTGAATATAAATTGTCAATTATTAATAAAGTATATATTTTTCCAGTAATGTGTGATTTTCTTTGAGATTTTTCATAAATTGGCACACTGTCAATAGGTGGCGCTCTATCACGTGACATGGCGCACAAAATCATTTTATTTCTGTGATTTCCTATTATGGTGGTCACTATCTACCTCTGACCCAAATATGAATACAATTTGCCAACCTTGCATGTATAGGTCATTGCATGGTTTTCTCATGGACTTGCACTTAAATTTTACCCAATCCCATATATCTATAATAATTCTCTGGCATATACTTTCATGTTAAGACAATAGATTATGGAGCGATTGACACAACCAACAATAAAGAAATGAATAATATTAATACATGGCACAACACAAACAATATGGATCCAATATCAAATATGTTTTTGACCTAAATACTGGTAATGAATGTCACATAAAAAAGTACTTTGTATATGGAAGAAAATTATATTTTTGTGTATATTGAATTTCAATAAGCATTTCATATTATACATTGCACTAGCAAATGAAAAGAATATGGGGAAAATAGCAAGAGGAATTTCTTGTATTTAAACACTACATGATTTTATAAAATTCACATATTCTTTAAAAGAAACAAGGTAGAGACTAAGAAAATGGCCTAGTGGGTCAAAATCATATAAGTCCAGGCCATTTTGGGATCTGGGGTAAAAAGTTGTGCAAAATAAATCAATTCTGTAAGGGTACATGCAGGTAAATATATATATATAATCAACACAGTTAATAGGGAAGGTCCACTTGATACCTAATGAAATATCAGTCTTCATAGATGATTTATAAATTTGTTCATTGTCAGCTTAATCATGTGGTTACCCAATAAATACAATTCTCACAATAAACAGTGGATATAAATTTTCTAATTGGTTTTTGATAACATAAAAAAAAATAGAGGTATATAATATAGCCACATAGAGGCAGCTTGATGTGACAGCAGCAAGTTGTACATTTTTGGTACCTTCAGCTCTCTTGTATAGAATCATCTCAAACTTCTATTCTGTGTCAGGTAACATTGTATTCAAATTTCAGAAGGATCAGTCCGGGATAACATAAGTTTATGTGAAAAAACCCACTGTGTTTACCAGATGGAGAATTTATACAGACAACAAAACATCCATATCATTATACAACCATGAACATGTTGATGTCAGTTTAATATACCAGTAATTCACATTAAGCATATAAATTCAAATTGCTAACAGGATTTATTCCAATAATGCCCACGTCAAGCATTCTCCAACAACCTGGGCCCTAGTAAAGACGGGGTTTTTTTTAAATAAAAGCAGTCTGCTACAGTTGACATAAAATTAATTGATTCCTTGGCCTCAGCCTTTTATCATTGTATATATTATCAGTATTAATCATACAATTAAAATATATAGAAATAATTGTATGATTAATACTGAAGACCCCACCATTATATATTTAATACTTCCAAATTTCAGAATACAATCTATAAATCTTTATTTTTTGCTCCAAAGAAAATAATTTTCAAGAAATCAATGACATGTATTGTATTTAAAATACGGATGAAAGAGTCTTGGACCTTTCATGATAAATCTGGTTTGGTGTAAAAAGACTATTGGTTCAACTGCAGATGATATGACCCAGTGGTAGTGGTTTCTAATAATAAGAATAATGTAAGTTCAGTGATGTATGAGGATTCTCAAGTTTTAACATGTCATATGGTCAAATGACCTAATACAAACTAGAGGCTCAGCCCACTGAGCCTGTATCGCTCACCTGACAATAGAATGATACTGAAGCAAATTTCAAAGGGAGATAATCATTACCTTAAAAAACAGCAGCCATCTTGAATGGAGGGTGGGGCTGTCAGACACAATTTTGAAAGGGACACACCCAGGGACCATCTATGCCAGGTTTGGACACCTTACATAGATGCTTCCTGCCAAGTTTGGCTCCATTTGTCCAAGCTGTTTCAGAGGAGATTATTTTTTTAACATTAGCCAATCAGAAAAAAAGAATTAATCTTGGTGGCCATGTTTGTTGGCCGAATGGAACCAAATGAAGAAGCTTTATAGAGGATATTACATAGATGCTTCCTGCCAAGTTTGGCTCCATTTGTCCAAGCTGTTTCAGAGGAGATTATTTTTTTAACATTAGCCAATCAGAAAAAAAGAATTAATCTTGGTGGCCATGTTTGTCGGCCGAATGGAACCAAATGAAGAAGCTTTATAGAGGATATTACATAGATGCTTCCTGCCAAGTTTGGCTCCATTTTGCCAAGCAGTGTCAGAGGAGAAGATTTTTTTAAACTGTAGACAATCAGAAACAAGAATTGCCCTTGGCGGCCATATTTGTTGTGGAACGGAACGAAATGGAGAAACTTTATAGAGGACCTTACATAGATGCTTACTGCCAAGTTTTGTTCCATTTGGCCAAGTTGTTTCAGAGGAGAAGATTATAACATGAAAAAGTTAATGGACGGACGACGAACGCCAAGTGATGGCAATACCTCACATGGTCCTTTGGGCCAGGTGAGCTAATAAATTATGAAAAAAGGGCAATAACTCCTAGACGAGTAATCAGATTTACTTCAAAATTGCAGGGCATGTAGATCTTGACAAGCTGAACATGTTTTCAGTTTACACTAAAACATCCATCTCTTATAGTTTTTGAAATAAAGGATGAAAAGTATTAACATTTTTAAAATTTGATGAAAAAAGGGCAATAACTTCAAGATGGGTAATCAGATTTACTTTAAAATTGCAGGCTAGGTAGATCTTGATATACTGAACATGTTTGCAGTTTAAACTTAACCTTTATCTCTAATAGTTTTTGAAATATCAGACAAAAATGTTTAAATTAAAAAAATAAATAATGAAAAAGGGCAATAACTCCTAGACGGGTAATCAGATTTACTACAAAATTGCAGGGCATGTAGATCTTGACAAGCTGAACATGTTTTCAGTTTACACTTAACATCTATCTCTTATAGTTTTTGAAATAAAAAACGAAAAGTTTTACAATTTTGAAAATTTTATGAAAAAAGGGCAATAACTCCAAGATAGGTAATCAGATTTTATGCAATATTTCAGGGTAGTTAGATCTTGCTGTGCTGATCATTTTTACCCCGTCAGATTTCTGATATTATTAACGGTTTTTGAGTTATTACCAAAAACGTGCAATTTTACCATATGTTCTATTTTTAGTAACAGCGGCCATGTTTGTTGGCCGAATGGAACCAAATGAAGAAATTTTATAGAGGATCTTACATAGATGCTTCCTGCCAAGTTTGGCTCCATTTGGCCAAGCAGTTTCAGAGGAGAATATTTTTTTAAACATTAGCTAATCAGAAACAAGAATTGCCCTTGGCGGCCATATATATATGTTGGTGGAATGGGACGAAATGAAGAAACTTTATAGAGGACCTTATATAGATGCTTTCTGTCAAGTTTGGTTCCATTTGGCCCCGGTGTTTCAGAGGAGTAGATTAAAATATGAAAAAGTTAACTGACGGACGCCAAGTGATGGCAATACTTCACATGACCCTTTGGGTCAGGTGAGCTAAAAAGTTAATAACATACATTTGTAGTAAAAATAATCTAAATATTTAATTGTAAATGTGACAACTAAATGTTTTACCAATCTGTGGGAGGGGGGGGTTCTTATATTTATTTATAAAAAATCTGGTATAGCTATTCCTGTGCAAAAATAGTAAAAAGGTTTCTTAATTTATTTTGTAAAATACTTTATGATGTATACTGGGTCAATGTGATGTCGGAAACCTTACTTTTCATAGCTTATAAAACCATTGTAGGAATCGAGAGGATACCCAACATTTTTATGAAACCAATTTAGTTAATTTCATTAATTATTTACTAATTACTGGGATAAATTGATCAAAATTTGAAAAGATCACTATAGTAATACAGTATTATAATATTATACTTCATTATGTCATGGATCATCAGGGACAAAACAATTAGCATGGGATCAAACAGACTGTTTGAGACGATTTATAATCTAGAATTTTTTTTAATAGGAAAAAAATGTGAATCTTCACTCATAACCTTTCTAAAACTCATTTAGGATGTATTATAATATATGTTTTGTTTTATGGTGTTTAATGCCACTTTCAACAATGTTTCAGTTATATCGTGGCGGTCAGTCTTATTGGTGGAGGAAACTGGAGTACCCAGAGAAAACCAGACCTGTAGCAAGTCACTGACAAATTTTATCAAATAAATGTTGTATCGAGTACACCTCAACATGAGCAGGATTCGAACACACAACATAAGTAGTGATATACACTGATTGCATAGGTAGTTGTAAATCCAACTACCATACGATCACCACAACGACCTCACATTTTATTTTATTTTTTTTAAAAGGAAAAAAATGTATCTTCACTCAAAAATAACCCTTTCCAAAACTCATTTGGGATGCATCAGAACAAGGAACATTCATCTACCTGAACCAAAAACAAAAGTGAAATAAGCTACTATAACTTGTTGGTGATTATACATACCCTGGTGGTACTATTAATTTGCTAGAAACATATCAATCGTAAATACTCGGCCATTCTCGCTACCCTGCAAATAACCTCGTATGCATTAGGCGTATAAATCGCACTATTTTTCACATGTCAGTTACATGAAAGTTTGATAAAGTTATATTTTGAACAATTTTCTATATTTCAATTAAAGTTTTAATTAGTTTTGCATGATTAGATTTTACTTAGTATGTCTTCCATTTTGGATTTTCGTGGACTATATTTTTGTGTGGCTTAACTTAACTTAACTTCCGCCAAACAATTTAAGAAGAATTTCTACTATGTACGTACGAGGTTATTTGCAGGGTAGCGAGAATGGCCGAGTAGTTACGATTGGAAACATATAGCACGTGTATATTTCTATAGTCTGTTTCATCAAATTAACCTCATCTAACGGCTATAAAAGTTGGAAATTCGTTTCTCTAATTGACGCCTCCTATTTTAAAAATGCATTCGCCCCCTGGGCGTCTATTAGAAGAAATACGGTATATACAAATTTTAATTATTGCAAACACATGCATCAGGTCTTTTCTCTAATGTCAATAAGACCACATGTCAAAAATGTAAACATTCTTTTCTTGCTCCCAAAGACTTTTAAATTATTTGGCTTTTAAATATTTTGTCTTTGATTGTAGACTGTACCTGATGAAGGTTATTCTAGAAACACATTGTGTACTCTAATTTGATATCTATGTTTTTATTACATTGTATTACAATAAATCAGAAACTTTTTAACTGATTGCAAATAAAAAGTAGAATTTTATGAAAGTTCATGTTCACAAATTCCCCACAGAGAGAATTTCATATCTTTGATCTATAATGAACAATTTTAAACTTTAAAGAAAAAAAGGCTGAGATATGGACGATAAGAATAAGAATATTTTAATAGATAACCATGTGATATATATACAGACAGGATATTATTCTTGTAATAAAAACCATATCGCAATATAGCTGACATACTGCTAAAGTTGATGTTAAACACCAATCAATCAATCAATCAAACATGGGTATTAGTTCAAGATTAGTGATTATAACATGAATGTTAACAATAAAAAGTAAAACAATTTTACATTAAAAATCCATGTAAAGCATTTTAGTTGTATTTGACAATACACAATATCAACACCAGTATTTCTGAAGATAAGTAGATTAATAAAATCTCTAAGCTACAATGTACATCCATACTATTAGAACACACAACATATCTATGTATACATGTAGTATAAATCTAATTTCTTCAGCCAATATAGTAATGAATACACTCCTGAAGCAGTTTTTATTGTAAGCCTTACAGAAGTTAGTATTATAGAGCTCCTCATACTTACGTTTTTTCTCAAATTTTTACTTGTTATAAAGTATGGATCTTTTAATTTGTCGGCAGGTATGTTTACCTAGTACACAAAACAATCTTTTGAAAAAATGTTTCAACTAGACATTTCAGTCTAAATCTCAAAAATATGGGTTTAACAGTGGTCATCAACTGATTTTAATGGCATTTTTTCACATTACGAAGCTGAGGTTTTCTCTACTATTTCAAGAGACGATCAATACCAATATATTTCAAGAGATGGCTAATAACAGGATATTTCTTCTATTAAATAATAAACAGCCTCATATTACTTGTGATCAACAAGATCCTGTCCTGAATTTCCAGAAACATAATGTCAAAATAAAAGTCAGGGTGATTAGAAATTCTTCTTCAAGTTATTTAATTAGGTTTTTTAAATAAGACAGATTGCAAGAAAAGAATCTAAGTTTCCTAACAAAACAAACAGCAGAAATTCACAAATCCAAGAAAGTTATTTAACAATAAGCAGATAAAGAAGTTATTTAATGTATTGATAGATACAATACAGTGATTTATGTAAGAGTGCAAAACGAAGACAGAATTTTCTATGAAAGACCCTTTAGCAATTATATTGTGACAATTCTATCTAAAATAAATATAGCACGTTTATTTGGAAGAATTTTAAAAATTTACATTAAACAGCCTCATTGGTGGTTCCTTAATATAGAGATCTGTCATCAGTTACGAAAAGAAAGTTTAAACAGTGATGGTCAACAATTCTACCAATATCAACAAAATGTACAACCACCTCTCACCTCAAATCATTGAACATAAAAAAAGACCAAGACATATGACGTTGGACATACAAGTCCTGGCTTGGAACAGGCATAAAACTGTGGCAGAGTTAAACCGATTAATGGGATCCCAACCCATTCATATCTTCATTTTTGTATTTGTAGATTGGCTAACATGTAAAATTCTTATTACAACTCTGTACAAATCTAGCAAGTAGGTGCACAATTGAAATTTATAGACATAAAACATTTGTTTTACACACTACGATGGATTTATTAGTTAAAAAAAAATGAATACTTACTGCTTTGCGTTTACTCTTCTCTGACTCTTCTGTTTGAGGGTCTTTACGGGGAAAAGGTTTTTTAGTCTCATTTAACTCATGTTTGTTTTTCTCCATTACCATTCTTGCATATTCAAACTGCTTATGTCTCTTCTCAAGCTATAAAAAATTAATTCATGTGTTATTTTACTTGAAATTATCTCCCTTTATACTCCATTACATTTTTTCTGTATTATATCCGAGTACTTACAGCTGATCTGTTGAAGGTCAAATGTTTTAAACTTGGCAACCCCTGGCATTAAATATAGTCAATAGTCATGTCCTTTTGATAGACAGGTCTATTCTTGAGATTGTTTTATATGAAATATAATATGTCAGTTGTTGGTCAAATTTTCAGTAGCCCTTTTCACAAAAATTCGTAACTATAGTCCTAACTTTTTCACTTAAGATTATCTTACGACAATTCCTAAGTCCTTTTCACAAAGATTATCTTACGACAAATTTTAATCTTACGACTAAAATTACACTTACGATAAAAAATTCTTCCTTAGGTGTACTCGATACAACATTATGTGATAAAGTTTTTTTGCGACAGGTCAATGGTTTTCTCCGAGTACTCCAGTTTTCTCCACGAATAAAACTGACCGATATATTGTTGAAAGGGGCGTTAAACACCATAAACCATCTTCCTTAGCAACCTAGTTTCATTTCCATAGCACAACAAAGCATTTTTATTAATAAAATTATTCTATGAAATATCCCCGGCACTAATTTATAAGCAGTTTTTATGCTATGATGTGTTTGTATGTTTATATTGAATTTTTATCTAATACAAAAAAATGTATATGAATCGGTCACCAATAACTGCACAAAATATGAACAGGTATGATTTTCGTATAGAGGAACATTTCTAATGCATGTAAATTAAAATGATCTATAATAATTATCATTACTTGGAGTTGTGCGTCATCATCCACGCGTGGTTACTTTTGGTAGAAGTATTTTTTAAGGGAGTGCATCTGAAGTGTGAAAAAAAAACCTATTCATATAATTCATTTTATCGGTTATTTGTCAGCAAAATATTTACCCCTTTTTTCCAATTAATCCCATCCCACATAAAATTAAACGCTTGTTCTTTTACTGATGAAAATTTATCCCGATTTTTCTGAGATAACCCAAATTAGGATGTGTTTATCATCTATCAATCATGAAGACGAATAGATATCTCTGTTATATATTAATGTTAATATAACAGAAGAATCAATGTACACAAGTTTATGTATTGCCAGAGTGTTCGATGATCATCGAAGTTGCCAGAAATTAATAAATTATATTACTAATATAAAGGCAAAATCAAAACGATATCATTGGATCCAGAAAATTCCAGTCTTAAAGTGGCTGTTCATACAAAACTTTTGTAAGCGAAGTAGATGTCTAGAAGAAAATCCCGTATTCCTGTTTTTATAAAAAAAAATGAAAAAAAAAAGAATTCTCTCCAAGTTTGCAAGTAGTCTTTTCGATTGTCGATCGTTCCCAATTTGATATCTAAAATTAATGAGAATTATCCTGATTTTGTTGGTCATGTAAACGATACACTGCTGCATTGAAAAGGTAAATGTACGGAATGCATCGTTATAGACAGACTCTGTTATTAGTCACGCCAGAAAAAGGAGTAAACAACAATGCCATTTGTAGCGTCTGTTTGTATTAAACCATATTCATTTCAGTAAACATTTATCAATATGTGTAAATAGGTTTGTCATACGGTCAGAGAAAATGCGCTAACGATGAATTGCTCTCTTATTTTCAAGTCGAAGCGCCAATACATCGTCCATCTTTTTTTCTATTTTTTTCACTTACGATAAAAGATAAGACCAAAATTTCTCTTACGATCAAAATTTTACACTTAGGACAGGGTAGTTTTACACGTAAAGTTAGGACTATTTTTACACTTAAGATTATCGTAAGTATTTTTGTGAAACTCTTTTTAATCTTAGTTTTACACTAAGAATTTTTGTGAAAAGGGCTACAGGTCTGTTGCTATTTTGTTAAACTCTCTAATTAAACTGCTTCACTTTGCCATCAGTAGCCACCAACAGCTGGTCATTGTGTCCAATAAAATAGCATTTACCCTCATACCATATCAAAAAGTGCATACTATCAACCTTGTCTCCTCTACAAATTTGATGTCCCTTCTTTAAAAAAATAATTATCTCCCTTTACCAATATAGCCATATTGTCACAAAAGGGAGATCACCCACTGTCTGTGTTTTTTTTTATTTGTTTGTGATGCCTTATCTGTTGACAACTTGATTCCATTTTTGTTCATTTCTTGACGGAAATATTATTATGTGACAAAAAAATTATAAAAACTGCATCATGCATCATATTTTCTGGACTATATATCTAAAAGGGCTATAGATCTAAACTAAAACAACAAACCATTCTTTATATTATAATAGTTAAAACCTACCTTATCTTTGTATGTCTCGTTGTCAAGGTCAGGTCCTAGTGTCCCCCTGTTTAACCTCACTTCCTTTTGCATCTTTTTGAAATCATTCAATGTATAAATTTGATACCATGGTTCTTTGCTTGGATCTTTTTGTTTATTATCCTGGTACATGGCTGCATAACCTCCTTTCTCTATAATAACTGGAACTGTCAGCTCATCACGGATTGGTATGGGGGGTATCTTGGCATATGGATTTGGAGACAAATTCAATTCTGCCATTAATGCCTCCTCTTGTTTCCGTAATGCCTCTTCATCTAATCCTTCGTATTCATTGTGTCTATTATTATCGGAGGATAAGGATGGAGCTTCATATTTATATTGTCTATAATCATCCCTTTGTTGTTGTTGCTGTGGTGGAGGCTGATCCTTAAAAATATATCATTTCAGATAAATAAATGACCTTAAAAAAGATAAATAAATTACCTTAAATTAGAGGCTCCCAGGAGCCTGTATAGCTCACCTGGGTATAACAACATCAGTCAATAAAACTTGATAACTTCGGTAAAAAAATAACAAATGTAGCCCTTGTCATTGCAGACCCCTTCTCCAAAATAATTTGGACAGGGGTTCCCCCTTTAATGTAAGTTATCAAAATTGCTGTAAAAAAAACATATATGTCAATGATTCTCAAAATTTAGCTTTTGTTACTTCACATTTTGTAATAGAGTTGCTTCCCTTTGATTATTTGAGTAACCAAAAGCAGTGAGTCGACAAAAAAATGCATCTCAAGAGGAATAACTCTTCACACACTTTTTGTAGATCTTGACATGCTGAACGTTTTTGCAGTTTAAACTTTCCCTCTATCTCTAATAGTTTTTGAGATAAGTATTAAATTTTACAAATTTGATGAAAAAAAGGTAATAACTCCAAGATGGGTAATCAGATTTACTTCAAATTGCAGGGTAGGTAGATCTTGACATACTAAACATGTTTGCTGTTTAAACTTAACATCTATCTCTTATAGATTTTGAAATAAAGGACGAAAACTATTAAAATTTAGTAAATTTGATGAAAAAAGGGCAATAACTCCAAAATGGATAAGGGATTCACTAAAAAATTGCAGGGTAGGTAGATCTCGACATGGTGCACATTTGTGCAATTTAAACTTATCATCTATCTCTTATAGTTTTTGAAATATAAGACGAAAAGTATTAAAATTAAAAAAAAAATTGATGAAAAAAGGGCAATAACTCCAAGATGGGTAATCAGATTTACTTAAAAATTGTAGGGTAGGTAGATCTTGCTGTGCTGATCATTTTTACCCCATGTCAGATTTTTGATATTATTAACCGTTCTTGAGTTATTACCCAAAACCTGCAATTTTACCATACACATGTATGTTCTATTTTTAGTAACAGCAGCCATGTTGGTTGGTGCACGGCATCACCGGACACAATTTTGAAACTAGACACCCTAGTGATGATTCAGACAAAGTTTGGTTTCCAATGGTCTAGTACTTTCAGAGGAGAAGATTTTTGAAAACGTTTACGACATACGACGAACGGACGACGAACGTCAAGTGATGGCAATAGCTCACATGACCCTTTGGGTCAGGTGAGCTAAAAAGATAAATGAATTTCCTTAAAATTCATATGTATATTTTGCATCAAATTTTTAAATTACATGTATTATTACAGTGAAACCTTTGTAAACCGTACCCTGAATAAACCGAAATCCTGCATAAACCAAACTTTAAATAAAGTCCTAATGTAGGAAATCTTTGTTAATTTAACTTGTATAAACCAAACACCTGTCTATTCCGAATACAAAAGTTGGTCCCAAGGAGGTTCGGTTTAGACCGGTTTCACTGTATTATGTGACAATTTAACCATTAAGTAAGCCACTAACAAACTTTATCACATCAACAATTGTATTAGTGTGACTGCCATCAAACGTATAACTTAAGTGGTGATAGGGTGGGTGATATTTGTTGAATGCCACCGTAACAATTTTTCAGCTACAATGTACATCATGGTGAGAACAAGTTAATTTTCAATGAGATGATGATGAGGTCCACTTTGTACTAGACCAACACGCTTAGTTGGATTTTTATAATGCTAGCTCACTGAAGCAACAATCTGCGGATAGACATGTTGTCCTATTCAGACACATTACTCTGATTTCTAGCCAACCAGTCTTTGCTCTTTCTCCTTAAATTAATGCTGCGTGCTTAGCAGAAAAGCAACAAATACCAATTTCATAGTCTTTGGTTTGACCTATTCTGGGGTCAAACCCATGATCTACTGCACTCGAGGTGAGCATGCTTACCATTACACCACTGAAGTGGTTAAGTGGTGATAGGCACTGATTGTATAGGTATATTTAGATGTAAGTACCACTACTGGTATAGCCACTCTTTTACCTTGAATTGTATTGATCAAATGTGTTTAGTAAGTTTAATGTGAAACAAATGCCCCCTTCCCCCTTTTTTCCATTTGTAATAAACTTGTTATGGTCCTATCTTACATAATTAATTTAAATTGTTTAACATAAAACATGATTTAAAATAATCTGCAGATCAGACTGTTTGATCAAAAGAGTTTGTTTATCACTGCTATATATCTTATGTAAAGTGGTATAAACTTAAATTTAGCATTGAAGACCTGCTTAATCACACATCAGATAAAATGCCAAATAGTGTAGATATAATTGTTAAGTTTTCCCCCCTATAATCACCTTATATAAAACTAAGGTATAATGTATCATAACCTTAAAGATTGCCAGTATACCTTTAATTTCTTTTTAAAATACATTTCAGGGGAGATTAGTGATATTAATGAAATTAGGAATTTGAAGTATTGTTTGGTTATTGATCTAGATAATGTATAGAATGCTTCAGTAACAGTGTAATAGTATACGGTATATGGAACATATCCTTACATTTAAACTTGTATTGGTTTAAAAGATTTCTTTTCAGTTTTTAATAGCTCCAATGTTTTCTTGTTGTCCAGGAATCATTGAATCATACTATAAACTCTTTTAAGAATTTCATATTTGTCTTCTTTTCTTTTTTTTGTTTGTTGTACTTATGTGCTTGTTTGGTTTGATTTGGGTTTATGGTGTTTAACACCACTTTCAGCAATATTTCAGCTATATTGTGGCGGTGAGATTTATTGGTGGAGGAAACCGGAGTACCCGGAGTAAATCACTGACAAACTTTATCACATAATGTTGTATCGAGTACACCTAGCCATGAGCAAGATTCGAACTCACAATGTTAGTGGTGATATGCTCTGATTGCATAGGTAGTTGTAAATCCAAGTACCGGTACTATACAATCATGAGCACGACTGCCACCATGCTTGTTTGGTACTTTAATTTCAGTAATTGATGATGACATTAATGCTTTGTAGGTAGAGTAATATTTTTTTCTCTTAGTTGTGAATATGCTGAATACAAATGTAGTTTCAGTTTTTCATATCATTCTAGTGTTAAATATATTAAATCATCTTTAAAACACAACTACAATGTAACTATTGCTATATCAAACTATAAAAATAAAACTACCAGTATATAAAGCTCTCAATAACCAGGTGTTTTTTAATCTACTTACAATATATTCTACAAAGTTATAATATTAAAGTCTAAAAATAATTCAAACCATGCATAATACAGAGTATCATAAATACAATGCCATGCTTTTGTACAGATCATTTATTGTTTATTAACAGGCAAATATATAGGTGTATTAAAATCACCAACTAGAAAAAGATATACAGTAAACTAAAGCCTTATATTAACTTCTGTAATTTTGTGTATCTTTGAGTTTCTAAATATCTAAATAAAAAAAAAAAAAAAAAAAAAAAAATTAAAAACTTTTTTCGTTATATATATATATTTATTATGAAACTACCCCTTTACATCGGGGGCGCCAACCGCCAGGGTGTCGGTGGCGCGTCTAACTACAGTTATTAAAATGTACATTTATTATGATAAAAGCACATGCAACAAACATATGATAAGACATCTGCCATATATACACACACGTTAAAAACTGTCCATAAACTCTCCATAAAACATCATTTATAATTATACTTAAAATATTTTAAACAGTAACACTCAATACTTCACTTCGTAATCTAAAACATGTTTCAATATACATTTTACCGATAAAATCATAAAATATTCCAATATCATTATTAAAAGCATATCCAATATCACCAACAATAAACTGTAATTTGGCACTAGGTGACTGTTCCATAAAGTCTACACCAATATAATAATCACTAGACTGTTTAGAAACAATATTAAAATATTCATCGCGAACACTAGACAGGACAGGGCAATTTAACAAAACATGTGCGAGATCTTCATCTTCACCGTTATTGCATAAAAGGCATTTACTGTGTGCACTTAGGTGCATCCTGAACAGATATTTCTGAAGGGGTATGGTTTTGGTTCTTGACAGTAGTTTCAGACGGGAGGCATAAAAATCATTATGGTTATTTAAGTAGTTTTGTTTGCCTAAACTAACAAAACACTGTTGATAGAAATCAAGGCTACTTTTAGAGGAGACTTCCATTAGTAACTTGTCTCTGGCCTGAGATCCATATAACTTGTTAAATTCCTTAATGTTTATACCAAAATTTACGTCAGGCTGGTTTATTAAACTAGAAACATGTTCCTTGTAATTCCAAAAGCTGTCACCTTTTCTAACCATTTCATTAAATACGGATTTGCATAGTCTATTATCGGGAAGTTCTAAGAGCCTTTTATAATATGAGACCTTCTGTCTATTAATAAAGTCGAGAATAGGTTCCCACCCCAGTTCTAGTAACAGGGCAGCTTTTGGTATATTCATTCTAGTTTTTATAACGATTTTAGCTGCCCGATATTGCCAGGATTCTAGCGCTTGTTTACACGTTTCGGAAAGAGGCATCCATACAGGACAAGCATGGGTTAAAGATGGCCTCATAACCGAATTCCAAAGTGATTCACCAAAAATTTATGCGATTGAAATCACTATGTTCACCAAGTAGACGGATAAGACAATTCAGCTGCTTATCTGCTTTTTCCTTAAGAAAACTATTCACGTGGAAGTTAGATTTTAAGGATCTATTAATGAAATAACCCAGATATTTGTACTCGCCCGTTTCTTCGATTGGTTCATTTCCTAATTTCCAGGTACCTTCCTTGTTAATTTTTTTACTTGTTATTAAAATTTTAGACTTTTTAGGGTTGAATTTTAGGTTCAATTTGTTGGCAAAGGCGTTCGAAATATTTAAAAGCTCCTGTAACTCTTCGGGTGATTCGGCTATGAGGACAACATCGTCCGCAAATAAAAGACAATTTATCAATTTTGACGAAATATTTGCACCAATACTGCTATTTTCTAGCATGTTTGCTAAATCCGTCATTAAGATAGAAAAAAGGGTAGGGGACAAAACGCAGCCCTGTTTTAACCCAAACTGGTCGAACCAGTCGGATTCAAAATCACCAAATATTACCTTATTTTCAACCTTTTCATACATTTTTCTTAGTAGTCTCCAACATTTCCCTTTTATACCATTTTCCCACAGTAATGCAAAAAGGCCATCTCGCCAGACTCTATCAAAGGCCTTTGATAGATCCAAAAAAGCCAAATAAAGAGGTTTTCTAGAAGATTTATATAGGGAAGCAATACCCTGTAAAGAAAATATTTGGTCTTCAATTCTTCTATCTTTTCGGAAGGCACCTTGAGTTTCACCGAGTATATTGTTTGATTCTAAAAAATCTAAAATTAATGTTTCCAGGATTTTGGAAAAAACCTTGTTAACATTCGAAGTTAGAGTAATACCTCTATAGTTGTCCAAATCATATATGGATCCAGATTTATGTAATGGTTTAATAATACCTTTACACCAATCATCTGGTATCATTTCGAAATCTGAAATACATGTAAAAAGATCCGACAATGATTTTATCATTATATCCCCTCCATATTTTAGGAACTCATTTGGTATATCATCGATACCGGCAGCCTTACCAATTTTGAGATTATTTAAGGCTTTCGTTATTGACTCTTTTGTGAAAACCATTGAAAACATATTATCTCCATGACTCAAATCGTTTTCCATTTCTCTAACAAATGTAGACATATGCTCCATACGCCCTGGAGCAATATTTATGTCTGTACCAATTTTACTAAAATGTTCACTGAGACAGGTTTCAATTTCTACCTTCTCTTCAAACATGACAGTTTTACTAACAGGGTCAATGATCTGGGAAGGGTTAATTGTAACACGAGGTCCCTTTAACATGTTCTAAAACATCTTAGATTTATTCTTACCCCCTACACATTTATCATTGAAAAAGTTAATTTTATTATTGACTTGTTTATTAACAATTGCATCATGCAATTGTTTCTTCCGTTTTTGGTATAGGGCAGATACTTGCTTACCTAGTTCACTATCATATGGTCGTGTTTTGTTATGTAAACGCTGTAGTCGGTTAGCCTCTCGTCTACGCTTTAAAATTTTGTCTAGACCTTTATCCCAAAAATTCTTGTAATTTTTTACTTTAGGTACTTTCCTTGCGACGGATTCCGCAGCGGTATTTACGATGTACTTCCACGTCTCCCATATATCATTAACATTATTCGAAACGTTAGCCCAATTATCTTGGAAATTATCTTTTAAATTACACCTAAACAGTTCCCAATCGGTGTCATCAGTAAACTTCCAAAAATGTTTAATACTAGAATAGCTGTCCTGCTTTTTTAAAATTTGGGTTATTTCCCTTAATTTAACACTGATGATTACATGATCACTGTTCAAATCAAACACACCCTTTTCATCAATTAAAACGGAACTAACATTAGTTGAAAGACCTTTAGACATTAGTACATAATCTATAGCTGATCTTTGATCATTGAGTATTCTAGAATAGAAGCCGTCGCAACAGTTAAATGTATTAACAATATCCAGTTCAGAAGCTTCACTGAACTGTAAAAGTCTAATACCGTTATAACTCTGATTATCTTTACAAAGTAACGATTTTCCAGTAAATTCGCATTGACGTAGGCTTTTACCATTAAAATCGCCCGTCAGGCATGTTTCATATCCATGCGATTGAAACACGGAACAGTTTTCTAAAAGTTCATAAAACAATAAATCAGTTTTATTTTTGTCGACTCCGTCGTTAGGGAAGTAGACAACTCCGACTGCGGTTTTTATCCCATTTATACGACATAAAATCCACAGACGCTCGAACGTATCGCATTGACTGTTGATCAGGTTATCATCTAAAATCTTAATGTCTGAATTCACACAAATACCAATACCCCCTTTACCCTTTGATTGTGTTCTACACTTTCCAATCCAGTTAAAATCGCTATGAAGGTCTCTGGGTTTATCATTTCCCCTAAGAAAAGTTTCCGCAAGACAAAAAATATCTACAGAATTGTCTGCTATATGTTTATTGACTTCATGGACTTTACTTTTCATGCCTCTAATGTTCAAAAAATTTATATTAAAATGCGATGTCGTTTTCTTTTTCTTACCTTTACCTGCCCTACGGTGGCGGCGGCAACCTTTCTTACGTCCTTTACCTTTATCTAAATCTAAAATTTTGTACTTTATAGAACAATCACCATGGCCATGTACCTAGTATACCTTACACATTTTAGCCTTGTGACCATACTCATGGCAACTGTCACACTGTATGTGGGTTCCATGTTTCCATTCAGAGTGAGTGTGGTTACGTTCCCCACAATACCCACAACATACATCATCCCTACTCATGTCCCATACATCATTCCTACCCATGTCCCTGTTTCTAATATTATAATATTCCATATTGTTTGTATTGTTTTGTTTGTGAAATTGTCCACGGTTTTCCCTAAAGGTAGGTATCGTATCTGTTCTTTGTTGTGAGCGTCTCGTAATGTCACTATTAAAATTAGGCAGTATAGAGTTATTGATGTTGATATGACGCCGCTTTGGCACCTGACGTTTCTGTTGTGTGTTACTCTGAGATGGAGTTTTGGTTTTACATGTGATTCCGATGTTTTCTGCTAATTTGTACGATCCCGATAGGTTGAGATGCACGCCATCTTTATGGTATAATCTCATGTTGATGGATTTGTTCTTCATTCTACAACAAGAGTCATTGTCAACAAAATAAAGATTTTCGTCGTGTGCGATTTTACTCAGAATTCTATTTCCAGCACTGATATGACCATCCTTATCATCCAGTCTAGGACATATACCAGAAATGACAACATTGTCACTTGCGGACCTGGCAATTTCTACAAGTGCACAATATTCTTCACGGAAAGTATCTTTATCAAAATCATCACTAACACAGTCGTTACTGCCAACTTGAATGATAATGTTTTCAAGATTAGTGTTCTCTGGAAGATGTAAGATAGCAGATGAGATATCATTAACTTTGCCTCCGCGGATGCACATTGGGTCAGTGTCACACTCGAAGCGTCGCTTGTTAATGTCTCTGATAATTGAACTTCCTATCAGAAGCGTGCCTTTGGGTTTCCGTACATCACTATTTTCTGTTGGTGTACTGGTCGACAAATGTACTTCTTCACATACATGTATCTCAGTATCCTGATTATTGGTGGATATAGACTTAACGGAGTCTCGAAGTCGTTTGTTTTCTGCTTCCAGTTCATGTATTCGCACTATTTTAGCTGCTGTATCTCTGACCAGATCCATGTTATTTTTAATTACGGCGTCAAGTTGTTCATTTATTTTGAGAACGGTCCTGGGCAGTTCTCTGCATGTAGGACAAACCCAAAACCCGATAGTCTCCTTTTCGGATAAATTTACAGGTTACATGCAACCACATTTGACACCATGAACACTGTATTAGACAGTACCTTTGCAAATACATTGCACGTCTGAATTGGATTCGTTATTTGTTTTTTTCAAGGATTTTGAGGATTTTCCTGTCTTTGCTTTCTTTTTCTTAGCATCAACTTGATCATTATCTATGCTACTTATATCAAATTCTGTCATCTGTGAGGGGGTTTCTCCGTTATTTATTTCCTTTTCAATCGTCAAACTATCATTCAGAGTGTTTGCAGAAACCGTTTCATCAATATTTTCATCTCCGAGATCGGAGGGCTCATTGATAGTTCTACATAATTCTGATAGATCTAGATCATCTACTTGTGCAAGTAAGGTATCCGTTTTTGTGGTAGATGTAGATACTGTTTCCTCTGTCTTGTTCCTTGTGCTATTTCGTTTGCGCTGGCCAACAAGATTCTGACTTTCATTGTTTAGGGCATTCGAAATATAATGACAGGTTGAACTGATTATTGTATCGCTAATATCGGGTAGTAGTTTTTTCATTTGAGGGATCATCATTTCTTTATACGTGTGTTTATTGAAACTTTTATGTTCCGTTAGCGATAAGCTTTGGATCATTTCCATATATTCACTTTTGATTGAGTTTTCAATTGTCAATATTCTTGATCTTGCCGCTGGCGATAAACGGAACAGTGCACCGTCGTCAGATCCAGACATGCTTAAATGATTTTGGGTCCAAAGTCCAACTTGGACTTTTCTAACGTGCGTTCACTTGGGTATGTAGTACGAATAGCCTAATGAGTTGAGTTCACTGTTGTGTAATGCAAAGTTTTATACTGATCTTTCATCGAAAATAGAATTACACAAAATCACATATATGAAAAAATAGAGACAACTCACGGCTAGAGAATACTAAAATATCCAATAACTAACAAAAATCCAGTATCCAGAGATGAGAATTATATATGATATTCACAAAAGTTTTGAGAGCTCGTTGAGTGTACGCCTTAACTTAAGGGAGGTAAGTATGCACGTTAGACTACAGAGAAAAAATAATTTAACTTTGAATACAATTATATTAAAGGTTGGGTCGTAATGATAACTTCTGAAAGTTTGTGTATCTTTTGAGTTTCGAAATATCTAAAAACTTTTTTTTATTGAAAAACTAATTTAACTTTGAATACAATTATACAAAGGATGGGTCGAAATAAAGAACTTATAGACATTTTTTTCTTCTTTCAGCCAACAATGTCCTATTGATATAACAGTCGGAGAGATATTACAAACTTTTTTTAAGGATCTTCATTACACAATTAGTAATATCCAGACTATAAAAATACAAATAAAAAAAAACAAATAAGTAAGCAAACTACACTATCTTTTATTTTGGCCATATTGGCTGTCCAATCAGAACGAAATATTGATACTCTTTCAGAGCTCCAGATAAGCTGCGTATTTGCGTTTTTTACGCTAAGAAAACGAGTAAAAACGCATGTATTATCAGATCAGAGTGTACACATTACGCATACATATTGCAGTGTAAGCAAACTTTCCAAATTCGGAGCGTACTTGTACAGTCGTGTACATAACAATACATTTTTGTCTTTGAGAAATTCCCCGTAATTACTTCCCTTTATACTTTTCGAAGGAGAGAGCGTATACATCCGAGGGGTACCGAATGTTTGCCTTTCTAAGCATCGATGTCAAAAGAGATCTGATTGGATGTTTACGATAAATCATCCAATCGCGGTCAATATTGCAAATAAATGCGGTTTACGTAATAAGAAAGAACTGAAAAAAATCAAGTACAATAAAATCTTGACCTACATTTTGCGATCAATATTTCTGGAAATTCCCCATTTGGAACTCCCGCGCTGACGAAAAACACTGAGAGATACGAATGGTAAAGGTGAATGTCATATTTAATGATATCCGGTTATTGATCTGTTTGACACCTTTACAGGTAAATTGGGTCATGGTGAACAATTATCCACTGATTGACAGTTAATTGGGGATAAGGAAGTGGGTTTGTGGCACACGCTTAGATGATTAGAAGTGTGATTGCGGCAATTAAAAATAGTTATAAATCGTTGTGCAAACAGGAGTCGGACAACCTTTGATGCCGAGGAAAACTTCTTATTTCGATCAAACGTGCAATGAATTCATCTCGAATTGAGTTGCTATGGCTTGTTTGGGACCAAAGCTGATCAAATATTATTTAAGGACTAAGTTCCAGGACGGAATTGATAAACCACTAAAATGCCTAAACGTATGCTATCACCCAACGCACCAGCAGCAAAGTGACTTTTTAATGTTAGTGCTCTATGACTTTATTGTTCAGAACATTCTGTCTTCATTGTTAATCCTTTGTTATAACCTTATGATTATGAATGATTATGAATAAATTATAAATACAGTTTTTATCCTTCATTCATCATATGAAACACTACTAAGACAGAAATGTAAACAATATATATTGAAATGGGATGCAGTTGGTTCAATACTGAAACAAACAAAAGGAAAACATCAATAAACAATAAAAACACCCATCAAATACGTCGATAAGAAATCTCCAGTTACAAGACCAAATCTCCAGCCAAAAATTAAAAAATCTCCATTTGTAGCATAGCAACTCTATCACATGTATGCTTGTGTCAAGCATAATTTTAAAAGTGTACATGTAAGCAATCTTTTCTGAAGTAGAGGGTACAACAGTGCAAAGGAAATATGCAAATACCCACCATTTTCAAAAGTAGGGAGTAATTACCTTTTGGACTTGAAAATTATCTGGAGCTCTGCTCTTTTGAGTGAGTGAGTGAATGATTGTTGTTTAATGCCAACACAGCAAATTTTCAGCTATATCATGGTGAGAACAAGTTAATTTTCAATGAAATGATGATGAGGTTCGCTTTGACTTTGTACTAGACCAACTTCCAAGACGCTTTGCTAGATTTTTATAGTGCTAGCTTACTGAAACAACAGTCCGCGAATAGACATGTCGCTATCGCTCGGGGTAAAATTCGAATATAAAGGCCCATCCCATGGGTAAATTTGCACAACTCTATGCCTGCCATGAATTATTTCTTAAATAACCACCAACAACAAAATGTTCAATTCAACATATTTGATTCATTAAAGCAAAATATTCAGTAATTAATCATATGGGAATACAAAACAGTATGGACATTTAATAAATGTCTCAAATGCAGATTGCAACTGGTTGAGAAAAATGTTGTTTCCAATGAATGACAAATGTACCCCATCATCTAAAAATACACCTGGATGGCGATCATCAAAATCTGGATATTTAACAACATATCCCCCGTACTTTAAAATGTAAGATCGTATCCCTCGATTTATACGTTTCCGTGTGATTTCCATTGCACGGTCATTGTTCGAGTATCACCAAGAACGACGAGGAAGAATTCTTGACCATATCACTGAACAACCCGGGAGCATCCTAGATAAAATTGTAATTGTAAATTTCATCTGGTGAAACTGAGCACCACATGGTACATCCCCAATATCATTTCCACCGCAATGGGGGACAGCCTTCGGAATACCACGTAGATTAATTGAGCCGTGAACTAGGCTTACAACATTAGACCATTTCATGCCTGGCATGCCCACCCAACGTACTAAACAATTATAATTATCAAGACCTAAATTACAACCTGTAGGTCTGTTCTCCGAATGCTGATGCGCCCTGTCAATAATACTGGAATCAATGATCCATATTCCATTAACAAAAGCTGAAATGATAAAATTTATTATATAGACTCAATATGTATATATCGTTGAAAAGAAGCAGATTTCCAACGACCTTTTGTTTTAACGTCTTCTTCAGTAAAACCGTTCATTGACAAATGAGTTCCTGACCCTATTCTAAAAGAATGTGTATTGTAATCATGTGGATTAATACCAATAAAGTCGCCCTATGTCGCCGGCGTCATTTATGAAAATGTCGATATCGTGTTTATTGAAATCTATCGTATCCGTTAAGTATTTTGAACGTGATTTTCTTGAAAACATCTACAATTACATTATACAATGATCCTTCCATTGTGACGACTATGCATCGGCGTGAACAGACCATATATTAATGTAAAGTAATCCATAACAATTTTTTTAAATTTCGTTCAATAACAAACAACATCGGTGCCATTGCAAAGCTGACGCAACAGAATTGGCCTACATTTAAGGCAAACATAAATCTTGTTTTCATAGTTGTTGTAAATCCTCCTGTATCCCTCACAAAACCAATTGTGTACATCGGTACTTCAGTATAGAATTTACAGAATCGTTCTTCTCTTGGAATGTTAGGTTTGTTATATTTACCCCGCTCTATATTTAAACAATGAGCACTGATATGTAGTTGTGTAATTTTACTTTTTATACTTTTGCTTAGATTGGTTTCAAGATAGAAGGGAACAAAATTTGGAATAAAAATATCGCTAAAAAGTATCAATTTACTGTCTACAGCCCCAGATTAAAATATTTGCAGTTGTGAGTCAGATTGCTGATGATAAGGGAACGACCATTTAACTTGAAAAAGGGGGGGGGGGTATGTTTTTTTTCTAAAAAAATATTCTGATTCCCAATGTTGCTGAAAAAAATATTCTGATTTTGGTGGAGGAAAAAAAAAAAATCTGATTCAGAGATTTTGCCATGTAGCGTAAAACATAAAAATCCTAAATCTTGTGTTGTCCGAAAAAAAATTTCTGAACGAAACAAAAAACCATAACCGACCTATAATCCGACAGTCCGATAGTCCGACGGTCCGATAGTCCGACAGTCTGATAGTCCGACGGTCTGATAGTTCGATAGTCCGACAAATGCTTTATTTCTTTGAAAGTTAACACTATAACATGTGTAATATGGGACCAGAAACCGAACCGTTTACTCACCAAAGAAAGGTTCAGAACATCGGAAACATGATATCATAGACAGACAATCAATTGTCAGGGACACACAAGAACTAAAAAAAACCACATATATGAACAACACGGACTCCATAAAAACCTGGATCCAGTCGTGATGAACCGGTAGTGTAAGTATCCCGTATATTTTTTAGCAGCGACTACTTCAGGCTTTATTCAAGTAGCGTGTAGCCGAGTCCAGCCAAGAAAAGTCATTATTGAAAAGAAAGATAAAATAAATGAATACAAAAAAAAGGAAAAGACGAAAAGAAGAGCGTACCAGTGTCCCCCGCCCTTTATCATGGAATATTTATGTTAAAAAGCAATGTCGACACATCAATAGAGCTGGATACAATAATGTGTGCGAATTGATTGATTGATTGATTGATTGAATGCTTAAGGTTCAGCAAGCAATATTTCAGTCATATTCAGGATGAGAAAAGTTTGTAAACAAAAAATAAGAAAGAGGGGACTCTGGGATGGGTCAACATGGGCAACGACTTAAGACGAGAACATGTTTTTCTGTCTCTTCCGACGACAAGTTGGTTCTATTTTTATTCCCCGGGATTCCGCCGACGGGTGACCCTGCTATAGTCGCCTTCTACAACAAGCGCATATATAAAAAGTTACGATTGAAGGAATTGTCCCTAAGTGACCTCTTATATCACGGAAAGAAACAGCATCGGAATATGACAAAATAAACAACTGTGCCATGATACGCCCCTTCCCTCCCCCCCCCCCCTTTGTGACAATTGAAGGTCAGTTGCTCTGCGTGAGAACAGTAATTAATATGCTGCATTTTTTAAACCAATTAATTGTATATACCATAAGAAAACTGGCGTTTTCCAAACTGACTAAAATCACACCTGTCACTTGCTCCCCCTTTTATCAATACAATGTATGTCACGACGTGACCTATCAATAAAAGGGGGAACAAGTGAGAGATGTTATCGTACGAGACGTGGATGGACGGACGAACAGCGGTATGCCATAATAAGCCCGTATTTTGACGGGCGTATAAAAATGAATGGCCCATATCCTGAAATTACGAATATATCATCAGTTTAAAGCATTTGTCGGACTATCGGACTGTCGGACTATCGGACCGTCGGACTGTCGGACTATCGGACTGTCGGATTATAGCTACGGCCCCATACTATTCTATCTCTATTTATTTTAACTAGTCTCATATAATAATTATACATTAAACATAATGAGAAAATCAATATTGGACTCCTGTTACATTCAAGTCTGCTGGCCATATTTGATGACTGTCTTTTGACCCCAAGTATACATTTCAACATCTTATGTTGTAATTTTTCAATTGGTAGATTGTCAAAATTATTTAAATTTATGTTATAATCTGACAACCATTGTTAAAATTAGAATAAGCAACAGTAACCTGAATATTGAAAGGGGTAGATACATTAAACTTCCAGTGGAAAAGAGAATATGTCCTCTCTGTAATATAGAACCAGAGGATGAAATACATTTCATTTTAAAATGTCCCAAATTGGATGAGTGTCGTAAAGAATTATTTGCTAATATAAGTTCAGTGGTTCCTTCATTTAATGATATGGATGAGTTCCAAAAATTTAAATTCATATTGAGTAGTAATGATCTTGATATATGTAAAATATGTATTTTAGGTGTGAATAAATTGTATTCTATCAATCAAGATCTGAAAGGGAAGTTATAACTTAATTATTATGCAAAATTATTATTACAGTATATACACAGAATTATTTAAATATTTTTATATACATTGAGTGACACTGTTGTGTACAATGGGAGATAATCCTTATAAATATTGTAATCTTCAATGGGAGATAATTCATACACTCCTCAGCTGTGATAACATCTTCTTTGTACATGCATTGTATGTATTTAGTTTAGTTCTGTTTTATCTTTTGATGATTGTTCAATGTTTGGACTTTAAATCAATAAAATTATTATTATTATTATTATTATTATTATTTCACGACCATATGTCAAAATATGTCCTTAGGTCATTGTAAAAAAAACCCAAAAAACGACCGTGTAGAAATTTCACCCCAAAGCTCTGGATTAAGGTCCATATAAATTAATTTTTTTCTGAACTTTGCTCGTTAAACAATATTTCATTAAATAAACTCACATTATTTTAAGATTTTTCATTCTTATGACAAACGCGTAAACGTAGACATGCAAACATGCCATCCAAGAAGGTGAAATGAAGAAAATTGCCAAAACACCAAGTTCATCTTTTTTTTCTGGCAATGAAAAACTTAGAATTAAGATTCTGTAAATTCCGATTTTGTTACTATTCTTATGCATCTAAACGGCATTTCTAAAAATACAAATAAACAAAAAACAAGGAAGAAAAATGTGTATGACGGAGATCGAAAAACGTGATTCATTGACAGACAAACCACGGGAGACAAGCTGAACGAGACTGGCAGACCGACGCGTAAATTACGAAATGGACAGATGGACAACACGAACATTTAAACATTTATTAAAAATTATTAAAATCTCGCACTTACCTTTAAATATATCCACGTTCTGTAGAAATACTTAGTGACCTACTAAAAACACTAGTCACTTGAGAATAATTTATAATTAATAAAGTTATGGAAAATTTCAGTGGCAGGAATTTATACAGATGTTGTCCTCCTCTGACAACAGATCCTTAACTCACTTGAATGAACTATTTCAGTACATGTATCCACTTGTCTCAAAACTGTACAGCATTGCTGTCATACAGCCTTTGAGCACTGCAGAAGTTGATAGAATTGTATCTCAAGTTGACTTAATCTCAACCAGCCACAGAGCTAACATTAAAACTGAGACACTTTCCAAAATTTTGAACATTAAGTACAACTGTGATCAGACACTTTTTTAATTCCATCATTGATGAGTGTGTACATGCCCTTTTTAAACACAAAAACAGAAGACTTGTAAACATTCAGGTAGTGTGACTTTTATTTTAGTTAAAATTGTATCTGGAACATTCATAACACTAATATTCCTTTTAGCACACGTCTTTTTATTGATCTCCAGATTTTAACTGCATTTCTGTACATACATTTGTATGTAATAAAATATATATAAACAATGAATCATGTAGATGCATTGAATTTGATGCAAAGAGCTGAAAATGTAGTGCTGAAAGACATTTTTAATAATATGAGACAGGCAACCTGTTTGAAGGACGAAGTCCTAAAATTTCAATAATACGATGATCCGTACACGTTATTATCTTTTATTTTGAATGAATTTTGTAGCCGATTTATTATGGCTGTTCCGTTCATTTTACCCACGCCGCTCTTCCGTCGAGAGTTTCGTAGAAAGATTTTTTTTATTAGAATTTTATTTCAAGTTTATTTCGATTTTGCATAGAGTAAATAATTAAAGAATTGGGAATTTTTCATTGAAATATATTTCTTTTGCATTTCTAAATATCAATACGATATTTTCTAGTCATTTCCATTCCGGCAGAAACTCCGTTTTTTTTCGTTTATTGATCACGTGATTTGACGTAAACTGCAGGTATCATTACTTCCGGTTTGGGTAGCAACGCCTGACGTGAATGTAAATACAACGTCATTCACGGTAATAATGGAAAGGCCCATTAAGCTTTATAAGGACTGGTGCTGTGTTCCTCTGTGTAAATCTGATGGAGGGAAGTAAATAAAGCATTTCCGTTGTCTTTTTTGTACAGTTTGAGGCGATCATATCATCATTCCAATCACACATTTTTAATAAATAGTATGTCACACTGTTCAATATTAGGCAACAGTTTTAAATTCGACGACCATATCGGCACTTGTCCGATCTCACACACAACCTGTGTTACACCGTTCTCCGTTATTGTTCTCCTGTTTACTTGTGAAAGTTCGTAGTCATTTGTTGACGTTATTTTCTCTAGATCTAATTCTTGGGCAAGTTCACATAACTTGACTAATTCATGTTTTCTATACAAATGACATGTTATGCCTCTATGCTGTAAATATTCCTTTAGATCGGGAACCTGCCATCGGAAAAAATCTACTTGAATATCCATGATAATAATGATAAACGTAATCTGTTGATAAATGCTGACAAACCGGAAGTGTAGATGCCTGTTGTTTGGTTGCTACGATACGCCAATCGTACATCCAATTTGAAAACCGCTCTAACCCGAAAATACCGTATTGATCTATTTTTTTTAACTTCCGGTGAACAGATATTTGGCTATCAATATAGAAAGGAGGAAAAATCGGACAGCCTACTGTTATAAGGACTTCGTCCTTTATTAAGTAACTGAAAATAACTATATTGCCCTTTTTCATAGTTTTTGACGTGCTAAAGTGCATTTTTCCAAAGTCGCACCCCTCCATTTTCAGTTCCTAGCTGGAACACTGATTGTCTATAAAAAAAAGTATCAGCGAGGCTGTTTTCCAAATTTGTAAATATTGAATCCATTCCGAAGTTGAAGTGCATTTGGGTGATTTTCCAAAAAATGAAGACTTTTCATTTTCAGAGAATAATTTGAATATTAAATGATATGAAAGAAAGGTAAATATCTTAAAACAAGCACAATGGTAACAGTTATCTTTATGCAAAGTGTCATGGAAATTGCTCTTCCGGTTAAAAAGTTATCCTCTAAATACTGGTCAAATTTGTCAAGAGTGTGACGTTTTAGCGTGACAAACTTTAAATTGCCTCAACTTATCTTGATGATAAAAAAAATCAGATAAAAAATATATTAAAGAAAGATGGTATTCTATAATTTCGTACCATTTTACTTCAAATATCTAGATGTTTTGTGACCCTATGATTTTGCGATAATAAATTTAACTTGGAAAATTGTACAAATGTCAAATTAAACCTTAATAGTTTTTCATTGTTGCATAAGGAGAGACACTAAAAATGTCAGGAGTGTGACATTTTATTTTAGTTGTATAGTACTATGTTGTATGCTTTAATAGTTCACAATTTTCTTTATTTTCCAAAAGCTCCAGACCCAATCAAAGAAACAGTTTGGAAATAGCTCTGATATATGACATATCATAGCTAGGAAATCAAAATAACTAATGTCAGGAATGTGACACTTTTAATAGGCATCTTTAAAAAAAAATAAAAATAAACCATGCTTCTACAAACTTCCACAATGTTTTCAATTTAATTACATATAAACAATAAGTAATACTTATAGTATTTTTGTATATTGCATGACACCTTTCTCATAATAAGTGATGATAAAGGGTTATATTTTCTTAAAACATGTCAAAATATGGATTTTTTCTAAATGAAAAATTGATGTACATGTATGTTGCTTTAGATAAACAGAATACTTACTTTAATATATCTTGCCTTTCATAAAACATTTTCATTCTTTAGATATAGCATTTTTGAAAATTTATCAATAATTTTTCATTCAACAGTAATATGTCCCACTCCTGACATAAAACTATTAAATGTCAATTGCAATTGCAGTAGGAAGTTTTTTTGCAGAGTAAATTATTGAGAAACATGGGGAAACTAATTTGAAAACCACTAAAAAGTTGTTTTATACTAAGAAAAAGATGATCTATTGCTAGTTTTAATACATTTCAAATCCATTTTACCCATTTTTGATGAGATAAATTCCTAAAAGGCAAATAATTAGCACACTAATCATTAGAAAAAAACCAAAACATAATTTTGAATCTTCTTTTAATATTTACTGTTAACTGTAAGAAATATAAGCTTTTGAAGAAATATAACTTTTAGTTTGGAAAGAATAAGTTGGTTATATTATTTTCAGCTCGACAAGTTTATTTTCGAGAGGGAGTCAGGAGTGTGACAATTTTATTTAAGAAATAGATTATTTTGTATCCATAAAACTGCTTGTAATTGTCTCGGGAATTATTTAATTCTCAATAAGCACTTTACTCTTGAAAAGATGTATAAATGGTTGAAAATTGAGTTGTCATTATTTATAATTATGATAGTATTAGTTAGAATATGATAAAATATGATTGCAATAACATCATAACAATGCAAAAATGAAATATATTCAAGGGAAACCTTTTTTCAGTCAAAATAGATTATGTACTACTACTTAAAAAAGTTATTGTGACCAACAATGATTGCATTTAGCTTGATATTTGGTGTATTTATCTTTTAGAAAAATGTGTCAGGAGTGTGACAAAACATCAAAAAATGGACAGTATTTTCATTTGGTTACCTCTAGTTTATACCACCAAAGATCAACTTAACTTAACTTTTTTAGTTCACCTGGACCAAAGGTCCAGGTGAACTATTGCCATCACTTGGCGTCCGTCGTCTGTAAACTTTTCACATTTCAAGCTTCTTCTCCGAAATCACTGGGCCAATTGGAACCAAACTTAGCAGGAATGTTCCTTGGATGGTCCTCTACAAAGTTTCTGTTTTTCGTTCCAGTCGGATATTCAACATGGCTGCCAGGGCCAATAATATGCTCTGATTGGCTGAAATTTCAAAGATCTTCTTCTCTGAAACTAATGAACTGACTGAACCCAAACTGTAAATGAATGATCATTTGAATGTCCTTTACCAAGTTTCTATTTTTTATGCCGATCGGAAATTCAAGATGGCCGCAATCGCAGGACATAGATTAACATTGGACCCTATGGGAAAATGTTCAAATGCCTTCTTCTCAGAAACTACAAATATGATTAAAGCCAAACTGTACATGAATGTTCATTGGATGGTCCTCTACAACCTTCAGGTTTTTTGTTCCGATATGAAATTCAAAATGGCGGCTACGGCAGGACTTAGTTTAACATTGGACCCTAAGGGAAACATGTTTCAAAACGCTTCTTCTCTGAAACCACTTGCACAATTGAAACCAAACTGCCCAGGAATGATCATTGGAAAGTCCGCTACAAATTTTCTGTTTTTTATGCCGATCGGAAATCCAAGATGGACACCACTGCAGGACATAGATTAACATTGGACCCTATGGGAAAATGTTCAAATGCCTTCTTCTCAGAAACTACAAATATGATTAAAGCCAAACTGTACATGAATGTTCATTGGAAGGTCCTCTACAAACTGTAGGTTTTTTTGTTCCGATATGAAATTCAAAATGGCGGCTACGGCAGGACTTAGTTTAACATTGGACCCTATGGGAAAAATGTTTCAAAACGCTTCTTCTCTGAAACCACTTGGACAATTGAAACCAAACTGCCCAGGAATGATCATTGGAAGGTCCTCTACAAATTTTCTGTTTTTTATGCCGATCGGAAATCCAAGATGGCCACCACTGCAGGACATATATTAACATTGGACCCTATAGGAAAATGTTCAAATGCCTTCTTCTCAGAAACTACAAATATGATTAAAGCCAAACTGTACCTGAATGTTCATTGGATGGTCCTCTACAAACTGTAGGCTTTTTGTTCCGATATGAAATTCAAAAGGGCGGCTACGGCAGGACTTAGTTTAACATTGGACCCTATGGGAACAATGTCAAAACGCTTCTTCTCTGAAACCACTTGGACAGTTGAAACCAAACTGCCCAGGAATGATCATTGAAAGGTCCTCTACAAAGTTTCTGTTTTTTATGCCGTTCGGAAATCCAAGATGGCTGCCACCATAGGTCATAGGTATTAACAAAGGACCATATGGGGAAAATACAGAAATATGTTCTTCTCTGAAGCTATTGCACTGATTGAACCTAAACTGTGCATCAATCATTGGATGGTCCTTTACAAACTTTGTGTTTTTTATGTTGATCGGAATTTCAAGATGACTACCTCTGCAGGACATAGTTTATACATAGGACCAATTGGTTCTTTTTATAACCAGGTGAACGATACAGGCTCTTGAGAACCTCTGGTGTTATATTTATTAGGCATATATAAATAATTGATTTACAACTATTTAGCCTCATTAGATCATATTTTTTATGCTTGTATGAAAACTTTAATTAGCAGATTTTTTAAAATATACAGTAAAAATAGTATTTCTTTGATATACTGAAACTGTTTTCTCATGATATATACAAAGTTTGGTACCAAATTGTGTCTATTTCATATCATTATTAAATGGAAATACATTTAGGTCTTTTACCATACCCAAAAGAAAATGATACCTCTGAGGAAGTAAGTCTGTATTTGTTATCATTTTAACACTTTGTTGCTAATAAAAGTTGAATTTTTTTTTGTCTTCATATATTGTTGCACTGAGCAACTGAATCTGAAAAATATATCATATTGACATTATTTTACGACCAAAATTATGTCAATTTGTCCAATTTGAAATTTCACCCTCTATGTCACACAAAGTCTTCATTTTTTTTTTAAAATCACCCATTTGCAAGCCAAAAGAGTCTAAAAGGAGTTAAAGATGTGACTAAAATTATTGATTTTGCTCAGGTGTCTAGATCTCACACTCCCAACAATACAGGATTAGTGAGAACAGCAAATAAAAGTGGATAAAAGAAATGGTGGGACACAGGCTCTTTATATCATTTTACTTACCCAAAGAAGAGTTTGAAAGGCTGTCATCAAGGTCTTCCTTCTAATCCTCAGTTGTTTCATCAAAGTTAGTAACAGTGTCAACATTCTCAGAGATGTTCGAGTCCAGCTGTTTTTTCAGGTGTCCTGTAAGGGACCGACCATTTAACTTGAAGGGAGGGGGGGGGGGGGTTATGGTTTTTTGTTTCGTTCAGAATTTTTTTTTCGGACAACACAAGAGTTAGAATATTTATTTTTTTCCAGAATTTAACATTAGGTTATATGACAAAAACTCTGAATCAGATTATTTTTTTTTCCTCCACCAAAATCAGAATATTTTTTTCAGCAACATTGGGAATCAGAATATTTTTTTAGAAAAAAACCATAACCCCCTCCTTCAAGTTAAATGGTCGTTCCCTAAGTATTTCTGTGACAACATACTAGTTCTAATTTACCATTTATTCCAATCTTAACATAATTAATCTTACCCTCTAAAACAGCCCGCTTTGGTTCAAGCACCTTGCTTTGTAAGGACACTTAATTTCAATAATATTATAACCATGACAATCGCAGCTAATAATTGCATCAAGTGATGCCCTTTTATATGGGTACTTTCTATGTGTCTCTTAGCCAGGTCTAACCACTTCACTGCTCTATGTGTTTCCTCAAACTTTTTCAAATAAGTTGAGGAGGGCCTGGGTGGCTCAATGAGTTAGGTAGTTGGAATACCTAACAACTCATACAAGCCTATCACCAATACGGCGTGGGTTCGCGCCCGGCTTTGAAAAATTACAAAAAGGGTGCACTCGACTCGCAGCCGCAAGTGATAAAGTTTACCAGTTGCTTGCCCATGGTCGGTGGTTCTCTCGAGGGATTCCGGCTTCTTCCTGGTCGCCATGATATAGCTGAAAGTGGTGCTAAAACAGCAAAAATCAAAATCAAATCAAATAAGTTTAAAGAGCAGTAGCTTCATGCTTTAAACCCCATTGTATAGCTGGTAGAGTTGAATAATTAAATATTTGACAGTTGCGGCGGAATCGGAGTTAGAGTTTGAAAAAGTATTTTGTACGGGACATTAAACATTTATTTTACATAATATTCTGCGATTTTTATTTCTGCGGTCCGGAGTTGACCGCAGAAATTACCGGTTACACAGTATCTTTGTTTTTATACATCATGATGTCACAAAGAAGTGATTTGCTTGGTTGATTTCCACTGCTATTTGTCATAACATGGTAGGCTTTACTAAGTAGATTAATTTTGTTTTGATGTCTAATACTGATAATTTCCTTCCTCATGACAATTGCATGAGAAAATAATTTATCACAGTTTTTTTTTTCTAAAAGCAGATTACATCACATCAAGTACAAAAGAGTGATACACAGATTATTGAAGGTGTCTTGTCCTCGATCCGTCACATCCATCTTGATGTATATTTCCGATGTCGGAAAAAAGACCATCGATAATCTATAATTATTGATATTCTATCCAAAATCTTAACAAAGATTGGCAGAGAAGCAGACATGTAAATATTATCAACACTTTACGCCTACTCTGCTTTCAAGATGTAAACATTCTTTGAACAAAAATGTAACAAACATAATTTAATGAACACGAATGAAAATAAACATATCAACACAGAAAACACATGACATGCTGTATTTTTATGAGTACAAGTAATTTAATTTCCATATCCTGGGTGGGAATCGAACCCACATACCAGAAACAGCAAGTCATTAGTTTACCTTTAGAGAGAATAAAATATATAAACAATTAAATGAATTTACTGGTTTAAGCTCTTCATATTGATCGTCACACCCTGTACATTCAGTGAACTGATGTAGTTACAGAATTTTTGTTTAATTTAAACAACTAGATTTTCAAAATTTTCCATAAATCTGTGTACTGTTAACTTTTTATTGTAGTAAATACTAAATAAAAACCAGTATAGCTTCCTCTACCATTGCATAACAAATATTACAAACATAATCTGTTGCTCCTGAGTGCAGGCAGAATAAAACTACAAAACATCCAACCATGCATTAGATAACAAAAATAAACAAAGTAAAGCATGCAGATAAACAATGTAGTATGTCTAATAGTATTGTACCATATTTTGTTTTAACAATTTGTAACACCTTAAAGCAACAAACAAGAACAGTGAGGGATTGGAGTCTGCTGCCACCAGACATTGTGGAGCTGGACACACCTGAAGCCTTTAAGGCCAGGATTGTGTCCCTTTAGCCGTCAGGCAGTCGGACACCATGTATATACATTTGTAGTTAACTTTGAATTGTAAATAAGCCCCATTAAATCATTATCCCACACACTTGATTAGTTCAACTAAAATGCACAGTCCAAAGTCATTGCATAATCTTCAACATGATGAAGGAGGCAATTACATGGCAGAAACAGAAACAGAAACAATGGAAAATAGAAAATCAAATGAAATTAAACGACAAATTTCTTGGATTTCTTTTATCTGTTTTCTTAAATGTTTTCCCCTTTTGTACTGTTTATTACATGTTCAAAATGGCTTTGAACAAAAATTCAGGATCAGCCCCTGTTACTTAATGTCTCTTTTTTTCTTACATTTGCTAAATCTTCACCATTTTTTTCTCCTTCTAGATAATCATATTATGTTTGGAATTGAAACTAATTTGGTAATTAAAAGTTTATTTGCTCTTTGGTTAAACCACTTCTTGTTATTTGATTGTCCTCTTGTTAAAACCTCAATTTTGTTTCAGTGTGGCTCAATGAGTTAGGTAGTTGGATTATGTAACAACTCATACAAGCCTATCAACAATACCGCATGGGTTCGCACCTGGCTTTGTAAATTACAAACTAGAGGCTCCAAGGAGCCTGTAATCGCCCACCTGGTTTTTAATTTGACATCTAATGTTGATAGAAAATGGGGGTGTTACACATAATTTTGAAAGTGGGCCACCAAAAGATCATTTCAGCTCAAATTTCTGAGCAAAAGATTTTGATGTGATTTTTTTCTCTCAAAATATTCCAAAATGGAATAAACTGGCAGAAAAATTCTCACAGAAAAACCCATAATGTATGTTAAACTACTAATTGCCATGTAGCTGCAGCTAACATTTCAGTTCATTTTGATGTTTAATAAAGCAGAAATTGATAACTAAAGAAATTTATATTTTTAGTAACAGCAGCCATTTTGAATGGAGGGCGGGGCTGTCGGACACAATATAGAAAGGGGACCACCCAAGGACCACCCCAGCCAAATTTGTTTTAATTTAGCTTAGCAGTTTCAGAGGAGAAGATTTAAATGTGATCTTTTATCAAAATATGTTTAATTTGTATAATCGGTATAAATCGGTTGAAAGAAAAATTTCACTGAAAAACCCAGAATATTTGTTAATCTACTCATTGTCATGTAGCTGCAGTTAAAATTTGAGCTCATTTTAATTTATAATAAAGCAGCAATGGACAATTGGAAGAAATTTCTATTTTTAGTAACAACAGCCATCTTGAATGGAGAGCGGAGCTGTCTCGGACACAATTTTGAAATGGGACTACCCAAGGACTATCCCAGCCAAATCTGGTTTAATATGGTTCAGCGGTTTCAGAGAAGAAGATTTGAATGATCCTTTATCAAAATATGCCTAATTTGCATAATCGGTATAAAGCGGCTGAAAGAAAAATTTCACAGAAAAACCTGGAATATATGTTAAACTACTCCTTGCCACGTACATGTAGCTGCAGTTAAAATTTGAGCTCATGTTGACTTATATTAAAGCAGCAATGGGCAATTGAAGAAATTTCTATTTTTAGTAACAGCAGCCATCTTGAATGGAGAGCGGAGCTGTCGGACACAATTTGAAATGGGACTACCCAAGGACTATCACAGCCAAATCTGGATTAATTTGGTTCAGCGGTTTCAGAGGAGAAGTTTTAAATGTGATCTTTTATCAAAATATGCCTAATTTGCATAATCACCCTAACAACTTCATCCAAGGGCAGTATGTTTTTTATTATACTGAATGCCTAATGATTCAGGTGTGCATTATGTTATTAGAAGGACAATTGTTAAAAAAATAAAGTCATAAATTAAAATAGCTTACTTACATTAACAACAAAACATCAAATAGCAACAAATTTAACACTTTATAACAATTAATGTAAAATGATAATTGTATATTTTGATAAATATTATCACATGTTTGCTTCTATATTCTGACTTGCATAAATAATTTTCAAGGTAGGCTATAATTGTTTTATCATTTTTCAATATTATTATTTAAATACATGTCTTAAAGTTTTGAAATTTTATGAAAACTTTGAAATTTTTTAGACTTTTTGAAAATTTTATCATTTTGAATATTTTTGAAAATTTTGGGAAAATTTTTAACTTTAAAACAAATTTTATTTTTTTTATTTTAGAATTTTGAAAATCTGTATACCTCGGCCGGAGCGGGTGTTAGGCATTAACACCCGTTGCCAATATTATCACATGTTGCTAGGGATGGGCGGGGCTTATGAAAGGTTAGTGAAAATTAACAAATGCCGCTTGTCCAATGAAATGAATGGATAATGTAAGAAATTTGCATAAAATATAATAATATTTAATAGCATCTCATCAATTTATTCTAATATTATAATGACAAAGATTAAATATTAAAATATGGAGCAGGAGGATTGTTTTAGGAGCTGAATGTGATGATAATACGAATTTCGACATTGGGTTAGAGGAAATGTCACAATCCATTACCAAAGAGACCTCAAGTAGACTAAAACAGAGCACAGGCACTCGTGGCACGAACTTACCACCCCCCTTTTTTCTAACTTTCTGTTTACAAATTTATTTTCAATAAAATTTCTTTATTTCTTTATTATTTCATCTCTTTTTCCTTATTTTAACTTGTTCGTGTCAAGATTCATACAATCTTATGTTAACATAAAATTGCATGTGTTGACCCTATATAGATAATCTAAGGGGGGTGGTAAGTCTGTGCCACGAGCGCCTGTGAAACGGAGTAGAACAATGAAACAATCTAGTATTTATGAATATTATTGTCTTTGACATATATGTACTCAACTGTTCAAAGCTGTAAAGTACTGTATTATGAATCATTCTTCAAGGAAATAATACATTACCTTAAGTGTCATCCTTTTGCTAATAGATGTGATAATAAATTGTATATCAATTTATGCAAAATCATTTAAATATTTATAAATGTACTATTTATTGTTTGAATTGATAAATATGATGTACTATTTATTGTTTGAATTGATAAATATTTAAATGATTTTGCATAAATTGATATACAATTTATTATCACATCTATTAGAAAAAGGATGACACTTAAGGTAGTGTATTATTTCCTTGAAGAATAACTGCACTAGGTAATTTTTCCAGGATAAATTCTACTAGTGTATTATTTCCACATAACAATTCATTTTGAAATAATCACTTCAATATTTTTTAACCCCCCAAAATGCCCATGCCCCATTTTTTTATAGTCTCCCTAAAAAAATCCTTTTTAAGAGTGTTTTGGATACACAATTAAACAAAGAATAATTTACACTAAGCATGGAAAAAATAACATAGTGCAAACTTCCTCTGGAAATGTTGCATAAATTGATATACATATACATTGTACAATACTTGTGCACTGTCGAAGCATATAGGTAATATGTGTATGAGGCTTAGGAATGGGGAAAAAGGCGAGGCAAAGAGCCGAGCCTTTTCCCGCGTTTCGCGCCGAATACACATATTTACCTATATGCTTCGACAGTGCACATGTATTGTATTTATCCTGCAATTTTAAATCGTAAATAAACATTTACTGGACGATAATAAAAGTATTTGAAATAATTTTGTGTATGTATTTGAAAACAATATCCCCCGATGTGTCCCGTTTTACATTTGTATGTTCTATTATCACATCTATTAGAAAAAGGATGACACTTAAGGTAGTGTAGTATTTCCTTGAAGAATAACTGCACTAGGTATTTTTTTCCAGGATAAACTAGAACTGTGAGTGACCTCACCGAGTGATACCTCGCGCTTGCAATACTATGATGTTCAAACTTTGGAATACAGGTATATTAGCAAGTTACCTATGAAAAATGAATGTATATGGAGTTATGTCAAAGAGACAACATCCCATCTCCAAAATAAACTTAACCAAGAACATACATCTAGGGGTCGCCACAAGTACACGACCCCCCTTTTCGTGAAAGTATAAGTTGAATTATCTCCCATTCTAAATTTTAGACAGCAACGGTATTCCTGCATGCACATCTGCAGGTTGTGTACTACAACTGTGTAAAGTTTCATAAAAATTCAATGAGCAGTTTAGTAGGAGTTGCGCTTACAAGGTACATGCCCACCCCCCTTTTCGTGAAAGTATAAGTTGAATTATCTCCCCTTTTAAATTTTGGACAGCAACCATATTCCTTCATGCACATCTGCAGGTAGTGTACTACAAATGTGTAAAGTTTCATAAAAATCCAATAAGCGGTTTAGGAGTTGTGCTTACAAGGTATACGACCCGCCTTTTCATGAAAGTATAAGTTGAATTATCTCCCCTTCTAAATTTTAGACAGCAACGGTATTCCTTCATGCACATCTGCAGGTTATGTACTACAACTGTGTAAAGTTTCATAAAAATTCAATAAGCAGTTTAGTAGGAGTTGCGCTTACAAGGTACATGGACGGACGGACAGATGGACGGACAGGGTGATTCCTATATAACCCCCCCCCCCCCAAAAAAAACCCCCAAACCATTGTTTGCGGGGGCTATAATTATACTAATGTATAATTTCCACATAACAATTCATTTTGAAATAATCACTTCAATATTTTTCAACCCCCAAAAAGCCCATTTTTTTTTATAGTTCCCCTAAAAAAAATCCCTTTTAAGAGTGTTTTGGATACACAATTAAACAGAGGGTAATTTACACTGAGCATGGAAAACATAACCTAGAGCAATAATTCCTCTGGAAATTATACACTAGTGTAACTTGTCCTCTGGAAAAAATACACTGGTGGAAAGAACACACAGTTACACGCCAATTGATGGCAAAAGCTCACCTGGCCTTTGGCCAGGTGAGCTAAAAAGGATGTACTCGACTCACATTCGCAAGTGATAAAGTTTACCAGTTGCTTGCCCATGGTTGGTGGTTCTCTCCGGGTACTCCGGCTTCTTCCACCACTAAAACTGGTCGCCATGATATAGCTGAAATATTGCTGAAAGCGGAGTTAAACACCAAAATTCAAATTCAAATATGTCTCTGTCTTCTGTTGAACTTTTTGCATTCAATTTCAAAATCATCATCTGTACTTTGCCTAAGCGTATTACAAGGAATAGAAAGAATGTCAAGGGAACTTGTTTCCGCTTCTGCTATAGAACTATAGGCCAGTTCATGATCAAGATCCAAACATGTTTCTGGGAGTGTTGTCAAGGGTTGTAATGTTGGTAAATCACGTGGCCTGAATTTAGCTAGATCAACAATGTTAACAATAGGTGGTAGTGATGCTCTGTTTGCATTTCTAATTAAGAAATAAATCATGGAAGCCAGAATGTGTTTTGAGTTTGAGTTACTAATATCCGCCAATCCATGTTAAAACTCAAAACACATTCTGGCTTCCATGATTTATTTCGATTCTGATATGTCTAAGAGTACAAATACGGTAGTATACATTGATTGGAAGACGGTAATTTATATTTACGTTTGTGGACAATGTCGCAAACAATTTATGCTGCAAAATTCGAGCAGACGATAATTCATCAACATGTATATTTACGACGGGAAAGTCAGTTACATGCACCGGTGCTTGTGCTAATGAGATTATACCCAATTGATACATCGCTCGTTTGTTTACAAAGCTTCAGAAGGACATCATGTTAGAATATCAAATAACAATTTTAAAGTCCTCTGGTACTTTTCTTCGGGTGATAGTTCTAGTGCTACATTTATTCTGTACGAGTCTATGCTACATGTGGCTTTGTCTTTGTCTGATTTTTATTTTTTCAGCTTTTACTGGATCTATTTTTGCATCTATAGTTAAAGAAGTCAATATATTTTATGTTATTCGGGTTTTAGTGTTTATTTGATGGTGTTTAATGCCACTTTCAACAATATTTCAGTTATATCGTGGTGGTCAGTTTTATTGGTGGAGGAAACTGGAGGACCCAGAGAGAACCACCGACCTGTCGCAAGTCACTGACAAACTTTATCACATCATGTTGTACACCTCGCCCTGATTGAGATTCGAACTCACAACATCAGTGGTGATAGGTACTGGTTGCATAGATCATGATCATGATGGCCCCTTCAAGGTTTTAGACAGAGTATATAAGACTATATACCCAGGTCTGAAACTTTACTTACTTTTATATTCTAGTGCACAGTCTTGGTAAAATAAATTGTATGGACAGAAGACAAAATTTAAAAAGTCCAGTCAAACCTGTATTAAAAGGTAAGAAAAAGTGACCTTATCAGATAGGTGACCTCTTAAAAGAGTTTCAATTCATATGAAATATTCTATGACAGGACAAGAAAAATGTCACCTTTTAATACATGTGACTGCTTAATAGAGGTGACCCTTTGTGCAGGTTTTATTGTACTTCATATTCGATCTGCAGCTGTACTCTTTTATTACCACACTTTTAACAACTAACAGCAGTTTACATGTTATTAATGACTCTTATGGATGAGACTGCATTTAAAGTTATATTTTCGGAATATAATTATGCAATCAAACTAAGGATATCAAGCCTCTATTTGTGAAAAATGTACAAAATTGATCTCCACTGACCTAGTACATATATTTATGTATATTCTTTAAATTCATATACTCGTACTCTACAGAGAAGTTAAGGATCATGTCTATTGAAAATAAAGTTATTATATTTTCATTAGATGGTGTGGACAAAATTTTCAAATGCATTTTAGGGCCCGGGTGGCTCAATGAGTTAGGTAGTTGGAATACATAGCAACTCATACACGCCTATCACCAATACGGCGTGTGTTCGCGCCCGGCTTTGTAAATTACAAAAGGGTGCACTCGACTCGTAACCGCAAGTGATAAAGTTTACCAGTTGCTTGCCCATGTTCGCTGTTTCTCACCGGGTACTCCGGCTTCTTCCACCACTAAAACTGGTCGCCATGATATAGCTGAAATATTGCTGAAAGTGGCATTAAACACCAAAAATCAATCAATCAATCAATCAAATTCATGGTTATATACTTTACATGGGTTCTGTGTGCACATGTGATTGATATTTAATCATTATCTCATATTCAAAAAGTTCTTTAAAATCTCATTTCATACTCAAAAACTTTATTTTGACTCTCGAAAACACTAAATTTGACATTTTGAGTACCACAAAAAAAAATGATTAATAGATTCAGATGATGTTGAAAAAATAAATCTTTATACATGTAGTCACATTTTCAATTTGGGAAGTTTGGTTATCTACAAAACAGTAAATAAGACATCATACATGTCATGGTTTCAGATTTTAGTTTTGTGTTTGTTTTATCATTTTTTCTACAGATCATTTGTGAGATGAAAAACACAAATTTCAGAAATTAGCACGAAAATGGACACCATTGACTTTTCTTGAAGAGTTAATTTGCCTCATGGAAAATGTTGCTGATACCTGTACCCTAGAGTGTAGCTTTATTAGCTTATGGAAGACATGATACTTCAGTGTAAATGTAATAGACAAAAATAATCATGATCCTTAACTTTTTTTGTTGAGTATATTTACAAGGGTAAATAATATAATACCTCTTTTTTCTGTGCCTAATATGCAAGACAAGTAAAAAATGCTAAATTACACTTACTCTTTGAATCTTTCCAAGCACATAACTGATCAGTTGCAGATAAATCATCTGGTAGATTCTTCCCTGAGACTACCTGTTCTGCTATCAGGAACAACAATGCTCCTATATGTGAGCAGGCCTCTCCTAATCTGAATTTCAAATCAATAACAAGGGGTTGCATGTGATGTTGTAATATTAATAATAATATACTCCTACTTACATAGTCTCAACAAACAGGAAGTAGGTACTCAACAAACCTTATAATCACTTATACAAAGTACAGCACAAGTAAAGCTTGATATCAAATTTCAAATAATTCTGGTTCATGCAGACAGAGGGCTCATGAAAAATGGGAAATGTGGGTTTTGTCAAGCGCGAAGTAGATACTTCACAAACCTGAAAATAACTTTCTTATCACAGTAAAACTCCATACAAAATTTGTCTGAGTGATTGTTGTTTAATGCCAACTGAGCAATTTTTCAGCCATATCATGCCGAGAACAAGTTAGTTTTAAATAAAATGATGAGGTCCGCTTTGTAGAAGACCAACACGCTTATTTAGATTGTTATATTGCTTGCTCAACCAGTCTTTGCTCTTTATCCTTAATGCTGCATGCTTAGTTGGAAAGCAACAAGTACCAATTTTATAGTCTTTGGTTTGACCCAATCGGGGCTAGAACCCACAATCTACAGCACTTCATGTGAGCACGATAACCATTACACCACCGATGCCGTTCCATACAAAAGTTGAAGTAAATCTGCAAACCAAAAGTAATGTTATAGATGACAAAAGTTTGTGATGAACAAGTACATATAAATATTTACATCAGCTTAGATTTACCAAAACCAGAATTCTAAATAGACGCACAAAAAGATGTCTTGCCCGCACAGTCATTGATTTAGTGATCGTTTATGTTAATGTATTTCAGTCATATAAATGCCTGTTCCTGCTTTGCAACCTCATATACAATATACCCAATATTTTAACCACCAAAAAGACTCCTTAACACATTTTAAGGTTATCTTGGCTTAAGGAATAAGCACCATGAAAGTTCAGATTGCTTTGCTAATTATGCAATCTAAAATATTTTTGGGTCCCCTATGCAATTTGGGTACTCTGATGTTATGTCATTTGGGAAAGAGTATCCACTTGTAGTTGTAACATAGACTGCATAAAAATTGTTAAATTTATATTTTTATTTTTTCTATTCAAAGCTGCTTCTTTCAATAATATACTAACCCAACTATACATGTACAAAACCCACCATATGGTTCTCCAGTTTGTTTGTAGATAATTACATGTACATGTTTAATCTTGGCCTCATCACCACTTTGGGATTTATTCAAGAAGCCTTAATTGTTCAAAAGGTAGAACTCTGTTTCAGTTGATTAAAAGAAACATTAGATAAGATATTGGGGCGAAAACATATCTATTTACCGCTAACTTGAATAATACTACTCAAAATGGGGCTCATCAATGAATTATAAAAAGACTAAGATAATGATTTTCAATAAAGGAAGTAAACTTATTAAATGTTCTTTTTCAGAACTTAATGATTACAAATTAGAGTGTGTCAAAGAATATAAATACTTGGGTTTATTAATAGGTTGTGGTGGAAATTTTTCTACTGCAATTTCTGACCTGGTTAATAGAGGACAGAAGGCCTTTTTTTTAAAAGTAAAAAGTATTTTTAAATATGGTATCCCCAGTACTCATACTATATTAAAAGCTTTTGATCACACAGTGAAGCCTGTGCTACTTTATTCTTCAGAAGTATGGGGTATGCTCAATATGACTAGTAAACTCAAGAAAAGTAAAAATGACCTTATCTATGACTTATATAATGATCATAAAATTGAAAAGCTAAATTTAAATTTAAGCAAGAGTATTCTTGGGGTGGGTAGCAAAGCCTCAAATTTGGCAGTGGTTGGAGAACTTGGTAGATATCCTTTGTATATAGATATTGTTATTAGCATGATAAAATATTGGATTAGATTGCATGAAGATAAAACAAATTGTATACTTAAAGCAGCATTAGTGTATTTATTATATTTTAAAAGAACTTGATATGTTGAAAATGCTTAAATCTCCACTTACTTGCGGTGCAAGAGAAATAAATATAATAAGAAAAAAATTAAAAGAGAGATATACAAAAATTTGGAGGGAGAAGATTAATTTAGTTAAGCAAAACCCAGCTACTAACAGAAATGAAAATAAATTACGTACATATTGTAAATTTAAATCTATATTCCAACAGGAAAAATACTTAGATAATATATAAGAATTATCAAATCGATCAACCCTAGCACGCTTTCGAATAAGTGCACATAAACTTGAAATTGAAAGGGGCAGATACACAATTCCAAAAACTGCAGTTGAAAATAGAATATGCAAACAATGTAACAGTGAGGCAGTTGAGGATGAAGAACACTTATTAATTAAATGTAATAAATATTCCTTTGCTAGAAATACTTTCTTTTCTAATATAAATAACAATTTTTTTCCGGAATTATCAGATAGAAATAAGTTCATATGGTTATTAAGTAACGAAGACAGAGAAATCTGTAAACATCTTGCAAATTTTATAGCAACTTGCCTTTCAATAAGAGATTTATCAGATAAGTAACTGAATATATTTATGTTCTATAACCAACAGTGCTGATTCATGTTTTTATATATACCAGTGTATTGTTTATATATAGTCTACAACTATTTAGGTATGACTCCCTCTGGTACAACTGTAGTATTGTTATTATTTTTATTTTCCTTGTATTTCCTTGTTTTATTCTTTTGTTTGTTCTAGTCATTTGTGCATTCTTTCATATATGTTCCTTATGGAGCTTTCTTTATTAATAAAGAATTTGAATTTGAATTTGAATTTATAACTCGAATAATACTGCACCCTCTATCGGCACTATCGCTGGAACGCATAATAAAGGACGAAGTCCTTATAACGGTAAGCTGTCCGATTTTTCCTTCTACCTATATTGATAGCCAAATATCAGTTCACCGGAAGCTTAAAAAATAGATCAATTGATAATTTAAAAACGCAAAAGAAATATATTTCAATGAAAAATTCCCAATTCTTTAATCATTTACTCTATGCAAAATCGAAATAAACTTGAAATAAAATTCGGGTACTACTAAACTGAGGAACGAAAACGAAACGAAACGAAACGAAATGAAACGAAACGAAACGAAATACAACGAAACGAAACAAAAAATAAAGAAACGAAACGAAACGAAATGAAGTATCACAAAACGAAATGAAATATGGCAAACAAAGCATAAAAGATCCAAAAGCAATCAATGAAGGGGTAAAAATCAACGAAATATTGAGTGGTTAGTTCGGCTATTTATAGATCTACACTTGGATGCTTTTCTGTTGCAAAATTCAAAAAGGTCAACAAAAGTCATGCATCAATACAGTAAATATAGTAAATATATATTAAATTCTTTAAAATGTTAGCGTTTGCGGATCCAGAGGAGGAGGAGGGGGGGGGGGGGGGGGGTCTAGGGGTTGGAACCTCCTTTTTTCGGAAGCTGAACAATAACGTATATCAGTGTCGAAAATTAGATTGAAATCGGTTAGTTTTTATTCTGGACCTCTTTTTTGAGTGGAACCTCCCTCCCTTTTAAAATTGTCTGGATCCGCGCTTGAGTAGATTGGTTGAAACGTATAGTCTTTTAGCAATCTATTAGACTATAAATGTCAGTCTGCTTTGCTATTGCAAAAGTAGCGTCATGATCAGTAGCTGTTAAAAAGTTAAAATGCTTTACCTAGACTTTATCAGATACATGGTTTCATATGTCTCTGACCTTATTATGGATTGACCTGTGCATATCTTTTCTACGATATCACATCCGATTTTCAATCAGGCTTCACGTGACCATCCAAAATACATTGGAACATAGGTGGCGGAACAGGAAGACCAGGACAAGAGGGGACAATAACTTTCTCCAATTCTTGAGGGGAGGCAAAAATATATGGCTTTGACCTTCCAGTAGTGAATTTTCCCTTTCTTGGTAGTAATATACCCGCGTCATCGGCGTATGGTGTCTACATTCAAAGTTGATCCGCTACGCTAGAGTTTGTGTCCAATACAGTGACTTCCTAGAGAGAGGACAACTGCTGTCAGACAAGCTACTCAGGGATAAGTCAAACCTAGGTTAGAGTCATCACTCCGTAGATCTATTATATAAATCAACTGTGCACAACTCTTTTGTCAGTTACTGTCTTTTGAACATGACTTTGAATTTATAGCCCCAAATCAAAAAAATATCACAAGAAAATTTATAATAACTTCCAAACTATTTCCGAGTATTATGAAAGTATCTAATTGTCGAAATTATATCCTAATACCCGGACTTGGCATTTTCCAAGTCAAGTTCTTGAAAACATCATATCTGCAGGTATTTGTGCACTGGGAAATCCTACTGAATAACTTGCATTGCCAACAGCGAAAGCAGGTTATCCCTAGCAAAATAAGCATATAATTCTTTAACACTTTAGCCGCTACTGCGTCCGTTTTCTGATGATCGACTATTCAATTTTATTTTAATTCAATACCTACTAGAATTAGTTGACATACTGATTAGCTTAACAGAATTGAAAAATGTTACCTAATTGTGGATCTGTATAAACATGCATAGGTCGTAATCTTATGTTTTAATATCACTTCCGTAACTTTCAAAGCAGCGCCTGACAGGTTTCTTTATTTCTTTTTACTTAAGAGCCACAACATTTTCATCTATATACGCTATGCTAGTTCGAATTTAAAGCAAGTTATTGCCAATCACAAACCGCGATGGGAAAATAATTTACAGAGATATAATTCCTCTTGCAGATGATCTATTATATGTCTGCCAACTTCATTTCGTTTCGTTTCGTTTCGTTTCTTCATTTTTCGTTTCGTTTCGTTTTCGTTTCTCAGTTTAGTAGTACCCATACAATTCGAATAAAAAAATCTCTTTCTACGAAACTCCCGTACAGTAGGTAAAATGAGCCATAACAAATAGGCTACAAAATTCATTCAAAATAAAAGATAATAGCCTCACCGGACGCAATTACGAACGAAATAAAAAGTATGTCTCCTAATTGTTCCTTCAAAACATGAATTAAAAAAATGCTTTTATAAATAGATACCCCGTTAAATTACTCGTGTTTTGGGAGAAAATTATTCATGCGCAGTTGTTGAATGTTGCAGACGACGGGTTTTCATATTTGTAAACAGAAAACGATCGACAATTGCACTTGGAATCTATCGCTAAAATTCATTGAGGTAGGCATATTTTGTTATCTTATGCCTGTAATTGGAAAGAATATGATCTCCTGGTTCTATGCATATGTAGAACACATTGAAATTAAAACAAAAACAGTCAATATAATACATTTTCTTACCTTGATCTATCCCAAAATGTCAAAATCCGTGATGTACCTTATTCATTGAAGAGTCCAAGGAATTCCGAATGCAAACTGGCACACATTTATGGTATGAATAAAGGAAAGGTTTTTATTTCATGTGTATTATATACAAATGGATATGTGAACGTAAATGAATGAATGCTCTTTCAATTTTAACAGTTGTCATTAAATAATTTACACTAGAAAGGTTATTATGATGTTGTTCGAAATTGTGTCCGGATCTAGGTCACAGAGTGACTAGAACGGGGTCATGAAAATCTGTATAAAACAAGTAACAATGCATGGAATAATATATGGGCTATGATTCAAAAGGAATATTGGTGTTTAATCTGAAATATGAACATGCAATCAGCTTCATCAATTTGGTCAAATTTATCATCAACCAAGCAAACAAAGTAACGTTTATATAACGTTGGAATAACGTTAACTTTATGTTGTACTTAGTTATGAATTAACGTTGTGTTGACGTCATTTGTGGACTCCGATCAACGTTGTTATAACGTTTAAAATAACGTTACTCTATAACATTACAGTAACGTTACTCTATGACATCACAGTAACGTTACTCTATGACATTACAGTAACGTTACTCTATGACATTACAGTAACGTTACTCTATGACATTACAGTAACGTTACTCTATAACATTACAGTAACGTTACTCTATAACATTACAGTAACGTTACTCTATGACATTACAGTAACGTTACTCTATAACATTACAGTAACGTTACTCTATAACATTAGAGTAACGTTACTCTATGACATTACAGTAACGTTTTAAATTTTACGTTATAAGATGTACTTTTTTCAACGTACACCAGTAACGTTGCAGTAACATTATTGATTTAATGTTAATTTAATGTTACTCAACAACGTACTAGTAACGTTTGAATGTTGCCTAGTAATGTTACTCAAAAATTATTTTAATGATGTTTATTTTAACCTTAGTCTGAGAGGTTACTTGAATACTTAAACCACCAATATCCAAGGAGCTATGAAAACTCATATTATTGTGCCTGTGCCAAGTCAAACTATCTTATTTCTCTGTTATTTGTCTTATTTTATCATCTTTGTCTGCTTGTTGTTTTTTCATGTTAATTACTTGTGGTTTATGTACTATGTAGTTTGTTGTATTGGTGCTACATGCTTTTCTTATTCCTGCCACTTTTTTCACAATTCATGTGTAAACAATGAAGCTGAAACACTTAGCCTAACTGCACACTGATACTCTTGTATAGTCTGTTTGACTTCTATAAATCTTCAGAAAATAATTCTTTAAAATCCAGTTTTCAAATCAATAATTTTTTTCTAGATGTTTATTATATGATATATACGAACTCTGACAATCAATTTCAAAATTTTTGGTCCATTAACAAATAAAAAAGTTACCCATTAGGTCTCTATGTTAACTATATTTTGTAAAGTGTAAAAATCTTGATGAAGTGAGTACAAATAATGTAATAGTCAAACCATGAAAACAAAATATAGACATGTGCTTTCAATGTATATTTCATTGTACCATGTGACATAGCAGAGGCGGATTTAGAGGGGGCGTGCGGGGCGTGCGCCCCACTAAAATTCGCAAAGCATATGTTATGCAACGTTAATTAAGCAGTTCAACAAACAACTTTTTCATGAATGGTTAACTCGTGACCTGTAAGTTAAAATGAATAGTAATGATATTAGGAGTAAATTTGGGATATCATTCTAAAAAGCTCTACCCATTGATAAATGATCAGTATACTGTCCGCCCGTCCGGATGAAGCTTTTCGTTTCGCCGTTGGTTCATTCATTGAAAACGTATGATTCGTTCTTGTTTATAGACAAACAAAGGCGAATATGTTAACATTAATGCTGCATGAAACGATTCTGATCATCTACATTTGTAATTACGTTAGCTTATCAGAAATCAACAACAAGTTAATGTATTGACAATTTCCGCTTTTGTTTGTCCATAAACAAGAACGGTCGAATCATACGTTTTCAATGAATGAATCAAACGACGAAAAGAAAAGCTCCATCCGGAAGGGCAGTATTAACTAGAACCACCCGAAAGGACAAGCACCGAAAGTACAGACTAATTAGTGAAATGAGGAATGCGTTAAAACTAAACCAATAGTTCTTTGAAGGGTTAAAATATCGTGATCGATCAGTCATGAGTTGAACAATTCACATCACGGTTGTTAAAGAAAAGTTTTATTTTAGGTTCTTATAATCTGATAAAAACATACTGTTAACAATTATCCGACAAAATTAAGACTCAAAGTCAAGTTTTTTTGGTCTGATAAAAATGGTGTGGTTGGTTCAAAATTGTCGTTCAAATAAATGTCTGTAATTCCTCAAACCCCCAGAGCATCCGGAGGGCTTAGCCCCCCTGGGCCCCCTAACAGGGCTCTGCCTTGGACCCGCTGGGGACATTCAACGGTCCCCAGACCCCTCGCCTACTCACTCACCCCCTAACCACAAATCCTGGATCAGCCCCTGCATAGGACATTTAAATATTAAAAGGTTACTCATTAACTGACCATAGGTGATAGTCAATTGTTATTGATGTCCTGTAATATTTAAATATTCTGTGTCGCATGGTACAGTCTGTTATTTGTACTCACTCCATCCAGATATTTACACTTTAGAAAATATAATTAACATAGAGACCTAATGGGTAACTTTTTTAATAATGGACCAAAAATTTTGAGATTAATTGTCAGAGTTTGTATATATATCATATATTAATAAACATCTAGAAAACAAATTGTTGATTTCAGAACTGGATTTTTACGAATTTGTTTCTGAAGATTTATAGAAGTCAAACGGACTATACAAAGTGTCCATTCCAGTCTGTAGACAAAAAGCAAATCAACCCCATTGTAGAATTTTCAAGCATTTACTTTTTACTGGGTCATGCATGTTTTTTATTTGATTGTCAGAATCTTGGTTGGGCAACAATTTAAGATTAGATACCAGATTTCATAGTTAAATATTTTAATAATGTAATGTTTTGAATGTCACTCAGAATCCGATGACACATCTTGTGGATGGTGACGGGCAGCAGGTTTCTGAAAGAAAAAAAGGGAAACAGATAAATAAAATTCCTCAAATGTTTGTAATACATTTTATGTGTATTTTTATTAAAATAAAAGAACTGCCTAGCACATTTATGACGTATTCCCCCGCACTTGCATAATATTTAGTTGTATACATTTATAGAAAGCAGCCATGCAGTCTTAATGTATAACATACTTACAAGCCACATGCAAAAAATTATTCAAATCTATCCATGTTTACTAAAGTTATTGCGTAAACAAGACACAATTCTCAATATTGGTGATTTTTCAACCAAAAACTAAGATTTTCCTCCAAAACCCTTGCTTCAAATATTTCCATGTAAGAACCCATCCAAGTTAATGATAATTACAAGCCACATGCAAACAACTATTCAAATCTATCCATGTTTACTGAAGTTATCGCGTAAACAAGACACAATTCTCAAAATTGGTGATTTTTCAACCAAAAATTTAGATTTTCCCTCAAAACCCTTGCTTCAAATATTTCCATGTAAGAACCCATCCACGATAATGATATTTACAAATTTGTAAGGTGTTCCACGGAACCCTGTGTCTCACCCGCATCCTCCATGTCACGACACATAAAAATGATAACCTCAGATTTAACCAAGAATATTGTTAAATATGTATTTAATTCATAAATAGAAAATACTTCGAAATCAAAATTTTTGTGTGGCTTAAACCAGAGCTGATGAAATACGCACATATATATATGTATGTACACATATAATTACCTTATATTTTGGCCCTCCTGGCATATGAGGTGCATGTTTTAGCACCTCTATCAAGGAATCTTCCACTTCCTGCCACTTGGCCTTATGCAACTTGGAAGCTACTCCTGAAGAAAAGAAAAGAACTATTTTCATAATTCTTGATAGAAGATAAACATTAATTTATTAAAACAGGAAGTAGCAAAAATTACTCAAACACTTTGCATTTATCATACTAACTGAACGGTCCCTTTGAGTTAGAGCTACTGAGATTTTACAGTATGTCTTAAAAGCTGAACACATGTGTATCCAGTCACACAACAGTTAGCAGAATTTGATCAGTTTAGTTGTCATGTTTTTTTTCCAAAATGTCAAGTGAAACATCTATATAATATTACTTGAATCTGTGGAACCTGATGAAATAAGTCCTACCTTCTAGCAAGATTGCTGGGTACTGTTTTATCAGTCAAAACAAGTATTGTACACAGAAATGACCAAATTAAACTGGAAATGTATACTGCAGTGCATATAAAACTAATGAATCTGGTTAGGAAAATCAAACCTGAACAAAAATATTAGATTTTTTAAAAGCTGGAAATAAGAGTTTTTGAGACTAAAACATTGTGAGTCAGGTACTGGAAACAACATTTTTATAGTAAGGATTCATTTAGTGTAAAAAGGCAATTAAAAAATTAGTCCTGTTCAACATGCACGTCTTCAAGTACTGAAGTAAAATATTTTTGTATTAAACTCCTTTTTTACAAAAATATTTAAAACATAATTTTAAAATGTGACAGTAGAATTTTCAAGTTTCAGTTTGACTTGTAAAAAATAAAAAAACTGTAAAATCTTGCATGCCTAAACAATGACATAAAAATTTCACTCACGTAGTACAACTCTGTACATCAAGTGGTCTTGGAAGGGCTTCTTTCCCTTTTCCCCTCTTAAACTGTAAAGAGCCAATACCTGGTTTGATGCCACCTTTTTCAGTATAGCCCTTACAGTTTCTAGGCATGTGGAGCCACCGAAGGCAGCAAGAAATATAGCCTGTAAAAAAGATAAAAGTAAGTTGTGCAACATGTTTATTAATATCAGACTTCATTTAATTAAACATTTGGCCTTTATATACTATTTCACCATGTTCATATATATATGTTTTATTCTTTTTACCATATACTTGTACATAAAATTACCTATGACAGCAGCCATTTGATAAAGGGTAGCCATACAATAAAGGGTATTTGATACAGGTACGTATCATTCAGCAATAACACATATACAAAACAGAAGTAATTTAGCTTAAGAATATTATATATGGCAGTATAAAAACTGAAGCAATCCCATTTCAGCTATTATAAAAAATGTTGTTTCTTAAACGATGATTAATAATTACCACTAAAAAGAAATTTCTTTGGCGATTTATAAAACAATCTGTTCATTTCTTAAGTGACTGCTAAAAAATGGAATTACTGTCTATATTATATCATGGACTCAAATAAATTCACTTGATACAATTTGCATCTATAAATCATTACCCTGAATCGTGCAAATTATAGGCCAGGATTTAAGCAGCATTATTATAAATCTATGCACAATTTTTCATGCAATGGGCCTTACCATCTTCCTTCTGTAAACTTTTTCCTGGAGTTCCATTCCGAACCTATCAAATTCCTGTTCAGAATTTATAGGTTTCAGAATAAGATCCTCCAAAAGATCATCCGAGGCTCCTGGTGTTAATAAAAAACTGGCAACTTGTTCCTCAAGTTTTTTCTGCCGGTCTAAGATCTCATCCAAAGATCTTTGTTTCAAAACCTAGAGAATATAAAAATAAATTGTAATAACGAATAACTTATTAACTATATATTGTATAGAATGACTCTTTTAGATAACTGAAAATTTTCTCTTGAGGCTTATTCTTGCTTCGATCAAATTCAATTTGATAAGTAATGTGTACAATTAAAATTTAGATTGGTTTAATTTCTTCTGTATACTGGTGAACATTTATTGTCTGGAAACCTCACTTCAAATAAGGGTTGTTCCATATATATGGTACCCAGGGAAGGCACTTTGAGATTGGGGTAACCACCCATATATGCAATTTTGTACTAAAAAGGAGTAAAAAATATCCACCCACAGAGGAGTTTGAAAGTGCCTTCCCTGGAAGCCATGTATGTTTTAATGGAACAGCCCTCATGCCTTTTTAGCAAACTTAATATATAAATATGCACAGATTTCTATCAAAATTTGTACAGATAAAGGTTTAATGTAGTCTTAAATACAATGTAATTTTTTTCATTTAACTTTCTCTTGCTTCTTAAGGGTATATTTATATATATTGTCTATGGGATTTTACATGTAAAAGGGAGATAACTGTCTTGGTGGATTTTTTAAATAAAATTGTCTTTAGAAGCTGTGTACAATATCATAAGGCAAAGTTTTGAATGCAAAATTTCCTAAGTAGAAGTACTTCATGAATAAAGACCAGCAGAAGCAGGCTATCTACTTGTTTAAATTTTCTTTGTTTTTTCAGCGAGTCAAAATTTTACCTTCAAATTCCCCATTCAAAACACCTTTCATTCCAGTACAAACAATTATTGGGGTGAAAACATAGCTGTTTAAGTTTTATCGGATGGCTAAGTAAGATAAGTTTTCTGACCAAAAACCTTGGAGTATTCAAATGACAAAATCGAAAAAATGGCAAAAAATTGTTATATGAAGCTAGGTATCCAGCCAATAAGTATTATTTTTCCAGGTGGCAAGAATTAAATTTTGGGTAGTTTTAAAAAAAAGAAAGTATTTAGATCAGTCTGGAGCAGTTGACTTGTACTGCGCTTTTCTTAAGCTTACTTTCTTCACAATAGTCCACATCTGCTACATCATTATGTGGCCTTCTAGGGTTTCTCCCATTTCTTAACAGACTTGCTATTAAAAAAAACTTAAGTACTACTAAATAAGTTGTGTAGTGTTAGTGGAAACAAAAGGCCTATATGTATCTCTAACTATTATTGACACTTCTCAAAACCTCAAATATGCACGGTTTCAATGCTTTGTTTAACTGGTTAAACATAATAAATCTGATCCAAGTTTATATTCAAATCATGTTCACTGGAATGTCATGCTTACAAATTGGGAGTACAGCACAGGGGCGGATCCAGGATTTGTGGTATGGGGGGGGGGGCGTGAGTAGGCAAGAGATCTGGGTTCAGGGCAGAGCCCTGGTAGGGGGCCCAGGGGGACGAAGTCTCCCATAAGCTCTGAGGGTTTGAGGAATTACAGACATTTACAGGATTTGTGGTTAGGGGGGCGTGAGTAGGCGATGGGTCTGGGGACCGCTTAAGGTCCCCAGCTGGTCCAGGGTATAACCTGAAGCTCTGGGGATTTTAGGAATTACAGACATTTATTTGAACGCCAATTTTGAACCAACCACACCATTTTTTTCAGACCAAAAAAACTTGATTTTGAATCTTAATTTTGTCGGATAATTGTTAACAGTATATTTTTGTCAGATTATAAGAACCTAAAGTAAAACTTTTTTTGAACAACCGTGATGCGAATTGTTCAACTCATGACTGATCAATCACGATATTTTAACCCTTCAAAGAACTATTGGTTTAGTTTTAACGCATTCCTCATTTCACTAATTGGTCTGTACTTTCGGTGCTTGTCCTTTCGGGTGGTTCTAGTTAATACTGCCCTTCCAGATGGAGCTTTTCTTTTCGTCGTTTGATTCATTCATTGAAAACATATGATTCGACCGTTCTTGTTTATAGACAAACAAAAGCGGAAATTGTCGGCGAATCCATATTTAAAAAAATTGCTAAGATGACTTCATCGGCGGTGCAATTACGGTCATCTCAGTTTTCAGCTACGGTCATCTTAGCGATTTATTTAAGTCGGATTTTCTCTTTCATATACATTTTTCAGTCGTAATTTGTGATTTCCTTGTGAAAAGTTCACAGATTACTATCGTACTAATAATGCATGTGTCATTTATTATACATTATAAAAACAATTTAATTGACAGAAAAGATTCTTACCTAATTTCATGTCCGCCATCTTGGGATGACCGTAATTACAGTTACGGTCATCAGCTTTACCCCAGTGAATATATATATTCTAAAAACATACTTTCTGTTCCTTCTGGTGGTGTGACAGGCCTTTTAATGCTGTCATTCTCTTGGAAAGAAGCTGAAATCAATCAAGGAATAATAATAAATTTTAAGAGTTATTTCTGATATACCACTTTTCGATGGTTACATTATTATCCTTCAAACTTTCAATTATATAATATTCTGGAATGTATTTCAAAAATACTGTTTATCTCTAATAAGTCTACCGTTGTATGTTTTACTCTCCAAGTCTTCAATTGATTAACTGAATGTTATTTAAGGGTATACAGCAAACAAAGGTAACTCTGATACATTTTTTTACAACAGAGCTATTATCCGACAAACTAGTCAAGAATGTTAAAATTAAGAAGATACAATAAACGAATAAGAAGTTTTAAACATACTGTTTGCTTCTGTCATCACCTGGTCGAAATTCTCGTTTTCATTCTTGTCCTGTTGACGATCTGGAATAAATTAAGTGTAATAATATATGTAGCTGCAATCTTGATATATTTAGTTTCTTTTTCAATTAATGTTACAAAATTAATCTTGCAGTATAGTATATTTACTACACAATAAAGAAGATTTATCTAAGATGTATACTATTTGAAATAAACAAGAAACAAATTTTTGGAAACACCGTGTTTGCAAAATCTTTGTTTTTTTCACTGATTAAATCATTCAAGTATGTTTTACCGATCTGAGTCTTTCACGTTTCACAAATGTCCAAACACTAAGGAGCAATTAACATGAATTGTATAAGATATCATTAAGATGATGTTACGACAACAAAAATTATTCATGATATTAAGATATTATTTTAGAAATAATGCTATTAAAGAGCAAAGATAGTAGTTTGCTGAGTAATAAATTTCTGTTTAAATATCAATATCATCGAAATTGTTCGTAATTGCGTCCGGTGAGGCTAACGTGTACGGATCATCGTTTTATTGAAATTTTAGGACTTCGTCCTTCAAACAGGTTGCCGGTCTCATATTATAATGACTGGATCATTCGGGTTAAACTGTGTAAAACTCGGACCGGAACAAAGCTGACATTATTTCAAAATAAAAAATGACCGATTACAAATTATGTTCAAACACAAACTAGTGTAATCTTCAGTAATATAAGTCACAAGATCATTTATGTATTATGAATATATATGACTACACAATATTTTGTGCGATTTTTTTTTATCCATTTAAAACCCAGGGTCGAATCATTTTGGGGCGTACTGTGTGGTCTTGTTGCTTAACTCATGCTTAACTCCATCCATATTGTTTAACTTCCGGTATGAAAAATAAAAGCCTATCCTATGGCTAATTTATTTACATATTTTGACGGGGCCCTACCGCGGTTGTTCACAGAAATGAAAGTGTGCTGAAAAGCATTTTTAAAAGGGGGTACGAGGAAATAAGGGATAGAAAATTACTAGGAATCTTGAAAAAGGACCGGACATGGCTCAAATGTCAAAACGCCGGCCCCACTTTTTTTCCAAAATAATTTAACTTTTGTGATTCAAATGTTAATAAATGTCTTCCCGCGAATCGTTTTTGTCCGAACATTTTTGTTTGCACTGAAGTCGTGAAAGTAACAATATATATTGTTTTTGTTTAATTATATTTGTATTGATCTATTTATTAAAATTATAAATTTTATTAATGATGATTGCAAATTAAATTTATGTTTCATTAATTATGACACTTATATGTCTTGATCCGTGCCAATGGTCTTTGATGAGTTTAATTACTGGTAATAAAGTAAAAAAACACACAAGCCAAGGTATTGTGAAAAAGAAAAGGACAAAGCCAACAAAAGAATTTTGAGAAGTTTAAGCTTTGATAACAATGGCTCTTTATGGTCCTCTTGGGTTTTTTTTAAGATGGCGAACTATCCATGAATAATCTTGGCTGAAGTCTGTAAACTGAAATATTCAATAAAGAAATTGGGGGGGGGGGGTCCATTATGTATGATCTTGGTGAAATCTGAACTCTAAAGAGAAAGTTAATGGGATTTTTCTTTCAAAAACACTTAATGTTTTGCAGTCTCTGAAGTACATTTTTTGGTCCACGAAATGCTAGATTTCAGGAGCTTCCGGGACCCCTTACGGCCCCTGCAATTTATAATGTCTCAATGATGTGGAAGTAAATTCCTGTGCCTTACCATTTAGTAAATATTTCTTGACTGTAGATACATCAATGTCTGGCAGCTGACTGGAGTCCTTAGAGCAGCCCTCCTGCTTTAACAAATATGATGGGGTAAGACAGCTATACTCATTAAGCTGCTGATCATCGAGCATATGGTCTACACATTTGGGAATTGTGTGTCCAAAGTCATGTCCTGCATCTACCCCTGAAATCCTTATTCCCAACTCAATACAAAGAAGAACTTCCAATCCCTCCCTTCCAACACCGCCAATGTTTATGCCTGCATTTTTACATAAAGCCTTAAGATCTTTCAATCCAGTCGATTTAACTTCCTTAAACGATTTAGGTGTAATTGGGATAGGGGTAACCAATGCTCATTTTGATGATTGTGTACCCTTTGACGAAGCTATTTGTTCTCAGCTTCTTCTTCCTTTGTTTTATTTATTTATTTATTTTATTTTATTTTTATTTTTTTAGCTGTATATGTATTTGTTTGGGTATGATTTTAATAATTTGAAGTAGAGGCAAGCTGAATATTTCTTTTTCATTGAAATTTTGACTTCAGTTCTAACCATTCAATCATATCTATTTCCCAGATTGAATTTCTTTTTGAACAGTTATTTACCATCAAATTATTTCACTGTTTCCATATTCAGACGGTCGTTGTGCCATTTTTACGAAATAATCCGTCTGCTGTTATGTTTTTTCAGCGGTTTATATTTTTCGCCAAAACATTCCGGGAAAAATATTCAGAGCGCATCTGGGTTTTTCATTGCAGGTAATCCATTCGTAAAAAACCCAGGGTTACCGTTCTTGCACTTCCGTCTAATATGATGTAGTTTGACCTAGAAACGAAGCTGCTTCGCTATTCTCGGCGAGATTTCTTGGAAAAGATCGACGTACCGACTGAAATTCGAACATGGGCAATTAGGTAAGTGTCTTAGAAACAGTTTGATACGATAGTGCCATATGTAGACAAGGTAAAAAGGGTAAAAAAACACGGGGGTTTCCCAACCGAGGTGAGCGATATGGCGCGAAATCACAGGTACGTGTGGACAGGACCCTATGATGCCCCCCTTTTTTTCTAGATGTTGCCCCCCCCTTTTTTTTTTTTTTTTAACATCAATTTTTTTTCATATAAACAACATTTTGCAACTTTCTATGTATCATTGTATGACATATATACAATAAATACAATCAAACAGTAGTTTCTATCCATGCCGGGTTTCTGACATAATATTATATAAAGGTAATAACAAAATTACCGAACTCCGAACAATCTTACAAAGGGAAAGTCAAAACTCATAATTATATAAACAGACAAAATCAGTCAACAACCGGAAAACTGTGAAAACCGTAATGACCCTGACTTGGTACAGGCATTTCTAAAGAAATGGTGGGTTGAATCAGATTTTAAGGCGCCAAACCTCCCGCTCTCATTACGGTTCAAAGGTTCCGGCTGTCACTGTAACAGTATTTAAATACAGGAACAAAATAGGTAAAATAGTTGTCAAAGCAGTACCATATTCGGTGACGTAAATGTCAAAAATATTTTTACGTCACACATTGACAAAAAAATTATTGACATTTTGGACTTCTTTATCTTTATACATTTTCACTATATGAAAATGCCTCGCTTATAATTATTTCTGCAGAGACGGAATATATTTCGACAAGATATTGGTATCGGAATATAAACTTTTTAAGAGATCGAATAAGGCGAATCTTTTTATAGCCCTGGTCCAGTAGCCTGTTTCTCAGATGAAGATGACGTTTCAGGAAATCAGAATAATTGCTACTGGCCCTTGCATAGCGAATCAATTGCGAGATGTAAACACCATATGCAGGTGAAGCTGGTATATTGCTGCACATGTTTGGAAAATTTATGATTTTAAAATTGAAGTCGTCCCGCTTATCATAAATTTTAGTACTGAGTTGACCACTGTCGTCAAATTCGAGGTATAAGTCCAAAAATGATGCGGACGAAGCTGTATCGGTGGTCTCTTTAACTTCCAGCTCTGGAGGATATATCAATGGAAGAAATTCTGCAAATCTAGAATTATTGATAGATAAAACGTCATCAATATACCTGTATGTGAAATTAAAGGCTCTAGCCTCATGAATCTTCTTATCTTTTACAAGCTTTTGAAGAAACTCCGACTCGTATGAGTATAAAAATAAATCGGCTAGAAGAGGGGCACAATTCGTACCCATTGGTATGCCGACGACCTGCTGAAACAGTGTCCCTCCAAAGGAGACAAATATGTTATCGATGAGGAACTCCAGCATACTGATCACTTGTTCCTCGGAGTAGCATGTTTTACCTTTATGAATTTTGTTTGAAAAATATGTGGAATTGTAGCCTAACACAACAAATTTTGAGCCATAGTTTCTATGACTAAAAGCTTTATGAATTGTTTCTTTTAAGCGGGTTTTTAATTTGTCATGCGGTAGGGTGGTATATAGAGTTGAAAAATCAAATGTTTTGATGGAGGATACCTGAGAGAAAGATCTTGATTTCAGGTTATCCAAAAGATCTTTAGAGTTTTTCAAAATCCACATGTGATTTATGCCACTACGCGAGTAAACAGTTTCACAATATTTCTGTTGTCCCTCTTTTACTGTAGACAGAATCTTTGTCAGGTGAATAGACAATTCTTTCGTCGAACAAGTTGATGATCCCGCTATGTACCTTTCTTTGTATGGTGTCTTATGGAGTTTAGGTATCCAATATAAATAGGGTAAATCCTCAGACTCTTTACCAGAGGAAATGCTTAAAGAGGTCATGAATGATCTGTGGTTAGCTAGGATTTCATCTTTGTCGAACGAAGTTGGTTTGTATGTGGTATTACTAGAGGTGTTGCTATTTATGCCTAATTCCTTGATTAGACATTCGAAGTAATATGATTTACATACAAACACGATATTGTTGGAAGCCTTGTCCGCAGGAACGACAACATATTTGTCATGAAGAGAGGAAAGACACTTAACAGCTTCTTGGTCTTTAAATACAGACTTAGGTCGACTATTAACACAATTTTTTAGTTTGTGAATCCGACCTTGTACTAGAGACCTAATTGTTCTAACCCAGTCTGACAAGGACTCTAACTCAGGATCTTGGTCTACTTCTCTCTTTATCCACCTTCTGGCATAATCTTCAACAGCATCCATAATTATCTTGAAATTATGTTTCCAATTGATGTGTTGAGGTTCTCTGAATTTAGGACCATGAGAAATCACCTTTCGGAGACTCTCATGTTGAATGATATTCAGATCACCAGTGATTACATGTCCAGATGGGTTGTATTGAAAAGGAGAGTGGGAGCAGTCACAAGTCAGAGGGTTCTTAATGTACTCTTTTATGTTAATATCTTGCAATGCTTCTTTGTAGTTGAAAATTTTACGGCCAATGCTGTTAGTGTAGCTATAGGAGACAATGGGAACAGATTGATTTTTGAAATATGGTGGAATTTCTTTTATGACCTCTTTTCTATTAAGAATGTTGCTGATGTTAATAGCATCGATTCCTTTATTAGCAAACGGAATATGGAGGAATTTTCTGTTGTTATCATGAAGAGGTTCAGATCGAACTGGTTTAAAAAGACGAAAGGACGCCACGTCACATATAATACTAGACAATCTGTACTTAGGAGAAAAAGGATCTACGCCTCCTTTGTCAAGTCCAAAATCCCTAAGATCTTTGAGGTAGTTTACAGGTAGTGAAAATAAGATTGTACGAATATGATGAATTCCAAGAGGTTTCTGTATATTAGAAAGTAAATCATTAAAAGTATCTTGTAACGTTCTTGGTTTAAAAGACTTTTTAACATTAGGATGTTGAATTCTTTTATGACCATGGCTACGTTTAGTTCTTGGAATAGTATTAAAAAGGCTCATCACGTTGATTTCGTTGCATCCAGGACTTGACAAATTTCCCACTCCTTTGATGTTATCATTGCAACCGTAAGGCATTGCAGTGCCTAATTCTTTTATCCAGAACAACACTCTATCGGTGCGGTAAGGTGTACTAAGAATAGGACTGTTTGTATGATGGTAAATCTTCTCGATGATTCGAACTTTCATCGTCAAACAGCGGTCATGACCCGGTTGATTGAAATGATTATACAAAATCCTGTATTTGGGATCTTTTGCATCATATCGATGTTGGCTCATCCTACTTCGCAATGTTTGACGAGTTTCACCAACATACAAAAGTCCACAGAGTGTACATTCTATACCGTAAATGACATTTTTAGTAGAACAGTCCAGAGGTTCAAACGATTTGGTGTAGTACGTTTTTCCAGTTAAATTACTTCTGACATAATATTATAAGAGAGAAGGTAAGTCACTCTTCTTTGTTTACATTGAGGTACCTGTTGTGCATTCATCTTAAATTTAGTGAATAAAAAAGGCCTACCTGTCTGGAAATTGGCTTATTCCTTCTCTGTATATATTATTTTCCCTGAAAACACACATCAATATTTATTTACAGCAGCTGACAACTCTCCATGGAACATTTTCCACTCGCGATTTGCGATTTTCAGACGACATTTTTGAAAACTCGAATTAAAGCTACGGAAGTGTGATATTTTAGCGACATCTGCTGGTCATTTGAAATATTGACGATACGGCAAAACGCGAGAGTTCCGGGTAAAATTGAATTTTGCGCCAAAAAATTCCCGAAATTTTTACCCGGAACTCTCGCGTTTTACCGTATCGTCAATATTTCAAATGACCAGCAGATGTCGCTAATATCACACTTCCGTAGCTTTAATTCGAGTTTTCAAAAATGTCGTCTGAAAATTGTATATACAGTGATACATAGAAAGTTGCAAAATGTTGTTTATATGAAAAAAAATCTATGTTAAAAAAAAAAAGGGGGGGCAACATCTAAAAAAAAAGGGGGGGCATCATAGGGTCCTGTCCACACGTACCTGTGGCGCGAAATATGAAAATGGAGTTGCTTACTGTTTCAGTCGAAAAACTGTGGACACAGAATACACGTATTATTCATGATGTATGACGTCTACTGATATTGTCAAATGAAGAAAATCGAATGACTATGAAAATTTTGATAAAGGAATGATTTATATGAAAATTTTGAAAAAAAGGGGGCGGGTAGTAGAGAAAGGGGGGAGGAGGAAACGAAATCCATGCCCCATGCGCCTGTGGTCTATTCAAGCGGCGTGTTATCATTGATGAAAAACGATAAAATGTCTAAACGTAAAAAAGCAATCACTGACTATTTTATGCAGAGCAAAAAGCTTAACAAAGGTGAAGAATTTATGAAAACGTGTCAAATCATGTTGTTCAGCGTTGGCCTTGCCTCATACACGTTCTTTTTCCTGATATCTGTTGTGATTTGTGTGAACGAGCGCAGGAAATTTTCAGTGTTAAGTTAAGTTAACACGTGAAATATCAGCATTAGTCTAGAAATGAACCTGGTGGGGGGGGGGGGGGGGCGGAGGGGGGGACCAGGGGGCAAAGCCCCTGGAAGCTCCTGGATTTTAGGGTTTTTGAGACTTAAATCAATTATGATTATGCTATATCTTAATTACAAATTCATTTATTATACACAAAATTGAAGCAAATATTACAGACATAATCCCATATTTTCAGGTCAAAATTTAAATCTCAAAATCTCTACAATCCAGGAGCTTTCGATGGGCTTTTCCCCTCTGGTCCCCCTTCAGCGGCCCCAAGACCCCTCGCCGAAATTGTTTGGTACCTCCTACATTCTAGAAAGTACCTCCAGCCTAAAAAAATAGTGAAACCCCTGAGGCTGTAAATTACTGTTGAAATTGTTTTGTTTGGAAAGTCATGAAGGTTTTTTGTTTTTACTTGATGATGTAAATTGTGGTAGAATCTTCCTCTTAATATTACTGAAATTCCATCTGTTTGCCATTTTTCCGTAATATGGTCCGTTGCTGCTTTTTTCACATCTTGTTTAGTTATAGGATTGTGAGTGTCTGATTGATTTTGTTCTGCTTTCTTTGCTGCTTCTTTAGCTAATCTGTCAGCTATTTCATTTCCATTAACATTCGCATGTCCTGGTGTCCAATGAATTTTTATTTCGATTCCATTTTTTTGTATTCTTTTCATTTTATCCAAAATTTCGAGTGTAATTCTTTTATGGTTTTCAATTTTCCAATGTAGGGTAAGTATTCCAATTGCTGTTTGACTGTCCGAAAATATTGTAAGTTGTTCTATTTTTCTTCTTATTTCTGGTTGATCTATATATTCTAATACAATTTTGATTGCTATTAACTCTCCTAATAATATAGATCCTCTTTTACAAACCGGTTGTTTTAGTTCTGTTGTTTCTTCCTCTACAAATACTATTGCCCCTGCTCCACATGGTCCAGGACTATTAAGGCATGAACCATCGGTGAATGCTATTGCTGTATTATTGGTTGTTTCAGTGATCTTTTGAAGTATCAAATCTCTACCTTTGATTTCCTGTTCCTTTGTTCTAGTTTTTGATGATCCCAAATTTCTCCAATATTCTGGTGGTGATTTGTCTGCTTGTAAGCCATGGAATTGAAATTCTTCTTCTATGTTTTGAACATCTATTTTCGTTTCTTGTTTCATTTCTTCCCCTTGTAAACACATCAATCCTAATGGTGATATATGCCTATCAGTAGTTTCTTTTCTTCTCCATTTGTCTAGTTGGTTCTTAATGGGAATTTTTGTAGAATATGAGTTAATTTTTCCATTGTCTCTGATGGCGATTTCCTCTCTCCTAAAGTCTAAAGGTATTACCCAGACATTACTTCCATTGCCTCTAGACTGGCAGTCGATGGTAAGCCTAGGATTATTGACAATCCTTTCCTCTGTACTGTGTTTAACTTATCTAGATTGTCTTTATTTCCAATTTGCCACACACAGCTAGCATACTGTAAATACTGACAATGTTTTATTATTATCCACTAACAACTTCATCGTCATTATGAGCATTTGTTTATGATTCAGCCGAAAATGCAATCACATTGTTTATTGGACAACGAAAGAACGAATTTGATATGATAGCAAACGTCCGCGAGGGGAATTTCATATCACAAGTACTCAAAACCTCGTATTCAGTTTTCAGCCCATCAGATGCAAGCTAAATTACAGTCTTGTAATAAACAATGTTCCCACCCTTTCTCCGAGGTCAATAACATACATATATGCATGTATATCCACCTGTGACCGTAAATCGGTCAGTTAAGACATTTCCTTATAATTCACATTCAAATTTGTATTTATATCAAAATATATGCCATGTTTACTTGGGCACTTAAGCCAAATAAAATGACAAAACATCACTTAATTTGATGAAGAAATGTCGGCTCACTGACCTTTTTTGTTTGCATAGGTTTTGTATTGGCACCCAAGCCACGTTACCTAAAATCAATAGGCCTAGGACAGTGTTCTAGGATTTTTCTGCAACAGCAACTTTCCACAGGAAAGTGCAATACTAAAAATTAACTTGCCCACAGACCAAATTTACTTTCCCTGATAAATTCTCCTAGTAGGAGAATGTATTTTACAATATGTTTTAATTCACTTTTTCCATATTTCCCCATTTTTTCACTAAATTGTGTTTGCTGTTTTCATGTACAATTTTATCCAATCATATTTATTCCCCACAAATGCCCGCTTAAAATCTGAAAATTGTCAAAGGAATTACTTAATTTCAAAACGAAAACAATACAATTGCCGTTGCCTAATAGAGTTGTAAATATACCGGTAGGTCAAGATGCACAGTAAAATGTAAACAAACACAGGATATATGCAAATTATCCACTAGTACAGACTGTGTTTTTCTGGAAATATTTGACTTTGATTATTAAGTCAAAATGGTAATAGTAAAATGGCACCATTTTGGCACCAAAACCTATAGATATCTTTTTTTTTATATGTTTAAATCTCGTTATTGCAGGGGTTAAAACATTTTTCTAAAAGTGCACTGGTCCAGGACCAGTGAGCACCAGGAATCTACTGATCCTGAACAATTTTCTACTGGTCCTGAATATCGGAATGAAGGAAATACAATTTGCTGAACACAAAATTAACTTACCCTCCCCCTCCATGTAGTAGTAACTGAGTGACAAAATTATATTATTTAAAATGACTACTTTATGTTGGCAACTTAATACCTGATCAGATGTTGCTTTTCATTTTGTCTTGGGCTATCACAAATCTGATTCAACCCACCATTTCTTTAGAAATGCCTGTACCAAGTCAGGGTCATTACGGTTTTCACAGTTTTCCGGTTGTTGACTGATTTTGTCTGTTTATATAATTATGAGTTTTGACTTAACCTTTGTAAGATTGTTCAGAGTTCGGTAATTTTGTTATTACCCTTATAGTTAATTTTCGCATATTGGTTGTACCTTTTAATAAAGCACTGTTTTTGTTTTGTTTTTTTGTTGTTGCAATTTCTAGATATTTTCAGTATTTACCCTACATATTTACTTCATAATTCTCATTAGCATGATCGCCGGTAATCTCGTTGAGATTAGACTTTCAGAGATACAGAGCAGAAAATGTCTTCGGAAGTTTAATTCCAACGAGATTAGATCGCCGGAGTTATCTTTCTACCACTTGCCTCAACACAAGGAATGTTTTCCTTCCACGATGTTTGAAATATTCTCTTCTGTTTTAGCCTATCGTATCTTTGACCTTTTGTTGGTTGTGGTATTTTTTTCATTATGTAATTTATGGTTGTCAGTATCACGAGCCGCTCCGTTAACATTAAACTAGAGGCTCCAATGAGCCTGTAATCGCTCACCTGGTTTTCAATTTGACATCTAATGTTGATAGATAATGGGGGTGTTACACATAATTTTGAAAGTGGGCCACCCAAAGATCATTTCAACTCAAATTTCTGAGCAAAAGCTTTTGATGTGATTTTTATCTCATAATATTCCTAAAGGAATAAACTGGCTGAGCAAATCTCACAGAAAAACCCAGAATGTATATGTTAGACTACTCATTGCCATGTAGCTGCAGTTAAAATTTGAGTTCATTTTGATTTATAATAAAACAGCAATGGGCAACTAAAGAAATTTCCTATTTTTAGTAACAGCAGCCATTTTGAATGGAGGTCGGGGCTGTCGGACACAATTTTGAAATGGGACTACCCAAGGACTATCCCAGCCAAATTTGGTTTAATTTGGTTCAGCGGTTTCAGAGAAGAAGATTTAAATGTGATCTTTCATCAAAATATGCCTAATTTGCATAATCGGTATAAATTGGCTGAAAGAAAAATTTCACAGAAAAACCCGGACTATATGTTAAACTACTCATTGTCATGTAGCTGCAGTTAAAATATGAGCTCATTGTGATTCATAATAAAGCAGCAATGGACAATTGAAGAAATTTCTATTTTTAGTAACAGTAGCCATCTTGAATGGAGGGTGGGGCTGTCAGACACAATTTTGAAAGTGACCCACCCAGGGATCACCCCTGCCAGGTTTAATTTGGTTCAGCGGTTTCAGAGAAGAAGATTTAAATGTGATCTTTTATCAAAATAGGCCTAATTTGCATAATCGGTATAAATCGGCTGAAAGAAAAATTTCACAGAAAAACCCGGAATATATGTTAAACTACTCCTTGCCATGTAGCTGTAATTAAAATTTGAGCTCATTTTGACTTATACTATAGCAGCAATGGACAATTAAAATTTCATCCCTCTTTTTTTTCTATTTCTATCTTGGCGGCTATCTTGGTTGGAAGTCGGGATCAACGGACACAATTTTGGAAGAGGGCCATACAAATATCATTCCACCAAATTTGGTTGCAATTGGCCCAGTGGTTTCTGAGAAGAAGATTAAAGTTTACGACGTACGACGACGGACGCCAAGTGATGGCAAAAGCTCACATGGCCTTTGGCTAGGTGAGCTAAAAACAAACTGGTCAATGACTCAGGCCATTTTTATGTTTGAACTTCTTCACTAATACGCTTGAGTATTATCGAAAGAATTACCTCTTCCGTAAAGCGCAAAATTGATATTAAGCTCCATCCCGGGTGTGTGTGCTCCGTTAATTACCGGAGGTTCATACAGAACGAAATACACTTCGTAAAGCACTAAAACGATCTTGAATTAATCCAATTTTAACAATATTAAAGAGGCAATCAATGTTGGATTAAAATTATGCAGCAACATCTGTCACTCGGACTTTTAACCACCCATTTAATTCAAGTCCGTAATTGGACAGTTTCAACGGGTCCGTCGGTCTTTACAGGATTAGAAAATGTTAAGTCCGAACTCACAAATCGTCGGTCCCGGACCTCGGACCAGCGGATTTTTTTAACCCCTGTGTTGTCTTGTATAGACTTGATAAAAGTGAAAGTAAATTGAGTTTCTATTTCTGGACGCAGTTTGCAGGATAAATGACCTCATCGACATCTGAACGCACGTGACAGCGCATTCCAAAATGGTGACCGATTTCAGGGTTGCGTTCAATATCGTAGCAGCTAACCTAGTTGCTAGGTAAAATAGCAATAACGTTATTGAACGATTAGCTACGTAGCAGTGCTAGCAAATATGGCGTCAATCATATGGAATATATTTCTTGGAACATTTTAACTAATCGTATTTGTCTAGTTACCTTAATAAATTATCATCCGTATTAAAAGCGTTGCTACTTCCTGCAATGCCACTATTTTTACCTTGCGAAATCAAATTTCCAGGATGGGAAGGTCATGGTTTGAAGAGAAATTGCGGAGTTTATCATTTATTGTATACCTATGTGGACATTTTTTTTGTTTAACAAATGTGCCTGGATATAGATAATTGATTAAAACTACTTTCACTTCATATAGCTTTAGCCGCCATCTTGAATTCAAAAGCTAGTAGAATTTTCTTAAGCTAGCGAGAGCTACATGTATGTAGCGGCTAGGCTAGCTTTCCGTTCAGTAGGATTTTTCTACGTAGCTCAACCTAGCAGCTACGATGTTGAACGCACCCCCGGTGTTGACCGATTTTAACGGACGAGAGGAAACAAAAAATAATTACATTTCAGCTTTACCAAAATACATGTATGATGTGCAGAGTTCATTCTTGACAGCGCCAATGCGGGATGCCAATGTGAATATTTTTAAAGTATCTGCCGTGTTTTAACAATATTGTTGCTCCAGTATGGCCAACACTTTAGGTCAGCGGCCTGTAATGAGACTGTGCGTCACAGTGTGTCTTGCCGGAAAAAGTTTTCACACTTGGTTAAATTTCAGCTTTGTTCTTCTTGGTTAAGTCTACTGAGCAAAGAATGTATCTGATTATGATCAAGTCTATAAGGGTTTGCGCATGTTGTACCATGCAATGTATAGAAAATGAATACCATTTTACTTTGATATGTCCAGCTTATAGACAACTTAGACTTAAGTATTTACCCATATATTACTGTTCATGGCCAAATATGTTTAAATTTTTGTCATTGATGAAAAATAATAGAAAATCAGTCATTTATAAATTAGTTTGTTTTTTGAGAGACAGTTGGAACCTGAGGAATCTTATATTGAAAGATAAATAATTTCATATGTTTTTGTACTTTGCGAATGATATATACATGTGTAAACATAAATATGTATATATAGATAATGTTTGACCTCTGCTATGTTTTCCTGTCATGCATGCAATTTATGTCATGCTGTTTTCTGTTTATATTATCTATGTAACTGCTATAGCATTTATAAATGCTTTGCTAATAAACATATTATTATAATTATTATTATTAATGCATAGTTTAAATCGACACATTTAGTAGGAAAAAACATTTTGTTTTCAAAATATATTGATTATCACAAAAAAATGTATATTGGGTTTATTTGCATTGGCTAAAATCTAGTTTATAATGTCCCATATTTTTTAAGAGGAGTGGCCACTGGCCAATTTTACCCAAATTCTACAATGAACGAATTCAAGTCACTTCGGCACCAGACCTAAGATAGTCATTTCGGACCCTAGTTCAATCGGCACCTGCTTTGGTCATTTTTTTTTTGTACATTTGAAAAATCATCATTTTATTGATATTTTTAAGTGTTTGAAATTTGAATGTATGTGAATGGATGAATGAATGAATATTTGTGATAATCAAACATAATTAAATTATACCACAATTATGACACTTTTATAATCACAAATCACAGATTCACACCTATCATTAGTTTGTTATTTAGATAAACAATAATTGAATCCATCAAATTAAGCACATAAGGCGTTAATTGATTTGCTTAATTTAATTATTTATTCAAAAATAAATTACCCTTAAAAGTATATTTGTTTCCAATACAAAATCATTTGAAAATGAAATATTTATATTTTGGTGTAAAATAATTTAAAATAAAGACTCTTACCAGTATTGCATACGATGCTGCCATCGTTGACACTGTTCATATTGAAGTGCATCAAAATTGTCAAGGACGGGCCTAGTTTGCACACTGTATGCAGCTGTCATTTGAAATTTTGGAAGTTTATCTAACCCAACTTTCTTTTTTCTATATCCATATAAATATGTTATTATTACTATATTTGTTATTATTACACAAGGCTCTATTTTACTGTTTTTCTATTGGCCAGAAGCAATACACGTGACATTCCATTTTCTAACATATTGATTAGCAAAAAGCAATTTCTGTGCAATAAAAAATCATACTGCACTCTCGTGCAAAATCAATGAATGAAATTATGTGGCACGAGAGTGCAGTATGGTTTTTATTGCACAGAAATTGTTTTTTTTGCTAATCAATATGTTAGAAAATGTCATAAAATTTCAAAATCATAAAATTCGAAAAAAAATCAAAATTACAAAAATTTCTTAATACGTTCCAAACATTTAAATAATAAATCTTTGGAACTTTTCTGACCCTATCGTTGAAGTTAATGCAGTGGTACGTCACTTCCGTCTGTCGTGGGTCCTTATGCGAAAAAATTGGCAATAAATGTGTGAAAATCTTAAAATTCTGGAGAACTGAGCTATCGTATGCACAAAACAAAAACAGGGGCAAAAAGATGCGTCTTTTAGGAATGGATACACGTCCTAGTTTGAATGACATAATGGAAATAAGGTGCAATAAATGTACTCGAAGCGAGCAGGGATACGATTTTTAAACCAGCCGAGTTGCATGCCTTGTGTATTATAGTATCTAATAGGGTCGACACATGCAATTTGATGTTAACATAAGATTGTATGAATATTGACACGAACAAGTTAAAATAAGGAAAAAGAGTTGAAATAATAAAGAAATAAAGAAATTTTTATTGAAAATAAATTTGTAAACAGAAAGTTTAGAAAATGTACATTACTTCACCGGAAGTTTCGACATGATTAAAAAACAATATATAGATCCGGTGACGACCAAGAATTATTTCCGTACTCAATTATAAGAGTAAGATTTATAAGACAATGACAAACGACAAGGTAGAAGCAATAATTGATATGATTATGGGAAAATGATAATAATAATAACAATAATAAATGACATAGTTCTACTCTACATGCCATATAATGTTGATTTATCTTTTCTTCTCATTGATAAATGTCAAACGTGTGTCTAGCCTCTTCTCCATCCATATCAAATACATGTCCTTTGAAAACCTATGAACTTGTTATTTTTTTTCATGCAGATGTAGTCTATTTGATAGTCCTTGATTTTGCTTCATAAATGTCATTTCCAATTTTGGCCTTTATCATGTTAAATTATACCATACTTATAGAATATTTTATATTTGCTTAAAAGAAATATGAGCTATTGATATATCATGGCTTAAACATTCCCGCCCATTCATGACTGATATATTGAAGCGGAAAATTTACGATCCAATCATATATATGAAAGCTGAAAAAGCTTACCCATTCCATCGGTACCTTTATATATACCTTTATATTAGGAACAGGGGTTCAACATTATTTTCAAAAGTGAAAGGTCCTGGACTTTTCAGTTTTCAATCTGGAAGCTTAAGAAAATCCCTGTTTTTTCAATAAAAATCTATGATTTTCCCAAAGCTGCTGATCAGATATTATGGAATTTAAAACCTTTGCATTGGAAAGCTTCATGCCAAACTGTTTTTTTTTTAAATAAACCATTTATTGTATTCAAGTTTTTGCATTAGCTTGACTAAATTATCAAAACCTCAGATTTTTCATTAAAAGACTAAAATTTCTTTCACCAAAAAAGTCGGATTTAATCTACATGACTAGTCATTCAAGACCTTCATATTTTCAAATTTCATGCAAATTAAGTTTTAAGAAAAATCATTTTTTTCTCACTCAATGTGATGAAAACACAAACAACTGGATTAATTCCATAGTAATGTTATTATTATTGTTTTTCTTATATGCACTGCGACCTATTGATTTTTTTTATATTTATGAAGAAATTGAGGGCATAAGCTATTTAAATTAGCAATATTTCAAAATTCTATCATTTATTTCTTACCAAATTGACTTTTTGCAATATATATATCAAATATATATTTCCCCCATTATTGTATGAAAGAAATATAGACACGAACAATGAAGAGGGGATCAACCACTGCATACACACAAATAAAACATGTTCTATTTTGTCCATGTCAAAAACCAAATGATGATCATATGATACAATGTACAATCTGTCAAGAATGGACACATCACCACTGTCAACAATGGACACATTACAACTGTCAACAATGGACACATTACCACTGTCAACAATGGACACATTACAACTGTCACCAATGTACACATTACCACTGTCAACAGTGGACACATTACAACTGTCAACAATAGACACATTGCCACTGTCAGCAATGGACATATTACAACTGTGAACAATAGACACAATACAACTGTCAACAATGTACACAATAAAACTGTCAACAATGGACACGTTACAACTGTCAACAATGGACACATTACCACTGTCAACAATGGACACAGTTCCACTGTCAGCAATGGACACATTACAACTGTCAACAATGGACACGTTACCACTGTCAACAATTGACACATTACAACTGTCAACAATGAACACATTACCACTGTCAACAATGGACACTTTACATCTGTCTACAATGGACACATTGCATCTGTCAACAATGGACATAATACAACTGTCAACAATGTACACAATAAAACTGTCAACAATGGACACGTAACAACTGTCAACAATGGACACATTACCACTGTCAACAATGGACACAGTTCCACTGTCAGCAATGGACACATTACAACTGTCAACAATGGACACGTTACCACTCTCAACAATGGACACATTTTACAACTGTCAACAATGGACACATTACAATTGTCAACAATGGACACATTACTACTGATAACAATGGACACAGTAACATTGTCAACAATGGACACAGTACAACTGTCAACAATGGACACAATACAACTGTCAACAATGTACACAATAGAACTGTCAACAATGTACACAATAGAACTGTCAACAATGTACACAATGCAACTGTCAACAATGTACACAATAGAACTGTCAACAATGTACACAATATAACTGTCAACAATGTACACAATAAAACGGTCAACAATGTACACAATACAACTGTCAACAATAGACAAGTAACAACTGTCAACAATAGACAAGTAACAACTGTCAACAATAGACAAGTAACAACTGTCAACAAAGGACACATTACTAATGTACTTTTCTTCCCTTATATCAACTGTACATATTTACAACAACATCCAATTCCATAGCAATTTTGTTATTATTGTTTTCTTATATGCACTCCGACCTATTGATTTTTTTAAAATTTATAATGAAATGTAGGGTATAAGCTATTCAAATTAGCAATATTTCAAAATTCTCTCATTTATTTCTTACCAAATTGACTTTTTGCAATGTCAAGTATATATTTCCCCTATTATTGTATGAAAGAACAAATGTTGGCTGAGGGCAAGTGTGGACACAGAAATGTGCTGTCCAAAAGGCAAGTGTGGATGTCAATATTTCATATTATTAACTTTGAAAAAAAAAAATTTCATGGACACAGAGGTCCTGGATTTATTTAATAAAAAACTAATCCTGGATTATTATTTTTGCTTACAGTCCGATCCTGTGTTTTTATTTCAAATTTTCATTATAGCACCCCTCCCCTCTCCCAAGGGATATACAATTATATCATTAATAATAAATTAATAAATAATAAATTCAGATTTTCTATTCAAAATAAATCTCATTTACAAAACCACTGATAATTTTTAACGCTGATTTAAATTTTAGTCGCAACAAATTTTTCTTTTTTTCTTTAAACTGTCGAAGCATAACATTTATTTAACTGTAAAATTCACAGAAAAAATTCACCCCCCTTTTTTCCCCTTTTTTCTTGTTTAAATCAATGATCAACAATATTCCAGAATCAAACAAATAAATAGATATAACATAGATTTCTTTTACATGTTTTACATTTCTTTTTGTTTTACATTGTCATATCAGGAAAATGGTGGCTGTAACATTCATCAAATTGAAGTGGGGGTGGGGGTTTTCGGGTGGGTTTCGGCGTAAGATGATTCCGTTTCAATGTTAAAAGTCCGGTATTTTCCTTTCCTATATGAACCAAAGAACACATTTATAACTGTTTTTCTTTTAAAAAAATAATTATATTTAAAAAATAATAACATTTTAACCTTTAATTCACTCAGTAATATGTTTTTCCTCCCCGTAGAACAAAACTACATACATGGTTGGAAAGCTGGAGATGTCAAGATTCTATATTTATAAGCTATTAACATGAGTAGCCTTGCTAAACCATGCGGAGTTAGTGTGTTTTAAATCGGTCATCCAATCAGGATGCTCATTATTCTTGTCCAAGATAAAAATACATCGCTAATATTACCTGTGGGTGTTTACCCACTTCAACTCGTCAATTTAAATAGAAATCAGAGATATTTCGTCATAAAACTTCACACATGGTTTTGTCTATCATATATCTTGAAGACAAACATAAAATGTAATTGCATTTATCAATATGTGATGAGTATAAACAGTTTTTTCAACATCGTATCTGTTTCACGATACAGCCGCCCGAAACAATGAGACAAGTCACGTGACTACACATGCTATTTACAGTGACCTGTGACCCACTTTAGCACGTTCTACCAGTTTATTCTAAATATGTTGTTTAAATATACACACGAACAATTAAGAGGGGGTCAACAGTACATACACACAAATAAAACATGCTCTATTTTGTCCATGTCAAAAACCAAATGATGATCATATGATACAATGTACAAACTGTCAAGAATGGACACATCACAAATGTCAACAATGAATACATTACAACTATCTACAATGGACACATTACCACTGTCACCAATGCACACATTACAACTGTCAACAATGGATAAAATACAACTGTCCCTAATTGACACTTTCAACTGTCAACAATGGACACATTACAACTGTCAACAATGGACATATTACCACTGTAAACAATGGACACATTATAACTGTCAACAATGGACACATTACCACTGTCAACAATGGACACAGTACCACTGTCAACAATGAACACATTACCACTGTCTACAATGGACATATTACCGCTGTCAACAATGGACACATTAAAACTGTCAACAATGGACACATTACAACTGTCAACAATGGACACATTACCACTGTCAACAATGGACACAATACAACTATCAACAATGGACACATTACATCTGTCATCAATGGACACGTTACAACTGTCAACAGTCGGCATATTACAACTGTCAACAATGGACACATTGCCACTGACAACAATGGACACATTACAAACTGTCAACAATGGACACATTACAACTCTCAACAATTGACACTTTACCACACTCAACATTGGACATATTACAATTGTCAACAATGGACACATTACAAGTGTCAACAATTGACACATTACAACTGTCAATAATGGACACAATACAACTGTCAACAGTAGACACAATACAACTGTCAACAATGGACACATCACAACTGTCAGCAATGCACACATTACAATTGTCAATAATGCACACATTACCACTGCCAACAATGGACACATTACAACTGTCAACAATGGACACATTACCACTGACGACAATGGACACAATACAACTGTCAACAATGGAACCATTACAGCTGTCAACAATGGACACATTACCACTCTCAACAATGGACACATTACTACTGTCACTAATTGACACTTTCAACTGTCAACATTGGGCACATTACAACTGTCAACAATGGACACATTGCCACTGTCACCAGTGGACACATTACAACTGTCAACAATGGACACATTACAACTGTCAACAATGGACACATTCCAACTGTCAACCCTGGACATATTACCACTGTCAACAATGGACACAGTAGCACTGTCAACAATGGACACATTACCACTGTCAACGATGGACATATTACTGCTGTCAACAATTGACACATTGCAACTGTCAACAATGATTACATTACAACTGTCAACAATGGACACATTGCCACTGTCAACAATGGACACATTACAGCTGTCAACAATGGACACATTACAGCTGTCAACAATGGACACATTACAACTGTCAACAATGGGCACATTACAAATGTCAACAATGGACGCAATGCAACTGTCAACAGTGGACACATTACCACTGTCAACAATGGACACATTACAACTGTCAACAATGGACTCATTACAACTGTCAAAAATGGACACATTACAGCTGTCAACAATGGAAACATTACAACTATCAACAATGGACACATTACAACTGTCAACAATGGACGCATTACAGCTGTCAACAATGGACATAATACACCTGTCAACAGTAGACACAATACAGCTGTCAACAATGGACACATTACCACTGTCAACAATGGACACATTGGCACTGTGAACAATGGACAGATTACAGCTGTCAACAATGGACACATTACCACTGTCAACAATGGACACATTAATTTACTAATGTACTTTTCTTCCCTTATATCAACTGTACATATTTACAACAACATCCAAGAAATACACATACCGTTGTTGTGAGAATGTACCAACTGAACTTGAAGATAAATGATAGGTGTTTAGCGCCACTTTCAGCTATATTTCAGCTATATCATGGCGACGGAAGATAAATGAAGGTGCAAGCATAAAACAGTAGACATTTTAACATGAATGCATTATTTTCCTTTGATCGTTTTATGGTTTATATACCTGAGTGAGAATGTACGTAAGCAACAGCTGAGAACTGCTAAATAATACACGCAGATACGTGATATTGAACACTTTAAATCATGGCTGTAGTTTCATTAATCGCAGAGAGCCGTACAATATTCAACGACCTAACTAGATGTGATATTGCATGGCTTCATGTTACAAATCATTTATACTACAGCTTTCCCAGTTAAACGGTTAAGCAATCTCACGGTTCGCGTTTGATTGTTTAATCGTTTTAACTCGGAAAATCGTGGAATACATAATGAAAAACTTTCCCAGATAAAACAAAACTCATTGTTACTAGAAATGCTATCAACTTTTGAAGAAAATCTCACCAAATCAAATCAAGATGTCCATAAAGCAGATTACGAGCATGGAATTTCTATTAAAAAATAATAACTTGCAGTCTCGAAAAGAAATATTTAAAATTGAAGCTCAAGTCCTATAAGATGATAAATGTGAGGCAAATAAAACCCAGAGAATCTGTATGAGTAAATCTCAGTTCTAAATGTCGAAAACGTAATTATATCTGTGAAGATTCAGCACAACACTAGTAACAACTGTAAATTAACTCAATTACATGAAGAAAATAAGTGAAATCTTGAATCTGATGAACATACAGAGTGTGTCATCACTGATTTTTGATTGATTTTTGGTGTTTTACGCCACTTTCAGCAATATTTCAGCTATATCATGGCAACCAGTTTTAGTGGTGAAAGAAGCCAGAGAACCACCGATCCTGGGCAAGAAACTGGTAAAATTTATCACTTGAGGTGGCGAGTCGAGAGCATCCTTTTTGTAATTTACAAAGCCGGGCGCAAACCCACGCGTATTGGTGATAGGCTTGTATAAGTTACTAGGTAATCCAACTACCTAAATGCCTGTAGTGTTTATGCCACATCTGTATGCTCAGTTGGATATCTATAGTGTTAATACGAGACCTGTAGGCTCAGTTGGATATCTTTAGTGTATATACCAGACCTCTAGGTTCAGTTGGATCTCTATAGTGTTTATTCCAGACCTGTAGGCTCAGTTGGATCTATGTAGTGTTCATACGAGACCTCTAGGCTCAGTTGGATCTTTAGAGTGTTTATTCCAGACCTGTAGGCTCAGTTGGATCTCTATAGTGTTTATACGAGACCCGTAGGCTCAGTTGGATCTCTATAGTGTTTATACGAGACCTGTAGGCTCAGTTGGATCTCTATAGTGTTTATACGAGATCTGTAGGCTCAGTTGGATCTCTATAGTGTTTATACCAGACCTGTAGGCTCAGTTGGATCTCTATAGTGTTTATACCAGACATCTAGGCTCAGTTGGATCTCTGTAGTGTTTATTCGAGACTTGTAGGCTCAGTTGGATATCTTTAGTGTTTATTCCAGACCTGTAGGCTCAGTTGGATCTCTATAGTGTTAATACGAGATCTGTAGGCTCAGTTGGATCTCTATAGTGTTTATTCCAGACCTGTAGGCTCACTTGGATCTATGTAGTGTTCATACGAGACCTGTAGGCTCAGTTTGATCTCTATAGTGTTTATACGAGATCTCTAGGCTCAGTTGGATCTCTATAGTGTTTATACCAGACATCTAGGCTCAGTTGGATCTCTATAGTGTTTATTCGAGACTTGTAGGCTCATTTGGATCTCTATGGGGACTATGTGAGACCTGTAGGCTCAGTTGGATCATTAGAGTGTTTATTCCAGACCTGTAGGCTCAGTTGGATTTATGTAGTGTTCATACGAGACCTCTAGGCTCAGTTGGATCTCTATAGTGTTTATTCCAGACCTGTAGGCTCAGTTGGATTTATGTAGTGTTCATACGAGACATGTAGGCTCAGTTGGATCTCTATAGTGTTTATTCCAGACCTGTATGCTCAGTTGGATCTCAATATTGTTTATACGAGACCTGTAGGCTCAGTTAGAACTATGTAGTGTCTATGCCAGACCTGTATGCTCAGTTGAATCTCTATAGTATTTAAACGAGACCTGTAGTCTCAGGTAGTTTTCTATAGTGTTTATACGAGACATGTAGGCTCAGTTGGATCTCTATAGTATTTATACGAGACCTGTAGGCTCAGTTGGATCTCTATAGTGTTTATTCCAGACCTCTATGCTCAGTTGGATCTCTATAGTGTTTATACGTGATATGTAGGCTCAGTTGGATCTCTATAGTGTTTAAACCAGACCTCTATGCTCAGTTGGATCTCTATAGTGTTTATGCGATACCTGTAGGCTCAGTTGGATCTTTAGAGTGTTTATTCCAGATCTGCAGGCTCAGTTGTATCTCTATAGTATTTATGCGAGACCTGTAGGCTCAGTTGGATCTCTATAGTGTTTATTCCAGACCTCTATGCTCAGTTGGATCTCTATAGTGTTTATACGTGATATGTAGGCTCAGTTGGATCTCTATAGTGTTTATGCCAGACCTGTATGCTCAATTGAATCTCTATAGTGTTTATACGAGACCTGTAGGCTCTCTATAGTATTTATACGAGACCTGTAGGCTCAGTTGGACCTCTATGGTATCTATGCGAGACATGTAGGCTCAGTTGGATCTCTATAGTGTTTATTCGAGACCTGTAGGCTCAGTTGGATCTATGTAGTGTTTTTCCGAGACTTGTAGGCTCAGTTGGATCTCTATAGTGTTTAAACGAGACCTGTATGATCAGTTGGATCTCTATGGTGTCTATGCGAGACCTGTAGGCTCAGTTGGATCTCTATAGTGTTTATTCGAGACTTATAGGCTCAGTTGGATCTCTATTGTGTTTATTCCAGACCTCTATGCTCAGTTGGATCTCTATAGTGTTTATACGTGATATGTAGGCTCAGTTGGATCTCTATAGTGTTTATTCCAGATCTGCAGGCTCAGCTGGATCTCTATAGTGTTTATACGAGACCTGTAGGCTCAGTTGGATCTATGTAGTGTTTATGCCAGACCTGTATGCTCAATTGAATCTCTATAGTGTTTATACGAGACCTGTAGGCTCTCTATAGTATTTATACGAGACCTGTAGGCTCATTTGGACCTCTATGGTATCTATCCGAGACATGTAGGTTCTGTTGGATCTCTATAGTGGTTATACGAGACCTGTAGGCTCAGTTGGATCTCTATGGTGTCTATGCGAGACTTGTAGGCTCAGTTGGATCTCTATAGTGTTTATTCGAGACTTATAGGCTCAGTTGGATCTCTATTGTGTTTATACGAGACTTGTAGGTTCAGTTGGATCTCTATGGTGTTTATGCGACACCTGTAGGCTCAGTTGGTTCTCTATAGTGTTTACTCGAGACTTGTAGGCCAAATTCGATCTCTATAGTGTTTATACGAGACCTGTAGGCTCAGTTGGATCTCTAGTGTTTATACGAGACCTTCTAGGTTCAGTTGGATCTCTATAGTGTTTATGCCAGACTAATAGGCTCAGTTGGATCTCTATTGTGTTTATACGAGACCTGTAGGCTCAGTTGGATCTCTATAGTGTGTATGCTAGACTTGTAGGCTCAGTTGGACCTCTATGGTGTTTATACGAGACCTGTAGGCTCAGTTGGATCTCTATTGTGTTTATGCGAGACTTATAGGCTCAGTTGAATATATATAGTGTTTATACGAGACCTGCAGGCTCAGCTAGATCTCTATAGTATTTATACGAGACCTGTATGCTCAGCTAGATCTCTATAGTGTGCATACGAGACCTCTAGGGTCAGTTGGATCTCCATAGTGTTTATGCGATACCTGCAGGCTCAGTTGGATCTCTATGGTATTTATACGAGACCTGTAGGGTCAGCTAGATCTCTATAGTGTTTATTCGAGACCTGCAGGCTCAGTTGGATCTCTATAGTATTTATACGAGACCTGTAGGCTCAGCTAGATCTCTATAGTGTTTATTCGAGACCTGCAGGCTCAGTTGGATCTCTATAGTATTTATACGAGACCTGTATGCTCAGCTAGATCTCTATCGTGTTTATACGAGACCTGTAGGCTCAGCTAGATCTCTATAGTATTTATACGAGACCTGTAGGCTCAGCTAGATCTCTATAGTGTTTATACGAGACCTGTTGGCTCAGCTAAATCTCTATGATGTTTATACGAGACCTGTAGGCTCAGCTAGATCTCTATAGTGTTTATGCGAAACCTGTAGGCTCAGCTAGATCTCTATGGTGTTTATGCGAGACCTGCAGGCTCAGTTGGATCTCTATAGTATTTATACGAGACCTGTAGGCTCAGCTAGATCTCTATAGTGTTTATACGAGACCTGCAGGCTCATCTAGATCTCTATAGTGTTTATACGAGATCTGTATGATCAGCTAGATCTCTATGGTGTTTATACGAGACTTGTAGGCTCATCTAGATCTCTATAGTATTTATACGAGACCTGCAGGCTCAGCTAGATCACTATAGTGTTTATACGAGACCTGTTGGCTCATCTAGATCTCTATGATGTCTATACGAGACCTGTAGTCTCAGCTAGATCTCTATAGTGTTTATGCGAGACCTGTAGGCTCAGCTAGATCTCTATGGTGTTTATGCGAGACCTGCAGGCTCAGTTGGATCTCTATAGTATTTATACGAGACCTGTAGGCTCAGCTAGATCTCTATAGTGTTTATACGAGACCTGCAGGCTCAATTGGATCTCTATAGTGTTTATACGAGATCTGTATGATCAGCTAGATCTCTATGGTGTTTATACGAGACCTGTAGGCTCATCTAGATCTCTATAGTGTTTATGCGAGATCTGTATGATCAGCTAGATCTCTATGGTGTTTATACGAGACCTGTAGGCTCATCTAGATCTCTATAGTATTTATACGAGACCTGCAGGCTCAGCTAGATCACTATAGTGTTTATACGAGACCTGTTGGCTCAGCTAGATCACTATGATGTTTATACGAGACCTGTAGGCTCAGCTAGATCTCTATGGTGTTTATGCGAGACCTGTAGGCTCAGCTAGATCTCTATGGTGTTTATGCGAGACCTGCAGGCTCAGTTGGATCTCTATAGTATTTATACGAGACCTGTAGGCTCAGCTAGATCTCCATAGTGTTTATACGAGACCTGTAGGCTCAGTTGAATCTCTATAGTGTTTATACGAGACCTGCAGGCTCAGTTGGATCTCTATAATATTTATACGAGACCTGTAGGCTCTGCTAGATCTCTATGGTGTTTATACGAGACCTGCAGGCTCAGTTGAATCTCTATAGTGTTTATACGAGACCTGCAGGCTCAGTTGGATCTCTATAGTATTTATACGAGACCTGTAGGCTCTGCTAGATCTCTATGGTGTTTACACGAGACCTGCAGGCTCAGTAGGATCTCTATAGTGTTTATACGAGATCTGTATGATCAGCTAGATCTCTATAGTGTCTATACGAGACCTTCAGGCTCAGCTGGATCTCTATAGTGTTTATACGAGACCTGTAGGCTCAGTTGGATCTATGTAGTGTTTATGCCAGACCTGTATGCTCAATTGAATCTCTATAGTGTTTATACGAGACCTGTAGGCTCTCTATAGTATTTATACGAGACCTGTAGGCTCAGTTGGACCTCTATGGTATCTATGCGAGACATGTAGGTTCTGTTGGATCTCTATAGTGGTTATACGAGACCTGTAGGCTCAGTTGGATCTCTATGGTGTCAATGCGAGACTTGTAGGCTCAGTTGGATCTCTATAGTGTTTATTCGAGACTTATAGGCTCAGTTGGATCTCTATTGTGTTTATACGAGACTTGTAGGTTCAGTTGGATCTCTATGGTGTTTATGCGAGACCTGTAGGCTCAGTTGGTTCTCTATAGTGTTTACTCGAGACTTGTAGGCCAAATTCGATCTCTATAGTGTTTATACGAGACCTGTAGGGTCAGTTGGATCTCTAGTGTTTATACGAGACCTTCTAGGTTCAGTTGGATCTCTATAGTGTTTATGCCAGACTAATAGGCTCAGTTGGATCTCTATTGTATTTATACGAGACCTGTAGGCTCAGTTGGATCTCTATAGTGTGTATGCTAGACTTGTAGGCTCAGTTGGACCTCTATGGTGTTTATACGAGACCTGTAGGCTCAGTTGGATCTCTATTGTGTTTATGCGAGACTTATAGGCTCAGTTGGATATATATAGTGTTTATACGAGACCTGCAGGCTCAGCTAGATCTCTATAGTATTTATACGAGACCTGTATGCTCAGCTAGATCTCTATAGTGTGCATACGAGACCTCTAGGGTCAGTTGGATCTCCATAGTGTTTAGGCGATACCTGCAGGCTCAGTTGGATCTCTATGGTATTTATACGAGACCTATAGGGTCAGCTAGATCTCTATAGTGTTTATTCGAGACCTGCAGGCTCAGTTGGATCTCTATAGTATTTATACGAGACCTGTAGGCTCAGCTAGATCTCTATAGTGTTTATTCGAGACCTGCAGGCTCAGTTGGATCTCTATAGTATTTATACGAGACCTGTATGCTCAGCTAGATCTCTATCGTGTTTATTCGAGACCTGTAGGCTCAGCTAGATCTCTATAGTATTTATACGAGACCTGTAGGCTCAGCTAGATCTCTATGGTGTTTATACGAGACCTGTTGGCTCAGCTAAATCTCTATGATGTCTATACGAGACCTGTAGGCTCAGCTAGATCTCTATAGTGTTTATGCGAGACCTGTAGGCTCAGCTAGATCTCTATGGTGTTTATGCGAGATCTGCAGGCTCAGTTGGATCTCTATAGTATTTATACGAGACCTGTAGGCTCAGCTAGATCTCTATAGTGTTTATACGAGACCGGCAGGCTCATCTAGATCTCTATAGTGTTTATACGAGATCTGTATGATCAGCTAGATCTCTATGGTGTTTATACGAGACTTGTAGGCTCATCTAGATCTCTATAGTATTTATACGAGACCTGCAGGCTCAGCTAGATCACTATAGTGTTTATACGAGACCTGTTGGCTCAGCTAGATCTCTATGATGTTTATACGAGACCTGTAGTCTCAGCTAGATCTCTATAGTGTTTATGCGAGACCTGTAGGCTCAGCTAGATCTCTAATGGTGTTTATGCGAGACCTGCAGGCTCAGTTGGATCTCTATAGTATTTATACGAGACATGTAGGCTCAGCTAGATCTCTATAGTGTTTATACGAGACCTGCAGGCTCAATTGGATCTCTATAGTGTGTATACGAGATCTGTATGATCAGCTAGATCTCTATGGTGTTTATACGAGACCTGTAGGCTCATCTAGATCTTTATAGTGTTTATACGAGATCTGTATGATCAGCTAGATCTCTATGGTGTTTATACAAGACCTGTAGGCTCATCTAGATCTCTATAGTATTTATACGAGACCTGCAGGCTCAGCTAGATCACTATAGTGTTTATACGAGACCTGTTGGCTCAGCTAGATCTCTATGATGTGTATACGAGACCTGTAGGCTCAGCTAGATCTCTATGGTGTTTATGCGAGACCTGTAGGCTCAGCTAGATCTCTATGGTGTTTATACGAGACCTGCAGGCTCAGTTGAATCTCTATAGTGTTTATACGAGACCTGCAGGCTCAGTTGGATCTCTATAGTATTTATACGAAACCTGTAGGCTCTGCTAGATCTCTATGGTGTTTATACGAGACCTGCAGGCTCAGTAGGATCTCTATAGTGTTTATACGAGATCTGTATGATCAGCTAGATCTCTATAGTGTCTATACGAGACCTTCAGGCTCAGTAGGATCTCTATAGTGTTTATACGAGATCTGTATGATCAGCTAGATCTCTATGGTGTTTATACGAGACCTGTAGGCTCATTTAGATCTCTATAGTATTTATTCGAGACCTGCAGGCTCAGCTAGATCACTATAGTGTTTATACGAGACCTGTAGTCTCAGCTAGATCTCTATGGTGTTTATGCGAGACCTGTAGGCTCAGCTAGATCTCTATGGTGTTTATGCGAGACCTGCAGGCTCAGTTGGATCGCTATAGTATTTATACGAGACCTGTAGGTTCAGCTAGATCTCTATAGTGTTTATACGAGACCTGTAGGCTCAGTTGAATCTCTATAGTGTTTATACGAGACCTGTAGGCTCGGTTGGATCTCTATAGTGTTTATTCGAGACCTGTAGGCTCAGTTTGATCTCTATAGTGTTTATACGAGACTTGTAGGTTCAGTTGGGTCTCTATAGTGTTTATGCGATACATGTAGGTTCAGTTGGATATATATAGTGTTTATGCGAGATCTGTAGGCTCCATTGGATCTCTATAGTGTTTATACGAGACCTGTAGGCTCAGTTGGATCTCTATATTGTTAGCTCACTAAAATAACAGTCTATGGATTAACGTGTTATTTGAGTCGGGTTCTTTATTCTGATTCCGAGCAGGAAATACAAATTTAAAGTCAGTGTCGGATTTACCATTGTGCTTAGGTGTGCTTAAGCACAGGGTCCCGTTGGCCAGAGGGCCCATCTTCCTACCAAAATTTACGATGGATTTTTGCTTATGTGGTGCAATTTTAAATTTGAAGGCGTTCTGTTTCAGAGCGATTCCAGAGACAGTAAGGGGCCTCATAAATTAACTAGCACAGGGCCTCATTTGTCCTAAATCTGGCAATGATTAAAGTCTATGGTTAGATCCGACGGAGACTTGAACCTACCATCTGCCATTCTCGAGACCAGCACGCTTACCATGACAACACCAGAATAGGAATGACTAAGTATTGTCCATCGTCATGTGAGGTTATTAAATATAGTCAAACCTGTATTAAGAGGTCACGTTTAGGACGACGAAAACAGTCCTCATCAGACAGGTGACTAGCTGTTAAAGGTTCAATCCATTTGAATTGTTCTGTGACAGGGCAAGAAAAATGTGACCTTTTAATGCAAATGATCGCTTAATAGAGGTGACTGCATGGGCAGGTTTGACTGTATATTGAATATAATTCTCTATGCGCCAATAAACAGAAATCAAACCTTTTTTATTATTGCATAAGAGATTGAAAATGTAAGGAGTGTGGGATACATTCTTTTCATTATGATTAATTCATTGGTGTGATCAGTATGTCGAATCGACGAATGATCGGAATAGGGAATCAAATTGCTGAAGATGTAATTGTATATTTTAGATGAACCATGTTTAAATGTTTGCCACAAACTCCTTGATAAATGGCAACGAACGGTTGGTAACAATAAGACAGATGCAACAATATGTGATTCCTTTGTAAAACAAATATGGATGCTACAAACCAATGCATGAGTAAAGCTGGAAACATAATGCCCACAACTCGTTAAACGGTATGTTTAGTTGTCTCTTTGTGTTTTAATCGCTGCATCATTCGCAAATGATGATTTGATTGATTTGATGTTTGCTTAATGTCACTTTCAACAATATTTCAGCTATAAGATGGCGACCTGTTTTAGTGGTGGAAGAAGCCGGAGAGAACCACATACCATGGGCAAGCAACTGGTCAACTTTATCACTTGCGGCTGCGACTCCAGTGCACCATTTTTGTGATATACAAAGTCGAGCGCGAACTAACGCCGTATTGGTGATAGGCTTATATGAGTAATCCAACTACCTAACTCACTGCACCACCCGGGCCCTGGGCAAATGATGATCAAATGTATTATGTTTATAGTAACAAAATAATTGTATGTGAATGAATATTAAATAAAAATCCACTTGAAATCAAATTTGCTTCCTGATTTTATTTAATCCCTCATTGACCCTGATGTCTGGAATATAATGATAATCAATTTGTAAGCATCGCTTTCTTTATCAAAAATAAGTATTTTACATAAACACATACGTTAAGCTCAAATATTTGACACTACAAATATGATCATATCTATGATTTTCTCAATTAAAGTAAGATGGGGACAGATTGATGTCCATTTATACAATAATGAAATGTCTTACAAAATGAAACCATAAATTACATGTTAAACGGTTTGTTTTGTCAGTTTGGTGCATTTACTATTATATAAATGAAATGAAAAATGAAATTATATAATACCACACTGTCGGAACAGTTGCAAAATATAATCCAAAGTTTGCAAACAAAAGGATAGAAGCCCGAAAGACACACACTCTCACATAACGATAGTGTCCATACCTCGTTAATACCAACCGTCATGGAATCCTAATTTCCAAAACCAATTAGAAATGTATCTTTAATTTGAGGGCTTAAATTTGTATTTAATGGTTTTTATTCTTTATGAGAAATGTGCTAGAAATATGAGTGTGTTGTTATTTTTATTGATAAGTTGTATCGATGTGGACTTTCCTTATTTGAGATATGTGTACAGGGTACTTTTTGTTGGCTTGTCATATCCATTTTTTGGTAGCAGCGTACAAGTTTTGATTATAGAGATAATATATAATTTCTCTAGACATTCAGCTTTGAGATGTGAAGTGTTCACATTTTTATTTTGGTTTGTCTAAGATTTTGACTTTGTTCCTTTCAATGTGTCAGAGTTTTTAAATTGTGTTTGTTTAAGAAGAGTTTGAAGATACCAAAGGGAGGTAATCAGAATCCGTATATCGAATAAGAACAGACAACACTATGGCCAAAAGAAAAGGTACAAAAGGACAAACAACGATCTACAAAACATACACATAAGACTAAAGATCGAGTAACACGAACATGATAAGTCATGAATGAGGAAAGGACCGCGAAGTGTTTACGACAAGCGGAACATATCCGTGGTTATTTGTGATACTGATATACAAATGTATAACTTTTATGTACTTTAACAATTGGCTTTTGTGTAGGGCCCATAGCTGGCAGTTTTCTTTAATTGTAGACATTTTATTTTGTAATATTTTGTACCTTTATTAGTTAGTCGTAAGATTTTAAAACTTTTGTGAGTGATACCTGTATTTTACTCAAATATATATATCTTTATTTGTCAATAAACCATATACATAGGTATAGAGAAGTACATATTGGGAAGTATTTACAATATTTACAAATACAGTACATACATAATGGTTGGTACGTTTCAGCCTGATCGCACATACCCTGTTCTATTATCTTTGTACAAGTGTTTGCTTTAAAGATGTATGTACATTCTGTGGAACTTAGTTGATAGATGAGGTTCTTCTCAAGACATGGTCCAGTCCTTGCATTAATTATTATTATTATTGTTATTTTTTGTATATACATATTTAATATAGTTGCTAGGTCTACATTCCTAAGAGGGAATCAGCCACACCCATTTCATTAAGTTGTCTAATATTGGACAAAGGGGAATAATCCATATAATTTATAACGGTTAATTTTTAATCTACCTTAGTCGCCCGCTTCCCTCCTGGTAAATCACTATTATAATTCATCAATTTAACTTGTGTTATGTATTCTAATCATTGTAATCATTGTATGAAATTATAAACCCGCAAGTGTCCTTAATTGGATTAATAAAGTATTTCTATTTCTATAGTTTGAGTGATATTTTAATTCTTTATTTATTTATTTTTTCTGTTGTTTGTTTGTCATGTTTGTGTCTAACATTTTGGGTATAATGTGTATATTTTGATTTACAGTGTCCCTCGAAAATCAACTAGTCAACTCAGTCTTTTGCAAAATCGTGCTTACATTGATTGATTGACTGGTGTTTAACCCAAACATTAGCAATTCAGCTATATCGTAGCGCGAAATTATATATATTATACACCTTCAAGACCCTACCATGTCCGATGCGACATCTGATCAAGACTACTTGTTCTTTCCGATTTTGATCGTAAGAACAAGGAGTCTTGCCAACTAGGGAATGTATTTCGTGTAATTTGTTATGAATTTGCTGGTTTCAGCTGTCTTATCAGCATTTTAAAATGTAATATATTTCATTATAAAAGAAGGATTAAAATCTGTGTTTGGAATAGAACAATGGGATATTGTGTTATCCAATGCGGTCTTGGCTTCCTTGTCCATGTGAAAATGATATGTTTACAAAAAGCAAACAAGACTTGTATAAATTTCAACTACTTTGAAAATGAAAGGGATTTGAGTTTTACAACTCTCAATGGTCAACTATCATGTTTATTAATAGATTAATGCATGCCGTTTTCCATATCTGGACTGTTATCATCCCGAGAGAGCGATATGGACCAGAGGGCTTTAGCCCGAGGGTCGATATCAGTCTATTTATCGCATATTTCAACATTGAATTACAAAGAACAAAATTAACTTCCACCGCATACACCAAACTTGTATGAGTGATCGATATCGGTTGAGTGATGATAACAGTCCTGCTATGGAAAAAGTCATGCATTGATCTATTTATAGAAAGGCTTGATATCGTGTTATCAGCTTTTTTCCCCCGATATCTCCCATGGGCTGATATCGCTGTGGCACTTCCGGTGTTTATGTATGGGCAAAATTGACGTTATTACTTATAAATATGTGATAAATAATTATAAACAGATAACATGTACTGATTAATTTCAAGTTGATCATGGGACTAGTTTCATAACAAATGTTGATATTATTTTCAGTAGCTCTACATTACTTATAGATTAATGCATGCCCTTTTCCATATAAAGCCCTCTGGCCGATATCGATCTCTCGGGATGATAACAGTCCTAATATGGAAAAAGGCATTAATCTATATATCACATATTTCAACATTGAATTAAAAAGAACAAAATTAACTTCACACAAAAACACACCGGGCCCGGGTGGCTCAATGAGTTATGTGGTTGGATTACCTAACAACTCATACAAGTCTATCACCAATACGGCGTAGGTTCGCGCCCGGTTTTGTAAATTACAGAAAAGGGTGCACCCGACTCGCCCATGGGCCCATGGGTTGATATCGCTGTGGCACTGCCGATGTTTATGTATGGGTAGAATTGACGTTATTACTTATAAAAATGTGATAAACAATCTTAATTTAATTAATTAAACAATAATTAATTAATAAAAAAGCTCGCCTAATCAAAGGTGATGCATGCGAGTTCTTTTCATTGCTTAGCGTCGTTGTCCGTCCGTCTGTTACATTTTAATCTTCTTCCAACTTGCTTGACAAAGTGGAACCACATTTTGCAGGAATAAAGAAAGTTTCTCCACAAAGATTCCGTCTTTCGTGATGATCAGATAAAACATAGCCGCCATTTGTACTATTTGCTTGTGATTGGTCGAAATTAAAAAACAACTCTACTTTAAAATTATTACTTCCATTAATAGTAAATGCATAACATTCCCAATTGTTTACAGATTATACTTCATGAAACAAAACTAACCCACTGGACTGTAATTTGGTAGGAATGATGTATGTAATGTTTTCTGCAGACTCCTTGTTTTGTGGCCATCATAGCTTAAGCATGGCCTATTTGAGCTATGCTCCTCGTTTTTTGGCCACCATACCTCAAACATGGCCGCATCGAGTTATGCTCCTCGTTTTGTGGCCACCATTCCTCAAACATGGCCTTCTCGAGTTATACTCCTCGTTTTGTGGCCATCATACCTCAAGCTAGGCCTCCTCGAGTTATGCTCCTCGTTTTGTGGCCACCATACCTCAAACATGGCCTCATCGAGTTATGCTCCTCGTTGTTTTGGCCACCATTCCTCAATTATGGCCTCCTCGAGTTATACTCCTCGCTTTGTGGCCATCATACCTCAAACTAGGCCTCCTCGAGTTATGCTCCTCGTTTTGTGGCCATCATACTTCAAACATGGCCTCCTCGAGTTATGCTCCTCGTTTTGTGGACACCATACCTCAAACATGGCCTCCTTGAGTTTTGCTCCTCATTTTATGGCCATCATACCTCAAACATGGCCTCCTCGAGTTATGCTCCTCGTTTTGTGGCCAGCATGCCTCAAACTAGGCCTCCGCGAGTTATACTCCTCGTTGTATGGCCTTCATACCTCAAACATGGCCTCTTCGAGTTATGCTCCTCGCTTTGTGGCCATCATACTTCAAACATGGCCTCCTCGAGTTATGCTCCTCATTTTGTGGCCATCATATCTAAAACATGGCCTCCTTGAGTTATGATCCTCGCTTTGTGGCCATCATTCCTCAAACATGGCCTCCTCGAGTTATGTTCCTCGTTTTGTTGCCATCATACCTCAAACATGGCCTCCTCAAGATATGCTCCTCGTTTTGTGGACATCATTCCTCAAACATAGCCTCCTCGAGTTATGTTCCTGGTTTTGTGGCCATCATACCTCAAACATGGCCTCCTCGAGTTATACTCCTCGTTTTGTGGACATCATTCCTCAAACATGGCCTCCTCGAGTTATGTTCCTCGTTTTGTGGCCATCATACCTCAAACATAGCCTCCTCGAGTTATGCTCTTCATTTCATAACCATCATACCTTAAACATGACCTCCGTGAGTTATACTCCACGTTTTGTGGCCACCATATCTCAAGCATGGCCTCTACGAGTTATATTTGTTTAAAATAGAACATAAAAAATGTTTTAAACAAAAAGCGAAATGAACTGTTACTTGGTAGGATAATGTGCTCTGTTTGTTTAATATATGTTTTTTGCTACCGATTTTTCCATCTTTTCTAGAGAGGAGCTCCGTAAAGTCAAAACGATGGAACTTAAGTTGACCCTTGAAAAACCTGATGAACCCACCGATAAGAGGGATGAAGCTACAAAAACATGATAGAATGATGATGTCCAGCAACCAATTTTGTTTAAAAATGTGCAGCTACCTCAAATTGAAAATGTACAGCTACCTCAAATTGAAAATGTCCAACCACCTCGAACTGAAAATGTCCAGAAACCTCAAATTAAAAATATGCAGCTAAGCTACCTCAAATTGAAAATGTGCAGCTACCTCGCATTGAAAATTTCCGCCACCTCAAATTGAAAATGTCCAAAAACCTCAAATTCAAAATGTCCAACCACCTCAAATTGAACATGTTCAACCACCTCAAATTGAAAATGTCGAGCAATCTGAAATTGAAAATGTCCAGCAACATAAAATTGTAAATTTCCAGCCACCAGGTGAAGTTGAAGATGTCCAGCAACAAAATCAAATTGATCATGTTGTCCAGCAACCACTTCAATTTGATAATGTTGTCGCGTAACAAGTTTCAATTGATAATGATGTACATCCACCAGTTGTTGTAACTGATGTTGCCAAGACGCAAACCGCAAAACCACAAAAAGGAAATACTGCAAAACGGAAACCGTTATTGGAAAAATATAAAAAAAAAATGAATGAACATGTGGTATTACAGTTTATCGATATAGGAGTGTTGTGTGCGCCTCATCATGGACTTTGGCTACTTCAGGGTGTTAAAATCTCCATATCTACGGTTAGGAACGTACATATTGAATTTATCTCCCCTTATAGTACAAAACAAAGGTTATTAAGCATCAGACTGATTGGGATCGATTCCAACCTTAGTACAACATGAAAAGAAACAGAGGGTACAACCTTTCACATTTGACCTTCAGTTAAGATGCCAAGCCCTGCAAGGTCTTACGAAAAGACTTCCTGTTCAAATGATCAAGAAAAACCCCAGCCGGTTCCTCATGCGAAGCACATTGTAATTGGTCACTAAGAAAACACTGGAGGACAGGACGAAACTGATTCACGATTATGGAATGATACCAATGATTCTCCCAGCACACTGCATTTAGGACCATGACAAAACGATAAACAAATACTGCCAGCACTGTTGTTTGGCCTCCCAAAGGTTGGAAGGAGATGTTATTTGATCGGAAGAAGTTGACATGGGAACATGCGGCCATGACTTTAGAGCCAGCCACCAACTCGTTAATCAACATTAACTGACAACTGTTCTTGCTTACTAGGAAAGTACATGCTAGCTCTTCCAGGGACACCTGAAGACGACCAACATTCGCAATACTGAATAATGAAGTCACGATACTATTCATACGAGTACCTGCGTCTTATCGTCAATGACAAATTGATCACTGAAGATGATCAACAATTTGTTGAGATGTTGGATGCATCCTCCAAACTTCGAAACAAGATTACAAATTATATTATCCTCCATATCAACCATTACAACGTCAAGATGCGACCCACTGGATACATTCTTCGGACTTTCTTGATATGTTAATTATGAACATTACGTTTTGGACATTTTAATCAAACTTGATTGATTGATTGATTTGTTGGTATTTTAACGCCACTTTCAGCAATATTTCAGCTATATCATGGCGACCAGTTTTAGTGGTGGAGGAAGCCGGAGTACCCGGAGAGAACCACCGACACTGGGCAAGCAATTGGTAGACTTGATCACTTGCGGCTGCGAGTCGAGTGCACCCTTTTTCGTAATTTATAAAGCTGGGCGCGAACCCACGCCGTATTGGTGATAGGCTTGTATGAGCTGTTAGATCCAACGACCTAGCTCATTGAGCCACCCGGGCTCCTTAATCAAACTTGAACATTGTTATTGCAAAGGGTATATTGAATTGTGTAATGCGGGTGGAGTTGAACTTTATCTTATATATGTTGATTATGATTGATTGATTAATGTTTAACGCCAACTTTATCAGTATTTCATCTATATCGTGGAGTGAACAAATTGTATATTAACTTAAGGGTATGGGCCTGGGGTATGGGAGACAATTCTATTTCCATTGTCTTCTCAAATATATGGTCATCTGTGTGTTTGAAAATCACCTTCAATTTCAAGCTTCTTGGCAACACAGATTGTTTACATTGGATATGGGCAGTTTACAAATGTGACTCCTTTTCCTTTTAACTTTCTATAGCTGTGCTCATTGTCTTTTTATATCTTATTGCTGCTAATAAAAGTGTGTTATTATTATATGCTTGTGCCCACAAAATATCATTGAAATATCTCCATCCAGAAAAAATTTCTATCGAAATATGTTGTAAAAGATGACAGGAGTGTAGCACATTTTGTGTGACAAACGTTTTTCCCAATGAATTTCAAGGGTTTGTTAAATAAGAATACCCCAGAATCTTAGATATTATGAAACTAAGTACAGTGGATAACATTCATCAAAATTTACTCAATAGGTGTCGCTCGAGTACTAACGGTGGTTAGCTGAGCGTTTTATTTTCGCACAGACGTTTGTAACCTATGTAAACTATTATTTCAAACGCAATTTCTATTTAATTATCCAACAATAATTATTATTTGTATAGCAATATTCATCAAGCTTACAATAAATGCATCATCAATGAAAATGAATCTTGTAACCATCTGCTGACATTACTAAATTACTAAAGAAATCACGTCAGTACGTTGAAATAAGACAAGGACAACGCTGCAATCATATTTGGGTCACGGGTACCTGTTACTAACTGTGAATGCGAATATAAAATAAAATAGAATACATTCTTATAATTTTTTTTCTTATGTCCTACCATGAGCAAAAATCAATATTGTCAATAATTTTGTAATTAGTAAATACGCATAGTACACGTACAATAACTGTAGAATGAGGTAACACTAGTACAATTACATGTACCGGGTACGTTGTTAATCAAAGTTTGATATTTGTTCACATTCTTTGTATTTCCCTTTTTAAAAGATGTTCGTGTTTGCTTCCTAGTTTCGTTGTATCGTGATTTTCTATTTTGATGGTAAATAATCGTTTATTAATGGTTAGAATCAAATAATTTCAATCAATCTCACGTACATTATTCTTGGCGAATTTTATGTACACGGTGTTTCTGTTCCGGATTCCAACCACAGTGGCTTGTCTTCAAGATATATATAACTTTATTATATACAAAATATGAACCCCTATATCATTTTTAAGATATATATATATATACCGGTATACTATAAAAAAAACAAAACACAAAAAGCAAAAAACAAAACAAATAATCGTGTTGGGACCTCATCTTCATCTCATTGAAAAGTAACTTGTGCTCGTCGTGATATAGCTGAATAATTGCCGTAAACAACAATTACCCACTGACACCCAACATGATGTTAAAACATATTCTGTCTCAAATATAAATATCTACATTTATTAATCTACTATTTTAAGTGGTTATTTTAGAAGGAGTGTTAATTTTGCGTTTTTTTTAGTCAAACTGTTCGAGTGGGCTCTAATTTTGCGAAAATTGAAAAAAGCGAAATATTTTTTTTTACGATTTCAGCTTTATTCAGTCATTAAAATAAAGGCATTTATCATTCTGAAGATTTTGAAAAAAATTAAAACGTGAATACATGGGTCGTATTATAGATAATGTTGATTTTTTTCATGAACATTCATGTGTGGATTTTATTTTTCATCAACAGTCACTTGACTATTATTAATTGGTAATAATACTAATGTGATTTCTATGTGACAAAGTTTGTCAGTGACTTGCAGCAGGTCGGTGGTTTTTTCAAGGAACTCCGGTTTCCTCCACCAATAAAACTGACCGTTATGAAACAAGGAGTGTACGGTTTCATTTCAACGGTAATGCAAGCTATTTACCGACCTTTACACTAAATGAAAATATATTTGGGCGGTGTTGTTTAAATTACATGTTACTCGATCTTTAATTTTATATTGTAGATCGTTGTTTGTCCTATTGTACTTTTTCTTTTGACTATTGTGTTGTCTGTCCTTCTTCGATATACGGATTCTGATTACCCCTTTGGTATCTGCAAACTATCTTTACATGATAGCGCTACATACGATGATAGAAGAAAATCATATGAATGGTTAATGCACCAAGCATTAAAATGCAACTTTATCTCTTTGAAGGTTTACTTTTTAAGGAATCAATTTTATCTTGACAGATCCGCGGATCAGAAGTAATAACTAAACTGTTGAACTTTCTTGCATAAGGTTCTTGAAAACCGAACACATATTATACGAAGCTGCATGGACCGGGCAGAGACACATATTCATGTCATTAAGGAGACGACCATTTAACTTTTAGATGCTTTTTTCTGAATAAAAAATATATGGTGAAATTTTAATGAAGCAAAATAAATTGACTTGAAAGATGCAAAATTATCATTAATCTGGCCCTGCAGATCTCAACGAGAAATCTATGATAAAAATATCAAGGCAAATTACTGATTTGCTTCATGTCCAAAAAATAAAAATCTGATTTTTGTTTCCTGTTAAAAAATCGGGCTAGTTGTCTGTGTTGTGCTTTGTAGATCAATGATTCTCCTTTTTCTTTTGGTCCTTGTATTGCCTGCTCTTGCGCTTTAGTGGGGATCTTCAAACTTTTGAAGCAAAAGCGAGTATATATGCAATTTTAGATGCTTATACCATATACAATGTGAAAAGAAACACGTGTGCAATTTTCAATTGGGTTCAATTTAGTCTGAAAAACGCGTGTGCAATTTTACATTAGACCCAAATGAAAATTAAAAAAAACACGTGTGCAGTTTTACATTGTCATTGACATTGGGTCCTATGATTGTTATCGATCACTGTGAAATAATCTAGAAAAAAGATATTGGAAATATCAAATTAAAAGCTATTATGTTCACTTCCGTTCTCTCTATATTGGTACAGTGACGCCACCTGATGGGAAATGGGTGAATGTTGTCCATTGCTTTATTTGTCAGGAAATCACTTACCACTGCTGATGAATTATAAAAATAAAATGGTCACATTAAAAAAACCTAGTACTAAAATATATTGGTATGAAAAATATATTGAAAAGAAAGTGTCATGTTGGAATAAATGTAGTGTTGATAGAAGTGATTGAAACTGTATGATGTATGATTCATGAACAACATTTGCATTGCCCCATGATCATGTTTGCACCGTTTTGATTAGGTCACCCGGAAATGTCAGGAGGGTAAACAAGATATTGTGATCATTTTTAAAACATTGATCTATTTTGTTGAATTTTGTATTATTTTTTTTAGCAGTTCATGACACTCTGTGACTATTAGTAACACTCATGTCACTACAGAACATGAAAATAAATCATCTTATTTTTTTGTTTTGGCTTGTATGCTCAATTTCGTTGGTCAACATCATACCAACTGAATTTTTTATACATCTATAAATAATAATGATTATTTTCATGGAATTTATGTATTGTGTAAACACACCATCTAACTCACAAATTTTACATCTTTTTTTCAGTTTGCAGGTGAAATGTCAGATTATCACATGTATAAATTCTTTTAAAATAACCTATATTCCTATAATATGATTGCTGACAGTTTGAGAAAGATTCATATTTCAGAAAACAGAGAAAAAAATCACTGTTCAGAGACTGTTATACCAAGGTGTAAATAAATTTTATATTAGTAAAAAATTGGAAAGCTATGCTTGGGGGAATACAATTTGTAATATATGACCCCCCCCCCCTCCACATCCAACTCAAACAATCTGTACCTAAGACAACTAAAGAAAAACCAGAATCAAATGAATACAACTGGAGCACAGAATATGAAGGAATTTAGCAACGCAGCTGGGTGGTTGTCTGGTTTTTTGTAATGAATTAATCAAGTACAGTCAACCTCAAACCACACCTCCCCCTCCCTAACCGACCTGAAAATAAAAAAGACAATTGCAGTAATTTGGTAATTTGGACATCCAATATAACAAATTAAGAATTCAAAAGCTTTTTGTTATTGGTAGCCATTTTTTTTTATCTCACAAATAAAGAAGCAGCAAAGAATGAGTGTGTAATAACTTTCCTCGACAATTTCATTTTTTTGTTGGTGCCATCCATGAAAAAACATAATTTTAGATATCATATCTTACCCAGGGCTGCACCCTTAAGACACCTACAATACCCTTAGGAATAAAATAAACGGGCTATATTTACAAATACATTGATGGATTGGTGTTTAACACCAACTTTAGCAATATTTCAGCTATATCGTGGGGTGAACAAATTGTTATTATCAACTTAGACACCAACAAGACCCTTAGAAATAAGACATACTTGTCTATAAAACAATCGGATTAAATGTACAAATAAAAGAAACATTACAAAGAAAAAAATATATATATTTAGAACGTATAACTATATTTTTCTATATAGATTAATTTCTTTTAAAAATTTCAAAATTGTGTCGCCTGCGACATTTGTAAATAAATCATATAAATTGTTGACATTGTAAAATGTCTGACGAACGTCAGCATCATCTACGCAGTCGATTAAGCATGCTTCAATGAATAATTGAAATCACACGAATACATCCGGTCGTTCCTGGTTATTTAATAGATAACTATGGGTCAATCTACTATGTCTGATACGACATCGGGTCAAGACTACTTGTTCCGTCCGATTTTGGCCTTAGGAACAGGCAGTCTTGTCAACTAGGGAATGCATATCTTGTAATTTGTTATGAATTTGCTGGTCCCAATTGTCTTGTCCGCGTTTTAAAATATATGGTGTTTAACATAACTTTTTCTTACGGTATGTTTATGATAACGTAGGGGCTTTGGTTTATGGTGTTTAGCGCAACTTTCAACAACATTGCAGTGGTATCGATGCGTCAGCATTATTGGGGGAGGGAATCGGCGTATCCGGAGAAAACCACCGACATGCCACAAGTTACTGACAAACTTTATCACATAATGTTGTATCTAGTATCCCTCGCCTGACCGAAATTTGAACTCACAACCTTATTGGTGATGGAAGTAGACATACTCTTTCTCAATAACCGATGTAGCTACAGGAGTAGATATGAAATGAGATACTTACCCTTCCATAATACCTGATATACACGATGTTTTTGCAGTTCTAGATAAGGTTTTTTCTATGTTTTTATTTTTATGTAAGCAGAAGAAACTGTTACCGAAAACGATGTTTTCTATCAACATTATGTACAAAATAAGACAGGTTATGTTCTCTTCCGTTCCACTATAAGTTCTTATAGTCATATTAAACTACTTCGATCTTAGAAAGGCCACTTTTGACAAAAGTCGTCTACAAATGCCACCGGATATATAAATGGTTTGAAATCAGAATTGAGAAGGCATTGGGGAAGCAAAGAGAAGATAAAGTCAGCAAACTATTGTATATGTATTTTTTGTAAACATTGATTACAACAATTTAATTGATACCGCATAGCAGTATGTTATAAATACACATTTTACTAATATTATGTTTGGTTCATTAAATACAATACACTGTACAATGTAAAAACAATATGATACTCTTTTTGTATCCACACAAACAAAATAATAGTTATACCTAGGAGTTATTGATATTAATATTTAATTATTTTTATATACAAGAAAATTGTGAAGATATTAAAGGGTTAATCAGAAGCCGTAAATCGTAGAAGGATACAAAACACAGTAGATAAACGGAAAACAGGAGAACAAGAAAAACAATGATCAACATTACCACCCAACTAAAACAGGGATGAACGCAGGTTTGCCTGAAATGAATTGTGTATTACGAAGTTATGGATTTATGAATTCCTACTGGCTTATATGCTTATATACAGAGACCCGAGTGAATCATAGACGTGATTATAGACTGTGACGTTGACAGACATACACTGAAGACAGTAACATCACTTTTATTACATCTTTGTTTATGTCATTGACTGTTAGCACATTCAGTCAGCAAACTGAAATACATACCTCTGGAAAATTCAACTTAAACTAACTTCTACCTAACAAATTAAACAATGGATTTTTTTTATCCTATCTAAGCTTCTATATTGTCATAAATATCTCCCTTCTTCTCTTTAATATCTGAAAATAAAACAATTATTTACAAAATTCAACATCAAATCTCTCTGAATAGTTTCAGTCGTATTAAGTTTTCATTTTTAAAATATGAATTGTATTTATGTGGTGACTGGATATATTCTTGGTTGGAATTAAGAGATTAATAGACATTAAGAGAGGTGAAAATACAACAAACTTACTCAAATATGGTCTGTAGGTGTGTAATTTCACACTCGAAACCTTCCAACAACTTGCAATGTGCTTCCTGAAAATATGTGGTCTTAGCTTACCCTTTAGTGCAAAGGACATAATTCTTGGCTTGACTGAACACAGTTCAGCCTAGGGCACAATTAATTATTTTGAAATATTATATATATATGTCTGCAAATGCAAATGTAGGCACTTGATTTAGAAGGTGGTCTTGAATTCCTGAAATATGCTATACATTTTGAAAGGCATCAATGATATATCTGTCCCCAGTACAAAGGAACATACTAAAAGAAAATGGTTAGGTCTGGAGGCGGTATTGAGTGGTTAATATTAATATATATATCTATTATACTAAAATATATGTTACCTTGTATAACTTAAAATGCATTGCTAACTTTGAATTTCAAAGTTATTACAAAACAGTATGTTATGAAGATCACATTGTTTTATATTGTAACTTTTGTGTATTGAAACATTGTGTTTATAGAATCATGTATGTATAAATCTGTTCTTGGGAAAAACAAAAATTCAAAAAAACTTTCATGGTGTTAGTAGTAGTTATTGGTGGGTGAATGTAAAATATAAATTCATCTTACACTCTTTTATTCATTATAAATTTCAGATTATCGAAGATGGAACATGAAATGTGTAGATATAAATATTTTGAATAAACCACGAATTTAAGACAAAAGTCCTATATTATCGACATAGGGTTCTACTTATATCAATAATCAAGTATCTATAATATTGACTGAGATGTCAGACAAAATTAATTAGCTAAAGCACAGTGTCATGTGATGAATGTAAGGATAACTTTTTCAACCACATTAATAGTACTAGATATGATATAATAACTGTACCTTCTGCTCGTTTATTGAGTTGTTGGGATGGCTGGTCTGTCATCACGCTTGACTGGCATTCCTCATAGCTGTCAATACTACATAAATATAAAAGTATACATCGTAATATTATTAAGTATAATATAATATTCTACATAGTTGTTTATTGGTTGCTATTGTAAGCCTCGAAAAAACTATAATATTAGTGATCTTATGGGAGGCTATTGAGATGATTTTGTAGAGTTTTGATAGTATGTGTTTCGATCACATATGAGGAGTACCCATGAAAACATAAGTCAAATGTCAGGTACTAAGTTGTATTAAGGTAGTAAGCATTATTATTGTCACATTGGGCTTAAGATCTAAGTGAAACATAGACATGTTAGTGTGAATTCATGTTTCTATATGTACTTCGAACAAATCAGCACGTATAGTAATATAACATGTGACATTCAAAGGGCGCCGAAATTGAAATGAACAGAAAATAACTTACTTCCTGTCTGTTGGACTCTCACTTTCTTCAATTGTTCCTGTAAAGGAAAAGTTTACATATATGAAAAATGACATATATGAAGAATAGAAAGTCAACCATACTTTACCATTGTATATTACTGATTTGGGATCAGCAATGATAATATATATACACCAACAAACAAAGAGCATCTGTTAACTCTTTTCTTCTGAAATTATGTCCGGGAAGAAGAAAAGTTTGAAAATACTAAAGGAGTAATCAGAAACTGTAAATCGAAGAAGAACAGACAACGCAATAGCCAGAAGAAAAAACGGAAAAAAGATAAACAACGAACTACAAAACATTGCACAGAAAACTAAAGATCGAGCAACACCAACCCTACTAAAACCGGTGTGAATTCAGACGGGGAAGCAATTCCTGTTCCATATGTGAGATCGTCGTGTTACTCTTGTTATAAACCCGGTAATAAGCCATGAATGAGGAAAAGGTCAGATTGTGATTACGACAAACGAAGTCTTTTGTTGAAACTTTTCAAGTGTTCACTTCAACTTAATCACTAGGAACCCTTGGTTCACTAGCTTCCTTGTCAGCAGTAACCCTCCATCAATTAAAACATGATAGGAACCAAAGCCTCCTTTTCAGCAGCAACCCTCTACAACATCTGGAATATCGGATCAACTAATAGATATATACTCCACATTCAGGTACTGCTGGCATGTTGCTACATATAAAATGTATGTAAAATTCACAATGGGAAAATAGAAATCCTCTCTTTTGTTTAAAAGATTCGGTTTTAACCTACCATCACTCTCAATGTCGAAGTGTAGGTCAAGGAATGAAGCATACCTTGCTTTATCTGTGGTATCCTTTATTTCAAGCTCAGTGGTATAGATGTGATTAATGTTTTAGCTTCGGTATTATCACTATTGGCCTGCTGTAAGTGATATACGAAACTCCATCTAGTACTTGTAAGGACACTGATACATCACGTTAATTCTACATGGAGTTATACAAAAATCTTTTTCTACTGAAATTCAGATATATCGTGACAATCTGTTATATTTATCTAGGAAACCTGACTATGTTTTGAGACTTTTTAGTAATGTGAAAGGATAGTTTATGAAATATTGTAGATTACCAACTCCTATTCACCAGTACATACCAATGGTTGTCCTGTTTAAGCTATCATAATTATCTGTCGCTACAGGATTACATTTCGTGCATGTCTTGAATTCTGTATAGTCTTTACTTCTAAACAAAATACAATAAGATAATGGAATCATAGAGAGTTTTGACTAAACAAAATGTTTTCAAAAATAACATTATGAAGAGAAAATATGTCGTGCGTGTTTCTGAACAATGTTTCCTAGTGGTAACGTTGAAGTAATCACTTCGACAGCTTACGGTCACCCTTATGATTTAGTTCACCGTTACGGAATTTCTGTCCTAGTAATAACCTCGGATATGTTCCGTTTGTCGTAATCACAATCCCGTCATTTCTTCATTCTAGTGATTAGCACTAGGTTTCTAAGAAGAGTTACATAACGTGTGCCACCAGTGGAGTAGGAACTATTTACCATTCTGAAGCACCTGGATTAACGTACGGTTTTTCGTAGGGTTCGTGTTTTTTAAATCTTTAGTTTCTGTGTAGTATTGTGGTCCTTTCTTCTTTTGACCATTGTGTTGTCTGTCCAATAATGGCTTTTAATACCGAATTGTTATCTTCAAACTGTTCTTTGTATAATTAGGACACTTTGTGATTACAGGACTGTTTCATGACTTAAACATGAGTCACACCTTATGTGTCCTATGAAAACAGGAACTGCGTGTCCTTCACGCACACCATGGTTTTTTGTAGGGTCCACATTGCTCATCTTTTAATTTTTCTGTGATGTGTTTTTTGGTTTGTTTATATTCATTTTACGTCTTGTGCTCATTGTAGCATCTACGTCTGGACTCTTCATTCGTGATTGCCCCTTCAGTTTTCTCTAACGTGTATTTGTAGTTGGATTTCCTTTTCAAATTACATTATCGCATTCTCAGGTTGTTAATTCTTTTGATGGAAATTGGGGTTTGTTGCCGTTATATATGTATTGATGTTTACTGTTTTAGTTTATTTTCATTTTGCAATTTTGAATTCATATAGAGAAATTCCCAAACTGAAAATGTACTATCTTTTGCAGGAGTTTTAATGTGTGATAATAATTGTTTCTTTGAATTCAATATGAAAATATTGTATGCTAGAAAAGATAAAAAAAAGTATGAATACCTCATGCGTTCCTCTTTCTTCAAACGAAAACCTGAAATTATTAAGCACACAGTTCTCTCACGGTGCATAGACAAAACAAACCTTTCTAATAAATCGGCCATACTATTTTTCTTTCAAACGAAGATGGACGAATTCCATCAGCACACAATCTAATTATAATGTCATGTCTGTTGTATATATATATATTGCGACTTTCCATATAAGATCACGACAGGGGTCATATGTTCAACCGACCAATCAGCGAAGTAACAACGAAGTTGTTAGTTATCAAGACCGAGTACACACGAATAGCTGTTATCCAGATGGCCAATAAATGTAGCTGTCGTGCATATGATTGGTCGGTCAAAGATGAATAAAATGTTACGTGACATGATCACAGAGGGAATGTTGTTAGATGATACTCTATCGACGAAGGAAATAAAAGATACACCAAGCATCTTATGATGATTAGATTGTACAGCACAAACACCTTAGCAAGCATAGAAAAATATATTTATTTTACTGTTTAACAAATAATAAAATTTAATCGACGAAGCACCTGTTCCGCAATTCATCAACTACATGCTGTATATTTCAGAACAAAAGTGCACTGCATTATTTTCGGTCACTATTTATATTAATTAGAAAGACACCATTTGAATGCACAAATATAATCAGTATCAATACTTTAAAAATAATTTCTTTCCTTTGGGTTTTCTTTGAACATCTTTGATTACACAAACAAGTAAAGTATGCTCCATGAAGCTATAAAATAGTCAACATCATATTTCTTTGGAAGGGTTGGTTTTTATTCAGCTGAAAGGAACATAATAACCCGAGTTCATCCTAAGGGTTCGTTTTTAATATATACGCGTTTATTGTGAAGAGGAATGTATACCGGTATATGTGCTCACAACGCGATATCATGGAAGTTGTGAGCTTACCTTGAGTATATTTTACTTTCAACTTGATGAAAAAAATAATACTATTTTTGAAACAACGTATGTTGTTCTATATGTTATTGTCATTATTCACCATTACGTGTAATACTTAGCTATAATGTGATGTTCTGTCTGCTGTTTTCCTCCAAAACTGTAATATTTTGTTTTGAATACATTAAAATTAAAACTTACGACAATAGACAAGAAGGGAAACGGCAAAAACAATAGTAAATAAAGCGATGACCAATGATGAGATTCCAGCGACAAATAGTCCATTATTATCTTGACTGGCTGTGACAATGTTTGTCCTGAAAAAAAAAGTTAACTTTACACAATTATTTCTTTATTTAATTATTTTGTAAGTATTCTCTAGTCAGGTACGTACAACATCAAACAGCTTTACAAAATAGTAGTCCGATTGGTCATAACGTAGTTCATAATGGATGTTGTTCTTTTCGTAAATGGAACATTGTGTATATTTTTCCATTACGTAGTAATCACTTAGTTGGAGGAAGTGCAACATATATAATTCATTTATGCTTGAAATATACGTTTACTATGCAGCTGCTTGAATGTGATTGATTGATTGCTTGATTTTTGGTGTTTAACGCCACTTTCAACAATATTTCAACTATGTATGTGAATTACTACTGTTTATCAATGTTTATATATCAGAGTAACAGGAATGATTACATTGCTGTTAGCTATCAGATTGTTCTTAGATTTAATATTACTTTGTTGAAAATAAAACAACAATGGGATTGGACAAAAAGTTATCACAACAAAAAATACAGATATAATAATGACAACAAATCTAACACATACATAAATATAATTAATATTTAACACAATCTGGTGAAACATCTAGTATTACATCCCGTTATACAACAGCTGAAACGATATTTCTCAATATGGAGTGCGTTAAACATATTACCATATTATATGTATGTACAAGACGCACTATTAAAATATCTATAAAAAAACGGAAACGAATTATGCGTTTTAATTGACGTTGATATTTGTGCTTTTTAGATTTAAGAAATTAACTCAAAGCAAAGCGATATTGATAATACAGAACATGTTAATAAACACAAACCCACTATAATGTACCTACTTTGGTCAGTGGTACAATTCACTGACTTTGTGAACGAATCCCCATAAACATTCCTGGCGATTATATGAAATATATACAATGTTTCTGGTACCAAGTTCTTTACTGTGTACTGTAGGTCAGATGTCAAACCACGATCAGGTATGGATGGGGATACCAAGGGTTGTGATGATTGTGATATTCTCCAATATTGTACATAAAACTCCTGTATTGATCCACCGTTAAATTCTGATCTCCACAGGACATTAGCTGATGTTGTTTTACACACAACATAGAAAACGGTAGGGACAGTAGGATGATCTAAAATATATTTCAATTCATTGGAACAACGATTAAGCAAATCATTATAGCATTCACAAAAATAGCTAATATCAACAGCATACCCTAATTATTTATTAAATTTTCATTTCAATAATTGACAGAATGCAATTTCTGAGGGCATATGTCTATCAAAGGTGCAATTGTTAAAGTAAGAAATGAAGGACACACAAAAAAACGTTCCTGGCATCAGTCCAGAATTGAAGAAAGATTGTCATATCAGAGTGTTCCACAGCAAGGTTGAACAACAATATTATGAATTTGATTACTTCGTAGGAGGGCTCATGTCTTCTTTACGTTATTTGTATTTGTTTGTGCATAGTGATGTCCAACACATATTGTGTTGTGTTTTTACCTTGTTTGTCTTAGTTTTTTTTACCCTATGTTGCCAGTTTCTCTGAGATGTCCGTGTTTATTGCCCCCCTTTTGGTGTTCGCTAACGTTTATTTATATAATTACATATGTCGACTTTCAACGTACCAAGAGTCAAATCGCTGATTCGCAGTTTTCCACGAATATAAAGATAATAATGTAAAGGTAATGAGTATACGATTGTATTATGGTAGTATGGCAACAATCAATCTGAATGTGGGAACAAAATATATTGAAATACAAATATACTCACCTTTCTGATTGACAGAAAATTTCCTACTGAAACGTCCAATATTGTTAGTTGCAATAACGATGTAGGACCCAAGCTGTGTCTTGTTTATTTCTTGTATAAATATATTTGATGCGAACTCAAATCCATTTGAACTACTGTATGATTTTATAATGTTATCAATATAATCGTTCTTTCTAAATACCCACTGTATAGTTGGAGCGGGATTAGCTAAGAGGTTGACAGTAATGTTTAAAGAAGTTCCATTTTACAAGCCAATTATTTCATGGGAACTTGGAATGTCAACATTCAAATGAGGTTCGACTAAAATAAAAAGAAAAAACAGAGAAAAGAAAACACCATACGTAATAATAAAATATCTTGGTATAATGATACATTACGATCTAGTTGATTGTCCATGCTTATATTGTCATTCATTGTGTGTGATCTATCTGGTTAGAATCGATTTCGTGCATTTTTTTGATTGCTTGTTTATATTTGTGTTGCCGTTTAAGATCAAATATATTGATTATTTTAACCGGTTTGATCCGGCCACATTTTGTGTGCGTTTCCCAAGCCAGTAACCGGATTTCCATGGGTATATGCCGTGGTCCTGATGGTGTTCACTGATTTGAGATGAGAGGTAGTTGTGCGTTTTGTTGTTATTAGTGGATTTTTTTGTATCATCACTCTTTAATGTTCCTCTTCACAGGCTAAGCAAATATTATAACAGATAAGTAAGAAAATTGGCAAATGATGTCTGCTTGTTTTTGAATAAGCAGGACATTTTTTATGTAGAGCAAGTTCAAAAATTCTTTGAAAAGTGAATATCAAGTGTGATATATGTACAATTTGTTTCATGTATTTAATTTGGTTTAACCATATATCATTGTTCAGCTAAAACCATATAGAATGAACACCAGCTATGGCTACATTATTAGGAGTACGACATATATTATAGAACACACCTTCTTGTGAAAAGGAATCGAACTCACAGCTCTACTAGTGACAAGTGACAAACACTGATTGTTGATATTTTTTTCATCTTACATGTAGCTTTTGGTGAGGTGAATTTATTACACGTAGCATGGAATCATTATTCAATCGATACTTACAATTTACCGTTAGAAATATATGTTGTGTTGCATTGTTACCATAACCATTGCCTTCATGGCATGCACATGTTCCGTGGTCACTCTTCGTCAGACTTGATATTTCTAGGGTTGATCCAGCTACTACAGTCCCGTCAGGCTTTATCCAATGGAACTGGCATGGAGGTTCACACTGAGCAGAACAAACGATTGGTCCTAGACTTTGACCCTGTGTTTTTGTGAACGATCCTTCTGATGGACTGATGGAAATAGCTGACCCTGGTCCATCTAGATAGCACAATAAAATAAAAAATATAGACACCTGTTGTTGGTACTTGAAATTTATTCTTAGAACCGATGAATACCATATTAGTGAGTTGAGCCAACAAATTTTACTTGTTGCATTATCTACAAATGATTGTTAAGGTAAAGTCAAATTTATATATAGGAAAATATAGGAAAAAGCGGTAATCATATTTTTAATGCATGTTTTACCTAAATATCTTAGAAATTTAAGTTGACTCTCAACACACTTCTGCAACTTGATTACACTTTACTATGTAAGTATATATTCAACACATTTTTCTTAATTTAAGTAACACTCGAAATAAGTTTGAACATTCACAATTATTCAACTGTTCAGTAATACATTAAGAGATAAAGGATTTCTCGAATTACGAAATCATGCTATCGAATTAACAAATCGAGATATTTATTTGGAAAATTGAAATAACAAATATATAAATCGAGATATCAAAAATCAAAAAATAAAGCAAAATAACATATAAAGTAAATTGAGATAGCGAAATCCTAAATATATCATTATATCCAGGTTGCTGTTAATTAATTTGAGCAAACCACGAAAAGCAAGATATCGGAGAGTAGGAAGTACATTCCTTAAGAGTATACTGTACGGTGTTTTCCCAAACAATTTTCACTTTTATTTGAAGGCGTACTTATAGCTATCAACGCGGCCATGTATCAAATATATGTCAATGGTATTGACGTTATCAATACTCTACTATGATTATAGTTATTAGAATTAAAAGACAATTATCCAAGCATAATATATAGTTTGTGTTATTAAGGTCAATGCAGGTTACAACAAACAGTTAGCGTTCCATTGCAAACAAATAAATTGATCAACTAATTTGCCCTTCTTTACATTAGCAGAATGTTTTTCACCTAAAGCTAAACATTTACAAGGAATGGTTGGTGTCCAGGGTTTACTGGTTTCTAAATATCCCTCGTCGCTTTCTGATGTACATCTAAAGGTAACCGGCGACATTAAATCAGCTGGTGTGTTATATGCCCAGTGTGTAGCTAAGCCATCCACATCACAGGAACATATACTGCTTTGACAAAGTGTATGCTTACCATAATCCTCATATTAACACCCAATGGATGGAGAGTGGGCAATATGAAAAGTAAGTTGATCATCAACGGATATTTTAGTATTGTAGATAGTTCTTCTGATGTCTAAAAAGTGACTTACGTTACATGTTACCATGTACGGAACTCCAGGTTCAATGTAAGTATCACCAGATATATCGATAGTAAAACACGACAAACACTGTATACCTGGAAGAATATATCAAAACCAATATTGTTAAGAAAAAAGATTGACGAAATATAAAATGATTTGAAATTTGAAACATATATATTCAGATTCAAATAATATAATGATACTATTTAAATGATTTCTTCTGATATAATATGTCAAATCAAGATGATAAGAACTCTCGGTTGACACTTTGAATGAAACAATTACCTTATATTTGACATCAATGGATATCGTTCTACCAGACTTTATGACAAAAGAGACGACAGCAATTTTGCCATTATAAATATTACACACCTTAACAGTAATATTCCAACAGCTCCAGCGTATGAAGTTTATATTTCACAAATCATGCACGCCGCTCGAATTTACACGTTGTATTCAGACGTTTTCACAGTATTCTTCTCAATTAGCACTGCAGCAAGCTACTCCATGTTCGGATTGCTGAAGGATAGTATGAGTATTGGTGGCTCTATATTCTCGAGAATGGTATTGACAATTTTTGGTCATGGCCTCCTGTACAGCATTACCATTTTTGGTTGGTTCTTCTTTGTTGCATAGGTTGCCATTTTAGTTCCTTTAGCATAGATGTAGCACTGCTTTCTCTTGAGTAGTCCCCATTCACAAATCTGGCAGCACGGCATTGGCATTTTCCTAGTGTGTTTATGTTGAATTCGATGTAAGGATCCCAAACAGTTGCAGCATGTTCTATTGTGGGAAGTACGAGCGTTGTGAAACATTGTGCATTTACTTGCCTCAAACAACTGTTTATATTTCTGCTCATGGAGGCACATGTGGCATTTGACCTGCACAGACATATTTTGCTAATATACTTCCGACGATATTGTGAAAGGTTTACGTACGATGGCCACACGTTATAATAAAAACAGAAAATGTTCAACTAATATGTTGCCAGTTGTTTTATCTTATATTGCAGCTTTGGTAAATTGATTATTGTTCATTCATAGCCATGAAAGAAAATATACCGAAAACCATTGTGTTTTAGGAACTCAAACCAAATGATGTATATCTTATGCGATCAAAAAGGAGAAATACCATTTTGTCATCATAATCTTCAATTGAATGTAGTCGGAAGGTACACAAACATGATCAAAATAATAAAAATAATACTTACAGTTAAAAAGTAGAAATATATGTAAAATCATTGTACATCGTACATTGTTATTGTGAACAACCAGGAAGCATTTAAAACATCGAATCATTGCATACTTTAAAAACATAATGTATTTATAAATATTTGAAGTAGAAATAGGTCATTTACACTTATGCTATGGATAAAGGTCTTTGTAGATGGTATTGTACTTTGAAATATATTTGAATGGTTTTTTTTTCTTTTATAACATTTTGTCCTTAAAATTATTGACGTAAATTTTGTTTATAGATTCACTAACCACACATTGAAAATTATGAAAAGATGTAATGATGTACCTGGATCATTAGCAAGCACAAAACCTGACACAAACATGTTAAAAAATAAACAATAAATTGTGACGAGTCTTTCGTTTTGAACATATTTGTGATATTTTTAATGCATGTGCATTTGCATGGGTACACATTAGGTTTGATTCAATAAATCTTATTTCAGCTATAACGCTATGAAACTATCACCTGTGGATATTGATAATTGAATTTGAATAAACTATGAATTTCAAACATAAAATGGTAAAAAAAAAACATCTTGTCGGATTTCTGGGCATATTTCACTCATTGTATTATTCGACGATATAATATCACTTTAATATACATTAGAGAAAACTGAAGTGGCAATCTGCAATGGACTTTACAGAGACATTTGCACCAAGAAAAACAACACACACAAAAACAACACAACACCGAAAATGAAAGGATTACCAGCACTAACCCTAACAAAGTTATCTTGCAAATGGTAAGCACTCCCTATCTCTAACAATTACAAATATACGAACTAACCAAGTTAATTTATACCATCGTGACTATATATCTCTCAGTTGGCACGATATTATAAAGATTGGGCTTCCAATCATTATTTCGTGATAGATGGTTGTTGCTAGCAAATAAGCTACTGAACCAAAGGTTCCGAGTGACTATGTTGACGTCACCACCTCGAAGGTTTAACAGTTGTCACCCTGACCTGGTTAATCGTTGCAGAATATATGTGTCACAGATGACCACATGTTCACATATTCCGTTTTTGGTAAACACAACCCAATCCTTTACTAATACACGTATTTTCACCTGAATTCCAGCAAGAGTAAGCCCATTGGTGTCACCTGTGGAGGAGACAATGCTCACCATTCCGGAGCACCAGATATCACCCCCTTTAGATTTTTTGTGTAGAGTTATATGCATCATTGTTTGTCCTTTTATTGGTCATTATTTGGTCTGTCCTTCGATTTACAGCTACTGCATACCCCTTTTCTGTCTTAAAACTTTTCTTAGATCTATTTAAACCAACATGACTTACAATAAATATGTATTCCCCTTTTGATTAACTATTATAGACTAAAACCTTATCGTTCGAATACTTTTTTCATTTATTTACTATTACCAATATGTATGTTTGTAAACAAGGTTATTGTCAAACAGTCAACACAATGAGATAATTGTTTATTTTAGTATCATTATGTCGCTAACATCTCTATATTTATATTATGTATATTGCTTCATAAGAAGTTCGGCTTATGGTGCTGGTTGTAGCAAGCATTTTAATACAATGCTATCGTATTGTTGTTAACAACAATACAAACAAACAGAATGAGATAGTGTTGGAAAGAAAATGTCTTAGTAATCAGTAAATTAGAACATTGAAATAATGTTGTTAATCAAAGATTATTAATTTATTATCACCGACGTTACAGTGACTCATACATCGGAGACGACAACATGAAAAGTTGATACGAATTGCAAAGTGGAATTCACAGCCTAGATTAAATTCAGAGCATCATCGCACTTAAGGTGTGCATAATGGCACGAATCAATGGTGATAGTACCAATAGTTCGGCTATGTATTTATGAGTTACATATACAACCTTTATACATGTATATGTAGTAACTTTCCAGCAGCACCTGCATATGTAATGTATATATCTCAGTTGATACGATATTCCAGAGCGTGTGGTTCCTATCAGGATTTCCTTGATAGAGGGTTGCTGCCAACAATAAAGCTACTGAACCAAGGGTTCCTCTTGGTTAAGTGGAAGCCATTACTTCGAAAATTTGGTTGACTGTTATGGAATATCTGTGTCACAAATGACCACGGATATGTTCGACTTATCGCAAGCAATTCCCGGTCCTTTCCTCATTCACGACTTATCACCGGGTTTGTAACTAGATTAACACGACGGCTGCTACTAGTGGACTAGGAACTGCTTACCCTTCCGAAGCAACCGGTTTTTAGTGGGGTTCGCGTTACTCGATCTCAAGTTTTATGTGGATATTTTATAGATCGTTGTTTGTCCTTTTGTACTTTTTTCTTTTGACCATTGTACTGTCTGTTCGATATATGGATGCTGATTGCCCCTTTGGTATCTTCAAACTCTTCTTATACATAAATAGAGATAGCCATTTAATACTTTAAAACCAAAATGGAGAAAGGGGGTAATGGAAACAAAACTTCAAACTGTTAAGATTATATTTATTGTTTTTTAAGCAAACATATACACATTGTGATATTAGAAATACTAGTATCCTTGATTAATATGAAGGAACAACAACATTAATTGATAGAATACCACTTGAAACGCCTTTGTCCAAAAGAAACACCAAGCTCATTCGTATTACTTTTCTGTAGGAATTTATTAAGCAAATTATAATAAGAACATTATTTCAACCTATACAGATATGGTGCACTAAAATATTGTTTAGATGAAATACGCAAAAATAAGAAACTGTGTTTTTATAACAGACTTGACCACATTAATTTACTGTTTAGACTTAATGTTTCGGCAAAAGTAAGGAACTGTAATTGCCTACCCACATCCCGGTTCTCTTTACAATTTAACACATGGACACATGAACACATCATGCACCAAAATATCAATAAATAATTTATATATACCCATTACATACACAGTGTGGTGGTACAATACTTTGTATCAGGTCGAGCCGGTTGTGTAAACCAGTATTACTACGGGTCATGATAGCGACGAGTTGTGATTCGGTTTGTTCTCATAACAGGCAAGACCTGATACAAAGTCTTGTACCAACACACTATGTATGTAATACGTTTATCTAGCATTTCAATAAAAGCGAATTTTAAGCAAATAACAAGGGTCGATAAAAGATTAACAAATTTGTACAATACTCTGGGGGAGACTACATTTTGTGCATGACGTCACGTTAATTGTTGCAGTTCATTCTTTTGCCTGGCTTACGCTGCTTACATTGACGTGTTTTCCCCCATTTCAATAATATGACGTCATGACAAAATAGTTCGGCAGAGAAGATCTCGTGTATGTCACAAACCAGTCTTTTATCAACACAGTGTGGTGATACAACACCTTGTATCAGAGAGGCTATTTTCTTTAAATGCAAATGAAAACGTACAAAATGTTAGATAAATGATGTTCTATAACACGTGTGTAATGAAAAGTAGAGAGCAAAGGTAATGCCCACGATGCGTTTCTAGAATAACATTCATAAATGTCAAAAATGGTGAAAATCAATTAATTATAAGAAAGTAAGCCAAAGGGTACAAACAGAATAGCCAAAATATGATAAGGTTACATGAGGAAGATAAACATTAGTTTTAATAATAATAACATTTTGAGGTACTGTACATTTCAGTTATATATATATCTCTTATAAGTTGATTTGACATATTGTAGCAAATATTACATTTATACATTATAACAAAATAATTATTCATGTGATTAAGGATATTAATTATGTTAATATCACTGGTTAATGTCATATAACAGATTAAAATATTTTCAATGTAAGTAAATAACTAATTAGCTTCAATACAATCAGAAACATAATTTGTAAATGTATTTCTTAACCATTCACAATACAAGTGATTTTACATGTGAACTAAACAAGACAGGAAACAACTTATGTAATGTTGAAATATCCAACTAAGGTTTCATGTTGTCATAAATCCCCTCCTGTTTCTTTATACCATCTGAAAATAAATGAGAAGATTTACTCATTGTATGCTGTCCTAATGTGGTCTAATGTAGATAATGCATCATGGCAAATATTGAAAAAAAGTATTATCAGTAAATGTTGTTGCGTGTTCTTTAACTTCATTTGGTACATGTTTTCGTCATGTCAATGTTACCAGTCGTAACCAGTGGTATCCATTATCTATCCTACTTGCCGTGTCAGTTATCACATTTGAATAACAGTAGGATATAGCTATGACTAACAATATAGACAATTTAATCGTTTCAGTAATTCTTTATAATACCATAGGACTCCCAGTTATCAAGAAGGGGTTTGTAGATCATATTTACTGGCTTAGCCTCTCCTCCTTTCTTGTATGTCACAAACCAGTCCTTGATTATCAAGAGCAAAGTTCACGTCTTTTCATGCTTAACGACTTACAATGATAAGTGGCTTTGTTGGGTTTTTTTTCAATACAGGAGACATTGTTGACTGTCACTGTTTAAACCTCGCGAATATGAAAGTCAATGAAACCTGATTAAAGTGTGACTTGATATCTACAATTATAAAAAAGTTGACCACAATTATAACTAGAATAAAAATCATTTATTATCAACATGGCGTTTTACACATACTAACATAGGTGTGGCCATAATATTGATCCAAACGTTAATAGAAATAATCTATCCAAAGGGACAAAGTTCCATAGCTTTATTATTATAATACTTTGATCAACAAAACAAAGAGAACCAAAACATACAAAAACATAACAATACCTGTTGGTTGTTTGGTTTGATGTTTGTCAGTGTGGACAGTATTCTCGCTTGGCATAATTTCTTCGTAGGTACCAATACTAGATTTAAACATGAAATAGTCTAAATTGTTTTGTTTTGCATATCTAGTACATTTGTATATATATATATATAAATATATGCTTAGTCATCAGATGACAGGGCAATGCTATGCACATATGACGGTGTAGAGATAGCAACGGACAATGAAGGGTTTCTTTGCAAGATGTATACCCCCTATGAGTACAACAGTGAGATGGCAAACTTCAGATATTATGCTGTTTTGACCAGAATAATTACCACATTAGTATTAATGTGATAAATACATATGCCATTGGCCTAGGATTGCTGACATATTTGGCGGTTTTACTCTAGATCTGATTTGTCTCCCTTTTGTTTTTTCCGTGTACAGTTTATCTAGTCTTTTAATTGTTATTTCTAGTTTTTGTTTTAATGATGTATCTTCTTTATATGTACTAGTATTACTTAGTTCCTCAAGCTATTTTAATTCATTTTCCAGTTTTTTAATTTCATTTTTTTTACTATTTGACAATTTTTTACAATGATCAATTGTTTTATCCCTCACTTCTAGTTTGAAGTTATTCCACAGAATATCTAATTTGGTTTGTTCTTTAAACTTATCTTGATATTTAGTGATTAATTTTTCAATGGATATACAGTATTCTTGGTTTTCTAAAATACTTGTGTTTAGTTTCCAATATCCATTTCCCTTATTACCTTTGAAAAGCTTTAGTTTTAAAGATATACTATTATTAGTTCTAATAATAAAACCCTAAATGTTCGCTTACTCGCAAGGGATATAACGGGATGTCATTACACATAATGGAGCGGCCGCCGAGATTTTTTGCGCTCACTTACAGAGTTTCTGACGCCTGCATTTATCAATAATAAGACATAACCTTTCCTTTTGTCCATTATTATAGCAAGTTTTTATCACCTACCAGTATTTTAGAATGTAATTCCCACAAAATAAAATCTTCTTTCTGAACATTTTGAATTTCGTCATTTCCGGCCTCACTATTTGGATGTCGATATCATAGTTGGCGATTAAGGCGTGAATGGTTACATCAGCCGTCGTAAGCATCGTAGTAAGAAATACCATATTTAGAAAAGCTGCGCCTTCCGTAGTTTCCGGTTATGACAAACGATCGATAAATTTGAACAAGGTTGTTGCTACTTTTGAAAAGCATATATTTCTCAGCCAAACCGATTTAACAGGGACTGGGATCATCAGTAATAGTTATAATGAAATGTTTGAAGCGTAAATAGTGAGTTTTTATGTTTCAACTGCAACTTTTTTTTTGCTCCATTGTGACGAATGGGACCGCGTTGTAGCTCTGCCGAGACACAAGTTTGTCACAGGAGCTACATTATTGCAACTAACTATTATGGTCGGTAAATTTCAACACAATAGGTCTTATGTCACTTGAAATAAGAATTCATTAAGATTTCTGTCGAGACAAGAAAGTAATCAATTTTTGTTGCTTCAGATTTATCTTTCCTGTTCCAGGTAAATTGTGCTTTAGTTTTGTTTTTTTGTCTCCATATATCAATAAGTTTGTGTGATTCTATCATTGATTTCAAGTTATGGACTGGTTTATCAAATTTCTTTGATTGATATTTTTTTTTTGTTTCTATTTTTGATAAAATATCATTATAATATCCTGCTAGTATTATCTGACCTATACTATGCTCATTGATAAATCTATCTACTTGTTTGAAAAAAGTGTTTCTTTTTTTCATATTATTGGGAGCATAAATGTTTATTATAGTGTAAATAGCATTGTTTATTTCGACATTTATAAGTAACAGTCTTCCCTCATTGTCTTTATATTCATCAATTAATTTGAACTCTACATTCTTTTTTATCCAAATTGCCACCCCTCTTGAATTACTTGTACCATTACTTTGATACAGACTTCCTTTAAAATCTTGTATTAATTTATTTTCAATATTTTGTGAAAAGTTAGTTTTTTGTATTAAAATGATATTACATTGTTGTTGTTTTGACCATTCTATTAATCTTTGTCTTTTTCAGATTGTTGAAGTCCATTTGTATTAATGGAGCACATATGTAGAATATTATGATTCATTTTGAATTATTGGTTTAAAGAAAAGGTAAGTTATATTTATACTTTTAATTATCATTGTGGTCAAACTATTTTCTTTGTTACTATTGAGTATAATAACACACTTTATTATTATCCTTTGTGGATCCTCCTGATAGATAATGTTTACAGATTTGTTTTTCGTATATTTACCTATAATTACCCTCCGTTGAGCCTCCTGATAAGTAATGTTTACTGGTTGGTTTATCATATATTTACCTGCATTGATTATTTTGGGTGCTTTATTTTTTGTTTCTTCTTTGGACTGATTTTCATTGCATTTAGTCACCTTATTTTATGAGCTTCAGATTGTCTTATTAGATTGTTTTTTATATACTCAAATTGAATAAATTTCTTATTACATACCCATTTTATAAAGTTTTCATTTACATTTAAAATCGTTCCCTTTAAACTGTTGTTGACTGTTGATATTTTTATACATATTTTATCGTTGTTTCTTGACCCAAATGTCAAGGTTGTTATATAAATAGGACACGTGACTTTGTTTATAAACAGGACCACGTGTAGTCCTTGGAAAACGAAAGTAGCATAACATAGAACATATACATAGACATACAAGCACAATAAAACATGGACACAATTACGAATCAGCAAACAATTAATAATGCACATAATATTCCTTTCATGACACATGTATTTCTTATTATGTATGTCTTTTTGTGCATTATGGTTACAAAAAGATATAATGTGTACACATTTGTAAAAATAAGATAATGTATAATTATTCTGTAGCATTAGCACACAGAGTTCAGCACAAAGTATTAAAAAATACAGTAAACATGAAGCTAATACGTTTTTAAAACCTGTATATACAAAGTATCTAAACACAATACTACATGATATGTATATAAATGTCTTAGTATTGTATTCACCAATATTATTATTAATACTCATGAATATGAATTGTACAAATACTTTACTATGGTCCAATTTTTCGAAGACTTTATTGAAGAGAAAGTCTTTATTAATTTCTTTGTAAGATTTTTTTTTTATTGGTAATTTGTTATAACCTCTATTTAATTGATTTTTCAGATGTAGTTCCTGTACCTGTGTGTGATCAGTACATACATGTATCATCAACCTAAGACATTGAAGATTCAGATGATCATTACATGTGCCAAATTGTTCTCGCAGCACTGTCGCAACTGTTATGCCATATTTACTTGTTACTAAGAGCATGTACAAAATGTAACAAACCGATGAGAAGATGAAGTTTAAATGAGAACTATACATTTATATATATATATATTTAATTTTCAGACGTATATAATATTTAGTATTAACCTAGTATCCTTTAAAGTAACTTTGAGATCCAGTGGAACAGATATATTGTATGGTTGTCACTTGCTTCTAGACGTTTGTATAATATACTTTATTTCCTGTGACTGTATAATGAATAATTCTTCATTATCCTATCCAATATATTAAAAATTGCTGAGTTAGATTGCTGTCAAATTATAATATTAAGTATATATGTACCATCTACACACGCTTATACACATGTCTTACGCCTATCCCTAGATTTGCCTTACGAGACAAGGTAACACTACGACTATTGAAGCTCCTTTTATTTAGGGAGTGGATGTAGTCGAGTGGTCTAGGGCGCTGGACGTAAGGCTAAGCGAATGGTGCTGCAGTGTAACAATGGTGTGGGTTCAAATCCCGTCGAGGGAAGAACAAAAATTTGACAGCTCTAAAATCTAATTCTAACACTGTTTGGTTTAATTTTCAGACGTATATATATATATATATATATATATATATATATATATATATATGTTTTTAATGTTTTTAATGTTTTTCATCAGAATTATTAAAAAATAATGAGTCTATATACAGTAGTATTTTTTACAGGATCATATTTATCGACTGTTTTTTTTTGCCTTTTTCGCTCCTTTCCCTCTTTCTTTGTCATGAAGGTCATCAGGAGGAGTGATTGGAGATTTTTCTAACAATTCTGAATGCCCTTTCTTTTTTTTTTGGTGTCGACTTGCTAGAGTCTTCACTGTTACTATTTCCTGCTAGTTTTTCATTGAGATATTGTGTCATTTGTTGTTGCTTTTTCATAGTTGCGGTCGGTTTATCTCCTTCTGTTTGTTCACCAAGGATAGATTGAGACTGTTCTAGTTTTTCTTCCATTGCCTCAGTATTTCTGCTATTATCGTGGTTTTCGATTGGAGGATTTTGTACAGTTTTCTATTTTTCTTCTTTTGAATTGTTTGTCATTTCGTTTTCTTGATCATCAACGTGATTTTCATCTTTATTATCATTTTCCATATCAGATTCACTACTCGAATCGTCTCCATGATCAGAGAATGATTCTTTTTTACATTCCGATTGTTTGTGTCCCAGAACTCCACAAATACGGCATCGCCAATCGACCACACACTCATTTGCTTTATGGCCATTTCCAAGACATTTGAAACATTCGAGCTTTTCGGCCCATGGCTTAGGTTGGCCGTAATGCAAAATGGTTGCTCTATATTTCCCCATTACAAGCGAGCGGGGTAGAGATGTGTCAATGGGATTACATATAATAATTCAGTCTCCTGTTTGACAGTTCGTGAGGTAGTTGTCGATGCGTATGCGTTCCCTAAAGAACTTTACTATATCACAATTATGATCTTCTAGGGCCTTGATGATTTGTCCGTCATCTGCTGATAAAGGTATATCTTTCACACGCACCTTTGTTGTATCCGTTTTTTCTTTGAATTCATACCTGGGATTTCTTGTGTAAAAGTTTACCGATTTTTTCTAGATGAAAGTAGTAGTTCACGATCTTCTTGATTGTCTAGGTATATCCTCCATAGGCTACGTACACGTTGTAGACCTATCATATTACTAACATTGACATGCTGTCCCACAGCTCTGTATACTTCTTTAGGGACTAGAAATTCATTTTTGTAACCGTTGTCTGGGCCAGAATCAGCTTTGGGTTTGCCTAGAACATCGGATTCCAATATAAATATTGGCTTTACTCCACTTAATTGGTCACTGCAATCTCGGAAGATTGTATGTTGTTTTGCTGCATCGGCATAGGACGCCATATTGGTTTCATTTTGTGCGGTAGTTTCGGCCATTATTTTGTTTTTTTTATATGTAAAATAATACTGTTTAACAGGAAATGTCGTAAACACTATGTTCTATACACATTTATCCGTCTTGATACCAATTATATATTACAAATACACAGTCTGTATATATTAATTCTTCAAAATATACGCTGAGTATTGACCACTGTCACCTTGGTTCAAGGGTCCATAACTTGCAGTCATTTTTTAATATATCCAGCTTTGATATAGAAGAGGTTGTATCCTGTTTGCCTTTATGACCAAAGAGGGTGCACTTGTTTTTCTTTAATGACTCATCAAAAGCCAACTTTTCTCTGTTATTCAGGCTGTTCATGAAATTGGAGTATTTCTTTTTCCCTGTATCCGATAGTCTTGCCATATTTTCCGCTACCTGAGTATCTACAACATCCTTTGTATCTAATGCATACAACTCAGAGGATTCCTCTTCGAATGGATTTCCCATTTCTGCAAGAATTGCCTGAGGTCGTTTGACCTTTTGAAGGAAATCTTTCTGTGTAGCGTGCGCTTCTTCATGATGTTTTGCTTCTTATTTGGGGAAATTCCACAGACTTCAACTTGTTTATTTACTTCTGGACCAGCTACCATCCATCGTCTAAGAGCGGATGGATCTTCAGTTAAGTCTATTGCATCCCCATCAACCTTAACAACCGATTTGTTTTGTTCATGGGCTTGGTCGATAGCTATGTTAGAAAAAGAGTTTTCAGTTTTTCTGACAAACGAAGTTCCCAATGGAAAATTCCTAATAAATAATTGGGTGTAACGTTTCAAGTGCAATCATATCACGAAGGTGAATTGGTAACCAACGAGCATAGTTCATGTGATCTAAGGCTAAGAAATATGGTATCAGGACAGACAAAAGCTTGAAATCAGATTCCCTATAAGATCTTACAAAGCAAAGGACAAGTACATGTAACTATAGGTTTAAGATTGAACCCCAAAACTGAATTGAGGAATCTCCTTCTCCCGGGTGGAGCACCAAGTGAGAATTGAGCTTACGGATACATCTGAGGATTCCTCTTCATCTGACTGATTTTCGTATGCGGTTTTCAAAAGCTTGAATAGACTACTCGCTGTTACTTGATGCCCTTGTCTAGTCCTGGCAATATTAGATACAGATAGAAATGACTCAGCTCTCCTGAAGATGTTTGTTGAAAAGAACTATATAACCCTAGATTTATCTACCAGCGGCTACTATTTCCTAAGCGGAACGATGTTCACTCCCCGAGTTCTAGCGTTCAACTGCCTCGTGGTCAGTATTCTCTATGCAATGCCTTTAGATTATATATGAAGTTCAAGATTACTAAAAGACGCTCGATATAACAACAGCTCTGACGTAAGTGAACTGGTATCAAATTTGTATCCGGTATTATAGTACATGTACTGTAGATCCATAACAGTAGTTTATATACATATTTTACAATGATAAGACGTAGAGCAATGAAATAGCGGAAAACGCCAACTTTACGTATATTACTTGGCGGCCATGTTGAAAATTGCGGAAATTTTACAAAAATATTTACTTGTCAAGTTGAAGTGTCCATTTAGAAATAAATACAGGCATGAATACAAGCAAATTTGTATGCTATTGAAGAAAATCTTCACGATATTGAAGATGTCTGAGCCAATGTATGCAGACATTTTGTTAATCGGCGACCATTTTGAACATGGCTGAAATCATGATGCCCAACGACTGTTTTTGATTTTAGGGTCTCTAAAGATACTACATGCAACATTTCATGCTTGTATCATCAAGTGAACTATTTCACCAAATATTTGGTGTTAGCAGCCAACATACATATGACATTGGACAAGAATAAATAATTTTAACTTATTATTTCAATTATAGCTTTCTTTAGCGTTTTTATCCAACAAAACATATGTTCCTCTTTCTATGGATGTGTCAAGTAAGACAAGGTTATAACAACGGAGACAGGACATACTCGGGATCAATGGTTACTTCCGTGGACATGTTATTCAGCATAATATAGTTACTGAAGCTTTTAGAACTTGCATAAGTTCATTAATTTTCACCATAATGTAATGTAAGCAAAATCACATAGCAATGCTATTAAATTGATCTGAAAATAGCTTACATTCTGTCTGTTTGGTTCTGGTTGACTTCATTTGTTCCTGTAAACGACACATATTTCAAAGTAACATAGGAACTGTTTTTAATTTTCAATATAGTTTAGTAAACGTTAGTATTCAATGATAATTGGTGAGTCACGTCTAACCTTTATAACAAACTGAGACCATTAATAATACCCATTTTGTATCTATGACGAACAATGTGGTACTTAAAATATTGTATTTATTTTATTTCAGCTTTCTATATGGACCATTTTCCTTGAGACAGCTATTAGCTAAAAAGCACTACAGGTATACTATATAGATTGTAAAGATAAAATACAGCATGGCAATATTAGGTTTTAAGTTATTTATTGGAAATCATATCAAAGTGACATATAAATATCAACAAGTGTTTATCTTAAAATAAACACCGGTTATATTGTCACTTGAAAAAAAAACTGCAATACAATAGAACATGCACAAATACGCGGTATAACATGGAGTAGCCTGGTCTGATCACAAAAGCTTGCTAGCTTCGCAAAGCTCATATTTCTGCCTATAATTTCACATCCTTTTGGTTTATCACCTTTGATGAAATACACGTTATTATCGAAATTAATGCTTAGCCTCCTTATCGATGTACACAGTATTAGTTATTATGGGTTAAATACGTTGCTGAAAAAACGAACCTTGATGACTGTATAGTTATATTATAATTAAGAATATGTGTTATTTGTAATCATATATCAGTTATATCGTGACCTACGATTATTTGTGTTATTTCCATAGACTAGAGAGGGGCCGTCCTGGTAGTTGGATGTACAACTATATGTGCAATCAGTCCCTATCATCAATAAAGTTGGGAGTTCGAACCCCGTTCATGGGGAGTTGAACTCGTCACAGCATTATGTGAAACAGTTTGTCAATGACTTGCAACAGATCGGAGGTTTTCTCCTGGTACTCCGCGTTCATCCATCAATACAACTGACCGTCATGATATAACTGAAATATTGTTGAAATTGGCGTTGAACACCAAAAACCAAATCAAGCCATATACTAGAGAGTTACTGTTGATGATACAGTTCGAACAATGCATAAGACTATATTTGTCGCTAAATACGAGATCTTGTTTATATATGACTATCCATCAACACACATACCAATGGTTGTAGTTTCTAAACTATCATAATTGTCTGTCCCTACAGGATTACATCTAGTACATGTTTTGAATTCTGTATGATTACTAGACCTAACAATAGATAATGGATTATCGTTGTTACAAATACGGTTTATACAAGTATTGAAATCAAGCTATTTCCATAAAATACATTGTATTATAATCAGAATGAAATCAAACAGATATAGTTTGACATGGAAGAAAATTTAACATTACACTAAATAGAGATAGGAGAAACATTATATTCTTTACACAGAGTTGTACGAAACTGTATTCATTATGTGAAATGTGAAACAATAATTATTTTTTGCGATTTATTATTTATATAACTGTTTCATTTAAATTCACTTGACAATTTACTATTAAATTTCAAATTTCGCGAGCGATACGTCCCTGTTTTTTTCTGATGTATTTATATTGAGGTTTGTTAGAACGGTTTGTGTTGTTGTGGTATGTTATTTTGTAAATGATTACTGATTTGTAATGTACATTGATATAGGTAAATAGTGCACATGCACAAGATGTCCTTCAGCTAAAATATGTAGACTAACAATTTTAATATTATTTTGCTTACGGAATTTAATTCAACACGACAGAAAATATGTCAAAATAAAAACTAAAAACATAAATACCTCATTTTGTTCTTTTTCTTTTGTCGAAAACCTGTAATGGTTAAATATGCACTGCTTTATTTTTAGCAATCCACGAAAGTATGAAAGTCATGACATTTCCAGTAAGCTAAATCTAACCAGGTAGGATTACAACTTTATGTTAAAGGCTGCACTGTTACATAACAAACACCTTTGTTGGTTTAAGCTATAATGTTTATAAAGGTGTTGACATTGACATATATACAGTTTGATGTTTTAGCTACTTTTGTAATAACCGTAAATGTACATGCCTTGCTGTATATTAAAGACACAACTTACGACAAATAACAACAAGTGAAACGGCAAACATAATAGAAAGTAAACCAATGACCAATCCCGAGATTCCAGCTGCAAATAGTCCATTACGGTCTTGACGGCTTGAGGCAAGGATCTGTCCTGAAAAATAGAATAAATCAGATTAAATCAATTTTCTTGACTTACATTTTTTTTTGTATGTATGTAATTATGAAGTATTGTCTGGTATGAATTACCATTCAATGCTTTAATAGTGATTGATAGATTGTCGTGTAACATGAAGTGAGCAGTGTTACAGCTATAACAAGTTAAGAAAAAAATAGTTACTGTAAAAAGGTGTCACATGGAATGAGCTATAGGAGAAAGTTTATATTATCACAGGGAAACCAGTATAATGTAGTGTGTAGTGTCATATAGTTTACAATGTGTCACCAACTACCATTAATAACAAGCTACTACTCATTAGGAGCTGGCTGATGTAAATTATATTTACGTGCTGGGAGCTTGCAAAAGCTCTATAAGTGAGGTATTCGTATACATCAAGCCCTAAATGGCAATTTTAGTATTTAATTTGTCCCGCACAACTATCGCATGTGGTTGGTTTTTTTTTACCAATTGCCTTGTCCTTTTTCCTTTGGCCAGTTGTGTCCTTCGATTTAAAGCATGTTGTCATCTTTAAACTTTTCTTCTCACTATTGATTATGTTAACAAATGAAATATTATTAAAACAGCAGAACGTAGAAGGGTAGTTTATTCGATGTTGCTAGTTATGTTAACGTATATTTAACGGATTAAAGTATAGCAAAATGGAACAGATGAAGCAAAAAAGTAAATATAAGTTGATAAATAGTAACAATCTTCTAATAATTTACTAAAATATAATATATACTACGTCATACATACTTTGGTCAGTAGTACAATTCACTGACTTTGTGAACGCATCCCCATAATCATTCCTCGTGATTATGTGATATATATACAATGTTTCTGGTACCAATAAAGGTAATAACAAAATTACCGAACTCCGAACAATCTTACAAAGGGAAAGTCAAAACTCATAATTATATAAACAGACAAAATCAGTCAACAACCGGAAAACTGTGAAAACCGTAATGACCCTGACTTGGTACAGGCATTTCTAAAGAAATGGTGGGTTGAATCAGATTTTAAGGCGCCAAACCTCCCGCTCTCATTACGGTTCAAAGGTTCCGGCTGTCACTGTAACAGTATTTAAATACAGGAACAAAATAGGTAAAATAGTTGTCAAAGCAGTACCATATTCGGTGACGTAAATGTCAAAAATACTTTTACGTCACACATTGACAAAAAAATTCTTGACATTTGCGACTTCTTTATCTTTATACATTTTCACTATATGAAAATGCATCGCTTATAATTTTTTCTGCAGAGACGGAATATATTTCGACAAGATATTGGTATCGGAATATAAACTTTTTAAGAGATCGAATAAGGCGAATCTTTTTATAGCCCTGGTCCAGTAGCCTGTTTCTCAGATGAAGATGACGTTTCAGGAAATCAGAATAATTGCTACTGGCCCTTGCATAGCGAATCAATTGCGAGATGTAAACACCATATGCAGGAGAAGCTGGTATATTGCTGCACATGTTTGGAAAATTTATGATTTTAAAATTGAAGTCGTCCCGCTTATCATAAATTTGAGTACTGAGTTGACCACTGTCGTCAAATTCGAGGTATAAGTCCAAAAATGATGCGGACGAAGCTGTATCGGTGGTCTCTTTAACTTCCAGCTCTGGAGGATATATCAATGGAAGAAATTCTGCAAATCTAGAATTATTGATAGATAAAACGTCATCAATATACCTGTATGTGAAATTAAAGGCTCTAGCCTCATGAATCTTCTTATCTTTTACAAGCTTTTGAAGAAACTCCGACTCATATGAGTATAAAAATAAATCGGCTAGAAGAGGGGCACAATTCGTACCCATTGGTATGCCGACGACCTGCTGAAACAGTGTCCCTCCAAAGGAGACAAATATGTTATCGATGAGGAACTCCAGCATACTGATCACTTGTTCCTCGGAGTAGCATGTTTTACCTTTATGAATTTTGTTTGAAAAATATGTGGAATTGTAGCCTAACACAACAAATTTTGAGCCATAGTTTCTATGACTAAAAGATTTATGAATTGTTTCTTTTAAGCGGGTTTTTAATTTGTCATGCGGTAGGGTGGTATATAGAGTTGAAAAATCAAAGTTTTGATGGAGGATACCTGAGAGAAAGATCTTGATTTCAGGTTATCCAAAAGATCTTTAGAGTTTTTCAAAATCCACATGTGATTTATGCCACTACGCGAGTAAACAGTTTCACAATATTTCTGTTGTCCCTCTTTTACTGCAGACAGAATCTTTGTCAGGTGAATAGACAATTCTTTCGTCGAACAAGTTGATGATCCCGCTATGTACCTTTCTTTGTATGGTGTCTTATGGAGTTTAGGTATCCAATATAAGTAGGGTAAATCCTCAGACTCTTTACCAGAGGGAATGTTTAAAGAGGTCATGAATGATCTGTGGTTAGCTAGGATTTCATCTTTGTCGAACGAAGTTGGTATGTATGTGATATTACTAGAGGTGTTGCTATTTATGCCTAATTCCTTGATTAGGCATTCGAAGTAATATGATTTACATACACACACGATATTGTTGGAAGCCTTGTCAGCAGGAACGATAACATATTTCTCATGAAGAGAGGAAAGACACTTAACAGATTCTTGGTCTTTAAATACAGACCAAGTTGTTGACTGTGTACTGTAGGTCAGATGTCAAACCAGGATCAGGTATAGATGGTGATAACATTGAGGATGATGATTGTGATATTCTCCTATAATGTACATAAAACTCCTGCTTTGATCCACCGTTAAACTCTGATCTCCACAGTACAACAGCTGATGTTGTTTTACATACAACATTGACAAAGATTGGGACAGTAGGTTGGTCTATAATACATTTAGATTCATTGGATCAAAATGTTTCTTTTTAAGTATTATATCATTTGCAATAACAATGGCAAACATATTAATTTTTTAGCACTGGGCATATACAAATTGAAGGAATGTGATTAATATTATACAATTAATGACTTTGGATGAGGTTAATACCATGATTTATCACAGAGGCTATCGGCCGAGGTGATAATCAGATCTCTGGGGTTGATAAATCGTGGTATTAACTGAAATCCAAAGTCATCAATTGTTTTATTATATGAATTAATCCGAAGTTAGTGATACATTGTTTTCCACTGTAATAGTCATCACGAAAAATGTATATGCGGTTCCCCAAGGTAATACTTGAGCGAGCCTCTTATCCACCTGTGACTTTCACCAGAAGATGAATAACAAACTCAAAAATTGTGTTAATAGTCGACCTAAGTATGTGTTTAAAGACCAAGAAGCTGTTATGTGTCTTTCCTCTCTTCATGACAAATATGTTATTGTTCCTGCGGGCAAGGCTTCCAACAATATCGTTTGTATGTAAATCATATTACTTCGAATGCCTAATCAAGGAATTAGGCATAAATAGCAACACCTCTAGTAATACCACATACAAACCAACTTCGTTCGACAAAGATGAAATCCTAGCTAACCACAGATCATTCATGACCTCTTTAAACATTACCTCTGGTAAAGAGTCTGGGGATTTACCTTATCTATATTGGATACCTAAACTCCATAAGACACCATACAAAGAAAGGTACATAGCGGGATCATCAACTTGTTCGACGAAAGAATTGTCTATTCACCTGACAAAGATTTTGTCTGCAATAAAAGAGGGACAACAGAAATATTGTGAAACTATTTACTCGCGTAGTGGAATAAATCACATGTGGATTTTGAAAAACTCTAAAGATCTTTTGGATAACCTGAAATCAAGATCTTTCTCTCATGTATCTCCATCAAAACTTTTGATTTGTCAACTCTATGTACCACCCTACCGCATGACAAATTAAAACCCGCTTAAAAGAAACAATTCATAAAGCTTTTAGTCATAGAAAGAAACTATGGCTCAAAATTTGTTGTGTTAGGCTACAATTCCACATATTTTTCAAAACAAATTCAAAAAGGTAAAACATGCTACTCCGAGGAACAAGTGATCAGTATGCTGGAGTTCCTCATCGATAACATATTTGTCTCCTTTGGAAGGACACTGTTTCAGCAGGTCGTCGGCATACCAATGGGTACGAATTGTGCCTCTCTTCTAGCCGATTTATTTTTATACTCATATGAGTCGGAGTTCCTTCAAAAGCTTGTAAAAGATAAGAAGATTCATGAGGCTAGAACCTTTAATTTTACATACAGGTATATTGATGACGTTTTATCTATCAATAATTCTAGATTTGCAGAATTTCTTCCATTGATATATCCTCCAGAGCTGGAAGTTAAAGAGACCACCGATACAGCTTCGTCCGTATCATTTTTGGACTTGTACCTCGAATTTGACGACAGTGGTCAACTCAGCACTCAAATTTATGATAAACGGGATGACTTCAATTTTAAAATCATAAATTTTCCAAACATGTGCAGCAATATACCAGCTTCTCCTGCATATGGTGTTTACATCTCGCAATTGATTCGCTATGCAAGGGCCAGTAGCAATTATTCTGATTTCCTGAAACGTCATCTTCATCTGAGAAACAGGCTACTGGACCAGGGCAATAAAAAGACTCGCCTTATTCGATCTCTTAAAAGGTTTATATTCCGATTCCAAAATCTTGTCGAAATATATTCCGTCTCTGCAGAAACGATTATAAGCGATGCATTTTCATATAGTGAAAATGTATAAAGATAAAGAAGTCAAGAAAAATGTCAAGGATATTTTTTTATCAATGTGTGACGTAAAAATATTTTTGACATTTACGTCACCGAATATGGTACTGCTTTGACAACTATTTTACCTATTTTGTTCCTGTATTTAAATACTGTTATAGTGACAGCCGGAACCTTTGAACCGTAATGCGAGCGGGAGGTTTGGCGCCTTAAAATCTGATTCAACCCACCATTTCTTTAGAAATGCCTGTACCAAGTCAGGGTCTTTAATGTTTTCACAGTTTTCCGGTTGTTGACTGATTTTGTCTGTTTATATAATTATGAGTTTTTACTTTCCCTTTGTAAGATTGCTCGGAGTTCGGTAATTTTGTTATTACCCTTATTAAAAACAAACATAATGTCGCGAAAAGAAAATCACCGTGGGGTAGACATAAAACAAGAAGATGTAATTACAAGCTGTTGTTAGGAAAACACTGATTGGAGAGCAAACCCTCTTCTTTAAATATCGGCCAATCAGAGAATACATTTTCAAAATAAGCAACCTGGACTTTCCCTGTTACTATTTTTCTGTACACGCTACAGTGTTCAAAAGTAATGTTAACCTCGTGTGCAGTTTTGATTGGTGATAATCACATTTTGAAGTGGAGAGTGAGGTAGTGTTTTGTCCAATCAGAATTTAGGATATTCATAATCATATAATAATATTTAAGCATGAAATAGTAAAATATTATACAACTAGGAAGAACTGTTTTAGATATCTAATACTTATGTCTCCTTTAAAAAACAATTATTTGACCTTGAGGTCAAAGGTCAAGGTCCCACGAAGGTCATTACGATACGCGACACACCGCCTTATGGTCATGCAGCCACATACCAAATACCATTGACCTATCTGGAAAGACAAAACAAGCTATGGTTCGAACAAGCTTCGCTGAGGAGGAGCGGAAGGAGAAGAAGAAAAAATCAGACTAAAACAATGTCTCCCTTCGGTCGAAGGGGAGACATAATTACTGCACTTGAACGAGATCAATATGAGGTTTTATGGAGCAGAGTATAACAATATTGAACGAGGCGAAATTTGTTGAAATTTTGAATTTTTTTGAAAATTTTGAAATTTTTTGAAATGTTGAACAATTTTGAAATTTGGAAATTTGTTTGAACATTTTGACTATTTTTTGTATATTGTATGGGTGTTACTAAGTGAGAGGGTGACAGTAATTTCATTCATTGATTTTGCACTAGAGTGCAATATGATTTTTTATTTCAAAGAAATTGCTTTTTGCTAATCAATATGTTAGAAAATGGAATGTCACGTGTATTGCTTCTGGTCAATAGGAACATAGAAAAATAGAGCCTTATGTAATAATTATCAAATAGTTCATGGCAGTAAAATATTATATGGACCGAAGAGAAGCTGAGGTCCATATACTAATTTGTGGGTGACAGACCGGTCCATAAACTGCCATTTGGCCCTAAGTGTCATGAACTATTTGTTATATTATACTCAATACATGCAAATCTGTCAGACGACATGTTTTTGTTATTGCATATCTAAGACAAAAAACGAGTTCGGACAAAATCTGGAAGAAAACATTATATCGATCGGGCCCGGTCCATATGCTAAAATATTGACCGGCTGCGCTAACAAAGACAAATAGGGAAAATAAAAAGTAAAGTATAATATTATTCTTTATTTTTAAATTATAGTGTTGCAAAAATCTTTTTATGCTGCTGTGTACATGAGAAGGATCCTTTTGAATTAACCACTCACGGGTTTGGTTATGAACCCAATGTCATAATTTAGGATGTCAGAAACGGAATCGGGTGTCATCTTGTTCCACTTCGATATATTGGTTTTAGCGTAGCTTTAATCATTCCAAAGACAAACATTGAATGGGAACTTATGACCCGTAATACTCGTTTAATAACGACATATATTTAACAAATAGTTCATGGTACTAAGTGCCATATGGCAGCTTATGGACCGGGAAGTCACCCACAAAATTGTATATGGACCGAAGTGAAGCTGAGGTCCATACACTATTTTGTGGGTGACAGACCGGTCCATAAACTGCCATTTGGTCCGAAGTGCCATGAACTATTTGCTATATTATACTCAATACATGCAAATCTGTCAGACGACATGTTTTTGTTACTGTATATCTAAGACAAAAAACGAGTTCGTACAAATTCGGAAGAAAACATTATATTGATCGGGCCCGGTCAATATACTAAAATATTGACCGGCTGCGCTAACAAAGACAAACAGGGAAAATAAAAACGTAAAGTATAATACATGTATATATATATATATATATATATATGTGTGTGTGTGTGTGATTTAATAGTATCGATTTTGCTTCCATACGGCTTTCCTTTATGGAATTGATATTTGTTCTGACTGTGTGATTTGTTTTGTTTTGTATTTTATAAACACATGACGTAATGTTGTAGTTGTCCGGAGGTTTCGAAGTAATGTTAATTGCAATATCAGACAAGACCAAAAGGAATAAGACTATATCAAAGTTGTGTAGCTATAGTAGACGGTACTGTTTTTGGTATTAGTCGTCTCGTCTCTCGTATCGTATAATAATGCAAAAAACCACACCTACAAAATAGATAACAACTAGACACACAGATGAAACAACACATTTATAGATAATACCTACCTGGTTGAATAACAGAAAATGCTGTACTGAAATTGCCAATGTCATTCGTTGCAGAAACAATGTAAGACCCATACTGTGTAGAATTTATGGTTTGGATATAGATCGTTGATGTGTATTTGTATCCATTTGAATTACTATGCGGTTGTAGTGTTTGGTCAATAAAACCTTTCCGCCTAAATATCCACTGTGTAGTTGGAGTTGGGTTAGATATGAGGTTGACTGTCAGGTTTAAAAACATGCCAATTTTCAAGCGAATTACTTCATCTGAACTTGGAATGTCGTCATTCAATCGAGGCTGTGCGGACAGCCAGACATTTAACGCGAAATTGGTCATGTTGTTGATTTATTATATTGACCATGATACCTGTATGTGATGCGATCCTGGTTAAGCAATGGCTTAGGCCATTGGCCCTCTTCAATATAATGTTATGCATATGACAACTTTTGTGTCACGAAAACTAAATATATTATGCACAATGTTCAAGATTAGAACACTTATTGGATGACATGCCATCAGATACAAGATAAGAATAATTTGCTCTGCAATTTCAGTTGCAAAACTATCAAGAAAATATCATATATTTTGTACAGTGTAGTAACAGTCACTGTGCATCGTATGTTGTATGCAGTATGTTGGGGAGTCAAACGGAGTGATTATGACCAAAGTCATACTTTCAAATTAATCGTTAAGATCGACTAATCACAGTAATGAAAATCTTACATTATTTCATTTGCTTTTCAATATATCACCCCTTATCGGTAGCCCACTGTTGATCGCGCACCGGTACTCTCCACAAGTGAATTAATTCAACTGAAAACGGTCGTTTCAGGTTTGTTTCGTAAGGAATTATGGGTAACCATGATGTCAACTATTTAGAAGTTTCCATAGCAGCACATAATCACTCAAAGTTTCCTATTGCATGGGTTGAGCATATTATGGAAGAAATTTAAGCGATCTTACAAATCAATATACTTTCAACGTCGATAACCCATGGGTAATTGCGATCTGTTGATTTCCTCGTATCATATCATTTCAATATACACACAAACCTTACCCTTTAAACAAAATCTTTGATTTGATAGACTGTAAAAGAGTGCGTTGAGATTAATCAAAATGTTTTAGAATTATTTCGATTCTAACAGGGCATTTACGGTAATTTTATGCATTCAAGCGTACCTAGACAGAGGTTATTTTTGGGCGCTGTTTCAATTACCTCCCGCTATTATTTACAAGAATATATAACGCTACAGAAAAGTTATAAAAATTGATAACAATGAACAATTAGTTTCATCTGATTTAAGAAATAATTATCTCATGTCATACTTTATGCTCCTTTTATTACCATGGTGAATACAAATATACAAATTCTAGAATTGTTTCTTGACATATAACTTTTTCCGGAAAACATACTTAAGACAACCATCTATTGACTTTGACTTTTGTAATGTGTCGTCATCCGGTGACGTAGTTGGTGACATTGACACAAGCTGGTTTCTGATCTATTTTACGATTTTGTGAGCATTTTACTTGTTTAAGTAGCTAAATGCAAAATGCCATCAAATTGAAAAACATCAGTAACTTAATTACATCACCGTCTAGTTATCAATGTAGGAAAACTATTGTAAACATGAAGGTTAGTGGATTGTGTTATGTTATGGATTTCCATTATTATTGACTTCCGTTCAAAATATAAGTTAGATATTTCCTACTAGAATCGAAATAATTCATGGAAGACATAGTTTGTATAACATAGGTAACATTATTTTCGCTTAATTTAGTCATTACTTTTCTGTAATTCATCGTAGAATGGGAAATTGTCATTCGGGGAGGTAATCGAACAGCCATATCCTTCGATATCATGCGACCTGGCTTATGATAAGGCCGCATTGACTTAAAACATTATTGTAAATGCCCAATTAGAATCGAAATAATTCTCCCATGTCATGTTTTATGCTCATTTTGTATATATTTATTATTTTTATTCTTTTCATTTAACATACATAAAGTACAAATATGCAAAATACGTTGTCGATTAGATATGCCTTCTGTGCATGTGATTAGGGTGTTCTGTGCTATTTAGAGCCCTGTATTGTTTTCAAAGCGAAAGTAGCACGCCATGTTAGAATCAAGAATAATTCATGACTACGAAGATTTTTCTGTCGGTTGACCCACGGATGACCAGGAGAATATTTGAGTGTGGTCAGCTGTGGGCTATCTGCAACAGCTTTTGTCCTGCTTTTATCTTTGTTTATTTATGAAAAGTGCCATGCTCACTATGCATGTCCCAGGACAACGTGTAGCAGCTCTTATTATTTTCGTAAACATGTATTTGTAAATATCCTCATTCGCGTGATTAAAAAAAACAACAAATGAACAGTATTTATGAAACAATGACGATCGCGGGTAACATTCCATTTTTCACGTACAAGGAAGACAACTGTGTAATTCATCTGCAAATATCAGCAATGGTCAAGCCTGTTCTAGAAACACCAGCGGAAATGAATTAGAATCCCAAGGTGCAGTGATAAGAACAATGCCAAAATATTATATGATTATCCCGACAATTTCTTCCACTTTTCGTTGAAAGATATGTGAAAGAGATTGTCAGACTGGTAATCTTTTTGTGGTGTGGACGTAGCAAACGACAAGCTGTCGGCTTTGATGGTATTGGTATTTTCTAAAAAAAATGGCTTGTTTCATATGTGTTGCTACTGTTGAAAAAAAAATAAAACTTGTATGCCCTCATATGGTAGATATTCAGATTTGTTAACCCATAAAACAGTGTTGTACCTCAAGCAAACCATACGAAAATGAGGGCAAGAATTGTATGATATGCTAGGATTGGTCGTTGGTGCTTCGTTGAAACGTGAAATAAAAAATTCTCAAGAAATATTTGTATAAGAAAAATAATGTTGCAGTTGATTGTCATAAATATTTTGCATACAAATGATATTATATTGATGGTTTATGGTGTTTATCGCCACTTTCATGATTAATTCAGCTATATCGTGGCGGTCAGTTTTATTGGTGGAGGAAACCAGAATACCCGGAAAATATATGATATTGATACTTGCATCATGATATTAAAAATATATGTTATGCGAAATAATTATTACTTTTTAATTTATTTTCATAGCACTTGTTTAGTTTTACTTTACAATTTGTGGTGTTTTCCACATTCTAGTCGTTCTATATATATATAATTGTTTTCATGAACACATGACACTGAACATTGGGTAATTGTTTGTTTTTGTTCGGCACAGCTTTCCATACATTTTGTTTGTCGTTCAACAATCACTATTAATATATGTGGTTTATGTCTTTGAAAATTGCATGGTTTTTTTTATGCCTTAAGTGTAATTTTGGACACAAACGATATTATCTAATTGATAATCAGGCTAACTTAATTGTTATTTGTCCTCTAAATGTAAAAAATAAACATCGATGATCTACGGAATATTGTCAACAAAAACATAAAATTATATTCACGAATCGGTTTTGTTTTTGTCAGGGACAACTTTACCGTCAAAATAGGAGTATGCTTTCAAAAAAATGAAGATCAATCAGTTTTTATCATTCATATTCATATATTTCTTTTCATTTACAACAAAAAAAAATTGTTTATTTTCGTCTGCTAAATGTTTCAATGTGAAGGACAGAACGGCATTTCAAGTGTGTAAGATGGGCATATCCAACTACTAAAATAATCGAATATTCGGTCCATATGTTTTTGCTAAATTTCACCACTTTCAGCAAAATATATTAGTGTATAATTTTAGTATATTTTTCTTAGACGCCTATAGACTAAATTTGAGGTATAAAACCTTATGTTGCAATTAGTTGCAGGCTATACACTAAATTGACTAGACTGTAAGTTGCGGCTAATGTGGCCAAGCGGTTTCAGAGGAGATGATTTTGTTTTAAGATATAGACCAATCAGAATGAAAAATTGCCCGTGGTGGTCATGTTTTCTAACGGATAAGGACAAAATATACAATCTTTATAGAGGACTTCCTTCGATAGATGCTTCCTACTAAGTTTCAGTTCATTTGAGTAAGTGGTTTTAGAGGAAAAGATTAAAATGTGAAAACTTAACAGACGACGGACTCCAAGTGATGGCAAAAACTCACTTAGCCTTTGGCAAGGTGAGCTAAAAAGCATTTCGGGCTCAACCTCTACCATCCTTCCAAAAAAAGCAAAAACATACTGGGTAGCTCTTATCTTTTGCCGAAGTATATATTTATCTAAAGTACTCATTATAGTCCATATTAAGTGAATCCATATATTAGACAATTATACATACGATGTACTCCCAGTACCTATCCATGCAATACTATGCCAACAAATACTTTATATACGACTATAATGACGAAATGAAGAAATTGTTGAGGTTTCGCAATTTCTGATAGCACATAACTTAGTAATAAGACTGACAATTTGACAACAATATTCTTTACACTTGGATGATAAACAAACGTTTTTCTACAGAAATCATTGGGTGTACAGATGGCCGTTGTGTGGTCTGTTCTTCTTTTATATTGGGATTTTGATTACCCCTTTGGTATCTTCAAGCTCTTCTTTTAAAATAAAATGGGTGTTGTTCCCTTTCAGTCCAAACTATATTTGAGGCAGTAAAAGGTAGAACAAATCAGAGAGAAAATCTCGTCCAAGATATGCTCTAAGTAATTTAATTGACAAAACTTCATACAAACAAGACATTAAAGTAATCGTTTTCTTACTTCATTCCATTAGGTTCCCATTGAACTCTTTGTTTTATCTCGGAAGCCATACCAACTAAGCCAAATAGATAAACAAAACTCATCGAAATTAGAAGTAAAATTAAAATTGCCACCATGAATCTTGCTATGCCTTGTAGATTAAGCATGCATGTGGTATCATGATGCTCATTAGGTCTACCTCTGTTTATCAAGTTCATATTTATAGGACATTTTTACACCATTAAAATATCACCGTCTATGAAATCAACAATTTCATCCCATGGTATGCTATGATTAATAACACATTATATAAGAATACTGGGTGTTGATTGGTTAATAGCCGGTGTATTTGTCGTGTATTTTCATATTTAGGATTAATTTTGTTAATTTTGTCCCTCTTTGCCGTGGTATTTGCGAAATCGTATTTCACTTTTATACTCTCGCATGATTCAAACCGCCAAATTCATTCGGAATATTTCTTCTTTACCTTTATGCGTAAGGTAACGTGAATAATCAAATTTGAAACCCGGAAGTGTTCCAATGTAAACGTAAAACAGTAATATACAGTGTAATTAAACAGATATATCATATTGGGAGGTGTATTTGCGAAAAATACCAGTCTTGAGACTAAATTTATCGTCTCTCGACTGGTATTTTTCGTAAATATCCCTCCCAAATATGATATATCTGTTCACAATATTTGTTTTGCTTTAACTGTTAAGCGGAAGAACAGGCGACGTTTTGATTGTCTTTTGTTCAAAACTTGGTTTAATGTTATATATGTTACTTTGTACACATGATTAGTTTTACAATTGTATTTGCAATTATTGATATACGACTTTCTAACGCATAAGATATTACGTTGAGGTATTAGACGAATGGACAATGCCAATGGACCAATGTTGCTCCATATCAATTACAAAGACGTCATGGAGGTCGCGATCTTTGCCATCATTGCAAACTGATGATTTCACGAAATTAGTTCCGACTAGAGTACATACCTTATATCATATACGAATATGGGACCACTTAATGTTAGATAGTCGCACATATATAATACTTACACTGAACAACAACATTTAGTACAACAAATGTCATACTACTGACGTCATTACTAGCTGTACACTGATAGTTCCCTGCCTGATTCCTGTTTATGTTATGTAGGTTAAGTACAGATGTGGTCCCAGCAGGAAGATTAGGTCCACTCCATGTCATTGTACAAACAGGTATACAGTCAGCGGTACACTGGATTTGATTCAGATTTTCTGACTCCTTCAATGTGTAAGACTGAGTTGATGGTGTAATGATGAGCTGATTTGGACCATCTGAAAAATATGTAGAACTTGAGAGGAGATATCAGGATTCCGAGTTTATTACAGAGTGTAGCATTATGTGATGATGACCTGATTCAGACCATCTGAAAAGAAAAAAAAATCGATATTACAGAATATAAATATGTACTACCGATGAATTTATTTTTACCTACCAATCTTTAAGTGTACATGATGTATGCTATTGCTGAAACAATTGGTGCTCACTAAATACCTCTGCTGGTTGACTATTAGTCACGGAGGGTATCATAAGCCCTGTAGTCAGTGTGTCGGCACAATAATGGTTTATTACATATATTTGCTATTGAAATTCAACGTTTCTAAAATGTAATTATTATCAAAACTAAGGTACTGGTTCCTCAAACAAAGGTGACCTTAAGCGATGTTGTCAACTAGTGTTTTTGCTTTTAAATTATTTGCCTTTAAACGCAACTGGCACCTGATCACGGCTATTCCAGAAATACTTTGTGCACACTTAAATATTTACGTGTTTCATCACTGGAACGATATATCTGTTAGTGGACTATTACAGTAGCAGCATATCATCACCTCAGTGTTTCGACACATATATGGTTTGTTAGATATAATTACTATCGAAAGGTCCGGTTCCTAATTAATGTGATCATCATTAAAACTACGTTCTCCTCCCTCAGTCATAGGTGACCTTAGCCAATTTTTGTTATGGTAGTTGGTGTTCGTGCTCCCAAAAATTGTTTTAGATTAACCGGCTTACAAATCCGTTTAGTTTGTAGAGGATGAAGGTCATTCCGGAAACGTTTTGTGTGCACTAAATATGATATCTACGTTTTTATTATTAGATAAATATACTATTGAAATTGATAGTTTTCATATAGTTTAATCATACTTAAAACTAATGTTCCTCTCTTTTAGATATAGGTAACCATAACATAATTGAGTTCTGCTATTTATGTGCTTTGGATTTCTTGCTCCCTAAGACTGTTAAATTATTTGCCTTCAAGAGACATGTCGTTTGGTGCTCGGGATCGTATTGTAGTTCAATTTACAACTACCTGTGAAATCAGTGCCTATCACCACTCAAGTTGTGAGTTCTAATCTCGTTCATGCCGATGTGTACTGGGACTGGTGGAGAGAACCGGAGAAAACCATCGACCGGTCGCAATTCATTGACAAAGTTTATCACATTATGTTGTATCGAGTACATCTCGCCATGAATGTGGTTCGAACATACAACTTTAGTGGTGATATGAGCTGATTGGACAGATAGTTGAATTTACTATCACGACCACGACGGCCTCTAGATAATAATATATATATATATATATAATACTTACATTTAACAACAACATTTACTACAACAGATGTCTTACTACTGATGTCATTACTAGCTGTACATCGATAGTCCCCTGCCTGATTCCTGTTTATGTTCTGTAGGCTAAGTACAGATCTGGTACCAGCAGGACGACTAGGTCCACTCCATGTCATTGTACAAACAGGTATGCAGTCAGCAGTACACTGGATTTGATTCAGATTTTCTGTCTCCTTTAATGTGTAAGACTGAGGTGATGGTGTAATACTGACCATAGTAGGACCATCTGAAAAATATGCAGGACTTGAGAGGAGATATTAAAATACAGAGGTTATTACAGAGTAGTCTACTGTAAGAAAATCAACTGATGGGTAGATTTATGTCAATTGACTTCTGGAGGTTAACATATGATGGCATTGTAAGTAGGTTATTGATATTGTTGAAGATTGCTCTTTCAACTTTGAATTGAACGTAGATTTTACAAGAAAGTATTGATGTATATCCATGTATCCTTAATTTTAATGGAGTTGCCATGGACACCATTATCTTAATATTATCTGGTAGAAAACCCGTTCTTTTTCCAAAGTGACTTTTATAGACCAAAATTCAATTTTACGTATATACTAGAAGAAATTATTTATGTATGGCCATATGTGCTTTACTGTAAATATGTTTTTGCCAGTCAGTTCCAAAACACGTAATACTGTGCAATTAAAACAAATACTTTATATGGGTCATTATCAAGATACACGCACTTTACTGTTATTACGCAATTAAAAGACAAATATCAATCAAATTGATTGGAGAAAACATGTTTTGCATGAAGGCACATCCGTTTTTTTTTTATAGTTTTGCCATCTAAATCCAGATTGGTCCAATTGCGCATTCATGCTTGCTACACGAAGACCTGTTTTTTCCTTGGTGTTACGTGTTATTTTTCCAGAATTACTTACTTCTGGTCAATTGTACTTTTCAGATGTAATGATTTTATTCGATCTTTATATTATTTTTGAACTATTCCTAAAACTCTAACATTATTTTTGCTTGATATATATTGAAATTTAAAAAGAAAATTAGCATAAACCTGCTGTTATAGAATTTCATGTCTGTGGGGTTACCTTTCCTACTAAAGCTGGGTAAGAGTTTTCTGTCTTGTCATATTTGAAGTAAGAAAAGTTTCTCGCTTTGCTTATTTCCTGTTTCATGACATGTACAGACGACAAAAACAAAAGTGATCCATAACCTAATATGCAGCCGAAAAAGTACGTGCGATTGGCACAGTATATAAATTGTATGTCTGTGGTGTACTTTTCACTACTTCTTCTTGTTAGAGTTGAGCAAAATATAAAAAATATACAATACATTACATTTGGTATTCTTCATAGGATATACATATACAATATAGCCAGGGAGAAATAATTTTTCTTTTATCCTGAAAATACTTACCTGTTTGTATGTGGTGGTACTGTTAATGGTGTTACCATAGAAATTGTGTAACACCACGGATATTTAGCATTAAAATTGTGAATAAACACATTATTCCATAAACAGTAATATTCAGAACAAAATATTGCTCTTTAACCTATGCAGAGATATTGTTCAAACATCTTCATTTACTTATAAGATATAGTTTAAAAAGCTGATGGGAGTATACTGTTTACACCTGGTAACACCAGGGACATATCTTCATAACACCATGGACATATCTTCATAGCACTATGGACAAAACTGATATTGTTCATGCATTAAATCAATATGTTGAAAAACTAAATACTGTACTGAAAACATTTAAGAAAACAAAAGATATAGGTTGATAGTTGTGTTTTATTTTCTTGACTTAAATGGTTACATTTATTAAGATGGCACTGGTGTTACTGTTGTCATATGTTGTGTTACCTCTTGCCAATGGTGTTTCTTCGTGTAAATTGTTCCATATAAAGGATATTGACATAATTGAAGTAAATTATATTATAGTTGAATTAAGTTGACATTGATAACTATGTATAAGTCATCTTTTCTTTATATAAAGTGAAACAAAATACAATTATGAAAACGTGTTTGCTTCATAATGCAGCTTAAATGGGACTCCACAACTAAATATCTAAATATTGTGGGAGAAAAAAATAGTGCTCCAAAGAAAATATCATAAATTATGCATAATATCCCTGTATATTATGTATGTAGCCACTTTTTACATTTATTTTTCATTTTCCTAGAAAGAATAATTTTATGTTGACAACACCACGAAAATATGAGGTGATGCTACATATCTAGACATATTTATTTTTCCATGCATGTGGTTTTCCCGACTGCATAATTATTATGTGAATATGTCATTGTAAAGTAGGAAAAACTAATAGGCTAAAGCAAAACGGGAACGAACATATTTGATGTCACCAAAATATGAACAGGAAAATGTGCGTGTATTTAGATAATGACCCATATATGGTCATGATGATGAGATAAAGAAATTGGTGAGCTGTCGCAATCGTTATTCGATTCATATATTATAGAGGGAACTAAGTGGTTCCAAATTTATAGCATCATAGCTATTTTTAACGGTATTAATGTGGAATTATGGGAATTACAACATATTTCATCTATGGTTTTAACTAAGATAATAAAAAAAAGTGAAATATAACGTAAAGTCAATTTCCAATCTATCTGAGTGATATGGAATATATCTATTTTTATTTGTTATGGACCGCCAGGACTATCGTATGCAGCACTTGTTTCATTGTATGATCATAGGTTTTATTATATCGTCATACTTGTCACTTCTCCTTATATCTTCATAAGTTTTCAACATTGTATTTATTATTGTATGATCATGCGATAAAAACTTTCGCAAACGGAGGAAGTTGACAAGCTGTTATTTATAGAACGCCATAGTTGTTTTATCCTACAATTGTTACTAAGTAAGAAAGGTGTGAAGATACCAAATGGGTAATCATAATCTGGAGATCAAAGAAGAACAGACAACACAATGGCCAGAAAGAACAAGGACAAAAGGGCAAATAACGATCTACAAAACATACACATATGATTAAGATCGACTGACACGAACCCCACTAAAAATTGAGGGTGAACTCAGGTGCTCCGGATGAGGTAATTAGTTCCTGCTCCACTAGTGGCACCCGTTTTGTAAATCTAGTTACAAATCCGGTGATAAGTCATGAATTAGGATAGGACTGGGAAGTGTTTGCGACAAATGGAGCATATTCGTGGTCATTTGTGGCACAGATATTCAATAACGTTCAACCAAGTCAGGTTTCGACTGTAAACATTCGAAGCGGTTTCGTCAATAGATGATGAATATCTAGATTGAGTAATAAGAGATATAATTACAGATCATCCTCTGGGCGGAGAAATATAGTATCTAACACATGGGGCAGTACAAGATAGGGAAATATCCGATACCCGATTGTAAGATTTCAATCATTCTCTTACGAGTCTTGTCGAGTTAGAGAACGATTGAAATCTTACCCAAGGGTGTCGGAGATGTCCCTAACTTGTACTTTTTCCGGTGTTTCATTTTATTTTTCACTGAACACCTAATTGTTTTGTTTACATACCATCGGGCGTTTTCCCGCGAAATTGTTTTCCATTAATACTGTAGTAAATTGTCAATTTTTCGATATACATACGTGTCTTGGCAGTAATTTAAATGTATTTAAAAAATAAAACACGACGCATTTTATAAATACATTATAAACGATTCCACAAGAGAGATACATACCTGTAAAAATGAATCTGTCTTTGGTCAAAGGAAGGTAATGTATTTCTTTAAGCTAAGTACAAGCAAGGGAGAATACTCTATTATTTACTCAAAGTAAGCAAATATTGACACTGTAGAAAGGGATGAGAAAAAGAGTCAAACACCATGAAAAGTGCAAGATCGTTTAATCGCTGGCTAACATACTAGCATACATAGATTAATTTTAAAATACTTATGTAATAAAATCGTCGTTTTATTGATGAGAATAAAGTCTGAACCGTGGTGAAGGACTATGAATATATTTTCATGGCTTGTATGAGGATATTACAATACAAAAATATAAGAATATCTTCCATCCCTAGCAATAAGAGCTGGCTTATCTTTTTGGTGAGAGAGTGTGTCGAAACAAATGTCGAATGTTGTCACCAAGTTGATAATAATAATACATCTGAAACTGTGTTAAAGGGGGGAGGTGGGTACAAGACAAGAATATAAGAATATCTTCAGCCCCTAGAAATAGGAACTGGCTTATCTTTTTAGTGAGAGAGTTGAAACAAATGTCGATTGCAAAGGGCACCCGAATGCAGAGATGGCGACTTAGAAAATGTTGTCACTGAGTTGATAATAATAATACATCTGAAACTGTGTTATGCATTTTTTTTTAAAAGCGTTATTAATTTTATAATTCCTGTGCGAGTATGCTCTGACAAGAGTAAGATATTCGAAAATGTATCCGTTGCAGATATTATGCTAAGTAATACAAACGTTCATATTCATTCCTGGATTAGCCTGTATCAAGTACGTTGATAGTCAACAGATTAGAAAGCAAGAAAGTAAGAAAATAAGGGTCTAATCAGGATGACCAAAAGATTGATTTTAGCTTTAATATTAATTACATTATTAAAAAGATGCATATCAGTGCTGAAGCAGTGACTATTGGGTGGATGATTCCCTGTGGGACTAATAATCTACCAGCAGACGAGCAGACCGATTACCATATAAATACTCTTTGCTAAAATCCTTGTCCTATTTTCACAGTGTGGTTTATCTTATGGAATAACGAGGTAGATTATGGAAAAGTGGTGTACGAGTTGTGCATTATGGAACATGTGACGTCGACTCACAGGATGGTGGCTTATGGGTACCTATGATTATACATCAACTGTGCAACACAAGGTCAACTCATTATACAACAACAGGAAGGAAGGTGAGCATGGCTTATGGCTGTACTAGTTTCACTGCAACCAAGTGTAACTGAAAATCCACTGGATACTACATGAAACTCTTGTCATAATCAATTCAAATTAAAAAAAAAGGATAAAAATGCATACCTTCCAAATATGCGAATTTTCGGAATTTATAACTCTTACATGTAGCCACTTTCCCAAATACCAAGAATAAAATAGTTAGTTTTCACTATTGACTCGTCAATAACTCATAAAGAGGACCATTTTATTTATTGCATTACAGTTGGCTGAAAAAAATTCAAATTTAGGAAATTGACTCATGTCGGTCGTGTGTATCTCATAAAGATTAATAGATAAACACAAATGTCAAAAAAAGAGCCAGAACTATTAAGGCAATCAATTGCACGACAACATTCTACTAAAAATGAAAATCTATATACATTCCAAATATGCAAAATTTCGGAATTTCATTCCCTGTTCCAAATAAAATAGCCAGTTTTATTGACCTGTCACTTATCAATAAACATGACGATTTTGCAAAGAGCACAATTGGATGACAAATAATAATAAAAAAGACTAATAGTGACATAGTAACGCTATTATTTTCTCAACGGAATTTTTCTAGCAAATTAATCTTTGCTCAACTAAAACAAAAGCTATTCCACAGAAATCATGGTGTCTACAAACAGTCGAAGACTACGACAGACATGTGACATAGTAAAATGAATGGAGTTGTGATAAGTGGCCTACCACTTCGAGGACGATCTCCCGTTGATCCCGATCTGTGGAATGTCTACCAAAGATGTGCACTAGCGCTATCATGAACATTCATGACAATATATTGCAATTGCATCAATCTATACCATAGTTTCTGAACGCCGATTGCAAATTTCATGTATACGTATCGTTATCTACTCTTGGACAATTGCCATATTGATTGTTAAAGCATTGTTCGAAGTAGTTGTATAATTTACCATTTGCACTAAGCTTTTGTGATGACTCGTTACTATGATATTTCTAGAGAACAAATACTATCGGATTGTCTTTGGCTTAATGCTACATAATCTGAAGTTGGGGGTCATTTTCAGAAACCCTGTATGTATTTAAATATAACTAAAGAAATAATTACTAGTTCAACAACAATGCTATTAGTGGAAATAGAACAGTCTGACACATATTTCTTTTCAATAAATTTTGAAATAGCATACAGTAAAATTAGAACGCACTATAATATTTTCATGGGGATAAAATCTATGCAATGGGGATACTTACCAATTTATAATATTATTGCATATTTGCTTTAATCTTGTTAGATTTTCTACAATTCGATATGTAAAATATCAAATCAGAACTATTTTACCGCAATTGTTACATGTATTCCGCAGTAGATTGACTGTAGAAATAGTAAATTAAGAAAGAGAAGAATCGGTAAATAATATAATGTTACTCTGCCATCTTCAAGCCTTTATTTCCTAAATAGAACACATATCCACGATTCAAAGCTAACATTCATAAAAGGAGCAACATATGTCCATCTTCGAAAGATGCGCATGAGTTCTGTAAGATTTTACATGATAAAATATTCATAAGTTTTATGAAATATGTCACAAAGAAATACACAATTTAAATTGTTTTAGAATGACAATGACAAAGTCATAGTGTGTAGTGTATCATTATACTGAAGTAAAGGTAATATAAAGTTAACCTTGAAAAATATATATCAACAATATAATGATAAATTACACCGTCTCCCTCTATGTTAACAGCTGTACAGTATAATATCTTGCCGTCATCATTTATGTTCCCTGTATACGTTAGTACACTGGATGATATAACTTTGTCATCACTACAGTTGGTGATACAAACATCAGGTTGTGGTGAAGCTGAAGAAGTTATATTTGTAGTAGCTAAATACCACAGTATCCTACTTGATGGCCGTCCAGCGTTCGTTGTACAGTAAAATGTCTGATCTCTATTTGAAACAACTTCGACTGGATTTTTATCTGTTGGCGTCGATAAAAGTGTAGCTGATGATACAGGAACTGAAACGAAATGATAACATTTCAATATTGTCTGCTTTGGTTGGTATTTCTATTAAGTATATGTTTAGTTATGATGCTACATAGAAGTCAGATTTATTTCTGAGGTATCTGGAGTACCCGATGAAAACTAATCAACACATCAATCAAACCATATGAATACCATATCTGGACTTCCAGAAGAAAAAGTAGGGTAACAATACATGTTGCGTATGGTAGATAGTTTCATCCACTGGTGGGAGTGTTTTCGTCGCGTTCCCAATGCTCTGGTATTGTAGCAAAAGTTATGTATATCAATGTTTTGTCAAAAGGAGCACAATTCCATGTAAAAGCTGTACGACTAAAACGTGATCATGGGCCAAGAGAAGAGTTGGACAACCACCACCTAATGATAATAGAAATTAACCATTGATCCAAAGTAATACGCCACAACTCGAAAACGACCTGGACCTGACAGACAATCAATCTAAATCTACACATCTTAGGTCGAACAAGACAAACTAGACTCTGATACGAAGAAGATACAAAACGATTCAAATACATGGGTTCCTGTCGAGAAAATCCCCATAACTAAATGGAATTTCTTTGGACTGTTATCCTCATTCATGAGAAACAGATAATAATTTATCCTATAGCTTAAAAAACCTGCTCATGCAAATCCTGTCAAATAACCTCATCTATTTAATAATTAGATAATCGAGTAGAGAATATGACAGAAATAAATATAATAATTATATACTAACTAAAATACTCAGTGCAAATTTGGATGTTGAATCACGAGCTATGCAGGATGGTTTTAAACAATGTTATCGTTATATACAAAGCAGTGCGGTCGTCATTTAGCTGCCATTTCACCTGTAATTGACGAATTGGTCACAGGTAGATTATCTCCTCTGATAATCCCACCCGGTGAAATCACAAAAAATATTGATTGTGTGTAAAACATCTCAGATTTGCAGATTGTACGTCAATGGTATTATGAATATGGGAGCCTTATTGTAACTAAGATAAATCATCCAAATTTCTGCATATAAACTATTAAAGAAACTAGTAATGAAATGAAATTGAGAATTGCTAATAACAGCCAATGTTAATTCTGTTGTCAAGATGGAGACTATCTACATTGCTTTATTTCTTATTTCTATCTGAAAACAAATTTGGGTGAAATACAACAAATATTGACAAAGTGTAATATAGAAAATTTTGTCACATTAAAACATATTGTTTTTGGGGGTATGATATTTGATAAAGATTATTTCGATTTCATCTATTGTTTTTACCATTTTAGGATTTTCTATATACAACGCATATTATGTATCTGAACAAAAAACTAAAAAAAGAAAGCATATAATCTTTATTTTTGAGAGAATATATTACGAGAATAAGCCAGGTGCAAAAACTTCAATATAGTAAACTGTTAACAAAAATAGGGAAACACATTGAAATGTAAATATGTATTGTATATATATACTTACGCTACTCTTGTTCTTGGATACCTTGAACATATTTTATACGAACAACTTTTGAATAGCTACGGACAGGACTTTGCATCGTATATACGACAAAGCTGGAAGCGTTTTCTTGACGATTGGTTTACTATATGGAACTTTGACATTCCCGTTGAAATTGTTCATACCGAACTTAATTCTTTAAATGACCATATTCGTTTCACCGTAAACAGAAGCAAAATAGAAATGCCGCTATTAGACGTTTTAATTGGTATATCAACAAATAACAACATAATAACGGACATTTTCTCGAAAGATACTGACACCCATATGTATCTTAATTTCAGATCCAGTCACCCGAAACATATTAAAATAAACATTCCGTTTAATTTGGCTTCGAGAATTATAACGATCACAAACACAGAGGAGTTGAGATATACGCGACTACGAGAACTTAGAATGTATTTGAAAAATCAACAATATCCGGAGGAAATAGTTGAACATGGTATATAGAAAGCGTTGGAAAAAGTACCAATACAGACGGAACTGCGGGAACAAGTACATGTAACCTCAAATCAAAATAATACAATTCCGTTTGTAACTACTTATAATCGAAGGGATTACAATATTTTCCATTTTATGAAACAAATTGAATTTAACTTAAACAGTAGCGAACGTATGAAAAATTTATTGCAAAAAAAGAAGATTATAAACAGCAAAAGGCAGCCGACAAATCTGAAACGCTTCTTGTCATCATCAAAATTTAATTTTCATGAATCATCACCATCTGTGAAGAAATGTACCGACAAGAGATGTATGACATATCCGAGTTTAATAGAAGGAACCTCGTTTACATTTACGAATGGACGGACATTTACATTTATGCAAGATATATCATGCAAAGCTTAGAATCTTTAATACGCAATTATTTGCTCTAATTGTGGAGAATTCTATGTAGGTGAAACCAAAACTGAATTGCGGACGACTGGAATGACTGTTCATAGACAACAAACAAGGCACCAGGATCTTACTGTATATAATAAGAGCTAATGAACATTTCCATCATTGTTCTGGAGGACATTTCGAAATATTCCCGCTGTATAAAGTTAATACTGAGGATGATTTTTTAAGAAGAAGAAAAGAAACTTTATTAATTAATATTCTTAAACCTACGCTAAATGATTAATGACTTTAAAGATTTTCGTTAATCTTACAATGACTTTAAAGATTTTTATTAATCTTATAATAACTTTAAAGGTGTTCATTAATTTTATTTGTAATATATTTTGCGCGCGATAACGTAACATCATAGTCTCCCTTTATATTGTTTTTTTTTTTTTTAACAACAATATATTTTTATTCAAAATGCTTGTTGCATTCTTACTTCAAAAGCCCAAGCTACTTATGAAGTATTTCATATTAATATTTTCTTATATAATTAAAATACTTCAAATAATATAATATAACTGATGAGTATCAGCCTTTGATTAAATATACCTATACATACGCACCTACAGCTACACACATACAGCCATGCATATACACACATACATATGCATGCATACATATACATATATACAATGCATACATATTTACATTTCAATATTTTCCCTTATTTTTGCTAACAGTTTACTATTTTGGAGTTTTTGCACCTGGCTTATACTCGTAATATATTCTCTCACAAATAAAGAATATATGTTTACTTGTTTGGTCTTTTGTTCAGATACATAATATGCTTTGTATATAGAAAATCCTAAAATTGTTAAAAAATAGTTGAAATCAAAATAATCTTTATCAAATATCTTATACCCAAAAACAATATGTTTTAATGTGACAAAATTTTATATATTAGATTTTTTCAATATTTGTTGTATTTTCACCCAAAATTCTTTCAGATAGGGACAAGACATAGAGTAATGTAGATAGTCTTCATCTTGACCACAGAAATTACATTGGCTATTAATAGCAATTCTCCATATCATTAATAGTTTCTTTGTAGGAATTATATATTGCAATAATTTCCATCTGAATATTTTTAGCTTATTTTCTTCTAAATAATGAAAAATGAAAGAGTAAAGCTGACTCATGTTTGGTTTTTCATTTATAGACAAGTACCTTAACCATGTATTTATTCCCATTGGTTTCAAAAATTTTACATTAATGTATTCATTATAAAAATATTTGTTGGACAGTTGTGACGGGTCTATACATTTTCCATTTACTATAAACTTATCTTTTTGAAAATTTACAACACTTTTAATAGAGTTTTGAGCCTGTAATGTATGATACCATTCATTAGGTATCGCTTTTTTTAGGCTGATAAATTCAGATATCCAATTATTCTTGTATTTTAATTTATCTAAGATTAAATTCTGGCTTATTTCCCCGTTTTCATTTAAAATATCATTGATATAAATTAAATCACTATTTATCCAATTATCAAACATTAAACTTTTATTTTTAAACATTATCAATTTATTTCCCCATATAAGCTGTTTTCTAATCTCTGCAAAATGTGATAGCGTTTTTGTTTGACCCCCACCCATTTTTATCCAGGTTTGCAATATTTCTTTATAAAAATCAGGAATATATCTTAAATAATCTTTTATTTTTTTGTATTCGATATTCATTGAGAATATCAACCAATTCTTACCAAATTGTCTAAAGTATTTATATGGTATCAATTTCCAATTGTCCATTTCTCCACTAACAAATCTACTTACCCATGATGCTCTCAGTGATGCAAAGTAACTTCCTATGTCTATCATATTTAAACCCCCCATTTCAAAATTACCTATCATAGTGTTTCTTTTAACTTTGTCTGGTTTACCATCCCATATGAATTTGAAACATTTACTTTCAATTTCTTTTCTATATTTGTCTGGCACGGCACATGCACTAGCAACAAAAGTAAATATAGGTATGACTAACGCTTTAATAATCATAATTTTCCCAAGAATAGTTAAATTTCGTTTTCCCCAAGAGAAGAATAAAGTATTCATTTTATCTATTTTATTTTCCCAGTTTAATTTTTCACACTCTTCTTTATTGTTACCAAAATATACACCCAATGTTTTAATAGGTTTTTCATACCATTTAATGCCCTGTATTTTATCTTTACTGTGCTTAAGTTTTCCTACCCAAATTCCCCCAGTTCTATTTTTGTTCATTAATAATCCAGAAAAAGACCCGAAAGTTTCTATTTCATTAAATGCTATATATATTTCTTCTTTAGACGTACAAAATAAAGTTGTGTCATCAGCGAGTTGCGATATCTTAATGCTATGAGTTTTTTCGTCTATTTTTATTTGAAATCCCTTAATATCTTTATTGTTTCTAAGTCTTGAATCCATGATTTCCACTGACAAGACAAACAACAAAGCTGATAAAGGATACCCTTGACGAATTCCTCTTGTATTCTTAAACATTTCTGAGACCCACCAATTGTTCATTACACACGTTTGTATGTTTGTATATAAAGTTTTTACCCAATTAATGAAAGATTCATTGAATCCAAAATGCTTAACGTCACAGTCTTGTTAACGTCATATATAGACTTATAAACATAGTACCTGAAGATCTGCAACAGCAGTGAAAACGTTAGTACAAGAATGTTGTGAAAAATCCGTCTTGTTCTTGTTTTACTAACTTCTTTTATATATATATATATATATATATATATATATATATATATATAAGTCTAGAAGATTGTGCAACGGTACCGATAAAGATGTTACCACAAATATATCGACAAAATGTTCGATCAACAAATGACCTTCTTCAGTGTCTTCTAAGATTAGACTGAGTTTGCAAAGATTAGATGGTATAATTACATCTCATTAAATAGTCAGGTGACAAAGTGTGACGCATTTAAAAATCTTGAACTTCATCGGTATCGTTGCACAATCTTCTAGACTTCTATAATCTATTACGCTTGTACTGCATCGTCATGTCTCGACGATCCGTTACTCATTAAGTTCTCTGGTTGGTAGATTCCCTTAGACTTTATATATATATGTGTGTGTGTGTATATGCATGCATGTATATGTATGTGTGTATATGCATAGATGTATGTGTGGATGTAAGTATATATTTATAGGTATATACAATTAAAGTATGATTCTCATCAGTTATGTTATATTATTTTAAATTATTTTTAATCATATAAGAAAATATTAATATGAAATACTTCATAAGTAGCTTGGGCTTTTGAAGTTAGAATATAACAAACATTTTGAAAAAAAATATCAAATTGTTGTTAAAAAAAAAGATAAATCATCCAGCATTAATACCATTACAATTGTCAATTATTTCTTATGACGAAATGGGGTGTTGTGGTCGTGCTCGTGTCGTATGGTAGGTGGATTTACAACTACCTGTGCGAGCAGTTCATATGACTAATTTTGAGTCTGAATCTCGAAACAACATTGGGTGATAAAGTTTGACAGTGACTTGAGGCATATCGGTGGTTTTCTCCGGGTTCTCCGGTTTCCTCCACCAATAAAAATGAGCACCACAATATAACTCAAATAGAGTTGGAAGTAGCGTTAAACACCATAACCCTAACCCTCTCAAAACGAATCATTTAAATTACATAATATTTAGTTTTTTGTCGTATCGATTAACAATGCTTCCGGAGATGCTACACATTATTTTATGATTATTTTATTATGTCAGCAGATACACATGTCCATATCACATTGCTGAGGTCAACCATACATCACTGTGTAGCTATATTATTAATGGCACGTACTATTAATCCTTTAATTAAACAATGGAGGAAGCGAATTGTGAAACGGTTCTTTTTCAAAATGAAATTGTGTAACTAACTAAAATTTGCTTTTTAGAAGCATTGTTAAGCATCATGTTTTATATCTGACGCAGCATGGTTATTGGAATATCAACAAAAATCTAACTTTAAAGGCAAAGAGGATAATAAACTATTCCAAAGCTGTGAATTTCGCATTATAACTATCGCATGCCAATGCTCAGTTGTCAGCAGAAATATGAGATTTGACCAACATGTATGCCAGTAAAATACGCTTCAATTTTGGCAAGCACTTCTTTTGATAAGCTAACGGAGGTGAAAATTCAATTATTTCATAAATGAACTCAAAATGTCAAAATGTGTTGCTAAAGGTTAAACAAAAGTACAGAAAGAACTGAAAAGAGCCAGCTTTATTTTCACCTTTGACAGAATCATTTGTTGACGGATAGTCAAAAAAGGAGGGAGTCATGATACTACATACACTGTAGGAGGAGTAGATATTGTAGCAAGTATATGTCTCATTTACAAGGTTTAGGAATATAACTGCAGCCATATCCATTCGGCTTTCACAAGTAACAACGACATAGAGATTCCGGTTTGTTTCAACTCCTCCAACACGCAGGGCATACATGAATCAGATCTTTCCGTATAAGGTGACTTGACCCCTACGTGCTGCACATCTACCGTTATTTGACCCGCCCAAGATATGACATAGCATAACTTTAATGACTATGTAACTATCCCAAGATTGAGTCATACGTTTCAATACAACCTCACAGTCACTCATGTATCATCTTACACATATATGGTGATAACATTTTGTGCGTCTGTGTGAATCATCCTGGAGGACGACTGGTAGTAAATGGATAGATTGAGTTATACGTTTCAATACAACCTCACAAGGTCACTCATGTATCATCTTACCCATATATGATGATAACATTTTGTGCTTCTTTGTGAATCATTCTGGTGGACGACTGGTAGTAAATGGATAGATTAAGTTATATGTTTCAATACAACCTCACAAGGTCACTCATGTATCATCTTACCCATATATGGTGATAACATTTTGTGCGTCTGTGTGAATCATTCTGGTGGACGACTGGTAGTAAATGGATAGATTGAGTTATACGTTTCAATACAACCTCACAAGGTCACTCATGTATCATCTTACCCATATATGGTGATAACATTTTGTGCGTCTGTGTGAATCATCCTGGAGGACGACTGATAGTAAATGGATAGATTGAGTTATACGTTTCAATACAACCTCACAAGGTCACTCATGTATCATCTTACCCATAAATGGTGATAACAGTTTGTGCGTCTGTGTGAATCATCCTGGAGGACAACTGGTAGTAAAGGGACACTATGTTGGTGGTTCAATTGAAATAAGATATTTTAGTGTCGCTTCATTTACAAGTTGCAATGGCGTCTCAAATTTCAAACAATGAAACAATTAAAAACTGTGGAAGGAGTTGAAGGGGGAATGTCGCGAAGACCTGATAGCTTTGGAAGGATGCGAGGTGGTCTTTGCTCCCAGATGGGATTTCGAAAATTATTTGCTAAAATATTTTTTGGAATACATTTGATGTTTTATGTTGGCTATATCCACCATGCTTAATTGTTGATATATATAAATGCTGGTAATGAGTAATGCTCGGCATTTGCATTAAAGAAATAATCTACAAAATAATCTACAAACATGTAAAATATATTTACACGCATGGTTGTTTTACCAAGTATCGATGGTGCTAAACTCATGGATAAAGCTGTATTTTCAAGATGCAGAAAATGCTATGAGTAAATAAAATATACTCTTAATAACAGGTAATCCGTGCAAATATAAAACAAGTCTCGGGTACATTTTACGGGCAATTGTAATGCTCTTTCTCCATACAAAAGTAATACCTGTTGATCCCCAAATCCACAGAAATGTAATGCGCCCTCTGTTTGTGCTTAACTTTATTTTTAAACCATTGTGTGTACATGCACCCGATATCATTGTTTTCTTGAAATTTCTTCTAGGTATACTCTCGTTAATAAAATATGTTGATATTGTAAAATTAATAATAAATAATAATGTGTAACTGTTTTAATGATTTTTTATCGCTCTCGAAATATATTTTTTGTTTTCTCGCATCTAATATTTATTGATTGCTTCATTTGATTAATGTTCGTATTAAAACAAATATATAGATAGCAATTCTTCTCTTCAAAAATAGGTTTACGATTTACGACTTACGAGTACCTTCCACCACTCTTAACTTTGCGATCACTTTTTATCGTAAGTGGTAAATCCTAACTATTAGTGAAACGGTCGTAACGCTTAAGAGTACACTTACGTCTACGTTTACGACTTATGACCTTTAGTGAAGTGGTCGCCAGTTTCATTATTATCTTGTGTAAGTAAAAAATTCCAGTCAGGTTTTATCCCTGGCCTTTCGACTACTCACCAATTACTTGAGATATATCACACTATATTGACTGCATTTGATAACAATGTTTTTCACAAGTATCACTTTTGCTGATGTAAGTAAAGCGCTTGATCGTGTTTGGATTGAGGGGCTACTGTTAAAGTTAGAAAGATATGGCATTAAGGGAGATTTTCTTGTGTGGCGCAAAAGCTATCTTACTAAAAGATCACAAAAAGTTGCTATCAAAGAACCATTATCTGAATTAGATGATTTAAAAGCTGGTGTACCCCAAGAGTCAGTCCTTGGATCCTCTGTTATTTTTAGTATTCATGAATGACATAGCCGATGACATGCTTGGACTCAGTAGACATTTTGCCGACGATACATCTATTTAACATACAGCTTTAGACGAATCTACTTTAAAAAATATGATTAATATCGACCTAAGCAATATTAAAAAATGGGGGTTAGTAAAATTTAATCCTAATAAAACTGAGATAATGATATTCAATATTAGAAACCAACAAGATGAACTCAGCTTTGATTTCGACGGTATCGGCCTTAATTCTGTTAATAAGCATAACCATTTAGGCATACCTTTCAGTAGTGATTGCAAATGGACAAAACATATAGATAGCCTAATTCAGAGAACTTCAAAGCAACTTAATGTCTTGAGGAAACTTTGGAATATTCATCTGAGGTATGGGATAACTGCGGGCAAGTCAATTCGGATAGACTAGAAAAACTACAATTGGAAGCGACTCGTATTGTTACAGGGCTAACATTCCACACAAGTTTGGATTCAATATACAGGGAGACGGGTTGGGATAAACTTAACACTAGGCGAGAGGTTAACAAATTATGTATGTTTTATAAATGAAATGTTGGTAATTCTCCTGTGTTTTTATGTGATTTGATTCCTCCCGGTGTTGGAGAAACTAATAACCATAATTTACAAAATCGCCATAATATTAGTCAAACTACAACCAGATCATCGATATCCCAACAGTCATTTTTCCGTCGACGACCAAGTTATGGAATTTATTAGACCTGAGAATACGTGAACTTTCAATTTTTGAATCCTTCAAATACAAAATGAAACAACACTACTTTGAAAATGCTCCTCCTATTATAATATAGGCAACATATATTCAAACATACTGCAAACTAGAATAAGGAATAATTGTAGTGCATTACGTAATGATATATTTCATGCTAATTTGATTCATAACCCATCTTGTTCTTGTGGATATTCCACAGAAAATGCTGAACATTTTTAATTGTACTGCAAGAGGTTTGATACACAAAGAAATATTTTGTACCGTTCTTTATTAGCTGCAAATGTACTATTGACTTAAACACTTTGCTGTTTGGAAGTCAAATTTATAATATTGACACCAATAGGCATGTATTCATTACTGTACATACATATATTAAGGAAACATGTCGCTTTTCTTTCCGCTGATTATCGTTAACGTAATCAGGTGACAATTGGTTTGTGGCTGACCTGGTGTGAATTAGTAAATGTTGCGATACACACGTGTGAGCACTTAATGTTGAAATTCTTACTGAATAAATAATGGTATTATTATATATTTTGAAACTATATTTCAAAAGATCCCACCTTTACCGAATTCATAATCCCACTACATTGTATAACAATTATTGATTTTCTTCATTCTAGGTGTGTTCTATATACTAGTCCAATTAGTGTAAAGGTATGTTCGATTTGTCATTTGGCGAATATCAAATTGTGTTGCACTCGTCAGTGTATTTCATGTGGTTGTTTTTTGTTGTTTTTTTCTTATTATTAAGAAAGACTGTAGCTTTTGTGTATTTATGTTCAACTGTATCTGCATATTGTTTATATAAAGGAGCAGATGTTCTAAGTTGAAAAACTTGTATCTGATCATATTGTCATGTTTTTAGACAATAACATATGTTTAAACTAATTTAATACAAAGTGAAATCCAAAGGTGAATGTTGTTTCGTTCAGGTAAACTAAGGTGTTGCTCCTCGCTTTGAATATATCAATAAACGTTAACGCAGGAATGCTAATTTCTACATACTCTCTCTCTCGGGGTCAATTTCTTATCCTACCTTGTATGTACTTGCATACAATCTTAATAAAATATTGCAATGTTTCATAGATTTTTTGATATAGGTAAAACATCACAAAACAAGTATGTCAGTGCCTTTCAATATAACAGTGCACGGCAAATTATGGAATATCTCCAAAGATGTGTATTATACAGTCTATAGAAAACTTAAACTCAATAGTATTTCAACCTAATAATCTTAGAGAAAAGAATAATCTTCCATAATATGTTTTGCTTAAATGGGTAGGGCATTCTACTGGAAAATACTTTCCTTTATATCAAGGGAACTGTCTGCAAATTTGTTGAGCCATCCACCATCTACTGAGGTCTTGTTTTATCAAGAAAGGGAACAATAAGTTTAACCCAAACACTATGCAATTAGTATTTGTTGTTTTCCCCTCTAAGCTCACAACATTAAAGGGATATTGTCTACCAGCTGCGTAATTTTTTCATACCCAAAATTATTGTCGATTTCGTACTGACCTTCATAAAATGAAGATTAAACACCGAATCATTGATGAATGCGCTCCGAAACGTTGTTTTTTCGACTAAAAAAGCTGACCATCGTTACCGGAAGCTAATTAATTATGCACTGACCTGGGCGAGGCCAACTCTATTTATTTATCTATTTTTATGTCAGTAGCCCGGATGCTGCAGCATGGATATTGAGGTAAGTTTCTATAAAAGTTAAGGAAAAAAGCTATTTGCGAACCGATTGTATCTAAAAGACGTAGAATAAATAATTTCTGTATCAGGGATAGATTTTCTTTGATGAAAACTACATGCCTTAACAGATTCAGCCGATATTTCCACGATAACCATTGAAAACATGCCAGGAGGCACCCCATGGGGACAAGCTCAACTACGTATTTTTTTGCCGGCGTTAAAAATAACTGAATTAGTTTTTTTCTTCTTATAAGTTGTTCCCCGAGATTTTGATACACGTGTTAAATCAATTTATTTTAGCCAGTTTTACCGACAATATGAAAACAGACATACATGTAGAACACAGTGAAATACATGTCTGATGAAAACGAATGACGTAGCCAGTGTTGTTTTATTTGTTAATTGACTGGAATGTTTCAGAGAAATTTGGGCTGGATTAGAAACAAAAGAGACTTTACTTCTAGTTCCACAAGACAGTTGCTGCAAAATGATATGGGACTGACCATTTACCCTGAGGGGGGCTATGTCACGTTTTTTCGCCGTAGAAATGTTTTTTTCAGACGCCACAAAAATCATATTTTCTTATTTTCCGGCGAAGTGCCAATCTAATTAAAACAAGGTGAACTGTGATCTAATGCTCACTTATGATACCCCTGCCACTTCCCATGATATGGGGTACCTATATGAAGCTTGTGACCAAATACCAGATTTCTCCCATCAATAGTTGTTGAGAAATATGTGCATATATGTTCAATGTGGATAAAAACCAACTAAGTCGGCAAACAAGAAGTAGGAATCTGATGGTTCCAAAAACGCTTCCCACAATATGGCATACCTATGTGAAGCTTGTGACCAAATATCAGATTTCTGCCATCAATAGTTGCTGAGAAAAATGTGACAAAAAATATTTTGGAAGGACGGACGGACAGAGGTAAAGCAGCATACCCCCTCCCCCGTCGGGGAGCGGGGGAATAATTAGATCTAAAATAGGGAGCAAGTGCGTAGATCTAATTTTAATTGGATTGGCGAAGTGCTGGAATAATCTTTTTTCTTCAAAATTTTGTATATGATTATACTGTGAAAATGGCAAGTATATGATTATACTGTGAAAATATCAAGTCGGAATATATTTTTTTCTCCTGTCCAGCCAAATTGTTTTCTTCAAGATTCAGAATCAAAATAATTTTTTAGGAAAAAAAACATAAAATTAAAATTGAATAGCTTGAGGGGTAAATTGATAAAAAAATATTTGCAAGACCAAAATGGTTCTCCCATATACCAGGAAAATAAGCGAAATACAACTGTGGTCATAAGAAAGTCCCACGAGAAAATCTTTCCTTCCAAAATAAGACTTTTTTTTATTTCTCTAAACTGAATTTGTGCAAACTATTTCACTTATAATGAATTATATTTCTTTTTTAAATAGAGCTCATTTTTCTAGATGAATGTATAACCATCTGTCTTTACTCTGTTTTTTATTAAATCTCTTGTCTTTACTACAGGACTTTGATCGGATTGTCCTTGATGAGGCAGTGTTGGGGGTTGCTAGAATGTTTCGAGAGGAACTTGTAGTAATGCCCCATGACGAGGATTACAACAGATCCAATAGGTATGCAGCCTACCGCCAGTATACCATTTGAGGACATGGCCGACTTGGAGCTGGGGTCAGACGTGTGATCCCAAGCTGTTGTACTTGGAAAATTAGGGACAAGTATCCTGATCTATATGGACAATACAAGGGTTTCATTCCTAGACGATTTAATTAAAACTTGTTCATGAAATATTTTGTATTTTATCCCATATACCCTAATGATAAAGTTTACCACTTGCTTCCCTTTGGTCGGTGGTTGTCGTGTACTCTTGGCTTCCTCTACCACTAAAACTGGTCGCCATGATATAGCTGAAATATTGCTGAAAGTGGCGCTAAAACACAAAAAATAAAAAATAAATCAACCCTAATGAGTTGTTAATTTCACAAGTTGGTCAGTTGGAATTGTAAATTTAATTTGAAAGTTTTGCCATTATTATTTTTTGTTCTATCAGCACTGACCACTTCTTCTAAAATGGACTGACAGTCTTTTATATAATTCAAAACCAAACTTGGCAGAGATGTTTTCTATGAGGTCCTACACAGGAGTTGATACTTTTGTGCAGATTCGTCAAAAAACATGGCCACCATGTGACTTTGAAAATTCTGGTTGGTCGATTTTCAAGAAACTTCTTCTCAAGAACCGCTGAAGGGATTGAATTGAAATCTGGTATATATGTTTCTATGAATGTATTTAACATGTGTTGTTACTGTTTGTGCCATTTGAAAATTCAAAATGGCCACCAGCGGAGGTCAAAGTTTGCATTGAAACCCTATGGGAAACAACATTTTCATCTTCTTCTTGAGAACAGCGAACAGAATTTAACCAAACTTGACAGAGATGTTTCTTGTGAGGTCCTAAAAAGTTGTCCTAGTTTGTACTAACTAGACCAACACACTGAGTGCTATCATTATTGTGCATTGGATAATTTGTAATGCCCATTATCCTGACTTGGGTACTTTTCCGCTCTAAATGTGCAGAACTTCTGTTAGACCAGGAAAAACAAAGAGTGACAATCTAAATTTATTTTATGCGACAATATAGTAAATTGTTTTGTCTTGGTCTTCAAATCTGGATTTCTGAGATGCTACAATATCATCCCGAGTTGGAGGTTGTGGAATTAGTGCAAGATGGACCGAGATTCTTCTGGGATCATCTACTTCCAACTGCACACGTTAATTCATTCCTTCATTATCTTGCAGTCTCATACAGATGATGACCCTTAATAGTCTTGGAACATAGGAATATGACTTGTCAGCTTTAACAGGCTGCACAGACCATCTAGCTGTCTTTTTGTTGTAACTTCTCTGCCACCTGAAGTAGAAAAATACATACAATGTAATTCACAAGAATAAAACAATAGAATTGAGATTATGATCTATGGAGTCCTAACTTTCAATTCAAGATGAATATCTCGAATGTATAGTGAATGACAAACTAAACATATGATTACAAGTCCACTTTATGAAGGATTTGAGTGATTTGTAGACAGATTTAAGGTTGTGGTCATCCCTCAAGAAGTTCTACGACAGGTATTACGAGCTGGTCAATGGTTACAGGGTGTCTGTTACCCAAATCAGACATGATCTTCATTTGTTGTTGATGTCTTTCCCTTCATCGGATGGGACTTCTACCGGACTTGACCATGGACAACGCAGCGGGTTTGCGACTTTCGATTGACCCTTCTGAAGCCTATGATCAACTATCAGATTGCTGCCATAAATAATTACTGAGAAAAATGTTATGAACATCTTGGGACGAATGGACGGACTGAGGTAAAACAGTATACCCCCCCTTCCAGTGGAGCGGGGGTATAATAAAGCTCCTATGACATATGAGCATGCATGGTTCTGTTATTAGGACAATATTTCAAAGTATGTAAGTTACAACTGAAACATATGAAATTAACATGACAAACCTTAGAGTGAAGTTGAGGCTAGGTTCAAAATCTCCATCGTCAGAATCATCACCAACATCACTGCCCTCTTCAGTAATATCTAATGAGAGACTGTAAGAATAAAGAATAATTGTTTATTACAGTGTATGTGTATAATATCGAAACAAATTTTGTTATATGGTTCTGATGTGCAGCTGTATAACGAAAAAGTTTTTCAAAATAATATTAAATCTATATACATGTATCCAGCACACATCTACACAACCCAATATAAAGAGACAAAATTACATCAAAGTTCCAGGAAAAAATTTGGTGCGCCAGACGTGCGTCAATTCTGTCCCAGTTTGGTTTCATTCCCGTAAGTAGCTAAGGAGGACTGGCCATTTCAGCTTGTGGATTGATGAAAATGTAACGATGACGCAGAAGCCAACATGATCCCTATATAATATAGCTACTAGTAGTATCACTATGCAAGCCACAATAATTAATAGGAAACTGTTATACAAGTGACTGTGTTGAACAATATTGACAATGTTACCTATAAACATAATGTAGAATATGTCTAATCTTTAACAAAATGAACATACTCAAATTGGTTCACAAATGAACTCGATTTCTCTAGTTTCATCCGTTTCGTTGAAATGTGATGGCTGCTCATTTCTTCTACTCCAGAATTACCTTGATCAGAATATCAAAATCAAAAGTACAAATATCAATCACTACAAAATCACATTTGTCTGAAATTACCAGTTTTTGTAGTAATTTGCCTAAAAAATGTAGATAATTTTACAAAAACCTGCATGATTTTAACACAGACATGGGCCATCGGTCTACTGTTAAATTCACACACTGTGAAACATGCAAATTGCTATGGATCTTCACATTATTTCTTAAAAATCTTGTTTATAAATCATACTTACAAGATCCAAACTAAACAAGGGCAAAGCGTGGCGTATCCCCTCGCCTAAAAATTTGACCCGGTGACCTTGACCTTTGACTTTGAAAATCAATATGGTTCCAGATTCTCTTAAGGACTAAGTATGTACCAAGTTTGTTCAAAATCCATTGAAGGATGTTGATTCTAGAGTGTTCACAAGGATGTTATGCGGTAACATTTTGACCCGGTTATCTTGACCTTTGACCTATAAGGCTATGACCTTGAAAATCAATAGGGTTTCGGTTATCTTAAGGACTAAGTATGTACCAAGTTTTGTCAAAAATCCATTGAAGGATGTTGATTCTAGTGTTCACAAGGATGTTATGCGGTATAAATTTTAGCCTGTGACCTTGATCTTTGAAATACGACCTTGAAAATCAAGAGCGTTCCAGATTATCTTAAGGACTAAGTAGGTACCAAGTTTGGTCAAAATCCATTGAAGGATGTTGATTCTAGAGTGTTCACAAGGATGTTACGCAGTAAAAATTTGACCCTGTGACCTTGACCTTTGACCTGGAAAATCAATAGGGTTTCACATTCTCTTAAGGACTAAGAATGTACCAAGTTTGGTCAAAATCCATTGAAGGATGTTGATTCTAGAGTGTTCACAAGGATGTGACGGACGGACGGTAGCGTTACTATATCCCTTCACAACTTCGTTTGCGAGGGGATAAAAAGCAGTTCAAATGACAATTCTTTAAATAGAAAGCCTTTATATGAAAAATACATATTGATTTCCCTCTATCATGTCTGTTGATAATTCTAAGATAGTAAAGTATAATTTTGGCTCCCTGAACTAAAAATTATGTCCAAAATTTTTGAAATGTGGTAAAAAACTAGTTAATGTAACGTTTTTAGAATAGTCAAGACATAAACTTGGTTTGCATAAGGAAATTAAAAACGATTTTTATTTAGTCATAGTCTAAAATATGCAGTTCAGGACATTTCAGTAAAATTTTATAGTCACATATATAGAAAAGTTTCTGAAACTTGCAAATTTCTATGGATCTTCATATTATTTTTTAAAAACCTTGTTTATGTATCATACTTACAGGATCCAAACTAAAAATGCTACTGAAATGACACTTATTTAAATGGAAAGCTTTTTATATAAAAGATACATACTGATTTTCCACTATGGGGATAATTCACAGATAGGAAGATATAATTTTGGCTCCCATAACAAAGTGTTATGTTCAATCTTGTTGAAAAGTACTTTTAACCTTATTTATGTAATGTATTTCCAGTACCCAAGATATAAACTTGTTTGCATAAAGGAATTGAAAATGATTTTCATTTAGCCATGGTCTAAAATATGCATTTTAGGACATTTCTGAAATTTTCAGTAAAATTTTGTAGTCATATATAAAAAAAGTTCTGAAACTTGAAAATTTCAATGGATATTCATATCATTTCTTCAAAACCTTGTTTATAATTATATATTATACTTACAGGATCCAAACTAAAAGTGCAATTGAAATGAAGCTTCTTTATATAGAAAGCTTTTATTTGAAAAAAAACATACTGATTTTCCATTATAGTGATAATTCGCAGAAAGTAAGGTATACACTTTTGGTTCCCAAAATTAAGTTTCATGTCCAAGTTGTTGAAATTTGATAAAATTAAAAGCCTAATTATATGTTGTATATCAAAGAAATAAATTTGCTTGAATAAAAAGAACTTTATAGGGTTTTTATTAAGCCATGTACAGTTTTAATTCTTGCATTAAAAATGAATTGATTCGATATTTTTTTTTAAATTGATAATAATAAACTGCATTGTCATTGATATCATTTTTGCACTCCCATTTCCCCTTTCCTGGCCTCTTAAAATTTGTGTTTGTTTACCTCGCAAATACGGCCATTTTATGCTACTCCTTGACAATAATTTACTGTTGCCAGGTGCAAAATTACATATATTGATTAATATCTACCGGAAATGATCATAGGCATCATCATAAATTCATAAAATATGAAAAACGATTGAGAAAAGAAGGCAACATGCTCGGCTTACCTATCAACAGTAATCAAGCACTTCCTTGAGTTCGCGCCATCCAACGGCAACGGTCCAACTGATCCCCTACATATATCCTGCATTTGTTCCATTTGGAAGATACTTCACTTCTATTTCTCTTTATCTCTGAATCCGTCAAAGTCCGCTTTCTTCCACGCGTTGACAGTTTCTCTTTTGCCCAAGAACCACATGTTGTTTATTGTTTCTAAACAGTGCGCATGCTCAAGACGTGTTCGCATATAAGGCCATATGAATAGATTTGAATATTGTCATCCGGACAATAATTCTGATAGCGATAGTTTTGGGTCTTTTTTGTCAAAAAATCGTATCTTTTGCAACATAACTCGGTGTTAATCTTCATTTTATGAAGGTCAGTACGGAAATCGACAATAATTTTGGGTATGAAAAAATTACGCAGCTGGTAGACAATATCCCTTTAAGGAGTAAGACCAAAGACTAGTTGACTCGGAATATAGATAATGTGTCCAAGTAGATAAACATTAGACAGTGTATCTGTGAACTGTTGTTTCTGTCAGTTAGTTTAATACTATAAAGATCCAGCTAAGCGTGCTGGCTTAGTACACAGTGGACATGACCATCATCTCATAAAATACAACTTATTATCACCATGACATAGCTAACAAAATTGCTTTATAATGGCGGAAATTCTTGCACCATCTGACAAGGTAAGACTCATTGTAATACTGTTTTCACAACGAACCTGTATGATAAAAGCCAGACCAAAGTACCGTACGGACTTGTATGATAGTGTTTACATCGATAATATTCAAAAAGCTGTTGTCACTTGTCTAAATATTCGGACAACATTTCCTTTTGATGCTGGATGGTATGGCTTTTATCAAACAGGTTCGTTATTAAAATAATATAAAAAATGAGTCTTACCTTGTCAGATCGTTGAAACATCTCCGCTATTATGAAGTCTTCGATAAAAAAATACCCAAATGTATGACATACGTTGTCCACCCTGATATAGCCTGCATGGTGCTTACAAGAAACTTTATTTTAAATATAGTCAATGAAAGGGTTTCTACCACAGAACACAAAATGGTAGCAATGGTATATATAATTTATGGTATGGTTAATAATTGACATACAATGTCCAATTCTCAAAATTTATATTTTGATTTTTGGTGTTTTAACGCCACTTTCAGCAATATTTCAGCTATATCATGGCGACCAGTTTTAGTGGAGGAGGAAACCGGAGTACCCGGAGAGAACCACTGACTATGGGCAAGCAACAGGTAAACTTTATCATTTACTGTTGTGAGTCGAGACTTTTAAGCAAACATTATATTTTCGTTAAAAACAATCACACAGTCGTCGAGTTTGAACTCATCAAAAATAAAACCCTGGTAAACATTCCTGAAAACTAATTTATAAATCTGAATTAATAGTGATTTTGAAAATTATGGAAGAAACAATGTCTAATTCTCAATATCTGCTATTTTGAACAAACAAAATAGTTTTTTTTTCTAAAAACAACATCCTCTATTTCCTTCTTATTGAAATAGTGTAGTGTGTATTAAAAACAGTTAAGATGTGATTTTCTTGGTACATGTAGTAATATGCTTTGGACACCAGTGATGTTAGTGTAAGCATGTAAGCAGTAAGAAGTCGCGTATTTCAATGTGACATGTGTTGTATTATTTATTAATATATAAAACAGGGACAGACTATAAGTACTTTTGTGTATGGTCCTTCATAGTGAACATGTATAAAGATAAGGAAGTCAACAAAAATGTCAAAAATATTGTTCTATCATTGTGTGACGTAAGAGTGTTTTTGACATGTACTTCACTGAATTTGGTACTGCTTTGACAACTATTTTACCTATTTTGTTCCAGTATTGTTATAAATACTGCCATTGTGACAGCCGGAACCTTTGAGCCGTAATGAAAGTGGGAGGTTTGGCACTTTAAAATCTGTTTCAATCCACCATTTCTTTAGAAATGCCTGTACCAAGTCAGGGTCATTACGGTTTTCACAGTTTTCCGGTTGCTGACTAATTTTTATCTGTTTATATACTTATCAGTTTTGACTTTCCCTTTGTAAGATTGTTCAGAGTTCAGTAATATTGTTATTACCCTTATTTATTACATAAGCTAAATGCCCAACACCATATAAATGATCACAGCAACTTAGGCACTTGCCGGGGAATTACAATATCTACAAGGGTTGTAATTACAAAAAAGTGGGAAAACAATAAATAATAACTCACCATTAACATAAAGTATCTTAGTACTTGATCCTCCTCCTCCAAATGGATTATTACATTTCCATGTTGTTCTATGTAAGCTGCCTGTCAGATAAGATCCTGGTATGGTTACGGTGTAGGTGTTAGTTGTAGGGTTACATGCGTATGTATAATCTGTTATGCAACCTCCGGCAAAGACACATGTACCATCACTATTACCACCAGTCATGATACATACAGTAGTGCTATTTCTGGTGAATATTATAGCAGTCTCTGTAGTGACACATGTGAAGGTAAAATCTAGTCCAATAGTAGCATTATCTGATGACGTTGTTAATGTGTAACCTGAAACTAATAGACAGTTATCAATAATAATACAAATGTTTGAATTTATATAGGTAATGAATAATGATATTTATACATAGTTATAATATTAATCAAGTCCATCTTGCCAATGTGGGGCTGAATTTGAAAACTTAAACCATTACTTTTGCAATTGTTCTCATCATTTAAATATAATACATACATTGTTTGATAATCTTAATTGGTTACCTACTGACTGTAATGTGTTCAGATTCTTAACATGTGACAATGATAACTTAACGTATGACCAAAATGTTGACAGTTTTAACTATGGTTTTTGAAAATCACACACCTCATGTAAATCCTCTCAATTTTCTTTCCTTTGTCTATATATTTTAAGTATTTTCTGTTTAATTAGATTCATCACTGTTGATATATATATCTATATAATACAGGCCTATATACATTATTATATGTAATGATTTCCTTGGAGAAGAGGCCATAAGTTAAATTAACTTGTGCCTAATCTATTGTTGGCTGATTTATAAAGGTACCTCGTTGTCAGTTAATTAAGCCATATGCACATTGTTCTTATGGATAAATGATATAAATTCAACAATGTATGTCTATGTTTTATTGCTATGACGACTGGAGATAAAATTTACCCAATGAAAGAAAATTAACGATATGACATAATACTTTGGAGAAGCATTAATTATGTACACCTTACTATAAAAACATCACATGGTAGTATTCCATAAACAGCATCTGTAAATGTGTTTAATGAAACTGCCTATTTAATCAATATGTATTGCGACTTGAGTCACGAATATTGTGTGATTGAATTAGACGACAACAGACGGGAATTTTGTTATTTTGGGGATGAAATTTACTTACATAAACTTGTATATACTAAACAAAATTTTCCTTAATAGTAACGTAGGTTTCATGTTTGACAAATAATTACAAAAATGTATACTATACAAGAAGATTGAGTAGAACCCAAATTATATAAATTATTGAAGCTACGCATTTTGAATTCTAGCAAACATAAACTACATATGTATCTGGAAAACGCGTGGTAAGCAAAATATCACAACGCCTTAACTGTGCATTTCATAATTATATATAGTAACGTTTTGATTACAATCCATATTCACATAATGTGTCTAAACTAAATTCTACAAAAAAACATTATACTTGCTTTTAAAGTATTATCAAGAGGGGGAGCGGAGTCCTGTCGCTGGTCAGTTTCTAAAAGAAACTGAAATGTCTTATTCAATAAATTAATCTAAAATTAATTGGAAGGTACATGGTTTATAAATCATGTCTTATGTGGATGTGTGTATTTCAGTAATAAGCCCAGATATTCCTTTATTATTGGTGTGGTTGTTTGATTTCTTATTCATGTTTCTTCGGCCTGGGCGATTTACTTTTTCATGTACTGTGTGGGTCGTTCTACGATGGCCTATATCTATAAGTTAAACAATTAAATCACACTATTAATTCTGGATTGAGAAAATAACCCCAGCATAAATATGTCCAGATGTAAGTCAATTATTTATGTTATGAATTGATCGGCTAACTTATGCTTATTTATAAATAAGAGTAATAACAAAATTACCGAATTCCGAACATATTATGTCATTATAAAAAGTCATGATGGGCATAAGAAAAGTTTGAAGATACCAAAGGGGGTAATCCGAAGCTGTAAGTCGCAGGAAAGGCAAAGCAAATGCCAAAACAAACCACCACACATGTAAACTTTGTCACAATAGGTGTTTATTGTGAATCGAATGGGAATCCATATACAGGAAGGCCCAGCAACATATAACACCCTAGATTTCACAGTTTCAACTCCCTTATGTCCATAAATCCTACTTGATATCGACTACAGGCTTTTTGTTTCAAAAAGGAGATGTTTTTGTGGTGGGGGATAGATGTTCTTTTTTAAAAAGGGAAATGTAAAGTAGCACCTATTTATCGGCATTTTTTCTAAAGACCTGAAGAGAGACATTTATCAGATTTATTTCATTTTGACTGATTATGATTAGTGCAACAATATAGGTGAAAGAACTTCTAATATATTTGTGAAATATTCCATGAAACAGGAATTGCCTACACCTCCGGGGCATCTGAGTCTATCCCGTTTTGGTACGTTGGTGTGGCACGTTCGTTGGCTCTCTGCATTGTGTTTTATCAACAATTGTTTGTCTGTTTTAATTTTTCTCTTGACCATAGCATTATCTATTGTTTAGCGATTTACGGTCTTTTATTACGCCTTTTGTATCTTCAAGCTGTTCAATGTGGTGTAAGGTCTACTAGATAAAGTACAATTAACTTTACTTTCTATCCACCATGTAATAATTTATATTGACCAAAGACAGTAATATCTAGATAAGAATACAAACTATGGTATACAAGAGACTGTGGTGTTCTCATAAATTCTCACAAGTGTTTATGATTCGTCAAGCAATTACACGTTTACATTATTCACAGCTGTTGTCATTATTAAATCGGAGGATCTGGTACCTATTTCGGGCATATTGGAGTTTGTGATGTCTGAGAGTCCTCTTGCTTTTACTCTGTAGTTGTAATGTTCCGTTTTTTTTATGATCGCCCATTAACTTGCAGGTTTATTATGATTTTGGCGATTGCAGCTTCATCTTATTGAATGTATGAAAAGTGGGCTGCATACGTTCAACAGTTAAGCAAAAAATGCATAAATTATAAGCATCACAAGAATATATTGATTCTCATGGAAATTCCATTTCTGGACCGATTTGACATATATTGGAAATTATATTTATTATTGATATAGTGCGTGATAATTTGCAATTACGACTCAGGTCGGGTAATATTAGATGTTTGAATGTGCAAAAAAGATAGATATTATTCTGCCATACCTAATCTAGCCCCTGGGTTTGATGGGAGTTGTAATTGTTTTTTTTTTTTTGCGTTGTTTATATGTTGGCTTTGCATTGTTTTGAAAACTGCAAAAGTAATGCTTCTATGATATATTAGTTATCAGATGTAAACGACTGAACTACATAGGCTACTTATCATCTGACAAGCAAAATACTGCCCGAAACATACTTACCCTGAATCCAGAATTAAGAATAAATTGTGGTAAAGGGTTAAGTGAACTCCAAATCAATGAACTGTTATATCTCTTTTTTTTCCATTCGGCATAAATTATAAAAATAGCACAAATAGTACATTTCAATTGATATCTTATAGCAGTATTAGTAATACGTATTTTCCTACCTATATAATTTATTTATTTTATTTTATAAATGCACACAAGTAACCCATTTGGGATTTAGCATTACAATGTACATAATATACATGTACAGATAAGACAAATAAAGCATACATGACTACAGTATTTAGGGTTGCATAATGCGCATTGGTGCATAATGCGCATCCCCTCTTGGCCTTGAAAATCTCCAGAAAAAAATAGTTCGTGTCTATAATGCGCATGGACTTTTGAAAAAAATCGTCGTCAGAAATGTAAGAATTAAATATCAGTCGTATATATTTTTCAGTCCTTTGAGCATGTTTCATTTGCTGGGAGAATTTTAGAACCATTTATCTCTTTTCATCTTCAATAAAGTTGCAAAATATTAAATGTATTGGGTTTTATTGGCGTTTTCATATGATATTTTGTGGAATAGTGTCCAAACATTTTAAGAAATATTTAACTTTGCATGTTGACAATAGTAAACAAAAAAAACATGGTGGACATGTGATTTCCCGGTCTGGGAAAGAGTGAAACACATTGTTCCTGTTTATAATGCGCACACTTCCTACCAAATAAAGAATCTGGGCTAAATCCTGCGCATTATACAACCCTAAATACGGTACATAAAAAATGAAATAACATGAACTGCAATTATGACTGTGATGAGTCTCCCTCTCTCAGTTCTAATGACTGTCTTATGAAAGACGTAACGGTCCTAATTTGTGCGGGTGTTGACTGGTTAAGTATTTTTGTTAGTTTTTCTTCATGGTTTAATTCAAGAAAATTTGAATATATTTCTTGAAAAGTTTTTGCATAAAATGTTTCGATTATTGGTATTTCTCTTGCATTTAAAGAAAAAATGAAATTCATTTTCCAAGGCATTGCAAATTGCACATATTCTTCGGTCCTTTGGTATTTTGGGATTTCTGCCTATTTGTATTAAAAGTTTGTGTTCACTCAGTCTGAATTTGGTTAAAATAGTTTTCTATCTGGATGTGATAAATACTATTCCATTTTGTTTTAGGTATTGATACAAGTATCTTTTTATGTTTCTATTTCAGTTATTCATTTATTTAAAATGAGGTTTTTGTTATAATCATCTGAGCTATCCTTTATGATGTGTTTATATTGTTTTACTTCTGTAATTGTTTTACATTTTTCTGTTGATTCAATATCAAAACCAATTTCAGATACTATATGCTTAGCCTAGGTAAACCAAGAGTATAACCCCTCTTTGTCCAGTATTGAACTTAAATGAAATGCCTCTTTTAAAAGTGGGTTGATTTTATCATTGTGAAGTCTGAGAAGATATACAGAAGTCTGAGTTTTTATAAAAGATGCTAATGGTAGTCGACAAAGGTCTTCTCGAACAGCTAAATTGGATATAATGACGCAATAATTAATTGATTGTGGCATGAAAGGAGTTATTGCAGTGAGATATACATATCACTGATGATTCTATATAAGTGATCAAAATAACTAGTTAGCTTCAATTAAATATACAGAAAACGTTAATACAAAGACAACTAACTATAGCTGAACTAATAGAACAATTGACATTGATCCACTACTGAAATAATTGATCTAAATTTTAATATTGTCATATATATATTCCGTCTTCTTTGTAGCACCTGCAATAGAAACAACATCTCAAAATTAAAAAAAGCATATAATGTAATTGTTCTAATTTTAAGTGATGAGTTTCACACATTACTCTTTTAATTTTCTTGTGAATCAATTAACATTAGGCGATAGACATTGATATACGTATAACAACTTTCGAAGATAACAAAAAATAACACGAGGGGGGTAAAATGTCCAAATACAATCTGTTACTTGATCATAGTAACCATTTGCCATCATATATGTTAAACTTCTCGTGTGTATATTTCCCTACAGATTAGGCACAGTCATCTTAATGTGGATTTGTTTGTCATGTCAGTCTCTCAAACTGTCCGGCCTTTCATTTACTGTATACATTTAGTGTACATTCACTATCATGGTTCCACTTCTTGTATCCATCATTATGTGATAAAGGTGGTCAATGAATTGTGACAGGTCTGTGGCTTTCTCCGGTTTATTCCACAAGTAGAAGTGACTTCTACGATATAACTGATATATTGTTGAAAGTGGTGTTAACACCATAATCCTAACTCCCATGTACACATCCTTTCATAGCATAATATGATAAAAATACAATCTGGTTATTATAAAACATTAAGGTACAGTGTTTCTATGTTGCTCAACTGTATGTGTTTGACAACACAAGGTCAAACGATCAACACTATGTTGTTTGTATTTCCTGTTAAGAATGTGGAACTATCAGAACAATCATATAATAGGTTGTCATAAAATGAAAAACAAACAATACGACACTATTGAATTAGACCCATAATCCCATAGCAAAATCGTAGAAAGAGTCAAAATAGACACTCCTAGTATACAAATACATGACCGTTCATTATCAGGCTTGGTCCAGAAGCTTCAATAACATATGAAATGGATAAAATAGCTTAATGGGCCTAAACCATCCTCTTTGTGGCATGATCCCGTAATGCAGGTGCTTTTCACATACGAGTTAAACTCCAACCCTCACATATAATCGGGCCAACTGTGTCCTTATAAAGAACACCATAATCGTGAACATTATATACAATGTCACTGACACAAATGTTATATATATGCCTGTTACACGTATCACACCAAAATAATGTAATACCATACATGTCCGCTTCAATATATACTATTAGATCGTATTTTAAAGAAGAGGATTATGGATAAATTATATTCTTGTTAAATTAACATCTGTTGGGACAAATACTGTCAAATCACTTTTATTCGTGTGATACCAATTTTCGTGGTTTTCGTGGGTAAGCTGATACACGAAATTAAGAATCCAACGAACAATGAAACTTGGGAAGCAGCTAGACATCGATATATAGCCATGCTCTCCTCGAGTGACCTCGATTTTCTGGACCAGCTGCATAGGGGAAAGTTGAATGAGCATACATTTTAATTGGTTATATCCATATGAACATGTTTGTGAATGATTTGATTTTGAATGCATGTGTAAAAACGACCGAAATATTCATTTGTGAACAGATTTTAACAACTTCCGGTAATAAAATTTACTTCCAAACCATACACGCTTCTAAGTCTTGTATGAACATTTCTCTATTAAGATATTTGATCACCTTTCTTTAAACATTTCAATTAAGTATAAGTTAACTGTAATTTCCCCCGGGATCAGGAATAATCTTGTGACATGACAATGAGTGGTTTCAATCCGAGATAAAGCGCATAAGGCTGAAGAGTAATAAAACATCGAACATGTTGAAGTAATTTTACATGTGCAATCTGTCATTGAGATCAAAATAATGAGAAAAAAAAAACAAACTGTATTGTTCTTTTTCAGTTGTGAAAAACAAAAATTGAAAATGAAATGGAGATTAAATATTTGTATAAGATAAAAACAAATTTAATGTATATTGATGGAAATTGCTAATGTACGTGCTCATAGAATAATTTCAGATGATTTATTTTTAATTTCCAAATTCGATAAAATAACACTGATTGGCACCGATCTATAATTATGAAATTCAAAAGCTGATTTTGTTCCGATTCTAAGTTGATATATGTAAAAAAAAAAGTAACATTGAGAAAATGAGCACATTAATATCCACGTTCCACTTCCGATTACATAATTCTACGGCTCATTTGACTAATGTATTGAAGCTGTATCGAAGTTTGGAAACCCAGTGAAACTTATAATGTTGAAAATAATAAATCAACGAATCTTATTTTGGTACGAATTTACGAATCCACGTACTTGTAATTCTTATCCAAACAACGAACATTGATACCCACGAAGAACAATACTTTCACACAATGTAAATTAGTTTTGTAATATCTTGATTTGTTTTCCATTTTCCCATCGTTGTACTCTTTGTGTTGTAAAATACATTGTACATGGAAATATCGACATTCGTTACGTCGTAGTGATGATAGCTCTATTATGTTTTTTTCCAGGGTAAATATTTTTAATGTAGTGACCAATCACAATGAAATGACATTGGTGAGTAGTAATGTGAGAGAAAAACAATAATATAAAAGGCAGAAACACGTATTATAAATATCCTGATGTACCAAACTTGGCGAACAATGATAATACCACATGTTTCTAATTCATAATATAATTTTATCAACATCACGAATATTGCAATATTACTAAAACCTTTAAATTGTATATTCTGTCTTTGGTAAGTACGATCTGTATTGTTGCTTGGTTGACATTCCTCGTAGGTGTGAATACTACATTGGAATAAGAAAACATAGACCTTAATGTCCTTAATGCAATTAATATAATAATTGTTTATTCATTGATTCACGCATCAACATTCTGTGTTTATTATTTTGTTATATTTAGTGATCAGTAAGGTGTACATGTGCCAATATATAGTATGTGTATTAATCACCAGTAGGCGTGGCTTCACAATAGAGATATCACCTATTAGAATAACATTATGTAACAAGCAAAAATTGTAGGCATAATGCATAATCCGCTGTCGGAGAAAAACAGACAATAGCATTGTTTGTTACTGCTTCTCTCCAAAGCACATAGTATTAAGGAATGATATCAATATCTAGTTGTTCCAGAGGTCAATTGTTTTGAGAAGAGCTACTAAGTGATTAATGATCTTTTTGTAAACGAGAGGAAGTTTCGGCCTCTAGTTTAAAAACAAGAAAACTGCAGCAGAGCTGCGTGAAGATTCGATTAAAAATAAAATAAAACATAAATTAAATCAAAGTATCCAATAACTCATTTTATTTAACTAAAGATTTTTCCTCGTTTTTCAAGATTTGATGGGATAATTCCATCAAGCGGAACAATTTTGTTTGACGGAAAGGCCCGAAAAAGTCCGATTGCCAAAACATAATTATTACATTTTAATATTGATAGCATATTTAGTGCCTTCGGCACGAATGCCAATCAGTATGACATGACGAATTTTTGGTACGAATTTGCTTGGTAAATACCTGTTACAATTAACCTCCGGCAATGTGTTGCCATGGGATCCATTCCGACTATACTGTTTTCGTGACTTCGGCACGAAGACTTTTGAAATTTTGTTCGTAATGGTCGTGCCTTCGGCACGACTAGTAAATTAATTTTATTATATAAGATATGCCTTCGGAACGAAAACTTAATGTTTCTTTGTCTATGAAAATAAAGGGCGAATCAACTTCCATCAAGGTGTTGCCATGGGACCCATTTGCAACATTTAATGTGGCCGTGCTGATTCATTCTTTTGTTCATATCGGGTGTACCTTCGGCACGACGATTTTATTTCTTTATTCGTAGTGTTTTATTATTTATTTCATTTACGAAACCTTCAATGACAACTCTGCCTTCTTCAAGTTCGAAAGTAAAACCCTGTTTTCTATTTGAATGATATAGTAAGTTTTAATTCTCAATACAATTTTAAAGTCATTATTTTATTTTATTTGTTTCGTGTTGGTCGCGCCTTCGGCTCGACAAAGATGTTCGATTACGAAAACAGGCAAATAACTTAAGCTCCTCACACTTCCGCTTCCGATTTCAAAGTGTTTACAAGTATCAACCATGTTCGCTTCGCTCACAGCTGGGTTGATGAAAAAACATCTTTAATTACTTTATCGCTATGATAGTGTGTTTATCAAGGATTTGGTAATGTGACGTCATCATAACGTCAATTCAAAAAACAGAGATATTGCTACACGTCCTTGACAACGCTTATCGATTACCGATCATTTGAATCTTCTCAGCGCTTACGTGATATGAAACATATTGGTTTTAAACATCAAAGGGAAAGTAAACAAAATAGCGATAACTGTATATATGTTAACTGTTGTCGTATTATAAATAAGGGTAATAACAAAATTACCGAACTCCGAATGTAGCTTCTTGTCTTTGTTGATACATCCAGGTAATAACTAGCTCAATTTCCATGAAACCATATATGCTCACTCAATCAATATATGATTGATAAAGAGTGTTAAAAACACCGAAATTAATTTTATCTGATAGATTACACTTAAACAATATTGATAAATAACTTACTTCCTGTCTGTTTGGTTCTCGTGTTCGTCATTTGTTCCTGCATATAAAATATCATACAGGTTAAATATAGATCAACAAATGAAGTTTGACATTTGTATGAACCCGCCACATTGTATGCGAGTTCTTAGCCAGGACATGGATTTGTATCGGTATGTCTTGTTGTGTTTCATAATTTGATGTCAGAAGTGGTTGTGCATTGCACTGGTATTAGTTGAGCTGTTCTCTGTTCAAACTCCATTTTAAATAATGTGATATTTGTGCAATAACACTTCAAGAATATAAATGTATATATCAAATGATATTTGCATCAAATGAATATTTATACATGTATGACTATCCATAAATTCTTACCCATGTGTGTTGTGTTTAAAATATCATACTGTCCTGTCACTACAGGCATTGGATTACATGTATAGTCATTATTACTACAAAACAATATAATTATCATAGCGATGTGTATTCAATGCATGACTGCACAACTAAATAAACATACAAAGAAATAAATATTTTCATAAAATGTTCTACATCACAATCGGAATGAGTCAAGGACATGTTGGAAGGTCTGATTAAAATATATTGATATAAGTACACATACAATGCATATAGTTGATGAGGGGTACACTGCTTTAGTCAAACTTGTTGGCAAACAATCGTGATGTATAACATCTACATCAACAGAGAAACAGAATTTCAGTATCTTCAAATTTTCTGACATAAAATCCAGAGCTTAGCGTAAGAATGACCACGACGATATAAAACTATATGTGCACTGCGTCATCGACTTTCACTGAATATGCGTGGCATACATAACCCGTTGTATTATATATAATCAGTATTATATATCTGGTGTTGCAAATTGGTTAGCGATGTTGTTGTATTTAGTAATTGTTTGTTTCGTTTTAGCATTCACATGATTATTCTGGTGGCACCCGATATGACAATATGTTTCATTCCTTTTATCGTTGCCATTTGTTGCCTTTGTGTTGTAGTAGTTTGAGGTTTATTATAGTATCATACTGAAAGAACAGTTACAAAATCTAAAAGAAAAATCGTAGAAACATAGGCATAATCGATACCACTAACACACATGTAAATGACCGCACACTCTCCTGGATTGGTATAGGCACTGCAATAAATAGTGGCGAAATTAAACTAGTTTGTTGGCCCGAAACATCCGATGATTCGTTCATATAAGTATATTACACATACTTGTACCTATGTGTTTTTCACTAACAAATGTAAAGATTTCACTTTAGACTTTATTTGGGGAAAATGGTATTTTACAGATGCGAGTGAAATGCCAGTCCCCAGATATAGCTGAGCGAGCAGCAGTGTTGCATATCACATGGAAGCCTATTCTCTTAAATTACATAATATCTTCGTGACAAATAAAAGGTCATTATATTAGTTCTATGAAAGAGTGTCGATGACTTTATCCGTATATTTAAATATTAGATAGTAGACATCACTGTCGTCAAAGAGCTCTTATCGAAAATGTTTGGTCAACATCCGGGATATTTTAAAGCGGTATTTTTAAAGCAGACACGGATAATTATCGTAAGTATTTATAAATATACTGTGTATATAATGTTTTGAATTATGATGCTTTATGATTGTTATTATTATTAATTTCATTTTTTGTCCAAATATCATTTATTTTTGCAGTGTAAAATTAGATTTTTCTATAAGTTATAAGGAATCCGGATTCAAAATCATTGCAATCAACTGAAATATCGCTATATCTTGCATTTACGAATGAATTAAATGTTGCCCAAAAAGAAAAAAATGTTGATGAATGATTGATTTTACTTAAAAATACTATTTCGTTGATGAAAAGTCAATTAGTAACTAGTTATACCCTAAAACATGATGTCAACAGATGTTTTTGAAATTCGGCTTGGTCGAAATGTAAACATGTATACAAACCGGTTGGGTCATTTATAAATAACCGGGTTTGTCAGTATGTAAATACCACTGATCTTATTGTTATTGAGTATTATATTGCAATTTAACAATAGTTATGATTAGGAAATATCTCAAAGGCAATAAATACTGATCCATAGTATGAATATTCGCCATGGCTGCTAATTTCAGCTACTTTGTACAATAACAAAATCGTTGTTTCTCTGTTAAATTGCTACTGTCGCGAACACTTGATTTTGTTAATGCTTTTTGTGGGACTGACATCACGGTTGGTGCTCAATACGCTACACTCACTTTAAGTAGCTGTCCAGGCGCATCAATTGAGCAGTGGGAGATTATTTGTATAACGCAATATTTTAATTTTATACTCGTTGATAACGAAGTAAGTCACTCTGTGGAAATAACTTCATGGATACGATATTTAAGTTTCTTCACAGTATAATGTTTACATTAACATTACAGATAAGCAAATTAACAAAGGCTGTAGTATTGAATTCCTGCCGCACGGACGATTTTGGCAGTTTGTATACAAAGAACATGTTAGGTGTACTCGATTAATGCAACGTTCGTTACATGCTGTAATACGACAAAAGTTCGTTCTTAGGATGTTATAGTCCCCCGCCCATCCACCAATATTAATGCCAAAAGAATTTCAATTACTGGTATATATTTTGCCTTTTTTTTGGGGGGGGGGGGGGGGAATAGAAATGATAGACTGAATGAATTTGTTATGTTGATATATATATTTATAATAAATGCTATGCGATCTTGTAACGAACGCACAACCCTACACTGTGTCGAGTCTTATTTATATTACATTATTTTAGTTAATAAAAAAATATGTTCTGAGGAGTGAAACGAGAGAGAAAAAAAATAGACAATATATATACATTGTCGAAAATATAAAATTTATATATACGAGTTTTGACGAGTTTTTCTGACCTGTTTCGCAGCGAGTGGAAATGAATTATATATTTTCAGACAATGTACGTATATTGTATCTATCGCCCCAAATAAACTGTCAAATTGTCTAAAAAGAGCAGAAACAAGCGTTGTTCTTATCATTTTTGATTGTGTCCTCTGTGAAGTCCGCGCTTATAAGTTTATTAGCTTATAAGCATAAATCCTGTTACTGTTTCTAGGTGAGCTAACAACAGTCATTGGGTAGATATGTCGCTCCACTCAGACACATTATTCTGATTCCGAGCCAACCAATCTTTGCTCTTTCTCCTTAATGCTGCGTTCTTAGCGGAGAAGCAACAAATACCAATGTTATATTCTTTTGCTTGACAAGACCGCGGCTCGTACCCACAATCTATCGCACTCGAGGCGAGCAAGCTAACCATTACGCTACCGATGCGGTTCCCTATTTTTATTTAATTTTTATTAATTTTTTTAATCAAAATTTCTTATTGTCCTTCAATATATTATTTGAAAACAAAAATTAATCCAAAACAATAAGAGTTACTTGATATCTATATAAACAGTGAGAGTTCCTACTTTTGATCAAACACTCTTTGAATATTGCAATAATTCAACTGCATAGCAAATAAAGAAAGAGAATTATAAGTTCTATACAAAATCATGACCATTCTGTCGAAGGTGACTTGGTGAATGCCAATTCTGCACAAACCGTTTTGTATTTCTTTCTTTTAATGTTATTTAAAACATCCACATGTAAAATATTTTGACTATGTGCTGTTGTTGTTTTTTTTCACAACTTTTATTCATTGAAGACAATTTGTTTTCTTTCTTTTTATCAATTTGCAAGTCGAACATACCCTTGACAAGTGTTATAATGAACGTTAAATAAATTACAGAAAGGAAACATAATTGTGTTTATTGAGCTGTTTTCGCTATTCTTTCAATTTTTTTACATAGAGAAAACCGGTTCTACTGAAACACAATTTTTGCGACCCAACCGGAAAGTAGTGACTGACAGAGCCGGAACGAATGTACGTAAATAAGCATTGTGTTTTTTACTGTAGTAAATCTAAAACTATTCATGGTGGCACGCCAATGCAAACTATCATGTATATAAGCAATACAAAGGGTTTGTGTACTTTAATTACACATATAGACTACTTTTTATAGCTTTATTTGATGATTTCAATCTCATTATTAGCATTTTTCATTGTTTATGTCCATCATTTTATCTATATATGAGTAATCGATGAAGATAACTACAGTAATATATAGGTAAAAACAAGCAAAAATAATCGACCGATAACGACATCTTCTGGATTCAAGATATAATAATACTATATGATCATAATACTTACATTTTGTCGTCGCCTGTAAGTCAAACATGCCTAATTGGTTTGTACCGGAAGATGACAGATCAATTACGACCGGAGCTCTTTGACGACAGTGGACATGGTAATCGAAGAAATAATAGGGATACAAAAGTCAACTTTGAACCAACATATAAATGTCAATATCAATTTTAGTCATCTGCACGCAACTGACAGGCACAATGTAATGAGTGTAATAAAACGTACCTCATTGGTGTTCTTTTCTGAAGTCGAAAATATGCAAATTATAAATACATAAGATTGTCAAGATATATTTACACGTCATAGTATAAATTGTATTACCATTAAAAGTTGTTTTGTTATCTAGAGAGCTGCCGTATGTGATAAATCCTACGAAAACTGGTCGCGGGAAAAAGGAAAAAGGAAAAGACGTGCCGTATTTGGCTTTGCGGCAGAATTACAATATAAATAGGAAGCATTCGAAACGGCATTCAGTCAGCACAATTGTGGAAATAAAAACGATCCCTGGTGGACATTTGTTTATTATTATTCGCCATTTTATAGGTAAGTCCTTTTTGTTTTACTGAGCTGAGTGATTGTCAAACATCATACAAAAATCGTATAAATTATTTCAGAAATACATTTGGGAAAGTTAATGCTAAAGAAAAATTTTCTGCAAGTGGACATTATAATAATATAAAATAATAAATTGCTTACAATACTGTTATGCAATAATGAATTGTTTTTAAGAATATTATAAAAAAATGAATTGTTACTATGTATTCAGTCAGCACAATTGTGGAAATAAAAATGATCCCCGGTGGACATTTATTTATTTATTATTATTCGCCAATTTATAGGTCCTGTAGCGAGCTATTCCCCCTGACAAAAGAAGTGCCATCTACGATACCAGGGAACATATACTGCAGAATTAAGCAGAAAATCTTTTGTCACATATATCCGAAATAAGTTCTTCTTCACCTGTCATTGTTCCTTCAAAAAATTGTAAAACTTAATTAGTTTTAAATGTACATTTTTCAAATATTTCCACTATTTGTGATATAATCTATTTGTAATCCATTTTACAATATATCACTATATATAGCACATGACCCGGTAATACATATAGTACGAGTCGTAACCTCTGACCGTAATAACTTGTATATCACTTAGCATCTACTTTTTTGTGTAATATGTATACATTATCTACTCATTCTGTCATCTTATAATAATTATTTGTAAATAATTGATGTTCCTGTAGCGCAGTCTGCTGCGCCTGAGTTTATTGAATAAAGTTGAAAGTTGAAGTTTAAGCTATGGTTTTATGAGAAATAAATAATATTGAATCAAAATACCAGTTAATCATGTATTGTCTTAATCCGTTATATAAACATGTCTTGTGTCATAATTACATTTAGGTATAACCACCAACACCTGTAAATTGAGTCTCTTTGAAGGAAATAATTATTTAAATATAATATATTTTTTCAAATGAAAAAAACACGAGTTACCGTTTTGAATATATATGAATGCAGCATATTTTAAACTCTAAATGAAAATATAAATACATATAGAATGATGTAAATAAATGTAAAGTAGAAAAATAATCGACTTATTGGATTTTCCCCTGCTATTGTTCAGACCATTGAGCACTATACAAATCTGCCAAACCCATATACAGTAGGAGCAATTGATGCAACTTCTTTATTGTATTCCATTTGTAATTTTACTTTTGTCGTAGCCAAAAGTTGTTGAAATGTGCCTGGAAATCGAACCGCCTCGAGTGCGGTAGATCGTGGTTTCGATCCCCGACAGCGTCAAGCCAAAGACTATAACATTCCTATGTGTTGCTTCTCTGCTAAGCACACAGCATTAAGGAGAAAGAGCAAAAATTGGTTGGCTCGTGATAAATACATTAATACGTTTCCTTCGAAAAAGCACTCCTTTCGTTCGAACTTCTCCATAGAAGAGCCCCCTACCCCACCGCCTAGAGAGTCTCTGGGTCCACCCCAGGAAATCGCCAAAACGCATGAATAGTAGACAATTCCATGTAATGGTAACATAGATCAGAAAGTCTTCCCGTGCTAAAACTGAAATATTGGAATCCTATAGCCCAAAGTTATAGCTATTGTTCTTCTGACTAAAGAAAACTAACGGCGAGATACTTGTCTGAAAGGTAATAAGTGTGAGAGTTTTCCAAGATATTAATCAAGTTGTAATTTGGATATTTTAAAATATAATTGTTCTATATCACAGTTTTTGTTCTTCTAGTTCAGAAAATGTACTGTTGTATGGTATTATTTAAAAAAATGTATTAAAAAGTCTTATAAACATCCGGAACATTATCAAAATTGGAATTGTAATCGCATTCCTACACCATAAATCGTACAAGACTTAATTAATCCATGTTTTTTTCATACTTTAAGTTAAGATATTTTTCAAAATAATTTGTCTAACTTCTTCAATCTTGGAAATTGTTCAATATATCTATATTTTCAGCGTTCGTGCGAATAAAATGTTGAAATAATTTTATTTTACTCAAGTTATTGTGTAAACAAAAGTATATTATGAAAATCCCTGTTTTTATCGACAAAATAAAAGATAATGATACCATTTCCCTCCAAATCATTTGTTAGATTAGTCTCTGACATTAGACTTTAGATTTCGTCTTAGATATTCATATTTGCAGATTTCTTAGGTGTAATTCCACTAAACATGGGTACAAGTCGAAAAGGATGTATGAGAAAGTAGTACGTAAACACAAAATGGATTCCTACATTGCTGAATAAAAAATAAACCATATTAGATACTGCACAATACTGAATGTCAGCTGAAACCTACATATTTTAGGATAATGTTAAGCCCATATTTCCTGTCCTTGTGGTTTAAAAAAAAAAAATGATTGCATTGGAAAGGAACCACCTGACTTTGTGTTAAATCGAAAGGGAAAGTAGGATTTTCGACGGTGGACATTTTCAGACTTTCTGGTTTTTCTTATATGCCATTAAATGTATGTTGATTTTCGGAGGTAAGCTTCCAATTAGGTACCCCTTCCATGATATATGAGCGTCACTTAGATTAAACGTAAGGTGAAACCTGTATGGAAGCTCAAAAAGAATGTATTTAACATAGAAGGATGTGGAGACTTTTTGGAACCGTAATGAGAGCGGGAGGTTTGGCGCCTTAAAATCTGATTCAACCCACCATTTCTTTAGAAATGCCTGTACCAAGTCAGGGTCATTACGGTGTTCACAGTTTTCCGGTTGTTGACTGATTTTGTCTGTTTATATAACTATGAGTTTTGACTTTCCCTTTGTAAGATTGTTCGGAGTTCGGTAATTTTGTTATTACCCTTATTTAGTGGTATTACTCATTTTAGACAAAAAACAAGAAATTTAATTTGTGTTGGTACCATGCTCAAATTGGCTTTGAACAGTCACAACAGACCCAGTTTGACATTTTCCACACCAAATTCTCACAAAATACATCCACGGCTTCGATATGAATCTTGTGTAATATTTTCCCCATGCACTAGATGTGCATGCACAGAGGGTATTGAAATATAATTTTATACTTATTTATGACCTTACAATTATTGAGAATGGTAGATTTAATGTGTGTTTGTAGTAAAAGAGCAGATGACGTTGAAAAAGATTACTAAAATTACTAACAATTTTAACAATTTCATGTTGCGACATTAATTTGGTTGACTTTAAATATGGTATATGGTGATATCATTTTGAAAATTTTCTAACCCTACTTATTTTTCCTCATACATTTTGGTAGTTTTATTTAGAACACATGTAAAATTTACATATGAAACGATATTAGGGTATAGGAAGCTGCTTTATTTGAGAATTATGTATTTGTCACTGGACATTTACTGTTAATTTTTTTAAATTGTCAATGTGGATTTTATATTTTAGAGTATAAATTGACTGTAAATGTACATTTGTGCATCCAGCCAAATTGAAACATAACAAAAGTTGTCAAGAAACATACACTTATTGAGTTTTGAGCAAAATTATAGGGCAATTTGAAGTAATTAGCTCACCTTGCCAAAGGCAAAGTCAGCCTTTGCCATCGCTTGATCACTTGGCGTCCGTCGTCCGTTAACTTTTCACATTTTAATCTTCTCCTCTGAAACCCCTAAGTCATATGAAGTGAAACTTGGTACGAAGCATCTATGGAAGGTTCTCTCTGAAGTTTGCTCATTTTGTCTCGATCCATTAACAAACATGGCCGGCATAGGCAATTATTTTTTTCTGATTGGTTGATTTCTTAAAAAAAATAATCTCCTCTAAAATCGCTTTGCCAAATAAATCGAAACTGGATAGGAAGCATCCTCGGAATGTCCTCTATAAAGTTTGCTAATTTTGTTCAGATCCGTTAACAAACATGGCCGCCATAGGCAATTCTTGTTTCTGGGTGTCCGATATTTGAAAATCATCTTCTCTGAAACCGCTTGGACAAATGAACCGAAACTTGGTAGAAAGCATCTATGGCAGGTCCTCTATAAAGATTGCTCATGTCGTGTCGATCCGTTAACGAACATGGCCACCACTGGTAATTATAGGTTCTGATTGGTTGATTTTTAAAAAAATTGTCTCCTCTAAAACTGCTTTGCCAAATGAATCGGAACTTGGTAGGAAACATCCTTGGCAGTTCCTCTATCAAGATTGCTCATTACGTTCCGATCCATTTACAAACATGGCCGCCATAGACAATTCTTCTTTCTGATTGGCCGAATTGTTTTAATCTTTTTCTCTGAAGCCTCTTGGCCAAACGACATAAAACTTGGTAGGAAGCCTCTATGGCAGGTCCTCAATAAAGAATTTTCATTTCATCTCGATCCGATAACAAACATGGCCGTGGAATGTTATCTATTACAATTGCGCATTTAGATCCCATCCGTTAATAAACATGGCAGCAACAGGCCATTCTTGTTTCTGATCGGTTGATTTCTAAAAAATATTTTTCTCTGTAACTGTTTAGCCAAATGAACCGAAACTTGGTGGAAGGTTCTGTATTAAGTTTCCTCAAAGCAGAATGAAAGGTGAGCTACACAGGCTCAGCCCACTGAGTCTCTAGTTTTTGCTTAATATCCATTAGGTCTTACGTAATGTCTTGAAATGCATAATTAATGGAAACATAGCATGTGTTGACATAGTTTAGTATACTGTGAGATCATTTCTAAAAAAGTCCCAAAAAGGGGGAGGTGATGCTTAAGCTAAAAATTAGATGTTAAATGTACAAATAAAGCATACATATATGTCATAAGTTGCTTATTGTGTTGAAAATGAGCTTTAGAACTATAATATATTAAGATAAAAAGTCATTGTTATGTTATTTCATAATCTGAACTCAACAGATGAAAAATCATATGTTTTCATCAAAAGCCACATGGAGGTACCATTGTATATGGACATTAATTCTTGCAAATATTGGACTACCATATACTTGATATTGTTTGTTAACTGGATATTGATATAGGAATATAAATAAGGCAAATAAAAGGTTAGAGAAACAAGTTTTTATTGCTTTTACAAACTTGAAATCAAATTATGTTTTCTTAAGTTTCACTTGGATGAAGATATCATTGTTGGTGTTGTTGATGTACCCCCTAATTATACCTCATACTCATCCCAAGATGCACATAGTGAGCTGGAAAACGAATATCTATTCTGTTTTTAGAAACCACAAATAAATCAATTTAGTTGGGGATTTTAGCCTACGGACAGCTGAAGATGCTGATTATATTGCTATTGACAATAATAAAAATGATAATGAAGCAGAATAATTTATACAAAGCAATATTCATACGTTAGATCTACTTTATATCTCAAGAAATAGGTGTAATTCTGAAAAGATTAAAAACGTTTTTGAAAGAAATCAAACAGTTTTTATATAAGAAAATGAAATATTTATTTTAAATGGACGAATTTAGGTGATACACATAAAGGTAAAGTCAATTGTAGAAATACAAGTACAGTGGATTGTTGTTAATGTAACTCCGAACTTCTTAAATACTTTAGTAACTTTAGTGTTCTTGATTTTTGTAAGCTGTTTTCAAATGATCACCGTCTTTTGAAAGTGTCACTTACAGAAAGTACAAAACATATAACTGTTATTTGATTATTAATGGAAAATAGAATCAGAAAATCAAACAATAAACAATTTTCAAAGTACAGAAAAAATAAATAAAAAATTGGGAGAACGAAACATGTTTAGATTTTCAAAACGATTTAAATCAAGATCAAATAGAAAAATTAAAAACAAAATTGATCTGAAGTGGTCCTTGAAGACCTTGACCAAACGATATGTAGTGCTCTAGTTAATGACTTATGTGAAACTTGCATTCAGGCCGCTATATCATCATTTGAGACATCCCTAAAATATGTTAGCAAGAATGACAAAAAGCTTCTTGGTAACACAGTGAAAGAATGATTTAACAATGAGTGTAAGTTTTCAAGACATTCATTTCACAAGCAAAGAGGCAAAACAAAAATATAAAACTAAGCAAACAAAGCTTGCAATGGAATCAGCATAATTCGAGTATATCAAAAATCCATTGATAGAGCTTTGGTTGTTCATAGAAGGAAAATGTCAAAAAAATAATAATAAAAGAGTTAAAGTAAAACAACACGAAAGAATACTGGATGTTGTGTGGATGAATTTTGTTTTTAAACTTTATATTCTGCCCCACGCCCGATGAGTGTCCAATTTTCCCTTCTTTTAACTCAGAAGGTATCCATTGTTTAAATAAGCACATAGATTATACGATTGCAAAAGATGAAATATCAAGGTGTATAAAAAAAATTCAAAAAATAACAAAGCCTTAGGATAAGACTTTGTATTGAATGAATACATAAAACATATAACGTACTTTACTATTTAGATGTGTATGAACATTTTTGTAATGTAGTATTTAATTTTGGTATTATTCCAGATAGTTGGTTAATAGACAATATAAAGCCAATATATGAAAATAAGCCGATAAAATGAACCCAAAGAACTTTCGCACAATTACTATCTTAAGCTGTTTGGGTAAATTGTTTACCACAGTCCTCAGCTAAAGGTTCACCAAATTATCTAATGCATGTGTATTACTCAACGGGAATCAATGCGGCTTTCGAAGAGTACATTCTACGATAGACGATTTATTTATTATTCATTCACTCTTTGAATGTTGTTAATTTAAAAAGTAAAACATGTGTTGTGCCTTTATTGGCTTTGAGAAGATCTTCGACACTGTGTATAGGATGCTCTCTGGTATAAGTTATTATTGAATAATATAATTGGTAATATGTATAATGTACAAAGACTCAAAATCAGATTATTGTCCTTGTAGTAATGGAGTGAGACAATGAGAAAACGTATCCCTTTTTCGTTTTGCCTTATATATTAATGATATTGAATCCTTCTTATTTGCTGTGTAGAAGGTTTAAAATCAATATCAGAACGGTTAGAATCACATCTTAATTTGTACATAAAACGTTTGGCTATAGTATGTGCTGACAGCACAGTCCTTTTATCAGAATCTGCTAACGGCCTTTAATAACAATTTGATTTTATGTCGGAATATTGTAATTTTTTGACACTTAGTATCAATATCGAAACAAAATAAAGTGGTGCTATTCGCAAGAGGACAACTTCCAAAAGTCATGTTCTCCGGGTACTTCCGTTTCCTCCCCCAATAAAGGTGACCGCCACGATATAACTGAAATTATATTGAAAGTGACGTTAAACCATTAATTATGCATCAACTTGTAGAAACTTTTAACAGCATTCTAAATTTACTAGAAAAAAAAAGCATTCCATAAAATCTGACACGGAGGATTATCACATTAAATGAAGTCATATGGGATCTGCGGCAATTTATATAATTGGTTTGATAATTATATTCATTGAAGATTACAGATAGTGTTCATTAATAATCTTCATCTTCAGTTTGCAATGTTTCACTGATGTTCCTCAAAGAACTGTCATAGTGCCTCTCCTTTCATTAATATGTGCTAACACTATAGATGAAAAAAAACCTCACTTCTCTATGTAGACTTTTTCGGATGAAACTTCGGTTGTTGTAGTTAGGATAAAAGCTGTAGTTGATCATGCATTGAAGGAGCTGAACGAATGGTCGAAGAAATAGTAAATATGTTTCAATCCTATTAACAAAACCGAAATTATTATTTTTGTCAAATACAGAAATCGCTGAGCTAACAGTCACCTTAAATGGCGAGGATATTCCGATCAACACATCGCATTAGCATCTTAGACTTACGCTTAGTAGTAATGTTAAATGAAATATTTACATTGATAACATTATGTCCAGTACATCTAAACATTTTAATGTTCTGCGTAAATTAAAGCACATATTATGTCGAAAAACATAGAGAAAAAAGTCTTATTTATATAAGGCTATGCATGCGAAATATGGTAAAACTGTGGTTATTATAAATTCAAATAAATTAGAACATTATCATCTAGAAGCTGCAATAATTATAACTGGAGTACCTGTTTTTACTAAATCAGAACTTGTTTATCATGAAATTGGGAAGGAGGAAGGAGGAACTTTCATGTCGGAGATAATGAGAAACGTTTAACACCATATTACTTATCTAATGACAACATCGTCACCTTGTGGTATATTATCTGTTACTAGAAATTCGTGTATCCCTTCTACGATTACAGTACGGAATAATTTAGATATTTAAATTCAGAAAATTAATTCTATTTCAAAGTTAAAATCTGAACTGAAAAATAATATTTAGTACTTGTGAAATTTGCACTCCTTAATATCACTCATATGAACCAAGTAAATCGAATATTATTCTGACACGAATTAGGTGATTAGCTTCCTTTTTAAATTATGATTATGTTTTTGTATTTAGAGTTAACATTATGATTAATACTGATCCCTCTTGTTGCTGTGGATTTCGGAAATATTATTGAAAACGCCAACCATTTTTTTTTTTTTAATGTAGGTTATATACTAATGCTAGGATTATTTTATTTTGTAATCTTATTCGTATAATTGTATATTAGACCTCGATCAACACCATTTACCATAGATCAAAAGAGGTTAATTTTAAACATGGTATTGAATGTTTGAATGCATCTATAAGTCAAATATATTCCTTGTTACATAAAACATTCAGCTGCATAAATCACACACACACACTACCATCACCAACAATCCCCAGTTTCTCTCTCTCTCGCTCACTCTCTCTCTCTCTCTCTCTCTCTCTCTCTCTCTCTCTCTCTCTCATTACAATTTGATTTTACAATATTTTTATAGACACGTGTGCATTTTACATGTGTATTTGCAAATCATATATGCTTAAGCTAAACTACAGGATATCCAACTGACCCTCAAATATTATTTTCATGTGGAAAACATAATCTACAACGCCAGTAATAATATGTGTTTTAAATAAAGGGCGCGCACTATGTTTGTTATATACGCGGCCTTTGGATTATCTATCTCATGTTCAATAAATTACTTCCTTATTATATACAGGTGTTGTTCCAATAGCTAGGGGAATTACATAAGGTTGACTGACCGAGATGTAATTGTTTTAATATTTTAGAATTTGTCTAGAGTGGAAAAGAATGAATTTCAATTTCTATATCAGGAAGGAAACGACCACATCATAATCTTATGGTGAGGATGGGGAATATGTTTTTTAATTTCCTGAATACTCATATAACTGTTTCATGTTTTTTTGGTTTAAACAATATATTTTATGTTATTGTACATAATACAAATATACAAATAACATTGAAACACAATGGATCCAGAAACAGTGGAACTGCGTTTGCAATATGTCTCCCTAAATACATCGTGAAATGAATAGCTACACATACAAGTACTGTCAATTATTAATTAATCTAAGCGTAATATGCCACCATATTTATGAATGAGTGATTTCAATATATAATGATGAGAAAACAAATAGACAGAGAAATAAAGCAAATTTGAACAGGAGTCTGAACTAAGGAGGAAAAAGTTGAAATTGTACTTTACTTTGAAGTAAGCAATTTTGTTTTAATCATTATGGTGAAAATCTTAGTTTTGTATGTAAGCAATGTGTATATTTTTGGTCATCAATTAAGTTACTGGAGCCATAAAGAGCTAATTTATAATCAAGGAATATCGAGAGACAGGGGGCGAGAGAGAGAGAGAGATCATGACTCGAGCAATGCATAGTAAAATGAGATGTTGAATCCATTACACCACATGCACAATTTGGTAAGTCCACCAAACTGCGATGACAAAGATGTTCGTTTAAAGAAATGTAATACAAACTCTTCTGTGTAAGATTTTGTTTAATCTTGTGTCAACTAGTAATACTAGAACTTTATTAGTTTTATTCTTATTTATTACAATAAGAATAGCATCTATATGACAAATAACGGGATGTAATTTGATATATAGTTTTATGGAGGAGTGTATAGAATTATTTGATTTTAACTTCACCCTGCATATACATCTTCTCTATACAATATGCTATTCCCGAACAATAGTATTCTATTATTGTCTACTCCTGAGGGAACTGTTCACCTATAGTGTCGTCTGGTGTGGTATAGTACCCGTGCCAACTGGCGAGCGTACTATGCCTCACCAGACAACACTATAGGAAAACTGTTCTCGAGGGAGAAGACAATAATATATTTAGTACGTAGACATAAAAGAAAAACACACTCAAAATCAACATTATAATGATAATGATAACAAAATTTACGATGTAACAATATATTTACATTGCCAAACCTGGCCATGTTGACATCAGACTACAGCGCGAGTCTATTTTCAGGGAGATAAATCTTGACAAAAATATATATAAATTGCGCGGTAAAATCTATGCCATAGGTATAGTGCGGCCGGGAAATCATTTAGTTCCCGTCGCTAGGTAAAGTCACCCGTTGTTAAGTGTAAAGTACAAAGAAGGGTTTGAAGATACCAAAGGGGCAATTATAATCCGCATATCGAAGAACAGACAACACAATGGCCAAAAGAAAAAAGTACAAAAGGACAAACAACGCTCTACAAAACACACATATAAAACTAAAGATCGAGTAACACGAACTCCACTACAAAATAGTACACACTGATTATCCAATCAAAATACGGCATATGTTAGGTACTACAATATATATCATAAAACACAAACTTATGTTTGTTGACTAACTTGCAGCTATTATATAATAGTCATATATAACTGTAATACCATTATTTTTACTTAATTAATAAACAACAGTTTTCTAAAACCTATGTAGCATAGTATTATCATGACATGTCTCGCTTTGTCAAGATAAACTATGTTAAGTCAACTGCCAATGATAGAACGTTTCTTTACATGTTGATGATATTAATTGAAAGATATTATTTGATTTCTTGACATAAACCAGGTTGTGATATTCAGTATGTCGGAGAAACCGTCCCGTACATTACAAACACGTACTCATGAACATATATTTCGGTTTGAGATCTAAAAAAGTCAGAAGTATCATATACCAACATATTTTATAAGAAAACACAAACATGACATCAAATATTTAAAGATGCACCTCTTGCAAAGAGTAGAAACAAAACATCTACGCAATCCAATCTCGAGACAATTTATTAAATAACACAAGCTATGCGAGCTCTCTTGGATTCAACAATTGCAGACAACTTATCCTCTTGGACTTAATTAAAACATCATGAGACATGGAAATAACTCTCGAACTGCATCTGCAGATATTATGTCCAGAGAATTGTTTTAATTGAGTGTGATTGTATTAAAATATATATATATATCAGTTGATCCGATATTCCAGAGCTTGTAGGTCATCTCAGGACTTCCTTGATAGAGGGTTGCTACTAACAAGGATGGTTCTAAATCAAGGATTGTACGGTCGCACCATGACTTGGTTAATCGTTACGGAAAACATTTGTCATAAATGACCATGGATATATCCCACTTGTCGTAAACATTTCCAGGTCATTTCATTGTTCATAACTTATCACCAGGTTTGTTACTAGGGTAGCATAAAGGATGCCACTAGTGGAGAAGGAACTGCTTACCCTTCTGGAGCTCCTACGTTTGCCCTCAGTGAGGTTCGTGTTGTTCGACCTTTGGTTTTCTGTGTAGTGTTTCTCAGATCGTTGTTTGTCCATTTGTCTTTTTTCTTTTGGCAGTTGTGTTGGCTTGTCCCTCTGGTGTCTCCGAACTCTTCTTACCCAGACGTTAGAATTTGAAAATATAGTTTTTTGGACCACCGGTTACAAAAGGAACACCTTTAATCCCTATAGCTTCATATTGATAAACCCACAGGTTGTTTTGCCAGTCACCAATAATGAAAACAGAAGACCATATATCATATAATATTGTCGTGTTTTCCAGTCGGGTTAGGCACAATTTCAGTCTTCCCTGTGTTGTCGTATAAGCAGCATTGCTTACATTGTTCCGCGAAAGCATTCAATGCCAATTGCAACATTTTTCCAGTTTTATTTAAAGCTTATTGTCGCTAGTAAGCAGAACACATATGTAACAGGATCGGTTACATAAGTAGACTTGCTTAAATGTGTTCTCTGGTCATGTTTTCCCGAGGAGACAGTATTTAGCATCATTTTTGTTAGTTGCCTCAATTCAGTGTGTTCCTGATATTTTCATCAATCAATATGCCTTCCTTTTCAAAGGAATACGCTATGCATTTTCTGTTACGTTCTTCTATAATGTACCATTTTGGCCTACTTTATTTAAAAAAGAGTATTGACATAATCTATAGATAGCCCATTTTATAGTTCGATTTGTATGGTAGAATTAGTAAAGCCGCCTAGGAGGAAACTCCCTACACTTCATTAGCCCCTCATCACTGTTGTCTCAAATATTTTTTCATTATCTCGGAAAGAACTAAATGTGTCTTCCCATTTTTATTTATATAGTGGTACATAAGTTGCATCTTAAGCTTCCTTTCATTTGTAGCCTCAGTACATAGCGTAAATGGTTATGTACTGTCCCCATGGCATGCCTACCTTGGTTGTAATTGACAAGGCATATCATTAGTCAACAGGTCATTTGAGCAAGGCATTGTTTGCATTGTTTCATAATGTCACACTCTCAAATACTAATGTGGTCAAAACCGTCACTTTCTATGAACGTTTGCTGATGGAGATCTAGCATTAAATACACGATTTACAGTGTTCCTTTGTATTACCTGAGAAACATGTTGTATGGCAACGTAAATATACTATCTATGTATGCAAATATCTTCATAAACACAAGAATGTTGAGCTACGCACATGCATCGCAAAACATCCAACCGGTTGTTGTTTTAAGGGAGAGAAAACAAACATGAATCTGCGCTACTAGCTTAAGCAACTTTGTATATAATAATTACAAAGCTGAAAGAATTTTTTTTTCAGTATTTCCTTGGCAATGAATAGCAGACTTTATTTCATGACAACAGTTGTATTTAGAATAACAGGTAAAGCTTATTTCTCACCTGGACGTAAGGTGACATTCAGTATCATTATATAATCAACCACTGCCTATATCGAACACCGTGCCTTATGCACAGAAGGCAGCCTCTCTACAAATCGGGATCTCCAATAGCAGAGTGGGATATTTAAAGATAAAATTATATCTGAATTGCCAGAATATTAACCTGATTTCGCTACACATTCCCCCATCAAATTCAAGCTTCATCTTGAGACCTAGCAGTTTGTAACGTATGGGTATCTGGCCTGATGGAATGTCCATACAACTTCCTGAGCAAAATACTGACCACCTTCAACAAGTTGATAATTATATCAGAGATAGAACTATGTCATTTTCTCAGTACACTTATCCAGTTGATAATATTTGTGACATGTTTAAATATGGGTTAAATATCTTAAAAGAACATATTTACCGCTATTGATATTACGGTCATATAATCATGGGAAGCGAATTCACAATGCAATTGCTATGCAAAAATGATTTATGCAGAACAAGCATTTACAAATGTAGCAAATGCATTGAAAATACTACATTCTTTACAAGCAATAGCATTTTACAGGTAAATTCATATAACCAGTTGTTTCAGGCAATGTTGTCCTGGGGTCATTTTACACAGTCTTTTGAAATTGATGAAGAAGGAGCTCTTCAACTCATTTCGAATTATCTACCAATTATCATGAAATTTGACTTACTTACTTACTGCCCAATATGCCAGTATGGCATGTAGGGCAGCAACAAAGGTCCTCCATTTCTGTCTGTCCTTGGCCATCTTTTCGACTGTCTCACATGTGTTGTTCATGGTCTTCATCTCTCCTTCTACAGTACGCCTCCATGTGTTTATCGGCCTGCCACGCTTGCACTTTCCTTCTGAAGTCCAATGTAGTGCAGTACTAGTGATGGACTTTCTATTTTTTCTAATCACGTGCCCAATCCATTTCCAGCGCCTTCTTAATAATATTGTAGCCATATTATCTTGCTTACACTGTCTTAGTAGGTCTTCCGTTGATATTTTATTTGGTCAGAAAATGCGCAGGATTCTCCTTATTGTTTTGGTGTGAAAATCTGATAGTTTTGTTAGGTCGTTCTCTGTCATCCCCCAGCATTCTGAACCATATAACAGAGTAGACAGTACGCAACTCTGGTACAGCTTAAGTTTGATTTGCTTACTGTACTGTGATGTTTTCTATGAATTATTAAGTGATCTGAAGATATTGAAATTTGAGCTTCCAATTAATTAAAATAAAAATAAAATATCACACTCTCGTTACAAAATCAATCACGTTAGAGAGCTCATTGCACATTTGTTGGTACATTGGCTATTTTTGAATATGTGCCGTTAGCTAATGTTATTTGGTGTAAACAGTTGGTGTGATGTTGAATAATGCAATTCATTGCAAAAGAGTTTCACAAATGGCGGCACCAATAAAAATCAAAATCGTAATTTTTCAACCTTCTGTGTGACTATACCATTGATTATTTAAAAAGATAGAAGTGTCTAAGCTATTTATTCCATCTATTATTTGAAATAAATGCATGTATTATGTATATATATAGTTATATATATTTATATTCTCTCCCCTTTGGTAGTTACTGTTTCTCCAATAGTAGTTGACAAACATTCATATAATTATTTGGGAGCTATATTATTTCAATTCATAATATAAATTTAGTTTGATAGACTTTCGACGGTCTTCCAATTTTGACCACCCAGTTTCAAAATATAAACTTTCAACACTTAAAAAATAAGTAGATCCGTTACAATCCTTGATTTTTACCAAATTGCAAACATTCTAAGTTTTTGGTATCACGACTACAACAGTCATCCCACAGTTCACAACCATACTCTAATATAGGTAAAATATATGTTTTGCTCAATTGAGATTGACTTAATAAGTATGTAGTTATTGTAAAGTGTGTATTCGTTTGGTCGTCTTTTGGCATGTGTAGTAAATATGATAACACCGTTTACTGTTACTAGAAAGGCAAACACCTAAATGAGTATGATATTCTACCTCTTTAATATTCTCACCATTTAAACGAATGTTTACTTGGTCTATGTTTTTATTATTACTAAATAAGATACATTCCTCTTTTTTTGGAAGGTGAGGGGGGGGGGGGGTAAGTTTAACCAGCCATGTCTCAGCCCATGTATTTAATAAGTTCATATCAGAATTCACCTTTCTGTCAATTTGAAGCAGGTTAGTTGATGAATAGAACAACGAAATATCATCTGCAAATAGTCTTACCAACATGTGACCCCTTTGAAACACCAGCTTTAAATAACCCTATCTGTGACTCTGTATTATTAATGAAGCACAATGTTCTTCCTTATAGAAATATAATCTTGAAACCATTTGATTAAACTTTCACTTAACAATAAGACTTCAAAGGTATAATGTTGTTGATTTTGGTGATTTTTTTCTCAAGATATTGTTTGCAAAGAGTACATTAAAAACATAAATTAACATTAATATTATCGAATTTAAAAGTAAAAAGTCCATCCATTCTCTTTTATCTTCATGAAAACCTTCTCGAATATACATTCCTGTTTGTACGACAAAAATGTTTTCTGGTGGAAAACCTGCACGCGGTCGTACAAGAATCTTAACACATTCTGAAAGAAAAAAAAAACCAAGAAAGACGTTTTGACGAATAATAATAAAATAAAAATTAACATAGGACACCAACATGACCGTTGGGTGGAATTGTAGGAAGCGTTGAGAGTTCCAACTCATGCTGAAGTGTAAACATTAGTGCCATTGCGCATGTAGTTTTGAAATTGGTTCATGCATAATTAATAATGCTGGGAGACGAGCTGCACACAAAAAAAACAACGAAAACACGCGTGCTATACATGTTTTGAAGGTAAATATTAACTTTCAACGGAAAACAACTTTAATTTTTTGTTAACCAAGCATACGAAAGTATACCTTTAACTTTTCAGTAAGACCTTTATGCCACACTCTATCAAATGCCTTCGATTTGTCACAAAAAAACCTGAACAAATATATCTTTTTTATCTAGGGATATATACATTTTATGAAATATTTAAATTAACTGTTGTGAAGTACTTCTTGAATAACACAACATTTTATTGTTTATTGTCTAAAAAATAATTAAATTCATGCTTGAAAACAACTCTCTCAAAGGTTTTTCCCACACACCTAAGTGGGAATATAGGTCGACATTTAGATACTAATGACCTTTAGCATGTTTTGACAGTGACATAACTTTAGCTAATTTCCAATGGACTGGAAAAGTAGAAGTTTGAATGGAAGAATAAAATATAATTTTCAAAGGTATACTGACAGTATTTGACTGTGATCTTAACTGATGTTGACTAATCAATTAGTACCCGGAGGCTTTTTATTTATACTTAGGGACTTTAATATATCTGAAATTTCATTAATTGTTACTATTAATTAATTAATAAATCGAACGATCCCCATGGTTTTATGAAACTTATCTAGAAGAAAGAGACGCCTTTCATGCTGCTAAAGATAGGTATACTAGTAATAAATCGAGGGCAGTAAAAGATTTACTAAACCTCTAAGCTAAAGAATACAAAAAAAGAGGAGTCTCTCTAAAAATTATACTAAGGAAATTTGGAATACTCCAAGCAATGTTTCTGGTAGAAAAAAAAAGAAAATGCTGATATACCAATTGACACTAGTTATGTTTATTTTAAAATCTTGAATGGAGTTGAAAACCATGGAGGTGGTATTGATAATTTTGTTAAAAGATTCGCCTTATTCGATCTCTTAAAAAGTTTATATTCCGATACCAAGATCTTGTTGAAATATATTCCGTCTCTGCAGAAACGATTATAAACGATGCATTATCATATAGTGAAAATGTATAAAGAAAAAGAAGTCAAGAAAAATGTCAAAAATATTGTTTTATCAATGTGTGACGTAAAAATGTTTTTGACATTTACTTCACTGAATATGGTACTGCTTTGACAACTATTTTACCTATTTTTTTCCAGTATTTAAATACTGTTATATTGACAACTGGAACCTTTGAACCGTAATGAGAGCGGGAGGTTTGGCGCTCTAAAATCTGATTCAACCCACCATTTCTTTAGAAATGCCTGTACCAAATCAGGGTCATTACCTTTTTCACAGTTTTCCGGTTGTTGACTGATTTTGTGTGTGTATATAATTATGAGTTTTGACTTTCCCTTTGTAAGATTGTTCAGAGTCCGGTAATTTTGTTATTACCCTTATTTGTAAATGAAAGAATGAAGTATTCACAACCTAGATTGATATCAATATATTGTAAACGTTTTAATATTGTTTTTGATACTGGAAAAATCTCTTAAAGTTGGTTAACTGGTATTATAAGACCTGTATAAAAAAATAAAGGTAAGTAGATTATTCTGATAATTATAGGGCTATTGCTCTCATAAGCCTTTTTACATCTATGATTAATAGTAGACTTTTTTGTCAAATGAATTTGGAATTATCTCTAAAAACTAGTCTGGATGTATAAAAGGGTTCTCTACTACAGATAATATATTTATTATACATGGTCTTGTATCTATTTATTTTTCATTATGGGAAAACTTTATTGTACCTTTGAGGGCCGGGGTGGCTCAATGAGTTAGGTAAAATGGATTACCTAACAACCCATACAAGCCTATCACCATTACGGCGAGGGTTCGCGCCCGGCTTTGTAAATTACCAAAAAGGTGCACTCGACTCGCAGCCGCAAGTGATAAAGTTTACCAGTTGCTTGGCCATGGTCGTTGGTTCTCTGCGGGTACACGACTAGACTGGTCACCATGATATAGCTGAAATATTGCTGAAAATGGCGTTAAACACCAAATATTTAAGTCAAATCATTTATTGTACATTTGTTGATTTCCGTAAGGCATTCAACATTGTAGGGCGAACTGGCCTCTGGAACAAAACTGCTTAAACATGATGTAAATTGTAAATGCTTTGACATTATCTATAATATGTATGACAATATTTTAATCTTGTGTTCTTTATAATGATTAGCAATCCGATTGTTTTTCTTGAATGTCTGGTATTAGGCAAGGAGACACTTGTAACCCGTTTTATTTTCTGTGTTTTTAAGCGATTTAGAAGACCATTTTAAACATTTAGCTTGGTATCCACTAGAAATTGTAAAGGAAACATTTTAAGTTAATCTGCATATATTTATTGAGGCTTTTGTCATGCTATATGCAGATGATACTGTAATATTTTCAAAATCAAAGGAAGCTATGCAATCAGCACTAACTTTATTTTAATCAAATTGTGATTAATGGAAATTAACTGTCAATGTTAACAATACCAAAGTCCTAGTTTTCAGTAAAAGAACATGTCAAAAAATTTTCGACTTTTCATTAAACGGTGAGAAACTGGATGTAATAGATTCTTACACATATCTTGGTATTACCTTTAAATACAATGGTTCGTTTTTTGGATGTCAGGAAGAGACTTGCATATATAAAGGAGAAGATGGTCAGAAATGAAAATACACCAATAGATTTGCAACTGTAATTGTGTGATTCTTTAGTAGAACCAATTATTCTCTATGGCTCATAAGTAAAGGGTTTTGAAAATCTCCAAATCATGGAAGAAAATACATCTAAGATGTTGTGAAACAATTTTAAATTTGTGATTAACTGCGCCAAATTGTATGGTGCATGGTGAATTGTGTAGACATCCTCTAGAAAGCAGGGTTACACTGAAAATGGTCACGTTCTGGGCGAAACTTGTTCAGAGCAAGAACAAGCTCAGTAGTATCCTTTATAGACTTGTGATACACATTCATCATCAGGATTTTAAATGGATATATCTTGTGTCATGTCAATTTTGGATAATACTGGTCTTCGCTATATGTTTGCCAATTAATTGAATAGTAATATGCATTCACTGAAACCTGTTTTAAAAGAATGCTTACATGCTCACTCTATTCAACAGTTGCTCACAGATGTTGAAAACAAATCTTGTGGTGACTATTTCTTGATCTGCAAATTTGAATCTGGATTCGAGAAAAACTTATCAAAATTATCAGAGAAAAATAGGATTAATTGATCAAAATTTAGATGTTCAAATATGGAATTAACCATAGAAACTGGAAGATGGTAAGGGACCGACCATTTAACTTGAAGGGGGGGGGGGGGGGGGGGGGGGGTTATGGTTTTTCGTTTCGTTCAGAATTTTTTTTTCGGACAACACAAGAGTTATAATATTTTGTTTTGTCGCGCAAAGCCCGAATTTTTTTCCAGAATTTAGCATTAGGTTATATGACAAATACTCTGAATCAGATTTTTTTTTTCTTCCCCAAAAATCAGAATATTTTTTTCAGCAACATTGGGAATCAGAATATATTTTTAGAAAAAAAACCTTCAAGTTAAATGGTCGTTCCCTAAGATATTGCTAGGAATGACATACTATGTACTTTTTGTAGAGAAAATAAAGGAGATGAGTTTCATTACTATAACAGCATTTGTAACAATACTGGGACAAATTAGATATAATAGTAGTCAACGCAGTACTTTATGAACATCTGCAGAACGGTTTAACTAAACGGTCATCTTCTTACACAATTTGATTTCAAATGAGATGTTGAATGACGTCATGTCTAAACCACTAATACGTAATCCTTATCTTTATACATTTTCCATATTCACTTTAATCTATCGTTTATTATGGTCTCTACAGAGACAGAATATTGTTCGACAATATAAACTTTTTAAGAGATGGAATATTAAGGCGAATCTGTTCATAGCCCTGGTCCAGTAGCCTGTTTCTGAGATAAAGATGACGCTTCAAGAAATCAGAATAATTGCTACTGGCCATTGCATAGCGAATCAATTGCAAGATGTAAACACCATATGCAGGAGAAGATGGTATATTGCTGCACATATTTGGAAAATTTATGATTTTAAAATTGAAATCATCCCGTTTATCATAAATTATAGTATTGAGTTGACCCCTGTCGTCAAATTCGAGGTATAAGTCCAAAAATGATGCGGACGAAGCTGTATCTGTGGTCTCTTTAATTTCCAGCTCTGGAGGATATAGCAATGGAATAAATTCTGCAAATCTAGGATTATTGATAGATAAAACGTTATCAATATACCTATATGTGAAATTAAAGGCTCTAGCTTCATGAATCTTCTTATCTTTAACAAGATATTGAAGAAAATCCGACTCATATGAGTATACAAATAAATCGGCTAGAACAGGGGCACAATTCGTACCCATATTATAGCAAACAGTGTATCTATTTTGGAACTACCAATTATCTTGCCAGGAGGGTATCGGTATAGATCAATTGTTACTACCCCAACCTGGGTTACGGTGCGCTGTATGATAAACATCGCCGTCAAAATGTAGTACCAGTATAGTAAACATGTCTTGTGTCGACAAAGTCTGACTCGATTTATCAATGTAAACAGTGTAAAAAATGTAAAACAAAAATAATGATGCGGAGCCCTCAACCGTATTTATGTTCTTGATCGCATCCTCATTGTGTATAATGAAACCGTATAATTGCCCCTTCGGTATTCTATAACGTTTATTTATTGTACATTGGAAACCCGAATTGATTTTTTATGATAATTTATGCACATTGCGTTTGGTCATATATTCTTTTATATATCTATTTTGGTTTGAAATACTGTAGGTATTTAAGTGGAATACATTTGGCTTTGGTGCCCAGTATCTTCACTCATGCAGGTATTTGCAAATAATATTCGACGCGAAGGAGGTAATTACAGATTTATAACAAATGTTCTACACAGAAGAAGTAAAACTTAAAGGTAAAATGACCATACCAAAAGAATGCAATTCGCTATAAAGCCATACACGTATTTACTGATTGCTACATGCAGTATGAATTCCAATTCCATTTGGTCAATTTTATAAAGTGAAATAATGTTTAATGCAACTTATAAATACAGACATATCAATCACAATACGATTATTTAAGCTGATGCTTATAAGATCCATATTTTAACCGTCTTTGTCTTTTTAATGCATATCCGATCCAAGTTATGCTAAATATATGAAATGTGACTTGATTAATTTTCAGTCAAAACTGATGATTTCTATACATTTAATTTTCTTATCTAATTTGCACACCAACAAAAACACCCCCTTCATACTAATATGCCAAACTCGGAGGAATATGTAAAACGCGGAGAAAGCACACTAATAGCAACAACGGGTAGGGCATTTTCTGTACATCACCCCGCAACAATACGTTATCATTTTGACAACATATTTACACCAAACGCTTTAGAAATGACTTTGCTTTCAAATGATGTCAAAGTCCACGCGAATCACTGGACATTCTTGAAGTTATCGACTGTTGAACGTGACATTGACAATATTTTTTGGTGAAATTTCAAGTTTGATGACAGAAAACATCAAATTCACCCCATTGTATTTCCACATCAATCTCTGTATGCAATGCCTAATTATTTACCGATCATCTCAAAATCTCATAATTTGAAAGCTTCTCCTTTCCGAGCAATTGGAGTTTTGAAAGGCACGATCACTGAATAATGGAAATCGCTCGCCACGGCGGAAAACAATTAATGAACATGTTGAACTCAGAGTACAGGATTGCTGAACTGCGGATTAGGAACTTAAATCGGTAGATATCAGCATAAAAAAATCTGGGGGTTTTTAACTAGGAAAACACCGCTAGCAATTTGTATTTTAAGGCGATGAAATACTAGATATAAACATCGTTTGATTACGAATAAAAACATAGCTCGGAAGTCCTTAAAATGAAATTGGTAGTAATTGAATTCGGAAGTAATTTATCCCTTTCATCATTTTCATATATTCTTATCTCTACACGAATTTATCAAAAGAGTAACAAATCTAGAATAACTTTTACTAGATGTACTACTAGTCCGTCATCTTTCGGACAGATCACTCAGTTATATTCAGAGTTTTTAGTAGGGACAAAAGAAGAGGATTACACTTGAACATGGTACAAGTCTGAACAGAATTTGCCAAATCCTTTATGAATTTTTTATTATTTTTTACATGACGGAAAGGGAAAGCATGACCGGTTTTCTGTTGTCATTTCTCAGACCTCTATGAATATTTATATAAGATCCGCGTAGCTTTCTGACAGTTCGGTGACGAGTTGCCGTTTTTCTTCAGATCTGTATTTTTTTCCCGGTTGTATACCAGCTAGTTCTATGATCCAAGTTCTGTGGAGGCTGGTCAGATCATCTCTGATCAGAGATGCATTATGGAAATGGCAATATGAATTCAACATTATTCCCGTAAATCTGATTTTGAGTCTGGAGTTAAGTTGAATCGAGTTAAATCCCGTGGCGTAGGGAAGAACCAAAAAGTGTGGGGGGGGGGGGGTGCAAGCTTTTTCAAAAACGAAAAAGTGGAGGGGCAAGCTTTTCCTTCCGAAAAGTGAAATAAAAAGGTATTTTCTCATATTGTTGTCCGTTTTAAATAAAATCCTTCAAAAATTGTGGGGGCATGCCCCCGGCTCCTACGCCCCTGAAGTCTTAACCCAGACATGAAGCATACAAACTTGCCATGAAAAAATCAATATCCTATTTGCGAAAATTTGACACATTTTGGATTATAGCGCATTCTCGTTGTTGAATCACAGTAAAACCACGTTACTACATCAAGGAATAAGAGGTAACAGACATTGTCGGTTCGCTAAAAATTCATTACATTTAATGTACAGATGAAGTTGGCCCGCTTTTTTAACTCTTCCACTACACTAGGTAATAAACCATGTAACTGGTCGATATAATCGTCTGTATTTTCTTGATCTGTAATCAATTCATTATCTGATGTTGCATTGTGAATCACATACTTATCTTGACATTCAGCTTGGTCATAGTGATCATGGAAATGAAGTGATCGCTTGGTTTCGACTATCTTTTTTGGCATGGTTAGCCTTTTCTGTTTTGAACCATTTTCTCTTAGGAAACGATGATAGTTTTTTCAATCACTTTCAATATTTGATGGAATAACTCCAGCATGATTTTTTTGTTTGATATCTGAGTTTCCCTGATCGTTCATCCATCTCAAGTGCTCTGTATTTGAGTGTATTTTTTTAATGGGAATAAATACAGTGATCAACAATGTTCTCCAAACTGTCGTCGATAAATCTACAAAAGTAGCATCTATATTTGTTTCACCCATACGAACTGTAAAATAAAAACAGATAAGTATAACTCATGCATATCACTTTGATAAACAATATGATGAATTAGGTGTCCTTAAAACACTTCAAGTGCCTTGAATATTAAAAATAATCTCAATGAAAATTCTAATGGAGTTGTTTTAGATTTGTGACAGGCGTTACCGTTGATAGTATCAGAGCGCCAAATGCCTGTCGATGGATCTTAAGTGATGTGTTTTAAAAGGAGTGTAATTTTACAACTTGAAAACATCAAAAAGAGTTATAAGATACCAAAGGGACAATCAAAATCCATATATCCAAGAAGAACAGAAAACACAATGGTCAAAAGAAAAAGTACAAAAGGACAAACAACGATCTACAAGACATACATATAAAACAAAAGTTAGAGTAACACGAACCCCACTAAAAACCGGGGCTGAACTCAGGTGCTCCAGAAGGGTGAGCGGTTCCTGCTCCTCTAATGGCATCCGTCGTGTTAACATATTTGCACAAATAATTCTAAATCTAAGAGACAGTAATGATATTGATTCAATTGAACATTAATTTACTCCGCGTTCGGTAATTCCAAAATGAAATGGTTACTACGAGTTCTGCATGTCATACATCCGCGGTGAGCCATTTCCATTTTTCGAAACTCCAATTGCTCGGAAAGGAGAAGCTTTCAGGTTATGAGATTTTGACAGCTGATCGGCAAATGAAAAGGCATTGCATACAGAGATATATGTGGAAATAAAATGGGGGTGAATCTAATGTTGTCATCAAGCTTGAAATTTCAGAAAAAAATATTGTCAATTTCACGTTCAACAGCCGACAATTTCGCGTGCAATTTGACATCATTTGAAAGCAAAGTCATTTCTAAAGCATTGGGTGTAAATATTTTGACAAAATGATAGCTTATTGTTGCGCAGTGGTGTGAAGAATATACACTACCTGTTGTTGTTATTAGCGTGCTTTCTCCGCGTTTTTCATATTCCTCCGAGTTTGACATATCAGTATGAATGCAGTGAAAAATGAAAAACATTTTAAAATGTGATTTTTTGGCCAATAAAGTTGGAATTTTACTCTAATTAAGATATGGTTTTTTTTTCAAATTACAAATTGTGACCTTTTCTCTTATTTGTCGAACAATGTAAGTTGTGAATTTATGTCCTGTGAATTTTTGTCGGTGACTTTTTATCCTGTAACTTTTTGTCCTACTTTCGGGTACGACTATGTGTGTTAACTATTTAATCTTGCCCATACGTGTGAAATTATAATAAATAATTATGTTTTCTGAAAATATGCTTAATTTATTTTATCAGCAGATCTAATTTAAAAAATTATACTTTTACACGTGCACATAGAATATAACAAATCATGGATTTCAAACTGAATGAATATGTTATTGAAATGAACAATTTAAAAAATCATGCCATGGAAATGACAACTTGGGAAGACTATCTTGGAAGTTTTCTTTTTTCATAAATCCTGGAATATTCAATAATTAAGAGATAATTCTTGCCTGAATAATCGTTGTGTAACCTGCCTTTACAATACAAATTAATTGTCATATTCTTGATTGCCAATAAAAATATAAATTATTTGCTTGTTTAGATACGTCTACACAATGTCATTTTGCATGGAGATTATCACCAAGGTGCAACTTCTTTTCTGATGCTACAATAAGCAGGCAGTGTATACCTAATTATGAATTTTGAAATTGGTTCCAATATATCAATGACAGAAAGACCATTTACACTGTAAACTTTATTGTCTACAAAGGACAGTCTCATTTTCCCATTAATGAATAGTTCAATATAATATTAACCTGTATATAAAGGGTAACTGCTCATAAAGGTAACATTTTAAGATTCCCTTAAGTTGCCTTTATAGACAGGTTTTACTGTACAAGAAAATCGTTTCACATAATTAAATCTCATCAAATCAATATGTATTTCCTGTTTATAACGGATCTACCCAAAACTGTTAGATTAGGAGAGAAAACATTTAAAATTAAAGAAGGAATACCATATAGTGAAGCAATACAAATGTAATCGTTCCACTTAAACGCATGCTTATGTTTATTGTATTTATCTTCAATTTAGTGTTTGAAAGTTCTATGTCGTTTGGTAGTGGGATTATGGTGTTTTGTGATTTTTCTACTGTCATTGAAAACATTAAACATGAATACTTTGTCTTTAATCCACATAGTAGCAGATGCACATCTGGTTTAGGGGCTTGTCATTTATCAATTCATAAATCGATGGTAGAACTGTGCCGCCTTTAACGCTTGTTCTTTAACTGATAACCCACATAATAAAATATAGTATGACTTGCAATTGCTTCACATGAAATATGCAACCGAAACACAACAAAAGAAAACATACAATATGCAACCTGAATTAATTGACAGTTTATCTATTGAAATAACAGAAAATATCTGCCAAAATTTGAAGGTGAATGCAGTGTGACAATTAACAAAAATATCATAGCACTACATATCATGAACAAGTACTCCATGACCATACCGGTGTCTTAAAAAATGTATTCATTCTCAGTAAGCATGGTACGAAGGCGAATATCAGAAGCACAAAGATGGCAAATAATCGGCCTGCAGACAACAGGGATGTCCTTCAAAGCTTTTGGACGTCAGATGGGCTACCACTATACTGTTGTCATCGGACTGGTGAGAAAACACACAAACCAACAATATGAAAGACTTGTCAAGATCCGACAGACCACAGGTAACTTCTGATCGTGACGACAGGGCATTGTATCGTTTGGTTAGACGTATGCCATTTGCAACCAGTCCCGTACTTAAACAACACTGGCTGCCCAGTAGACGTATGTCAACAAGTACGGTTAGAAACAGTCTGAAATCAGCGGAACTTAAGTCACGAGAGTCATTAAGCGTCCACTATTGGTAGACCGACATCGACGAACACGTTTGGCGTGGTGTGTAGCACGACGTATTTGAAATTTAAGGACATGGCGGAAGATGCATTGATCAGACGAGATCTTCTTCGTGTATCCGACGGCCGGATGAGGGCGTGGAGACAAAAATACAGCCTATATCCCAAGGAACATCCAGCCAACTGTCCCTTACAGTGGAGGCTCAGTAATGGTTTGGGGTGTATCTCTCATGACTGCAAGCTGGATTTAGCCACCATACAAAACAACCTAACTGGTGATAAGTACATCAGAGACATCTTGCAACCAGTTGTTGTCCCCCATTTCGCCAACCACCCACTAGCTACAATGCCTGTGTATATGGATAACAACACCAGGCCTGATCGTTCATGAGCAGTAACCGCATACCTCCAAAGCGAAGCCGTGACTTGTGTTCCTTGGCCAGCCATGAGCCCGGATTTGAATCCCATAGAGAATATTTGGGACATGTTAGGCCGTCGTATACAGGCTCGGGAACTTCCTGTGCAAAACAATCGTCAGTTGGAAGCAGCAGCTATCACAACCGGGCATCCGACGTATAACTGGAAAGATGAGACGCAGGGTTGAGGCCGTCATCCAAGCACGTGGTGGTTACACACGGTACTGAACTTTTAACAATAGATGTTGTCAGGTGATTCATAAGTGACGTTTTGAAAGTGAAATGACAGTCTTATCGTGCTTTTTGGACTGTGAAGGTCAATACTTATAATGGGCATGTTTTACTTCAAAAACTGGCCTCGTGATATTGTGATTAAATATTCATTAAATTAACATTTTTCTTGATATTTTTGTGGTTTCTTACAGCCAATGTAATGTTCTAACAGGTAACCGTTGCGTTCTTGAGATTATTTGGTCAGTAATCTCGTGATACGGGGGTGCTTAACTTTTTTCTTTGTGTATATTCCATTCCATTGTTATTAAACTACGCATTATAACAAATTAAAGACTGTGGTATATATTTAATTGTTTATTTCAGAATTAATTCCACCTTATATCAGACTGCTGTCTTCTGATTGGTAGATGAAAGGGGTATTTTATTTACCAATTCTTCGTTTTTTCAGCTTTTCCACCATTGCCGGGATATTTGCCTAAAAAATATCCCGGTACTATTGGAAAATATCCCGCTCGAGACGAAATCCCTTCTTTAAATAGTTTATGACGTCACGGATGTTATTTGAATAACTCGGGTTTCTTCTTTCAACCAAAGCTAAAGTAAAGAAAATGACGACAGTGTCAGCCGTTATGCTTGAAATCGTTGAAATGTATATATTTCAAATTCATTTGCATTATATTTTTTTAGCGTGTTGTATGTTAAAGCAAAACCGTGAATTATTTTATTTTTGAATTTGTTCCAGAATTTATACACTGGACACTTCTTTGAAAATTGTTTTCCTGTTTTCGTAGATTGATTTTAAGTCTCAGTTGAAAATCAAATGATCGAGGTGGTCTGAAGTTCTGAACCTGCTTGCATGCCACTGTTTTACTTGCTGTTAAATATTCGGCGGAATTAAACAAATATATCCTGTTAGTGAGGGTTATTTGCGAAAAATACCGGTTTCGAGGACAGTCAAATGTCCCTCGCCGTTAAAGCGGCTCGGGATATTTGCCTCTCCTCTCAACCGGTATTTTTCGCAAATAATCCTAACTAACAGGATATATTTGTATAAAATATCTTCAACACATTGTCCCATGATTTTTGGTGAATTCGCTGTTTTCTTAAGAAACATCATTCGTCCAAAAGAATTCTATTTTTTTTTCTTTTCGTGCTATTTGTATTTGGGATACGAATTGTTGTCTTTTCTTTGTTAGGTCTTCCGTAATATAAATTTTGTTAGCATTATTTTTGCTTGAACAATTCATTCTTTATCTTCCAGTTACGGAAACGACAGATAAGCTGGTGTTGTTTACATATATCAACTATCTTATCATCAGTTTTATTCAATTCATAGGGGAAATTTGAAAATACATGTATGATAAAGTATTAAATGCTACACTTTTAAATTCATAAAACTTTGCAGAAACAGCATGTTCAGTATATGTTGGGGATGTAATGACGTCTTTGAAAGGGGATAATTTGATTCGTGGGAAAATGAAGTTGTGTATTGCCTAGAAGACATCTGAAGAACCATGACCCATATCCACAAAACAATTTAAATTAAACATTCTTTACACTAAGATTTCACTAAGCTACGAACATCTTAAGTATTGAACTAATATTATACACATAACAAGATGAAATATGCTATGTATAATGTCAAGATTATAGCGTTCTTTATAATGACGCTGTTCGCCAGGTTATATGCGAGGGTTCTCATTTTACTTATACGTGGAAAACATTTACTTGGCTGCATTATTTTACTAAGTTGGGATGTTTGAGTCCGTAAAACCAGCTTAAGCATGGAACGGTTTACTGAAGTGCATGTACCTAGTTAGGAAAGAGTATTTGTGTGTTGGGGAAGTCATTTTTTCTACTGGATTGTGGAGCTTATCCGACAGTGTAGTATTTTTGTTTTTCATTTTATTCCTTTGATATGCAAACTGTATAATATTACGATGCAATTCTATTCCACCATAGGTGTCCCATACAGACAATCACTATGGTTTCAGACTGGACTAAACGTTCATTTAATTTGCAAAAAGCTTATGGACTTAGATAAGTGTACGCAATATTCTTAAATAGTTCCGTTTCTTTCGATAGAGTGTGGCAAAATGGCTCAACGTGTGCATTATTTAATATTGGCATACAAGGGAAACATTTATATTTTCACCAATACATTGATATTTCAGATCTAATGGAAATAATTCATTCCAAATTACTGTGGGACAAGGTGTACGCCAATTGTTCTGCAAGGGATTTACTTAATGAAGTATTGTTAAAAAGTGTAAGAAATATTGCAGCTATCCAAACTTAACAACTCTTTAATTTGCTAAAAATATAGACATTCTGCTGCTGCAACAACAATTAATTTAGTCATTTATATTTCATTCCATATTAGTCTTTCATGTTCATAATATTTGATTCCAACAACCTATTTACTCTGGTCTCCCAGGAAGACCATTAACTCTTTGAATGTTCATGACTAATATATATTAAATCTATTGGAAATGTCAGTTATGCTTTTTTCGTCCTATGAGTAATGGTTTTTAGCCAACATATTTTACCTGCCTAGAGAGCAGTCAGTTAACTACGAGCATTTATTGATCCTACAATTGTTTTTTGTTGTCATTCATTTTTGTGATAGTATGTGGTCTTCGTCAGTGGAAGCGAATCTGTGCATGTTTTTTTATCGTTTGTTTAACGGTTTAACTTGGCCACATTTGTGTACCTGCACCAAGTCAGGACCTGGATTACAACGTCATATGTCGTGGTCTCTTTTTTTCTTTCAGTGAGTGAAAGTGAGAGGTGGTCGTTCATTTTGTTGATATTGGTGGAATGACTGAACATTATTGTCTCAGTATTCTTTTAATATTAAAATTCTTTATTTGCTGATGACAAAGATGGTTTCAACACATCTCCTCAAGGATTAGCATACATGCTAAATATTTGTTATTTATCTAATATTATGCATTTTTTAATTATGTTTTGCCTGGTAAATTATGAGTTGACAAAAAAAAACAGTTGGACAGCATAGTCAGGTGCCATAGAAAGTTCGCATTGGGGATTAACCACTTCTTTTGTTCTTGAATTGTTTCCCTTTATTTGCCAATAACTACATTTTCCGTAATAACCTTTACCAGGAAGGGGAGATATCCATCACGCACTCATTATTCTATTCCTTACTAATAATTTACTTTTCAATTATAAATCCCGGAGAAAAAAAGAAATGAAAAGAAATGAGGCCACTTTCAATAATGAAGACGTTGCGTCCTCTATTATTTATACAAAATGTAATTAAGTTCGTTTTTGACAATAAGACTATAAATAAAGTTAGTGTTTATGATTTTATTCTTTAAAGAAGTAGAATATGTATATAAAGTGTTCTCGAAAAAAAACCACTACAAGTGCGATTGTACACTATCTGTACATGAAGATTAATTCTGCTCACAAGGAAGCTACTGAACCAATGGTTCCTCTTAGATAAGTTGAAGTCATCATGACTTGGTTGACCGTTATGGAATATGTATGTCACAAATAATCACGGATATGTTGAACTTGTCGTAAACACTTCCCGGTCCTTTCCTCATTCATTATTTAACCGTCCCATCGGGTTTGTGACTAGGTTAACACGACGGGTGTCGCACGCGGAGCAGGAACTGCTTACCCTTCCAGAGCACCTGAGTTCACCCCGGGTTTTAGTGGGGTTCGTGCTACTCGATCTTTAGTTTTATATGTATGTTTTGTAGATCATTGTACTTTTTCTTTTGGTCATTGTGTTGTCTGTCCTTCTTCGAAACACGGATTCTGATTACTCCTTTGCTATCTTCAATCTCTTCTTGATGAAACACATACTGTTTTTTAAAAAGCCCCTGAAATCTGTCTGACACCTTGGAATTGATTTATATGAAATGTTCCTTGTATTAAATTTGCCCTTTTATGTCGAACAGAAATCAAAGATGACTACAATCGAATCAATTGGACATTTTCTTTGAAACAGCTTAATTAATTTTAAAACAGTGGTTCAATATGCAATTACGGTCTTCATATGAGATGATCATTGAACGTTCTCAACCCGAGGGTGCTTGTTTTACCCAATGTTTTGCTTTGCTGAAGAGAAGCAAATACTTTCCCGCATAGAAAATAGAATTCGGAATCGTACTGAAAAAAGAGATTTTAACACACTTCCGGTTGCCAGGGGTTGTAGACAAGGCCACAACCTATCATTTCCCTCTAAATTATATATGTTTGAGTTGTTCACCAGGTTGTCTCCCTCGACAACAAATTGTCTGTAAAACATCCAAATTGTTTTATTACTTTTATATAGTAATAACTTGCTTATGATTATTGCGGGTGAACTAATGGTTTATTTTGCTGTGGAGTATCTAGATATCAGGAAAGAAGGGCAGTGATATCATTATCCTATATATCGTATACAATAATTAAAGTATTGCAGCAATTTATACCATTATCTGGACTTGCTTTTTACATTATGATATGTTTCATTACAGCATTGACTTTGAGATGTACTACGGTCGACTTTGATGACACAATATTGTTCAAACTAGGAACTGATAACAAAGGTGGATGCTTAGCAGGTGGTGTTTGCAGTACAGGAATTACTGGTTATCAAACTCCAACACAACCAGGAACAAATATAACTGAAATGGTGATTACGTCATGTAACAAAACAAGGGACATTGGTAGTTGGACCTGTACTTACGGTGGATCAACATCCGAACCCTTTGTGATTACTACCTGTAAGTCTTTTCATTGTTTTTAAGCTCTTAATAGGACACTCATGTATACTCATTTAATTGGTCGATTTGGGAATCTAAATAATCTTTCAAATTGTATATGTATAACCATTTACATATATGGCTACAAGTAAAAAAAAGTGATATCCAGTTATGTCATGTTGGGCCTATTTATGGTCTTATACATGGTGAAACGTTTGAGTTAATAAGGCGCATATAAAAAAAATGCCCATTTAGAGCTTTATGACCTATAGTCCCATATACATTACTACTACGTACATTAGTGGCACATTTGGGATATGTACAATAGATTTCAAGATAACATAGCATATTCATGTATGTAGCAACAATAGAAATTATACAGAGTACAAATAAAATCTTGAAATGTTGTATATTTCTTAATGCTGTATTATGTACATTGCTATGCAAACTTTTGGCCTATATTAGGGTGAGGTTTTGGTACTTTTTACTTTCAAACAGTTGTTTTTATGTCGTTGCATGGAACATTCGGACAAAGACATTGATTTTCTACTGTTGTGCATTGATCAACCCCAAGAGTCAAGATGTTATTTGGCTAAGACAATTGGTCTCTATAATCAGAACCATCCGATACACTCGACCGAACTAGTACAATTTGGTGGCATATTGTAAATTCATAATGTATAGGAACAGAGTTCGTTCACATACATCCTTGGAGTAGTATCACAATGGATTCGGTAGCATTGTTTGTCCTCGAGTTCTCAAGATTGTGGCGGTTATTCGATTGAATCAGCTGGCTGTCAGGACGATTACACTCTCTTTGTTTTGTTAGTTTGCTGCTTTATGCCGATAAACATGTATCATATATGTTGATGCTGAATATAAATAAAGGTACAAATTAGATTGGGGCGCTGAAGAGTTGATTTTCTCAAGTCAGTTACTGACAGGGCTTTTGAAGACCTTGTATTAATGAGGGTGGTAGGTTCTTTAAGTCGAACAATAAAAGTTCCCTATTCCAGGTTTGGAAAACAATTTACAGGATTGCATTATTAAGTAATAAAAATAAAATAGGTTCCATGAAATATTGCAAAAATGTTATGAAGATATTTCTGTTCACATATTTATTTCGGACAGCATAAATTTTACAGTTGTTGTAGAGGAGCTTTTTATATACTAGATGTAAACATTAGACTTAAGCACGAACATTTAAATGGATTGCAATAATTAGTAACAAGACAGAAAGTTTATAATCAATTTTAAAGTTAGCAAACCAGTCTTGTAGCTGATATCAATACTGTTTTGTAGGTAAATATGACAGTGCTTGATTTTCTGTTATGATACATATTCATAAAACACTGTACTATGGGATTCCCAGGGAAAATGCATCGAAAACATAAAAACCGCAAGTCGTAGACAACTGGAATGTTCACTGTTGGTCTTCAAAATATGATATATTAAATCATATCAAAGGACAACTTGTTGTCAACCGGAAGTGCCTTTTATTGAAGAAAAGTATATAGTAAGCACATGTTTTTGCGTTTAGTCGAATATGAATTATCACATTGTGCAAGGTTCAACAGTAAAAGGGCACTCAGTTTTGAGCAATCATGGTACAATGACACTTCCGGTTTTGACAAGTATTTCTCGATTGTAAGAGTAGAGAGGAACCATATGCTTTAAGGAGAACGGTATTATCCAGTGCAACGCTAGGGGTAGACCATTCCACTTTTAGGTATGAAGCTGTGGTTGTTCTCCAGAAGCCAGAAAACAATTTTTTCACAGGTCAAATATCAGATTACATGTATCATTTATTTTCATAATTTTTATCAAAATTTCTCTTTGAAAACTGCTTGTTCGAATCTTTTTTTTATCAGATCAATAATATATTTTCTATAATATTTGGCGACATATTTATTTTTCAAAAAGAGGCATAGCAAAAAACGTACATCACACCCATGTGTAATTGGATTCAGGGGAACATAAACCACCAGATGGCACAATTGTAAACCGATCTCTAACGGCAATACAATACCAACAAATGAAAACAAAAAAACCTGTACAAATTCGCTTCTGCTCAAAAAGATTAAGATTAAGATATCGTCTAAGTATCCACATGTACTGTTGAATAAATTCGGCAATGGGTTCTTATTATGGTATTTATGGAGTTTAGCCACAAACTGAGATTCATAGCAATATAAAAAAAATCAACAACGAGAGGACCTCAATTTTTTCTCATAAGAATTCCAACAATTTAACGAAACACTTTATTTCCCAAACGAACAAAATAAAAACAAATGTTGTCTAGCAAACCATGATAGCATAAATAATGTCATCGCAAGTCCTATTATTTGTATTCGATGCAGTCTGATTTACGGAATGACCAGTTAACCAAATAGGAAAACTTGTTTTGATAAGTTTATGTGGTAGAGTGGCATGCAATGTATAAAAGTCCTAACTGTCAACGGAATCAAATGTACAATCAAGGGAAGAAAGTTTTACTATTATTTCAATATAATTTTAAGGACTCCAAAAATAGTTTACGACATTGTGTTCATAGACCTTATTGCAAAAATTGACATTAGGTTGTTTGGTTGTAATTTACGGCGCATTGTCGGGAAAATAGAACTGTTTGTGGTAGAACATTTCCTACAGGTTGATAAACCGAAATTGAAAGATGGTTTGTGTAATTGAGGCAATCTGGGTAATGTTAAGGGATGTGACGATTAGGTGTTGTGTAGATTAACCATGTTAATTATTGATAGCTTTATCTCAGAAATGGGTATATTTTGAATATTTTTGAGTGAACAATATCTCCTCTTTTAAAATATGGATATAATATTAACTCAAGCAACAATATTGTTAGATACTTTATCGGATGGAACGAAAACAATAGACTGGCCTATTTTTTTTTAACTGGTGGCTAACTCTAGGGACTGACATATATTTAGTTATATTATTTTCTATAATTGTATAATTAAAACCCACGAAAATTGGCACACACACAAAAGAAAAGACATTTATAGTAACGGTAAACCCATTAAGGGTGTTATGTAGAGGTCGATTTTACTCGTCCAGTCGTATTGGCGCTCTGTGTCGAAATAATACTGACCTGATTTCGGCGATTATAATTTCCCTTGATGCATTTGCCCGTCCTGAACAAACGTTCCACGTCCGTGAAAAAAAAATTCATAATGCGGAAATATATTCGGGCGTTAAACCGAATAATAGACAGCTTAATAGTAGTGATTTAGAGCGTGGCAAAATTTATTCGAATGGCAACAATTAACATAACAATTCAATATGTGACAGATGACATTAACAGCGATTATTAAAAGATAAAAGGTATGTATATCGGCTAAAAATAACAGACCCAAGTTTACAAAAATAGTTTGGACAAAGGATAATGTTAAAACTCTTGGCATTCATCATGGTTATAATATACAAAATGATGAGATATGGAAATCAATAATAGATAAAATGAAAAATTGTGTCCACGTTTGGAAAAGTAGAAACTTGACATATACAGGAAAAACTTTAATAGTGAAAAATCTCTTGATCTCTCTTTGTGGTTACGAAATTGAAATGCGGGGAATACCAGAAAAATACGTAAAAGAAATAACAACTTTGGTATTGGGTTTTATCTGGGGAGGGGGTATTAATCAAATAGATAGGAAAGTTTGCTGCTTGGGAGTAGAAAATGGAGGCATGGGTATGATTAACATACAAGAGTTTATTGACAGCAAAAGAATTAAGCTTCTATACCGAATTTTACATGAACCATTAGAAAGTTGGAATGCAATTGGTAAGTATTGGCTCCGTAAGTTAGACATCAAGTTTAATGACAAATATTTTGTATGTAAGTGCTCTAATGTATCAACTCTAAATTTAAATAAGTTACCAATTTTTTACAAAATATGTATCCAATCATGGTCAAAATTACAGGAACTTATTCAATTGTGTAATAATGACATTGATTCCATTCTAAAAACCAGAATATTTTGTAACTCTTCAATAACTTTTAAAAACAAACCATTAGGGTCTACCTCGTTTCTGCAAAGTAACTTACGAACTATAAACGATATTTGGGATTCAAATAATAAAATTTTTAAAAGTTGTCATGATATATACAATTTATTAATAGATAGGAGGAACTGTATTTCAGAGTTTTCTAAGATAAAAGAAAGCAATCCCCGAAAAGTTCATAAAAGTCTTAAAAGGTGAAACTACAATAGTACCAGAACGTAGAGTTACCTTAAATATCAACGATAAGCTACAATTTTTAAATGAGTCAAATACAACTATATCACCTGATAAATTGAAAATAAAAGTAATTCAGGGAATCTTTAAACAAAATATAAAACCAAAATGTCAGATTAAGTGGGAAGAACAGTACGGGGGTAATATTGATTGGACACAAATTTGGACAAAATCAAAGAAAATCAAAGTTACTAATAAGGTCAAAGAATTCCAGTGGTAATGTCTCCATAATATAAATTATACAGAACATAGATTGAAAAAAATGAATTTGTCAAACGGAAGATGCCATCTCTGCCAAATTAGAGACAACGATGAAACGATGCAGCATCTATTTTTTAAATGTCCTTCTGTGAATAAAATTATAAAAGAAATAGAAGCAATATTTAACAGATCTAGATTAACAGCTAATATAGAAATCAAGGAATTAAATATAATGTTAGGGCTATATGGGGGTGAGGATTTAGACGTCATTTTTAATACCATAATATTTATCTCAAAGTGGGAAGTATGGAAAATACGTAATAAGGTGAAATATAACCAATCCCGAATTGGAGATCAAGCAATTTTCAACACTTGGAAAAATAATTTAAAAAAACATTTACATTGCACATTACAAACTTCGCATATTAATGAAAATGATAAAAACAAATTAGAACTTTTTCGGAATAACATATGAGTATTTATTATTTATGAACATAAAGCTAATGCATGGTAATAATTGTATCGTCTAATTGTGTATATTATAATGAAATGTAAAAACAAATGAATATGAAATATGTCAGTTTAAGTTTATTTTCACTTGCTACCCCTGGACAAGTGAGATTTATGTAAAACAGGGACCCTTAATGTTCACTCCTGGGCCATTAAGGTTATTGTAAACAGGAGATTTTGAATAAATTATATTATGATGAAAAAAAAAAAAAAAAAAATATATATAGACTAAAAAAAAAAGAAAAAAAAAGAAAAAAAAAAGATAAATGCATAACTTTACGATAAAATTAAAAACAAAAATTGTCACACTCAAAGATAGAACAATCGTAAAGAGAGACACAATCGATACCCCTAACACACATATACATGACATCTCGCTTTTCTGGCTTGATAAAGACACTTCAATGGAAAGTGGCGGGCTGACATTAATTTTATGCCATGGTCCCAATTTTCACCTCTTGGTGAAATGATGCGGATATGAAAGTGCCCTCCACGTGTGATCAAAATGCCAATTCTCACATACAACCGAGCAAAAACGGATATTACAATGAACGTTATAATCTTGAACATTATACATGAAATATTTAATCTTCGTGGCAAAAAATATGTCATATGTATGACATTAGTTCTATTAATAAAAAACGATGGACTCAATCATTATTCATACAATGCATCGCATGACATACTAGTGACATAATAGTCAACTTTGAATCAAAATCAAATTGGCAATATACCATCCTTCAACACCTGCACGTAACTGGCAAAACGGTTTTAATTGCTTATTTAATAGAAAAAAACGTGCACATCTGAATTACAGAACGAAATAAAAACAACAAGTAACCACAAACAGTAATATTGCAAAACTGGGGACAGCGCACAAGAACACGCACACTGTAAGTGACTCTTGTCAGTGCCTAGATTTATACTTTTCCAATTCTTTAATCACATTTATTACACTCGTTTACGACAAAAGAGGAGATTTTTCTTTCTTTATCGTAAATTATCATTTTGGATTATTACCTTCCAAAAAAGGATAATTTACGATCCTTTGGCCCAATCTATGGTGTTTATATTTCCCAGGTTTTCATAAATGATTGACAACATTCACTAACTTTAATTACAGTTACAAAGATATTGCTTAGACCTGTTAGATACAATTCTACATTCAGAGGTCTGATCAAAAAGGGTATTTCTCATCTATGTTGTTATGGCGACGTAATTAACCACGATAAAAGCTTAAATCTGACACATCTAAGCTTATAAAGAGAACTTGAAAAATCTCAGTCATAAATACTATTATTTAACAACTATAACTGACTCTTCGAGGCAGGCTTACTTTGCTAAAAATATAGACAATCTGCTGGTAGATGTAGGTCCAACAATTAAATCAGTGCCTTTATATTTTATTCCATCATTGTTGTATTTTATGTTTAATAGTTGATTCCAACATATTGATGTCCTGTTAGTTCTTGTCTCCCACGTAGACCATACATTTTTTTAGATATATATAACTAGTTGATATTAAATTTGTTAAAAGTATCAGTTTTAATGTTTTTGTCCTAAGGGTAATAGTCTTTAGCCAACAGATGTTATCTTCCTAGCCAGTAGTCAGTTAACTACGAGCATTCTATTGTACTCTCCATGTTTATGTTATCATTCATTTTTGTGATAGTATACGGTCTTTGTGGGTGGAAGCGTATCTGTGCAGATTTTATCGTTTGCTTATATATGTATTGCCTTTGGGGATGGACTTATTAATATGGAAGGGTTGGTATCCCATTAACCGGTTGAACATCTTCACATTTGTGTACATGTCCCAAACCATAATGTCATATATCGTCGTCGTATTTATGTTCAATGGTTTGATATGACAGGTGATTACTCGTTTTACTGAAATCGGTGATTTGTTTTATGATCACTGATTAAACCAGTTATTTCATGAAGTGTTAAATATCGCACAAAAAATTACAGAAGTCAGTTGATTATATATTTATCAGGACTTTTGGACAATTACTAAAACTGTACTGAATATGTATTACATGTATATATTATGTATATAAATTCTGGTAGATGGTAGATTTGAATTTGGATGCTATATGTTGTGTATAATATATATACATTCGTACTAACATAAGCAAACTCAATACACATAAACACATATACATAACCACTGACTCTCTTATTTTGGTATATGCACATTAGGAAAAAAAAGTGGCGCGCTTCAACTATTTATATGGACTCTCAGTGAAATGATACAGTCAATGCATTTGTCTTCCACATGTGAGTAAAGTGCCAACCATTAGTTATAAATGGGTGAGCATCGTTGTTGCACAGAACGTTGAGTCATTATCTTGCCTTCTGTTTTTAACGTTCATATGTACCAGTTGCAAATCCGATATAAAGCATATTTTGAATTTTTATGATTATTTTGTAAATACTAAATTGATCGTAATATACTCGTTTGTAGTATCAGCTGGATATTTAAATGTGAAAGATGTGTATGAGCACTTGTACTTGTTTTGTAATTCAGTCTCATCTTCTTGTAAACGACATACCTTCAAACAATTCAAAGATATGTTCAAAATTAGCTACTAGAAAACGCTGATAATTATCCAAAGCATTTTGTACTCTACATTTTCAAACGCACAAGATCTTACGCTTACGGAAATGTTAAATTTGGTCTTTAATTATAATTATTTGACTATGATTGACGAAATTGATTGTGATAGATCCATATAGTGTCAACATCATATACCTTTAAATATATTTTCAATTGAATTATCCAATCTTTGAACAGCATAATTATATTGCACCACACTTGATGCTAAATAACGATATATAATTCTAGCAATATATCTATAGTTGTACATTTATTAAGACTTATTTCACATTTATAGAATGAGGTGTTGCTACTACAGAAGACCCCTCCACCAACCAACACGACGTCACAACCGAAAGGCTATAAGCGACAGCTAATGACACCACTACGACAATACATAACACTGACATAATTTGTACAACACCTATTTGTATTTCTAATGCAGCTCTCTTATCTCTCATTGAGTTATTCATTATCGTTTCTTTGATTGTACTATTAGTTTTGTTTTGTACTGTGTGAGTAACTTGCATTTTGCCACATGCATTCCATGAGAAAAACACTTCAAAAACCTCAATGCAAATTTCTAATGATAAGCATAAAAATAGGCAATCGCATAAAACGAGCTTTGAAAATGAATATCGAATAAATAAAGGCGATGGAAGAACTACATGTTAGCAGCTCCGACGATGAATACTACCAGGTAATGTGTATTATCTCACGTTCCCCCGCTTGATCAGCAGTTGTCTTTCACGAATCAATGGTTGAATTTCTGTTGGACCCTTCGTTTGCAAATACATAGCGATTGTCCCCTGTTTTCCTTTTGTTCACTTTTTTTTCACCTATAACAAAAGCCAAATATAGCAGACTATTACAATGGTAGGCATGCTCTGTACTTAAGTCAGGCAGAAAACCAATATCTCGACTCCTAACACGATCAAACATATTGTTGCTTTTCATTTAATTAAGACTTGTGTATTAAAAAAAGAACGTTAACATAAGAATGTTTTCGGACTAGTTTTCGGACAGGAACTCCAGACGGACAGCTATGCATGTTAAACGTTCGACTCGCTCCTCGATTAACAGTTGTGCGTCAGAGGTCCATATCTGACAGAACTATATTGATAACGTATATTCTCCTGGTCTAAAAACTCGTAAATGTAACGTACTGTACTATATAGCTGAACACCTTTCTAGTAACTAATAAAAGCATAGTATGCTAAGAGACCATATGTACTGGCAAAACTGTAAATATACTGGCAAAAAAAAAACAAAAAAAAACAGTGATGATAAACAAATAATAAAGTGCATAGTCACACGACAACGCCGGTGCTAGTTTAAAATAGCAAATATAACATATATATAATTCATATAACTACATATGAAAATAGTGTCAATAATTAATTAAATCCGCATAATATTCAAAATGTAAAAGCGTAAAGCTTCAAATAATTTTGTTTTGCCAAAAATACACTCCCGGTCAGATGGACGTTGTCGTGCTGAATGAGGAATCGAACATGCCAGACCGCGAAAAACCACTACGCCACCTATACTACATGTACTAAAACACCCAGGAGGAATTAATTTTATCCTAATTCATTCCATTCAAACGGATAAAATAACAATTCTCCTGGTCTAAAAACTCGTACATGTAACGTACTGTACTATATGGCTGAAAACCTTGCTAGTAACTAATAAAAGCATAGTATGCTAAGAGACCATATGTACTGGCAAAACTGTAAATATACCGGCAAAAAAACCCAGTAATAATAAACAAATAATAAAGTGCATAGTCACACGACAAGCCGGTGCTGACACAAAGAACGGGAGTATAAAGAATCTGAAAATTTCAAAAATTTTCTCAAATTAAATGAAAAATAAATGCCTAAATTTTGAGATACGAGCATCCTCTGAACTAAATCGTCCTTCACGTAACCGTCTGTGGATTTATCAGATCGCCAACGGCCATGCCTTTTAAACAGTCTATCCGGAACACCATATTTCGCTGCTGAAGTCGCACCACCGGAACGGAGACTATGCAAACCATAACTTTTAATGTTAACGACAAACGGCGAGAAGGCTCCAATAAACAATTCCCTCATACGTGAATATGATAACGGCTTATTAACTTCACGAAATATATATCCTTGTTGAACTTTCACTAAATTTTGAAAAAGATAACATTCTGAATTTTGGCAACATCCAAGCCATTCTAAATATAATTCTGACGGATTGGTTGCCATGTAGATTTCTCATTCTTGGGTACAAATCCACTCAATATTGAATCTTTTTTAACTTGTGCTGCCATAGCTGTACACACATCCTCATCAGGGTGAGAACCCAAACCGTCATCTAAATACATTAAAATGTTCTTACCTTCGCCCCTCCATTTCTTAATTAATGGGCGAGTTACCTTGGTAAATACATAACAGGCTGAGCTCAACCCAAAAGGTAGAACAAGAAATTTAAAGTATCTAATACCCGTGTCATACTTCCAAGCAAAACCAAGAAGCTGTGTATGTGGTTCCTAAATGTCAATATGATGGTACGCCGAATGTATATCAAGCGAAACACAAAAGGATTTAGCATTAATAAATTGCATAGCTGTGCGAATGTCTTCGAACTTAACACTAGTTTTCCAAAGATGTTTATTGACTTATCTAAGGTCCAAAATTAACCGTTTCTTACTATTGCTCTGAACAGAAACGGTCAGCGGATTAACAACAAAAGGTTTTTGATTACATTCTACTATTAAACCTCTAATCAATAAGTCATGTATAACTTCTATAACAAAATCCGAATGATGTAAGGCTGAACGGTTGCTTAGTAAATACACAGATGAAGGCGTAATGTAAAATGGTATGCGATATCCATTCCAAATAGTGTCTAAAATATATAGGTACCAATACTTTTCCAAAAATCAAAATGTGTTTTATGTCTGCCTTTAACAGTGAAATATTGTTTATTGTCAAATGTATCTAAGAATAAATACTCATCTTTTATGAAATCAGTCTGCTTTTGGTTTTGGGATCTGCCTTTGGGTTGAAGGGGCATCTATTACGCCAGTGCTGAATTGATCCACAGCTGAAACATCCTCCTTGATTTCCTTTACGTTGATTTCCGCCCGTGCTGAACTGTTTGAATTGATTGTTGTACAGAGGGAATCCAGTGAACCAAGACTGGGGTTCACGAAAGGGTGGCTGGAGATTAGCTGGAAAATCAGGCTGAAACTGAAAAGCATTAGCATTAGAAGTAGACGTAGTGTATGATTTATTTGTCTTTTTACCCTTGAACTTGCGTTTGTGGATAGCCATGTTCTTCGCTTTGTTGATTCTGGTTTCATCATCGGTATCACTAGCAATAGGGTTTGTTTGATTTTGTCCGACAGTTTCCCAACCCCCTTCGCTAGTGTCTGAAATTTTAATAAGTTTATTGCGCTTAGCAATCTTGTCCTTGATTTCTCCGATTTTTTCCCTTGCGTAATCTGTTTTAGAATAGTCAAAGGCCCAAATAGTATGGTTAAGGTCTTCCAATAATTCTAAATTTAGCGAAAATTGTACTCTGTTACCCTCATACTTCCATTTATATTCTGATTCAGTTTTAAATTTCTTGACCTGAGTATAGTAGACCCTTGTACTTCTTGTCTTCATTGAGATAAATCTTGTCTTAATGTAGAGTTAATATCACCTTGCTCCTTGACAGCTTTCAAAATATCGTTCAACGAAACACCAGGTTCCTGAGAAGAGTTGTCCAGATCCATTTATAAATGTTGCAAAAAATACACTCCCGGTCAGATGGACGTTGTCGTGCTGAATGAGGAATCGAACATGCCAGACCGCGAAAAACATTTTTTTTTAGCGGGAAAAACCACTACGCCACCTATACTACATGTACTAAAACACCCAGGAGAAATTAATTTTATCCTAATTCATTCCATTCAAACGGATAAAATAACAAATGTCTTATTTTTTAAGCGAATGCCCATCCATCCATAAATGAATATATAGTAAAAAATGATTGAGTTTTTGTTGTCGATCGATGAATGTGCTTTCTTTGCTTTGACAGCACGTCCACGTCCTTACTTGGTCACATTTTAGCCATTTTACAGAAGACTTGACATGAAATCGCCTTGTATGTTCTTCTTTAATTGATCAAATATAAGTTGGATATGGATATTATTTAAAATCCACCTGTGATGTAAATCTATTGTCAAAGCTCTCCATTATTTTTAAGGAATGGAGAGTTATTAATTCTCTTTGTACTTTGGATACTATACACAGACTTGTTTTTGTTACAAGATTAATGATTGATAAAATTAATAAAGTACAACGGGTGGATTTTATGTTGGAGAATGTCCTCGTATCTCTCTATTCCATGCCTCGGCTCCATTATTTTTAAGGAATGGAGAGTTACTTGAACATTCTCCTATACATAAAACTTTGAATGGTTTGAATTAACATATATGTTTTAAATGACACTCATTTGTCTTAGAGCTGACATGCATTACTCAACATTCCTCCAATTCAGATTTGCTTTCATGACCTAACTATGATTACTTTGATATGTATTTTGACCAATGAAAGATTTGAAGCTTTACAATGATGGTTTATCATCAAAGTTTATATATATCCGGAATTAAGAATGATGTGAGTTTTAAGTTCAGTAAACAATATGTTATGTAGATATTTTTTTGTGTGTTTTCGTTTAAAAAGATGTTCGTTTCATGACTTCCCAACTGGTGTTGTATGTTTGCTATTCTGGTTATTAGGTTTTATGTTCCAAAGTTTTGTTCTGTTGTATTCAGATTATCACTTGAAATCTCCCCCGAATTTGGAAAATAAAAGGGTCCTATAAAATATTAGTTTTATGTTATAGCACAAATATCAATCTGTTTGCATAAATATATTCCTTATGTAGAGTATGTTTATATCAATTATATATTCAAACCCTATATTATAATGTGAAGTATTCAAGGTTAATATTTGTTCGGCATCATTGTGTAGCTTTCATGATAATTAAAACCTTCAGTTGTATGGTATTTGTTTTAATTTCTAGCATTCGATTAACTTAAATGCAGTATAAAATCACATTACATTTATTACTTTTATTAGAGAATGTGAAGACATTTGAAATATGTTACACTATTTGCAATATTATTCAAATGCATGGAATAAATTTATATATGACTTATATATCTTTTTACTGCCATCAGGTAGGAGCCTCTTCTATGTTTGTGTTTTATTTCACAAGGGTACTCGTACGTAGGTACGTACATTGGCCTAGTAGTCGAATAATGACATGCTATATCTTTACAAAAGTTTGAAGATACCAAAGGGATAATCAGAACTACTAAATCGACGAAATGCAGACTAAACAATGGCGAAAAGAACATGGACAAAAAGACAAAACATAATAAACAAAACACTACTCAGAAAACCAAAGATTGAACAAAAACGGATGCTCAGGAAGGATATTCAGTTCCTGTTCCATTAGTGGAACCATATCCGTTACAAGTAAAGGACACGAAAATGCAAAATCGTGTTGGACACCAGTGTACATTCTGTGTCATTAACTACAGGAAGTACAACTATGAAATCGAATGTGACAAAGGCATTATAGTATTCATTGTTTGACTGTCTATCATTTCTCTGTATCTTGATTTATCGACATGTAATGCCTCTAACCATACATGTACTTAATATATGCACTAGTATTTAACGTTATCGATAATTCTGTTGCTCTATATAAGGAAATGATTGTTTAAAATCATTGTACCGCAATACTGAACTGTCTGCCTATTATGTCAATATTGATCCAAATGTGTCTGAAATTCATGATGTTGCAAGTTTATGGTATACTACTATGGAATCAAGTACTCAAATCTTCATTCTAAGTTGAAACATTTTTATAAAAGAGTCAAACAAATTTTTATTTTGAGGAGTTCAATCGAGTTACTCCTGACTATTTCCATGCATTGTTAGACAAATAGAAATGGGATCTTGAATGTTTCTACTTCTGAGTAGTCATTTTCTATCTTCAAATATTTACTAAAGAAATGACGATCAACAAGTCCACCAATATCAACAAAGCAAACAACGACCTCTCAACTCAACTCCAATCACAGAGCATAACAATATAATGTCATATATTGGCTTCTAGAAATTCAGGTTTTGGCTTGGGACAACCATATGAATGTGGCTATGTTAAACAAGTTAGTGGTTGATAATTGACCCTCCAATGGAAATAAATATAAACAAATAATAGAAAAAACTCCAGAGATGCGCTTCCACTCTAAGAGACCACACAGTAGCACAACAATGAATGACAACATAAACATGGGCAAGTACAATAGCAGCGTCATAGTTAGCTGACTACAAGCCATGCGCTGTTTTCAGGTTATTATCTTTCTTCAACTCGAAATATAATATTATAATGAAGTTTGTTACCAAACCAACCAAACCCAATGTCAATTTAATGCAGTTATAAACAGAAATCGAGAAGCGCTAACAAGTGACATAATAAACGTCAATCTGAATTAATCAAGTGTGTTGTTGACAAAAAAAAGGTGGAGGACAATTTCTCATCATATATTATTGGATACAAAGTGTCATTACATTACCCCTGGTCCATGTGAGGTATTGTCATCGATTATCGTCCGTCGTCGTCTGCGTTCGTTAGCTTTACATATTTCAATCTTTTTCTCATCGAAAACGCTTCTATTTTGTATTGATCGGAGGATGATCTCCATTACATGACAAAGTTTTAGCGTAAGTCACAAAGGGAAACATATTGTAAATTCTTTTGTTTTTAAAATCATTTATCTTCTGGAAATCGAAATTAAATGAAAAGTTCCTTATAAGCCTTAACAATATCTTGTTTGTGTTGATTGAAACCACAGGGAACCCACATGCTATATTTTATATTGGGAACCTATGTGAAAATGAAGATACAGATATCACACACTGTAGTTAATATTTCTAGCCACCAACTGACAGACAATGAAACATCTTTACTTTCAAGGGGTCTTAATTTCTGCTCAGTTCCTGGTCCCATCAACGAGACCAAATTGTCTGAGGAACTGGATAATTTCGCTAGAAGCCTTCGGATCAATGAACACTTTGGTTCCAAGGAGGTAGAGGGAGGTGACGAGGTCAGCTCTGATAGTGACTCAGAAGACGCATGTGACTATAGATTTGTCAAAAAAAGTGAATGGGTCCCGAAACCTAGTAAGAACGTCACTTTGGAATCATTTATAGATAACGTAAAATCAGATATATTGCGAACTGCCAAAGTGAACACTGATACTTTTGACAATCTCACGCCTGGGGAACGCACATTATCATGTAAGTATTTCGTTTTCTGGTTTCAGTCAACTATCCGATGGGTTTACATATATGGAATGTGCGGCAAACTGATGCATTGGTACACAATATACATAAAATAAAATAAGGGGGTTCTACATACGCTGGTGGTGCTGTAATATTGCTACTGATGCATGGGAAGTTTACTATTAAAAAGGTCATCACGGTAGTCGTAGATATTTGTTTTTAATTTTCCTTCATGTGTCGATTTCAAGGTGAATGTCAAGATAAGAGGCAGACTTTGAAATGTCAGTAGTATACTTTAAGCTAATTTTTAGATAGATGAGATATAGATAATTACCGAATGGACAGAACATCATCGATAGAGCGGAGTCTGGAATTAAAGGTTTCATCTAATTTTCTATATTTATTCTTGAGAAGCCAATGAAGACATTGCTGTCTTATTAGCGCTTAAATATATATTTGCGAGTTGTGGATCGTCATTGGAATACCGATCGTGTATTGAAACATTACTTTACTTTAGCACATGTATTGTATATCAAATATCTAGCATTTTAATTTGTTTTGTCTTGTTTTATATTTTATTTATTTTTAAGTATGTTAAATATACGTGCTGCATGTCTTTCATGTCCACATTTCTCTGATTTGATGAAATAAGAAACGGATATCGTGTTATGAAATATATTGTATAATAATTATTACCTTAAGTTATTTTCATTTTTACAGCTGGGAACTGTTTTTGTCAGTTCAGTAAGTATTATTTTCTGCGCAGTCATGTTAAGGCTGTCCACTTTTTGCAACATAAATTTATGACAATTGATGACAATGTAATATTTTCATGACGCAGACGTCCGATTTTTTAATGGCATTGTTGTACGACTTTGAAAAATCTATACTCTGTCGTACTGAATATTAAGTAATTATATGTTCGTTATGAAAGCATAGTAAATACGAAATAAATTTATAGAACCAAACGTAACAATTGTCCAGCATCTTGATTTTTGGTGTACTGTCAATCTATTTGCAAGAGGCGGGGTTTATGCTACTGTTTCGGAAGTCGCAATCATTTCGCGCTTGCATTTGACAATACCTGTACAAAAGCATGCATGATAAAAGTTAATCAAGATTCGAGTACACAAACGTTTTACCTCATTAATGTGGTAAGTATTTTTTTTATTAGAAATTTACCTTCTATTATATACCAAGATCCTACATAAATGCAGCAACGCTACGTGTACGTTTTAAATGAAATAACCCTTAGGCCATAATCACGGCCACTCTACCTCAGTTCATGATCATGTATCAATGCATGTGTTAACCATTTTTGTCAGTGGGTAACATATCGACAGTAAGAAAATATTCTTCAATGGTGCAAATGTAGTTTCTGGGAGCAAGTCCCTGTGACCCGATTGGGAACACGTGGTAGTAATACATTACATCAACAGTCTATAATACATCATATGTGTATTTATTTAATTAATTATACATGAAAACCACGATTTGCCACAAACTTTAAGATAAAGAAAAGCTTTGTTTACCTTCCACTGATAGTCAGATATGGGATGTGTGTGTAAAATGGGGGGGGGGGGGGGGTGAAATTTAAGCTAGTTGTAGCTAGGGGCAGCACTGGTCCACAGCGGTAAGGTTGCAGGTTACGATGTAGAGTCCTGGTATGGGTATACTCTCTTATTTCTTACTCTTCGCTATGTCCATGCATTGAGTATCAGGAGATTTTTATTTGATATACTACAAAAGGGTGATACGAAAATATAGGAGCCGTCGTGGTCGTGATCGTATGGTGGTTGGATTAACAACTACCTGTGCAATCAGTACATATCACCTCTAAAGTTACGAGTTTGTATCCCGCAGATGGCGAGGTGTACTCGATACAACATTATGTGATTGAGTTTGTCAGTGATTTGCGACAGGTCATTTGTTTTCTCCATGTACTCCAGTTTCCTCTACAAATAAAAATGACCGCCACATATTTAACTGAAATATTGTTGAAAGTGGCATTAAAGACCATAACAATAACCTTAGCGCTACAAAAATATATGTATATACACCTACTGTATACATCACATAAAAATGATAATGAATGCATTGATTTTAACAAGGTTCTGCTTTAGACAATTTATGACAATATCAACATTCAACGTGCAACTTATAATTTAATTGTTAATTAGTTACAAAGAATATTGATGTTTTTCCACCCCACCCCCCACCCCCCCCCCCCACCCCTCATTTTTGGCAAAATTTGTACTTAATTACAGTTTCAGTTCAAGGTACTTTGCTATGTTTTATCTCTTTAACTTCTGACAAAAGTTCACACATATTATGATTTGATGGACCCTCAGGGGACACTTGTTGGTTTCTCTGTGTTATTATTAAGTCCATCTGATTATTGCATCAATTTAGAATTTTTAAACTATCTTTAAAGGAATACTACACAGATCAAGTTTGTTCTTGCAGTTTCCTTTCAAAAGACAACTTTTTAATACGTAGCATCTCTGGTGAGTGGCAACAGGCTCCACGGAGCCTATTTTTTCACTCTATAAAGGGGTTGTATTAAAGGCATGTAAAAACGCATATTTAATTTGATACATGTACAGTGAGTCCTTTGACTAACTTGGTATTTTTTTTTAGAGTTGACATAAAGAAAAAAAAACAATGGATGATATAAACTCAAAGAAGATTTAAATACCACAGAGGAATCAGCATAAACTTAAAAGGAACAGGAATATTTGACTTAAACAGAACCCAGATATATACCCATACATTTGCATGATCAGAAGTAATCGATAAAATAGAATGTTGGAGCTGTTTGTATGTGTGTATTACATGTGGTAGTGAATAGGACACATTATACAAGATTATCTATGCAAAAATGTACATATGTAAAATAATGTGTTTGATTCCTCATAGTCGACTTGCGATTGTTCATGTATAAATCGAAAGAATACATTGGTATGGATATTTTGGATTCAATATTGAGTGATCAAAGACCGAAAGATGTGATGGATTAAGTGATTGAATATGTATTTAATGATTCAGAAAGACATGAATAATTGTAGTTTTCAGTTGACAAGAAATCAGGATTCAGCCATACCTGCATGTACATATTAAGATGCAGTAAACACTGAAACATAATTTTGAGATCATGGAGATAATTTATTGTAATGGTTAATAAAAAAGAAATTGAAAGTGAAGTTGTTTCTTTTTCAGTACATTGTTTAATGACATGATATGTGTATAGCAGTTCCCACAATTGTATGGGAAACAATATTATTGTAGTATTATTGGTACTTGTAACGATATGCCACATTATGACCCACAGGGGTTTTATGTTATACACTACAATACATACACAAACTTTTGATCCATCATTTGTTCATTGGAAGTTAGGTGTTTAACACCACTTACAAAAATATTTCAGTCACTACTTTTGTGGCGGAAATTGGAGTACCCAGAGAAAACCACAGAACTGTCGCAAGTCACTGAAACACTTTTATCACATAATGTTTTATCAAGTACACCTCGCCATGCGTGGGGTTAAAACTAACAACATGAGTGGTGATAGGCAACGATTGCGCAGGTAGTGGTAAATTCAACTACCATACGATCACGACGCTCAAGTTCAGATGAAAGGTAATCGTTTTATTGATATTGGTGGAATTGATGATTATCACTATTTATAAACTTTCTTTTCACATCAATCAATGAAAATAATTGGTTTTTAATGTGTCGCAGGAAACCATATGAATATGAATACATGTACCTTGCGAATGTGAAAAGTTGGACCATATCCAAATAAATTAATTTTAGAGTCACATGTCATTTTATACCTGTTTTGATTGGTTTAAAAAGTTGAGGTTATTTTCATATGTACTGAGTCTGAAAATAGACGTCGTTCTAAGGCGTCGTGTGCCGTTGTCATCAGGCGATTTTCTTTAAATGAGGCACCATTTGGATTATATAAATTTATTTCCGATTATTTGCCATATTTTGAAAAAAAAAAAATTATTTTTTAATATCATAGCAGAAAAAGTTTGAATTAATTTGTAAGGATTGATCGAAATTATTTGTTCGGTTCATTAGAAATAACCTCAATCAGGTTGTACACACCCTTGCGTAACCTGCTACGCGGGTTACACAACTGTGTATTCCAAGTTCTGAGAGTCACAATAGAAATCTTAGATCAGGCTAAAAAAATAACTTGTAAGTCATCCGTCCGAAAACAAATGTAATGTAAAAATCATTTGCCTTTAGTTCAGCAGTGCTTTGGAATAAATTATCAACCAATGTTAAAACATCAACAACTTTAAGTATGTTTAAAACGAAATGCTTTAAATATCTCAAAGAAATTTCAGACTAATATTAGTGGCTAAATAATAAACAATACTATAATAAGAACTCCTATTTGTTGGATGATAAATATTTCATACTCTTGTATGTGTGAAAGCAATTACTTTTCTATTGTAAATTGTATGATTGTATTATGTATTGTATTTGATTTATGAGGGCCTCAAGCTAGAATAGTGAAAACTAATTGAGTATACCCTCTTTAAATAAAGGATATTATTATTATTATTATTAAATTGCGATCAATCCTTAGCAAATTTGGTTGAATAGTTGATTGATTTATTTGTAATGTCAAATAAGCAGTGTTTCAGCTATGTACATTGTTTTTATATTTTCATGATGAGAATTAAGTTACAATCAATAATTGATGGTTGAAAGGTGGCATTTGGATAATGGTCATAAAGGAAAGAAGTATAGGATTATGAAAAGAAAGTTAAAACAGGAATCACTGTCGTCAAATAGCTTCGGTCGAAAATATTCTGTTAGCTTTCGGTACAAGTCACTTAGGCATGATTGACAAACAGGCGACGACAAAATGTGAGTATTATGATCATATAGTATTATTTTATCTTGAATCCAGAAGATGTCGTTATCTGTCGATTATTTTTGTTTGTTTTTACCTATATGTTACTGTGGTTAACTTCATCGATTATTCAGATATGGATAAAATGATGGACAAAAACAATGACAGATGCTAATAATGAGATTGAAATCATCAAATAAAGGTATACAATGTAGTTAAAGTACACAAACCCTTTGTACTGTTTACATACATGATGGTTTGCACTGGCGTGCCACCATGAATAGTTTTAGACTTACTACAGTGAAAAACACAATGCTTATTTACGTACATTCGTTCCGGCTCTGTCAGCCACTACTTTCCGGTTGAGTCCCAACAATTGTGTTTCAGTAGAACCGGTTTTGTCTATGTAAAAAAATGAAAGAATAGCGAAAACAGCTCAATATCACAATTATGTTTCCTTTTTGTAATTTATTTAAGGTTCATTATAACACTTGTCAAGGGTATGTTCGATTTGCAAATTGATAACAATATTTTCTTTTTATCTTAAATGAATAACAGTTGTGAAAAAAACCAACAGCACATAGTCCAAATATTTTACATGTGGATGTTTTGCATAACATTAAAAGAAAGAAATACAAAACGGTTTCTGCAGAATTGGCATTCGCCAACTTACCTTCGACATAATGGTCATGATTTTGTATAGAACTTGTATTTTGTTTTCTGTATTTGCTATGCAGTTGGATTATTGCAATAGGGTTATTGCAATATTCAAAGAGTGTTTGATCAAAAGTAGGAACTCTCCCTGTTTATATAGATATCAAGTAACTCTTATTGTTTTGGATTATTTTTTTGTTTTCAAATAATATATTGCAGGACGATAAGAATTTTTTATTAAAAAAATTAATAAAAATAAAATAAAAATAGGGAACCACATCGATAGCGTAATAGTTAGCGTGCTCGCATCGAGTGTGATATATTGTGGGTACGAGCCCCTGTCTGGTCAAACAAAAGAATATACAATTGGTAGTTGTTGCTTCTCCGCTAAGAACGCATCATTCAGGAGAAAGAGCAAAGACTGGTTGGCTCGGAATCAGAATAATGTGTCCGAATGGAGCGATATATCTACCCTCTGACTGTCGTTAACTTACCTTGCCAAATGCAATGTGAGCTTTTACCATCACTTGGCACCCGTCGTCCGTCGTCTGTCATCTGTTTACTTTTCACATTTTAATTTTCTCCTCTGAAACGCCTCAGCCAAATGAAGTGAAACTTAGTAGGAAGCATCTATGGAAGGTCCTCTGTAACGATTACTCATTCGATTATACATTCGCCTTATTCGATCTCTTAAAAAGTTTATATTCCGATACCAATATCTTGTCGAAATATATTCCGTCTCTGCAGAAATAATTATAAGCGATGCATTTTCATATAGTGAAAATGTATAAAGATAAAGAAGTCCAAAATGTCAAGAATTTTTTTGTCAATGTGTGACGTAAAAGTATTTTTGACATTTACGTCACCGAATATGGTACTGCTTTGACAACTATTTTACCTATTTTGTTCCTGTATTTAAATACTGTTACAGTGACAGCCGGAACCTTTGAACCGTAATGAGAGCGGGAGGTTTGACGCCTTAAAATCTGATTCAACCCACCATTTCTTTAGAAATGCCTGTACCAAGTCAGGGTCATTACGGTTTTCACAGTTTTCCGGTTGTTGACTGATTTTGTCTGTTTATATAATTATGAGTTTTGACTTTCCCTTTATAAGATTGTTCGGAGTTCGGTAATTTTGTTATTACCTTTATTCGTCTCGATCCGTTAACAAACATGGTCGCCACATGCGATTCTTGTTTCTGATTGGCAGATTAACAAAATCTTCTCCTCTAAAACTCTTAGCCAAATGAATCGAAACTTGGTAGGAAGCAACTATGGAAGGTCTTCTATAAAGATTGCTCATTTCATCCCGATCCCACAAACTGAACACAAATATGACTTGTCGCACATTTCATGAAACGACTCCTCAACGGCTGTTACACTGATAGGATTCATCTACTTTAAGCATATTTTATTGTTAAATAAGAAACAATTGGATAGGACACAAGTTTCACAACTTAGAAACGTCTTCTCCAATACATACATGAAATAATACAACATGAAATTATCTGTAAAGTATATTTATTATATACCAGATACTAGTAAGTGAATGTTGAATGTAAAGATACACAAACATCTGTATGGAGCTCACAATATAATATAAATGTAGCAATGTAGCAATCAAATTTTCTGATGCTTATGCAAATAAAATGAGGGTAATCGCAAGATTGAAACAGAAGATGCTTTAATAGTATTTCTTCGATGTCCAGTTAATGTTTTCTTTATCCTGCACTTGTTCTATTCGAGTAGTCACATCGTATTGACCGGATATTTTTTGTTATACATTTGTATATGGCTTCTGACCAAGATATCTTTTTCTGGTATCTGATTCATGTTGAGCGAAGGTAAGAAACAGTAACAACACTTATAAACGTATAAGCGCGGACTTCAAAGAGGACATAATCAAAAACGATAAGAACAACGCGTGTTTCTGCTCTTTTTAGACAATTTGACAGTTTCTTTGGGGATTTTGAAATAACATGATAGATACAATATACGTACATTGTCGGAAAATATATAATTCATTTCCACTCGCTGCGAAACAGGTAAGAAAAACTCGTCAAAACTCGTATACATGTATATACATTTTATATTTTCGACAATGTATATATATTGTCTATTTGTTTTCCTCCCTCATTTCACTCCTCCGAAAATATTCTTTTTATTAACTAAAATAATGTAATATAAATAAGACTCAACACAGTGTAGGGTTGTGCGTTCGTTACAAGATCGCATAGCATTGTTATAAGTATATATCAACATAGCAAATTCATTCAGTCTGTCATTTCTACTCTCCTCCAAAAAATGCAAAATATATACGAGTGATTGAAATTCTTTTGGCATTAATATTGGTGGATGGACGGGGGACTGTAACATCCAAAGCACGAACTTTTGTCGTATTACAACTTTTAACGAAAGTTGCATTAATCGAGTACACCTAACATTTTCTTTATATACAAACTGCCAAAATCGTCCGTGCGGAAAGGAATTCAATACTACCGTCTTTAGGCCTGTTTCTTTTTAATTCTGAACCATTAACCTGGTTTTAAACATTTGTACGGTTGAGGTTTTTTTTCACAGTGTGATTTTAACCATGCGGGTATATGGTTAAAGAACATCTTAACCGGATCGAAAGAACGTTTGAATGTGGTTAATTATCAGTATATGTTTGTAATAGGATCATCTGTGCATTATAGACCCATTTCCAAGTTGTTTATTGACATTCTGCATTATTGTATTTGTTTATAAAGAATTAAATGGATAATTAAATTATTTTATTTATTTATTATCTATCTGAAGCATGTTTATGGTTCATGATTTAAACGTGTTTTATGTTGTTTTCAACCATAAACATGTCTGAGAATAAAAAAAACAGACCTTTTGTTAATTTGCTTATCTGTAATGTTAATGCATACTGTTAAATTGCTACTGTCGCGAACACTTGATTTTTGTTATGCTTTTTGTGGCACTGGCATCACGGGTGGTGCTCAATGCGCTATACCCACTTTAAATCGCTGTCCAGGTGCATCAATTGAGTAGTGGATATTCTTTTTATTACACAATATTTTAATTTTATACTCGTTGATAACGAAGTAAGTCACTCTGTGGAAATAACTTCGTGGATACGATATTTAAAGTTCTTCACAGTATAATGTTTACATTAACATTACAGAGTTGTCCGCGGGACGAATTGTCTGGCATACCACTAAAATATAAGAGTCAATCTGATTGGTTGAAATATTTATGAATGCCATTCAATGGATGCCATTAATTTTATAGTGTAACTGAAGCGAAGAGAAATAAAAATGGATATAGTGGAGTCTCAAGGTGTATTTTTAAGTCCAGTGCAGGGCTAGAGTTGAAGAATAATCCTTCATGAATAGACCGGTAGCTATAGGTGTTTGCATTGCACACAACTCGAGAAATCCCAGAATTTCCAGCGCATACAAATTGTATGCTTTCTACTACTTTTACATAGTAGTGCTTTCTGTCTCTGTGTGTCAAAAAAAAAAGTCCAAATAATAATAAGTAAATATATAATGACAAATATAGACACACAAGAGACAGATTTTTCGGTCTACTCCCACAGGCGCTTGTGATATGAAATCACCCCTTTTTTTAGCTTTCTGTTTACATATTTATTTTCAATAAAATTTCTTTATTATTTACTGTCTTTTTTATTTTACTAAGCATGTGTATATCCATACAATCGTGTGGTAATACCATCTTAAGGGCGTTGACCTGGGTTACCCTAAAATTTTCGCATCATTCAATTGTTTTTAAATTTGCATCATGGAATAGTTATGTCTAAATACATTATCTGCCAAAGTTTCAAAAAATTTCACCGTGCCGTTTTCTCCATAGCACATTCTAAATATAGCAATGTTGAGGGTATTCTTGACGCCAGATGGTAAAACTAGTTTCGGAAGATTCTAATAGATATGCACATTTATTTCTGATTGAAAGGGAATATTGTGGCTTTAATACACTTGAGAGTGTTGTTGTTGAATAAATATGAAATATATAGCATATCTGAATATCCTGTTTGGAGATAATCACGTGCAAAACAGTGGAAACTGCAAAAAAGGGGGGATGCCCTGGGGACCACCTTGGTATTAAAAATCGGATTAAAAAAATTCCTGTCAATTAATTTCCACCAAAAAATGTCACACTGAAGAATTGACATATAGACATCATTGCACCAAATTTTACAATCTTTTACCGTCAGATTTTTAAAATATTTAAATTTATGCTTTTCATGGATGGCACCCAGAAAAAAATTACCAATTGACTGCATTTGTCTTTTTTATTTTCAAGTCGGCTGGGGAGGGGGAGGGGTGGTTTGAGGGTGACTCTACTTGATTAATTCATTACACACAAAAAAAACGCAAAAAACACAGACAGCCACCCAGCTGTATTGTTAAATTCCTTCAAATTATGTGCTCCAGTTGTATTCGTTTGATTCTGATTATTCTTTAGTTGTCTTAGAAGAAGGGGGACGGCGGTATAAGAGAGGATCATATATTACAATTTTTTTCCCAAACATAGCTTTCTATTTTTACAACCATAAAATGAATTTGCTCTATTAGTTTCATAATATCTAAGATTCTGGTGTATATATGTAATTCTTTTTTTAACAAACCCTTGAAATTCAATAGAAAAAGGTTGTCACACAAATTGTGTTACATTTCTGGCATTTTTGACAACATACTTCGATGAACATTTTTTCTGGAAAGAGATATTTCAATGATATTTTGTGGGCACCGGCATATAATAATAGCACACTGCCTGACACTGGCATAAGCAACAATAAGATATAAAAATACAAGGAGCCAGGGCTCACCACACTTGCAAAAAGTAGGGAGACTTGACTTCTCCCTCAGAGAACACGAGGAAGAAGTGAAGGCATGACAGGGAGACATGTTTTCGCCAAAATGTGTTTTTTTTTCACTTTTTTGTTGCATTTGAAGTGTGTCTTTGCTAATATATTGTTTATATCTTTCATATTTAACATTACATTCATGTTTTGTATTTGTTTTATTATTATTATTGATCTTATATTTATTGATTTTAGATTTATTCATTTTTGCCTTGAAATCTGTCCATGACATCTAAATGTTCATTTCCTTCCCCCGATTCCTACGTCCCCATGATCGCCCTGTTTAAAACTTAGACATGTTGATTGTTTAGCTTTTAAAAAGCTACAAATAATTCCAGTTTTGTGAAAATAATTAGAATATAACACAATTCAACGGCCAATTTGGTAAAGGAATCGTATGTTTGTATATTTTAAGATTTGGGATTTAATATTCACCTGGAATTTCGTCAGTACAAATTTGCAGAAGTTTGCCGTGATACTTTTGTATCAACAAATTAAACCTTCTTTATTGCTTGAATAAAACCTTTTCCTCTTATTCTTATGTATCTTCCCATTGATTACAATTGTTTTGACAATCAGCTTTACCATAAAACGAAGCTTATTTGCAAGAAAATAATTTTGCTTTGTAGTCGAGGGAGAGCGACTTCAGCCGATATAGGGCGAGAATTTCGCCCACTTCGTCTAGCTATGTGAGCCCTGCAAGGAGAACAGCTATGGAAAGGTAAACGGAAAAGGAGTCATTTTTTTAACTGGCCATATCCAATGTAAACAATCTTTGTCACCAGGAAGCTTGGAATTGAGGGGGAATTTTCAAACCCACAGATGCTTATATATTTGAGAAGACACTGAAAATAGAGTTATCTCCCATACCCCAGGCCTACCCCCTTAAATTTGTCTTCTATTGTTATTATCCAAAGAGCAATTGAGAAGGCCTACACATGTAAGATTCTACGGTAACGTTGTTGTCAGATATTTCAGTAGATAAACAATACAAATTAATTTGTGAAGAAGGGAGAGCTCTTTAAAAGCACATCTGCAAAACATGTATTCAAGGAAAATTGTAACTACACTGATTATTAAAGATAAATAAAAATGAAAACGACGATTGTATTACATCATACATGACGTCTACTGTGACGTAACTTATTCGGAATATTTACACGTCCGCAAACGATATTAAAAAAAACTTACGTCCTTAAAGTGTTTTAAAATAATCGTTTTTTAGCATTTGTTTATTACATTATTTTAAATGCAATAGAACAACGGCATCCCGAAAACTGATCTTGGAAAATGGTTAACGTCAACATACTTGATCATTAGATACGGTATATTCATATGGCAAAGAATACAGGGATTGAACGTAGCAAGAAAAATCCCGTAGAACTCGGAAAAGGGGGGGGGGGGGGGTTCTTGCATATTTGGCCTTTCAATCTATTCGCACATTTAATTAAATGAAATTCAACACTTTGCCACGCATTGTTCTTGAAGAATAGAATATCCCGAATCCGCCGGTTCCTTCATTACGTGTATTGAACATCGGTATGCCGTTGTTCTGTTCGGTTTTAGTGGTCACGAGGCTACTTTCTCTTTAATGTGATCACATGAACTCAGTGATTGATTCCTAATATTATTGTTTTTTTCATTTTGAGTAGATCATACAAAATTGTATTGGTTTATTGTTTAAATAAGTAAAATTAATGCATTTTCGCATGTATTGAACCGTAAAGGAAAAACACGTTTTTGTTTATGCATGTTCAATTGGTGGACAGCGTGATTGCCCTTCTTTCTGTGGCCGTTTTTGCTGTTTTGACTAAATACAAATTATTTTATCTTTAGAGCAATTAGAAAGTCAGTAAATTAAAATTATATTAATACATCTCACAAAAGTATTTCTGATAGTGTGAAAATTTACTTCCATTTCATCAAGGATTTATATAGTATGCTATATAAATCCTTGATTTCATTATATAATTTTTAACCATAAATTTGATTAAACAATAGTCGAGATACTCTTATCATACAGCCAGCAAAACGTAAGGATAAGAATTTTATAGCAACACATGTTTGTTTATGACGAATAAATAGAATCGGTTCCAATCAGTGTGTTGTTAGCAAACGTTACTGTTTATGTTCGTACATGTGTGTGTGTGTGTGTGTGTGTGTGTGTGTGTGAACATGACTTGGATGAATTGGAACATTGGGGGATAGTGGATGATATACTTATTTTCTTATATGTTATTCTTCTAATGAAAGTCGTTTACCAATTATGTCTTTAACTGTCTTCTTTGTTTTACAGTTAAAGAAAAACTCTTTGATTGTTGTGGAAACAAATTAAGCAAAGAAAGTAAGCTTAAATATCAATATATTATTATATTGCATAACTACAATTCGATTTCTCAGTTAGTTGAAATGCATTGGAGGGTTGCTGGCTAAAGATGTAACGTATACCAAAGGGTACTATTTACAATAAGATCTTGAATCCAACAAGAATGTACTGTTGTAGCTTTGCAATAGAGGTGATGAATAGACTGTTTCCATTGTCGTTGTCCTATTTCAAATAGTAAGGTCAGTCTATCACACTCGTGATGGTCGATATGTCAAGGTGATATGCTAAGCCCATGCTTGTTCCTATTACTAGCTCTTTCTGAACAGGACATTAACTTTAAAGTACAAATACAATGATAACTAGTACCTAAGAAAGGTTTGAAGAAAATAAAGGGCAATCATAAGCCATAAATCAATGAAGAACAAAGAATACAGTGGCCAAAAAGAAAGAAAAGGACAAAATCACAAAAAATGAACAACAAAACATTACACAAAAGTCTAAAGATCGAGAAACACGAGCTCCACTTACAACAGCGGATGAACGCAGGTGATTCATAAGGGTAAGAAGTTCCTGTTCCACATGTGGCATATATTGCGATGTCTCAAGTTCTTGCCTGAATAATTATTAAAAACCTGTCTTCTTTTATCTGATTCGTACCATATACCGAATTTACAAATGAAAACTCCACTGGTTGCGTACATTAAGCAAGAGAAGTTCCGTGTTAATTTTCGGGTTTTCTTTACGCAGTCATGTTAAGGCAGTCCACAAAAGAAAATCCATTAAAAAAAAGGTGTTTTTCCTTTTCGGTTCAATACACGTGAAAATGCATTAATTTTACTCATTTAAACCATAAACCAATAAAATTATGTATGATCTACTCAAAATGAAAAAAACATATTATTAGGAATCAATCACAGAGGTCACGTGATCACATTAAAGAGAAAGTAGCATCGTGACCACTAATACCGAACAGAACAACGGCATACGCATGTTCCATAGAAGTAATGAAGGAACCGGCGGATTCGGGATATCCTATTCTTCAAGAAAAATGCGTGGCAAAGTGTTGAATTTCATTTAATTAAATGTGCGAATAGATTGAAAGGCCAAATATGCAAGAAACCCCCCTTTTTCCGAGTTATATGGGATTTTTCTTGCTACGTTCAATCCCTGTATTCTTTGCCATATGAAAATATCGTACCTAATGATAAAGTATGTTGACTGTTAAAATTTTTCCAAGATCAGTCTTCGGGATGCCCTTGTTCTATTTCATTTTTTAAAATTTAATAAACAAATGCTAAAAAACGATTATTTTAAAACACTTTAAGGACGTAAGGTTTTTGTAATATCGATTGCGGACGTGTAAATATTCCGGATAAATTACGTCACAGTAAACGTCATGTATGATGTAAATTGTAATGCAACCGTCGTTTTCATTTTCATTTATTTTTGATAATCAGCGTAGTAACAATTTTCCTAAATACATGTTTTACAGATGTGCTTTAAAAGAGCTCTCCCTTCTTCACAAATTAATTTGTATTGTTTATCTGCTGAAATATCTGACAACAACGTTACCGTAGAATCTTACATCTGTACAGTATGTGGCCAAAAGTATTGCCACATGTAAAAAAAAATCCCTATATAATCAACTTAAACTATATTTTTTCAAATATTATTGTGAAGTCATTTCTGGATAGATTTTAACAAATTTTACACCAAAACATTCAGAATTGTCTATATTTTGACTGTTTATTTGCTCATTATGTTTATATGAGTGGTTTTTATTTGTACATAATTTAAAATAACAAATAAAAATTGGCTTTGATTTTCCTATATATAGATCCATTTCAACTAAAAATAAATCCTAAAAATTAACAATCCTGTTTAAATTATGTAGGCCCTCTCTACTGCTTTTTGGATAATAACAATAGAAGACACATTTAAGATGGTATTACCACACGATAGTATGGATATATACATGTTTAATAAAGTAAAAAAGACAGTAAATAATTAAGAAATGTTATTGAAAATAAATGTGTAAACAGAAAGTTAAAAAAAAGGGGGGGGGGGGGGGAGTGATTTCATATAACAAGCACCTGTGGGAGGACCAACAAAGAGTTGGTTTTCAATCAATGTTGTCTGAATTTCCCGCTAATTAATGCCATAGTTACAAGATGACAAAGATGTGCCACCTTTTCTATAGAAATATCTTATTTTGTCTTCATTACCTTGTCTTGTCAGGGGTTTTATTTGCAATGAATAAATGCATTTGGTATTTTGGACTTCGTCCTTCATAATAGCATATCCTGTGTAAAACATATGGATTTCTGTTTTAAATTTGATGATGAAAATTGAAACCTGAAATGCAACCCAAATTGTCCCTATTCATTCATCAAAATATGTTTCTATTATTAAAATGTATCAACCAGGCATCTTGGTAAAATAAATTACTATCTTTCACATTCAAATTTGGAAAGCATAATATATTTAGTAAATTCAGAATTTGTGTAGGTAAATTTCAAATTGAAGATACAAAGAGAGGGAAGGGTCTGTATTAATAATAGAATTTAATTAATAATAAAAATTAAATTCGGTTATTGTCATTTGAAATAATTATATCGAGTCTTTCATCAATATTGATTCATTTGCCCCCTATTTGTGTACCCCTTGATATTCGTATGCTAATGAGTGTGGCCCGCGAAAACACGGTCCGTGCATTTCGCCTTTGCTACAAATGACCAGTCTGAAGAAAGGTTTTGACCAGGCAACACGTTTTTAAAATCATTTAGAGTCAACACGTGTAAATTGTCGTAGATTATCGTTGCAAAACTGCAGATAAGTATTATTTTCTTGTTTACTTCTTTTATTGTGTAATCATGGATAATTTTGTTGAATTTTTAAGCTTGGACTGAGAAAACGTAAAGAAAAATCAATAGATAATGTTTATTTCCTTACAAAGATGTGAATTATATTTACAAAGGTTGAAAATCGATAAATTTGATGAAATTATAGAGAAGTGACAATTATTTCAACTGGTATAATCATAACTTTTAAAGCAGATCGTAGCGAAAAAAACGCACATTGTGAAAAACTTAGGTTCTACATTCGGCCAAAAAATATATTGTTTATTTGCAATTTTACACTAAGCGAATTGACTATTGTCAACCTTACGAATATTTATCTCAGACTGTACATGTACAAGAAAACGTAAACAACTGTTACAAATATAAATACAGGCATATTAAATAATACAGGTACGTATATAAAAAACAAATTATACAAATCTACTAGACCGTGACATGAATACACAAGCGAACTGTACTCGTCATCTGATTGATTGATAAATAATGTGTGAATCAAATTATTGATTTAATTGCTGTTACTGTGCCAATATTTACCGTTTATGTAAATAAGTATATTAAATTATTATCTAATTTATTATTGGTGTATGTGATGGGATGGTTAATTCGAATGAATACATGTACTTAACATTAGAATATTATTAAAATAATGTTGCTTAATGGCCGACAAATACTCTGTTCATTTATTATAAACGGTTAATTCGTGTTATTAATAATGTCTCTTTTATTTACATATGCCTAGAGGAAAAGGTAGAAAGGTTTTACCATACCGGAATGCAGCGGCGGGGAGACGACCGCCTCCAGTAGCACCACGTCAGGTGGAACGCCAGAATCTTGGAAGGAGAAGACCACGGGCACAGTTAGAGCAAGCGGAAGACCATGGGGTCCCTGTTCAAGTTCAACAGCCCAATGATAATGACCCCCAACCTGCCTATCAGCCTGCTCCTGCTCAGGAACATCACAATGAAAATGCTCCTCCACCACATATACTTCTTGCACCCCAAGTTGTACAACCGGTGCCACAGATTGAAAATGGTGAGGCTTTAATTATACCTACAAAGAGTGATATTGATGTTTTTGTATCACAAAAATTGTCTAATCAAATATGGAATTTAGAATATATTGATCTGGCACATCTACTTTATAAAAATGTTGTTAGCAATATTGATAAACCGAATAAAGTACTTGGTTTTGATGAAGATGGTGATATTTTAATTGAACGCAGCAAGTACTCGAAGGTAAAATCTATCACAAATATTGAAGAGTGGTCGGAGGGTTTTTTGAATTATATAAAACTTTTGCTAAAAAGATTTCCGGCACTTGCCAATGATTTAATCAGTTACATGTCTATTATAAGAAGTGCCGTTCCGGATGTACCATTTGAAAAAATGTACAAATATGACCAACAGTTCCGTCGAAGAATGGCAAGGGACCACAGGCGATCATGGGCCACAATTGATGGTCAGTTGTGGTTACAGTTTGTAGCAACTGGTGGGCACAGTGTAACACAAAACACACCACGTATGTCATATACTGTAAATAGGCCGTGTTATGACTATAATTTCAAAAGTTATTGTACACGTATAAATTGTATATATAATCATACATGTATCCGTTGTGGTAAATGTCACCCATCGGTTTCTTGTCAACAGTCATTTAATAATTTTCGCAATCCTGGTGGCTATACAGTTAGACCACCAAACATTGCACATAGATATTCACCAAATATGCGGATGGAAAGCCTGTCTGTACAACCAGCTTACCGCAATTATTATGCCCCGAGAGCTAGGCAAAACTTTGATTTTCGTTTTAAGCCAAACATTGCCAGATTTCCTGGACAGCAACTCAGTTTACACAAAATGCAAAATTAAAATGTTTTTGAAATGAATTGTTTTTTTGCAGGAAGGGACAGGCATTTTGACATATGGTGTATGGGGTATTCCCCAATTAATCTTCATATTTTGTCAAAATTGTTATCTGTTTATCCTGACCGAGAGGCAGCAGATATTTTATACAATGGCTTTAGATATGGTTTTCGTATAAATTATGCAGGACCGAGAGTACCTTATGAATCAAGAAATTTAAAATCAGTTTTGAATAACCCTGCAATAGCGTGGGAAAAGGTAATGAATGAAGTAAATGCTGGTAGAATTGCAGGGCCGTTTTCCTATCGTCCAATTTCAAATTTGAGAGTGTCTCCCATTGGACTGGTCCCCAAAAAGACTGGCGAAATTCGCTTAATTACAAACTTCTCTTCACCAATTAATGGAAGTGTTAATGATTTTATTGATACAAGTTACACATCAGTTCAGTATTCATCTTTTGATAGAGCAGTTGTTATGATTAAAAAACTTGGTTTTAAAGCACAGTGTTCAAAAATGGACGTAAAATCTGCATTTAGATTATTGCCAATGTATCAAGGAGAATTGGATTTGCTAGGATTCAAAATTGGTAATTGGTACTTTATTGACAAATGTCTACCCATGGGCTGTTCGGTTTCATGTAGTTATTTTGAACGGTTTTCTTCTTTTTTGCATTGGGTTACGGAAATGGAATCGGGTTTACATGAAATTGATCACTATCTTGATGATTTTTTATTTGCTGGTGCAGATAAAACTAGTAATTGTTCAAAGTTAATGAATACCTTCACCGAAGTTTGTTCACAATTAGGTGTCCCAATAGCTGATGATAAAACGGAAGGTCCATCAACAAGGATAACTTATTTGGGCCTTTTAATTGACACTGAAAAGATGTTAATTCAAATTCCTGATGAAAAGGTGCAGAAGCTATTATATTTTTTAAACGAAGCAAGTAAACGAAAAAAGATAACATTACGACAACTTCAGTCATTATGTGGTTCATTAGCATTTTGTGCGAGAGCTTTACCAGCCGGCCGTGCATTTAGTAGGCGCTTGTATTTAGCATGTGACTGCAGGGCCAGGAAACCTAACCATTTGATTAAAATAACAAAAGCTATGCAGAGTGATATATTAACATGGAAAATGTTTTTAGAAAATTTTAACGGTTTTTCTTATATTTTGGATGACTCGTGGGTCTCCAATTCAGTATTAAGACTTTTCACAGACAGTGCTGGGAGTGTTTCTAAAGGTTGTGGTATTTATTTTGACGGTAAATGGGCATGTTTGAATTGGCCCTCTGAATGGGAACAGGGGAATATTTTGAAGGATATTACATATTTAGAATTAATACCCATTGCTTTATCAGTGTATCTATGGGGAAATCAATGGCATGGAAAGAAAATATTATTCCACTCTGACAAATCAGTCTGTTGTAGAGATTTTGAACTCTTGCACATCAAAATCAGAGAGGGTTATGACACTTGTTAGGCATATTGTGTTTTGGTCTTTATTAGGAAACTTCCATATAAAAGCACAATTTATACCTGGCTTTACCAACGTTTTCGCTGACTTAATTTCTCGTGGTAATTTTCAGAAATTCAATAAATTGGCACCATTGGCGGATATTTTTCCGACATCAGTTCCAGAGACGCTTTGGAAACTTTTAGACCACAATGTGTGAAGTTATTAGAAGCGTCCAATTCAGATAATACTTGGTTAACTTATCGTAATGGCTTGTCATCTTTTCAGAAATTTCGACAAAATCATGGTTTGAATAATGTTTGGCCATGTCCTATAACTCATATAGTTAATTATGTAGCATTTATGTTCAAACAAGGTTATTCCCCCTCAACGGTCAAAGCATATTTGTCAGGAATTAGCTATTACATTAAGAGTAACGGCCTTGAAGACGTTACACAGTCCTTCATAATTCAAAAGATGATGAGAGGAATGTTTCGTTTAGACAAAAGGCATGACTGCCGTAAACCTATCACGCTAAAAATACTGATTAAGCTTACAGAAGCGTTGAACAAAGTTTGTTTTTCCGTTTATGAATCCGTTTTATTCAGTTGTGCATTTTCAATTGCCTTTTTCGGGTATTTACGGGTTGGTGAAATAGCCATGTCAAACTTGAATAGTAATCATATTGTAAAGATATCTGATGTAGCGTTTGATTCTAAAGCCGAGATTCTTTACGTAACAATTCCATTTTCAAAGACTGACCAGTTAGGGCATAAAACTACTTTAATACTGAAACGAAGTGTTCACACTCCAGTGTGTCCTGTTAATTTAATGTTGAATTATTTTTCAATGAGGCCAAATGTGGAAGGGCCATTGTTTTGTCACATGAATAACAAAAATCTCACTCGTTATCAATTTTCAAAAATGTTGAGAAATGCTTTGGCGTTCACTGGCTATAGTCCAGATGAATTTAATACCCATTCATTGCGTATAGGTGCTGCAACACAGTCATTTTTAAATGGCATGGACGAAAAAACTATTATGGTCGCTGGAAGTCGTCATGCTACAAACGGTATATTCGGTTGAATATGTTACATTAAATTTTGTTTTCAGGCAATAACAAAGATATATGGGTGGTTGGTTCTTCAATAATTCAAAGAGCTGGTGAGCACTCAAAAATTAGACCAACAGGTACATTTTTAGGTTTACAACAACTTGGATGCCAATTAGTGTGGGTTGGAATGCCTGGTATGAGATGGGAAAACGTTGTTTCTTTGATTCACAGTTTGATAAATTACAGGGGCATTCCGTTTGCAGTAATTATACATTGCGGAGGTAATGATATTGGTCTTGTCCCCTGTGGAGAATTACTTTTTCACATTAAGTTTACTATCGCTATTCTTTCAAGTATGTTACCTGGTACATCTCTTGTATGATCAAGTATCCTACCTAGAATGAAATGGAGGTATTCCGAAAATATAAGAAATATGGAAATAACCAGAAAGAGGGTGAATAGAGGCGTCCGTTCTTACTTATTAAAGATAGGCGGATATGTTATAAGACATCCGGATTTCGATGACAAACACCCCGCTTTGTTTAAAAAGGACGGTGTGCATTTGTCGTTTTATTGCCAATGACATTTTTCTCAACCAAATACAAGGTGCTCTCGAAACATTTTTGAAATACCCTCATTGTTTGGTTTATCCTTTTAACTGAGATAAGCAAATGTTGAAATGAATGCTTTGTATTGTTGTTGCCTTTGTTAAAGATGTTTACTCCATTTCATGGAGCCAATTTGAAATATGGATAATTAGATTGTTTACCATGTTGATTGTCATGTTTTTCTGAAGCTTGAGTTGTAATTTTGACAAATCTAAAGTGTGTTGAATTTGACAATTTATTAAATTTTGAATTTTTACCTAAGACTTTTTGTCAATGTTGTTTGTAAATGATGCAGAAGACTGCCTAATTTGTCATGGGGTAAATGTTTTGGCGGATTTACAGTTTACTGTTGTAGAACTGTAAATTATGGCCGAATTTACCCTCTGCTGCTATGGTGTACCCAGCAGCTGATTATAGACTTACCTTACTGTTGGCTCGCCCTTCAGTACATTGAAGAATCGTCATCATTTATTGATTGACAATTTGATTGTTTGTTTATTTGTTTGATGTTTAAAAAATGTTTGAGTAAATGCCATGATAAATTAGCAGCCAAACACATAGTTTTGTTTTGTTTAGCCTCAAATAAGAACTCAATCACTATGCTACACAACTGTTCTTCTACAAACCGTAAATCATGTTCTCATAAGGTCTTCTTGGGATACAAGCTAATATGCAATAATATAATTTAATTAATAATAAAAATTAAATTCGGTTATTGTCATTTGAAATAAATTATATCGAGTCTTTCATCAATATTGATTCATTTGCCCCCTATTTGTGTACCCCTTGATATTCGTATGCTAATGAGTGTGGCCCGCTAAATCACGGTCCGTGCATTTCGCCTTTGCTACAAATGACCAGTCTGAAGAAAGGTTTTGACCAGGCAACACGTTTTTAAAATCATTTAACCCTACCCTGCCCTACCCTTTATTTGAATATTTTCTGCTGCTTTTTGTTTATTATTTTAGGGGCACATGGGTGTACGATTATACAAACATCGTCATGGCATTCATATAACAGTTGGAAATGTAATGCTTGATGTCATCTATGTTGCTGTTGTGGATTATGGATTTAAAAGGACGGAGATGCCGAATTTACCTTCTGCTGCTATGGTGTACCCAGCAGCTGATTATATACTTACCTTACTGTTGGATCGCCCTTCAGTACATTGAAGAATCGTCATCATTTATTGATTGACAATTTGATTGTTTGTTTATTTGTTTGATGTTTAAAAAATGTTTGAGTTAATGCCATGATAAATTAGCAGCCAAACACATAGGTTTGTTTGTTTAGCCTCAAATAAGAACTCAATCACTATGCTACACAACTGTTCTTCTACAAACGTAAATCATGTTCTCATAAGGTTTTCTTGGGATACAAGCTAATATGCAATAATATTGATTAGGAGTGTCATTTCTTATAAATTATTCATTTTCATATACAATGTAGATACAAAATGTAAATAAACACCATTTTGATAGAGTAAAACAAAATTTTAAGACTACCATTGTTGATAAACTAAGAAGTCCTTTAAATCCAATTAATATCCTTTATAATGCACCTCATTTTCTAGAATTGAGGACACTTTATACTTATAAAAATTTACATTTTGTGTATGTCTTTTGTATTGTATGTTATGTCACTAACAACCAAACTATAGAAAAATAAGAAAATAAAACAACTCATTTGTCTCGATTATTTTAAGAATCCAAATCAAATTGGACAAACAAGAGTAAAACTGAGGCCCCCAAAGCATGTGTGTCTGCTAACTTGGATTTCAGATCCACAAAAAGAAAGCAAAACAATCGTGAATGTGTATTCATACACCATTTTGATGCCACCAATTTTCTATCATCTTAAAACCAGATATTTTGTAAAGAACCACCCAATGCACAGCCAAATTTGCCTACAAATGCTTCAACCGTTTCAGATAGTAATAATTGTGAAATGTTTTTCATGTTGGCACCTATGTTAAATTTATCCTCATGATCATCTTGGATTTCCGATTTTCAGAGAAAAATGATAATTTTTAAGGGACCATTCAGCGATTACTCATGTTCAGTTTGGGTTCAATCAAATATTTAGTTTCTGAGATGAATTACTTTTTTTTTTATTTGTCCTGCAGCGGTGGCCATCTTAGATTTCCGATGGACAAAAACAAAACTTTTTAAGAGGGTAAAATATGACATATTCCTACAAAATAACATGTTCATCCCACGTGTGGTTTCAGATAAGATTTTGAAACTTCAACATCAGAAAGAATTGGTTGTAGAAGCCATGTTGAATTTCTGAATCAAATGAAAAACAAGTAATGTTGGGAATCACCCATGTTGGACCTGTGGTTTGTCAAAATTAGTTTTAAATGTTTATGGACGAAGATGAATGCTAAATGATGGCAATAGCTAATTTTTGTTTTAATACTTGTAAACCATTATTTGTAAAATAATTTATTGTATTATTTCCATTAAAACCTACAGAAAATATTCTTATTAGTGTCATAAGTTTGATGCAAATCCAAAAATATTTTAACACTAACAGAGAAAAAGTGTTTTTAAATGAATAAATAGGGTAATTATCAACAGATGACATATTTCTGTCAAGATAGTGTAATTGTAATGAGATGTTTGTTGGATACTTCTTTGTATACTAAGGTTTAGTATATCACAAAAAATAAACCGAACAAACACCTAATTTTAACATGATGTCCTTCTTTCGCTTTGTGAACAAACGCACGATTTATCGATTGGTTAAAATCTCATTAGCACATGCACATGTGACCAACTTTCCCGTCGTAAATGTACATCTTGATGAATTAATGTCTGCTCGAATTTGGCAGCATAAATTCAGTCTTTGAAATTAGAGTTTCGAATTTACTGACTAGAAAACTTCAAAATTAGAATAGATTCTATTGAAGAAATTTGGCAAAAGTCACTGGTCCGAATCAATTTTCACTGGCCGTAGGCCACCGGACCACTGCTAAAGTCGATGACTGTATATTGTGTGCAACATATTCCGCAAACGTAAATATAAATACCTGTCTTCCAATCAAAGTATACTACAGTATTTGTACTCTTAAGACATATCAGAATCGAAATAATTCATGGAAGCCAGAATGAATGTGTTTTGAGCTTTAACATGGGTTGGCGGATATTGGTAAATTGTATCCTTCGCCTCTGGGTAGGGATAAATCATTATATCCACCAATCCATGTTAAAACTGAAAACACATTCTGACTTCCACGATTTATTTCTTAATTAGATTATGTTACACAAGCATCAATTGTTTGGAGTGGTCATTGGTGTATCCTGTTGCAATGCATTTTTTCTGACCCCATCATTTATCCTGTCCCAAGCCATGACCTGCATTTCCAACATCAGATGGTGTTGCCCACCTTTTTTATGTTTCAGTGAGTGGCGATTGATATTGGTGGAATTGTTGACCATTACTGTTTTAACTTTCTTTTCATAATCCTATACCTTTTTCCTTTATGACCATTATCCAAATGCCACCTTTCAACCATCAATTATTGATTGTAAGCTTAATTCTCACCATGAAAATATAAAAAAATGTACATAGCTGAAACACTGCTTACTTGACATTACAAAAATAATCAACTATTCAACCATATTTGTTAAGGATTGGTCGCAATTTGTGTTCGGTTTATGAACAAATACATGCAGGTTACGCAAGGGTGTGTACAACCTGATTCGGGTTATTTCTAATGAACCGAACAAATAATTTCGATCAATCCTAATAAATTAATTCAAACTTTTTTTGTTATATTGAAAAATATATTTATTTTTTCAAAATATGGCAAATAATCAGAAATAAATTTATATAACCCCAAAGGTGCCTCATTTAAAGAAAATCACCTGATGACAATGGCACACAATGCCTTGAGAACGACGTCTATTTTCAGATTCAGTACATATGAAAATAACCTCAACTTTTTAAACCAATCAAAACACTTATAAAATGACACGTGACTCTAAATTTAATTTATCTGGATATGGTCCAACTTTTCACATTCGCAAGGTATGCAAACACACTGTATTCATATGGATTCCTGCGACACATTAAAAAACATACTTTCAGCAAACCAATTATTTTCATTGATTGATGTGAAAAGAAAGTTTATAAATAGTAATAATCATAAATTCCACCAATATCAAGAAAACGATTACCTTTCATCTTAACTGAACTTGAGCCGTCGTGATTGTATGGTAGTTTAATTTACAACTACCTGTGCAATCGTTGCCTATCACCACTTATGTTGTGAGTTTGAACCCCATGAATGGAGAGGAGTACTTGATAAAACATTATGTTATAAAAAAAATTCAGTGACTTGCAACAGGTCTGTGGTTTTCTCTGGGTACTCCAAATTCTGCCACAAAAGTAGTAACTGAAATATTTTTGAAAGTGGTGTTAAAAACCTAACCTCCAATGAACAAATGATGGATCAAAAGTTTGTGTATGTATTGTAGTGTATAACATAAAACCCTTTTGGGTCATAATGTGGCATATCTTTACAAGTACAAAATGTACCAATAATACTACAACAATATTGTTTCCCATACAATTGTGGGAACTGTTATACACATAACATGTCATTAAACAATATACTGAAAAAGAAACAACTTCACTTTCAATTTCTTTTATTATTAACAATTAAATTAAATTATCTCCATGATCTCAAAATTATGTTTCAGTGTTTATTGCATCTTAATATGTACATGTAGGTATGGCTGAATCCTGATTTTTTGTCAACTGAAAACTACAATTATTCACGTCTTTCTGAATCATTAATAAATATTCAATCACTTAATTCATCACATCTTTCGGTCTTTGATCACTGAATATTGAATCTAAAATATCCATGCCATCGTATTCTTTGGATTTATACATGAAAAATCGCAAGTCAACTATGAGGAATCAAACACATTGTTTTACATATGTACATTTTTGAATAGATAATCTTGTATAATGTGTCCTATTCACTACCACATGTAATACACACAGACTCTACACAATACAAACAGCTCCAAAATTCTATTTTATCGATTACTTCTGATCATGCAAATGTATGAGTACAATGTATATATCTGGGTTCTGTTTAAGTCAAATATTCCTGTTCCTTTGAAAGTTTATGCTGATTCTTCTGTGATATTTAAATCTTCTTTGAGTTTAAATCATCCACTGTTTTTTTTCTTTATGTTAACTCTGAAAAAAAATACCAAGTTAGTCAAAGGACTCACTGTACATGTATCAAACTAAATTTAATAGACAATTTCAACATTTCCACCTTAAATAAAAAAAAGTTATGCATTTTTACATGCTTTTAATACAAATTACAATCCCTTTATGGAGTGAAAAAAAATAGGCTCCAGGGAGCCTGTTGTCACTCACCAGAGATGTTAGGTATTAAAATGTTGTCTTTTGAAAGGAAACTGCAAGAACAAACTTGATCTGTGTATTATTCATTTAAAGATAGTTTAAAAATTCTAAAATGATGCATAATCAGATGGGCTTAATAACACAGAGAAACCAACAAGCCTCTCCTGAGGGTCCATCAAATCATATGTGTCTGAAATTTTGCTAGAAATTAAAGATATAAAATATAACAAAGTACCATGAACTGAAACTGTAATTAAGTTAAATATTTGCCAAAAATGGGGGGGAGGGAGCAAAAACATCAATATTCTTTGTAACTAATGAACAATTAAATTATAAGTTGCACGTTAAATGCTGATATTGTCATAATTTAATTAAAGACAGAACCTTGTTAAAATCAAGAAATAGTATTTATCCTGCATTCATTATCACTTGTGTATGATAATTACAGTACAATGTAGGTGTATATAAATACAGTTTTGTAGGGTTAAGGCTATTGTTATGGTCTTTAATACCACTTTCAACAATATTTCAGTTAAATATGTGGCGGTCAGTTTTATTTGCAGAGGAAACTGGAGTACCTGGAGAAAACAAAAGACCTGCTGCAAATCACTGACAAACTCAATCACATAATGTTGTATCGAGTACACCTCCACATCTGCTGGATTCAAACTCACAACTTTAGAGGTGATATGCACTGATTGCACATGTAGTTACGATCACGACCACGGCGGCTTCTACATTTTTGTATTGCCCTTCTGTAGTACATGTATAATATACAAATAACAATCTCCTGATACTCAATTCATGAACATAGCGAAGAGTAAGAAGTAAGCCAGTATAATACCCATACCAGGACTCCACATCAGAACCTGACCGCTGTGGACCAGTGGAATCCAGGTCATTTCGCCTTGAATCCCGTTCGCCCTGGGTCGTTTCGCCCTCATTCATTAATAGTGCTTTAAAAAATGAAATATGGAAAATACCATTGCAAATATTTGTATTTTGGATGTTGTAAGACTTGTTCATGGGTATTTCATTTTTGACTTCCTCATAATTAACATGCCCTCTCAGGGGTTTCAAAGTTTTTTATAACAGGAGGTACTTCTTAAATTTTAGGAGGTACCTAAATAATTAGGCGGGGGTCTGGGGCCCACCTGAGGGCCGTAAGGGGTCCAGGGGGGCTTTGCCCCAGGAAGCTCTTGAAATGAAATCTAGCATTTTGTGGACCAAAGAAAAATTCCATTAACTTTCTCTTTAAAGAGTTCGGATTTCACGAAGACCATGCATAATGAATCCCCCCCGCAATTTCTTTATTGAATATTTCAGTTTACAGACTTCAGCCAAGATTATTCATGGATAGTCTGCCATATCTTAAAAACCCCCAAAAGGACCATAAAGAGCTACGGTTCTTCAGCTAGGCTTGACCAAGCCATTGTTATCAAAGCTTAAACTTCTCAAAATTCTTTTGTTGGCTTTTGTCCTTTTCTTTTTCACATGACCTTGGTTTGTGTGTTTTTTTTACTTTATTACCAGTAATTAAACTCATCAAAGACCATTGGCACGGATCAAGACATATAAGTGTCATAATTAATGAAGCATAAATTTAATTTGCAATCATCATTGATAAAATTTATAATTTTAATAAATAGATCAATACAAATATAATTAAACAAAAACAATATATATTGTTACTTTCACGACTTAAGTGCAAAAAAAATGTTCGAACAAAAACGATTCGCGGGAAGATATTTATTAACATTTGAATCACAAAAGTGGGGCCGGCGTTTTGACATTACAATGTAATTCGTATTTGAGCCATGTCCGGTCCTTTTTCAAGATTCCTAGTAATTTGTTATCCCTTATCTCCTCGTACCCCCTTTTAAAAATGCTTTTTAGCAGCACACTTTCATTTCTGTGAACAACCGCAGTAGGGCCCCGTCAAACTATGTAAATAAATTAGCCATGTAGGTTTTTATTTTTTTTATACCGGAAGTTTTAAACAATATGGATCTAGTTAAGCAACAAGACAGTACGCCCCAAAATGAATCGAACCTGGGTTTTAAATGGATAAAGAAAATCGTACAAAATATTGTGTAGTTATATAGACAAGACATTCCGTTGGTGGTTCTTTAGCGGCTCTTTGGTCCCAGGCCTCTCGACATGCTTCGATACCGTCATTATGTGGGATGTTAGTGTATAATGACGTAACGTCCATCGAAACAAGAATGGTCCCCGAAGGAAGGGGGTTCATGGATTCCATTTTTTGAAGATAATTAGTGGTGTCTTTCAAATGTGAGGGTAACGCTTCTACATGAGGTCGAAGGTGGAAATCGACGAATTCGGAGATTTTTTCTCTGGGGTACCCATTTGCTGAAACAATGGGTCTCTTTATGAATTTTAGGTAATAGATAGAAGTGTCCGACTTTGGGTTTGTCTGGTTTCAAATAATCGAAAGTGTTCTTGTCGATATGACTATTTTCTTTCATAATTTTTAGCTCCTGTGTTATTTTAGTGCTGAATTCTTCCGTGGGGTCAGAGTCCAGTTTTTTGTAAAATCTTTCATCCGTCAGTTGTCTGTTTGCCTCCTCTAAATAATCTACTTTGTCCATAACAACAATTGCGCTACCCTTGTCTGCTGACTTTATGACAATGTCATCCATTTCCTTTAATTCTTGTAGCGCACCTTTTTCTGCTATATATATATATATATACAACGTCTGAAAAACCAGTCAACGATCAATCTTACGGGTGTTGGATCGTTACGGTATAACGATACTATACAAGTAAAACAATTATAAACGTCTAAAATGGTTTGTAAAACAACACCAAGTACACAAAACAAAGTGATAAAGAATTAAACATTAAACAAATTTTCGTCCCACCGAGGGACTTTATCAATGTCTATATATATATATTAATCTAAGCACGATTCAGCCGCTTGCTCTATCATTTTGACAGTACCACCTCTATGAATGAAATTATATATATATAATTTAACATTGAAATTACAACGAAGTGCAGATGTAGAGTGTATGCAAAAAACATTTATATTGCTATTCTCTATACAATATTCAAATCCAACAAGTTGTTGACCTATTTATTCTCTTATTCCACTAAAACAATTGATTTATGGAGATTTGTATTACTAATTGGTATTAAGTCTGTTATATGTACCAGTTAACATTTCTGTCCTAACAGTAAGAGTAATGGTCGTTAGTAATCATAATTTACCTTCCTAACAAGTAGTCAACTAACTCCAGTATCCATTTATCATGGTACTGTGATGTCCATGTTTATGATGTAGTTCATGTTGTTCATGGTGTGGGCTTTTTGAGTGAAGGTTTTTTGTATTGTTTCTTTATATCTTTATTGGGAGATCAAATATTAAAATAGTCGGAGGGTTGTGATCCATTAAGAGTTTTAACCCCGCCACCATATTTAGCTTTTTCCAAACCAGGATCTGGATTTCCATGGCATATTTCATGATTTTTTTGTATTTAATGAGTCCAGGTGAGAGGTGTAGTTGTTGAATTGATGTCTAAGTTATTTCGAGATTTACATGTCTAATATGACCTGTAAATCAAACAAAATGAGATGAACAATATGGTTTTGCGCAAGTCAATGTAATTATGAGATAATTCTATTGTATTTGAAGATTTACCGGTATGAGTAAGAGCTTACCGGGTACGAACTAACTAGCAGAACACGTAAAGGGATATTAGTGACCATCAAATTTCAATTGATTCCTGTAAATTCTCAGATACATATTACTAGTATCTCCTTTCGTATACCATTTTGGAAAATGGTTTCAATAAAATATATTTTTAATTAATAAGCTCTAATGTTTTCGCATGCGCCAACAGTGATACGCATTCGTCGCTTACTTTATGCCATCATTCTGGGACGAAAATACAGTATTAGAAGTGGAACCAATAATTATTTCTATCGCAGTTGTCAATTCAGTTTTGAATATATAAATGTTCTTAATAACATTCATGAGCGATTTCTGAACTTTTATACTTTTCTTTCAGAGTAATATGTTTGTAAGAAGGTATATTTGCTTGGAATACTCATAAACCATTATATAAATTGGTCATGATTGACAATGCCATATTTTGTAGAAACCTCACAACCACAAGGCCGCTACCCCCAAGACCAGATATTGCATTACCACAAACAAGCCCGTTTGATTCTGTAAATTCATCGAGACTTATTTTGCTTGCTCCGATGGAAAACCGAACATTCCTCCGTCAATAGATACATTGGATGAACAGAAAACGGACAGAAAGCCGAAAGATAACAAGAAGAAGAAGAAGAAGAAGAAGAAAAAGAAAGACGAAGAGCAGGATAATCCAGCTGATGTACAGGACAATGATCTATTGACTTAATATACATCATTACAGAATACCATAAACAGTAAAGATATGTGACAATTTGCATGCAGCAACCTATGACTTCTTTCTTTGCCAGAGGAGTTAATTGTGATATATAACAACACTAGATATGTACATAATGGTATTTATTTTGGTCTTTTATAACGTATTTTCATGTTTGCATTTTAATATATTCATGATACATTGTTTGACGTTCAAAGTATACTAAGAGGCATTGCCTACCTTGAATTACTCCACTTTTCAGTCTTTGTATGTTTACAGAGTGATATATGAAAATGTTGTTTTCTTAGCATAGATTTACATGTGAAAAATGAGTGACCCGATAAGAAAAGAAGCAACAACAGTACTTGTTGTTGCTTCTTTTCTTATTTACAGTTGGTTTCTAATTAGCTGATTGGTTAATTGGTGGTTTGAAATAAGCGTTCGAGAAAATCGAGAATGGATAATCCAACGACACAGTTAACATTTAGCACAAGACACAAAATAAAGACAAGCAAAACACGGAAAACTTTGGGTAACATGGACCTCACAAAGAAAAAAGAAAATGGCATGAGTGTAAATATATGTGCTCGCGAAGGGTAAGCAGTATATGTTTCTTCAAATAAGCTACCTTGGTCTTATTAATGTTAACATGTGAAGATATAGGGAGGAATCATTATTATATTTACGTTCCGTAAGTATATTGCTTTTTTTTAAATATTTTTGTTAAAAATTGTTATTTATGATATGACGACACAATAATCCAGTTGCATGAGGCTGTCTCGAAACTAGTTCATACAATCTTGATCAATAAAGTAAGACATACATCTATTGTTAACCAGTTACATGTTACAAATATGACTAATATACAAACATTTATGATCATGACATAGAAAAGCGACAGGTTTTTTTAATGTATTTGTGCCACTAAAGGCGGAACTAATTCATATAAATAATATGGTGCTTCTTTATTGACAATTTTGTTAAAAAGTAGCAGTTTTTTAACTTTCCGTCTTGTACACAATGTTTCCCACCCCGTTTCCTTGTAGATTGAATCAAATCTAGCAAATATAGATAATCCAGTCGCTATACGAGCTGCTTCTATTTGTATTATTTCTAGACGATTACAATTTGTTTGTCCACAATTATCCCTAACTTCTGAGGCATATTCCAAAATAAGTCGAATGAAAACTGAATATATTGTTTCAAGATAATCCCTTTTTAGCCTGTATTTAAGTTTTTAGTAATGTGTTAAGTTGCTTGGAAGTTCTTTCAATAAGTACATCAATATGTTTTGTCCACTTACAACCATTGCTAAAAATAACACCTAAATGCTTATGCATATGCACAGGAGATAGTGAAATATTGGTAAAGTCAAATAGTAAATTATTTTCTAAATGCCTTGTACTAAATATCATAATATCTGTATTATTGGGATTGAATTTCACAAGCTATCTATATGACCATGCATTTAAACTTTCTAAATCTGTACTTATTAATGTATGTACATTTTCTTCATTGTGTGCCATATGGCCAATACAAGTGTCATCAGCAAATAGTCTACCAAAGCCAGTCATATTGTCTGCTACGTCATTTATAAAGATTAGAAAGAGCAATGGACCCAAGATCGACCCTATGTGTTATGCAGGTTAAAATAAATTATATGCACTATTTATAAATGGGCCCTATGAGTGAGTGAGTGATTGTTGTTTAACGCCAACTCAGCAAATTTTTTAGCAATATCATGGAGAGAAGAAGTTAATTTTCAATGAATTGTTGATGAGGTCCGCTTTGTACTAGAGCAGTGTGCTTAGCTTTATTTAGAGTAAGATCACTGACACAAGAGTTCGCGGATACACATGTCGCCCCACGGATCACATTATCCTGTTTTCGAGCCAGCCAGTCTTTGCTCTTTCTCCTTAATACTGCGTGCTTAGCTGAGATTATAAAATACCAATTGTTTAGTCTTTTGCTTTACCCGATCGGGACTAGAACACACGAACTACCACACTCGAGACGAGCACTCTAACTTGTACACCCAGTGCCGGATTTAGATAACGAGAGGCCCTAGGCTAAGCCACTTGTGAGGCCCTTCCCAATTCCCCACCTTCATGACTGGAAGAAGATGGAAGTGTGCTTAACCAATTTCAATAAGGACAAATGTGATGAGGGGGTGTTTAAAATTCTGCAATATTCTGAAATGGGGTGCAACTGTGTAAGGAAAATAACTGAAGGGTTGCTTAGAAAGTACAGTACGCTATTACAGTATAAGTGTGAAGGTCCAATAACAGTGTTAAAAATATCATACACCTTGCCAGGAGGCCTCTTAAGCTTTGAAGCCCTAGGCTTCATCCGATCGAACCTATAGGTAAATCCGGCACTGAATTTACACCACCGATGCGGTTATGGGAAAAATGAAGATGTTCTTTATAAACATTGATTTCTTATATAGAGGTGGCATTTAAGGTAGGTGTGACTGTATTTAAAGACATTAGAATGAATAGATTTGTCAATTGTGATAACAATTTAATGAGCCAGTGGTTGTGGTTTATAATAAAAGACTATGATTGCTTCCAAATATTAAAATAAAATGCTTGGCAATTCGATGCTTACTACATTGGTCATATTTATTTTCCCTGTGGAACATATTGCTTTTGAGGGATTTTGAGTTTTTCTTACTTACATTATCCTTCTTTCTTCAGTACATGTGGCAAATCTAAGATCAATTTTGATGATGATGATGATGGCTTAATGTACAGAGATTATTCCCTGTGTTATCTTCAAATTGGTCCTTTCGTTCTTTCTTCCACAAACTTCTTTGCATATTTAATATTGGCTTTTTCGCAAAAAGGCATTTGCTTCAATGTAGCAACGGCCCTGGTTGATTGTTGAGAAGACTACAGATATACCTCCAGACATTTTTTCTACAAAATATTGGGAGTTATCTCCCATTGATCATTTGTCAAATGTATTCAATGTCTAATTGCAGACAATGGATGGCTATGAACAGTTTTCCTCATATGACAATGATTATTGAAAGTCCACCCTATTTACCCAGATAAAAGTACATGTTATCTCCTGGTACTTTATAAAGTCTACATGAAACCAGAGGTTAAATGTGATGTCATATAAGATGGGGGTTAATGGTTTTTCCCAAGTCACTTTTATTAATATTATTTTATATATGTTTTTAATGTTGTAGTTTTCTATAATAGAAAAAGTTATTGATATTATACTGCATCTAATGAAATACATCTGTTATCAATAAAATATCAATAGCTTATGTTGTTCATGTATTTTATCTCATTCAAACTAAAATCAATGAAACATTTATGTTTTGTACTTTCTCAAATTTCACCAGGTACGTGACAGCTGTTGCCATAGGAACAGACTGACACATATTGATCATTTTCACCAAAAGTTTTAAATTTTTAATTGTTATTAATATCACAATGATAATTTGATCTATTTCATGACAGAAGCTTTAATTATTTGAGGATAACTAGCCTTAAGAATCTATATTATTCTCCTGTTACCATATTGTCCTATGATAATTAGAGTAGATAGGTAGCTTACAAGAGTCTCTCATTTCATAAAATAATCCTCCGGAAGCTTGTCTATTATCTCAAAATCGACACACACTTTAAGGGGGTTTCTGTGGTTTCTGTAGTTAGAATAACTTCTGTTGTAGTCAGTGCCTATCACCACAAAAGTTGGTGCAATTGTCCCTCACACATAGCCAGGTTTACTTAATACATTGTTGTGATGACGTTTTTTCAGTTTGTGGAAGATCATAGTTTTCTATTGTTACTCCCGTTGTATCCACAAATAAAACAGTGATTAAGATAGAGCTGAACAATGTGTTGAATCTGGTGGTTGACACATAAAAGCATATCTTGAAATGACGAGACAAAAGTGACATCGTTTGTTTGTTATTTACAAGTTGTTATAATAAATAACATAAAGACAACTACATTGATTAATGTTTTCATCACATTTTATTAAATACGAAAGTTTTATGTAAGATTCCAGTTTTCCTTGGTTTATCTGAGGATTGTGTGTATATAATATTATTTTATGTTGCAGTATACCCTAGAAATACTAAGATTTCAGTTTTCCTTGGTTTATCCGAGAGTTGTGTGCATCTAATATTATTTTACATGGCAGTTGATCTAAGAAATACTAAGATTCCAGTTTTCCTTGGTTTATCTGATGGTTGCGTGTATCTAATATCATGCTATGTTGCAGTATTCCTTAAATATACTAAGATTCCAGTTTCCCTGATTTGTTTGATTTATTACCACCTACATGTTAAACAATTAATAAGATGTTTTTTTCTAACAGAAATGTAGTATGATTGGTGCTACCTTATCAATAACTTCTTTAATGCAATTTTTTTGCTCATTGGGTGATAGGGTTTGTTCTTATTTTAATGCCAAATACAATTTGGCTTTAATATACCATCAACATACCAATGATATGTCATTTTAAACATCAGCAGTATCTGTTTAAGCTTACACGATTATACCATAAGATACTCTCTTATCATAATAGACTGGCAAATACTGATCAATCTGGATAAACTAAAGTTAGGTTTTTACTTCAATTTAGACCAGAAAAGCACTTTCAGTATGTCTTGTTGGGGTGAGGTGGTGGTAATTAATTTCAGTCTACATTAATTTTGTTTTTGTTTATCTTCAACAATTTTACTGATAATACGTGTGATGCTTGTCATAAATTCGTCTTGATTTACATGATGATGCATAATTATCCCCTCAATTTCAACCAGTTTATTTTATAAAGAAACCTAGATTTTTTTCAGTTAAATGTTTGTGAAAGTTAAATGGAAATTTCCATTTTTATTTATTTCTCTTTGATCATTGAAATGCATTTCTATAAGGATTAAAATAATTCTTTGGGATGAATAGAATCTATTAAGGGGAAACTAACACACATATCTGGTTGTAATACTCATATGACACCTTCTGTATTCCATATATTTTTAAATTTTTAAATAAAGCCTTTGAAATTTATAAATATCTTGTTAAAAAGAAATAATTTGTATATTAAGTGTACAAATTTCCACCAGGAAGTTAGGTACTTTGTTAAACTACAAAACGACACTACTATGAAGTCAGTATGTTATCATAAATAAACATTTTAAAGGACAAATTCACAATACAAAGTCATACCATGATACCATAATAAAATACTTGTGTCCACCCATCATTCTAGTGAAAACTAGATAACAATGTCTAAATACTGTGATAAAATCCTTCATTGTTAAACCCATCAATATGAATATTATAGTACCACAGAAAATTAATTAGAAATACAGTATTCAATGTTTGCCTTTGTCAGGGTGTTCAACAAGGGTAATCATATTCATCATTATTTCTTCATGATAAGCAACTTGTGCTCGCCATAATATATGTGTAAAATTGCTCACTTGGCACTAAATTATTTAATTACTCACTCATGCTTGCGCCAGGTTGGTGGATTTCTCCTGGCATTCTTGGCACCAACAATAAAACCGACCGCCACGACATAACTGAAATATTGTTGAAAGTGGCGTTAAGCGCCATCACCATAACCCTATAATTGTTATCTTGTTTATTATTCCTTAATTAGACAAATTGGGAAATAAATGATAATTTGCTTAATCTTTGCAGTCGTGGTGGTGCAGACAGATTTCCTCAGCAAATCGTGAAGCTTGAATTTGTAAAAAAAATAACTGTTAGAGGGACCGACCATTTAACTTGAAGGGAGGGGGGAGGGGTGTTATGGTTTTTTGTTTCGTTCAGAAATTTTGTTTTGGACAACACGAGAGTTAGAATATTTATTTTTTTCCAGAATTTAACATTAGATTATATGACAAAAACTCTGAATCAGATTATATTTTTTCCTCCACCAAATCCAGAATATTTTTTTCAGCAACATTGGGAATCAGAATATTTTTTTAAGAAAAAAACCATAACCCCCCGTTCAAGTTAAATGGTCGTTCCCTTACATATATGAAAATTTTAACTGTTACATATATCATGTGAGAGTGAGCCCCTGGTTTTGTCCTTTTATTTAATGATTTTGTGTATGATATGAATGCACCTGTTGTAATTCAAGATAAAACATCAAATATTCCTGTTATAAAAATATTATAAACTGAATCAAGTGGGTCAACTATTTATATCCAACTCAATGCGAAAGAAGGAAGTAACGAGTTCGGCAGAAAAATCAAGAATTGACCTTCCTTGTATAAACAGTTTGTTTCTGCTTGAAATCCAAAAGATAGGAGCAACTTAAGCATAAAAATAGAATGAAAAATGACCACAGATTTATGTATTGGTGTTATTTTTCTTATAAAAACCGACCTTGGAGCACTTTTTGTCAAAGTCGGATTATTGGCGGGAAAAATGAATACAAGTTCGGCATGTACATTTTCCTCTTATTGTCAAAATAGTTCGGTATATCTCTAGTCGGCTAGTTATAATGTTTACTTCCTGGATCGATACGATTGGATAATATATGAATCACCTGGCAATACTGCATTATTTGTTTAAGATAAGGGCATTGTTGTATGACACAGAAAAATCAACTGAACAAAACTACATGACTACGATAGACACAAATCAAGGGCATGTGTTGACCTGTTTCCGAAAGTCGCACGGAGAACATTTTAACAACAATCGTAAATAGAGATGAAATATATTCATTATGTCATTTTTGTCTGCTCAATTTCTTTTATTTAGAATTGTTTAATTCATTCATTTATAGCTGAAAACAACAAAAATATCGAATGAACATATGAATGGGGGATAATGGCAGTTGTTTCCTCAACGCTCTTGATAATTGGAATAGGGGCAATTATATATCGACATATTTGCAACTAGGAACAATGAAGAGTATGAATTTATTCTCAATGTTTTACTATGTAATAGGTACAATTAAACAGTTTCATTTCCTTGCCACCATTTGTAGCATGCCACTCATGGTTGTCTGGTTCTAATACTTCCAATCATTTTATGCCTCAGTCCGTACCTGGTACAAGAGTATCGAATACTGTATTTGAGTAATAATGGAATTGCGAGCCCTTTAATAACAATACACACACGCGGTCTTAAACTTTAGCATACATTGGTCGGTTGTATAATACACTTCAAATCTATAACGTCGTCTGTTATCTTTCTTTTCTGTCAAAGGAGTTGTATTATTATTGTAAAGAAAGGTCTTGATAAATGTTCTGTTGGAATGATAATGGTCATAGAATGTTGTATTGACTATGGTTTGCTTTTTGGTGTTTAACGACATATTCAACAATATTACAGCTATATCGTGGCGGTCAGTTTCATTGGTGGAGGAAACCGGAGTACCCTGAGAAAACCACCGACCTGCCGCAAGTCACTAACAAACTTGATTACATAACGTTATATAGAGTACACCTCGCCATGAACGGGGTTCGACCTCACAATTTCAGTGGTGATACGCACTGATTGCACAGGTAGTTGTAAATCAAACTACTATACGATCACGGCATTTTGGCCATGATGGGTATGCGATGTGCTATTGACCGAATTGGTATGTTTTTATTGGATGTTCTGTTGCGCTCGATGGTAAAGTTATATTCACTTTGTTGGTATGTTGGTTATTGGTTGTCCTATTGACCATGGTGGTTATTTAATGTTCTGACAAGCAGAACAAAAGAACCGATTAACAACTACAGATGATTTATACTTTCCCATTGGAATTTTGATTGAATGTGAAGATCTAGCAACATTCCATCATCATCTTTATTTGGAATATAATCTCTAATTCGGTACGGTATTCCGAAACTTATCGATCCCATTAAGATTTGCGTTATAGAGGGTTGCTGCTAACAAAGAATCTATTGAACAAGTGATTCCTAGTGGTTATGTGAATGTCATCAACGTTTTGTGGTCACCATAATGACTTGGTTATCCGTTACGGAATCTATGTGTAACATATGTCCACGGATATGCCATGTCCTCCTTTCCTCCAGCATTTTCGAGTACCCGAGCTCACCCAGGTCTCCTCATGCAGCAGCATTAGATCAGTTGACTTCTCTTGTCATTAAGACACTATCCCCTCTAGGCATTAAAAGACGGATTAAAAAATCGGTTCAATTTTATTTCCTGAAAAACAATGACCAACGTAGATAGAAATATCTTGTTGCAGGAAGGGAACTCATCGTTTTAAGCACACAGTTCCGTCAGAGTATATACAATCTACATTCCTCTCCTCCTGCAAAAACATTAAAACATTTGACTTCTCTACCCTTTACACAACTATTCCTCACTCTAAGCTGGATGACAGATTAAGGGAGTTGTTCCTTCTGTGTTTCATAAAAACCTAGGGTTTCTAGTGCTTAGGTTAAAGTCGTCACTTCTAAAGCATTACCATTGACTTCATAACTTGGTTAGCCGTTACTGATTATATGTGTCACACATGACCACGGACCATTATCCCTTTTCGTTTGGATACTGTATTGTTTGCTCTTTGCCAATTTACGTGTTTTGCTGACCACTTTCCGGTCTTCAAACGTTTCTGTAGTGGTGTTTGTGTTGCTTGATCTTTGGTCTTCTCTGTAGGGTTATGTCGACCATTATTTGCACTTTTCTTCTTTAACCTTTGGCCATTATATTGTCTTCCTTCGAATAGCGGCTTCTATGTATTCGGTATATTCAGACTATTATTATTCCCTCTTTGCGAAAGATGGAGTTATCGTTCGCAAATTGAATTATAGTCCTTGGCAGTAGGTATATAGCATTTCGGGATGCAACGTTTTCCTGTGTTTTTTTTATGTATATGGTGATTAAATAAATAATAAGGGCGAACAAATATGAAATTAATTGGCGTAGATTCCAAGGCAACACTTGAAGACTTCCTACGGAAATGTAATGAAAAAATCAGTGGTAACAAAATGAGCTTGCGCTCCGAACTTGCAAAGCAAATCAAGTTATCTATGGTGCTTATTTTTCCGTCGATCACGATGTGAAATACGATAAAAGTTTATGTAGAAGATTGAGAGGTACCCCTCATTTCGGAATTGAACACTGGATGGTATAGCAAAGAAAGTATCTTCCCTCAACTTAGTCACACAGATGTATCTTTTAAAATGCCGGTCAGATGACAATGAAAAAATTAGCTGCTATAGACAGTACATAAGAGGTTTTTAACTTTTATAAAGAAAATTATATACACGACATTTCTTTTTTTAAACTGCTATAAAAAAAAGTTATATTTTTTTCTGGATTTGTAAATTGTTTGTACAAATAATCCCAAATGTGTATTTTCACAATACCAATGAACATGTTACATAATTAACTTTCTGAAATGATTTGGATGATTGTCACCATATTTTTTACTGCGAAACGGAAGCACTGCGCGATTTTCCTTGTACATTGAAAGCAGGAATATTTTCTTTAAAAAGATTTTCTCTCCTTTCACTAAAAAGCGTATTTGATTTTTATCATTACACTCGAGCGGTCGGAGACAAGGCAAGGTAAATTTGAAAGCATTTTAGAAGTAATAGAATCTGTTGTTTCTTCACTATTTGTTAAAGCAGAAGCGGATTCGTTAGAATATTTTGTACTGTGTTTGAAACGGTCTATGTGTCTTCATTAGCAATGTGGGCTTATCAGATAGGTGAACACCTGCTTCTAACATTTTCCGGCCATCTCGACTTGTACAGTCAACAAGTAATTCCCAATTTTCGGTTTCCGTCAGAGCAGATCCCACTCCTTTTCTGAATAAATAATGTCCCTCGTCTGGAATATTTTGAATAGGAAATTAAGCGATCGCGAAAGCGGCGTTTTGTTCTGCTTGTAATATATCAAGAACAAGCAATCGATCTATCGTTTTAAATACAATGGCGTATTTGGAGATCGCACCCTTGTCCATTGAAGCGTATCTCCCATATTAAAGATGTATTATTAGACACTTCTCGACCGCTACCCATGATTGCTGGTACCGTATAAGTACTCACGACAAATAAGTTATTTGGCAACAAATGATTTTCCAGTGTCATAATCTTACAGCAAAAAATACCTTTCAGAAGCTAAGCTTAACAATGTAGACAAAAAAAGGACTGAAGGGATTCGAACCACCTTCTAGAACTATCATTTCTATCACAAGGCAGCGCCAATTTGATCATGACTAATGTGCCCCCGCATTTAGTCAAACAAATGTATTTCTTACAGTAGTGATGGGGTTAAATGTGAATTAGCATACATAGCAGACGATTTGATTTCTCAACTGCAGATTTAAGAAAATAACTACCAAGCACATACAAATTATCAAAAAAAGCTCTGATGGTTTGCTTCCAATAAAAACAACATTTGTTAAATTGTCTTATTTTTAGTGATTATGACGGCTTACGTTGATGTTCGAAAACAAAACAAAACCGACAGAATGGTTAATATTGATAAAGAAAAATATGAAATTAACAGCTTACATGTAGATTCATGCTATGATTTCATAAGCACATATTTGTTATACGGCTTTCGAAAAATCAATACAAATCCACTGTACGCTCACAATTCGCATAATATGTAAAAACAATTAAATACTTAATAAATAGCCTACATTTTTATCACTTTAGCCAAAATTCATAACGAAACACACTATGTTGCAAAAATAAAAGAAGAAAAAAACAAGACAAAACTGCTCCGATGGGATTGGCACTCTCAGTGTAAATCTTCAGGGGTCGCGAAGCAGTAACTATGCGATCACGACTATGGTACAATGATCGACCGATCTTACAAATATGTGGTATATAAGGTGTATCTGATGTAAATTGGTGCAACTCTATGATAAACAGACGATGCCTATATTTCATATAATGATATTTAAGCATATGTTCCATAAACGGGAAAGTCTGTTTATGCTACCAAAGGGAAAATGTGCATGTATTTTAAAAAGAAAGTTTTGTGTTGCAAGTTTTCGACTTTTAACGATCATAATTTTGTTTGCTTGCTTGTTGTTTTTTTTTTCTTTACATCTAGTATTGTAAGCATTTGTATCTGCAAAAAATTCCATTTATTCCCTTAAAATCAGAGTCAAATCTTCATTTTCCCATCCAGTTTTTGGAAGGAGTGGATGGCGGATGTCTAACTCTACGGCCATATTTCTACCCGAAGCATCAGACGTTTGGAAATGGCCAAATCCGGTAAACATCCCAAATATTCCTTTGTTTTTTCTTTACAAAATCCGCAGTGGAACCAAACAATGAATTGCCATGAACCATTTAAATAACTAAAGATAAAATATTCAATTTCTTTATCCTGAATGGAGCCTGTCGGAATATTTATGGGAATCAGCTTTGATCTCTCACAAAAAGAAAACAAAACTAAATATCATGCAAAAATAGACATCTTTTTAATAGAATCTGAGCAGATAAAATATGTTGAATATTTCAAGATTAAGATAATCCCCTGTAAAAGGAAATAAAACAAATGATTCCACTGAGGAAATCGGAATGAATTTTGCATACATCGCTATTAACGTCCGCAATTTTAAGCACACAGCCGATTTTCGAGAAAATGCTACATCTTTGAATATAGAACACCGGATTTATTTATTATTATTACGATCATTCAGGATGTAAACTAAAAATACAGATCTCATAGAATCTACCAATATAAAAAGCTAAATAAAATAATTCCAATAAATCGGATTTTATTTGAATAAGAATACATAGTTTTTCAATTTTTAAAAGGGTTCTTAACGATAATCGGCCGTATCGTGACAATCTTTGATTGCACAATAGTTTTTACCCATGGTGATCGTGAATTTTAGTTGCGCTTGATAATTTCCAGAAGTCGATATGTTTACACTAAGGAAAAAAATAACTCGAATCACGAACGATAACTGCGTCAATCAAAAGTCGGGAATATGATGTCACATGGAATAGTGGTAACATAATCTTCTAATGTACACCATGGTAATTACATATATTGTTGGCCATGATGGTCAAGTTTGAATGAAATTTTCATTTTCTCTGGAGAAGTAAAATACAATATTCCAAGCAATGCAAAGAGTAAAACTATTGTACTAAGCAACACTATAATACATCCAAACAAACAAGCAGATTTTGGGATAATCAGAATGTATTACTTCTGCCGGTTAAACATAGTCCTATCGATGCATAACCTTTGTTACGAAGTAATTACGTTAACGATATATATATTAGGATAATAATAGTGTAGTGTCCTACATGGAGCAGGACACACGGTATGAAGGTCTTACTCCAGATAATGATAGTATAGTGTAATACATGGAGCAGGATAAACTTGATCAAAGGTTTACTCCAAATGTCTTTAGAGTTTTCATGTTATCCGTTTTTTCTCCAGCATAGTTCTTTTTATCGGACAATGACATTGTTTTGTTTATGTGGATTGTGATGGTTTGTGCTGTTTCATCTAATTTGTCTTTTAGTTTTGCTTTGTGAAATATCTTAGTAGGAACATCCACCCGAAGAAATGTTCAAGAATGGACTAATTGTAAGCTTCACGAAACATGCGAACCACATGACCTTCACATTTTTGCGTTGGAAAAGCTTAGAAAAAGCTTAATTTTTATCATGGAAGCCAACGATTATCAATAAAGTAAGAGATAAAAGGTCATGTTTGAAGCCAGATGACCTTTTTTCTTCTTTTTGTGCTAGAAAGTTTTGAAAGCTTACCCCACTTTTCGTCTTCTCCTGAAGTGTACCCCCCCCCCCCCCCCCCCGATTTCCCACCCTATCCTTAAGCCTGCCCCCACATTACAATGATTACCCTCACTTTCTTATCCACTTACTAAAGCATGCCCCACTTTCAGGTCCCCTGCAAAAGCTTGCCCTTCACTTTCCAATCCACTCCTAAGCCTCTGCTTGTAGAGGGTTGTGGGAGAAAAAGTTTAACGTCATTTCCCATTCACTCTGTAACAGAACAGGCATATATTTCACAGTTATGTACGGCGTGAAACTGCATATCACATTCTTTTTTTTTTTTTATCACATATTTTATTTAGTAAATATCTTGTTACATTTTTACTTCAGAGTCCAAGTTCCTCTGAAGTATCCCCGTGAAATTCTGTTTTGAATATCCAGGGAAATACTCAAAACTATAATTACATATAAAACTATTTTATTCTAATATATTCTATTGCATAAGTTATGATCACAGTTTATTTAATATATGATTGAACAATGAATTCATTCCTAGTAATTTATTTTCCTTCATTTTTCTTTGAAATTCATTTTTAAATAACAGATAAACATCAATTGTCTTTGTCTTTTGTTCCGATACATAATAGGATTTGTAAATTGTAAATGCCAATATAGTTAAAAAATAATTTAGGTGAAAATATTCTTTGTCGAAAATTTTGTACCCAAATACTAAATGTTGAAGTTTGATATTGTTTTCAAATTGGACCTTTTTTAACATTTCATTTATTTTATTCCAAAATATGTCTAAATATTTACACGACATGAAAAAGTGATCATAATCTTCTTCTACTTTACAAACATTACATAAACTGTCAGTTGATATTTTCCATTTGAACAGATGTGATTTGGTTGGAATAATAAATTGTAATAGTTTCCATCTAAATATTTTCAATTTGTTTTCTAACAAAATTTTAAAAATAAATTCATATAAGTCTGCTATATTTTGAAAGTCTTGGATATCCAAGTAAGTTGTCCAAAAATGTATACCTATAGGTTTGATAAAAAGTTTGTTTTTGATAATATTGTAAAAATCTTTGTTAACTAATTTATCCATATTAATCACCCTACCAGCAGAAATAATATTTTCTTTTTTATATTAATAGTAGTCTTCACAGATTTTTCTTCTGATAATTGCACATACCACTCTTTAGGAATTGCCTTTTTTAGTGGACTAAATTCACTAAAAAAATTAATTTTATTTTTCAATTTCTCTATCAAATAGTCTTGTGATATCCTTCCATTTTCGTCAGTTATGTCGTTCACATACAACAGGTTGCTATCAATCCAATTTTTTATAAATTAAACTTTTATTATTAAATTTTATATATTTATTTCCCCAAATATTTTGGTTTCTTATCTCTCTAAAATTAGTTGGTGTTTTTGTTTGTCCACCTCCAAATTCTACCCAACAGTTTATTATTTCTTTATAGAACTCTGGGATATCATTAAAATTTTCTATTGATTTACCATTGTCCATATTCATTTTAAAAATTAGCCAGTTTTTTCCAAATTTATCTAAATATTTTCTTGGTATAACTTTCCAATTTGATGTTTTTGAACTAAGCAGTCTTTTGACCCATAACACTCTAAGCGATTTAAAATAACTGTTTATATCAACCATATTCAACCCCCCCTTTTCATAATCCCCTATTAAAGTTAATCTTTTGATTTTATCCGGCTTCCCATTCCAGATAAATCTGTAAAAACAAGATTCAATTTCTTTTATATACATCTTTGGTACTACACATGAACTGGCTAAGAAGGTAAATTTCGGCAGGATGAGTGTTTTTATAATAAGAATTTTCCCCATAATAGTTAGATTTCTTTTTCCCCATGCTGTAAATTGATTTTTCATTTCTTCAATTCTCTTTTCCCAGTTAAGTTTTTGACATTCTTCCTTGTTATGTCCAAAGAATATACCTAATGCTTTAACAGGATTCTGTGTCCATTTAATACCTCTAATTTTGTCTTTGTAATTTTTTAGTCTACCGATCCATATGCCCTCTGTTTTATTTCTATTTAGAATTAACCCTGAAAATGACCCAAATATTTCAATTTCATTCATGGCTAAAGCTATATCAGTTTTGGAACTCACAAATAACGTTGTGTCGTCTGCTAATTGAGATATTTTAATGATGTGTGCTTTATCATCAATTTTTACTTTTATCCCGTTAATATTTTTATTTTCTTTAAGCCTTAACGCCATAATTTCCACGGAAATAACAAAGAAAAGGGCAGATAAAGGACATCCTTGACGGTTCCTCTAGTATTTTTAAAAATTTCAGATATCCATCCATTATTTATCACACAGGTTTGTATATTATTATATAATGTTTCCACCCAAGTAACAAAAGAATAATTGAACCCATAATGTTTTAGTGTTGAAAACATAAAATCCCATTCTAAAGAATCAAAAGCTTTTGAAAAATCTAAAAAGATAATTGCCCCTTCTATCTTATAAATGTTTGAATAATCTATAATGTCTTGAATCTGTCTTAAATTAAAACCTATAAATCTATTTTTAATATAACCGGTTTGATCTTCGTTGATAAGTTTTGGCAGAATTTTCTTCAAACGTTGAAAAGTGTACGAAAGGAGTTTTAGATCACCATTCAATAGAGATATTGGTCTATAGTTATCTAATTTCAATGGGTCATCTTTTTTAAATAAAAGAGTTAGTACACTTGTTCTTTGAGAAAAAGACAGTTGCCTATCTTCGTGACACTTATTTAAAATAAAGACTATCAAATATTTTATACTTTCCCAAAATGTCCTATAAAATTCTACCGTTAATCCGTCTATGCCGGGAGATTTATTTAATTTCATCTTAAAAATAGCCTCTGTACATTCTTCCACCGATAACTGTCTATCACATACATTCAAATCTTCTTGATTGACTTTACTTTCTAGTTTTGTTCTATATATATAATCATTTAAGTTCTGTTTATCTGGGTTTGTTGATGTATACAACTTTTTGTAATAATATTTTATTTTATCTAAAAATGTCTTTTTGGTTTGTAATTATATTCCCCTCATCATCTAATAATTTTGTGATCGACTTTTTAATTTGTCGTTTCTTTTCTAAAAAATAAGCATTGTTTTGTTCACCAAATTCTACCCATTTCTCCCGAGATCTAATCTGCGCGCCTTTTGCCTTTTGCTCGTAAATTTGTTCTAACTCTTTTTCTAACTTGTCTATTTCATTGTTTAGTATTTTATTATCTATATCTGCAGTGTCACTGCATGCTAGTTTATCTTCTAATGTCTTTTCTAAAGTTCTCGTTAGCTCCCTTGTTTCTTTCGCTTTTATCTTACTAAACGTCATAGTTATCTCCCTTATTTCTACCTTAAGCGCGTCCCATAATAGTCTGCAGTTTTTTAAATCATTATTGATTTTAGCGGAATATTTTAATATTATGTCGTTTATCTTATCTTGATAGTCTTTATCATTTAAAATTGAATTATTTATCTTCCAAAAACCCTTACCTTTTTCTTCCACACTTGATAAGAAATTTAAGAATACACTTTGATGATCTGTATATTTAATACATACTGGTTTAATTTTACACCAGTTGATTCTAGACTTGAAATTTGTATTAACTAAAATATAATCAATTCTACTAGCTTGTGATTTGTCTTTTCTGCGCCAAGTGAATTGTCGTTTATTACTATTGAGTTCTCGCCAGATATCAATTAAATCATTTGTTTTCAATAACGTTTTAAGACTATTTACCGTCTGATATTTTGCTTTACTACTGTTGCTTCTTCTATCTATTTCCTTTAATGTTTCGTTAAAGTCTCCTGCGATCATAGGTATTCCTATTCCGTGATCTTTTAAAAAGGTATTTACTTTTTTGAAGAAGTTATTTTTTGTTGTTTTACAATTTGGTGCATATAAGCAAACTAGGGTAAATATAGTATCTTTTATATTTATATTCAGTAAAATTATTCTTCCTTCGGTATCTATAAATTGACTTATAATTTCGTAATCTAATTGATTTCTTATTAAAATAGCTACCCCCCTACTTGAGTTATTTCCATGACTACAAAAACATTGATAATCTGACTGTTCTTCAATAAAACATTTACTTTCGTTATTAAAGTGTGTTTCTTGCAGAAATACAATTGAACAATTTTGATTTTTTATCCATTGTAACAATCTTCGTTGTTTATCTTTCATCTGCATCCCATTTACGTTGAGGGTGCAAAAATTAATTATGTTGTTGGACATTATCATATAACAAAATGATCAAATTAATTTCGAATAAAATCTCACATCTGAACAAAAAAGTCAAATATTTACAAACACAATTTTCATATTTGCACATAATGACAAATTTCGGACATAGGTACGTTTTGATTCTCACTTTTATATTTACAATGTATACATTACAAATTCTCCTTACATTGCGCACTATGTATTGATTTCTATAGTTATAATAATTGACCTTGTACCCGCTCTTGAATGAACTTTCTACCACACGGGTAATGTTTATACATTTTATAAAAAATAACTTTACAACAACACATATGAACAAAAAAGTCAAACCTTTACAAACACAATTTTCTTTCTTGTACATGATGAGAAATATCTCACATAAGTACATTTCGTTTTTCACATTTATATTTACAATATTACTGTATACATTACAAATTCTCCTAACATTCCACACCATGTTTTGATTTCTATATTTGTAATAATTGACCTTGTACCTGCTCGTGGGTGAACTTTCTGCCTCGTGTGTATTAATGTTTATACATTTTATAACCATCGACTTTATTTTGCTGATAAGAAATGACTATACATAGAGGTATTTCATTGATGCATTTGCTTTTAAAGTTGTGGAATGGTTTTGTAGTCCAACATATTGATAACTAGTCCGAGATTCCTCTGTCGTTTAACGGCATTGATAAAGTTGCTGGTAGCCGTTCAACGACAGAGGGTGATACATACGGAAAACAGCGGATTTGCTTCTCCAACTCTGGGTCAGCACATTTCCACGTTTCGTGGCTATCGGATTTTATTTTCTATCATAAACCTTATATAAATCGCTTCACCAATCATTTTTCTATTCATTCATAAACATCTTACCCTCAGAAAGTGGTGTTACACTCCATTACAGCACGATGTTGCCTTAGAACCTATGATTTCGACATTTGTCTTCCATTTTTCAAACATTTGTCACGTTACTACGAGAAAACTACGATTACCGCAATGTATCATGGGAGATAATTTGCATATAAACAAACAAACAAATATTTTTATTGCCAATCATAGGCGCCTGTTAAGGCAGAACAATTAACATAAAATTTAATACAGTTGATTATATTGATTGGTAATGATTTTAACAGCAAATTTAGTGAATTACAGATAACAAAACAAAAAGGGGGAACGTAACACATGCTCTTTCCGAAGCCCGTTGGTAACACTCTGCCATTGAATCTTTTCTTTCCAACACATTCTGTATAATTTCCTTCTGCTCTTCTTTGATCTGTAGATGGACTGTTTGTCCTGCAGAATACGCTTAAAAGTATCGTCTTCCATGTGATTTGAATGTTGTTTACGTATGCAAATAATGCTCCAAATAATTTGGCACGCTGAATTAATTAGCTCCCATCATGCAATGCGTTGCTGTCATCATTCAGTTAGTATCGCGAGATCACGTGTGTAGATTCGAAAATGGAAGTCAAATGGCGGAATAATAGGATCTAAGGCAAAATCGTGCTGTAATGGAGTGTAACACCACTTTCTGAGGGTAAGATGGTTATGAATGAATAGAAAAATGATTGGTGACGCGATTTATATAAGGTTTATGATAGAAAATAAAATCCGATAGCCACGAAACGTGGAAATGTGCCGATACTATGGCTGTGAGGCAAATTTGATGGTTTCCGTATATAACACCCTCTGTCGTTGAACGGCTACCAGCAACTTTATCAATGCCGTTAAACGACAGAGGAATCTCGGACTAATTGATAACATGATTCTTACTTGGAATATTATGTTCCGCAAATATATTAATATTTCATATAATAAAATGACATATGATTTCCACGGGTACATCGCTGTTTTACCACCCATATTTTTGTGTTTATAATTATCTTGAGTACGTAGCGGTAAACTATTTCTACATTTAATGCCAATCACATGTTGTTTAAAGGGATATTGTCTACCAGCTGCGTAATTTTTTCATACCCAAAATTATTGTCGATTTCCGTACTGACCTTCATAAAATGAAGATTAAACACCGAATTATTGATGAATACGCTCCGAAACGTTGTTTTTTCGACTAAAAAAGCTGACCATCGTTACCGGAAGCTAATTAATTATGCACTGACCTGGGCGAGGCCAACTCTATTTATTTATCTATTTTTATGTCAGTAGCCCGGATGCTGCAGCATGGATATTGAGGTAAGTTTCTATAAAAGTTGAGGAAAAAAGCTATTTGCGAACCGATTGTATCTAAAAGACGTAGAATAAATAATTTCTGTATCACAAATAGATTTTCTTTGATGAAAACTACATGCCTTAACAGATTCAGCCGATATTTCCACGATAACCATTGAAAACATGCCAGGAGGCACCCTATGGGGACAAGCTCAACTACGTATTTTCGATCGAATATTTTTGCCGGCGTTAAAAATAACTAAATTAGTTTTTTTCTTTTTATAAGTTATGAAGTTGTTCCCCGAGATTTTGATACGCGTGTTAAATTACATGTCTGATGAAAACGAATGACGTAGCCAGTGTTGTTTTATTTGTTAATTGACTGGAATGTTTCAGAGAAATTTCGGCTGGATTAGAAACAAAAAGAGACCTTACTTCTAGTTCCACAAGACAGTTGTTGCAAAATAATATGGGACTGACCATTTACCTTGAAGGGGGCTATGTCACCTAGAAATGTTTTTTTTCAGACGCCACAGAAATCATATTTTCTTATTTTCCAATCTAATTAAAACAAGGTGAACTGTGATCTAATTCTCACTTATGATACCCCTGCCACTTCCCATGATATGGGGTACCTATATGAAGCTTGTGACCAAATACCAGATTTCTGCCATCAATAGTTGTTGAGAAAAATGTGCATATATGTTCAATGTGGATAAAAACCAACTAAGTCGGCAAACAGGAAGTAGGAATCTGATGGTTCCAAAAACGCTTCCCACGATATGGCATACCTATGTGAAGCTTGTGACCAAATATCAGATTTCTGCCATCAATAGTTGCTGAGAAAAATGTGACGAAAAATATTTTGGAAGGACGGACGGACAGAGGTAAAACAGTATACCCCCTCCCCCTTCGGAGAGCGGGGGTATAATTAGATCTAAAATAGGGAGCAAGTGCGTAGATCTAATTTTAATTGGATTGGCGAAGTGCTGGAATAATTTTTTTTTCTTCAAAATTTTGTATACGATTATACTGTGAAAATGGCAAGTATATGATTATACTGTGAAAATGTCAAGTCGGAATATATTTTTTTCTCCTGTCCAGCCAATTTTTTTTCTTCAAGATTCAGAATCAAAATAATTTTTAGGAAAAAAACCATAAAATTAAAATTGAATAGCTTGAGGGGTAAATTGATAAAAAAAAATTTGCAAGACCAAAATGGTTCTCCCATATACCAACAAAAAAACGAAATAAAACTGAAAGTCCCACGAGAAAATCTTTCCTTCCAAAATAAGACTTTTTTTTATTTCTCTAAACTGAATTTGTGCAAACTATTTCACTTATAATGAATTATATTTCTTTTTTAAATAAAGCTCATTTTTCTAGATGAATGTATAACCATCTGTCTTTACTCTGTTTTTATTAAATCTCTTGTCTTTATTACAGGACTTTGATCGGATTGTCCTTGATGAGGAAGTGTTGGGGGTTGCTAGAATGTTTCGAGAGGAACTTGTAGTAATGCCCCATGACGAGGATTACAACAGATCCAATAGGTATGCAGCCTACCGCCAGTATACCATTTGGGCACATGGCCGACTTGGAGCTGGGGTCAGACGTGTGATCCCAAGCTGTTGTACTTGGAAAATTAGGGACAAATATCCTGATCTATATGGACAATACAAGGGTTGAATTGAAATCTGGTATATATGTTCCTATGAATGTCTTTAACATGTGTTGTTACTGTTTGCGCCATTTGAAAATTCAAAATGGCCACCAGCGGAGGTCAAAGTTTGCATTGAAACCCTATGGGAAACAACATTTTCATCTTCTTCTTGAGAACAGCCAAACAGAATTTAACCAAACTTGGCAGAGATGTTTCTTGTGAGGTCCTAAAGAGTTGTCCTGGTTTGTACTAACTAGACCAACACACTGAGTGTTATCATTATTGTGCATTGGACAATTTGTAATGCCCATTATCCCGACTTGGGTACTTTTCTGCTCTAAATGTGCAGAACTTCTGTCAGACCAGGAAAAACAAAGAGTGACAATCTAAATTTATTTTATGCGACAATATAGTCAATTGTTTTGTCTTGGTCTTCAAATCTGGATTTCTGAGATGCTACAATATCATCCCGAGTTGGAGGTTGTGGAATTGGTGCAAGATGGACCGAGATTCTTCTGGGATCATCTACTTCCAACTGCACACGTTAATTCATTCCTTCATTATCTTGCAGTCTCATACAAATGATGACCCTTAATAGTCTTGGAACATAGGAATATGACTTGTCAGCTTTAACAGGCTGCACAGACCATCTAGCTGTCTTTTTGTTGTAACTTCTCTGCCACCTGAAGTAGAAAAATACTTACAATGTAATTCACAAGAATAAAACAATAGAGATTATGATCTATGGAGCCCTAACTTTCAATTCAAGATGAATATCTCGAATGTATAGTGAATGAGCAACTAAACATATCATTACAAGTCCACTTTATGAAGGATTTGAGTGATTTGTAGACAGATTTTAGGTTGTGGTCATCCCTCAAGAAGTTCTACGGCAGGCATCACGAGCTGGTCAATGGTTACAGGGTGTCTGTTACCCAAATCAGACCTGATCTTCATTTGTTGTTGATGTCTTTCCCTTCATCGGATGGGACTTCTACCAGACTTGACCATGGACAACGCAGCGGGTTTGCGACTTTCGATTGACCCTTCTGAAGCCTATGATCAAATATCAGATTGCTGCCATAAATAATTACTGAGAAAAATGTTATGAACATCTTGGGACAAACGGACGGACAGAGGTAAAACAGTATACCTCCCCCTTTCCAGTGGAGCGGAGGTATAATAAAGCTCCTATGACATATGATCATGCATGGTTCTGTTATTAGGACAAAATTTCAAGTATGTAAGTTACAACTGAAACATATGAAATTAACATGACAAACCTTAGAGTGAAGTTGAGGCTAGGTTCAAAATCTCCATCGTCAGAATCATCACCAACATTACTGCCCTCTTCAGTAATATCTATTGAGAGACTGTAAGAATAAAAAATAATTGTTTATTACAGTGTATAATATCGAAACAAATTTTGCTATATGGTTCTGATGTGCAGCTGTATAACGAAAAAGCTTTTCAAAATAATATTAAATCTTTATACATCTATCCAGCACACATCTACACAACACAATATAAAGAGACAAAATTACATCAAAGTTCCAGGAAAATATTTGGTGCGCCAGACGTGCGTCAATTCTGTCCCAGTTTGGTTTCATTCCCGTAAGTAGCTAAGGAGGACTGGCCATTTCAGCTTGTGGATTGATGAAAATGTAACGATGACGAAGAAGCCAACATGATCCCTATATAATATAGCTACTAGTAGTATCACTATGCAAGCCACAATAATTAATAGGAAACTGTTATACAAGTGACTGTGTTGAACAATATTGACAATGTTACCTATAAACATAATGTAGAATACATGTATGTCTAATCTTTAACAAAATGAACATACTCAAATGGGTTCACAAATGAACTCGATTTCTCCAGTTTCATCCGTTTCGTTGAAATGTGATGGCTGCTCATTTCTTCTACTCTAGAATTACCTTGGTCAGAATATCTAAGTCAAAAGTACAAATATCAATCACTACAAAATCACATTTGTCTGAAATTACCAGTTTTAGTAGTAATATGCCTAAAAAATTTAGATAATTTTACAAAAACCTGCATGATTTTAACACAGACATGGGCCATCGGTCTACTGTTAAATTCACACACTGTGAAACATGCAAATTGCTATGGATCTTCACATTATTTCTTAAAAATCTTGTTTATTAATCATACTTACAAGATCCAAACTAAACAAGGGCAAAGCGTGGCATATCCCCTCGCCTAAAAATTTGACCTGGTGACTTTGACTTTGAAAATCAATAGGGTTCCAGATTCTCTTAAGGACTAAGTATGTACCAAGCTTGGTCAAAATCCATTGAAGGATGTTGATTCTAGAGTGTTCACAAGGATGTTACACGGTAAAATTTGACCCAGTTATCTTGACCTTTGACCTATAAGGCTATGACCTTGAAAATCAATAGGGTTTCGGCTATCTTAAGGACTAAGTATGTACCAAGTTTTGTCAAAAATCCATTGAAGGATGTTGATTCTAGTGTTCACAAGGATGTTATGCGGTAAATATTTTAGCCTGTGACCTTGATCTTTGACATACGACCTTGAAAATCAAAAGGGTTCCAGATTCTCTTAAGGACTAAGTATGTACCAAGTTTGGTCAAAATCCATTGAAGGATGTTGATTCTAGAGTGTTCACAAGGATGTTACGCGGTAAAATTTTGACCCGGTTATCTTGACCTTTGACCTATAAGGCTATGACCTTGAAAATCAATAGGGTTTCGGCTATCTTAAGGACTAAGTATGTACCAAGTTTTGTCAAAAATCCATTGAAGGATGTTGATTCTAGTGTTCACAAGGATGTTATGCGGTAAACATTTTAGCCTGTGACCTTGATCTTTGACATACGACCTTGAAAATCAATAGGGTTCCAGATTCTCTTAAGGACTAAGTATGTACCAAGTTTGGTCAAAATCCATTAAAGGATGTTGATTCTAGAGTGTTCACAAGGATGTTACGCAGTAAAAATTTGACCTTTGACCTTGAAAATCAATAGGGTTTCAAATTCTCTTAAGGACTAAGTATGTACCACGTTTGGTCAAAATCCATTGAAGGATGTTGATTCTAGAGTGTTCACAAGGATGTGACGGACGGTAGCGTTACTATATCCATTCGCAACTTCGTTGGCGAGGGGATAAAAAGCAGTTCAAATGACAATTCTTTAAATAGAAAGCCTTTATATGAAAAATACATATTGATTTCCCTCTATCATGTCTATGTTGATAATTCTAAGATAGTAAAGTATAATTTTGGCTCCCTGAACTAAAAATTATGTCCAAAATTGTTGAAATGTAGTAAAAAACTAGTTAATGTAATGTTTTTAGAATAGTCAAGAAATAAACTTGGTTTGCATAAGGAAATTGAAAACGATTTTCATTTAGTCATAGTCTAAAATATGCAGTTCAGGACATTTCAGTAAAATTTTATAGTCACATATATAGAAAAGTTTCTGAAACTTGCAAATTTCTATGGATCTTCATATTATTTTTTAAAAACCTTGTTTATGTATCATACTTACAGGATCCAAACTAAAAATGCTACTGAAATGACACTTATTTAAATGGAAAGCTTTTTATATAAAAGATACATACGGATTTTCCACTATGGTAATAATTCACAGACAGGAAGATATAATTTTGGCTCCCATAACAAAGTGTTATGTTCAAACTTGTTGAAAGTACTTTTAACCTTATTTATGTAATGTATTTCCAGTACCCAAGATATGAACTTGTTTGCATAAAGGAATTAAAATGATTTTCATTTAGCCATGGTCTAAAATATGCATTTTAGGACATTTCTGAAATTTTCAGTAAAATTTTGTAGTCATATATAAAAAAAGTTCTGAAACTTGAAAATTTCAATGGATATTCATATCATTTCTTCAAAACCTTGTTTATAATTATATATTATACTTACAGGATCCAAACTAAAAGTGCAATTGAAATGAAGCTTCTTTAAATAGAAAGCTTTTATTTGAAAAATACATACTGATTTTCCATTATAGTGATAATTCGCAGAAAGTAAGGTATATACTTTTGGTTCCCAAAACTAAGTTTCTTGTCCAAGTTGTTGAAATTTGATAAAATTAAAAGCCTAATTATATGTTGTATATCAAAGAAATAAATTTGCTTGAATAAAAAGAACTTTATAGGGTTTTCATTAAGCCATGTACAGTTTTAATTCTTGCATTAAAAATGAATTGATTCGATATTTCTTTTTAAATTGATAATAATAAACTGCATTGTCATTGATATCATTTTTGCACTCCCATTTCCCCTTTGCTGGCCTCTTAAAATTTGTGTTTGTTTACCTCGCAAATACGGCCGTTTTATTCTACTCATTGACAATAATTTGCTGTTGCCAGGTGCAAAATTAAATATATTGATTAATATCTACCGAAAATGATCATAGGCATCATCATAAATTCATAAAATATGAAAAACGATTGAGAAAAGAAGGCAACATGCTCGGCTTACCTATCAACAATAATCAAGCACTTCCTTGAGTTCGCTCCATCCAACGGCAACGGTCCAACTGATCCCCTACTGATCCCCTACATATATCCTGCATTTGTTCCATTTGGAAGATACTTCACTTCTATTCCTCTTTATCTCTGAATCCGTCAAAGTCCGCTTTCTTCCACGCGTTGACAGTTTCTCTTTTGCCCAAGAACCACATGTTGTTTATTGTTTCTAAACAGTGCGCATGCTCAAGACGTGTTCACATAGAAGGCCATATGAATAGATTTGAATATTGTCATCCGGACAATAATTCTTTTTTGGGTCTTTTTTGTCAAAAAATCGTATCTTTTGCAACATAACTCGGTGTTAATCTTCATTTTATGAAGGTCAGTACGGAAATCGACAATAATTTTGGGTATGAAAAAATTACGCAGCTGGTAGACAATATCCCTTTAATTACACGGTACAAATGACCCATTTTCTCGACAGGTAAGTTTAGGTGTACTTTTATTTGTTTACGTCTATTTTTAGCATTGGGAAACTCCACTGTTATAACGGTTTTATATATCTTTATTCTCATACAGCCAAAAACAATGGTACAGAGAAAAATAACAACATAATAATAACATAACAAGACTTTTTACAAAATATACATAGGTTAAGGAACAACAGTGGGTAAGCCAGGAGTACAAAAGATCTTATTGATATGTTTGATAAATATACATAATTTTCGTAACAGCGATTGTTTTTTGGTAGATAGAAGTTCAAAGAATTTGACAACATTATGTCTTTTCATAACATATTTTGGAAGAAGCTGCTTGCGTTTATCGTTTAAAGAGGAACACTCTAAAACATAGTGGTATTCATCGCCTAATTTCTGACAATTACATAAATTACAGTACCTGTTTTCTCTATCAATATTTCTCCATCTACCGGTTTCAATCGGTAGATAGTGATTTGTTGTCCTAAATCTACACAGTCTGATTGCATCACCTATATTTAAAATATTGAAATATTCCTCGAATTCGAATTTGGTTTTAAAAATCCTATAATTTAATGCTTTGAAGAATCTGACAGAGATGTTTGCCAATTCTGTACAAACTGATCTATCAATCGCTGTTTCACAACACATTTTAACAATTCTTTATTATTAACATTTTCTGTTTCCCATATATATGTAAATCCACACTCATTTAGAATTGTTCTGATAAAATAAACCCAATTTAAATTAGTATCACCATTTTCATTCAAATTTCTAGAAAGCCTATAAAATACATTTGAAAATTTAGCCTGCTTACCACTTAAAAGTCTTGCCCAGTATGAAATTGTCCTTACTTTTATATCAATATCAATTGGATACCTGCCTAGCTCACCATACAATATACACTATACTTCTTACTATAATTTCGAACGCATATATGACATATAATTCCTTCAAATGATATATTAAATCACAAATTATAATGCCTATTACATACAAAATCGTGACTACATTAATATTCATAATATTTTCAATTACATTCTCAAATATAGCATCACATTTTTTTTCTATATTTCTACAGTTTTGTACTCTTATTTTGAGCTTTAGATTCATGTTTTTTATATATTTTTTTTTAATAATTATATATATGTATAAGATAAAATCGAATTGGCTATATGTATATATTGTTAAAATGTAAATTAACTAAATTTAACCATTAGACTTTTTTCTTTTTTTTTCTTCTCTACTAGGTGGTGTGGGCGGAGTGTGTTTGGAAGTAGATTTTAGCTTACTGGCTGGTGTTGTAAAGCTCTTAATGCTACTTTGCCCAAGATTGTTTTGTTCTTTTCTCATTGATGCTTCATTATCACTGGCTTTGATTGATCCTGACTTGCCATTATTTTTATTTGACTGTCCTTTTGGCTTTCTTCCAGAATCATTCACATTGTTTTTATTACTGTTTTGTTCTATATTTTTATAGTTTCATTTTGTTCTTCACTTTGCACTTGTTCTCTATCTTTGTTTTCCTCATGCACATCTCTTATATCATGACTAAACTCTTCCCTTTGTGGCATCTCTTCATCAAATCGAGTTCCATCTTTAGCATGTGGACAATCTATTTGCTTGTGTCCAGTCTGTTTGCACCTTCTGCATTTCCACTCATTTTCACAATTGAAAATAAAGTGTCCAGGCTCAAGACACTTGTAACAAACCACTTCAGGTCTTGTCTGTTGTGGTTGCCCTTGATGGCTTATATATGCATTGTATCTTCCTATCTTAACTGCTTTAAGCATTGGGGATGTTAATGTTTTACTGATAATAATTCTGTCCCCTGTTTCACAACCAGTGAGTTTACCATCTACTCTTAACTGTTCCCTATACATGTGCTGATTTGTCCATCATCTGCAGATAATGGTACTCCTTTCACTCTTATTCTTGTTGTATCTGGTCTTTGTCTTGCAGGATTTCTGGGATTTTGTGTGTGAAATCCTACATGTCTACCTCTCATTGTAACACCTGATGTTATTAATGTTAATCTGTCTATTTCGTTGTCCATGTAGATCCTCCACATAGACCTGACTCTTTGTATGCCCTTTATAGCTGCTGGATCTACAATAGCACCTATTGTCTTGTATATCTCAACGTGTGTGAACCACATGGGTTTTGTTACCTTGACACTACCAAAAATGTCTTGGTCTTGTAAGAAAATAGGTTTAACAGTGTTTGGATTGTCTATTTCATCTTCAATTGGGTCTTGAACATCTGGGGGTTTACTGTTCCTACTCAAATATGTTTGAACAACATTGGCATAGGACGCCGCCATTGTTTGTTGTGATTGTTCATCGTCACTTGATTCATTCTCATATTCATTTTCATTCATTTTCACCTGTTTTTGTCGTATATTATTACAGGAAAATCAACTGTGCAACTAATTTACACCATTTAACGTCTCTGTTATCTCTTGAAAAAGTCGATTTATGTATTTTTTGGAACGTCCACTAAAAGAAGCCTTAGCATTTAAGGGACGTAACTCCATATCACATTCTTAGTTATATAATGTTTATAGATTAAGATATAATAGATAACAACAAAGACTTCCTGGTTGATTATTTGTGGAATCTGTGTTGTATTATAATATACACAATGGCAAATTATATTTACCAGTCAAGGTGGCATATATATTAATGACTACCCATTTTGTGCATAATAGTGGTTTCTATACAATTTAAGACATGCTATGCTCTTTTAATAGTGACAGTATACCTATCTCATCAACGATAGTCTGATTTGCATGTGTTGATGATAGTGATATGTCTCTATATAATCAGGGGGTTTTGTATTTATTGTAAACAACAAACTGACCGAGTATAAGCCAAGGCAGCTATCAATAAAAGTAGTTTGTAATACTTAATTATTAATGTTGTGTAGTATTTTAAAGGCAATTAAACAGAATCATTATTAACTGAAATGTGTTGATCGATGAAACCCTTAAAACTATTTATATGCATTGATTGATACTTAACGGTACATGAGCAGTTATGTAGCTATAATCATGACGAGAACAAACAGACAAATAATAAAATATAGAAGTAAATGGCTGCACTGGGAAAAAAGAGAGGGTGCGTTTATAATTAAATAACAAAAAGAGGGAATGAAAGATCGAGTCATCAAGGACAACATATTAGAAAAGCTTGAAGATACTAAAGGTGTAACCAAAACCCGTAAATCGAAGAAAAAAAATAATACAATGGCAAAAAGAAACAAGTAAAAAGGACAATCAACGATCTACAAAGCAACACATTGACAACTAAAGATCGAGCAACACAAACCCCACTAAAGATCGGGGGTCATCTCGGGTGCTTTGGATGGGAAAGCAGTTCCTGCTCCATTAGTAGCACCCGTCGTGTTACTCTAGTTACAAAAAGTTGCCCATCAAGTGTTGCAGCAATGCATTCATTTGTGTCATATCACACTTTCCTTAACCCGCAACTCCTCCTAGAGCACTTGATAGAAAACAACGAAACATACACATATCATTCTACATGACATCAAGTTATCAACCTGCTATTTTATTTCTTTTAAAACTGTTGTTTCTGTGCTTTCTCAGCTAGAGACAACATATGTTTTATCACATACTGCATTTCAATTAAGTCAAATGACTATTCCTTGAAAGCCATTGTAGGAATTCTAATTTTGATAGGAATTTAGAGTTAGGGTTATGGTGTTTTACACCACTATCAACAATATTTCAGTTATATCGTGGAGGTCAGTTTTTATTGGTGGAGAAAACCGAAGTATCCGGACAAAACTACCAACATGTCGCAAGTCACTGACAAACTTTATCACTTAATGTTTATCAAGTACACCTCGCCCGAACGGGATTCCAACTCACAACGTTAGTGATGATTCTAGATATTTAACAAAATTATAATATATAGATTAAACGTAAAGAACAAAACATAGGAACCTGTTTAGTAATGTCTTAGGGATTACAAAATATATACATTTTTGGAAACTTTTAAGAATTTAAGATTGTTAACCCTTGGCTATTGTCATTGACTAATTGTGCTGTGTAGAATGTAGTTTTTTATATCCATACTAATAATGTTAATATATTCTAGCAATATTAATATATTTAGCATAAACTGTGTAGAGTTTAATATACTGTTGGAATTGGATATATTTGTAGTTTCAAGATTGTAAGAATAAACGTTAGAGAAAACCGAAGGGGAAATCAGCAATGGACAATCCAGAGAAACTGGCAACATTGGGTACACAAAACACATGACAAAGACAAACAAATCATAAACGCAACACAACATGCTTTGGACACCACTATGAGCAAGCAAGCTGAAATAACGTAAATGATGATTTCAAGTAAAGGGAAACTTATTCTGAAGATATTTATCGCGTTCTCAGAACAATGACTACTGTTGTTTACCTCTGACTTCTAGCTTTTGCAACTGTATCGCCGATATAATTGTTAGCGCGATTACCCCTCGTGCAGTAGATCATTGGTTCGAGACCCGGTCGGGTAAAACAAAGGCTATAGAATTGTCATTTGTTTCTTTTCCTATTCGTACGCAGCATTAAAGAGGAAGAGGAAAGACTGGTTTTTATATCAGATTACAATTCTGAGGTCACAATTTGCAATAAATAAGCTAAAAATAAATCATGGAACAAGATCAAAATAAAGTTAAATTATGCAGAATTGCATATTGTGTATGATAAATATTCGATTTTCAAGCCAACATATTTTTGTCGAATATTGGTACATATTTTAAGCTCTACTAGCTAACCATTGAAAGACTCGTACAGCTAAAGTCAACTGATGACTTTTCAAATTAAAAATAAATGATATTATATTTTGAAAGTTTATAAGTTAATTCGTTCTGAAGTTATAGAAGCATTACGAACCATTCATGAACTAATTAAATTAACAATGCTATCATACAAGTATGTATTGCAAATTGTCCTGTTCTTAAAGTCTTATGTTTGTTTAGCAACATTTCATAAAAACTAATTAGTCATATCAGTTTGTATTTATGATTATTGTATTTAAACAACAGATTGTGGGTTGTTGATATGCAATAAACATGAATTGTTGTTGTTTTTTCCCCAGTATATTGAAAAAATATTCAAAAGTTCGGCAATTTTATATAAAAAAAATTAAAAATACCTTAAATATAATCGTGCTTCGAATGGTGTAAATATAATGTAAAACACATTACCAGATTGTTATAGGTTATGCATATGCTGTCTTATAATTTGTCAATGCTTACAACATGTACTTAAATGAATACGAGTTTGGCATATATAAATGTAGGTATTCGTTTCAGGAAGTTCGGCATGCCTTACAGCTATGTTTACTACCCAGCAACATAAAGTCATGCAGAGTGCTACCTTCCTGGTCTAGTTTATGGACAGACGTAGCTTATCTTTATCACATAGTCATTATACAATTTGTAGTGTTTTATATCGACATAAACACTCAAAATCAATGTAGCTGTCCAACACAGATAAAATCGTTGTTTTTTTCAGCATGATTTGTAGACGGATCAATATAACAAAAATCAAACAGCATGGCTAATCACACTATACAAGGTAACCTGGACAGGTTGTGTTGTTTTATCCCAGTTCACCTCTATTTTACATTAATTTATTTTATCGCTGACCAGAGTAAATTATAAAGCTCCCTCTCTGATGCACCTCATATTTGAACCATTGTCTTAGAACAGGTTTTCATTTCATGTTTTGTCTGTATATATGTAATATGTTATCTTATTATCGAACACATACTTCCATTCAGCATCTAATCGTTATATAATGATGGCAAGTTATGAACCGGAGTGAACCATATACATTCAGTAAGTAGCTGTAAAACTGTATTATCACACAAGGATGTACCTAATACACGAGTCGTTGAACTAAAAACCAAATAGTAATGACATGGACTTGTTGGACATTAGGTTTTGTAAATGGTTTGGTTTATGATGTTTAACGCCACCTTCAACACTATTTGATCTATATCGTGGCGGTCAGTTTTATTGGTGACGGGAACCGTAGCACCCGCAGAAAACCAACGACCAGTAGCAAGTCAATGACAAACTTTATCACATAATATTGTATCGAGTACACATCGCCATGAACGGGGTTCTAACTTAGGCACTGATTGCATAGTTAGTTGTAAATCTGACTACCATACGATCACGACCACGACGACCCCAGGTTAGGTAAGTGAAAATCAAACCATCATACTTGAATTATTTCCGCTATATGTTGCTATCTTGGTGATTCTAAGGTTTGCAATCTATAATTACTTTTTATTTTAGTTATCATAATCGCTTAAAATGTTGTGTTTTAAGGGGGTATATCTTGTTTATAGTTTGCTGAAATCAACCAATCAAATCTTAATGGTCATATAAGAAATATGTAATAGTCCCATGTTCTCTGTGTCAAAGATTGTTTTATATATGAACTTAGATTACGGTTCGCACTATATGATGTCATATCAGAAATATGTATGATATCTTAACTGTTAATTAAGTCGTCATTTAACGTCCATGGTCGTTTCGCAGAAATCTAGTTGTTGAAAACAATATATAATCAGACTTAGTTACTACCGTAGTTTGGTATACCAATTTGACAAAATCTCAAATCAATGAGATCATATGTGGGCCTTTAAAACTATATTAACTTCGCCACTTTTATTGAAATGTCTCTATCAAGCCAGGAAACATAACTCGAAGAGGCCATGTTTGAGCTATGATGGCCACAAAGGAAGGAATATAAATCGAGGAAGCCATGTTTGAGGAATTGTGGTCACAAAACGAGGAGCATAATTCGAGGAGGCCATGTTTGAGGTATAGTGGCCACAAAACGAGGAGCATAACTCGAGGAGGCCTAGTTTGAGGTATGATGGCTACAAAACGAAGAGTATAACTCGAGGAGGCCATGTGTGAGGTATGGTGGCCACAAAGCGAGGAACATAACTCGAGGAGGCCATGTTTGAGGTATGATGGCCACAAAGCGAGGAACTTAACTCGAGGAGGCCTAGTTTGAGGTATGATGGCTACAAAACGAAGAGTTTAACTCGAGGAGACCATGTGTGAGGTATGATGAAACAAAATGAGGAGTATAACTCAAGGAGTCCATGTTTGAGGTATGATGTCCACAAAACGAGGAGCATAACTCAATGAGGCCATGTTTGAGGTAAGATGGCCACAACACGAGGAGCATAACTCGAGGAGGACTAGTTTGAGGTATGATGACCACAAAGCGAGGAGCATAACTCGATGAGGCCTAGTTTGAGGTATGGTGTCCACAAAACGAAGAGTATAACTCAAGGAGTCCATGTTTGAGGTATGTTGTCCACAAAAGGAGGAGCATAACTCGAGGAGGCCATGTTTGAGGTATGATGGCCACAAAACGAGGAGCATAACTCGAAGAGGCGATGTTTGAGATACGATGGCCACAAAACGAGGAGTATAACCCGAGGAGGCCTAGTTTGAGGTATGATGGCTACAAAACGAAGAGTATAACTCGTTGATGCCATGTTTGAGGAATGGTGGCCACAAAACGAGGAGCATATTTCGAGGAGGCCATGTTTGAGGTATGATGGCCACAATATGAGGAGTATAACTCGAGGAGGCCATCTGTAAGGTATGATGGCCACAAAACGAGGAGTATAACTCGAGGAGGCCATGTTTGAGGTATGATGTCAACACAACGAGGAGAATAACTCGAGGAGGCCATGTTTGAGGTATGATGGCCACAAAAGAAGGAATATAAATCGAGGAAGCCATGTTTGAGGAATGGTGGCCACAAAACGAGGATCATAATTGAGGAGGCCATGTTTGAGGTATAGTGGCCACAAAACGAGGAGCATAACTCGAGGGGGCCTATTTTGAGCTATGATGGCAACAAAACGAAGAGTATAACTCGAGGAGGCCATGTGTGAGTTATGATGGTCACAAAAGAAGGAGTATAAATCGAGGAAGCCATGTTTGAGGAATGGTGGGCACAAAACAAGGAACAAAATTCGAGGAGGCCATGTTTGAAGAATGGTGGCCACAAAACGAGGAGCATAACTCGAGGAGGCCTAGTTTGAGGTATGATGGCTACAAAACGAAGAGTATAACTCGAGGAGGCCATGTGTGAGGTATGGTGGCCACAAAGCAAGGAGCATAACTCGAGGAGGCCATGTTTGAGGAATGGTGGCCACAAAGCGAGGAGCATAACACGAGGAGGCCATGTTTGAGGTATGATGGCCACAAACGAGGAGCATAACACGAGGTGGCCATGTTTGATGAATGGGCGCCACAAAACGAGGAGCATAACTCGAGGAGCATAACTCGAGGAGACCATGTTTAAGGTATGATGGCCACAAAGCAAGGAGTATAACTCGATGAGGCCTAGTTTCAGGTATGGTGTCCATAAAACGAGGAGTTTAACTCAAAGAGTCCATGTATGAGGTATGGTGTCCACAGAAGGAGGAGCATAACTCAAGGAGGCCATGTTTGAGGTATGATGGCCACAAAACGAGGAGTATAACTCAAGGAGTCCATGTTTGAGGTATAGTGTCCACAAAACGAGGAGCATAACTCGAGGAGGCCATGTTTGAGGTATGATGAACACAAAACGAGGAGTATAACTCGAGGAGGCCTAGTTTGAGGTATGCTGGCTACAAAACGAAGAGTATAACTCGAGTAGGCCATGTTTGAGATATGGTGGCCACAATGCAAGGAGCATAACTCGAGGAGGCCATGTTTGAGGAATGGTGGCCACAAAGCGAGGAGCATAACACGAGGAGGTCATGTTTGAGGTATGATGGCCACAAACGAGGAGCATAGCTCGAGGAGGCCATGTTTGATGAATGGGCGCCACAAAACGAGGAGCATAACTCGAGGAGACCATGTTTAAGGTATGATGGCCACAAAGCAAGGAGTATAACTCGATGAGGCCTAGTTTGAGGTATGGTGTCCATAAAACGAGGAGTTTAACTCAAAGAGTCCATGTTTGAGGTATGATGTCCACAGAAGGAGGAGCATAACTCGAGGAGGCCATGTTTGAGGTATGATGGCCACAAAGCGAGGAGCATAACTCAAGGAGTCTATGTTTGAGGTATAGTGTCCACAAAACGAGGAGCATAACTCGAGGAGGCCATGTTTGAGGTATGATGGCTACAAAACGAGGAGTATAACTCGAGGAGGCTAGTTTGAGGTATGCTGGCTACAAAACGAAGAGTATAACTCGAGTATGCCATGTTTGAGATATGGTGGCCACAAACCGAGGAGCATAACTCGAGGATGCCATGTTTGAGGAATGGTGGCCACAAAGCGTGGAGCATAACTCGAGGAGACCATGTTCGAGGTATGATTGCCACAAAATGAGGAGTATAACTCGAGGAGGCCATGTGTAAGGTATGATGGCCACAGCACGAGGAGTATAACTTGAGGAGGCCTAGTTTAAGGTATGATGGCTACAAAACGAAGAATATAACTCGAGGAGGCCATGTTTGAGATATGGTGGCCACAAACCGAGGAGCATAACTCGAGGATGCCTTGTTTGAGGAATGGTGGCCATAAAGCGAGGAGCATAACTCGAGGAGGCCATGTTCGAGGTATGATGGCCACAAAATGAGGAGTATAACTCGAGGAGGCCATGTGTAAGGTATGATGGCCACAACACGAGGAGCATAACTCGAGGAGGCCATGTTTGAGGTATGATGGCCACAAAAGGAGGAGCATAAATCGAGGAAGCCATGTTTAAGGAATGGTGGTCACAAAACGAGGAGCATAATTCGAGGAGGCCATGTTTGAGGTATATTGCCACAAAACGAGGAGCATAACTCGAGGGGGCCTATTTTGAGGTATGATGGCTACAAAACGAAGAGTATAACTCGAGGAGGCTATGTGTGAGTTATGATGGCCACAAAAGAAGGAGTATAAAGCGAGGAAGCCATGTTTGAGGAATGGTGGGAACAAAACAAGGAACATAACTCGTGGATGCCATGTTTGAGGAATGGTGGCCACAAAACGAGGAGCATATTTCGAGGAGGCCATGTTTGAGGTATGATGGCCACAATATGAGGAGTATAACTCGAGGAGGCCATCTGTAAGGTATGATGGCCACAAAACGAGGAGTATAACTCGAGGAGGCCATGTTTGAGGTATGATGTCAACACAACGAGGAGAATAACTCGAGGAGGCCATGTTTGAGGTATGATGGCCACAAAAGAAGGAATATAAATCGAGGAAGCCATGTTTGAGGAATGGTGGCCACAAAACGAGGATCATAATTGAGGAGGCCATGTTTGAGGTATAGTGGCCACAAAACGAGGAGCATAACTCGAGGGGGCCTATTTTGAGCTATGATGGCAACAAAACGAAGAGTATAACTCGAGGAGGCCATGTGTGAGTTATGATGGTCACAAAAGAAGGAGTATAAATCGAGGAAGCCATGTTTGAGGAATGGTGGGCACAAAACAAGGAACAAAATTCGAGGAGGCCATGTTTGAAGAATGGTGGCCACAAAACGAGGAGCATAACTCGAGGAGGCCTAGTTTGAGGTATGATGGCTACAAAACGAAGAGTATAACTCGAGGAGGCCATGTGTGAGGTATGGTGGCCACAAAGCAAGGAGCATAACTCGAGGAGGCCATGTTTGAGGAATGGTGGCCACAAAGCGAGGAGCATAACACGAGGAGGCCATGTTTGAGGTATGATGGCCACAAACGAGGAGCATAACACGAGGTGGCCATGTTTGATGAATGGGCGCCACAAAACGAGGAGCATAACTCGAGGAGCATAACTCGAGGAGACCATGTTTAAGGTATGATGGCCACAAAGCAAGGAGTATAACTCGATGAGGCCTAGTTTCAGGTATGGTGTCCATAAAACGAGGAGTTTAACTCAAAGAGTCCATGTATGAGGTATGGTGTCCACAGAAGGAGGAGCATAACTCAAGGAGGCCATGTTTGAGGTATGATGGCCACAAAACGAGGAGTATAACTCAAGGAGTCCATGTTTGAGGTATAGTGTCCACAAAACGAGGAGCATAACTCGAGGAGGCCATGTTTGAGGTATGATGAACACAAAACGAGGAGTATAACTCGAGGAGGCCTAGTTTGAGGTATGCTGGCTACAAAACGAAGAGTATAACTCGAGTAGGCCATGTTTGAGATATGGTGGCCACAATGCAAGGAGCATAACTCGAGGAGGCCATGTTTGAGGAATGGTGGCCACAAAGCGAGGAGCATAACACGAGGAGGTCATGTTTGAGGTATGATGGCCACAAACGAGGAGCATAGCTCGAGGAGGCCATGTTTGATGAATGGGCGCCACAAAACGAGGAGCATAACTCGAGGAGACCATGTTTAAGGTATGATGGCCACAAAGCAAGGAGTATAACTCGATGAGGCCTAGTTTGAGGTATGGTGTCCATAAAACGAGGAGTTTAACTCAAAGAGTCCATGTTTGAGGTATGATGTCCACAGAAGGAGGAGCATAACTCGAGGAGGCCATGTTTGAGGTATGATGGCCACAAAGCGAGGAGCATAACTCAAGGAGTCTATGTTTGAGGTATAGTGTCCACAAAACGAGGAGCATAACTCGAGGAGGCCATGTTTGAGGTATGATGGCTACAAAACGAGGAGTATAACTCGAGGAGGCTAGTTTGAGGTATGCTGGCTACAAAACGAAGAGTATAACTCGAGTATGCCATGTTTGAGATATGGTGGCCACAAACCGAGGAGCATAACTCGAGGATGCCATGTTTGAGGAATGGTGGCCACAAAGCGTGGAGCATAACTCGAGGAGACCATGTTCGAGGTATGATTGCCACAAAATGAGGAGTATAACTCGAGGAGGCCATGTGTAAGGTATGATGGCCACAGCACGAGGAGTATAACTTGAGGAGGCCTAGTTTAAGGTATGATGGCTACAAAACGAAGAATATAACTCGAGGAGGCCATGTTTGAGATATGGTGGCCACAAACCGAGGAGCATAACTCGAGGATGCCTTGTTTGAGGAATGGTGGCCATAAAGCGAGGAGCATAACTCGAGGAGGCCATGTTCGAGGTATGATGGCCACAAAATGAGGAGTATAACTCGAGGAGGCCATGTGTAAGGTATGATGGCCACAACACGAGGAGCATAACTCGAGGAGGCCATGTTTGAGGTATGATGGCCACAAAAGGAGGAGCATAAATCGAGGAAGCCATGTTTAAGGAATGGTGGTCACAAAACGAGGAGCATAATTCGAGGAGGCCATGTTTGAGGTATATTGCCACAAAACGAGGAGCATAACTCGAGGGGGCCTATTTTGAGGTATGATGGCTACAAAACGAAGAGTATAACTCGAGGAGGCTATGTGTGAGTTATGATGGCCACAAAAGAAGGAGTATAAAGCGAGGAAGCCATGTTTGAGGAATGGTGGGAACAAAACAAGGAACATAATTCGAGGAGGCCATGTTTGAAGAATGGTGGCCACAAAACGAGGAGCATAACTCGAGGAGGCCTAGTTTGAGGTATGATGGCTACAAAACGAAGAGTATAACTCGAGGAGGCCATGTGTGAGGTATGGTGGCCACAAAGCAAGGATCATAACTCGAGGAGGCCATGTTTGAGGAATGGTGGCCACAAAGCGAGGAGCATATCACGAGGAGGCCATGTTTGAGGTATGATGGCCACAAACGAGGAGCATAACTCGAGGAGGCCATGTTTGATGAATGGTCGCCACAAAACGAGAAGCATAACTCGAGGAGACCATGTTTAAGGTATAATGGACACAAAACGAGTAGCATAACTCGAGGAGGCCATGTGTGAGGTATTCTGGCCACAAAATGAGGAGTATAACTCGAGGAGTCCATGTTTGAGGTATGGTGTCCACAAAATGAGGAGCATAACTCGAGTAGGCCATGTTTCAGGTATGATGGCCACAAACCAATGAGTATAACTCGATGAGGCCTAGTTTGAGGTATGGTGTCCATAAAACGAGGAGTTTAACTCAAAGAGTCCATGTTTGAGGTATGGTGTCCACAGAAGGAGGAGCATAACTCGAGGAGGCCATGTTTGAGGTATGATGGCCACAAAAGGAGGAGTATAACTCAAGGAGTCTATGTTTGAGGTATGGTGTCCACAAAACGAGGAGCATAACTCGAGGAGGCCATGTTTGAGGTATGATTGCCACAAAACGAGGAGTATAACTCGAGGAGGCCTAGTTTGAGGTATGATGGCTGCAAAACGAAGAGTATAACTCGAGTAGGCCATGTTTGAGATATGGTGGCCACAAACCGAGGAGCATAACTTGAGGATGCCATGTTTCAGGAATGGTGGCCACAAAGCGAGGAGCATAACTCGAGGAGGCCATGTTCGAGGTATGATGGCCACAAAATGAGGAGTATAACTCGAGGAGGCCATGTTTAAGGTATGATGGCCACAACACGAGGAGTATAACTCGAGGAGGCCATGTCTGAGGTATGATGGCAACACAACGAGGAGCATAACTCGAGGAGCCCATGTTTGAGGTATGATGGCCACAAAAGGAGGAGCATAAATCGAGGAAGCCATGTTTAAGGAATGGTGGTCACAAAACGAGGAGCATAATTCGAGGAGGCCATGTTTGAGGTATAGTGGCCACAAAACGAGGAGCATAACTCGAGGAGGCCTAGTTTCAGGTATGATGGCTACAAAACGAAGAGTATTACTCGAGGGGGCCATGTTTGAGGTATGATGGCCACAAATGGAGGAGTATAAATCGAGGAAGCCATGTTTGGGGAATGGTGGCCACAAAACGAGGAGCATATTTCGAGGAGGCCATGTTTAAGGAATGGTGGCCCCAAATCGAGGAGCATAACTCGAGGAGGCCTAGTTTGAGGTATGATGGCTACAAAACGAAGAGTATAACTCGAGGAGGCCATGTGTGAGGTATGATGGCCACAAAATGAGGAGTATAACTCAAGGAGTCCATGTTTGAGGTATGGTGGCCACAACACGAGGAGCATAACTCGAGTAGGCCTAGTTTGAGGTATGATAGTCACAAAGGGAGGATAATAACTCGATGAGGCCTAGTTTGAGGTATGGTTTCCACAAACCGAGGAGCATAACCCGAGAATACCATGTTTGAGGAATGGTGGTCACAAAGCGTGGAGCATAACTCGAGGAAGCCATGTTTGAGGAATGGTGGCCACAAAGCGAGGAGCATAACTCGAGAAGGCCATGTTTAAGGTATTTTGGCCACAAAATGAGGAGTATAACTATAGGAGGCCATGTTTGAGGTATGATGGCAACAAAAAGAGGTGCATAACTCGAGGATGCCATGCTTGAGATATCATGGCTACAAAAGAAGGAGAATAACATGAGGAAGCAATGTTTGAGGAATGGTGGCCACAAAACGAGGAGCATAATTCAAGGAGGCCATGTTTGAGATATGGTGGCTACAAAACGAGGAGCATAACTCGAGGAGGCCATGATTGAGGAATGGTGGCCACAATACGAGGAGCATATCTCGAGGAGACCATGTTAAAGGTATTATGGCCACAAAACGAGGAGCATAACTCGAGGAGGCCTAGTTTGAGGTATGATGTCTACAAAACGAAGAGTATAACTCGAGGAGGCCATGTGTGAGGTATGCTGACCACAAAATGAGGAGTATAACTCGAGGAGGCCATGTTTGAGGTATGATGGCCACAAAACGAGGTGTATAACTCAAGAAGTCCATGTTTGAGGTATGGGGCTACAAAACGAGGAGCATAACTCGAGGAGGCCATGATTGAGGAATGGTGGCCACAATACGAGGAGCATATCTCGAGGAGACCATGCTAAAGGTATTATGGCCACAAAACGAGGAGCATAACTCGAGGAGGCCATGTTTGAGGTATGATGGCCACAAAACAAAGTGTATAGCTCAAGAAGTCCATGTTTGAGGTATGGTGTCCACAAAAGGAGGAGCATAACTCGAGGAGGCCATGTTTGAGGTATGATGGCCACAATATGAGGAGTATAACTCGAGGAGGCCATGTGTAAGGTATGATGGCCACAAAAGAAGGAGTATAAATCGAGGAAGCCATGTTTGAAGAATGGTGGCCACAAAACGAGGAGCATATTTCGAGGAGGCCATGTTTGAGGAATGGTAGCTACAAAATGAGGAGTGCAACTCAAGGAGTCCATGTTTGAGGTATGGTGTCCACAAAACGAGGAGCATAACTCGATGAGGCCATGGTTGAGGTATGATGGCCACAACACGATGAGCATAATTCGAGGAGGCCTAGTTTGAGGTATGATGTCCACAAACCGAAGAGTATAACTCGAGGAGGCCATGTTTGAGGAATGGTGGCCACAAAGCGAGGAGCATAACTCGAGAAGGCTATGTTTAAGGTATGATGGCCACAAAATGAGGAGTATAACTCGAGGAGGCCATTTTTGAGGTATGATGGCCACAAAAGAAGGAGTATAAATCGAGGAAGCCATGTTTGAAAAATGGTGGCCACAAAACGAGGAGCATATTTCGAGGAGGCCATGTTTGAGGAATGGTGGCCACAAAATGAGAAGTGCAACTCAAGGAGTCCATGTTTGAGATATGGTGTCCACAAAACGAGGAGCATAACTCGAGGAGGCCTAGTTTGAGGTATGATGTCCACAAAACGAGGAGCATAACTCGAGGAGGCCTAGTTTGAGGTATGATGTCCACAAACCGAAGAGTATAACTCGAGGAGGCCATGTGTGAGGTATGGTGGCCACAAATCGAGGAGCATAACTCGAGGAGGCCATGTTTGAGGAATGGTGGCCACAAAGCGAGGAGCATAACTCGAGAAGGCCATGTTTAAGGTATGATGGCAACAAATAGAGGTACATATCTCGAGGATGCCATGCTTGAGGTATGATGGCCACAAAAGAAGGAGTATAAATCGAGGAAGCAATGTTTGAGGAATGGTGGCCACAAAACGAGGAGCATAATTCAAGGAGGCCATGTTTGAGGTATGGTGGCTACAAAAGGAGGAGCATAACTCGAGGAGGCCATGATTGAGGAATGATGGCCACAATACGAGGAGCATATCTCGAGGAGGCCTAGTTTGAGGTATGATGGCTACAAAAGGAAGAGTATAACTCGAGGAGGCCATGTGTGAGGTATGATGGCACAAAATGAGGAGTATAACTCAAGGAGTCCATGTTTGAGGTATTGTGTCCTCAAAACGGAGATCATAACTCGAGGATGCCATGTTTGAGATATGATGGCCACAAAAGAAGGAGTATAAATCGATGAAGCAATGTTTGAGGAATGATGGCCACAAACGAGGAGCATAATTCAAGGAGGCCATGTTTGAGGTATGGTGGCTACAAAACGAGGAGCATATCTCGAGGAGACCATGTTTAAGGTATGGTGGCCACAAAACGAGGAGCATAACTCGAGGAGGCCTAGTTTGAGGTATGATGGCTACAAAACGAAGAGTATAATTCGAGGAGGCCATGTGTGAGGTATGATTGCACAAAATGAGGAGTATAACTCAAGGAGTCCATGTTTGAGGTATGGTGTCCTCAAAACGGAGATAATAACTCGACGAGCCATGTTTGAGTTATGATGGCCACAAAACGAGGAGCATAACTCGAGGAGGCCTAGTTTGAGGTATGATGGCTACAAAACGAAGAGTATAACTCGAGGAGGCCATGTGTGAGGTATGGTTACCACAGAGCGAGGAGCATAATTCGAGGACGCCATGTTTGAGGTATGATGGCCACAAAGCGAGGAGTATAACTCAAGGAGTCCATGTTTGAGGTATGGTGTCCACAAAAGGAGGAGCATAACTCGAGGAGGCCATATTTGAGGTATGATGGCCACAAAACGAGGAGCATAACTCGAAGATGCCATGTTTGAGGTATGATGGCCACAAAACCGAGGAGCATAGCTGGAGGAGGCCTAGTTTGAGGTATGATGGCCACAAAACGAAGAATATAACTCGAGGAGGTCATGTTTGAGGTATGCTGGCCACAAAATGAGGAGTATAACTGAAGGAGTCCATGTTTGAGGTATGGTGTCCACAAAACGAGGAGAATAACTCGAGTAGACCATGTTTAAGGTATGATGGCCACAAAGCAAGGAGTATAACTCGATGAGGGCTAGTTTGAGGTATGGTGTCCATAAAACGAGGAGTTTAACTCAAGGAGTCCATGTTTGAGGTATGGTGTCCACAAAAGGAGGAGAATAACTCGAGGAGGCCATGTTTCAGGTATGATGGCCACAAAACGAGGATTATAACTCAAGGAGTCCATATTTGAGGTATGGTGTCCACAAAACGAGGAGCATAACTCGAGGAGGCCATGTTTGAGGTATGATGGCCACAAAACGAGGAGTATAACTCGAGGAGGCCATGTGTGAGGTATGGTTACCACAGAGCGAGGAGCATAATTCGAGGAGGCCATGTTTGAGGTATGATGGCCACAAAGCGAGGAGTATAACTCAAGGAGTCCATGTTTGAGGTATGGTGTCCACAAAAGGAGGAGCATAACTCGAGGAGGCCATATTTGAGGTATGATGGCCACAAAACGAGGAGCATAACTCGAAGATGCCATGTTTGAGGTATGATGGCCACAAAACGAGGAGCATAGCTGGAGGAGGCCTAGTTTGAGGTATGATGGCCACAAAACGAAGAATATAACTCGAGGAGGTCATGTTTGAGGTATGCTGGCCACAAAATGAGGAGTATAACTGAAGGAGTCCATGTTTGAGGAATGGTGTCCACAAAACGAGGAGCATAACTCGAGTAGACCATGTTTAAGGTATGATGGCCACAAAGCAAGGAGTATAACTCGATGAGGGCTAGTTTGAGGTATGGTGTCCATAAAACGAGGAGTTTAACTCAAGGAGTCCATGTTTGAGGTATGGTGTCCACAAAAGGAGGAGAATAACTCGAGGAGGCCATGTTTCAGGTATGATGGCCACAAAACGAGGATTATAACTCAAGGAGTCCATATTTGAGGTATGGTGTCCACAAAACGAGGAGCATAACTCGAGGAGGCCATGCTTGAGGTATGATGGCCACAAAACGAGGAGTATAACTCGAGGAGACCATATTCGAGTTATGATTGACACAAAATGAGGAGTATAACTCGAAGAGGCCATGTGTAAGGTATGATGGCCAGGAGTATAACTCGAGGAGGTCTAGTTTGAGGTATGATGGCTACAAAACGAAGAATATAACTCCAGGAGGCCATGTTTGAGATATGGTGGCCACAAACCGAGGAGCATATCTCGAGGATGCCTTATTTGAGGAATGGTGGCCACAAAGCGAGGAGCATAACTTGAGGAGGCCATGTTCGAGGTATGATGGCCACAAAATGAGGAGTATAACTCGAGGAGGCCATGTGTAAGGTATGATGGCCACAAAACGAGGAGTATAACTCGAGGAGGCCATGTCTGAGGTATGATGGCAACACAACAAGGAGCATAACTCGAGGAGCCCATGTTTGAGGTATGATGGCTACAAAAGAAGGAGTATAAATCGAGGAAGCCATGTTTTAGGAATGATGGCCACAAAACGAGGAGTATAACTCGATGAGGCCATGTTTGACGTATGATGGCCACAACACAAGCGGCATAACTCGAGGAGGCCTAGTTTGAGGTATGATATCCACAAACCGAAGAGTATAACTCGAGGAGGCCATGTGTGAGGTATGGTGGCCACAAAATGAGGAGTGCTACTCAAGGAGTCCATGTTTGAGGTATGGTGTCCACAACTCGAGGAGGCCTAGTTTGAGGTATGATGTCCACAAACCGAAGAGTATAACTCGAGGAGGCCATGTGTGAGGTATGGTGGCCACAAAGCGAGGAGCATAACTCGAGAAGGCCATGTTTAAGGTATGATGGCACAAAATGAGGAGTATAACTCGAGGAAGCCATGTTTGAGGTATGATGGCAACAAAAAGAGGTGCATATCTCGAGGATGCCATGTTTGAGATATGATGGCCACAAAAGAAGGAGTATTAATCGAGGAAGCAATGTTTGAGGAATGGTGGCCACAAAAGGAGGAGCATAATTCAAGGAGGCAATGTTTGAGGTATGATGGCCACAAAACGAGGAGCATAACTCGAGGAGGCCTAGTTTGAGGTATGATGGCTACAAAACGAAGAGTATAACTCGAGGAGTCCATGTTTGAGGTATGGTGTCCACAAAACGAGGAGCATAACTCGAGGAGGCCATGTTTGAGGTATAATGGCCACAAAACGAGGGGTATAACTCAAGAAGTCCATGTTTGAGGTATGGTGTCCACAAAAGGAGGAGCATAACTCGAGGAGGCCATGTTTGAGGTATGATGGCCACAAAACTATTAGTATAACTCAAGGAGTCCATGTTTGAGGTATGGTGTCCACAAAACGAGGAGCATAACTCGAGGAGGCCATGTTTGAGGTATGATGGCCACAAAACGAGGAGCATAACTCGAGGAGGCCTAGTCTGAGGTATGATGGCTACAAAACGAAGAGTATAACTCGAGGAGGTCATGTTTGAGGTATGGTGGCCACAAAACCGAGGAGCATAACTCGAGGAGGCCATGTTTGAGGAATGGTGACCACAAAGCGAGATGCATAACTCGAGGAGGCCATGTTTGAGGTATGAAGGCCACAATATGAGGAGTATAACTCGAGGAGGCCATGTGTAAGGTATGATGGCCACAAAAGAAGGAGTATAAATCGTGGAAGCCATGTTTGAAGAATGGTGGCCAAAAAACGAGGAGCATATTTCGAGGAGGCCATGTTTGAGGAAAGGTGGCCACAAAATGAGGAATGCAACTCAAGGAGTCCATGTTTGAGGTATGGTGTGCACAAAACGAGGAGCATAACTCGAGGAGGCCATGTTTGAGGTATGATGTCCACAACACGAGGAGCATAACTCGAGGAGGCCTAGTTTGAGGTATGATGTCCACAAACCGAAGAGTATAACTCGAGGAGGCCATGTGTGAGGTATGGTGGCCACAAATCGAGGAGCATAACTCGAGGAGGCCATGTTTGAGGAATGGTGGCCACAAAGCGAGGAGCATAACTCGAGAAAGCCATGTTTAAGGTATGATGGCCACAAAATGAGGAGTATAACTCGAGGAGGCCATATTTGAGGTATGATGGCAACAAAAAGAGGTGCATATCTCGAGGATGCCATGCTTGATATATGAAGGCCACAAAAGAAGGAGTATAAATCGAGGAAGCAATGTTTGAGGAATGGTGGCCACAAAACGAGGAGCATAATTCAAGGAGGCCATGTTTGAGGTATGGTTGCTACAAAACGAAGAATATAACTCGATGAGGTCATGTTAGAGGTATGCTGGCCACCAAATGAGGAGTATAACTGAAGGAGTCCATGTTTGAGGTATGGTGTCCACAAAACGAGGAGCATAACTCGAGTAGACCATGTTTAAGGTATGATGGGCACAAAGCAAGGAGTATAACTCGATGAGGGCTAGTTTGAGGTATGGTGTCCATAAAACGAGGAGTTTAACTCAAGGAGTCCATGTTTGAGGTATGGTGTCCACAAAAGGAGGAGCATAACTCGAGGAGGCCATGTTTGAGGTATGATGGCCACAAAACGAGGAGTATAACTCAAGGAGTCCATGTTTGAGGTATGGTGTCCACAAAACGAGGAGCATAACTCGAGGAGGCCATGTTTGAGGTATGATGGCCACAAAACGAGGAGTATAACTCGAGGAGACCATGTTCGAGGTATGATTGACACAAAATGAGGAGTATAACTCGATGAGGCCATGTGTAAGGTATGATGGCCACAACACGAGGAGTATAACTCGAGGAGGCCTAGTTTGAGATATGATGGCTACAAAACGAAGAATATAACTCGAAGAGGCCATGTTTGAGATATGGTGGCCACAAACCGAGGAGCATAACTCGAGGATGCCTTATTTGAGGAATGGTGGCCACAAAACGAGGAACATAACTTGAGGAGGCCATGTTCGAGGTATGATTGCCACAAAATGAGGAGTATAACTCGAGGAGCCCATGTTTGAAGTATGATGGCCACAAAAGAAGGAGTGTAAATCGAGGAAGCCATGTTTTAGGAATGGTGGTCCCAAAACGAGGAGCATATTTCGAGGAGGCCTAGTTTGAGGTATGATGGCTGCAAAACGAAGAGTATAACTCGCGGAGGCCATGTGTGAGGTATGATGGCCACAACACGAGGAGCATAACGCGAGTAGACCATGTTTAAGGTATGATGGCCACAAAGCAAGGAGTATAACTCGATGAGGCCTAGTTTGAGGTATGATTTCCACAAACCGAGGAGCATAACTCGGTGAGGCCATGTTTGAGGAATGCTGGCCATAAAGCGAGGAGCATAACTCGAGAAGACCATGTTTAAGGTATTTTGGCCACAAAATGAGGTGCATAACTCGAGGATGCCATGTTTGAGATATCATGGCTACAAAAGAAGGAGTATAAATCGAGGAAGCAATGTTTGAGGAATGGTGGCCACAAAACGAGTATCATAATTCAAGGAGGACATGTTTGAGGTATGGTGGCTACAAAACGAGGAACTTAACTCGAGGAGGCCGTGATTGAGGAATGGTGGCCACAAAACGATTAGAATATATCTCGAGGAGACCATGTTTAAGGTATTATGGCCACAAAACGAGGAGCATAACTCTAGGAGGCCTAGTTTGAGGTATGATGGCCACAAAACGAAGAGTATAACTCGATGAGGACATGTTAGAGGTATACTGGCCACAAAATGATGAGTATAACTCGAGGAGGTCATGTTTGAGGAATGATGGCCACAAAACGAGGGGTATAACTCAAGAAGTCCATGTTTGAGGTATGGTGTCCACAACACGATGAGCATAACTCGATGAGGCCATGTTTGAGGTATGATGGCCACAACACAAGGAACATAACTCGAGGAGGCCTAGTTTGAGGTATGATGTCCACAAACCGAAGAGTATAACTCGAGGAGGCCATGTTTGAGGTATGATGGCCACAAAAGAAGGAGTATAAATCGAGGAAGCCATGTTTGAGGAAAGGTGGCCGCAAAACGAGGAGCATTTTTCGAGGAGGCCATGTTTGAGGAATGGTGGCCATAAAACGAGGAGCATAACTCGAGGAGGCCTAGTTTGAGGTATGATGGCTAAAAAACGAAGAGTATAACTCGAGGAGACCCTGTTTGAGGTATGATGGCCACAAAAGAAGGCGTATAAATCGAGGAAGCCATGTTTGAGGAATGGTGGCCACAAAACGAGGAGCATATTTCGAGGAGGCCATGTTTGAGGAATGGTGGCCACAAAACGAGGAGCTCAACTCGAGGAGGCCTAGTTTGAGGTATGATGGCTAAAAAACGAAGAGTATAACTCAAGGAGTCATGTTTGAGGTATGGTGTCCACAAAACGAGGAGCATAACTCGATGAGGCCATGTTTGAGGAATGGTGGCCACAAAACGAGGAGCATATCTCGAGGAGACCATGTTTAAGGTATGATAGCCACAAAACGAGGAGCATAACTCGATGAGGCCACGTTTGAGGTATGATGGCCACAACACGAGGAGCATAACTCGAGGAGGCCTAGTTTGAGGTATGATGACCACAAAGCGAGGAGTATAACTCGATGAGGCCTAGTTTGAGGTATGGTGTCCATAAAAGGAGGAGCTTAATTCAAGGAGGCCATGTTTGAGGTATGATGGCCACAAAACGAGGAGTATAACTCAAGGAGTCCATGTTTGAGGTATGATGTCCACAAAACGAGGAGCATAACTCGAGGAGACATAGTTTGAGGTATGATGGCCACAAAACGAGGAGCATAACTCGAGGAGACATAGTTTGAGGTATGATGGCTACAAAACGAAGAGTATAACTCGAGGAGGCCATGTTTGAGGAATGGTGGCCACAAAGCGAGCAGCATAACTCGAGGAGGCCATGTTTGAGGTATGATGGCCACACAATGAGGAGTTTAAATCGAGGAGGCCATGTGTAAGGTATGATGGCCACAAAACGAGGAGGATAAATCGAGGAAGTCATGTTTGAGGAATGGAGGTCACAAAACGAGCAGCATAGTTTGAGGAGGCCATGTTTGAGGAATGGTGGCCACAAAGCGAGTAGCATATCTCGAGGAGGCCATGTTTGAGGTATCATGGCAACAAAATGAGGAGTATAACTCGAAGAGGCCATGTGTAAGGTATGATGGCCACAAAACGAGGAGTATAACTCGAGGAGGCCATGTTTGAGGTATGATGGCCGCAAAAGAAGGAGTGTAAATCGAGGAAGCTATGTTTGAGGAATGTTGGCCACAAAACGAGGAGCATATTTCGAGGAGGCCATGTTTAAGGAATGGTGGCCACAAACGAGGAGCATAACTCGAGGAGGCCATGTGTGAGGTATGATGGCCACAAAATGAAGAGTATTACTCAAGGAGTCCATGTTTGAGGTATGGTGTCCACAAAAGGAGGAGCATAACTGGATGAGGCCATGTTTGAGGTATGATGGCCACAACACGAGGAGTATAACTCGAGGAGGCCATGTGTGAGGTAAGGTGGCCACAAAGCGAGGAACATAACTCGAGGAGGCAATGTTCGAGGTACGGTGTCCACAAAACGAGGAGTATAACTCGATGAGGCCATGTTTGAGGAATGGTGGCCAAAAAACGAGGAGCATATCTCGAGGAGACCATGTTTAAGGTATGATAGCCACAAAACGAGGAGCATAACTCGAGAAGGCCTAGTTTGAGGTATGATGGCTACAAAGCGAAGAGTATAACTCGAGGAGGCCATGTGTGAGGTATGATGGCCACACAAGAAGGAGTATAAATCGAGGAAGTCATGTTTGAGGAATGGAGGTCACAAAGCGAGTAGCATATCTCGAGGAGGCCATGTTTGAGGTATGATGGCCACAAAATGAGGAGTATAACTCGAAGAGGCCATGTGTAAGGTATGATGGCCACAAAATGAGGACTATAACTCGAGAAGGCCATGTTTGAGGTATGATGGCAACACAACGAGGAGCATAATTCGAGGAGGCCATGTTTGAGGTATAGTGGCTACAAAACGAGGAATATAACTCGAGGAGGCCTAGTTTGAGGTATGATGGCTACAAAACGAAGAGTATAACTCGAGGAGGCCATGTTTGAGGTATGATATAGACAAAAGAAGGAGTGTAAATCGAGGAAGCCATGTTTGAGGAATGTTGGCCACAAAACGAGGAGCATATTTCGAGGAGGCCATGTTTAAGGAATGGTGGCCACAAAACGAGGAGCATAACTCGAGGAGGCCATGTGTGAGGTATGATGGCCACAAAATGAGGAGTATAAGTCGATGAGGCCATGTTTGAGGAATGGTGGTCACAAAACGAGGAGCATATCTCGAGGAGACCATGTTTAAGGTATGATAGCCACAAAATGAGGAGCATAACTCGAGGAGGCCATGTTTGAGGTATGATGGCTACAAAACGAAGAGAATAACTCGAGGAGGCAATGTGTGAGGTATAGTGGCCCCAAAGCGAGGAGCACAACTCGAGGAGGCCATGTGTAAGGTTTGATGGCCACAAAACGAGGAGTATAACTCGAGGAAGCCATGTTTGATGTATGATGGCCACAAAAGGAGTAAAAATCGAGGAAGCCATGTTTGAGGAATGGTGGTCACAAAACGAGGAGCATAATTCGAGGAGGCCATGTTTGAGGAATGGTGGCCACAAAGCGAGGAGCATAACTCGAGGAGGCCATGTTTGAGGTATGATGGTCACAAAACGAGGAGCATAATTCGAGGAGGCCTAGTTTGAGGTATGATGGCTACAAAGCGAAGAGTATAACTGGATGAGGCCATGTTTGAGGTATGATGGCCACAAAACGAGGAGAATATATCGATGAGGCCATGTTTGAGGTATGATGGCCATAACACGAGGAGCATAACTCGAGGAGGCCATGTTTGAGGTATGACGACCACAAAGCGAGGAGTATAACTTGATGAGGCCTAGTTTGAGGTATGGTGGCCAAAAACCGAGGAGCATAACTCGAGGATGCCATGTTTGAGGAATGGTGGCCACAAAACGAGGAGCATATCTCGAGGAGACCATGTTTAAGGTATGATAGCCACAAAACGAGGAGCATAACTCGATGAGGCCATGTTTGAGGTATGATGGCCACAACACGAGGAGCATAACTCGAGGAGGCCTAGTTTGAGGTATGATGACCACAAAGCGAGGAGTATAACTCGATGAGGCCTAGTTTGAGGTATGGTGTCCACAAAACGAGGAGTATAACTCAAGGAGTCCATGTTTGAGGTATGGTGTCCATAAAAGGAGGAGCTTAATTCAAGGAGGCCATGTTTGAGGTATGATGGCCACAAAACGAGGAGTATAACTCAAGGAGTCCATGTTTGAGGTATGATGTCCACAAAACGAGGAGCATAACTCGAGGAGACATAGTTTGAGGTATGATGGCCACAAAACGAGGAGCATAACTCGAGGAGACATAGTTTGAGGTATGATGGTTACAAAACGAAGAGTATAACTCGAGGAGGCCTAGTTTGAGGTATGATGGCTACAAAACGAAGAGTATAACTCGAGGAGACCATGTTTGAGGTATGATATAGACAAAAGAAGGAGTGTAAATCGAGGAAGCCATGTTTGAGGAATGTTGGCCACAAAACGAGGAGCATATTTCGAGGAGGCCATGTTTAAGGTATGGTGGCCACAAAACGAGGAGCATAACTCGAGGAGGCCATGTGTGAGGTATGATGGCCACAAAATGAGGAGTATAAGTCGATGAGGCCATGTTTGAGGAATGGTGGTCACAAAACGAGGAGCATATCTCGATGAGACCATGTTTAAGGTATGATAGCCACAAAATGAGGAGCATAACTCGAGGAGGCCATGTTTGAGGTATGATGGCTACAAAACGAAGAGTATAACTCGAGGAGGCAATGTGTGAAGTATGGTGGCCACAAAGCGAGGAGCATAACTCGAGGAGGTCATGTTTGAGGAATGGTGGCCACAAAGCGAGGAGCACAACTCGAGGAGGCCATGTGTAAGGTTTGATGGCCACAAAACGAGGAGTATAACTCGAGGAAGCCATGTTTGATGTATGATGGCCACAAAAGAAGGAGTAAAAATCGAGGAAGCCATGTTTGAGGAATGGTGGTCACAAAACGAGGAGCATAATTCGAGGAGGCCATGTTTGAGGAATGGTGGCCACAAAGCGAGGAGCATAACTCGAGGAGGCCATGTTTGAGGTATGATGGTCACAAAACGAGGAGCATAATTCGAGGAGGCCTAGTTTGAGGTATGATGGCTACAAAGCGAAGAGTATAACTGGATGAGGCCATGTTTGAGGTATGATGGCCACAAAACGAGGAGAATATATCGATGAGGCCATGTTTGAGGTATGATGGCCATAACACGAGGAGCATAACTCGAGGAGGCCATGTTTGAGGTATGACGACCACAAAGCGAGGAGTATAACTTGATGAGGCCTAGTTTGAGGTATGGTGGCCAAAAACCGAGGAGCATAACTCGAGGATGCCATGTTTGAGGAATGGTGGCCACAAAACGAGGAGCATATCTCGAGGAGACCATGTTTAAGGTATGATAGCCACAAAACGAGGAGCATAACTCGATGAGGCCACGTTTGAGGTATGATGGCTACAACACGAGGAGCATAACTCGAGGAGGCCTAGTTTGAGGTATGATGACCACAAAGCGAGGAGTATAACTCGATGAGGCCTAGTTTGAGGTATGGTGTCCACAAAACGAGGAGTATAACTCAAGGAGTCCATCTTTGAGGTATGATGTCCACAAAACGAGGAGCATAACTCGAGGAGACATAGTTTGAGGTATGATGGCCACAAAACGAGGAGCATAACTCGAGGAGACATAGTTTGAGGTATGATGGCTACAAAACGAAGAGTATAACTCGAGGAGGCCATGTTTGAGGAATGGTGGCCACAAAGCGAGCAGCATAACTCGAGGAGGCAATGTTTGAGGTATGATGGCCACACAATGAGGAGTTTAAATCGAGGAGGCCATGTGTAAGGTATGATGGCCACAAAACGAGGAGGATAAATCGAGGAAGTCATGTTTGAGGAATGGAGGTCACAAAACGAGCAGCATAGTTTGAGGAGGCCATGTTTGAGGAATGGTGGCCACAAAGCGAGTAGCATATCTCGAGGAGGCCATGTTTGAGTTATCATGGCCACAAAATGAGGAGTATAACTCGAAGAGGCCATGTGTAAGGTATGATGGCCACAAAACGAGGAGTATAACTCGAGGAGGCCATGTTTGAGGTATGATGGCCACAAAAGAAGGAGTGTAAATCGAGGAAGCTATGTTTGAGGAATGTTGGCCACAAAACGAGGAGCATATTTCGAGGAGGCCATGTTTAAGGAATGGTGGCCACAAAATGAGGAGCATAACTCGAGGAGGCCATGTGTGAGGTATGATGGCCACAAAATGAAGAGTATTTCTCAAGGAGTCCATGTTTGAGGTATGGTGTCCACAAAAGGAGGAGCATAACTGGATGAGGCCATGTTTGAGGTATGATGGCCACAACACGAGGAGTATAACTCGAGGAGGCCATGTGTGAGGTAAGGTGGCCACAAAGCGAGGAACATAACTCGAGGAGGCAATGTTCGAGGTACGGTGTCCACAAAACGAGGAGCATAACTCGATGAGGCCATGTTTGAGGAATGGTGGCCAAAAAACGAGGAGCATATCTCGAGGAGACCATGTTTAAGGTATGATAGCCACAAAACGAGGAGCATAACTCGAGAAGGCCTAGTTTGAGGTATGATGGCTACAAAACGAAGAGTATAACTCGAGGAGGCCATGTGTGAGGTATGATGGCCACACAAGAAGGAGTATAAATCGAGGAAGTCATGTTTGAGGAATGGAGGTCACAAAGCGAGTAGCATATCTCGAGGAGGCCATGTTTGAGGTATGATGGCCACAAAATGAGGAGTATAACTCGAAGAGGCCATGGGTAAGGTATGATGGCCACAAAATGAGGACTATAACTCGAGGAGGCCATGTTTGAGGTATGATGGCAACACAACGAGGAGCATAATTCGAGGAGGCCATGTTTGAGGTATAGTGGCTACAAAACGAGGAATATAACTCGAGGAGGCCTAGTTTGAGGTATGATGGCTACAAAACGAAGAGTATAACTCGAGGAGGCCATGTTTGAGGTATGATATAGACAAAAGAAGGAGTGTAAATCGAGGAAGCCATGTTTGAGGAATGTTGGCCACAAAACGAGGAGCATATTTCGAGGAGGCCATGTTTAAGGAATGGTGGCCACAAAACGAGGAGCATAACTCGAGGAGGCCATGTGTGAGGTATGATGGCCACAAAATGAGGAGTATAAGTCGATGAGGCCATGTTTGAGGAATGGTGGTCACAAAACGAGGAGCATATCTCGAGGAGACCATGTTTAAGGTATGATAGCCACAAAATGAGGAGCATAACTCGAGGAGGCCATGCTTGAGGTATGATGGCTACAAAACGAAGAGTATAACTCGAGGAGGCAATGTGTGAGGTATGGTGGCCACAAAGCGAGGAGCATAACTCGAGGAGGCCATGTTTGAGGAATGGTGGCCACAAAGCGAGGAGCACAACTCGAGGAGGCCATGTGTATGGTTTGATGGCCACAAAACGAGGAGTATAACTCGAGGAAGCCATGTTTGATGTATGATGGCCACAAAAGAAGGAGTAAAAATCGAGGAAGCCATGTTTGAGGAATGGTGGTCACAAAACGAGGAGCATAATTCGAGGAGGCCATGTTTGAGGAATGGTGGCCACAAAGCGAGGAGCATAACTCGAGGAGGCCATGTTTGAGGTATGATGGTCTCAAAACGAGGAGCATAATTCGAGGAGGCCTAGTTTGAGGTATGATGGCTACAAAGCGAAGAGTATAACTGGATGAGGCCATGTTTGAGGTATGATGGCCACAAAACGAGGAGAATATATCGATGAGGCCATGTTTGAGGTATGATGGCCATAACACGAGGAGCATAACTCGAGGAGGCCATGTTTGAGGTATGACGACCACAAAGCGAGGAGTATAACTTGATGAGGCCTAGTTTGAGGTATGGTGGCCAAAAACCGAGGAGCATAACTCGAGGATGCCATGTTTGAGGAATGGTGGCCACAAAGCGAGCAGCATAACTCGAGGAGGCCATGTTTGAGGTATGATGGCCACACAAGATGGAGTATAAATCGAGGAAGCCATGTTTGAGGAATGGTGGCCACAAAACGAGGAGCATATTTCGAGGAGGTCATGTTTGAGGAATGGTGGCAACAAAACGAGGAGCATAGCTCGAGGAGGCCATGTTTGAGGTATCATGGCCACAAAATGAGGAATATAACTCGAGGAGGCCATGTGCAAGGTATGATGGCCACAAAACGAGGAGTATAAATCGAGGAAGCCATGTTTGAGGAATGGTGGCCACAAAACGAGGAGCATATTTCGAGGAGGTCATGTTTGAGGAATGGTGGCAACAAAACGAGGAGCATAGCTCGAGGAGGCCTCGTTTGAGGTATGATGGCTACAAAAGGAAGAGTATAACTCGAGGAGACCATGTGTGAGGTATGATGGCTACAAAACGAAGAGTATAACTCGAGGAGGCCATGTTTAAGGTATGATGGCCACAAAAGAAGGAGTATAAATCGAGGAAACCATGTTTGAGGAATGGTGGCCACAAAACGAGGAGAATATTTCGAGGAGGCCATGTTTGAGGAATGGTGGCCACAAAATGAGGAGTATAACTCAAGGAGTCCATGTTTGAGGTATGGTGTCCACAAAACGAGGATCATAACTCGAGGAGGCCATGTTTGAGATATGATGGCCACAAAACGAGGAGCATAACTCGAGGAGGCCTAGTTTGAGGTATGATGGCTACAAAGCGAAGAGTATAACTCGAGGAGGCCATGTTTGAGGTATGGTGTCCACAAAACGAGGATCATAACTCGAGGAGGCCATGTTTGAGATATGATGGCAACAAAACGAGGAGCATAACTCGAGGAGGCCATGTTTGAGATATGGTGGCCACAAACCGAGGAGCATAACTCGAGGAGGCCATGTGTAAGGTTTGATGGCCACAAAACGAGGAGTATAACATGAGGAGGCCATGTTTGAGGTATGATGGCCACAAAAGAAAGAGTATAAATCGAGGAAGCCATGTTTGAGGAATGGTGGTTACAAAACGAGGAGCATAATTCGAGGAGGCCATGTTTGAGGAATGGTGGCCACAAAACGAGGAGCATAACTCGAGGAGGCCATGTTTGAGGTATGATGGCCACAAAATGAGGAGTATAACTCGAGGAGGCCATGTTTGAGGAATGGTGGTCACAAAACGAGGAGCATAACTCGAGGAGGCCTAGTTTGAGGAATGGTGGTCACAAAACGAGGAGCATATTTCGAGGAGGCCATGCTTGAGGTATATTGGCCACAAAACGAGGAGCATAAATCGAGGAGGCCTAGTTTGAGGTATGATGGCTACAAAAGAAGGAGTATAAATCGAGGAAACCATGTTTGAGGAATGGTGGCCACAAAACGAGGAGAATATATCGAGGAGGCCATGTTTGAGGAATGGTGTCCACAAAACGGGGAGCATAACTCGAGGATGCCTAGTTTGAGGTATGATGGCTAAAAAACGAAGAGTATAACTCGAGGAGACCATGTGTGAGGTATGATGGCCACAAAATGAGGAGTATAACTCAAGGAGTCCATGTTTGAGGTATGGTGTCCACACAAGAAGGAGTATAAATCGAGGAAGCCATGTTTGAGGAATGGTGGTCACAAAACGAGGAGCATAGTTCGAGGAGGGCATCTTTGAGGTATGATGACCACACAGTGAGAAGTTTAACTCGAGGAGGCCACGTGTAAGGTATGATGGCCACAAAACGAGGAGCATAACTCGAGGAGGCCATGTTTGAGGTATGATGGCCACACAAGAAGGAGTATAAATCGAGAAAGTCATGTTTGAGGAATGGTGGTCACAAAACGAGGAGCATAGTTCGAGGAGGCCATGTTTGAGGAATGGTGGCCACAAAGCGAGTAGCATATCTCGAGGAGGCCATGTTTGAGGTATCATGGCCACAAAATGAGGAGTATAACTCGAGGAGGCCATGTGTAAGGTATGATGGCCACAAAACGAGGAGTATAAATCGAGGAAGCCATGTTTGAGGAATGGTGGCCACAAAACGAGGAGCATATTTCGAGGAGGTCATGTTTGAGGAATGGTGGCAACAAAACGAGGAGCATAGCTCGAGGAGGCCTCGTTTGAGGTATGATGGCTACAAAACGAAGAGTATATCTCGAGGAGGCCATGTTTGAGGTATGGTGGCCACAAAACGAGGAGAATATTTCGAGGAGGCCATGTTTGAGGAATGGTGGCCACAAAATGAGGAGTATAACTCAAGGAGTCCATGTTTGAGGTATGGTGTCCACAAAACGAGGATCATAACTCGAGGAGGCCATGTTTGAGATATGATGGCCACAAAACGAGGAGCATAACTCGAGGAGGCCTAGTTTGAGGTATGATGGCTACAAAACGAAGAGTATAACTCGCGGAGGCCATGTTTGAGGTATGGTGTCCACAAAACGAGGTTCATAACTCGAGGAGGCCATGTTTGAGATATGATGGCAACAAAACGAGGAGCATAACTCGAGGAGGCCATGTTTGAGATATGGTGGCCACAAACCGAGGAGCATAACTCGAGGAGGCCATGTTTGAGGAATGGTGGCCACAAAGCGAGGAGCATAACTCGAGGAGGCCATGTGTAAGGTTTGATGGCCACAAAACGAGGAGTATAACATGAGGAGGCCATGTTTGAGGTATGATGGCCACAAAAGAAAGAGTATAAATCGAGGAAGCCATGTTTGAGGAATGGTGGTTACAAAACGAGGAGGATAATTCGAGGAGGCCATGTTTGAGGAATGGTGGCCACAAAGCGAGGAGCATAACTCGAGGAGGCCATGTTTGAGGTATGATGGCCACAAAATGAGGAGTATAACTCGAGGAGGCCATGTTTGAGGAATGGTGGTCACAAAACGAGGAGCATATTTCGAGGAGGCCATGTTTGAGGTATAGTGGCCACAAAACGAGGAGCATAACTCGAGGAGGCCTAGTTTGAGGAATGGTGGTCACAAAACGAGGAGCATATTTCGAGGAGGCCATGCTTGAGGTATATTGGCCACAAAACGAGGAGCATAAATCGAGGAGACCTAGTTTGAGGTATGATGGCTACAAAACGAACAGTATAACTCGAGGAGGCCATGCTTGAGGTATGATGGCCACAAAAGAAGGAGTATAAATCGAGGAAACCATGTTTGAGGAATGGTGGCCACAAAACGATGAGAATATATCGAGGAGGCCATGTTTGAGGAATGGTGTCCACAAAAAGGGGAGCATAACTCGAGGATGCCTAGTTTGAGGTATGATGGTTAAAAAACGAAGAGTATAACTCGAGGAGACCATGTGTGAGGTATGATGGCCACAAAATGAGGAGTATAACTCAAGGAGTCCATGTTTGAGGTATGGTGTCCACACAAGAAGGAGTATAAATCGAGGAAGCCATGTTTGAGGAATGGTGGTCACAAAACGAGGAGCATAGTTCGAGGAGGGCATCTTTGAGGTATGATGGCCACACATTGAGAAGTTTAACTCGAGGAGGCCACGTGTAAGGTATGATGGCCACAAAACGAGGAGCATAACTCGAGGAGGCCATGTTTGAGGTATGATGGCCACACAAGAAGGAGTATAAATCGAGGAAGCCATGTTTGAGGAATGGTGGTCACAAAACGAGGAGCATAGTTCGAGGAGGGCATCTTTGAGGTATGATGGCCACACAATGAGAAGTTTAACTCGAGGAAGCCACGTGTAAGGTATGATGGCCACAAAACGAGGAGCATAACTCGAGGAGGCCATGTTTGAGGTATGATGGCCACACAAGAAGGAGTATAAATCGAGGAAGTCATGTTTGAGGAATGGTGGTCACAAAACGAGGAGCATAGTTCGAGGAGGCCATGTTTGAGGAATGGTGGCCACTAAGCGAGTAGCATATCTCGAGGAGGCCATGTTTGAGGTATCATGGCCACAAAATGAGGAGTATAACTCGAGGAGGCCATGTGTAAGGTATGATGGCCACAAAACGAGGAGTATAAATCGAGGAAGCCATGTTTGAGGAATGGTGGCCACAAAACGAGGATCATATTTCGAGGAGGTCATGCTTGACGAATGGTGGCAACAAAACGAGGAGCATAACTCGAGGAGGCCTAGTTTGAGGTATGATGGCTAATAAACGAAGAGTATAACTCGAGGAGACCATGTGTGAGGTATGATGGCGACAAAATGAAGAGTATAACTCGATGAGGCCATGTTTGAGGTATGATGGCCACAACACAAGGAGCATAACTCGAGGAGGCCTAGTTTGAGGTACGATGACCACAAAGCGTGGAGTATAACTCGATGAGGCCATGTTTGAGGTATGGTTTCCACAAAACGAGGGGTATAACTCAAGTAGTCCATGCTTGAGGTATGATGTCCACAAAACGAGGAGCATAACTCGAGGAGGCATAGTTTGAGGTATGATGGCTACAAAACGAAGAGTATAACTCGAGGAGGCCATGTTTGAGGTATGGTGGCCACAAACCGAGGAGCATAACTCAAGGATGCCATGTTTGAGGAATGGTGGTCACAAAACGAGGAGCATAGTTCGAGGAGGCCATGTTTGAGGAATGGTGGCCACAAAGCGAAGAGCATAACTCGTGGAGGCAATGTTTGAGGTATGATGGCCACAAAATGAGGAGTATAACTCGAGGAGACCATGTGTAAGGTATGATGGCCACAAAACGAGGAGTATAGCTCGAGGAGGCCATGTTTGAGGTATGATGGCAACACAACGAGGAGCATAACTCGAGGAGGCCATGTTTGAGGTATGATGGCCACAAAAGAAGGAGTATAAATCGAGGAAGCCATGTTTGAGGAATGTTTGTCACAAAACGAGGAGTATAATTCGAGAAGGCCATGTTTGAGGTATAGTGGCTACAAAACGAGGAGCATAACTCGAGGAGACCTAGTTTGAGGTATGCTGGCTACAAAGCGAAGAGTATAACTCGAGGAGGCCATGTTTGAGGTATGATGGCCACACAAGAAGGAGCTTAAATGGAGGAAGTCATGTTTGAGAAATGGTGGTCACAAAACGAGGAGCATATTTCGAGGAGGCCATGTTTGAGGAATGGTGGCCACAAAACGAGGAGCATAACTCGAGGAGGCCATGTGTGAGGTATGATGGCCACAAAATGAGGAGTATAACTCAAGGAGTCATGTTTGAGGTATGGTGTCCACAAAACGAGGAGCATAACTCGATGAGGCCATGTTTGAGGTATGTGGCCACAACACGAGGAGCATATCTCGAGGAGGCCATGTGTGAGGTATGGTGGCCACAAAGCGAGGAGCCTAACTCGAGGAGACCATGTTTGAGGAATGGTGGCCTCAAAGCGAGGAGCATAGCTCGAGGAGGCCATGTTTGAGGTATGATGGCCACAAAATGAGGAGTATAACTCGAGGAGACCATGTTTGAGGTATGATGGCCGCAAAAGAAGGAGTATAAATCGAGGAAGCCATGTTTGAGGAATGATGGTCACAAAGCGAGGAGGATAATTCGAGGAGGCCATGTTTGAGGAATGATGGCCACAAAGCGAGAGGCATAACTCGAGGCGGCCATGTTTGAGGTATGATGGCTACAAAACGAGGAGTATATTTCGAGAAGGCCATGTTTGAGGTATGATGGCAACACAACGAGGAGCATAACTCGAGGAGGCCATGTTTGAGGTATGATGGCCACAAAAGAAGGAGTATAAATCGAGGAAGCCATGATTGAGGAATGGTGGTCACAAAACGAGGAGCATAATTCGAGGAGGCCATGTTTGAGGTAGAGTGGCCACAAAGCGAGGAGCATAACACGAGGAGGCCTAGTGTGAGGTATGATGGCTACAAAACAAAGGGCATAACTGGAGGAAGCCATGTTTGAGGTATGATGGCCACAAAAGAAGGAGTATAAATCGTGGAAACCATGTTTGAGTAATGGTGGCCACAAAGCGAGGAGCATATTTCAAGGAGGCCATGTTTGAGAAATGGTGGACACAAAACGAGGAGCATAATTCGAGGACGCCTAGTTTGAGGTATGATGGCTAAACAATCGAAGAGTATAACTCGAGGAGACCATGACTGTGTGAGGTATGATGGCCACAAATGAGGAGTATAACTCAAGGAGACCTATTTTGAGGTATGATGGCTAAAAAATCGAAGAGTATAACTCGAGGAGACTATGACTGTGTGAGGTATGATGGCCACAAAAGAAGGAGTATAAATCGTGGAAACCATGTTTGAGGTATGGTGTCCACAAAACGAGGAGCATAGTTCGAGGAGGCTCTGTTTGAGGAATGGTGGCCACAAAGCGAGGAGCATAACTCGAGGAGGCCATGTTTGAGGTATGATGGCCACAAAACGATGAGTATAACTCAAGGAGTCCATGTTTGAGGTATTATGTCCACAAAAGGAGGAGCATAAATCGAGGAGGCCATGTTTGAGGTATGATGGCCACAAAACGAGGAGTATAACTCAGGGGGTCCATGTTTGAGGTATGATGTCCACAAAACGAAGAGCATAACTCGAGGATGCCTTGTTAGAGGTATGATGGCCACAAAACGAGGAGTATAACTCGTGGAGGCATAGTTTGAGGTATGATGGCTACAAAACGAAGAGCATAACTCGAGGAGGCCATGTTTGAGGTATGGTTGCCACAAACCGAGGAGCATAACTCGAGGAGGCCATGTTTGAGGTATGATGGCCACAAAAGAAGAAGCATAAATCGAGGAAACCATGGTTGAGGAATGGTGGCCACAAAAAGGGGAGCATAACTCGAGGAGGCCTATATTGAGGTATGATGGCCACAAAATGAGGAGTATAACTCAAGGAGTCCATGTTTGAGGTATGGTGTCCACAAAACGAGGATCATAACTCGAGGAGGCCATGTTTGAGATATGATGGCCACAAAACGAGGAGCATAACTCGAGGAGGCCTAGTTTGAGGTATGATGGCTACAAAACGAAGAGTATATCTCGAGGAGGCCATGTGTGAGGTATGGTGGCCACAAAGCGAGGAGCATAACTCGAGGAGGCCATGTTTGAGGAATGGTGGCCACAAAGCGAGGAGCATAACTCGAGGCGGCCATGTTTGAGGTATGATGGCTACAAAACGAGGAGTATATTTCGAGAAGGCCATGTTTGAGGTATGATGGCAACACAACGAGGAGCATAACTCGAGGAGGCCATGTTTGAGGTATGATGGCCACAAAAGAAGGAGTATAAATCGAGGAAGCCATGATTGAGGAATGGTGGTCACAAAACGAGGAGCATAATTCGAGGAGGCCATGTTTGAGGTAGAGTGGCCACAAAGCGAGGAGCATAACACGAGGAGGCCTAGTGTGAGGTATGATGGCTACAAAACAAAGGGCATAACTGGAGGAAGCCATGTTTGAGGTATGATGGCCACAAAAGAAGGAGTATAAATCGTGGAAACCATGTTTGAGTAATGGTGGCCACAAAGCGAGGAGCATATTTCAAGGAGGCCATGTTTGAGAAATGGTGGACACAAAACGAGGGGCATAACTCGAGGACGCCTAGTTTGAGGTATGATGGCTAAACAATCGAAGAGTATAACTCGAGGAGACCATGACTGTGTGAGGTATGATGGCCACAAATTAGGAGTATAACTCAAGGAGACCTATTTTGAGGTATGATGGCTAAAAAATCGAAGAGTATAACTCGAGGAGACTATGACTGTGTGAGGTATGATGGCCACAAAAGAAGGAGTATAAATCGTGGAAACCATGTTTGAGGTATGGTGTCCACAAAACGAGGAGCATAGTTCGAGGAGGCTCTGTTTGAGGAATGGTGGCCGCAAAGCGAGGAGCATAACTCGAGGAGGCCATGTTTGAGGTATGATGGCCACAAAACGATGAGTATAACTCAAGGAGTCCATGTTTGAGGTATTATGTCCACAAAAGGAGGAGCATAAATCGAGGAGGCCATGTTTGAGGTATGATGGCCACAAAACGAGGAGTATAACTCAGGGGGTCCATGTTTGAGGTATGATGTCCACAAAACGAAGAGCATAACTCGAGGATGCCTTGTTAGAGATATGATGGCCACAAAACGAGGAGTATAACTCGTGGAGGCATAGTTTGAGGTATGATGGCTACAAAACGAAGAGCATAACTCGAGGAGGCCATGTTTGAGGTATGGTTGCCACAAACCGAGGAGCATAACTCGAGGAGGCCATGTTTGAGGTATGATGGCCACAAAAGAAGAAGCATAAATCGAGGAAACCATGGTTGAGGAATGGTGGTCACAAAAAGGGGAGCATAACTCGAGGAGTCCTATATTGAGGTATGATGGCCACAAAATGAGGAGTATAACTCAAGGAGTCCATGTTTGAGGTATGGTGTCCACAAAACGAGGATCATAACTCGAGGAGGCCATGTTTGAGATATGATGGCCACAAAACGAGGAGCATAACTCGAGGAGGCCTAGTTTGAGGTATGATGGCTACAAAACGAAGAGTACATCTCGAGGAGGCCATGTGTGAGGTATGGTGGCCACAAAGCGAGGAGCATAACTCGAGGAGGCCATGTTTGAGGAATGGTGGCCACAAAGCGAGGAGCATAACTCGAGGAGGCCATGTTTGAGGTATGATGGCCACAAAACGAGGAGTATAACTCAAGGAGTCCATGTTTGAGTTATGATGTCCACAAAACGAGGAGCATAACTCGAGGATGCCTTGTTAGAGGTATGATGGCCACAAAACGAGGAGTATAACTCGTGGAGGCATAGTTTGAGGTATGATGGCTACAAAACGAAGAGCATAACTCGAGGAGGCCATGTTTGAGGTATGGTGGCCACAAACCGAGGAGCACAACTCGAGGAGGCCATGTTTGAGGTATGATGGCCACAAAAGAAGAAGTATAAATCGAGGAAACCATGTTTGAGGAATGGTGGCCACAAAACGGGGAGCATAACTCGAGGAGGCCTAGTTTGAGGTATGATGGCTACAAAACGAAGAGTATATCTCGAGGAGGCCATGTGTGAGGTATGGTGGCCACAAAGCGAGGAGCATAACTCGAGGAGGCCATGTTTGAGGAATGGTGGCCACAAAGCGAGGAACATAACTCGAGGGGGCCATGTGTAAGGTTTGATGGCCACAAAACGAGGAGTAAAACTCGAGGAGGCCATGTTTGAGGTATGATGGCCACAAAAGAAGGAGTATAAATCGAGGAAGCCATGTTTGAGGAATGGTGGTCACAAAACGAGGAGCATAATTCTAGGAGGCCATATTTAAGGAATGGTGGCCACAAAGCGAGGAGCATAACTCGAGGAGGCCATGTTTGAGGTATGATGGCCACAAAATGAGGAGTATAACTCGAGGAGGCCATGTTTGAGGAATGGTGGTCACAAAACGGGAGCATAATTCGAGGAGGCCATGTTTGAGGTATAGTGGCCTCAAAACTAGGAGCATAACTCGAGGAGGCCTAGTTTGAGGTATGATGGCTACAAAACGAAGAGTATAACTCGAGGAGGCCATGTTTGAGGTATGATGGCCACAAAAGAAAGAATATAAATCGAGGAAACCATGTTTGAGGAATGGTGGCCACAAAACGAGGAGTATAACTCAAGGAGTCCATGTTTGAGGTATGGTGTCCACAAAAAGAGGAGCATAACTCGAGGAGGCCATGTTTGAGGTATGATGGCCACAAAACGAGGAGCATAACTCGAGGATGCCTTGTTAGAGGTATAAATGGCCACAAAACGAGGAGTATAACTCGTGGAGGCATAGTTTGAGGTATGATGGCTACAAAACGAAGAGCATAACTCGAGGAGGCCATGTTTGAGGTATGGTGGCCACAAAGCGAGGAGCATAACTCGAGGAGGCCATGTTTGAGGTATGATGGCCACAAAAGAAGAAGTATAAATCGAGGAAACCATGTTTGAGGAATGGTGGCCACAAAACGGGGAGCATAACTCGAGGAGGGCTAGTTTGAGGTATGATGGCCACAAAATGAGGAGTATAACTCAAGGAGTCCATGTTTGAGGTATGGTGTCCACAAAACGAGGATCATAACACGAGGAGGCCATGTTTGAGATATGATGGCCACAAAACGAGGAGCATAACTCGAGGAGGCCTAGTTTGAGGTATGATGGCTACAAAACGAAGAGTATATCTCGAGGAGGCCATGTGTGAGGTATGGTGGCCACAAAGCGTGGAGCATATCTCGAGGAGGCCATGTTTGAGGTATCATGGCCACAAAATGAGGAGTATAACCCGATGAGGCCATGTGTAAGGTATGATGGCCACAAAACGAGGAGTATAAATCGAGGAAGCCATGTTTGAGGAATGGTGGCCACAAAACGAGGAGCATATTTCCAGGAGGTCATGTTTGAGGAATGGTGGCAACAAAACGAGGAGCATAACTCGAGGAGGCCTAGTTTGAGGTATGATGGCTAAATAACAAAGAGTATAACTCGAGGAGACCATGTGTTAGGTATGATGGCCACAAAATGAAGAGTATAACTCAAGGAGTCCATGTTTGAGTTATGGTGTCCACAAAACGAGGATCATAACTCGAGGAGGCCTAGTGTGAGGTATGATGGCTACAAAACAAAGGGCATAACTGGAGGAAGCCATGTTTGAGGTATGATGGCCACAAAAGAAGGAGTATAAATCGTGGAAACCATGTTTGAGTAATGGTGGCCACAAAGCGAGGAGCATATTTCAAGGAGGCCATGTTTGAGAAATGGTGGACACAAAACGAGGAGCATAATTCGAGGACGCCTAGTTTGAGGTATGATGGCTAAACAATCGAAGAGTATAACTCGAGGAGACCATGACTGTGTGAGGTATGATGGCCACAAATGAGGAGTATAACTCAAGGAGACCTATTTTGAGGTATGATGGCTAAAAAATCGAAGAGTATAACTCGAGGAGACTATGACTGTGTGAGGTATGATGGCCACAAAAGAAGGAGTATAAATCGTGGAAACCATGTTTGAGGTATGGTGTCCACAAAACGAGGAGCATAGTTCGAGGAGGCTCTGTTTGAGGAATGGTGGCCACAAAGCGAGGAGCATAACTCGAGGAGGCCATGTTTGAGGTATGATGGCCACAAAACGATGAGTATAACTCAAGGAGTCCATGTTTGAGGTATTATGTCCACAAAAGGAGGAGCATAAATCGAGGAGGCCTTGTTTGAGGCATGATGGCCACAAAACGAGGAGTATAACTCAGGGGGTCCATGTTTGAGGTATGATGTCCACAAAACGAAGAGCATAACTCGAGGATGCCTTGTTAGAGGTATGATGGCCACAAAACGAGGAGTATAACTCGTGGAGGCATAGTTTGAGGTATGATGGCTACAAAACGAAGAGCATAACTCGAGGAGGCCATGTTTGAGGTATGGTTGCCACAAACCGAGGAGCATAACTCGAGGAGGCCATGTTTGAGGTATGATGGCCACAAAAGAAGAAGCATAAATCGAGGAAACCATGGTTGAGGAATGGTGGCCACAAAAAGGGGAGCATAACTCGAGGAGGCCTATATTGAGGTATGATGGCCACAAAATTAGGAGTATAACTCAAGGAGTCCATGTTTGAGGTATGGTGTCCACAAAACGAGGATCATAACTCGAGGAGGCCATGTTTGAGATATGATGGCCACAAAACGAGGAGCATAACTCGAGGAGGCCTAGTTTGAGGTATGATGGCTACAAAACGAAGAGTATATCTCGAGGAGGCCATGTGTGAGGTATGGTGGCCACAAAGCGAGGAGCATAACTCGAGGAGGCCATGTTTGAGGAATGGTGGCCACAAAGCGAGGAGCATAACTCGAGGCGGCCATGTTTGAGGTATGATGGCTACAAAACGAGGAGTATATTTCGAGAAGGCCATGTTTGAGGTATGATGGCAACACAACGAGGAGCATAACTCGAGGAGGCCATGTGTGAGGTATGGTGGCCACAAAGCGAGGAGCGTAACTCGAGGAGGCCATGTTTGAGGAATGGTGGCCACAAAGCGAGGAGCATAACTCGAGGAGGCCATGTTTGAGGTATGATGGCCACAAAACGAGGAGTATAACTCAAGGAGTCCATGTTTGAGTTATGATGTCCACAAAACGAGGAGCATAACTCGAGGATGCCTTGTTAGAGGTATGATGGCCACAAAACGAGGAGTATAACTCGTGGAGGCATAGTTTGAGGTATGATGGCTACAAAACGAAGAGCATAACTCGAGGAGGCCATGTTTGAGGTATGGTGGCCACAAACCGAGGAGCACAACTCGAGGAGGCCATGTTTGAGGTATGATGGCCACAAAAGAAGAAGTATAAATCGAGGAAACCATGATTGAGGAATGGTGGTCACAAAACGAGGAGCATAATTCGAGGAGGCCATGTTTGAGGTAGAGTGGCCACAAAGCGAGGAGCATAACACGAGGAGGCCTAGTGTGAGGTATGATGGCTACAAAACAAAGGGCATAACTGGAGGAAGCCATGTTTGAGGTATGATGGCCACAAAAGAAGGAGTATAAATCGTGGAAACCATGTTTGAGTAATGGTGGCCACAAAGCGAGGAGCATATTTCAAGGAGGCCATGTTTGAGAAATGGTGGACACAAAACGAGGAGCATAACTCGAGGACGCCTAGTTTGAGGTATGATGGCTAAACAATCGAAGAGTATAACTCGAGGAGACCATGACTGTGTGAGGTATGATAGCCACAAATGAGGAGTATAACTCAAGGAGACCTATTTTGAGGTATGATGGCTAAAAAATCGAAGAGTATAACTCGAGGAGACTATGACTGTGTGAGGTATGATGGCCACAAAAGAAGGAGTATAAATCGTGGAAACCATGTTTGAGGTATGGTGTCCACAAAACGAGGAGCATAGTTCGAGGAGGCTCTGTTTGAGGAATGGTGGCCGCAAAGCGAGGAGCATAACTCGAGGAGGCCATGTTTGAGGTATGATGGCCACAAAACGAGGAGTATAACTCAAGGAGTCCATGTTTGAGGTATTATGTCCACAAAAGGAGGAGCATAAATCGAGGAGGCCATGTTTGAGGTATGATGGCCACAAAACGAGGAGTATAACTCAGGGGGTCCATGTTTGAGGTATGATGTCCACAAAACGAAGAGCATAACTCGAGGATGCCTTGTTAGAGGTATGATGGCCACAAAACGAGGAGTATAACTCGTGGAGGCATAGTTTGAGGTATGATGGCTACAAAACGAAGAGCATAACTCGAGGAGGCCATGTTTGAGGTATGGTTGCCACAAACCGAGGAGCATAACTCGAGGAGGCCATGTTTGAGGTATGATGGCCACAAAAGAAGAAGCATAAATCGAGGAAACCATGGTTGAGGAATGGTGGTCACAAAAAGGGGAGCATAACTCGAGGAGTCCTATATTGAGGTATGATGGCCACAAAATGAGGAGTATAACTCAAGGAGTCCATGTTTGAGGTATGGTGTCCACAAAACGAGGATCATAACTCGAGGAGGCCATGTTTGAGATATGATGGCCACAAAACGAGGAGCATAACTCGAGGAGGCCTAGTTTGAGGTATGATGGCTACAAAACGAAGAGTACATCTCGAGGAGGCCATGTGTGAGGTATGGTGGCCACAAAGCGAGGAGCATAACTCGAGGAGGCCATGTTTGAGGAATGGTGGCCACAAAGCGAGGAGCATAACTCGAGGAGGCCATGTTTGAGGTATGATGGCCACAAAACGAGGAGTATAACTCAAGGAGTCCATGTTTGAGTTATGATGTCCACAAAACGAGGAGCATAACTCGAGGATGCCTTGTTAGAGGTATGATGGCCACAAAACGAGGAGTATAACTCGTGGAGGCATAGTTTGAGGTATGATGGCTACAAAACGAAGAGCATAACTCGAGGAGGCCATGTTTGAGGTATGGTGGCCACAAACCGAGGAGCACAACTCGAGGAGGCCATGTTTGAGGTATGATGGCCACAAAAGAAGAAGTATAAATCGAGGAAACCATGTTTGAGGAATGGTGGCCACAAAACGGGGAGCATAGCTCGAGGAGGCCTAGTTTGAGGTATGATGGCTACAAAACGAAGAGTATATCTCGAGGAGGCCATGTGTGAGGTATGGTGGCCACAAAGCGAGGAGCATAACTCGAGGAGGCCATGTTTGAGGAATGGTGGCCACAAAGCGAGGAACATAACTCGAGGGGGCCATGTGTAAGGTTTGATGGCCACAAAACGAGGAGTAAAACTCGAGGAGGCCATGTTTGAGGTATGATGGCCACAAAAGAAGGAGTATAAATCGAGCAAGCCATGTTTGAGGAATGGTGGTCACAAAACGAGGAGCATAATTCTAGGAGGCCATATTTAAGGAATGGTGGCCACAAAGCGAGGAGCATAACTCGAGGAGGCCATGTTTGAGGTATGATGGCCACAAAATGAGGAGTATAACTCGAGGAGGCCATGTTTGAGGAATGGTGGTCACAAAACGGGAGCATAATTCGAGGAGGCCATGTTTGAGGTATAGTGGCCTCAAAACGAGGAGCATAACTCGAGGAGGCCTAGTTTGAGGTATGATGGCTACAAAACGAAGAGTATAACTCGAGGAGGCCATGTTTGAGGTATGATGGCCACAAAAGAAAGAATATAAATCGAGGAAACCATGTTTGAGGAATGGTGGCCACAAAACGAGGAGTATAACTCAAGGAGTCCATGTTTGAGGTATGGTGTCCACAAAAAGAGGAGCATAACTCGAGGAGGCCATGTTTGAGGTATGATGGCCACAAAACGAGGAGCATAACTCGAGGATGCCTTGTTAGAGGTATAAATGGCCACAAAACGAGGAGTATAACTCGTGGAGGCATAGTTTGAGGTATGATGGCTACAAAACGAAGAGCATAACTCGAGGAGGCCATGTTTGAGGTATGGTGGCCACAAAGCGAGGAGCATAACTCGAGGAGGCCATGTTTGAGGTATGATGGCCACAAAAGAAGAAGTATAAATCGAGGAAACCATGTTTGAGGAATGGTGGCCACAAAACGGGGAGCATAACTCGAGGAGGGCTAGTTTGAGGTATGATGGCCACAAAATGAGGAGTATAACTCAAGGAGTCCATGTTTGAGGTATGGTGTCCACAAAACGAGGATCATAACACGAGGAGGCCATGTTTGAGATATGAAGGCCACAAAACGAGGAGCATAACTCGAGGAGGCCTAGTTTGAGGTATGATGGCTACAAAACGAAGAGTATATCTCGAGGAGGCCATGTGTGAGGTATGGTGGCCACAAAGTGTGGAGCTTATCTCGAGGAGGCCATGTTTGAGGTATCATGGCCACAAAATGAGGAGTATAACCCGATGAGGCCATGTGTAAGGTATGATGGCCACAAAACGAGGAGTATAAATCGAGGAAGCCATGTTTGAGGAATGGTGGCCACAAAACGAGGAGCATATTTCGAGGAGGTCATGTTTGAGGAATGGTGGCAACAAAACGAGGAGCATAACTCGAGGAGGCCTAGTTTGAGGTATGATGGCTAAATAACAAAGAGTATAACTCGAGGAGACCATGTGTTAGGTATGATGGCCACAAAATGAAGAGTATAACTCAAGGAGTCCATGTTTGAGTTATGGTGTCCACAAAACGAGGAGCATAACTCGACGAGGCCATGTTTGAGGTATGATGGCCACAACACGAGCAGCATAACTCGACGAGGCCATGTTTGAGGTATGATGGCCACAAAACGAGGAGCATATCTCGAGGAGACCATGTTTAAGGTATGATAGCCACAAATCGAAGAGTATTACTCGAGAAGTCCATGTGTGAGGTATGATGGCCACAAAATGAGGAGTATAACTCAAGGAGTCCATGTTTGAGGTATGGTGTCCACAAAACGAGGATCATAACTCGAGGAGGCCATGTTTGAGATATGATGGCCACAAAACGAGGAGCATAACTCGAGGAGGCCTAGTTTGAAGTATGATGGCTACAAAACGAAGAGTATAACCCGAGGAGGCCATGTGTGAGGTATGGTGGCCACAAAACGAGGAGCACAACTCGAGGAGGCCATGTGTAAGGTTTGATGGCCACAAAACGAGGAGTATAACTCGAGGAGGCCATGTTTGAGGTATGATGGCCAAAAAAGAAGGAGTATAAATCGAGGAAGCCATGTTTGAGGAATGGTGGTCACAAAACGAGGAGCATAATTCGAGGAGGCCATGTTTGAGGTATAGTGGCCACAAAACGAGGAGCATAACTCGAGGAGGCCTAGTTTGAGGAATGATGGCTACAAAACGAAGAGTATAACTCGAGGAGGCCATGTTTGAGGTATGATGGCCACAAAAGAAGGAATATAAATCGAGGAAACCATGTTTGAGGAATGGTGGCCATAAAACGAGGAGAATATTTCGATGAGGCCATGTTTGAGGTATGGTGTCCACAAAACGATGATCATAATTCGAGGAGGCCATGTTTGAGATATGATGGCCACAAAACGAGGAGCATAACTCGAGGAGGCCTAGTTTGAGGTATGATGGCTACAAAACGAAGAGTATAACTCGATGAGGCCTAGTTTGAGGTATGGTGGCCACAAACCGAGGAGCATAACTCGAGGATGCCATGTTTGAGGAATGGTGGCCACAAAGCGAGCAGCATAACTCGAGGAGGCCATCTTTGAGGTATGATGGCCACACAATGAGAAGTTTAACTCGAGGAGGCCACGTGTAAGGTATGATGGCCACAAAACGAGGAGTATAAATTGAGGAAGTCATCTTTGAGGAATGGTGGTCACAAAACGAGGAGCATAGTTCGAGGAGGCCATGTTTGAGGAATGGTGGCCACACAAGAAGGAGTATAAATTGAGGAAGTCATCTTTGAGGAATGGTGGTCACAAAACGAGGAGCATAGATGGAGGAGGCCATGTTTGAGGAATGGTGGCCACAAAGCGAGTAGCATAACTCGAGGAGGCCATGTTTGAGGTATCATGGCCACAAAATGAGGAGTATAACCCGAGGAGGCCATGTGTAAGGTATGATCGCCACAAAACGAGGAGTATAAATCGAGGAAGCCATGTTTGAGGAATGGTGGCCACAAAACGAGGAGCATATTTCGAGGAGGTGATGTTTGAGGAATGGTGGCAATAAAACGAGGAGCATAACTCGAGGAGGCCTAGTTTGAGGTATGATGGCTAAATAACAAAGAGTATAACTCGAGGAGACCATGTGTTAGGTATGATGGCCACAAAATGAAGAGTATAACTCAAGGAGTCCATGTTTGAGTTATGGTGTCCACAAAACGAGGAGCATAACTCGACGAGGCCATGTTTGAGGTATGATGACCACAACACGAGCAGCATAACTCGACGAGGCCATGTTTGAGGTATGATGGCCACAAAACGAGGAGCATATCTCGAGGAGACCATGTTTAAGGTATGATAGCCACAAATCGAAGAGTATTACTCGAGAAGTCCATGTGTGAGGTATGATGGCCACAAAATGAGGAGTATAACTCAAGGAGTCCATGTTTGAGGTATGGTGTCCACAAAACGAGGATCATAACTCGAGGAGGCCATGTTTGAGATATGATGGCCACAAAACGAGGAGCATAACTCGAGGAGGCCTAGTTTGAAGTATGATGGCTACAAAACGAAGAGTATAACCCGAGGAGGCCATGTGTGAGGTATGGTGGCCACAAAACGAGGAGCACAACTCGAGGAGGCCATGTGTAAGGTTTGATGGCCACAAAACGAGGAGTATAACTCGAGGAGGCCATGTTTGAGGTATGATGGCCAAAAAAGAAGGAGTATAAATCGAGGAAGCCATGTTTGAGGAATGGTGGACACAAAACGAGGAGCATAATTCGAGGACGCCTAGTTTGAGGTATGATGGCTAAACAATCGAAGAGTATAACTCGAGGAGACCATGACTGTGTGAGGTATGATGGCCACAAATGAGGAGTATAACTCAAGGAGACCTATTTTGAGGTATGATGGCTAAAAAATCGAAGAGTATAACTCGAGGAGACTATGACTGTGTGAGGTATGATGGCCACAAAAGAAGGAGTATAAATCGTGGAAACCATGTTTGAGGTATGGTGTCCACAAAACGAGGAGCATAGTTCGAGGAGGCTCTGTTTGAGGAATGGTGGCCACAAAGCGAGGAGCATAACTCGAGGAGGCCATGTTTGAGGTATGATGGCCACAAAACGATGAGTATAACTCAAGGAGTCCATGTTTGAGGTATTATGTCCACAAAAGGAGGAGCATAAATCGAGGAGGCCATGTTTGAGGCATGATGGCCACAAAACGAGGAGTATAACTCAGGGGGTCCATGTTTGAGGTATGATGTCCACAAAACGAAGAGCATAACTCGAGGATGCCTTGTTAGAGGTATGATGGCCACAAAACGAGGAGTATAACTCGTGGAGGCATAGTTTGAGGTATGATGGCTACAAAACGAAGAGCATAACTCGAGGAGGCCATGTTTGAGGTATGGTTGCCACAAACCGAGGAGCATAACTCGAGGAGGCCATGTTTGAGGTATGATGGCCACAAAAGAAGAAGCATAAATCGAGGAAACCATGGTTGAGGAATGGTGGCCACAAAAAGGGGAGCATAACTCGAGGAGGCCTATATTGAGGTATGATGGCCACAAAATTAGGAGTATAACTCAAGGAGTCCATGTTTGAGGTATGGTGTCCACAAAACGAGGATCATAACTCGAGGAGGCCATGTTTGAGATATGATGGCCACAAAACGAGGAGCATAACTCGAGGAGGCCTAGTTTGAGGTATGATGGCTACAAAACGAAGAGTATATCTCGAGGAGGCCATGTGTGAGGTATGGTGGCCACAAAGCGAGGAGCATAACTCGAGGAGGCCATGTTTGAGGAATGGTGGCCACAAAGCGAGGAGCATAACTCGAGGCGGCCATGTTTGAGGTATGATGGCTACAAAACGAGGAGTATATTTCGAGAAGGCCATGTTTGAGGTATGATGGCAACACAACGAGGAGCATAACTCGAGGAGGCCATGTGTGAGGTATGGTGGCCACAAAGCGAGGAGCGTAACTCGAGGAGGCCATGTTTGAGGAATGGTGGCCACAAAGCGAGGAGCATAACTCGAGGAGGCCATGTTTGAGGTATGATGGCCACAAAACGAGGAGTATAACTCAAGGAGTCCATGTTTGAGTTATGATGTCCACAAAACGAGGAGCATAACTCGAGGATGCCTTGTTAGAGGTATGATGGCCACAAAACGAGGAGTATAACTCGTGGAGGCATAGTTTGAGGTATGATGGCTACAAAACGAAGAGCATAACTCGAGGAGGCCATGTTTGAGGTATGGTGGCCACAAACCGAGGAGCACAACTCGAGGAGGCCATGTTTGAGGTATGATGGCCACAAAAGAAGAAGTATAAATCGAGGAAACCATGATTGAGGAATGGTGGTCACAAAACGAGGAGCATAATTCGAGGAGGCCATGTTTGAGGTAGAGTGGCCACAAAGCGAGGAGCATAACACGAGGAGGCCTAGTGTGAGGTATGATGGCTACAAAACAAAGGGCATAACTGGAGGAAGCCATGTTTGAGGTATGATGGCCACAAAAGAAGGAGTATAAATCGTGGAAACCATGTTTGAGTAATGGTGGCCACAAAGCGAGGAGCATATTTCAAGGAGGCCATGTTTGAGAAATGGTGGACACAAAACGAGGAGCATAACTCGAGGACGCCTAGTTTGAGGTATGATGGCTAAACAATCGAAGAGTATAACTCGAGGAGACCATGACTGTGTGAGGTATGATAGCCACAAATGAGGAGTATAACTCAAGGAGACCTATTTTGAGGTATGATGGCTAAAAAATCGAAGAGTATAACTCGAGGAGACTATGACTGTGTGAGGTATGATGGCCACAAAAGAAGGAGTATAAATCGTGGAAACCATGTTTGAGGTATGGTGTCCACAAAACGAGGAGCATAGTTCGAGGAGGCTCTGTTTGAGGAATGGTGGCCGCAAAGCGAGGAGCATAACTCGAGGAGGCCATGTTTGAGGTATGATGGCCACAAAACGAGGAGTATAACTCAAGGAGTCCATGTTTGAGGTATTATGTCCACAAAAGGAGGAGCATAAATCGAGGAGGCCATGTTTGAGGTATGATGGCCACAAAACGAGGAGTATAACTCAGGGGGTCCATGTTTGAGGTATGATGTCCACAAAACGAAGAGCATAACTCGAGGATGCCTTGTTAGAGGTATGATGGCCACAAAACGAGGAGTATAACTCGTGGAGGCATAGTTTGAGGTATGATGGCTACAAAACGAAGAGCATAACTCGAGGAGGCCATGTTTGAGGTATGGTTGCCACAAACCGAGGAGCATAACTCGAGGAGGCCATGTTTGAGGTATGATGGCCACAAAAGAAGAAGCATAAATCGAGGAAACCATGGTTGAGGAATGGTGGTCACAAAAAGGGGAGCATAACTCGAGGAGTCCTATATTGAGGTATGATGGCCACAAAATGAGGAGTATAACTCAAGGAGTCCATGTTTGAGGTATGGTGTCCACAAAACGAGGATCATAACTCGAGGAGGCCATGTTTGAGATATGATGGCCACAAAACGAGGAGCATAACTCGAGGAGGCCTAGTTTGAGGTATGATGGCTACAAAACGAAGAGTACATCTCGAGGAGGCCATGTGTGAGGTATGGTGGCCACAAAGCGAGGAGCATAACTCGAGGAGGCCATGTTTGAGGAATGGTGGCCACAAAGCGAGGAGCATAACTCGAGGAGGCCATGTTTGAGGTATGATGGCCACAAAACGAGGAGTATAACTCAAGGAGTCCATGTTTGAGTTATGATGTCCACAAAACGAGGAGCATAACTCGAGGATGCCTTGTTAGAGGTATGATGGCCACAAAACGAGGAGTATAACTCGTGGAGGCATAGTTTGAGGTATGATGGCTACAAAACGAAGAGCATAACTCGAGGAGGCCATGTTTGAGGTATGGTGGCCACAAACCGAGGAGCACAACTCGAGGAGGCCATGTTTGAGGTATGATGGCCACAAAAGAAGAAGTATAAATCGAGGAAACCATGTTTGAGGAATGGTGGCCACAAAACGGGGAGCATAGCTCGAGGAGGCCTAGTTTGAGGTATGATGGCTACAAAACGAAGAGTATATCTCGAGGAGGCCATGTGTGAGGTATGGTGGCCACAAAGCGAGGAGCATAACTCGAGGAGGCCATGTTTGAGGAATGGTGGCCACAAAGCGAGGAACATAACTCGAGGGGGCCATGTGTAAGGTTTGATGGCCACAAAACGAGGAGTAAAACTCGAGGAGGCCATGTTTGAGGTATGATGGCCACAAAAGAAGGAGTATAAATCGAGCAAGCCATGTTTGAGGAATGGTGGTCACAAAACGAGGAGCATAATTCTAGGAGGCCATATTTAAGGAATGGTGGCCACAAAGCGAGGAGCATAACTCGAGGAGGCCATGTTTGAGGTATGATGGCCACAAAATGAGGAGTATAACTCGAGGAGGCCATGTTTGAGGAATGGTGGTCACAAAACGGGAGCATAATTCGAGGAGGCCATGTTTGAGGTATAGTGGCCTCAAAACGAGGAGCATAACTCGAGGAGGCCTAGTTTGAGGTATGATGGCTACAAAACGAAGAGTATAACTCGAGGAGGCCATGTTTGAGGTATGATGGCCACAAAAGAAAGAATATAAATCGAGGAAACCATGTTTGAGGAATGGTGGCCACAAAACGAGGAGTATAACTCAAGGAGTCCATGTTTGAGGTATGGTGTCCACAAAAAGAGGAGCATAACTCGAGGAGGCCATGTTTGAGGTATGATGGCCACAAAACGAGGAGCATAACTCGAGGATGCCTTGTTAGAGGTATAAATGGCCACAAAACGAGGAGTATAACTCGTGGAGGCATAGTTTGAGGTATGATGGCTACAAAACGAAGAGCATAACTCGAGGAGGCCATGTTTGAGGTATGGTGGCCACAAAGCGAGGAGCATAACTCGAGGAGGCCATGTTTGAGGTATGATGGCCACAAAAGAAGAAGTATAAATCGAGGAAACCATGTTTGAGGAATGGTGGCCACAAAACGGGGAGCATAACTCGAGGAGGGCTAGTTTGAGGTATGATGGCCACAAAATGAGGAGTATAACTCAAGGAGTCCATGTTTGAGGTATGGTGTCCACAAAACGAGGATCATAACACGAGGAGGCCATGTTTGAGATATGAAGGCCACAAAACGAGGAGCATAACTCGAGGAGGCCTAGTTTGAGGTATGATGGCTACAAAACGAAGAGTATATCTCGAGGAGGCCATGTGTGAGGTATGGTGGCCACAAAGTGTGGAGCTTATCTCGAGGAGGCCATGTTTGAGGTATCATGGCCACAAAATGAGGAGTATAACCCGATGAGGCCATGTGTAAGGTATGATGGCCACAAAACGAGGAGTATAAATCGAGGAAGCCATGTTTGAGGAATGGTGGCCACAAAACGAGGAGCATATTTCGAGGAGGTCATGTTTGAGGAATGGTGGCAACAAAACGAGGAGCATAACTCGAGGAGGCCTAGTTTGAGGTATGATGGCTAAATAACAAAGAGTATAACTCGAGGAGACCATGTGTTAGGTATGATGGCCACAAAATGAAGAGTATAACTCAAGGAGTCCATGTTTGAGTTATGGTGTCCACAAAACGAGGAGCATAACTCGACGAGGCCATGTTTGAGGTATGATGACCACAACACGAGCAGCATAACTCGACGAGGCCATGTTTGAGGTATGATGGCCACAAAACGAGGAGCATATCTCGAGGAGACCATGTTTAAGGTATGATAGCCACAAATCGAAGAGTATTACTCGAGAAGTCCATGTGTGAGGTATGATGGCCACAAAATGAGGAGTATAACTCAAGGAGTCCATGTTTGAGGTATGGTGTCCACAAAACGAGGATCATAACTCGAGGAGGCCATGTTTGAGATATGATGGCCACAAAACGAGGAGCATAACTCGAGGAGGCCTAGTTTGAAGTATGATGGCTACAAAACGAAGAGTATAACCCGAGGAGGCCATGTGTGAGGTATGGTGGCCACAAAACGAGGAGCACAACTCGAGGAGGCCATGTGTAAGGTTTGATGGCCACAAAACGAGGAGTATAACTCGAGGAGGCCATGTTTGAGGTATGATGGCCAAAAAAGAAGGAGTATAAATCGAGGAAGCCATGTTTGAGGAATGGTGGTCACAAAACGAGGAGCATAATTCGAGGAGGCCATGTTTGAGGTATAGTGGCCACAAAACGAGGAGCATAACTCGAGGAGGCCTAGTTTGAGGAATGATGGCTACAAAACGAAGAGTATAACTCGAGGAGGCCATGTTTGAGGTATGATGGCCACAAAAGAAGGAATATAAATCGAGGAAACCATGTTTGAGGAATGGTGGCCATAAAACGAGGAGAATATTTCGATGAGGCCATGTTTGAGGTATGGTGTCCACAAAACGATGATCATAATTCGAGGAGGCCATGTTTGAGATATGATGGCCACAAAACGAGGAGCATAACTCGAGGAGGCCTAGTTTGAGGTATGATGGCTACAAAACGAAGAGTATAACTCGATGAGGCCTAGTTTGAGGTATGGTGGCCACAAACCGAGGAGCATAACTCGAGGATGCCATGTTTGAGGAATGGTGGCCACAAAGCGAGCAGCATAACTCGAGGAGGCCATCTTTGAGGTATGATGGCCACACAATGAGAAGTTTAACTCGAGGAGGCCACGTGTAAGGTATGATGGCCACAAAACGAGGAGTATAAATTGAGGAAGTCATCTTTGAGGAATGGTGGTCACAAAACGAGGAGCATAGTTCGAGGAGGCCATGTTTGAGGAATGGTGGCCACACAAGAAGGAGTATAAATTGAGGAAGTCATCTTTGAGGAATGGTGGTCACAAAACGAGGAGCATAGATGGAGGAGGCCATGTTTGAGGAATGGTGGCCACAAAGCGAGTAGCATAACTCGAGGAGGCCATGTTTGAGGTATCATGGCCACAAAATGAGGAGTATAACCCGAGGAGGCCATGTGTAAGGTATGATCGCCACAAAACGAGGAGTATAAATCGAGGAAGCCATGTTTGAGGAATGGTGGCCACAAAACGAGGAGCATATTTCGAGGAGGTGATGTTTGAGGAATGGTGGCAATAAAACGAGGAGCATAACTCGAGGAGGCCTAGTTTGAGGTATGATGGCTAAATAACAAAGAGTATAACTCGAGGAGACCATGTGTTAGGTATGATGGCCACAAAATGAAGAGTATAACTCAAGGAGTCCATGTTTGAGTTATGGTGTCCACAAAACGAGGAGCATAACTCGACGAGGCCATGTTTGAGGTATGATGACCACAACACGAGCAGCATAACTCGACGAGGCCATGTTTGAGGTATGATGGCCACAAAACGAGGAGCATATCTCGAGGAGACCATGTTTAAGGTATGATAGCCACAAATCGAAGAGTATTACTCGAGAAGTCCATGTGTGAGGTATGATGGCCACAAAATGAGGAGTATAACTCAAGGAGTCCATGTTTGAGGTATGGTGTCCACAAAACGAGGATCATAACTCGAGGAGGCCATGTTTGAGATATGATGGCCACAAAACGAGGAGCATAACTCGAGGAGGCCTAGTTTGAAGTATGATGGCTACAAAACGAAGAGTATAACCCGAGGAGGCCATGTGTGAGGTATGGTGGCCACAAAACGAGGAGCACAACTCGAGGAGGCCATGTGTAAGGTTTGATGGCCACAAAACGAGGAGTATAACTCGAGGAGGCCATGTTTGAGGTATGATGGCCAAAAAAGAAGGAGTATAAATCGAGGAAGCCATGTTTGAGGAATGGTGGTCACAAAACGAGGAGCATAATTCGAGGAGGCCATGTTTGAGGTATAGTGGCCACAAAACGAGGAGCATAACTCGAGGAGGCCTAGTTTGAGGAATGATGGCTACAAAACGAAGAGTATAACTCGAGGAGGCCATGTTTGAGGTATGATGGCCACAAAAGAAGGAATATAAATCGAGGAAACCATGTTTGAGGAATGGTGGCCATAAAACGAGGAGAATATTTCGATGAGGCCATGTTTGAGGTATGGTGTCCACAAAACGATGATCATAATTCGAGGAGGCCATGTTTGAGATATGATGGCCACAAAACGAGGAGCATAACTCGAGGAGGCCTAGTTTGAGGTATGATGGCTACAAAACGAAGAGTATAACTCGATGAGGCCTAGTTTGAGGTATGGTGGCCACAAACCGAGGAGCATAACTCGAGGATGCCATGTTTGAGGAATGGTGGCCACAAAGCGAGCAGCATAACTCGAGGAGGCCATCTTTGAGGTATGATGGCCACACAATGAGAAGTTTAACTCGAGGAGGCCACGTGTAAGGTATGATGGCCACAAAACGAGGAGTATAAATTGAGGAAGTCATCTTTGAGGAATGGTGGTCACAAAACGAGGAGCATAGTTCGAGGAGGCCATGTTTGAGGAATGGTGGCCACACAAGAAGGAGTATAAATTGAGGAAGTCATCTTTGAGGAATGGTGGTCACAAAACGAGGAGCATAGATGGAGGAGGCCATGTTTGAGGAATGGTGGCCACAAAGCGAGTAGCATAACTCGAGGAGGCCATGTTTGAGGTATCATGGCCACAAAATGAGGAGTATAACCCGAGGAGGCCATGTGTAAGGTATGATCGCCACAAAACGAGGAGTATAAATCGAGGAAGCCATGTTTGAGGAATGGTGGCCACAAAACGAGGAGCATATTTCGAGGAGGTGATGTTTGAGGAATGGTGGCAATAAAACGAGGAGCATAACTCGAGGAGGCCTAGTTTGAGGTATGATGGCTAAAAAACGAAGAGTATAACTCGAGGAGACCATGTGTGAGGTATGATGGCCACAAAATGAAGAGTATAACTTAAGGAGTCCATGTTTGAATTATGGTGTCCACAAAACGAGGAGCATAACTCGATGAGGCCATGTTTGAGGTATGATGGCCACAACACGAGGAGCATAACTCGAGGAGGCCTAGTTTGAGGAATGATGATCACAAAGCGAGGAGTATAACTCGATGAGGCCATGTTTGAGGTATGGTTTCCACAAAACGAGGAGTATAACTCAAGTAGTCCATGTTTGAGGTATGATGTCCATAAAACGAGGAGCATAACTCGAGGAGGCCATGTTTGAGGTATGATGGCTACAAAACGAGGAGTATAACTCGAGGAGGCATAGTTTGAGGTATGATGGCCACAAAAGAAGGAGTATAAATCGAGGAAGCCATGTTTGAGGAATGATGGTCACAAAACGAGGAGCATAATTCGAGGAGGCCATGTTTGAGGTATAGTGGCTACAAAACGAGGAATATAACTCTAGGAGGCCTAGATTGAGGTATGATGGAGACAAACGAAGGAGTGTAAATCGAGGAAGCCATGTTTGAGGAATGTTGGCCACAAAACGAGGAGCATATTTCGAGGAGGCCATGTTTAAGGAATGGTGGCCACAAAACGAGGAGCATAACTCGAGGAGGCCATGTGTGAGGTATGATGGTCACAAATGAGGAGTATAACTCAAGGAGTCCATGTTTGAGGTATGGTGTCCACAAAACGAGGAGCATAACTGGATGAGGGCATGCTTGAGGTATGATGTCCACAACACGAGGAGCATAACTTGAGAAGGCCATGTGTGAGGTAAGGTGGCCACAAAGCGTGGAACATAACTCGAGGAGGCCATGTTTGAGGTATGGTGTCCACAAAACGAGGAGCATAACTCGATGAAGCCATGTTTGAGGAATGGTGGCCACAAAACGAGGAGCATATCTCGAGGAGACCATGTTTAAGGTATAATAGCCAAAAAACGAGGAGCATAATTCGAGGAGGCCTAGTTTGAGGTATGATGGCTACAAAACGAAGAGTATAACTCGAGGAGGCCATGTGTGAGGTATGATGGCCACAAAATTAGGAGTATAACTCAAGGAGTCCATGTTTGAGGTATGGTGTCCACAAAACGAGGATCATAACTCGAGGAGGCTATGTTTGAGATATGATGGCCACAAAACGAGGAGCATAACTCGAGGAGGCCTAGTTTGAGGTATGATGGCTACTAAGCGAAGAGTATAACTCGAGGAGGCCATGTGTGAGGTATGGTGGCCACAAAGCGAGGAGCATAACTCGAGGAGGCCATGTTTGAGGAATGGTGGCCATAAAACGAGGAGCACAACTCGAGGAGGCCATGTGTAAGGTTTGATGGCCACAAAACGAGGAGTATAACTCGAGGAGGCCATGTTTGAGGTATGATGGCCACAAAAGAAGGAGGATAAATCGAGGAAGCCATGTTTGAGGAATGATGGTCACAAAATGAGGAGTATAACTCGAGGAGGCCATGTTTGAGGAATGGTGGTCACAAAACGAGGAGCATAATGCGAGGAGGCCATGTTTGAGGTATAGTGGCCACAAAATGAGGAGCATAACTCGAGGAGGCCATGTTTGAGGAATGGTGGTCACAAAACGAGGAGCATAATTCGAGGAGGCCAGGTTTGAGGTATAGTGGCCACAAAACGAGGAGCATAACTCGAGGAGGCCTAGTTTGAGGTATGATGGCTACAAAACGAAGAGTATATCTCGAGGAGGCCATGTTTGAGGTATGATGGCCACAAAAGAAGGAGTATAAATCGAGGAAACCATGTTTGAGGAATGGTGGCCACAAAACGAGGAGAATATTTCGAGGAGGCCATGCTTGAGGAATGGTGGCCACAAAACGGGGAGCATAACTCGAGGAGGCCTAGTTTGAGGTATTATGGCCACAAAATGAGGATTATAACTCAAGGAGTCCATGTTTGAGGTATGGTGTCCACAAAACGAGGATCATAACTCGAGGAGGCCATGTTTGAGATATGATGGCCACAACACGAGGAGCATAACTCGAGGAGGCCTAGTTTGAGGAATGATGATCACAAAGCGAGGAGTATAACTCGATGAGGCCATGTTTGAGGTATGGTTTCCACGAAACGAGGAGTATAACTCAAGTAGTCCATGTTTGAGGTATGATGTCCATAAAACGAGGAGCATAACTCGAGGAGGCCATGTTTGAGGTATGATGGCTACAAAACGAGGAGTATAACTCGAGGAGGCATAGTTTGAGGTATGATGGCCACAAAAGAAGGAGTATAAATCGAGGAAGCCATGTTTGAGGAATGATGGTCACAAAACGAGGAGCATAATTCGAGGAGGCCATGTTTGAGGTATAGTGGCTACAAAACGAGGAATATAACTCGAGGAGGTCTAGATTGAGGTATGATGGAGACAAGCGAAGGAGTGTAAATCGAGGAAGCCATGTTTGAGGAATGTTGGCCACAAAACGAGGAGCATATTTCGAGGAGGCCATGTTTAAGGAATGGTGGCCACAAAACGAGGAGCATAACTCGAGGAGGCCATGTGTGAGGTATGATGGTCACAAATGAGGAGTATAACTCAAGGAGTCCATGTTTGAGGTATGGTGTCCACAAAACGAGGAGCATAACTGGATGAGGGCATGCTTGAGGTATGATGGCCACAACACGAGGAGCATAACTTGAGAAGGCCATGTGTGAGGTAAGGTGGCCACAAAGCGTGGAACATAACTCGAGGAGGCCATGTTTGAGGTATGGTGTCCACAAAACGAGGAGCATAACTCGATGAAGCCATGTTTGAGGAATGGTGGCCACAAAACGAGGAGCATATCTCGAGGAGACCATGTTTAAGGTATAATAGCCAAAAAACGAGGAGCATAATTCGAGGAGGCCTAGTTTGAGGTATGATGGCTACAAAACGTAGAGTATAACTCGAGGAGGCCATGTGTGAGGTATGATGGTCACAAAATTAGGAGTATAACTCAAGGAGTCCATGTTTGAGGTATGGTGTCCACAAAACGAGGATCATAACTCGAGGAGGCTATGTTTGAGATATGATGGCCACAAAACGAGGAGCATAACTCGAGGAGGCCTAGTTTGAGGTATGATGGCTACAAAGCGAAGAGTATAACTCGAGGAGGCCATGTGTGAGGTATGGTGGCCACAAAGCGAGGAGCATAACTCGAGGAGGCCATGTTTGAGGAATGGTGGCCATAAAACGAGGAGCACAACTCGAGGAGGCCATGTTTGAGGTATGATGGCCACAAAAGAAGGAGGATAAATCGAGGAAGCCATGTTTGAGGAATGATGGTCACAAAATGAGGAGTATAACTCGAGGAGGCCATGTTTGAGGAATGGTGGTCACAAAACGAGGAGCATAATGCGAGGAGGCCATGTTTGAGGTATAGTGGCCACAAAATGAGGAGCATAACTCGAGGAGGCCATGTTTGAGGAATGGTGGTCACAAAACGAGGAGCATAATTCGAGGAGGCCAGGTTTGAGGTATAGTGGCCACAAAACGAGGAGCATAACTCAAGGAGGCCTAGTTTGAGGTATGATGGCTACAAAACGAAGAGTATATCTCGAGGAGGCCATGTTTGAGGTATGATGGCCACAAAAGAAGGAGTATAAATCGAGGAAACCATGTTTGAGGAATGGTGGCCACAAAACGAGGAGAATATTTCGAGGAGGCCATGCTTGAGGAATGGTGGCCACAAAACGGGGAGCATAACTCGAGGAGGCCTAGTTTGAGGTATTATGGCCACAAAATGAGGATTATAACTCAAGGAGTCCATGTTTGAGGTATGGTGTCCACAAAACGAGGATCATAACTCGAGGAGGCCATGTTTGAGATATGATGGCCACAACACGAGGAGCATAACTCGAGGAGGCCTAGTTTGAGGAATGATGATCACAAAGCGAGGAGTATAACTCGATGAGGCCATGTTTGAGGTATGGTTTCCACAAAACGAGGAGTATAACTCAAGTAGTCCATGTTTGAGGTATGATGTCCATAAAACGAGGAGCATAACTCGAGGAGGCCATGTTTGAGGTATGATGGCTACAAAACGAGGAGTATAACTCGAGGAGGCATAGTTTGAGGTATGATGGCCACAAAAGAAGGAGTATAAATCGAGGAAGCCATGTTTGAGGAATGATGGTCACAAAACGAGGAGCATAATTCGAGGAGGCGATGTTTGAGGTATAGTGGCTACAAAACGAGGAATATAACTCGAGGAGGCCTAGATTGAGGTATGATGGAGACAAGCGAAGGAGTGTAAATCGAGGAAGCCATGTTTGAGGAATGTTGGCCACAAAACGAGGAGCATATTTCGAGGAGGCCATGTTTAAGGAATGGTGGCCACAAAACGAGGAGCATAACTCGAGGAGGCCATGTGTGAGGTATGATGGTCACAAATGAGGAGTATAACTCAAGGAGTCCATGTTTGAGGTATGGTGTCCACAAAACGAGGAGCATAACTGGATGAGGGCATGCTTGAGGTATGATGGCCACAACACGAGGAGCATAACTTGAGAAGGCCATGTGTGAGGTAAGGTGGCCAAAAAGCGTGGAACATAACTCGAGGAGGCCATGTTTGAGGTATGGTGTCCACAAAACGAGGAGCATAACTCGATGAAGCCATGTTTGAGGAATGGTGGCCACAAAACGAGGAGCATATCTCGAGGAGACCATGTTTAAGGTATAATAGCCAAAAAACGAGGAGCATAATTCGAGGAGGCCTAGTTTGAGGTATGATGGCTACAAAACGTAGAGTATAACTCGAGGAGGCCATGTGTGAGGTATGATGGTCACAAAATTAGGAGTATAACTCAAGGAGTCCATGTTTGAGGTATGGTGTCCACAAAACGAGGATCATAACTCGAGGAGGCTATGTTTGAGGTATGATGGCTACAAAGCGAAGAGTATAACTCGAGGAGGCCATGCGTGAGGTATGGTGGCCACAAAGCGAGGAGCATAACTCGAGGAGGCCATGTTTGAGGAATGGTGGCCATAAAACGAGGAGCACAACTCGAGGAGGCCATGTGTAAGGTTTGATGGCCACAAAACGAGGAGTATAACTCGAGGAGGCCATGTTTGAGGTATGATGGCCACAAAAGAAGGAGGATAAATCGAGGAAGCCATGTTTGAGGAATGATGGTCACAAAATGAGGAGTATAACTCGAGGAGGCCATGTTTGAGGAATGGTGGTCACAAAACGAGGAGCATAATGCGAGGAGGCCATGTTTGAGGTATAGTGGCCACAAAATGAGGAGCATAACTCGAGGAGGCGATGTTTGAGGAATGGTGGTCACAAAACGAGGAGCATAATTCGAGGAGGCCAGGTTTGAGGTATAGTGGCCACAAAACGAGGAGCATAACTCGAGGAGGCCTAGTTTGAGGTATGATGGCTACAAAACGAAGAGTATATCTCGAGGAGGCCATGTTTGAGGTATGATGGCCACAAAAGAAGGAGTATAAATCGAGGAAACCATGTTTGAGGAATGGTGGCCACAAAACGAGGAGAATATTTCGAGGAGGCCATGCTTGAGGAATGGTGGCCACAAAACGGGGAGCATAACTCGAGGAGGCCTAGTTTGAGGTATGATGGCCACAAAATGAGGATTATAACTCAAGGAGTCCATGTTTGAGGTATGGTGTCCACAAAACGAGGATCATAACTCGAGGAGGCCATGTTTGAGATATGATGGCCACAAAACGAGGAGCATATCTCGAGGAGGCCTAGTTTGAGGTATGATAGCTACAAAACGAAGAGTATAACTCGAGGAGGCCATCTGTGAGGTATGGTGGCCACAAAGCGAGGAGCATAATTCGAGGAGGCCATGTTTGAGGAATGGTGGCCACAAAGCGAGGAGCATAACTCCAGGAGGCCATGTTTGAGGTATGATGGCCACAAAAGAAGGAGGATAAATCGAGGAAGCCATGTTTGAAGAATGGTGGTCACAAAATGAGGAGCATAACTCGAGGAGGCCATGTTTGAGGAATGGTGGTCACAAAACGAGGAGCATAAATCGAGGAGGCCATGTTTGAGGTATAGTGGCCACAAAACGAGGAGCATAACTCGAGGAGGCCATGTTTGAGGAATGGTGGTCACAAAACGAGGAGCATAATTCGAGGAGGCCATGTTTGAGGTATAGTGGCCACAAAACGAGGAGCATAACTCGAGGAGGCCTAGTTTGAGGTATGATGGCTACAAAACGAAGAGTATAACTCGAGGAGGCCATGTGTGAGGTATGATGGCCACAAAAGAAGGAGTATAAATCGACGAAACCATGTTTGAGGAATGGTGGCCACAAAACGAGGAGAATATTTCGAGGAGGCCATGTTTAAGGAATGGTGGCCACAAAACGGGGAGCATAACTCGAGGAGGCCTAGTTTGAGGTATGATGGCCACAAAATGAGGAGTATAACTCAAGGAGTCCATGTTTGAGGTATGGTGTCCACAAAACGAGGATCATAACTCGAGGAGGCCATGCTTGAGATATGATGGCCACAAAACGAGGGGCATATCTCGAGGAGGCCTAGTTTGAGGTATGATAGCTACAAAACGAAGAGTATAACTCGAGGAGGCCATCTGTGAGGTATGGTGGCCACAAAGCGAGGATCATAACTCGAGGAGGCCATGTTTGAGGAATGGTGGCCACAAAGCGAGGAGCATAACTCGAGGAGGCCATGTGTAAGGTTTGATGGCCACAAAACGAGGAGTATAACTCGAGGAGGCCATGTTTGAGGTATGATGGCTACAAAACGAAGAGTATAACTCGAGGAGGCCATGTTTGAGGTATGAAACCATTGAACATTTGTTCTTTGATTGTCCTATATCTTATCGATTGTGGCAATTTATTTCGAACAGATTTAAACTATATTTTGTTAATTTTGTTTTGAACAAAGAAAACATTTTCCTTGGCTGTAAAGATGAAAGTTTATTGCTGAATTTATTGATAATACTTACAAAAAACTATATTTACAAATGCAAACTCAATGAAGCAAAGCCAAATACAATTGAGTTAAAAAATAAGATTAAGAAGTATCAATCTTTTGATCAGTATATAGCAAAGAAAAATAATACGGTTCAAGCCTATGAAAAATTTTGGGCACCTATATATATCATCCTAAATTAAAAAGGTATTGTAAGGCAGTTGTATATGATGGGAACAAGAATACACTTTTCACAGTATTAGCAAATATTTGAAAAAATGTACAAGTTGTAACAGACAGAATGTAGAGAGTAAATGTGTGTATGAGAGATGGAGAGAGAGTCTACCTTTTCACTTTAATATTTAATTTTTTTTGTAACTCTTTTGAAATTTAATTTGTAAAAAATGAAATAGTCATTATTTTTTCACTGATTTCTTTTTAATACCCCTGTATACCCTAGTCAGGTGGTAATGTACAGGGGATTGTAAAATCCTGACTATTGAAAAATAAATAAAAGAAAAAAAAAATGTTTGAGGTATGATGGCCACAAAAGAAGGAGTATAAATCGAGGAAACCATGTTTGAGGAATGGTGGCCACAAAACGAGGAGAATATTTCGAGGAGACCATGTGTGAGGTATGATGGCCACAAAATGAGGAGTATAACACAAGGAGTCCATGTTTGAGGTATGGTGTCCACAAAACTAGAAGCATAACTCGATGAGGCCATGTTTGAGGTATGATGGCCATAACACGAGGAGCATAACTCGAGGGGGCCTAGTTTGAGGTATGACGACCAAAAAGCGAGGAGTATAACTCGATGAGGCCTAGTTTGAGGTATGGTGGTCACAAACCGAGGAGCATAACTCGAGGATGCCATGTTTGAGGAATGGTGGCCACAAAGCGAGCAGCATAACTCGAGGGGGCCATGTTTGAGGTATGATGGCCACACAAGAAGGAGTATAAATCGAGGAAACCATGTTTGAGGAATGGTGGTCACAAAACGAGGAGCATAGTTCGAGGAGGCCGTGTTTGAGGAATGGTGGCCACAAAGCGAGGAGCATAACTCGAGGAGGCCATGTTTGAGGTATGATGGCTAAAAAACGAAGAGTATAACTCGAGGAGACCATGTGTGAGGTATGATGGCCACAAAATGAGGAGTATAACTCAAGGAGTCCATGTTTGAGGTATGGTGTCCACAAAACGAGGAGCATAACTCGATGAGGCCATGTTTGAGGTATGATGGCCATAACACGAGGAGCATAACTCGAGGAGGCCATGTTTGAGGTATGACGACCACAAAGCGAGGAGTATAACTCGATGAGGCCTAGTTTGAGGTATGGTGGCCACAAACCGAGGAGCATAACTCGAGGATGCCATGTTTGAGGAATGGTGGCCACAAAGCGAGCAGCATAACTCGAGGAGGCCATGTTTGAGGTATGATGGCCACACAAGAAGGAGTATAAATCGAGGAAGCCATGTTTGAGGAATGGTGGTCACAAAACGAGGAGCATAGTTCGAGGAGGGCATCTTTGAGGTATGATGGCCACACAATGAGAAGTTTAACTCGAGGAGGCCACGTGTAAGGTATGATGGCCACAAAACGAGGAGTATAAATCGAGGAAGCCATGTTTGAGGAATGGTGGCCACAAAACGAGGAGCATATTTCGAGGAGGTCATGTTTGAGGAATGGTGGCAACAAAACGAGGAGCATAACTCGAGGAGGCCTAGTTTGAGGTATGATGGCTAAAAAACGAAGAGTATAACTCGAGGAGACCATGTGTGAGGTATCATGGCCACAAAATGAAGAGTATAACTCAAGGAGTCCATGTTTGAGGTATGGTGTCCACAAAACGAGGAGCATAACTCGATGAGGCCATGTTTGAGGTATGATGGCCACAACACGAGGAGCATAACTCGAGGAGGCCATGTTTGAGGTATGATGACCACAAAGCGAGGAGTATAACTCGATGAGGCCATGTTTGAGGTATGGTTTCCACAAAACGAGGAGTATAACTCAAGTAGTCCATGCTTGAGGTATGATGTCCACAAAACGAGGAGCATAACTCGAGGAGGCCATGTTTGAGGTATGATGGCTACAAAACGAGGAGTATAACTCGAGGAGGCATAGTTTGAGGTATGATAGCTACAAAACGAAGAGTATAACTCGAGGAGGCCATGTTTGAGGTATGGTGGCCACAAACCGAGGAGCATAACTCGAGGATGTCATGTTTGAGGAATGGTGGTCACAAAACGAGGAGCATATTTCGAGGAGGTCATGTTTGAGGAATGGTGGCCACAAAGCGAGTAGCATATCTCGAGGAGGCCATGTTTGAGGTATGATGGCCACAAAAGAAGGAGGATAAATCGAGGAAGCCATGTTTGAGGAATGATGGTCACAAAACGAGGAGTATAACTCGAGGAGGCCATGTTTGAGGAATGGTGGTCACAAAACGAGGAGCATAATTCGAGGAGGCCATGTTTGAGGTATAGTGGCCACAAAATGAGGAGCATAACTCGAGGAGGCCATGTTTGAGGAATGGTGGTAACAAAACGAGGAGCATAATTCGAGGAGGCCATGTTTGAGGTATAGTGGCCACAAAACGAGGAGCATAACTCGAGGAGGCCTAGTTTGAGGTATGATGGCTACAAAACGAAGAGTATATCTCGAGGAGGCCATGTTTGAGGTATGATGGCCACAAAAGAAGGAGTATAAATCGAGGAAACCATGTTTGAGGAATGGTGGCCACAAAACGAGGAGAATATTTCGAGGAGGCCATGCTTGAGGAATGGTGGCCACAAAACGGGGAGCATAACTCGAGGAGGCCTAGTTTGAGGTATGATGGCCACAAAATGAGGATTATAACTCAAGGAGTCCATGTTTGAGGTATGGTGTCCACAAAACGAGGATCATAACTCGAGGAGGCCATGTTTGAGATATGTTGGCCACAAAACGAGGAGCATATCTCGAGGAGGCCTAGTTTGAGGTATGATAGCTACAAAACGAAGAGTATAACTCGAGGAGGCCATCTGTGAGGTATGGTGGCCACAAAGCGAGGAGCATAACTCGAGGAGGCCATGTTTGAGGAATGGTGGCCACAAAGCGAGGAGCATAACTCCAGGAGGCCATGTTTGAGGTATGATGGCCACAAAAGAAGGAGGATAAATCGAGGAAGCCATGTTTGAGGAATGATGGTCACAAAACGAGGAGTATAACTCGAGGAGGCCATGTTTGAGGAATGGTGGTCACAAAACGAGGAGCATAATTCGAGGAGGCCATGTTTGAGGTATAGTGGCCACAAAATGAGGAGCATAACTCGAGGAGGCCATGTTTGAGGAATGGTGGACACAAAACGAGGAGCATAATTCGAGGAGGCCATGTTTGAGGTAGAGTGGCCACAAAACGAGGAGCATAACTCGAGGAGGCCTAGTTTGAGGTATGATGGCTACAAAACGAAGAGTATATCTCGAGGAGGCCATGTTTGAGGTATGATGGCCACAAAAGAAGGAGTATAAATCGAGGAAACCATGTTTGAGGAATGGTGGCCACAAAACGAGGAGAATATTTCGAGGAGGCCATGCTTGAGGAATGGTGGCCACAAAACGGGGAGCATAACTCGAGGAGGCCTAGTTTGAGGTATGATGGCCACAAAATGAGGATTATAACTCAAGGAGTCCATGTTTGAGGTATGGTGTCCACAAGACGAGGATCATAACTCGAGGAGGCCATGTTTGAGATATGATGGCCACAAAACGAGGAGCATATCTCGAGGAGGCCTAGTTTGAGGTATGATAGCTACAAAACGAAGAGTATAACTCGAGGAGGCCATCTGTGAGGTATGGTGGCCACAAAGCGAGGAGCATAACTCGAGGAGGCCATGTTTGAGGAATGGTGGCCACAAAGCGAGGAGCATAACTCCAGGAGGCCATGTTTGAGGTATGATGGCCACAAAAGAAGGAGGATAAATCGAGGAAGCCATGTTTGAGGAATGGTGGTCACAAAATGAGGAGCAAAACTCGAGGAGGCCATGTTTGAGGAATGGTGGTCACAAAACGAGGAGCATAAATCGAGGAGGCCATGTTTGAGGTATAGTGGCCACAAAACGAGGAGCATAACTCGAGGAGGCCATGTTTGAGGAATGGTGGTCACAAAACGAGGAGCATAATTCGAGGAGGCCATGTTTGAGGTATAGTGGCCACAAAACGAGGAGCATAACTCGAGGAGGCCTAATTTGAGGTATGATGGCTACAAAACGAAGAGTATAACTCGAGGAGGCCATGTTTGAGGTATGATGGCCACAAAAGAAGGAGAATAAATCGAGGAAACCATGTTTGAGGAATGGTGGCCACAAAACGAGGAGAATATTTCGAGGAGGCCATGTTTAAGGAATGGTGGCCACAAAACGGGGAGCATAACTCGAGGAGGCCTAGTTTGAGGTATGATGGCCACAAAATGAGGAGTATAACTCAAGGAGTCCATGTTTGAGGTATGGTGCCCACAAAACGAGGATCATAACTCGAGGAGGCCATGTTTGAGATATGATGGCCACAAAACGAGGGGCATATCTCGAGGAGGCCTAGTTTGAGGTATGATAGCTACAAAACGAAGAGTATAACTCGAGGAGGCCATCTGTGAGGTATGGTGGCCACAAAGCGAGGATCATAACTCGAGGAGGCAATGTTTGAGGAATGGTGGCCACAAAGCGAGGAGCATAACTCGAGGAGGCCATGTGTAAGGTTTGATGGCCACAAAACGAGGAGTATAACTCGAGGAGGCCATGTTTGAGGTATGATGGCTACAAAACGAAGAGTATAACTTGAGGAGGCCATGTTTGAGGTATGATGGCCACAAAAGAAGGAGTATAAATCGAGGAAACCATGTTTGAGGAATGGTGGCCACAAAACGAGGAGAATATTTCGAGGAGACCATGTGTGAGGTATGATGGCCACAAAATGAGGAGTATAACACAAGGAGTCCATGTTTGAGGTATGGTGTCCACAAAACTAGAAGCATAACTCGATGAGGCCATGTTTGAGGTATGATGGCCATAACACGAGGAGCATAACTCCAGGGGGCCTAGTTTGAGGTATGACGACCACAAAGCGAGGAGTATAACTCGATGAGGCCTAGTTTGAGGTATGGTGGCCACAAACCGAGGAGCATAACTCGAGGATGCCATGTTTGAGGAATGGTGGCCACAAAGCGAGCAGCATAACTCGAGGGGGGCCATGTTTGAGGTATGATGGCCACACAAGAAGGAGTATAAATCGAGGAAACCATGCTTGAGGAATGGTGGTCACAAAACGAGGAGCATAGTTCGAGGAGGGCATCTTTGAGGTATGATGGCCACACAATGAGAAGTTTAACTCGAGGAGGCCACGTGTAAGGTATGATGGCCACAAAACGAGGAGCATAACTCGAGGAGGCCATGTTTGAGGTATGATGGCCACACAAGAATGAGGATAAATCGAGGAAGTCATGTTTGAGGAATGGTGGTCACAACACGAGGAGCATAGTTCGAGGAGGCCGTGTTTGAGGAATGGTGGCCACAAAGCGAGGAGCATAACTCGAGGAGGCCATGTTTGAGGTATGATGGCCACAAAATGAGGAGTATAACTCGAGGAGGCCATGTTTGAGGAATGGTGGTCACAAAACGAGGAGCATAATTCGAGGATGCCATGTTTGAGGTATAGTGGCCACAAAACGAGGAGCATAACTCGAAGAGGCCTAGTTTGAGGTATGATGGCTACAAAACGAAGAGTATAACTCGAGGAGGCCATGTTTGAGGTATGATGGCCACAAAAGAAGGAGTATAAATCGAGGAAACCATGTTTGAGGAATGGTGGGCAAAAAACGAGGAGAATATTTCGAGGAGGCCATATTTGAGGAATGGTGGCCACAAAATGGGGAGCATAACTCGAGGATGCCTAGTTTGAGGTATGATGGCTAAAAAACGAAGAGTATAACTCGAGGAGACCATGTGTGAGGTATGATGGCCACAAAATGAGGAGTATAACTCAAGGAGTCCATGTTTGAGGTATGGTGTCCACAAAACGAGGAGCATAACTCGATGAGGCCATGTTTGAGGTATGATGGCCATAACACGAGGAGCATAACTCGAGGAGGCCATGTTTGAGGTATGACGACCACAAAGCGAGGAGTATAACTCGATGAGGCCTAGTTTGAGGTATGGTGGCCACAAACCGAGGAGCATAACTCGAGGATGCCATGTTTGAGGAATGGTGGCCACAAAGCGAGCAGCATAACTCGAGGAGGCCATGTTTGAGGTATGATGGCCACACAAGAAGGAGTATAAATCGAGGAAGCCATGTTTGAGGAATGGTGGTCACAAAACGAGGAGCATAGTTCGAGGAGGGCATCTTTGAGGTATGATGGCCACACAATGAGAAGTTTAACTCGAGGAGGCCACGTGTAAGGTATGATGGCCACAAAACGAGGAGTATAAATCGAGGAAGCCATGTTTGAGGAATGGTGGCCACAAAACGAGGAGCATATTTCGAGGAGGTCATGTTTGAGGAATGGTGGCAACAAAACGAGGAGCATAACTCGAGGAGGCCTAGTTTGAGGTATGATGGCTAAAAAACGAAGAGTATAACTCGAGGAGACTATGTGTGAGGTATGATGGCCACAAAATGAAGAGTATAACTGAAGGAGTCCATGTTTGAGGTATGGTGTCCACAAAACGAGGAGCATAACTCGATGAGGCCATGTTTGAGGTATGATGGCCACAACACGAGGAGCATAACTCGAGGAGGCCATGTTTGAGGTATGATGACCACAAAGCGAGGAGTATAACTCGATGAGGCCATGTTTGAGGTATGGTTTCCACAAAACGAGGAGTATAACTCAAGTAGTCCATGCTTGAGGTATGATGTCCACAAAACGAGGAGCATAACTCGAGGAGGCCATGTTTGAGGTATGATGGCTACAAAACGAGGAGTATAACTCGAGGAGGCATAGTTTGAGGAATGGTGGTCACAAAACGAGGAGCATATTTCGAGGAGGTCATGTTTGAGGAATGGTGGCCACAATGCGAGTAGCATATCTCGAGGAGGCCATGTTTGAGGTATCATGGCCACAAAATGAGGAGTATAGCTCGAGGAGGCCATGTGTAAGGTATGATGGCCACAAAACGAGGAGTATAAATCGAGGAAGCCATGTTTGAGGAATGGTGGCCACAAAACGAGGAGCATATGTCGAGGAGGTCATGTTTGAGGAATGGTGGCAACAAAAGGAGGAGCATAACTCGAGGAGGCCTAGTTTGAGGTATGATGGCTAAAAAACGAAGAGTATAACTCGAGGAGACCATGTGTGAGGTATGATGGCCACAAAATGAAGAGTATAACTCAAGGAGTCCATGTTTGAGGTATGGTGTCCACAAAACGAGGAGCATAACTCGAGGAAGCCATGTTTGAGGTATGATGGCCACAACACGAGGAGCATAATTCGAGGAGGCCATGTTTGAGGTATGATGACCACAAAGCGAGGAGTATAACTCGATGAGGCCATGTTTGAGGTATGGTTTCCACAAAACGAGGAGTATAACTCAAGTAGTCCATGCTTGAGGTATGATGTCCACAAAACGAGGAGCATAACTCGAGGAGGCCATGTTTGAGGTATGATGGCTACAAAACGAGGAGCATAACTCCAGGAGGCATAGTTTGAGGTATGATAGCTACAAAACGAAGAGTATAACTCGAGGAGGCCATGTTTGAGGTATGGTGGCCACAAACCGAGGAGCATAACTCGAGGATGACATGTTTGAGGAATGGTGGTCACAAAACGAGGAGCATAGTTCGAGGAGGCCATGTTTGAGGAATGGTGGCCACACAGCGAGGAGCATAACTCAAGGAGGCAATGTTTGAGGTATGATGGCCACAAAATGAGGAGTATAACTCGAGGAGGACATGTGTAAGGAATGATGGCCACAAAACGAGGAATATATCTCGAGGAGGCCATGTTTGAGGTATGATGGCAACACAACGAGGAGCATAACTCGAGGAGGCCATGTTTGAGGTATGATGGCCACAAAAGAAGGAGCATAAATCGAGGAAGCCATGTTTGAGGAATGTTTGTCACAAAACGAGGAGTATAATTCGAGGAGGCCATGTTTGAGGTATAGTGGCTACAAAACGAGGAGCATAACTCGAGGAGGCCTAGTTTGAGGTATGCTGGCTACAAAGCGAAGATTATAACTCGAGGAGGCCATGTTTGAGGTATGATAGCCACAAAAGAAGGAGTATAAATCGAGGAAGCCATGTTTGAGGAATGGTGGTCACAAAACGAGGAGCATAATTCGAGGAGGCCATGTTTGAGGAATGGTGGCCACAAAGCGAGGAGCATAACTCGAGTAGGCCATGTTTGAGGTATGATGGCCACAAAATGAGGAGTATAACTCGAGGAGGCCATGTTTGAGGAATGGTGGTCACAAAACGAGGAGCATAATTCGAGGAGGCCATGTTTGAGGTATAGTGGCCACAAAACGAGGAGCATAACTCGAGGAGGCCTAGTTTCAGGTATGATGGCTACAAAACGAAGAGTATAACTCGAGGAGGCCATGTTTGAGGTATGATGGCCACAAAAGAAGGAGTATAAATCGAGGAAACCATGTTTGAGGAATGGTGGCCACAAAACGAGGAGAATATTTCGAGGAGGCCATGTTTGAGGAATGGTGGCCACAAACGGGGAGCATAACTCGAGGATGCCTAGTTTGAGGTATGATGGCTAAAAAACGAAGAGTATAACTCGAGGAAACCATGTGTGAGGTATGATGGCCACAACATGAGGAGTATAACTCAAGGAGTCCATGTTTGAGGTATGGTGTCCACAAAACGAGGAGCATAACTCGAGGAGGCCATGTTTGAGGTATGATGGCTACAAAACGAGGAGTATAACTCGAGGAGGCATAGTTTGAGGTATGATAGCTACAAAACGAAGAGTATAACTCGAGGAGGCCATGTTTGAGGTATGGTGGCCACAAACCGAGGAGCATAACTCGAGGATGTCATGTTTGAGGAATGGTGGTCACAAAACGAGGAGCATATTTCGAGGAGGTCATGTTTGAGGAATGGTGGCCACAAAGCGAGTAGCATATCTCGAGGAGGCCATGTTTGAGGTATCATGGCCACAAAATGAGGAGTATAGCTCGAGGAGGCCATGTGTAAGGTATGATGGCCACAAAAGAAGGAGTATAAATCGAGGAAGCCATGTTTGAGGAATGGTGGCCACAAAACGAGGAGCATATTTCGAGGAGGTCATGTTTGAGGAATGGTGGCAACAAAACGAGGAGCATAACTCGAGGAGGCCTAGTTTGAGGTATGATGGCTAAAAAACGAAGAGTATAACTCGAGGACACCATGTGTGAGGTATGATGGCCACAACATGAGGAGTATAACTCAAGGAGTCCATGTTTGAGGTATGGTGTCCACAAAACGAGGAGCATAACTCGAGGAGGCCATGTTTGAGGTATGATGGCTACAAAACGAGGAGTATAACTCGAGGAGGCATAGTTTGAGGTATGATAGCTACAAAACGAAGAGTATAACTCGAGGAGGCCATGTTTGAGGTATGGTGGCCACAAACCGAGGAGCATAACTCGAGGATGTCATGTTTGAGGAATGGTGGTCACAAAACGAGGAGCATATTTCGAGGAGGTCATGTTTGAGGAATGGTGGCCACAAAGCGAGTAGCATATCTCGAGGAGGCCATGTTTGAGGTATCATGGCCACAAAATGAGGAGTATAGCTCGAGGAGGCCATGTGTAAGGTATGATGGCCACAAAAGAAGGAGTATAAATCGAGGAAGCCATGTTTGAGGAATGGTGGCCACAAAACGAGGAGCATATTTCGAGGTCATGTTTGAGGAATGGTGGCAACAAAACGAGGAGCATAACTCGAGGAGGCCTAGTTTGAGGTATGATGGCTAAAAAACGAAGAGTATAACTCGAGGAGACCATGTGTGAGGTATGATGGCCACAAAATGAAGAGTATAACTCAAGGAGTCCATGTTTGAGGTATGGTGTCCACAAAACGAGGAGCATAACTCGATGAGGCCATGTTTGAGGTATGATGGCCAAAACACGAGGAGCATAACTCGAGGAGGCCATGCTTGAGGTATGATGACCACAAAGCGAGGAGTATAACTCGATGAGGCCATGTTTGAGGTATGGTTTCCACAAAACGAGGAGTATAACTCAAGTAGTCCATGCTTGAGGTATGATGTCCACAAAACGAGGAGCATAACTCGAGGAGGCCATGTTTGAGGTATGATGGCTACAAAACGAGGAGTATAACTCGAGGAGGCATAGTTTGAGGTATGATAGCTACAAAACGAAGAGTATAACTCGAGGAGGCCATGTTTGAGGTATGGTGGCCACAAACCGAGGAGCATAACTCGAGGATGTCATGTTTGAGGAATGGTGGTCACAAAACGAGGAGCATAGTTCGAGGAGGCCATGTTTGAGGAATGGTTGCCACACAGTGAGGAGGCAATGTTTGAGGTATGATGGCCACAAAATGAGGAGTATAACTCGAGGAGGACATGTGTAAGGTATGATGGCCACAAAACGAGGAATATATCTCGAGGAGGCCATGTTTGAAGTATGATGGCAACACAACGAGGAGCATAACTCCAGGAGGCCATGTTTGAGGTATGATGGCCACAAAAGAAGGAGTATAAATCGAGGAAGCCATGTTTGAGGAATGTTTGTCACAAAACGAGGAGTATAATTCGAGGAGGCCATGTTTGAGGTATAGTGGCTACAAAACGAGGAGCATAACTCGAGGAGGCCTAGTTTGAGGTATGCTGGCTACAAAGTGAAGATTATAACTCGAGGAGGCCATGTTTGAGGTATGATAGCCACAAAAGAAGGAGTATAAATCGAGGAAGCCATGTTTGAGGAATGGTGGTCACAAAACGAGGAGCATAATTCGAGGAGGCCATGTTTGAGGAATGGTGGCCACAAAGCGAGGAGCATAACTCGAGTAGGCCATGTTTGAGGTATGATGGCCACAAAATGAGGAGTATAACTCGAGGAGGCCATGTTTGAGGAATGGTGGTCACAAAACGAGGAGCATAACTCGAGGAGGCCATGTTTGAGGTATAGTGGCCACAAAACGAGGAGCATAACTCGAGGAGGCCTAGTTTCAGGTATGATGGCTACAAAACGAAGAGTATAACTCGAGGAGGCCATGTTTGAGGTATGATGGCCACAAAAGAAGGAGTATAAATCGAGGAAACCATGTTTGAGGAATGGTGGCCACAAAACGAGGAGAATATTTCGAGGAGGCCATGTTTGAGGAATGGTGGCCATAAACGGGGAGCATAACTCGAGGATGCCTAGTTTGAGGTATGATGGCTAAAAAACGAAGAGTATAACTCGAGGAAACCATGTGTGAGGTATGATGGCCACAAAATGAGGAGTATAACTCAAGGAGTCCATGTTTGAGGTATGGTGTCCACAAAACGAGGAGCATAACTCGATGAGGCCATGTTTGAGGTATGATGGCCATAACACGAGGAGCATAACTCGAGGAGGCCTAGTTTGAGGTATGACGACCACAAAGCGAGGAGTATAACTCGATGAGGCCTAGTTTGAGGTATGGTGGCCACAAACCGAGGAGCATAACTCGAGGATGCCATGTTTGAGGAATGGTGGCCACAAAGCGAGCAGCATAACTCGAGGAGGCCATGTTTGAGGTATGATGGCCACACAAGAAGGAGTATAAATCGAGGAAGCCATGTTTGAGGAATGGTGGTCACAAAACGAGGAGCATAGTTCGAGGAGGGCATCTTTGAGGTATGATGGCCACACAATGAGAAGTTTAACTCGAGGAGGCCACGTGTAAGGTATGATGGCCACAAAACGAGGAGCATAACTCGAGGAGGCCATGTTTGAGGTATGATGTCCACACGAAGGAGTATAAATCGAGGAAGTCATGCTTGAGGAATGGTGGTCACAAAACGAGGAGCATATTTCGAGGAGGCCATGTTTGAGGAATGGAGGCCACAAAGCGAGTAGCATATCTCGAGGAGGCCATGTTTGAGGTATCATGGCCACACAATGAGGAGTATAACTCGAGGAGGCCATGTGTAAGGTATGATGGCCACAAAACGAGGGACCTTTACACAACGTAACTACGACCACCTAGGGACCTTTATACAATGTAACTACGACCACCTAAAGACCTTTAAACGACGCAACTACAACCATCTGTATATAGTTATATACAACTACAAATAATGTTCAACCCTAAAAGGACTTGTATAGCCAAATTACGTTGTCAAAGCATTGTGACAACGTAATTTGGATAGTAGGGCAACTATAATCACATTAAGACCGTTACACCATGCAACTACCGGTACCAACTACAAAAATGTACATAATTTTTTGTGTATTTAAGGACCTTTTGTGATGTTCTTATTTCCATCCCATGTTCTTAATTTTTTTGAGTTAACTAATAAAATATAAAATTCTAAACATTTATTAATCCAAATTATTGCAAGTTTTACAGATGATGAAACACTCTTTCTACTCTCAGACTCATCCCATCATAATCTATTTTAAAGATGCCAAAATGTTTAGATGTAATTATTATACAAATATGTCAGGTACATGTAATAATAAATATATCAGATTAAAAAAACATGTAAAATAAATGTACTAAAAATCTTTATCTTGTGAAAGTTGCATTTGACTAAATTAAAGATGTACAAATGTATATAGATAACATCTATAGAAGTAATGAATAGGTATACATCCAGTGGAGGACCTACATTTTAAGGCCCCTGAACTATTATGTGGGCCCTTTTGCAGCCAACAAGAATAACCAACAAGGTCAAAAGGGCCATGAACACGGTGTTGGGGTGGAGTCCTTGACAATGGGCCAAACATTGATCCCTTTCCCACCAGCAAAGAGGTCTGAGTAATGGATGGTATCTCCTTCAATGGTGTTGTTCCATGGGAGATTCTGATAATTGTTTGTTTTTAATTTAACCACTATATCTCAAGATTTTTATTAAAATTGCATTTTATGCTAGAAAACAGAAATATCTCAATAAATATGGGAACTGAAACACTAGTTGCTGGCTAAGGAAACAGCAGAAATACATGTATACATATAAAAATATCACCCTGCTAACAATGGACCAAACTTATAAGAACAACTTGACCTATAAATCTATTCTTTAGTTTAAAATTAAACACTAAAAAATATATAATCGAAAAGTACCAAAAAACGAAGAAAAATTTGTAGGATCATCAATGCACAGAAATTTTTTTTTTCATTCTTTAAATTACTAGAGAGGGATCATTAGGATAAACAGGTGATAGTCTTGATTTTTGGTGTTTGAATGCACAAGCCTGAATTAAGAATTCATATGTCTGTTTGTGGTTCCGATTGGTTCTAACATAAGGACTGAGCTGTCAAACTATTAAGCTGTGCACCAACAAAGGATTCGAGGATCCAACTGCCAAAATGTAGGCTATGAATAGATTCTGGCTAAGTCAAGGAGCCCATACAGCTTGGGATTCAGGTGCAAATTTGGAAATTTTACTAATTGCAGGGACATTTTGAGGCCATATGAAATTGGAATTGGAGCATATTCTAAGGTCAATATTAAGTACTTTAAGCCATTGACATATGATTCTATTACTAAAATAGCCTTATTCTAATAACAAAGACATTAAAAAAAAACTCCATTAATTTTGTTGAAAAGTTAGTTCATTAAAAAAGTTGTTTCCGGGATATAAGGGGCCCCAGTCCTGAAGCGTAAGCTTCGTTAGTTTCATAGTAAGATCTACAAATGTACCAGTGTACACATCCCAATCCTGAGAAAGCTGTAACCCCAAAATATGCTTGTTAATGTATATAAAAATATAACAAAGGACAATAATATTTTAAGCTTAGCAATTCAAAATAAAAATATCAAAACCAATATATCACATCCCCTTACAGAGAAAAAATATAACCCTAATTTTTCTTTCTTTCTTAAAGAAAATATATATATTATTAAATATGGGGACAGTCATGATCGTATGGTAGTTGGATTTATAACTACCTATGCAATCAATGCACATCACCACTAATGTTGTGCGTTGCGAGGTATAAAATTTGCACAGATAATGTTACCCATATTAAAATCTCCAAAAATTATTTCTATTCTAATAGGACATATACGGTAAATATTTAATCCATATTCCTTAATAGTGTACCCATATTAAAATCTCCAACAAACTTACCCCTTCCATAAATTATTTCTATGACGTGCTGTTTTGGCTTTGTAAACAAAAGGGTATAATAAAACAGCCAAATACGTCATGATCATTAGCGTGTGTAAGTCATAATAAACCGCCAATTTTTATACCCTTTTGTTTACAAGGCCAAAACAACATGTCATATTAGAATTCAAAATACTGGCATACAAATCATGATTCTCATTCAACCAATCAACTTTCATTCAACATTATATTATATAATACTATCCTGGGTACTCCGGTTTCTTCTACCTTTATAAACTGCAATATTGTTGAAAGTGGTGTTAAACACTCATAACCTTATAATTAACTCAAACCCACATTATCTCAACCATACTGATACTGATATATATAAATCACAAAACTTGCATACAAAAAAAACCACATACAAATTCTAACATTTGGTCAGCAAAAAAATGAAAGATATAAAAAACAACAAAGTTAAATGAACAATGAAAGGTTTCCTTCAACTATAAAGTTTTTTTTCTCCATCAAGCATCTGGAAAGCTCCCTTCATTGGTGGATTGATTCTGAAAAAAATAATATGATATTAATATTTTCAGCTAAATGGAACAACTTTAGGGGTGAAAATATTTTTAGTAACTATTTTGATCATGATCAGAAGCTTGAAATTATTATATTTAGGAGATAACTGTATTGTATTTTAAGCTTTGCGGATGTAAATCGTCGGTTTTACGGTCGCAAAATGAGTTTACCTAGCGACGCATATCGTAGCTAGGTAAACAGATATTTGCGACTGCAAGTGAAGACACATTGTAAAACCTATAATTAATTGATTATAACTCGGAAATATATTGCATGGATATATATTACAGAGCTAAAGAAAGAAATCCAAAAACAGTGACCAAACGTATACGTTAAATTTTATTGATAGGACAAATCTAGAAAAGATACATCTCCATTTATGTAAAAAAAAAAACATGAGAACAGAAGAGAATTAGAAGAGATATAGTACAAAAAAAGTGCAGTTCAAACATTTAGATCTATTGCAAGACTACAATATTATCAAAATTAATACTTAATTTTAGAAGAAGCATTTGCAGTATGTAGAACATTAGACTCGGAGAGGAACTTACACTTAATATGCAAGAAACTTATATCTCCAGTCTAATTAAAATCATACCCCAGACTCAATTTTCATATCGTCGGGGTCTGACAAGTATGGCTTACAGGTCATCTTCTCGTAATCTTTCAATTGTCTAATCAAATCACCGCTTCCACGAACTGGGAAGTTCAGGATAGATAACTCCGGTTTCCCATATCCTGTCGGTAGCACAGCTACACAATCCTCGCCCGACAGAAGAGCTTGTAAAATTACTTTTTTGTTCTGCTTTCAAACGATCAACTTTGAATTGTTGGAGAGCTAGAGCGATGGCTGTGTCAATCGTCGCCATTTTGAACAGACAACCGAGAAGGCTTTTGCTATGTCGAATCTCATTGGTCAATACTTTGTTTCAATATGCAAATTAATAAGGTCACGAGAAGATGACCTGTAAGCCATACCTGTCAGACCCCGACGATATGAAAATTGAGTCTGGGGTATGATTTTAATCAGACTGCTTATATCTCTAGATTAAAAATTGATTTAAGACAGCACTTATCTTGCAGTTTTTGATATTTGTTGTTGATATAAACATATCCCGTAAAATATTTTCCATGATCTCATTTCATTAATGAGAAATTATGAAAATCACAAAGCACATATAAACAATCAGTGGGGAGGAGATAAATATCGATCAATCAGTGGTGTGACCTAATTAAATAGCATAATTACCCATGCCCAGTACTTCTCTACTGACCAATATTATCTTCATTTATTACACTTTTATTATTTCTACACTTAATATAGAAAACTTTAAAAAGAAATGTAGAAATGAACCAAAAAAGTCCATGTTACAAAGTTCTGACAAAGGATCATATTATAATTATTTACTCTTGGGAATTTTAGGCATTTTTTTCTGCAGTTTTTTTTACATAACTATATTCCTTATTAATTGATTTCTCAAAATTTCATTACAGGTACAGTTAATTTGTCTTTGGGATTGGATCTCTATCAGATAGGTTGATCTTTTCAAAATGTGTTTATTTTCATTTTATCGTCAACTGTAACTGATGATATTTAACATAAATCTCTTTTTAAGAAATGTTCTGTATTTGAAGTAGATTGCATACATGTAATTAAATGTAACAAGTTCATCTAAAGAACCCTTTGTTTCTGTGATAGCCACACACTATAAATATGGGAGGAGCTCTATTGGTATAACTTACATGTATAAGTGTATGCATGTATCATTATACATTTATTTTGTAGGCTTTGTGAATGAAGTCTAATTTCTGGTTCATCAATAAATCATCATGGTAGCTTTCGTGATCTGAGTTTAATCCCTATAAAATTGCCTCAGGACTAGATTAGTTGATAGTAAAATGTAAAATATAATGTTGTTGACTTGTCTGGCCTATAGCTAGAAGAACATGAAATTGAATACCTCTGATTAGATGATGGTGAAATTTGCTGTTGTCTAGCTATAGCTATGTGTTGATCGGTCTGACATTACAGGACATGAAGCAGGTGACATCTGTGGCTTCCAATATTACATGGGGCCAGGAATTATTTCGACTGGTTTGCCATATGTTGAAAAGTTACAAGGTCAGCTATAACCTCAAATCCAACTGTACTTGTTTACCACTTTTACAGAAATGAACCAGCTCTGAAATTATAATGAAGAAATTTAAACTATTTTATTCATAGTCTCATTTATATACACAATGTACAGGTATCATCAATGAATTTATGATCATACTGTCTTAACGATAAAAAAAAAAGAGGCTACTTCCCTCTGCCTCCTAAGTATATACATGTAGCCAGAAATGAGGTACCATTTGATAATTTGCATATCTAAGATGGGGACATCATGGGGAAGTCTGCAATTTTCATATGATCTACATTAAAGATATAATTTCTAATTGCATGCATGTTATTTTCTGAACTTGAAAATTATATACCTTGGCTTTGGCTAAAATCAAGCTAAATAATAAATGAAATAACAATTAAATGTTCGAGGTTCCTGGACAAAATGAAAATCGGATGCATCTAACCTTTATCTGATCTTAAGAGTCTATGCAAAAATGTCTGTAATACAGAGACGTGCAAAAAGTATTCGGTCACTGTGATGTTTTACTATATATTTCATATAAAACCACATTTTTTAAATACATTATTCCAAAGTCGACTCTTGTTCGATTTTGATGATTTTTTACCAACAAAAACAGAATTAAATGTAGTTTTACAAAGTGATTTTAGCATAATTTTATAATCTATAATTTTAATGAGTTCACAATTTAAACACAAAACAAAATTTTGAACGTCAAAAATACAATACAATGATAGTACATTTGAAGACAAATAATTTAAGTTTGCATTTAAATCATGAATATTTAAAATCTGTGCTTCCAAAAAATATTTAAAAATAATCACAGAAAATTACATACGTTCTCGCTTCTGACGTTCTGTTGGTAAAAATTTCATCAAAATCGAACAATGTTTTTAAAAAATGTGGTTTTACATGAAATATATAGTAAAAAATCACAGTGACCGAATACTTTTGGCACGTCTCTGTACCTCATTGCTTTGGTTACTGACATAACTACATTTTTGTACATGTACAAGGTATGTATCGTCACGGTATGTGTTTTCGTGCGTCATCTGTTTTCGTGGTATCCATTTTATTTTGATTTCCACAGTGCACGCATTATTTTTGACGTGTCTTCTGGTTTCTATTTATGGAACATAAACAATACGAAAGCTGACATCTGTAAAAAAAAATGATAAAGTTTACTTTTAAAGACGTAAGTACCAAAAACAGTGAACCTACCTACTGAACCATACTTTTTGTAATGCCAAAAATGTACTTCATTTATAAAGTAGCTGAAAAAAAATCCAGAAGGGCTATATAAAATTTAACTATGTCGTCTGCCTCTCAGATACCTGCTCTTCCTGTCATGTAACTGTCATGGGGTCACTGATCGTACTTGTAAACAAAAGAGCTGACTGAAATGTGCCTGTTTCTTATATAAAATACATGTCACTTTGCAGTGCATTGTGGTTTCAGCACTAAAAAAAACATCAAAAGTAAACACAATTTTAAAAGTGGTCATTTTCAAACATTCTGTTATTTTATTTAGATGTAGTATGATTTGGTAGATGGCCAGAACCATGAAATTTTAAAACCAGCCATTTCCGGATTTTATATTCGTTTCCATCCCGTATATCGGCCTAGTTTTTATTTGCCACGGAAACAGATGACGCCAATTTACTGACAACAAAAGTTGCCAAGTAATCGAGAGTATATTAAAATACAAGAATGGCTTTAAAAACAATCTTATGCACAATGAAATATTTAACTAGCCATTATTTGAAAATTCCAATCGTCATATGAATGGAGGGTTAACACTGTTAATCGCTATATCTGAAAATCGATAATAGCACGAAAACCGATAACACGATGGTATGATTATAAACTTTTGCTGTAAATTAGTGTAAACCTTTATTGTGTTATTTTATTTTATTTCAATGTTTGAAAATCACTTAAATCACGCTAATCATTGTAACAAATTAATGATGATTTTTCTGTTCTTCGGGGCGTCTTGATTGACAATAAAGTATTTGTTTGTTTGTTTGTTTTTGACACAAAATTTAACAATGAATGACATTTGGCGCCACACTCACAGTATTTTCTTAAATCAATTTGGATTGCTCATTCATAGATGTAATTATATTGACTAACCTTACTGTATATTTCTACCTTCTAAACTCGAGGTTTTTGTATGTTCGGGACATCAAAGAAATTGTTAAAATTGTCACAAAACACCAAAATGATTTGAATTTTAGTAGGAATTCAAACTCCGGAAATAGAAATAACGTTTTATTATCGAATCGTTGACGGACACACTGAATTTCCGCATTGTATGCTATTATTTGACAAATCTAATAAACGATCCACTCAGCTTGAAACTGCAGTGATCAAAATCTAATTCAAATATGACGAATATTTATGAGGAAAAGTACTTCTAATTTTTGGATAATGGTAATTGTATTGCAAGTAATTAAATCTTGGAGATACATTTGTATATTGCCTTCTTCATCACGTTCTAATAAGTTCAGTGGAAAGAAGAACGATTAACGATCAAGAGGCCACCGATACGATCCTCGTACATGGCGTTTTTATTATGTTTTTTTTATTATTGCTATTGATATACAACTATAGCCAGTTGTATCATCTTAACGCAAAAATATAGCCAAATAACAACACAACTTAGTCACATTTTTTACTGATGAACCTGGAAATGTAAAAAGTTCTTATCAACCATGCATTTTTAGAATCAGGAGATCAACTACTATCAAATTCAAAGTCATGTCTAGAGAATACTTTCCAATTTGAAAAATTCACTTTTTAATTAAGATCCTTTCCCTTTTCCAGGGAAATACCTTAATGATTGGTGATAAGTACGTACGGTTGTTTGACAACAACTTGCATATAGCATATTCTGAAATACGTTACCAGGACGTAATAATTACGTTTGAGTTTTTACGTTAGCATCAAGGCCATATCCGTACGTAACAAAGACGTTGGAAAGTACGTTGTCACAACGTCTTGGATATAACGTATTCTGAATACGTTACCAGGATGTACACATTACGTTTGAGCTTTTACGTTAACATCAAGACCATATCCGTACGTAACAAAAACGTTCAAACTACAGTGTCACAACGACTTGCATATAACGTATTCTGAATACGTTACCAGGACGTAATAATTACGTTTGAGTTTTTACGTTAGCATCAAGGCCATATCTGTACGTAACAAAGACGTTGGAAAGTACGTTGTCACAACCATTACGTTTGAGCTTTTACGTTAGCATCAAGACCATATCCGTACGTAACAAAAACGTTGGAACATATGTTGTCACAACGACTTGCATATCACGTATCTAAAATACGTTGTGGCAACGTAATTTTCACGTAAGAAAGGGACCTGACCAAACAGCAACCAAACTGCAACGTTGTGAATACGTAGTGTGCTAGCTGGGGATGGCCACAAAACGAGGAGTATATTTCGAGGAGGCCATGTTTGAGGTATGATGGCCATAACACGAGGAGCATAACTCGAGGAGGCCATGTTTGAGGTATGACGACCACAAAGAGAGGAGCATAACTCGATGAGGCCTAGTTTGAGGTATGGTGGCCACAAACAGAGGAGCATAACTCGAGGATGCCATGTTTGAGGAATGGTGGCCCCAAAGCGAGGAGCATATCTCGAGGAGGCCATGTTTGAGGTATGATGGCCACACAATGAGGAGTTGAACTCGATGAGGCCACGTGTAAGGTATGATGGCCACAAAACGAGGAGCATAACTCGGGGAGGCCATGTTTGAGGTATGATGGCCACACAAGAAGGAGTATAAATCGAGGAAGTCATGTTTGAGGAATGGTGGTCACAAAACGAGGAGCATAGTTCGAGGAGGCCATGTTTGGGGAATGGTGGCCACAAAGCGAGTAGCATAACTCGAGGAGGCCATGTTTGAGGTATCATGGCCACAAAATGAGGAGTATAACTCGAGGAGGCCATGTGTAAGGTATGATGGCCACACAACGAGGAGTATAACTCGAGGAGGCCATGCTTGAGGTATGATGGCAACACAACGAGAAGCATAACTCGAGGAGGCCATGTTTGAGGTATGATGACCACAAAAGAAGGAGTATAAATCGAGGAAACCATGTTTGAGGAATGTTGGCTGCAAAACGAGGAGCATATTGCCAGGAGGCCATGTTTGAGGAATTGTGGCCTCAAAACGAGGAGCATAACTCGAGGAGGCCATGTGTTAGGTATGATGGCCAAAAAATGAGGAGTATAACTCAAGGAGTCCATGTTTGAGGTATGGTGTCCACAAAGAGAGGAGCATAACTCGAGGAGGCCATGTTTGAGGTATGATGGCCACAAAACGAGGAGTATAAATCGAGGAGGCCATGTTTGAGGAATGGTGGCCACAAAACGAGGAGCATATTTCGAGGAAGTCATGTTTGAGGAATGGTGGCAACAAAACGAGGAGCATAACTCGAGGAGGCCTAGTTTGAGGTATGATGGCTAAAAAACGAAGAGTATAACTCGAGGAGACCATGTGTGAGGTATCATGGCCACAAAATGAGGAGTATAACTCGAGGAGGCCATGTGTAAGGTATGATGGCCACACAACGAGGAGTATAACTCGAGGAGGCCATGCTTGAGGTATGATGGCAACACAACGAGAAGCATAACTCGAGGAGGCCATGTTTGAGGTATGATGACCACAAAAGAAGGAGTATAAATCGAGGAAACCATGTTTGAGGAATGTTGGCTGCAAAACGAGGAGCATATTGCCAGGAGGCCATGTTTGAGGAATTGTGGCCTCAAAACGAGGAGCATAACTCGAGGAGGCCATGTGTTAGGTATGATGGCCAAAAAATGAGGAGTATAACTCAAGGAGTCCATGTTTGAGGTATGGTGTCCACAAAGAGAGGAGCATAACTCGAGGAGGCCATGTTTGAGGTATGATGGCCACAAAACGAGGAGTATAAATCGAGGAGGCCATGTTTGAGGAATGGTGGCCACAAAACGAGGAGCATATTTCGAGGAAGTCATGTTTGAGGAATGGTGGCAACAAAACGAGGAGCATAACTCGAGGAGGCCTAGTTTGAGGTATGATGGCTAAAAAACGAAGAGTATAACTCGAGGAGACCATGTGTGAGGTATGATGGCCACAAAATGAAGAGTATAACTCAAGGAGTCCATGTTTGAGGTATGGTGTCCACAAAACGAGGAGCATAAATCGATGAGGCCATGTTTGAGGTATGATGGCCACAACACGAGGAGCATAACTCGAGGAGGCCTAGTTTGAGGTATGATGACCACAAAGCGAGGAGTATAGCTCGATGAGGACATGTTTGAGGTATGGTTTCCACAAAACGAGGAGTATAACTCAAGTAGTCCATGCTTGAGGTATGATGTCCACAAAACGAGGAGCATAACTCGAGGAGGCCATGTTTGAGGTATGATGGCTACAAAACGAAGAGTATAACTCGAGGAGGCCATGTTTGAGGTATGGTGGCCACAAACCGAGGAGCATAACTCGAGGAGGCCACGTTTGAGGAATGGTGGCCACAAAGCGAGGAGCATAACTCGAGGAGGCAATGTTTGAGGTATGATGACCACAAAATGAGGAGTATAACTCGAGGAGGCCATGTGTATGGTATGGTGTCCACAAAACGAGGAGTATATCTCGAGGAGGCCATGTTTGAGGTATGATAGCAACACAACGAGGAGCATAACTCGAGGAGTCCATGTTTGAGGTATGATGGCCACAAAAGAAGGAGTATAAATCGAGGAAGCCATGTTTGAGGAATGTTTGTCACAAAACGAGGAGTATAATTCGAGGAGGCCATGTTTGAGGTATAGTGGCTACAAAACGAGGAGCATAAATCGAGGAGGCCTAGTTTGAGGTATGCTGGCTACAAAGCGAAGAGTATAACTCGAGGAGGCAATGTTTGAGGTATGATGGCCACAAAAGAAGGAGTATAAATCGAGGAAACCATGTTTGAGGAATGTTGGCTACAAAACGAGGAGCATATTGCCAGTAGGCCATGTTTGAGGAATGGTGGCCTCAAAACGAGGAGCATAACTCGAGGAGGCCATGTGTTAGGTATGATGGCCAAAAAATGAGGAGTATAACTCAAGGAGTCCATGTTTGAGGTATGGTGTCCACAAAGAGAGGAGCATAACTCGATGAGGCCATGTTTGAGGTATGATGGCCACAAAAGAAGGAGTATAAATCGAGGAAGCCATGTTTGCGGAATGGTGGTCACAAAGCGAGGAGCATAATTCGAGGAGGCCATGTTTGAGGTATGGTGTCCACAAAACGAGGAGCATAACTCGATGAGGCCATGTTTGAGGTATGATGGCCATGACACAAGGAGCATAACTCGAGGAGGCCTAGTTTAAGGTATGACGACCACAAAGCGAGGAGTATAACTCGATGAGGCCTAGTTTGAGGTATGGTGGCCACAAACCGAGGAGCATAACTCGAGGATGCCATGTTTGAGGAATGGTGGCCACAAAGCGAGCAGCATAACTCGAGGAGGCCATCTTTGAGGTATGATGGCCACACAATGAGAAGTTTAACTCGAGGAGGCCACGTGTAAGGTGTGATGGCCACAAAACGAGGAGCATAACTCGCGGAGGCCATGTTTGAGGTATGATGGCCACACAAGAAGGAGTATAAATCGAGGAAGTCTTGTTTGAGGAATGGTGGTCCCAAAACGAGCAGCATAGTTCGAGGAGGCCATGTTTGAGGAATGGTGGCCACAATGCGAGTAGCATAACTCGAGGAGGCCATGTTTGAGGTATCATAGCCACAAAATGAGGAATATAACCCGAGGAGGCCATGTGTAAGGTTTGATGGCCACAAAACGAGGAGTTTAAATCGAGGAAGCCATGTTTGAGGAATGGTGGCCACAAAACCAGGGGCATATTTTGAGGAGGTCATGTTTGAGGTATGGTGGCAACAAAACGAGGAGCATAACTCGAGGAGGCCTAGTTTGAGGTATGATGGCTAAAAAACGAAGAGTATAACTCGAGGAGACCATGTGTGAGGTATGATGGCCACAAAATGAAGAGTATAACTCAAGGAGTCCATGTTTGATGTATGGTGTCCACAAAACGAGGAGCATAACTCGATGAGGCCATGTTTGAGGTATGATGGCCACAACACGAGTAGCATAACTCGAGGAGGCCTAGTTTGAGGTATGATGACCACAAAGCGAGGAGCATAACTCGATGAGGCCATGTTTGAGGTATGGTTTCCACAAAACGAGGAGTATAACTCAAGTAGTCCATGCTTGAGGTATGATGTCCACAAACGAGGAGCATAACTCGAGGAGGCCATGTTTGAGGTATGATGGCCACAAAACGAGGAGTATAACTCGAGGAGGCATAGTTTGAGGTATGATGGCTACAAAACGAAGAGTATAACTCGAGGAGGCCATGCTTGAGGTATGGTGGCCACAAACCGAGGAGCATAACTCGAGGATGCCATGTTTGAGGAATGGTGGTCACAAAACGAGGAGCATAGTTCGAGGAGGCCATGTTTGAGGAATGGTGGCCACAAAGCGAGGAGCACAACTCGAGGAGGCAAAGTTTGAGGTATGATGGCCACAAAATGAGGAGTATAATTCAAGGAGTCCATATTTGAGGTATGGTGTCCACAAAACGAGGAGCATAACTCGATGAGGCCATGTTTGAGGTATGATGGCCATAACACGAGGAGCATAACTCGAGGAGGCCTAGTTTGAGGTATGACGACCACAAAGCGAGGAGTATAACTCGAAGAGGCCTAGTTTGAGGTATGGTGGCCACAAACCGAGGAGCATAACTCGAGGATGCCATGTTTGAGGAATGGTGGCCACAAAGCGAGCAGCATAACTCGAGGAGGCCATGTTTGAGGCATGATGGCCACACAAGAAGGAGTATAAATCGAGGAAGCCATGTTTGAGGAATGGTGGTCACAAAAGGAGGTGCATAGTTCGAGGAGGGCATCTTTGAGGTATGATGGCCACACAATGAAAAGTTTAACTCGAGGAGGCCACGTGTAAGCTATGATGGCCACAAAATGAGGAGCATAACTCGCGGAGGCCATGTTTGAGGTATGATGGCCACATAAGAAGGAGTATAAATCGAGGAAGTCATGTTTGAGGAATGGTGGTCACAAAACGAGGAGCATAGTTCGAGGAGGCCATGTTTGAGGAATGGTGGCCACAAAGCGAGTAGCATATCTCGAGGAGGCCATGTTTGAGGTATCATGGCCACAAAATGAGGAGTATAACTCGAGGAGGCCATGTGTAAGGTATGATGGCCACAAAACGAGGAGTATAAATCGAGGAAGCCATGTTTGAGGAATGGTGGCCACAAAACGAGGAGCATATTTCGAGGAGGTCATGTTTGAGGAATGGAGGCAACAAAAGGAGGAGCATAACTCGAGGAGGCCTAGTTTGAGGTATGATGGCTAAAAAACGAAGAGTATAACTCGAGGAGACCATGTGTGAGGTATGATGGCCACAAAATGAGGAGTATAACTCAAGGAGTCCATGTCTGAGGTATGGTGTCCACAAAACGAGGAGCATAACTCGAGGAGGCCATGTTTGAGGTATGATGGCCACAACACGAGGAGCACATGTCGAGGAGGCCTAGTTTGAGGTATGATGACCACAAAGCGAGGAGTATAACTCGATGAGGCCATGTTTGAGGTATGGTTTCCACAAAACGAGGAGTATAACTCAAGTAGTCCATGCTTGAGGTATGATGTCCACAAAACGAGGAGCATAACTCGAAGAGGCCATGTTTGAGGTATGATGGCTACAAAACGAAGAGTATAACTCGAGGAGGCATAGTTTGAGGTATGATGGCTACAAAACGAAGAGTATAACTCGAGGAGGCCATGTTTGAGGTATGGTGGCCACAAACCGAGGAGCATAACTCGAGGATGCCATGTTTGAGGAATGGTGGACACAAAACGAGGAGCATAGTTCGAGGAGGCCATGTTTGAGGAATGGTGGCCACAAAGCGAGGAGCATAACTCGAGGAGGCAATGTTTGAGGTATGATGGCCACAAAATGAGGAGTATAACTCGAGGAGGCCATGTGTAAGGTATGATGGCCACAAAACGAGGAGTATATCTCGAGGAGGCATAGTTTGAGGTATGATGGCTACAAAACGAAGAGTATAACTCGAGGAGGCCATGTTTGAGGTATGGTGGCCACAAACCGAGGAGCATAACTCGAGGATGCCATGTTTGAGGAATGGTGGACACAAAACGAGGAGCATAGTTCGAGGAGGCCATGTTTGAGGAATGGTGGCCACAAAGCGAGGAGCATAACTCGAGGAGGCAATGTTTGAGGTATGATGGCCACAAAATGGGAAGTATAACTCGAGGAGGCCATGTGTAAGGTATGATGGCCACAAAACGAGGAGTATATCTCGAGGAGGCCATGTTTGAGGTATGATGGCAACACAACGAGGAGCATAACTCGAGGAGGCCATGTTTGAGAAATGATGGCCACAAAAAAGGAGTATAAATCGAGGAAGCCATGTTTGAGGAATGTTTGTGACAAAACGAGGAGTATAATTCGAGGAGGCCATGTTTGGGGTATAGTGGCTACAAAACGAGGAGCATAACTCGAGGAGGCTTAGTTTGAGGTATGCTGGCTACAAAGCGAAGAGTATAACTCGAGGAGGCCATGTTTGAGGTATGATGGCCACAAAAGAAGGAGTATAAATCGAGGAAACCATGTTTGAGGAATGTTGGCTACAAAACGAGGAGCATATTGCGAGGAAGCCATGTTTGAGGAATGGTGGTCTCAAAACGAGGAGCATAACTCGAAGAGGCCATGTGTTAGGTATGATGGCCACAAAATGAGGAGTATAACTCAAGGAGTCCATGTTTGAAGTTTGGTGTCCACAAAGAGAGGAGCATAACTCGATGAGGCCATGTTTGAGGTATGACGGCCACAAAAGAAGGAGCATAATTCGAGGAGGCCATGTTTGAGGAATGGTGGCCACAAAACGAGGAGCATAACTCGAGGAGGCCATGTTTGAGGTATGATGGCCGCAAAAGAAGGAGTATAAATCGAGGAAGCCATGTTTGAGGAATGATGGTCACAAAGCGAGGAGCATAACTCGAGGAGGCCATGTTAGAGGAATGGTGGCCTCAAAGCGAGGAGCATAACTCGAGGAGGCCATGTTTGAGGAATGGTGGCCACAAAACGAGGAGCATAACTCGAGGAGGCCATGTTTGAGGTATGATGGCCGCAAAAGAAGGAGTATAAATCGAGGAAGCCATGTTTGCGGAATGGTGGTCACAAAGCGAGGAGCATAATTCGAGGAGGCCATGTTTGAGGAATGGTGGCCACAAAGCGAGGAGCATAACTCGAGGAGGCCATGTTTGAGATATGATGGCCACAAAATGAGGAGTATAGCTCGAGGAGGCCATGTGTAAGGTATGATGGCCACAAAACGAGGAGTATATTTCGAGGAGGCCATGTTTGAGGTATGATGGCAACACAACGAGGAGCATAACTCGAGGAGGCCATGTTTGAGGTATGATGGCCACAAAAGAAGGAGTATAAATCGAAGAAGCCATGTTTGAGGAATGTTTGTCACAGAACGAGGAGTATAATTCGAGGAGGCCATGTTTGGGGTATAGTGGCTACAAAACGAGGAGCATATCTCGAGGAGGCCATGTGTGAGGTATGATGGCCACAAAATGGGGAGTATAACTCAAGAAGTCATGTTTGAGGTATGGTGTCCACAAAACGAGGAGCATAACTCGAGGAGGCCATGTTTGAGGTATGATGGCCACAACACGAGGAGCATAACTCGAGGAGGCCATGTGTGAGGTATGGTGGCCACAAAGCGAGGAGCATAACTCGAGGAGGCCATGTTTGAGGAATGGTGGCCTCAAAGCGAGGAGCATAACTCGAGGCGGCCATGTTTGAGGTATGATGGCCACAAAATGAGGAGTATAACTCGAGGAGACCATGTGTAAGGTATGATAGCCACAAAACGAGGAGTATAACGCGAGGAGGCCATGTTTGAGGAATGGTGGCCTCAAAGCGAGGAGCATAACTCGAGGAGGCCATGTTTGAGGAATGGTGGCCACAAAACGAGGAGCATAACTCGAGGAGGCCATGTTTGAGGTATGATGGCCGCAAAAGAAGGAGTATAAATCGAGGAAGCCATGTTTGAGGAATTATGGTCACAAAGCGAGGAGCATAACTCGAGGAGGCCATGTTTGAGGAATGGTGGCCTCAAAGCGAGGAGCATAACTCGAGGAGGCCATGTTTGAGGAATGGTGGCCACAAAACGAGGAGCATAACTCGAGGAGGCCATGTTTGAGGTATGATGGCCGCAAAAGAAGGAGTATAAATCGAGGAAGCCATGTTTGAGGAATGATGGTCACAAAGCGAGGAGCATAATTCGAGGAGGCCATGTTTGAGGAATGGTGGCCACAAAGCGAGGAGCATAACTCGAGGAGGCCATGTTTGAGATATGATGGCCACAAAATGAGGAGTATAGCTCGAGGAGGCCATGTGTAAGGTATGATGGCCACAAAACGAGGAGTATATTTCGAGGAGGCCATGTTTGAGGTATGATGGCAACACAACGAGGAGCATAACTCGAGGAGGCCATGTTTGAGGTATGATGGCCACAAAAGAAGGAGTATAAATCGAGGAAGCCATGTTTGAGGAATGTTTGTCACAGAACGAGGAGTATAATTCGAGGAGGCCATGTTTGGGGTATAGTGGCTACAAAACGAGGAGCATATCTCGAGGAGGCCATGTGTGAGGTATGATGGCCACAAAATGGGGAGTATAACTCAAGGAGTCATGTTTGAGGTATGGTGTCCACAAAACGAGGAGCATAACTCGAGGAGGCCATGTTTGAGGTATGATGGCCACAACACGAGGAGCATAACTCGAGGAGGCCATGTGTGAGGTATGGTGGCCACAAAGCGAGGAGCATAACTCGAGGAGGCCATGTTTGAGGAATGGTGGCCTCAAAGCGAGGAGCATAACTCGAGGCGGCCATGTTTGAGGTATGATGGCCACAAAATGAGGAGTATAACTCGAGGAGACCATGTGTAAGGTATGATAGCCACAAAACGAGGAGTATAACGCGAGGAGGCCATGTTTGAGGAATGGTGGCCTCAAAGCGAGGAGCATAACTCGAGGAGGCCATGTTTGAGGAATGGTGGCCACAAAACGAGGAGCATAACTCGAGGAGGCCATGTTTGAGGTATGATGGCCGCAAAAGAAGGAGTATAAATCGAGGAAGCCATGTTTGAGGAATGATGGTCACAAAGCGAGGAGCATAACTCGAGGAGGCCATGTTTGAGGAATGGTGGCCTCAAAGCGAGGAGCATAACTCGAGGAGGCCATGTTTGAGGAATGGTGGCCACAAAACGAGGAGCATAACTCGAGGAGGCCATGTTTGAGGTATGATGGCCGCAAAAGAAGGAGTATAAATCGAGGAAGCCATGTTTGCGGAATGGTGGTCACAAAACGAGGAGCATAATTCAAGGAGGCCATGTTTGAGGAATGATGGCCACAAAAGAAGGAGTATAAATCGAGGAAGCCATGTTTGAGGAATGTTTGTCACAGAACGAGGAGTATAATTCGAGGAGGCCATGTTTGGGGTATAGTGGCTACAAAACGAGGAGTATAACTCGAGGAGGCCATGTTTGAGGTATGATGGCCACAAAAGAAGGAGTATAAATCGAGGAAGCCATGTTTGAGGAATGATGGTCACAAAGCGAGGAGCATAACTCGAGGAGGCCATGTTTGAGGAATGGTGGCCTCAAAGCGAGGAGCATAACTCGAGGAGGCCATGTTTGAGGAATGGTGGCCACAAAACGAGGAGCATAACTCGAGGAGGCCATGTTTGAGGTATGATGGCCGCAAAAGAAGGAGTATAAATCGAGGAAGCCATGTTTGCGGAATGGTGGTCACAAAACGAGGAGCATAATTCGAGGAGGCCATGTTTGAGGAATGGTGGCCACAAAAGAAGGAGTATAAATCGAGGAAGCCATGTTTGAGGAATGTTTGTCACAGAACGAGGAGTATAATTCGAGGAGGCCATGTTTGAGGTATAGTGGCTACAAAACGAGGAGTATAACTCGAGGAGGCCATGTTTGAGGTATGATGGCCACAAAAGAAGGAGTATAAATCGAGGAAACCATTTTTGAGGAATGTTGGCTACAAAACGAGGAGCATATTGTAAGGAGGCCATGTTTGAGGAATGGTGGCCTCAAAACGAGGAGCATAACTCGAAGAGGCCATGTGTTAGGTATGATGGCCACAAAATGAGGAGTATAACTCAAGGAATCCATGTTTGAGGTTTGGTGTCCACAAAGAGAGGAGCATAACTCGATGAGGCCTTGTTTGAGGTATGATGGCCACAAAAGAAGGAGTATAAATCGAGGAAGCCATGTTTGCGGAATGGTGGTCACAAAGCGAGGAGCATAATTCGAGGAGGCCATGTTTGAAGAATGGTGGCCACAAAGCGAGGAGCATAACTCGAGGAGGCCATGTTTGAGATATGATGGCCACAAATTGAGGAGTATAGCTCGAGGAGGCCATGTGTAAGGTATGATGGCCACAAAACGAGGAGTATATTTCGAGGAGGCCATGTTTGAGGTATGATGGCAACACAACGAGGAGCATAACTCGAGGAGGCCATGTTTGAGGTATGATGGCCACACAAGAAGGAGCTTAAATCGAGGAAGTCGTGTTTGAGGAATGGTGGTCACAAAACGTGGAGCATATTTCGAGGAGGCCATGTTTGAGGAATGGTGGCCACAAAACGAGGAGCATAACTCGAGGAGGCCATGTGTGAGGTATGATGGCCACAAAATGAGGAGTATAACTCAAGGAGTCATGTTTGAGGTATGGTGTCCACAAAACGAGGAGCATAACTCGAGGAGGCCATGTTTGAGGTATGATGGCCACAACACGAGGAGCATAACTCGAGGAGGCCATGTGTGAGGTATGGTGGCCACAAAGCGAGGAGCATAGCTCGAGGAGGCCATGTTTGAGGTATGATGGCCACAAAATGAGGAGTATAACTCGAGGAGACCATGTGTAAGGTATGATAGCCACAAAACGAGGAGTATAACGCGAGAAGGCCATGTTTGAGGAATGGTGGCCTTAAAGCGAGGAGCATAACTCGAGGAGGCCATGTTTGAGGTATGATGGCCACAAAATGAGGAGTATAACTCGAGGAGACCATGTAAGGTATGATAGCCACAAAACGAGGAGTATAACGCGAGGAGGCCATGTTTGAGGAATGGTGGCCTCAAAGCGAGGAGCATAACTCGAGGAGGCCATGTTTGAGGAATGGTGGCCACAAAACGAGGAGCATAACTCGAGGAGGCCATGTTTGAGGTATGATGGCCGCAAAAGAAGGAGTATAAATCGAGGAAGCCATGTTTGAGGAATGATGGTCACAAAGCGAGGAGCATAACTCGAGGAGGCCATGTTTGAGGAATGGTGGCCTCAAAGCGAGGAGCATAACTCGAGGAGGCCATGTTTGAGGAATGGTGGCCACAAAACGAGGAGCATAACTCGAGGAGGCCATGTTTGAGGTATGATGGCCGCAAAAGAAGGAGTATAAATCGAGGAAGCCATGTTTGAGGAATGATGGTCACAAAGCGAGGAGCATAATTCGAGGAGGCCATGTTTGAGGAATGGTGGCCACAAAGCGAGGTGCATAACTCGAGGCGGCCATGTTTGAGGTATGATGGCAACACAACGAGGGGCATAACTCGAGGAGGCCATGTTTGAGGTATGATGGCCACAAAAGAAGGAGTATAAATCGAGGAAGCCATGTTTGAGGAATGGTGGTCACAAAACGAGGAGCATAATTCGAGGAGGCCATGTTTGAGGTGTAGTGGCCACAAAACGAGGAGCATAACACGAGGACGCCTAGTTTGAGGTATGATGGCTACAAACGAAGAGCATAACTCGAGGAAGCCATGTTTGAGGTATGATGGCCACACAAGAAGGAGCATAAATCGTGGAAACCATGTTTGCGGAATGGTGGCCACAAAACGAGGAGCATATTTCAAGGAGGCCATGTTTGAGAAATGGTGGCCACAAAACGAGGAGCATAACTCGAGGAGGCCTAGTTTGAGGTATGATGGCTAAAAAACGAAGAGTATAACTCGAGGAGACCATGACTGTGTGAGGTATGATGGCCACAAAATGAGGAGTATAACTCAAGGAGTCCATGTTTGAGGTATGGTGTCCACAAAACGAGGAGCATAGTTCGAGGAGGCCATGTTTGAGGAATGGTGGCCACAAAGCGAGGAGCATAACTCGAGGAGGCCATGTTTGAGGTATGATGCCCAGAAAACGAGGAGTATAACTCAAAGAGTCCATGTTTGAGGTATGATGTCCACAAAAGGAGGAGCATAAATCGAGGAGGCCATGTTTGAGGTATGATGGCCACAAATCGAGGAGTATAACTCAAGGGGTCCATGTTTGAGGTATGATGTCCTCAAAACGGGGAGCATAACTCAAGGAGGCCTTGTTAGAGGTATGATGGCCACAAAAGGAGGAGTATAACTCGTGGAGGCATAGTTTGAGGTATGATGGCTACAAAACGAAGAGCATAACTCGAGAAGGCCATGTTTGAGGTATGGTGGCCACAAACCGAGGAGCATAACTCGAGCATGCCATGTTTGAGGAATGGTGGCCACAAAGCGAGCAGCATAACTCGAGGAGGCCATCTTTGAGGTATAATGGCCACAAAACGAAGAGTATATCTCCAGGAGACCATGTTTGAGGTATGATGGCAACACAACAAGGAGCATAACTCGAGGAGGCCATGTTTGAGGTATGATGGCAACAAAAGAAGGAGTATAAATCGAGGAAGCCATGTTTGAAGAATGTTGGTCACAAAGTGAGGAGCATTACTCGAGGAGGCCATGTTTGAGGTATGATGGCCACAAAATGAGGAGTATAACTCGAGGAGGCCATGTGTAAGGTATGATGGCCACAAAACGAGAAGTATATCTCGAGGAGGCCATGCTTGAGGTATGATGGCAACACAACAAGGAGCATAACTCGGGGAGGCCATGTTTGAGGTATGATGGCCACCCAAGATGGAATATAAATCGAGGAAGTCATGTTTGAGGAATGGTGGTCACAAAACGAGGAGCATTGTTCGAGGAGGCCATGTTTGAGGAATGGTGGCCACAAAGTGAGGAGCATATCTCGAGGAGGCCATGTTTGAGGTATGATGGCCACAAAATGAGGAGTATAACTCGAGGAGGCCATGTGTAAGGTATGATGGCCACAAAACGAGGAGTATATCTAGAGGAGGCCATGTTTGAGGTATCATGGCAACACAACAAGGAGAATAACTCGAGGAGGCCATGTTTGAGGTATGTTGGCCACAAAAGAAGGAGTATAAATTGAGGAAGCCATGTTTGAGGAATGTTGGTCACAAAACGAGGAGTATAATTCGAGGAGGCCATGTTTGAGGTATAATGGCTACAAAACGAAGAGCATAACTCGAGGAGGCCTAGTTTGAGGTATGATGGCTACAAAACGAAGAGCATAACTCGAGGAGGCCATGTTTGAGGTATGATGGCCACACAAGAAGGAGCTTAAATCGAGGAAGTCGTGTTTGAGGAATGGTGGTCACAAAACGTGGAGCATATTTCGAGGAGGCCATGTTTGAGGAATGGTGGCCACAAAACGAGGAGCATAACTCGAGGAGGCCATGTGTGAGGTATGATGGCCACAAAATGAGGAGTATAACTCAAGGAGTCATGTTTGAGGTATGGTGTCCACAAAACGAGGAGCATAACTCGAGGAGGCCATGTTTGAGGTATGATGGCCACAACACGAGGAGCATAACTCGAGGAGGCCATGTGTGAGGTATGGTGGCCACAAAGCGAGGAGCATAGCTCGAGGAGGCCATGTTTGAGGTATGATGGCCACAAAATGAGGAGTATAACTCGAGGAGACCATGTGTAAGGTATGATAGCCACAAAACGAGGAGTATAACGCGAGAAGGCCATGTTTGAGGAATGGTGGCCTTAAAGCGAGGAGCATAACTCGAGGAGGCCATGTTTGAGGAATGTTGGCCACAAAACGAGGAGCATATTTCGAGGAGGCCATGTTTGAGGAATGGTGGCTACAAAACGAGGAGCATAACTCGAGGAGGCCATGTGTGAGGTATGATGGCCACAAAATGACGAGTATAACTCAAGGAGTCCATGTTTGAGGTATGGTGTCCACAAAAGGAGGAGCATAACTCGATGAGGCCATGTTTGAGGTATGATGGCCACAACACGAGGAGCATAACTCGAGGAGGCCATGTGTGAGGTATGCTGACCAAAAAGCGAGAAGCATAACTCGAGGAGGCCATGTTTGAGGTATGATGGCCACAAAAGTAGGAGTATAAATCGAGGAAGCCATGTTTGAGGAATGGTGGTCACAAAGTGAGGAGCATAATTCGAGGAGGCCATGTTTGAGGAATGGTGGCCACAAAGCGAAGAGCATAACTCGAGGAGGCCATGTTTGAGGTATGATGGCCACAAAATGAGGAGTATAACTTGAGGAGGCCATGTTTGAGGTATGATGGCAACACAACGAGGAGCATAACTCGAGGAGGCCATGTTTGAGGTATGATGGCCACACAAGAAGGAGCATAAATCGAGGAAGTCATGTTTGAGGAATGGTGGTCACAAAACGAGGAGCACATTTCGAGGAGGCCATGTTTGAGGAATGGTGGCCACAAAACGAGGAGCATACCTCGAGGAGGCCATGTGTGAGGTATGATGGCCATAACACGAGGGGCATAACTCGAGGAGGCCATGTGTGAGATATGGTGACCACAAAGCGAGGAGCATAACTCGAGGAGGCCATGTTTGAGGAATGGTGGCCACAAAGCGAAGAGCATAACTCGAGGAGGCCTTGTTTGAGGTATGATGGCCACAACACGAGGAGCATAACTCGAGAACTCCATGTTTGAGGTATGATGGCCAAACAATTAGGAGTATAACTCGAGGAGGCCATGTGTAAGGTATGATGTCCACAAAACGAGGAGTATAACTCGAAGAGGCCATGTTTGAGGTATGATGGCCACCAAAGAAGGAGTATAAATCGAGGAAGCCATGTTTGAGGAATGGTTTTCGCAAAGCGAGGAGCATAATTCGAGGAGGCCATGTTTGAGGAATGGTGGCCACAAAGCGAGGAGCATAACTCGAGGAGGCCATGTTTGAGGTATGATGCCCACAAAATGAGGAGTATAACTGGAGGAGGCCATGTGTAAGGTATGATGGCCACAAAACGAGGAGTATATTTCGAGGAGGTCATGTTTGAGGTATGATGGCAACACAACGAGGAGCATAACTCGAGGAGGCCATATTTGAGGTATGATGGCCACACAAGATGGAGTATAAATCGAGGAAGTCATGTTTGAGGAATGGTGGTCAGAAAACGAGGAGAATATTTCGAGGAGGCCATGTTTGAGGAATGGTGTCCACACAACGAAGAGCATAACTCGAGGAGGCCATGTGTGAGGTATGATGGCCACAAAACGAGGAGCATAACACGATGAGGCCATGTTTGAGGTATGATGGCCACAACACGAGGAGCATAACTCGAGGAGGCCATGTGTGAGGTATGGCTACAAAGCGAGGAGCATAACTCGAGGAGGCCATGTTTGAGGAATGGTGGCCACAAAGCGAGGAGGATAACTCGAGGAGGCCATGTTTGAGGTATGATGGCCACAAAACGAGGAATCTAACTCGAGGAGGCCATGTTTGAGGTATGATGGCCACAAAAGAAGGAGTATAAATCGAGGAAGCCATATTTGAGGAATGGTGGTCACAAAGCGAGGAGCATAATTCGAGGAGGCCATGTTTGAGGAATGGTGGCCACAAAGCGAGGAGGATAACTCGAGGAGGCCATGTTTGAGGTATGATGGCCACAAAAGAAGGAGTATAAATCGAGGAAGCCATGTTTGAGGAATGTTGGCCACAAAACGAGGAGCATATTTCGAGGAGGCCATGTTTGAGGAATGGTGGCTACAAAACGAGGAGCATAACTCGAGGAGGCCATGTGTGAGGTATGATGGCCACAAAATGACGAGTATAACTCAAGGAGTCCATGTTTGAGGTATGGTGTCCACAAAAGGAGGAGCATAACTCGATGAGGCCATGTTTGAGGTATGATGGCCACAACACGAGGAGCATAAATCGAGGAGGCCATGTGTGAGGTATGGTGACCAAAAAGCGAGAAGCATAACTCGAGGAGGCCATGTTTGAGGTATGATGGCCACAAAAGTAGGAGTATAAATCGAGGAAGCCATGTTTGAGGAATGGTGGTCACAAAGTGAGGAGCATAATTCGAGGAGGCCATGTTTGAGCAATGGTGGCCACAAAGCGAAGAGCATAACTCGAGGAGGCCATGTTTGAGGTATGATGGCCACAAAATGAGGAGTATAACTTGAGGAGGCCATGTTTGAGGTATGATGGCAACACAACGAGGGGCATAACTCGAGGAGGCCATGTTTGAGGTATGATGGCCACACAAGAAGGAGCATAAATCGAGGAAGTCATGTTTGAGGAATGGTGGTCACAAAGCGAGGAGCATACCTCGAGGAGGCCATGTGTGAGGTATGATGGCCACACAAGATGGAGTATAAATCGAGGAAGTCATGTTTGAGGAATGGTGGTCAGAAAACGAGGAGAATATTTCGAGGAGACCATGTTTGAGGAATGGTGTCCACACAACGAAGAGCATAACTCGAGGAGGCCATGTGTGAGGTATGATGGCCACAAAACGAGGAGCATAACACGATGAGGCCATGTTTGAGGTATGATGGCCACAACACGAGGAGCATAACTCGAGGAGGCCATGTGTGAGGTATGGCTACAAAGCGAGGAGCATAACTCGAGGAGGCCATGTTTGAGGAATGGTGGCCACAAAGCGAGGAGGATAACTCGAGGAGGCCATGTTTGAGGTATGATGGCCACAAAACGAGGAATCTAACTCGAGGAGGCCATGTTTGAGGTATGATGGCCACAAAAGAAGGAGTATAAATCGAGGAAGCCATATTTGAGGAATGGTGGTCACAAAGCGAGGAGCATAATTCGAGGAGGCCATGTTTGAGGAATGGTGGCCACAAAGCGAGGAGGATAACTCGAGGAGGCCATGTTTGAGGTATGATGGCCACAAAAGAAGGAGTATAAATCGAGGAAGCCATGTTTGAGGAATGTTGGCCACAAAACGAGGAGCATATTTCGAGGAGGCCATGTTTGAGGAATGGTGGCTACAAAACGAGGAGCATAACTCGAGGAGGCCATGTGTGAGGTATGATGGCCACAAAATGACGAGTATAACTCAAGGAGTCCATGTTTGAGGTATGGTGTCCACAAAAGGAGGAGCATAACTCGATGAGGCCATGTTTGAGGTATGATGGCCACAACACGAGGAGCATAAATCGAGGAGGCCATGTGTGAGGTATGGTGACCAAAAAGCGAGAAGCATAACTCGAGGAGGCCATGTTTGAGGTATGATGGCCACAAAAGTAGGAGTATAAATCGAGGAAGCCATGTTTGAGGAATGGTGGTCACAAAGTGAGGAGCATAATTCGAGGAGGCCATGTTTGAGCAATGGTGGCCACAAAGCGAAGAGCATAACTCGAGGAGGCCATGTTTGAGGTATGATGGCCACAAAATGAGGAGTATAACTTGAGGAGGCCATGTTTGAGGTATGATGGCAACACAACGAGGGGCATAACTCGAGGAGGCCATGTTTGAGGTATGATGGCCACACAAGAAGGAGCATAAATCGAGGAAGTCATGTTTGAGGAATGGTGGTCACAAAGCGAGGAGCATACCTCGAGGAGGCCATGTGTGAGGTATGATGGCCACACAAGATGGAGTATAAATCGAGGAAGTCATGTTTGAGGAATGGTGGTCAGAAAACGAGGAGAATATTTCGAGGAGGCCATGTTTGAGGAATGGTGTCCACACAACGAAGAGCATAACTCGAGGAGGCCATGTGTGAGGTATGATGGCCACAAAACGAGGAGCATAACACGATGAGGCCATGTTTGAGGTATGATGGCCACAACACGAGGAGCATAACTCGAGGAGGCCATGTGTGAGGTATGGCTACAAAGCGAGGAGCATAACTCGAGGAGGCCATGTTTGAGGAATGGTGGCCACAAAGCGAGGAGGATAACTCGAGGAGGCCATGTTTGAGGTATGATGGCCACAAAATGAGGAGTATAACTCGAGGAGGCCATGTGTAAGGTATGATAGCCACAAAACGAGGAATCTAACTCGAGGAGGCCATGTTTGAGGTATGATGGCCACAAAAGAAGGAGTATAAATCGAGGAAGCCATGTTTGAGGAATGGTGGTCACAAAGCGAGGAGCATAATTCGAGGAGGCCATGTTTGAGGAATGGTGGCCACAAAGCGAGGAGGATAACTCGAGGAGGCCATGTTTGAGGTATGATGCCCACAAAATGAGGAGTATAACTCGAGGAGGCCATGTGTAAGGTATGATGGCCACAAAACGAGGAGTATATTTCGAGGAGGCCATGTTTGAGGTATGATGGAAACACAACGAGGAGCATAACTCGAGGAGGCCATATTTGAGGTATGATGGCCACACAAGATGGAGTATAAATCGAGGAAGTCATGTTTGAGGAATGGTGGTCAGAAAACGAGGAGAATAGTTCGAGGAGGCCATGTTTGAGGAATGGTGGCCACAAAACGAGGAGCATAACTCGAGGAGGCCATGTGTGAGGTATGATGGCCACAAAATGAGGAGTAAAACGCAAGGAGTCCATGTTTGAGGTATGGTATCCACAAAACGAGGAGCATAACACGATGAGGCCATGTTTGAGGTATGATGGCCACAACACGAGGAGCATAACTCGAGGAGGCCATGTGTGGGTTATGGCCACAAAGCGAGGAGCATAACTCGAGGAGGCCATGTTTGAGGAATGGTGACCACAAAGCGAGGAGGATAACTCGAGGAGGCCATGTTTAAGGTATGATGGTCACAAAATGAGGAGTATAACTCGAGGAGGCCATGTGTAAGGTATGATAGCCACAAAACGAGGAATCTAACTCGAGGAGGCCATGTTTGAGGTATGATGGCCACAAAAGAAGGAGTATAAATCGAGGAAGCCATGTTTGAGGAATGGTGGTCATAAAACGAGGAGCATAATTCGAGGAGGCCATGTTTGAGGTATAGTGGCCACAAAACGAGGAGCATAGGATGAGGAGGCCTAGTTTGAGGTATGATGGCTACAAAACGAAGAGTATAACTCGAGGAAGCCATGTTTGAGGTATGATGGCCACAAAAGAATGAGTATAAATCGAGGAAGCCATGTTTGAGGAATGGTGGCCACAAAACGAGGAGCATATTTCGAGGAGGCCATATTTGAGGAATGGTGGCCACAAAACGAGGAGCATAACTCGAGGAGGCTTAGTTTGAGGTATGATGGCAAAAAAACGAAGAGTATAACTCGAGGAGACCATGTGTAAGGTATGATGGCCACAAAATGAGGAGTATAACTCAAGGAGTCCATGTTTGAGGTATGGTGTCCACAAAACGAGGAGCATAACTCGATCAGGCCATGTTTGAGGTATGATGGCCACAACACGAGGAACATAACTCGGGGAGGCCTAGTTTGAGGTATGCTGACCACAAAGCGAGGAGTATAACTCGATGAGGCCTAGTTTGAGGTATGGTGTCCACAAAACGAGGAGTATAACTCAAGGAGTCCATGTTTGAGGTATGGTGTCCACAAAAGGAGGAGCATAACTCGAGGAGGCCATGTTTGAGGTATGATGGCCACAAAACGAGGAGTATAACTCAAGGAGTCCATGTTAGAGGTATGATGTCCACAAAACGAGGAGTATAACTCGAGGAGGCATAGTTTGAGGTATAATGGCTACAAAAGTAAGAGTATAACTCGAGGAGGCCATGTCTGAGGTATGGTGGCCACAAACCGAGGAGCATAACTCGAGGATGCAATGTTTGAGGAATGGTGGCCACAAAGTGAGCAGCATAACTCGAGGAGGGCATGTTTGAGGTATGATGGCCACAAAATGAGGAGTATAACTCTAGGAGGCAATGTGTAAGGTATGATGGCCACAAAACGAGGAGCATAACTCGGGGAGGCCATGTTTGAGGTATGATGGCCACACAAGAAGGAGTATAAATCGAGGAAGTCATGTTTGAGGAATGGCGGTCACAAAACGAGGAGCATAGTTCGAGGAGGCCATGTTTGAGGAATGGTGGCCACAAAGCGAGGAGCATACCTCGAAGAGGCCATGTTTGAGGTATGATGGCCACAAAGTGAGGAGTATAACTCGAGGAGGCCATGTGTAAGGTATAATGGCCACAAAACGAAGAGTATATCTCGAGGAGGCCATGTTTGAGGTATGATGGCCACAAAAGAAGGAGTATAAATCGAGGAAGCCATGTTTGAGGAATGGTGGTCACAAAACTAGGAGTATAATTCGAGGAGGCCATGTTTGAGGTATAGTGGCTATAAAACGAAAAGCATAACTCGAGGAGGCCTAGTTTGAGGTATGATGGCTACAAAACGAAGAGTATAACTCGAGGAGTCCATGTTTGAGGTATGATGGCCACAAAAGAAGGAGTATAAATCGAGGAAGCCATGTTTGAGGAATGTTGGCCACAAAACGAGGAGCATATTTTGAGGAGGCCATGTTTGAGGAATGGTGGCCACAAAAGAAGGAGGATAAATCGAGGAAGTCATGTTTGAGGAATGGTGGTCACAAAACGAGGAGCATAATTCGAGGAAGCCATGTTTGAGGTATGATGGCCACAAAATGAGGAGTATATCTCGAGGAGGCCATGTGTAAGGTATGATGGCCACACAACGAGGAGTATAACTCGAGAAGGCCATGTTTGAGGTATGATGGCCACAACACGAGGAACATAACTCGGGGAGGCCTAGTTTGAGGTATGCTGACCACAAAGCGAGGAGTATAACTCGATGAGGCCTAGTTTGAGGTATGGTGTCCACAAAACGAGGAGTATAACTCAAGGAGTCCATGTTTGAGGTATGGTGTCCATAAAAGGAGGAGCATAACTCGAGGAGGCCTTGTTTGAGGTATGATGGCCACAAAACGAGGAGTATAACTCAAGGAGTCCATGTTAGAGGTATGATGTCCACAAAACGAGGAGTATAACTCGAGGAGGCATAGTTTGAGGTATAATGGCTACAAAAGGAAGAGTATAACTCGAGGAGGCCATGTCTGAGGTATGGTGGCCACAAACCGAGGAGCATAACTCGAGGATGCAATGTTTGAGGAATGGTGGCCACAAAGCGAGCAGCATAACTCGAGGAGGGCATGTTTGAGGTATGATGGCCACAAAATGAGGAGTATAACTCTAGGAGGCAATGTGTAAGGTATGATGGCCACAAAACGAGGAGCATAACTCGGGGAGGCCATGTTTGAGGTATGATGGCCACACAAGAAGGAGTATAAATCGAGGAAGTCATGTTTGAGGAATGGCGGTCACAAAACGAGGAGCATAGTTCGAGGAGGCCATGTTTGAGGAATGGTGGCCACAAAGCGAGGAGCATAACTCGAGGAGGCCATGCTTGAGGTATGATGGCCACAAAGTGAGGAGTATAACTCGAGGAGGCCATGTGTAAGGTATAATGGCCACAAAACGAGGAGTATATCTCGAGGAGGCCATGTTTGAGGTATGATGGCCACAAAAGAAGGAGTATAAATCGAGGAAGCCATGTTTGAGGAATGGTGGTCACAAAACTAGGAGTATAATTCGAGGAGGCCATGTTTGAGGTATAGTGGCTACAAAGCGAAAAGCATAACTCGAGGAGGCCTAGTTTGAGGTATGATGGCTACAAAACGAAGAGTATAACTCGAGGAGTCCATGTTTGAGGTATGATGGCCACAAAAGAAGGAGTATAAATCGAGGAAGCCATGTTTGAGGAATGTTGGCCACAAAACGAGGAGCATATTTTGAGGAGGCCATGTTTGAGGAATGGTGGCCACAAAAGAAGGAGGACAAATCGAGGAAGTCATGTTTGAGGAATGGTGGTCACAAAACGAGGAGCATATCTCGAGGAGGCCATGTGTAAGGTATGATGGCCACACAACGAGGAGTATAACTCGAGAAGGCCATGTTTGAGGTATGGTGGCCACAAAAGAGGAGCATAACTCGAGAAGGCCATGTTTGAGGTATGATGGCCACAACACGAGGAACATAACTCGGGGAGGCCTAGTTTGAGGTATGCTGACCACAAAGCGAGGAGTATAACTCGATGAGGCCTAGTTTGAGGTATGGTGTCCACAAAACGAGGAGTATAACTCAAGGAGTCCATGTTTGAGGTATGGTGTCCATAAAAGGAGGAGCATAACTCGAGGAGGCCTTGTTTGAGGTATGATGGCCACAAAACGAGGAGTATAACTCAAGGAGTCCATGTTAGAGGTATGATGTCCACAAAACGAGGAGTATAACTCGAGGAGGCATAGTTTGAGGTATAATGGCTACAAAAGGAAGAGTATAACTCGAGGAGGCCATGTCTGAGGTATGGTGGCCACAAACCGAGGAGCATAACTCGAGGATGCAATGTTTGAGGAATGGTGGCCACAAAGCGAGCAGCATAACTCGAGGAGGGCATGTTTGAGGTATGATGGCCACAAAATGAGGAGTATAACTCTAGGAGGCAATGTGTAAGGTATGATGGCCACAAAACGAGGAGCATAACTCGGGGAGGCCATGTTTGAGGTATGATGGCCACACAAGAAGGAGTATAAATCGAGGAAGTCATGTTTGAGGAATGGCGGTCACAAAACGAGGAGCATAGTTCGAGGAGGCCATGTTTGAGGAATGGTGGCCACAAAGCGAGGAGCATAACTCGAGGAGGCCATGCTTGAGGTATGATGTCCACAAAGTGAGGAGTATAACTCGAGGAGGCCATGTGTAAGGTATAATGGCCACAAAACGAGGAGTATATCTCGAGGAGGCCATGTTTGAGGTATGATGGCCACAAAAGAAGGAGTATAAATCGAGGAAGCCATGTTTGAGGAATGGTGGTCACAAAACTAGGAGTATAATTCGAGGAGGCCATGTTTGAGGTATAGTGGCTACAAAGCGAAAAGCATAACTCGAGGAGGCCTAGTTTGAAGTATGATGGCTACAAAACGAAGAGTATAACTCGAGGAGTCCATGTTTGAGGTATGATGGCCACAAAAGAAGGAGTATAAATCGAGGAAGCCATGTTTGAGGAATGTTGGCCACAAAACGAGGAGCATATTTTGAGGAGGCCATGTTTGAGGAATGGTGGCCACAAAAGAAGGAGGACAAATCGAGGAAGTCATGTTTGAGGAATGGTGGTCACAAAACGAGGAGCATATCTCGAGGAGGCCATGTGTAAGGTATGATGGCCACACAACGAGGAGTATAACTCGAGAAGGCCATGTTTGAGGTATGGTGGCCACAAAACGAGGAGCATAACTCGAGAAGGCCATGTTTGGGGTATGGTGGCCACAAAACGAGGAGCATAACTCGAGAAGGCCATGTTTGAGGTATGGTGGCCACAAAGCGAGGAGTATAACTCGAGGAGGCCATGTTTGAGGTATGGTGGCCACAAAACAAGGAGCATAACTCGAGAAGGCCATGTTTGAGGTATGGTGGCCACAAAACGAGGAGTATAACTCAAGTAGGTCATGCTTGAGATATGATGGCCACAAAACAAGGAGTCTGCAGAAAACATTACATACATCATTCCTACCAAATTACAGTCCGGTGGGTTAGTTTTGTTTCATGAAGTAATTGGGAATGTTATGCATTTATATCAATGGAAGTAATAAATTCAAAGAAGATTTGTTTTTTAATTTCGACCAATCACAAGCAAATAGTACAAATGGCGGTAATGTTTTATCTGATCATCACGAAAGACGGAGTCTTTGTGGAGAACCTTTCTTTATTCTTGCAAAATGTGGTTCCACTTTGTCAAGCAATTTGGAAGAAGATTAAAATGTAACAGACGGATTGACAACGACGCTAAGCAATGAAATTAACTCACATGCATCACCTTTGATTAGGCGAGTTTTTTTTATTAATTAAATATTGTTTAATTAATTAAATTAAGATTGTTTATCACATATTTATAAGTAATAACGTCAATTTTACCCATACATAAACATCGGCAGTGCCACAGCGATATCAACCCATGGGTCTATGGGCGAGTCGGGTGCACCCTTTTCTGTAATTTACAAAGCCGGGCGCGAACCTACGCCGTATTGGTGATAGACTTGTATCAGTTGTTAGGTAATCCAACTACCTAACTCATTGAACCACCCGGGCCCGGTGTGTTTGTGTGTTAAGTTAATTTTGTTCTTTTTAATTCAATGTTGAAATATGTGATATATAGATTAATGCCTTTTTTCCATATTAGGACTGTTATCATCCCGAGAGATCGATATCGGCCAGAAGGCTTTATATGGAAAAGGGCATGCATTAATATATAAATAATGTAGAGCTACTGAAAATAATATCAACATTTGTTATGAAACTAGTCCCATGATCAACTTGAAATTAATCAGTAGATGTTATCTGTTTATAATTATTTATCACATATTTATAAGTAATAACGTCAATTGTGCCCATACATAAACACCGGAAGTGCCACAGCGATATCAGCCCATGGACAGATATCGGGGGGAAAAGCAGATAACACGATATCAAGCCTTTCTATAAATAGATCAATGCATGATTTTGTCCATAGCAGGACTGTTATCATCACTCAACCGATATCGATCACTCATATAAGTTTGATGTATGCGGTGGAAGTTAATTGTGTTCTTTGTAATTCAATGTTGAAATATATGATAAATAGACCGATATCGATCCTCGGGCTAAAGCCTTCTGGTTCATATCGCTCTCTCGGGATGATAACAGTCCAGATATGGAAAACGGCATGCACTAATCTATTAATAAACATGATCGTTGATCAGTGAGAGTTGTAGATCTCAAATCCCTTTCATTTTCAAAATAGTTGAAATTTATACAAGTCTTGTTGCTTTTGGTAAACATGTCATTTTCACATGGACAAGGAAGCCAAGAGGGCATTGGATAACACAATATCCCATTGTTTTATTCCAAACACAGATTGTAATCCTTCTTTTATAATGAAATATATTACATTTTAAAACGCTGATAAGACAGCTGGGACCAGCAAATTCATAGCAAATTACACGAAATACATTCCCTAGTTGGCAAGACTCCTTGTTCTTACGATCCAATTCGGAAAGAACACTTAGTCTTGACCTGATGTCGCATCGGACATGGTAGGGTCTTGAAGGCGTCTAATATATATAATTGCACGCCACAATATATCTGAATTACTAATTTTGGCGTTAAACACCAGTCAAGCAATCAATCAATTTAAGCATGATCTAGTAAAAGACTGAGTTGACTAGTTGATTTTCGAGGGACATCCTAAATCAAAATATACACAGTATACCCAAAATGTTAGACACAAACATGACAAACAAACAATAAAAAAAATAAAGAATTAAAATATCACCGAAAGCAGTAAAATAAAAACTGAAACTTAGTCTAAAACTCAAACCATAGAAATAGAAATACTTTATTAAACCAATTAAGGACCCTTGTGGGTTTATAATTTCATACAATGATTACAATGATTAGAATACATAACACAAATTAAATTGATGAATAATAGTGATTTACCAGGACGGAAGCAGGCGACCAAGGCAGATAAAACATTAACCGTTATATATTATATGGATTATTCCCCTTTGTCCAATATTAGACAACTTATTGAAATGGGTGTGGCTGATTCCCTCCTAGGAATGTAGACCTAGCAACTATATTAAATATGTATATAACAAAATAACAATAATAATAATAAGTAATGCAAGGACTGGACCATGTCTTGAGAAGTTATACATATGGATATGAATGTATATGTATACAAGTGTTTATATTATCATTATATTCCAGACATCAGGATCAATGAGGGATTAAATAAAATCAGGAAGCAAATTTGATTTCAAGTGAATTTTTATTATTATGTCTCCCCTTCGAACGAAGGGAGACATATTGTTTTAGTCTGATTTTTAATATTCATTCACATACAATTATTTTGCTACTATAAACATAATGTATTTTATCATCATTTCCACAGGGCCCGGGTGGCTCAGTGAGCTAGTTAGTTGGATTACTTAACAACTCATACAACACAGGGTGCACAGGAGTCGCTGCCGCAAGTGATAAAGTTTACCAGTTGCTTGCCAATGGTATGTGGTTCTCTCCGGGTATTCCGGCTTCTTCCACCACTAAAACTGGTCCCCATGATATAGCTGGAATATTGCTGAAAGTGGCATTAAGCAAAAATCAAATCAATCAAATCATGGTTTGCGAATGGTGCAGCGATTAAAACAGAAAGAGACAATAAACATACCGTTCAACCGGATGGGTTCTACAGTGCCACATCGAAAAATGTCTTTGGACACGTTGTGGGCATTAGGTTTCCAGCTTTACTCATCGGTTTTTAACATCCATATTTGTTTTAAAAACGAATCACACATTGTTGCATCTGTCTTATTGTTACCAACCAACCGTTGCTATTTATCAAGGATTTTGTGATCAACATCTAAACATGGTTCATCTAAAATATACATTTACATCTTCAGCAATTTGATTCCCTATTCTGAACATTCGTCGATTCGATATACTGGACACACCAATGAATTAATCATAATGAAAATAATATAGCCCTCACTCCTTACATTTGTATTCTCTTATGAAATACAAAAAAATAGTTTGATTTATGTTTATTGGTGCATGGAGAATTATATTCAATATGGCGACCAGTTTTAGTGGTGGAAGAGGCTCTAGTACCCGGAGAGAACCACCGACCATGGGCAAGCAACTGGTAAACGTTATCACTTGCGGCTGCGAGTCGAGTGCACCCTTTGTTGTAATTTACAAAGTCGGGCACGAACCCACGACGTATTGGTGATAGGCTTGTGTGAGTTGTTAGGTAATCCAAATACCTAACTCATTGAGCCACCTAGGCCCTCCTCGGCTTATTTGAAAAACTTTGAGGAAACACATAGAGCAGTTAGTGACACATAGAAAGTACCCATATATACGGGCATCATTTGATGCAATTATTAGCTGCGATTGTCATGGTTATAATATTATTGAAATTAAGTGTCCTTACAAAGCAAAGTGCTTGAACTAAAGTAGGTTGTTTTAGAGGGTAAAATTAGTTATGTTGAGATTGGAATAAATGGTAAATTAGAACTAGTATGTTGTCAGTGAAATACTTACAGGACACCTGAAAAAAACAGCTGGACTCGAACATCTCTGAGAATGTTGACACTGTAACTAACTTTGATGAAACAACCGAGGAAAAGGAGGAAGACCTTGATGACAGCCTTTCAAACTCATCCTTCGGAAAGTAAAATGATATAAAGAGCCTGTGCCCCACCATTTCTTTTATCCACTCTTATTTGCTGTTCTCCCTAATCCTGTATTGTTGGGAGTATGACATCTAGACACCTGAGCAAGATCAATAATTTTAGTTACATCTTTAACTCCTTTTAGACTGTTTTGGTTTGCAAATGCATTTTAACTTCGGAATGGATTCAATATTTACAAATTTGGAACACGGCCTCGCTGATACTTTTTTATAGACAATACAGGAGTCTTGCGCAAGAAATAATGGGAATAACACAAATTACTGAACACTAAGTCATTTGTCCAAAGGGAAAGGTAAAAAGCCATCATGAAAAACCCCCAGGCAAAATCAAGAGTGAACAACTGGAATAACTGAAAACCATTATGGCCCTAACCTGGTACAGGCAATTCCAGAGAAATATTAGCTTGAAACTTTGATGTCAGTTATTTGTATAAATATGCAGGTTTTTAGTTCAATTTGCTTTTAAGTCTTTTTAATTTGCAGACAATGAACAAAATGACAGTACAATAAAGAATGATGAGGTTACCAATTAAAGTATAATAAAGGATGATGAGGTTACTAAAAGCTGGTATTTAGGTTGTGCTGCTTATTGTATGTATTGCAAGAGTCAACATACTCAAAAGTGAAAGGAATGATGTTGGTTTGTAGTGCAAACCTTTTGTGTCAGAAATATACCAGATAAAAATGGTTTTGTGAGGGATACATGAGGATTTACAACAACTATGAAAACACGATTTACGTTTGCCTTAAATGTAGGCCAATTGTGTTGCGTCTGCTTTGCAATGGCACCAATGTTGTTTGTTATTGAACGAAATAAAAAAAAACTCGTTATGGATTACTTTACATTAATATATGGTCTGTTCACGCCGATGCATAGTCGTCGCAATGGACGGAGCATTGTATAATGCTGATGTAGATGTTTTCAAGAAAATCACGTTCAAAATACCTAACCGATACAATAGATTTCAATAAACACGATATCGACATTTTCATAAATGACGCCGGCGACATAGGGCGACTCTTCAAAATTACAAGGCGACTTGAACTTCGCGTTTGACCAACGAGAAAGCGAAGCCAACCTTCACAAGGCGACTTCTTCACCCTAGTTGCCCTCTAACGTGTGCCCTGAGTTCACCCAAAGAGTGACATGTTAAATATAACAAATGGGTTTTTGTAAGAAGTTACCAGATTGATAATGAGTTCTTTGGATTTCGTAGACCTAAATTTATAAGTTCTTATTACTAAATAATTTGTATTAACAAGATCTAAAAATTAAGATTTGTTGTTCTAATAGTAATAATTAATGAAAAACATTTGGAATGCCACATCAAAATTTGCCTTTGCAGTCTTGAAAAATTCAAGATTTTAGCATACTTTGCCAAATACAACTTTTTCTTAATCAAAAACCTGAAAAACTATGAATCAATTTGGTATAGCTGATACATATCTACATCAATCAGTAAATATTTACATTTTCTGTGACGGTAGCATATATCATGATGCACTTTGCAAAGCTGTTCATTAATACCTGTATATTGTATTGCTTCTTTTTGACAATAGGGCTTTGAAAATTCACCAAATAAGCACAGACTGTAACTATTTGTTCTGCAATATCCTTCATTGATAAATTGACCTCACCATCTAATATGTGGAATGTTTTGATTCTCTGGATTGCTCTTTCAACAGGTGGATTAGTACTTTGGAAATGTTTTCAGACCTAATAATCTCTGAACTTGTCAGTTATGTTCTCTCTGTCCTCTTAAATGATGGCATGTGAAGCTTGACACCCATGTCGTTTAATATTTCACTTATTTAAAACCGTTGGATTACCTAACAACTCATACAAGCCTATCACCAATACGGGGTGGGTTCGCGCCCGACTTTGTAATCTACAAAAAGTATGCACTCGACTCGCAGCGCAAGTGAAAAAGTTTACCAGTTGCTTGCCCATGGTCGGTGGTTCTCTCCGGGTGCTCCGGCTTCTTACACCACTAAAACTTGTCTCCATGATATAGCTGAAATAATGTTGAAAGTGGCATTACACACCAAAAAATCAATCAATCATTATTAAAAACCCTCTATCAGCCATAACTGAACCTTTACTGCTCTCTAAATTTAGAAGCAGATCCTCTGCATCAGAGATTATAAATTTATCAGATGCACGACCACCATACATTCTGCTCATATATGTTATTCCCATCTGTCGACTGACCCCAACCAAACACTTGAATGTATTGTGATGTTTATAATTTGAATATACCTGTTTCCTTGCATCTAATTTGGATGGGTTTTGTACAAAAATCTCTGTGCAATCTAAAATTAAACGGACATCTTCAAAATCCCTTATGGCTTTTGATTGATTTTCTATCACAATAGACCTAGGCTCACAAAGTTCTTTCAGGATTTACCCATGAATTAAAAATGGAGGAAACCAATCCAGCCAATCGAAAATCTAACTGCCAAATCTTCCACCAATAAACCTAGTTTTAAACGAACCAGTGAGAAAGAATTCTTCATTTAATGATACCTTTCGTTCTGCGCCCCTTTTCTTCTTGCATATGATCGATTTTGATACCTAAGCATAGAAAATTATTTCAGCTCTTGGAAAATTACTATAAAAAGTAACGTAATTCGCGTGAAATTTCCTTTTTTCACAGTATATGAAATAGTAGTGAGAGAATACCACCTAACACTTTCTGATGGCAGGAAAATGTAGTTTAGGCTTGGAACTTTAAACTTAAATAGATACTAAATGTGCAAACTTGTAATTTAATTTGATTGAAAAACATGAAGCTCACTTGCATGTAAATTAAACTTTAATAATTTTAATGTAAACTAACAAATAAACTGATATGTAATTCTAATGAAACACTTTGAATGCTTTAGGTTGATAGACATGTAGAAATTACTGAATAAACACATACAGATAATTAATTTAGTCCACTTAAGTCTCAACTTGAACGGAAACGTATTTCACATAGATCACGTACTTCACAAAAAGGTAAGATTTCTGTCGCCTCTTAAAAGAATGATGAAGATTCAACATCTGAATAAAATGTTCAGTAAAAAAATAATGAAATTTCATGACAATGTTCCTTACTGTTACGTTATTCTTACATATCATGCTAGAAATGAGAAACCCTATATACAAAAAACTGTTGTGTATATGTGTGTTCTTATAGATGGATACTGTTAACATGATTGTGTATTCTTCCATTTTCATAAATAAATAAATAAATATATATATTGCAAAAAAGCTGGCATGGTATTAAGCGTTATTATTATAATTGAGCATTGCATGCAAGACATACCAAATATTCAGTGAAATACCTTACTGGTGTTAGATGAATAATCAACGGAATGTATGGTGCAGTCATTAGGTCAGTGTTTTTATTTTTCTACATGTGGAAGTGGGGTACATTTGAGCTTAACCATATATATCCCATTTATTATTTACAATAGTAACTCATACAAATTATGAAATTATGCATATTTGTCAAGAAAGTCCTGGTGCTTACATTTCGCTAAAATTGATTGATTCATAGCTTTTTCCCAGAATAAACTCTTCTGCATTCGACAAAACTTAAGATTTTTCAGTGAATTAGTCGTCATATTCTAAACATTTAGTTTAAATTACAAAAGTGAATACGAGTAAGTTCATATATGTATTTGGTGAATTACGTTATTGGTGTTCGTGCGAGTAACTGAGGAAATTGGCAGTGCATTCAGTAGGTCAGTTCATGATTTTCTATTTGCAATTTGGGGGATGTTTATTTTTTTTCATTCTCCCTCATCATACACACCATTATTAAGATATCAATCGTGGTATTTAAAATGCTTACCCCAAAACGCACTGGTTTTAATATTTCACTTAAATATCAAAATAAATGCAAATTCCAAGTTATTTCCAGTAGAAAAACAGTGCTAAAGGAAAGATTTTAAGAATATTTTATGAATAATGGTAAGTTTTAATTTGTCATAGTAACGTAGTTCACGTAACGTAATTCACCTTATAACATTATAAAAAATTATCTTGTTAAAAGCATGAGATAACAAGAATAGTTTTATGTACTAATAATTGGGACATACACATTCTTCTGTCACAGGGAAGATTTTATTATTCTTGTGATCTAAGTATCAGTAATAGGAGACACGTAGTTCACGCTCTTAAAAAAATAATTGCTTAGCCCACATTACTTGGTTTGCCTATGTGAAATTGTATGCTATATTGCACTTTGTGTTGCAT